>OX031316.1:48281199-50742032 GCA_943737955.2 Myopa tessellatipennis | reverse complement strand
TCTTGATACTTCTGCGAACCCAAGAAACGTGAAATGCTGGAATCGCGAACATCCTTAGATTGCCATAAAAGTGAATTGCTTCACTCACTCACTTTTATTTTGCTGGCATTTGTGACATTTTAATAGACTGTTAATCATGGATTTTATGACTGAAGCCCAGTTAAACTTGATTTAAATTTCGATTACGCATTCAAAATTAAGTCCTTGAAAACTCTTTGTAAGCTTTGCTTGAGTTTATGTGCATTTTTACGGCGAATATCATTTCGCTAAGGACACAACTATGTTTACTTAGCTTTTGTGATGTGATAACGAAGACAAATGTAAATAAATGCATTCCCCGTAATGTACTCGTATGTTCATATGTACCTTCAAAACCTACGATTTGTTCAAAAAGCATTACGTTCTTATTACGGTCAGTTTTTCAAAGAATACGATAGGTTGAATTAATACTTCATGTCAAGTCAACTGCAGAGTTTAACATTTTTCTGCACTTCACTAGGAACTTATTTTTCGCATTGACACCTCAAAATTTTCAATTACAACATTATGGAGATCGACAAGCTGTCTGTTCCAATGTGGCACACATGTGTGTCAGCCAGAATTTATTATTTATATGCGAGGCGAAATTCATGTTCGACACATGTCTCCAAGGATTAACACGACTGACCACAAAACCATCATCATTGCAGAGGGTTGCATCACTAACACACACACACACACACACACACAAATCTACGCAAGCTCAGGCACACACACACCCAAAGACAAGCCAGCTCGCAGACTCGACCAGACGATGTAAGGTAGGCATGAAGAGCACGATATGGGAGATGAAGCAAGTAGAGTTCGTAGATTTCAAAAACCGTTAAAAAATAAATCAAAGTAAAAACAAAAACAGCCACCTTCGGCATCACCGAACTTCGAATTCCCTACACGTTCACGATAGTACATAATATATATGACTGCACATAATATCGTAGACTCGAATTCAAATAATTATTCACGCATTAAAGGCTTCGTAGTAGAACTAGATTAGAAGCTCACACCGGCGCCATTCGATTGACTCTCAGCTCTCTAAGGTCTGTGAGACGGCGAGCGTATGGACCAACAGTTGTGGCCGGTATAGTTGATAATATTGATAACACGCTTAGCTAATCAGTTTAGTCTTCATAGTCCACTGCTTTGTATTTTTTTATTGATGGGAAATGGGAGAGGCTCTCAACCGATTTTTGCCACTTATAATAGCTAAAGCATTACTCCGAGGTCCTTTCGCGTATAAACGCGGTTCGGACGAACAGAAGGTCTAACTTAAAGCTTCTTCATCTTTGTGTAAGGACTGCGGAGTAGTAAATAAAAAAGGAGAGCACAAATAAAATTTCCCAAGACACAAACCAACCAAATTCTTTAGTGTTGGGATGCCGATCTGAGCGGGAAGTTGAGGAGCTGTGTACATGGCTAAACTACAAAGTTGTGCTTGTGTGAAGTGTGGTGGACTTGTCAAAAGTCACTATAAACTTGTGATGTGTCTCGTAGTTTTCCTTTTTAAAAGTTTTAAATGTATGTTTACTTTGTTATTTTAGTATTTCTCACTCTGTCCATTCTCTCGCTCGCTCCTTCACATCTTATCTCTTTCTCCCTCTCTCTCTCTCTGTTCTTGTCTCACACTCTCCATCGCACTTCCAGCTTCTTGCTATTATTTTTGATACTTTTAAGTAATTTTTTAATAATGGCAGAATATTTTATTAAATGAATGACATCTGAGTGAGATTGTATATGTTGTGTTGAGTGTGAGCATGTATGTAGGTGTGAGAATGAGTAGAGAAACTTAAGTGAAAAATGTCATTCGCACGTCAGACCGTCAACAAAGAGCAGGACTCGGGCAACGCTTGACCCGCTGGAGCCTCACTCGTCACAACATTCACTCCCCTCCCCTCCCCTCCCCTATAATATGACAGAATACTGGTCAGATGGCTGAGCTGCCAACTTGAAGCGTGGGTTGTGTCTCTGTGGTTTCATTAAACAATGACGGAAGTGCGAACCAAAGAAAGAAGCTTTTGGTATTTTTATTTTGGGAAGTCACCATCTCTAGCATGATACAGGAGAAGAAGACCAGACTGTACTTTGGCTCGAGTTACCAAAGCTTGCTGGTAACAGGGACGCAGGAAAATCGGCGGTTAAGAAAGAGTTTCGCTGTTGGGATACAATAATGAAGCCTATGAGCGAACACCGAAATTTCCGAATTCGGTACAATTTGGTCCTGAGATGTAGTACACAAATGAGTGCTTAAATACAATACGTTGATGAGATGCCTCGACATTCTTAAAGCTCAATGTTTTTTGAGTTCTCTAACTGTACTCTTTTCTGCACACTGCATCATAAAAACTCTATATTGGAAGACTATATTACCTTATTTAAGAAATGTACCTCTAAGGAACCAATTCGCCGAGACTCTTTCTAGTTGCGTTTTGGTATCCGGCCCACTTGTCATTTCGCCGACATTTTGTAATTCCTTCTCTGTCAACGCTTTCATTGGAGAATTTAGATATATTTTTGGGGACCTAAATTAACTAAATCGACAATGCTATGCTGTTGGTTTCCCTTCTAGTTCTAGACGCAATGGAATATTTTAAATTTTGTGCAACAAATAGTATTGGACCTTCAATTTATTGGAATAGACACTGTGCACGCGGTAATTGAGTCTTGAAGACCTCGATAAATATGTGATTTATTCCTTTTGTTGGTTGATTCTGTCCACTGTAGTACACAAACTAGAAACAACGAAAGCTCTGCGTTCGGTTTTGTCGAACTTTGTATACCCTACACAGATGCTCGTATTGAGAGCATGCAGAAGGAAGTTTGCCTGATTTGTAAAATGTATTTGATTAATTTCTAGATTAATCTGAATGCCGGCCAGTGCTGAAGAAGAGGGGGAGAAGGGTCTGGCTGTCTGTCTCTACCGACAGACAGGGAGTTTCTAACTATCCCTAGATACAAAGTATCCCTAACGTGGTCGCAAAACCTTTTGAGGCGGGGAATGGGCCAAATGCCATTCATTATCATTACAGATTTTTTATCAATCGAATTACAGATTTTATATGTTTCAATGAAGAATGTTTTAAAGAAGAATTAAAAGAACGTAATTCAAAAATAAAAAAACAAAATAAAAGTTCATCACAACTGAAAATTAAATTTTCCATATAATATAAATATGTAACTTTATTTATTTCGTTTCGGTCCCCACTTTAAGACAGATGCTGCATGTAGAGAAATACACAGAAGTATTGAATCGTGATTCCAGTTCCCTGACCTACTCTTTCTTCATTCTGATTGTGGAGAGCCAAAATATCCTGAAGCTATGAATGTATAAAAGTCAAACGCAGCTGAAGTTGCAAAGGAAACTTCAGGGAATCATTTTTCAGCACAGTTCTTGCCAACGATGATTATGAAGTTGTCTGTCTGCTGCTTCTTTGCTGCTGTCCAACTGCTGCTTTAATTTGTATCCTTTGACTTCACAGCGCCTTCGTCAACAAGGATGGATGGGAGACTTTGCCCACTGACAGCAAAGGTTCCGCTGCCAACTATCGTAAATGTCGTCCGAAGAATTTTCACTCTTCAGCCTGCTCTACTGTGAACTGGAAAATACTGGTATCTGCTTCCGTAAATTGTGCTTCATATTTTTAAGCGGAAGTCCTTCTAGTGTCCAGTCGTGCCTTTGTTTTAGAGTGCCGTCTAATGCTTTTGTTCTGCTTTCAATAATGAGCACAACTCGTTTATTTGCGTGATGCGAGTATTCGATGGGTATTCAACGAACTTGTAATCCATTAATAACAGTTTTAATTTAAACTGAACTAACACATTATTAATCAGTTCCCATAAATCGATTCTGCGGTTGATTGCAAGCAACTGTCTGGGTTTCGTCCAGCGTTGGGTTGGATCGAATGCTTAAGTTTCGTCAATTCCCACACTGGGATATTTGACAAGGAGAGTCCTTTTTAGAGTTTGTGCATTCGGGAAGTATTTTGCACATCTATCCCATTCCTACAACATATTCTTCTGATGTACTTCTCTAAGAAATGTTATTTGTTTGTATTGGTGCCGCTTAGCTATGCAAACATTAGGATGAATCACACATTTTGACAAATTGTTAGAACTTTCACTCGTATTTTAATGTTGTGGCTACACTTGTTCTACTTGTAAACGTGATTCAGAAGTCAAGGTTGACGTTTCATCAAATTTCATATTTTGTGGTATGAGGTCTTTAAGAGTGAGTGTTATTGAGTTTCGATGAATCCAAAGAATCCGTGTTTTTTAGTTAAGCACTGCTTTTTAATTATTTTTGCGATTTAAATAAACTAAACGGATGCATCTTGAACCACAGCAATCGAATTTATGCAATTAATTGTAAAGCAATCAAATCAATATTATGATACGACTTCATAAAGTTGGTATAATTCAAAAGCAGAAACTTGTGAGTGCCACCACGCGAATGACCCCTTCCATGCATTTTCGCTAAGCTATTCGGCGTGTCCATTCCTTCGTTCAGATGGAAATGATTTAATTAATTTTGCCAAAAACTAAAACACACCGGAAGCAACCCGCAACGGTGAGGCAGAAATAGACGAAGAAATATATTCTGGCCATAATAATTGCGGTCACACGGACAACGTCGCTCACTTGATGGCAGGTTCGAGATCTGGTGGACATCGAATCGAGACGTCATTTCAATGTCCAAAAGCTCACACTGCTCGCCAACCACCCTGGCCCGAAATCCTCTCGATACTTGTACATAATGAGGCGCTAAACGCTACAGAGGCTCCTGTATTTTAGTTATCTTTTGAGTCATGACACTTCTGGCTTAAAGACTTCTGGCACAAACTGCAACTTTCAAAACTGCAGTAAAATCCCAGACATTATATGAGGTTTTATATGAATTTTGACTCTTGACATTTGCGTGACTTTCCACAGCTTCTTCCTTTTGGTCAACAGCTTATGGACAGAAAACACTTATGTATGGGTTTGTATTCTAAATGTAAAATGACCCAAATGTTGGACATACTGTCGTATAACTGATAAATAAATGCCGTGGAGTAGCGTGGCTTCAATGCCGCATACGAGCAAGTTTTGGACGTAGATTTTTGACCGCTTTTCAACAGGCCCCGTGCAAATACAGTCTAGTTATTTTATGACAATCCCAGTGAATTCGAACTGATATACCAAATGGCGCGGATAACGATTGTTGTGCGGTCGCGAGCTTGCAGAGGATGTCGCAGTGCACATTTGAATTGATTAAAACAATAAATACGAACTCTGTGCAAAAAGTATTTGCTTCACTAATATTTATCAAACGCAATGTGAAAGTAATTAATTGAAGTCCTCGCCGATATTTTAGCCACTTCGTAACTGTAATGACTCGCTTAATGGACACACTTCACGTCGGTTATTAGCGACGTTCAGCTACACGCTATGAAATAAAAGCATAAATGTATTAATTAATCACTGATGTACAAGTGTGACCACTGCACAGTAGCCTAAAGGGTTTCGTGTCCGCGCCACACTGGAAAATAACCAACATTAATACGAGTATCCTACCCAGAACTGGGCCGCCAATCGGGAGGCTTTGCTGAGTAAACACTCGTACACAATACATGCACAAATGCACAAAACAATGTGTAATGTTTGCAGTTCTTACGATCTCAAGCGTCCATTGATATCACCCAATCCATCCTGGATCAACGCACATAATTCAGATCAACGGGTGCACTGATCAAGCGAATTCCCTTACTGATATGTACATTTTTTTATTTTTTTGCAGTGCACTTTCGCTTGATGAGCTGTCTTTGGAAATTTCAACTTCTTCGAGTCTCTTTCTGGCCATAAATCGCTTGGTCTTGTCGAGTTCATTTATAAGATGTCAGAGAAGACCGACATTCGGACAACTGATTGACACTCCAAGAGTTCAGCAGGCCTCGCTGCTCAATGGTGCTCGTCGCTGCTGCTCTGCTGGTCATTGCAGCCTCCTCCTGGCATGTAGCAATTCCATGGAGCAGTGGCTCGAGACCGATGCACATCGGGTTTGTTTTGCCACACTTTGACCAATCTTGTTGCAGTTCATTGGCTGCAACGTTAAATGGCTACTTCTGTAAAATGGAGTGCGGACATTTTTAAAAGAACCTGCACGAGTCGTCAGTCATTCCACGCTAGCTTGGAATACACGAGTATCAGTTCGTATTCGTTGCGAATTCCACACGTTGTATTGTTGATCCACACTTTTGAATGTTTCAACCTACTTCTTCACTCGCCCCTCCGTGTGTGTTTGTGTATGTGTGTGTGTGTAATAAGATGGCTCCATGTATCATTGCAGGATTTATTGTGCAGCGTTTACATGTGCCTTCTTCGGCATTCTTCATTGTCTGCATCATTGCCCATTCCTGCACTGTTGCGATCCAAAGAGAAGTATTCCTCTTGCTTGGCCCCATCCCATTCCTCTCTGTTTGTGGTGTCAGCTTTCTCTTTCCCGTCCAGCGACTGCAACCAGAGTGCTTTGTGTACTCGTGACACGAACCCGTGCTGACCTGTTTTCTTCCTCGACCAGACTGGTCCGAACAGAAGAACTGCCTGTAGACCGTCGATCATGTTGTCTCAGTCCGTCCATCTGTCAATCTGCTTGTCACTTAGACGACTCGTAAACGACATCTCAGAGTAGGTTTTCGGTGAAGTGTAGTGAATGATTTCTACATCACGCGCGAGTAGAAACACGTTACATGCACGTCTTCAGTGACACGATGTACTTTAAATACTCTACACCCGCAGGCCTTCATTGGAAGGGTCTACTAAATGTTTCAGTCCATTTGTAAGGCACAAAATAGGCGTGTTCTGTGGTATGTTGTTGAAAAGCTTTCAGAGCAACGTATTTAATACTGACATTTGGGTTGATGTTAGGCTGAACCACAAGGAATAAAAGAAGTATATAGATAAAAGGAACAATAGAAGTATAAAGGCAGCGGATTAATTAACACTCTCCCTGCCCTTCATTTGCATCCGGCCTTGTTTGTTTTAAATCTCTTCTCACATCGCTTCATGTTCCCATGTGCTGCTCCGACTGTCTTTCCGCCAGAAAGTCAATTATAAGTTTCGTGTTTTCTTTCCTTTTGCTTGGCATGCAGCACTGATTGCCGCACTCACAACAGCTGATCCGCCAACTTGAGCATGTCCAGTTAACCGCATTCATAAATTTCGTGCGCATCGGCTGCAGGAATTGGCAAATGCGGCAACACTCATAATTCCTGCAATGGTCACTCGTAAATAACTCATAAATAATATAAAGGCAATTAACTCTGGATATCAATTAATCAATCAGTGGAGTTGCATCTGGCCTGATAGCAAACACATCCACTCCAGCAGGCTGCAGTAGATCCACTCCAGCACAAGGAAAATCGGTGGACGAATTGCATGCGTTCAGTCTGCGCGTATGGCACCGCTCAATACTCGACCATTGAACGCGTCCGGCACTCGAGGAGCTCCGCAGCGCGAAGCCGTTGGACGTGTTGCGAACTGCGGGCGATCGCATCTCCGCCTTCGGTGTATAAATTTGATTTCTTCGACATCGCGTGGCGCAGCGATCAAAAGTTCATCAAATGAAGAGCCGCGGCTCTGTTGAGTTGAGGTTTGATGTTCAGAAAGCGCCCGGAGGAGCAGCACGGAGGAGCCGAGTGCGCTGCTGCAGCGTGTTACAACCGCACTCAGTTTGATGGACTTCTGTGCCACGGACGATGCTCGCCTGGGCTTTGGCCGTCCCTAATTCGCGTTTCTCAAATAAAGAACATTTTTGAAAAACCAGAAACAGTTTTTTCTTGGGCTTGGCCGAAGCTTAAATACCCTACAACCTCCTGATCTCTAATGAAAGTGGCTCGAGTGGAGAAAGTTTAGAAGGACGTGCTTCAGATTTACAAGTGTAGTGAATTTATTAAGCGATGGAATAGAAACCTTTCCAATGACGCAAAAAAGTCAGTAGCAAATGCTTCATTTCAATATGCATCCATTGATTAAGCACACTAGTTGCGTAGTTTTGATTGATTTGTGACTTGGCGAAGGTGATTCCTGTGCCACCCGTGAATACTACGAGTTACCGCAACCATATGTTTTCCAGGAAGAAGGTGGCCAATACATGTCGGAGTTAACCGCCTTAAATGAGGCATACTATATTTGCGAGTAATCCTACGCTTTCCTAGATGGGACTTTATTGCCACAACATTTAAATAATATCTACAGACGAGAGTAATAAAAGAATCGTATCTTTCCAATCGGATGATGAGATTTCATTTGGGTCCATTAAGATTTTTACATCTATTCACGTGGATTACTTTCATTTTATTTTGACGTTAGTGTGTTTGGTCATGATTTTAACGAGTTGTTCCAGAACGTAAAATGCAAGGATTGCAAACCATTGATTAATTTTATTTATAGCCCGAGTATTATTAGGTTGCTGCCTCAAATTTAATCATTTCGATCATGATGTTGCTAAAATGTGTCAGTGGCTTCAGTTCCTTTAGTAACTTAATTTATCGCTACCCGACCTTCACTTCATTGTGAAGGGGTGGTTTATTGGTCCAGCACCGGGTCCGTTATTGTACTATATGTACTCGTATTACTTAGTAATTTCATTTAAGAATAACGGTTTATGTGCGTGGCAAATGCCTGAATCGGAAACCATGGAGCCACATTTGCTCCGCTCGTGCTCACCTGCATGCTTGAGAAATTATTAGGAATTATTAAGCGAAATACTTACCTTATAAGTTCGAAATCGTATCTTCTTCCACATTTCCTACTAAGCTCAGGAAGTCGAGCCCGAACCCAGTCAAAGTATTACAACTGCAACTGACTGTCTTCCGTGTCTCAGTGTCTGCAATTCCATGAGCGAAACTGAGTTCAACTGGAGCTGTAGCTGTAGCTGTCAGTCGCATTCGTGTCTGCTCTGCTTGTCAGTCATTCAATAGTTTTAGGATTGCCGATGTCATCCGCAACCCAAGGAGCCAAGATGGCAGTGATGAAGACGAAGACGAAGATGAACACGAAGAGAAGATGAAGTGTAGCAAACACAAAATAAGAGACAAAGAATGGTGAAAAGAACAAGCAAATCTTTAGAATGACGCGCTCAGCTCGAAGTGTAAGGAAGCTCTTCTGGAAGCCGACTGGAAGGAGGTTGGTGCATGTATGTGTGGTCTGGCAATATCCGTATGTCCTTGTCACCAGCACTGGCAACCCAACCCCAACCCCAGCTCCGGCTCCGGCTCCAGCACAATCCCATCCCTTGCAATGAGGCTGCAAATCCGACTACGAATCCAATCCCAAATCCGTAGCAATAGTTTTGAAGAAAAGTTCTAGGATGATGTCGCACAGACATGCAAGTGACAGACAGATGGAGAGACGTCAGGCAGGAGGACGGACGGGCTCACAGGCACAATGACTGACAGCTAGAAGACAGACAAACACTGAGAAAGACAACTGAATAGTTTCATAGTTCTTTCGAACTCTCTCGATCCTTGCTGCTGCTGCTGCTGCTAGAGCCACAACAACAACATCCGTAGTTGTTGTAGACGAAGGGATGTGCAACAGAGTGGGTTACGGAATGGAATAAATTTTAAATTGTCTTTGTCATGTCTTGTGATGCAATCTGAAGCGTCATCTTATACCTCAGCCCGAATGCACACTCCGCTTCTAGACTGCAGTAAAAATACTTAATCTCGCAATAAATCGTCACAGGATTTTTATGTTACTCACACTACTCTCGATTTAGTTGCAGTTGCTGATGACACGATGCATTCTGTTGGTTCCAAACAAAATATTTATTTTAAATGCACTCTAATTGACTGAACTACTGTATCGCCATCTAAAACCGTATTATTTGACCTATCTGGTGAAATCCCAACCAATAATGAGTTACATTCAACTTGCAAGTGACCAGTAGAATCCTCCGCACTGACCTCTATTCCTTGGTCTGAGGTTTCCAGCTTTCAAAGAGTTGACTACGTCTGGAAGACACGGAAAAGCTGAAGGTTTCAAACTTTTTCACCAGTATGTCACCCATCACGTTTATAAAAATGAACCGAAGGATTAGAAACCAACTCCAACTGGCGCAACACCAACACGAACGACGCGCCCAACAAGGACATGCTGTCACTTCACGGCTCACGCAGTTCGGTCTACTAATGGTTTCGGTCCATTATCTCGTCATGTTTGCTAGCAAATTTAATTACTGTTATTAATTGTTGTTGTTGTTGTTGATGTTGCGTTGCCAAGATTTACTTCCTTATCAAAAATAAAAACTTGAACACTTTTTATCCTTATCCTTTTCGGTGCCGAGTGTTCGTCACAACAGGGATATCCGCCGCCGTACGCAGAGCACGTCGTCGTCTCTTTCGCGGTCATTTCGCCCCGCCCCCTTTCGGATCCCGCTTAGTTATGCACTCTTCCTGGTCTCTTCAAAGGGTCCGTCCCAGGGCGGGTGGTTGCGAGATGCAGCTCCCTTCGTCCGATATGCTGCTTTTCTTATTGCTTCATTTTAAGGTAGCTTTGTTTCTTGTTGTAAATTTAATTTAATTGTTAATTGTTTTTGCAGAACTGCTTGTTGTTGTTGTTAATTTTTGTACTTTTAGTTGTTAGATAGACAGCATTGCTGCTGTTGTGCTGTTGGCTTAATGCACATCCCATTCAGTGTCATAAATTGCTCTGGTCCCATTCCATTGGGAAATCACAAAACGTTTCAGCACCGCTAACAATACCAACGATGCCAACATCAACATCAACATCAACATCAACATCAACAACAACAACAATAACAACAGCTGAGCCCCGTGACCCTTGATTCCTGCCCGCTCCAAGCATCGCAAGTTTACGTTAAGTGCTCCAGATACTTACACGCCGCAGACACCATAAAAATAAATGTCCTTGCATAGGAGTGAGTGCATGTGTGAGTGAGCGACTTTCATGTGTGTGTGTATGAGTGCTGCGGGTAGTGTAACATCACATCCCACATTTGGATCGATATTAGATTATTGTGAAAACATTACATCAGGCTGAGTTCATAAAAATAATCATCGTCGGCGTATCATCGTCCCTCGGTGTACTATATACTCGCTATCGTCGCGAACTTAATTACGTAATCGTATGGTTACAGGTTGTTGCAAATGTGTACAAAATCACGCTCCGTAATGCGCTCGCACAATTTTTGTGATAAGACTGCAATAACAAATAAAACAGAAGCAAATAACAAAGCTCAACCTCCTTCAAAAGGCTCCTAAGCACCGACTTTCGCATTGCATCAGACTCCGACACTTCTTCTTCTGATAAAACGTTTCTTCATACACAATATAAGATATTGAATATTTTCTCTAGTGTACGATACATGGCCCTTATGTAAATGTAAATCCTGAAGATTTTAAGTTTGTCAACAAAAATTTATTCAATGTCTTTCAACAAATAAGAAAAACGTTGATCGACGTGACGTATCATGTCCGTATGTTGACTTCTAAATCGTGATGAATGCAACCACATCAATAATTGTCGAAGAATTCCCAGGAGCCGTGCCCACAGTGACGGCCACTGTACACTTCTAAGGGGGCTCGGAACAGGAAGAGGAACAGCTGAGCGACTACCAAAAAATCGACTACTTGGATAAAAAGATCTTGAAAGAAAAGTCCGAGGGTGTGTGTGTGGTCCTGTGGACATGGTGCAGTGCAACGACCAGCCGCTTCACGAACCGTGGTCATACATCAAATTCGAATCGAAGCTGTTGGAGGTTATGAGGGATATGTGTAACATCCATCGTGCTACAGGACGTTGAATATCTTCATTTTTCTTAGCTACTCGTGGTGTCAGTGAATGGATGGATGTCAGCTAGCGAAACTTTTGATTGCAGCGAGTGGGGCGCGCCACGACTCAAGGCTTCAGCGCCTGCCTCTCCTTCCTCGTCTTCCTCGTCTTTCTAGGTCGGTACTGTCTCTGTATCCGGTTTAGGATTTATGCTTTTGTTATGCTACTGTGTTGGCCACGTCAGCAGGATTGGCGAATGTGGAAGAAGACGTTCGGCATCTTCGATTTTTTAACCGAACGCAGACACTGAATGAAGTTGAAGCAGCAACAAAAGTGGATCAATATCGAAATCAGGGTTGCGTACTACAGGGCAGAAATAATGGCGAAAAGTTCACATGTTTTGTGCTACATACTGTTGTGTTGTCCTTCTTTGTGTGTTTTGACGAATGAGCTGTCATCGAGCAGGGAGAAAAATCTAGGTTTTTGGTTTGTAGCTCATTGTATGTTTTGTTTCATTGATAAAATATAGAAAGTGTATCTATATAAATAACTGATATACTATATTTATATCTACATATATGTACATATACCGGATTTGACCAAGTGTAAACATTTTAAGTCAGTCGGCCGCATTGTAGCACCCTACTATAGTCGAAAGTCATAAAGATGCGTGTATTTACGGCCAGTTTCTTCCTTAGTTCAATTAACCCTTTCGACAGCAAACAATAATTGAGGCAGATGTGGCCAGAATGTGTCAAAGTAACGTAAGTGAGCACCCAACTCTGGGCAACCCTCCTAGAAATGCCTCCATGTTTAGGAGACCCACAACACGGACACGTAAGCATAAATTTACACCTGATAAGCCAACAACAATAACAAGGAAGCATGTTCGATATGTTCAATAATTGACAATCAAAGTTGTCAGTGCTAGCAACTATCATAACTGCCAGTCGCTGTTGTTATTCTTCCATCCGACGTCCAAAAATTATGCATTTGATTGCCGCTGATGCTGCTATGCGTGGATTCAATGAACAACTATAAACATTAAACGTAACTAAGCGAAAGCGTCAAGACCGCAAATATTTCATTTGTCGGATTTCAAAGTTTCCCATCGTCAGCGGATCTTCTTACCGACTATTGCTCATGGTACTCGGCATGGTAACTCTGTACTCGAACTCGCACTAAGCTGAAAGTTGATTGCGGATTGATCGCCGGCTTCGACTATAAGATGCAATCAGCCTGTAGTTGTTGCTGTTGTTGTTAATAACTCAATATATGCATTTTGTGCGTTGTGGCTGTTGTTGCCACGAGATCCAGTCTGAGCACAAAATGTTGAATGCGATGCCCGCGGTCACCTTGTGACTGACCCTCTTTCTGCGTAAAGGTAGTTGATTGATATGCACGCGATGGCGGACTTTCAGCTGGTGAAAGTTTCAATGTATACAAATAATTTCTTTAGTTTTCATATTTTCGTCATTTTTGGATTGCAATTCCGTTTTACCAGCAGGTACTATATATCATATACATATGTACTATAAATATCAATATAACTTTATAGAGCCACAAGGTCCCATCCGATCCTATCCTATCCTGAGAAAGACTTCGGTTATGAGTTGCCAAAGTTAATCTAAATGACTTGTTCAATTCAATTACATAGCATATCACGTCGTAATCAACTATCCTACGTTCAAACATCCTCTTAAGTTAATCATTTAACATTAACAGTAGATGGGTCAGTTTTGGCTTCATAGTGCAAAATGATCTCCAGAGTGACCTCGCACTTCATAGAGACCACTCTGGTCAGTGCCATGCCACTATAATGCGGTTCTCCTACCTTACCTATTAAATATTTGTTGGCGTTCACAATACACACTTGCGAGTACCTTTGAAGGACTCTTTGGAGGCATTTAATGTTTATGATTGAAGTTTTAAACATTCAGTTCGCTGTCTATGCCCATTCTAGGGGCCCCTGGTCCTTGCTGTAGCTAAAACGCTTTATGGTACAGTCGATGGCACTGACCACAATATTTGACGATTCGGCTCTTAGTTGCAACAATGCCTTGAAGTATTCCAAGAAGCCTTCTAGCGACTTTGCTAGAAGGTGGGCCCGGCTGCTCACTGCTGAACTGAAAAATCCGGACACCCACGTGCTATTAATAATGCGAGTAATAATGCAAATAATGGCGCTTAAATTAAATAACAATCAAAATAAATTATAACTAAATATTCCGCGTACTTTTGGACCATTACAAAGCAGAAAGGACACAATTCATTTCATGCGCTTCATTCCCGCGCCGCGCCAGGTTGCTGGATCCGAATTCAAAGCAGGGCCGCCAATTATTTGCCAAATGCAGCGCACATTCCTTTGTTGTTATTAATTATTCTATTAATGTTTCTAATTATAAATTTGTCTAAATATGAGTGCAAAAACAACACAACGCTAAATATTAAAAACAGAATTACAAAGAATAACAACAAATAATCATCTGGTGCACACACGCCAGCCACCAGCCACCAGCCACCAGCATACAGTCCATTTTGCCCACTCGAGCACGCAACTCTGCCCACTGTGCGCTCCGCAGAAATACAATTAATGATCGAATGTGACAGTAAAATTATAATATCACAAACAGATACAAATGAGAGCACTTCGCACTCTGCCCGCACCGTCAGTCGGAAGGGGGTGGGTATGTTCAGCTGCGTACAAACTACACTATTATTAGTAAAAATTTGCATAAAAACATTATAAATATTTAGAGACAACAAAAAACTAATATTATAATATATGTGCCATATGTATGCGTTGCAACAACAAAGACAACAAAGACAAAAACGACAAAACAAAAAGCTTAAATATCAATAGTAATTATTATAAAATGCCTAAATAAAATTAAAATTAAAATAGAAAAGGCGATTATGAAACAAACCCAACAGCAATGACATCAGCAACAACAACGGCAATAAAAACAACTGTCAAAAAATTTCCAAGCTCATAAATCAACACGCGAGCGTTTGCAAAAAGTAAAGTTGGTTTTTGCTGGTGTGCAAATGCATCAGTAATTGTAATACACGAAAATAGCAACAACGCCAACAACAGCAGTAATAAAATATAATATAACTCTTTATTGTCACCGACACAATCACAAATGGAATACTAAATAAATACTAATACCTCCACAGGAGCGCGCCGGCCCCGAACCCACTCGCGGAAGGCGTAAATCCCAAATCTAAAATAAATACCATAAATTATTTCCAATAAATACGGCATTTTTTGTGCGGCCCGATAACACCACAACAAATTATGCACGCAAATCCGAAAAAATCTCCGCTGACGCCTCTGCAAATTATATCGCCATCCATGGTCGAATCCAGTGGAGTAGAGTCCAGAAGGCACTCGAAACATCTGACAATACGCAGATCTATTGCCGTTAATTTACTTTCCCGGTAAGATGCTTAGGATGTTAGGAGTATTATCGCTATCGGATCCACTGACGCCATCTGCAGGAAGGAGGACGTCGTCAACCGTTAGCGACCGTGGCACGTAAGCCTCAACACTATTGCGTTGAGTTATGGTTCTCGAAAGGTCATCAGCCAGAGCGATGCCTCGATTTCTCAGTTTGTAGAATTGACTTAGGTGTCTGTGGGTGCCAAGGAGTGGTACGAGCACAGATGAAACTGAACACATCGTTTAGTGCCGAGCAAATGTTGCGCCGCAGATAAAAAATGACAATGATATCGGCCGATAACGCGCAGTGACGGTGTGAGTGAAGGACTTCATTGCGAGTCGAAACGAGCAGCGTCATTTGCGGTCACTCTGGTGACAATTTGACTAAAATTTAAATAAATTTTCCGTTTTTAATTAGTAAACGTCAAACGGCTGATTGTGAGTATTTATGTATTTGTTTGAGCACATCTCCGCACGAACACTCACACAAACACGCATAGATCCTTTTTTTGCACTGTTGGTTGTTTGTTGTTGTGGGTTTTTATTTTTAACTGTTTGTGTGACAAAACCTATGATATTAATTAACATGAAGCCGCTGCCGAAAACGGATTATTGTTGGTGGATATACTATACACACATTTAGGCAGTCAATTATACTTCATCGATTTTTCAGGCACTATGAGAGGATTGAATTGTCGCTTTAAGTTAGCTAACTTTCGACAGTCTGACATTCTGCGAAGAAGAGAAAGAAACTCGCAAACATCTAAAAGTTCACACATTTATTGATAAATTGGATAAGTCTGCAAAAATGTATAATGAACACTGAAAAACCTGCATAATTACCTCTCAATCGTGTATGCATATTTATTTATTTTTATGTATGTATTTAACAGCATGTCATCTCACTAATTTATGTTTTCAATTAAAACGGTAAACTGTGCTGATTTCATGATAATCGATTTTCATTCAATTCAATTGATGAACCTATGATATAAACAAGTTCTTGCAATTTGAAAGAAGAGTAGAAGCAGCCAGGTTTCGCTTATAATTTGTAATTCTAAATATGGAACTCTTACAAATTTATAGTATGTTTGTTCATCAGTTGTGCGAGTATTCGAGCACTCAGTTCGGTCTCGTGAAAGTCCAGCAGAACTAAACGATGATGTCAACGATTTAAACACTTCTGTCAGTCAATCAAAGGCTCATCTGTCACTCGACAAATGATTTAAAAATCATCACAAACCCGCTCGCATAATTTCTCGGCACTACTCAATGTTTTGAGAAGTTGGCTGTACGGAGCCCTGAGCAGAACCCAAGGATCCGTGCAGGAGTGGGAAACGGAAACGGAAACAGACACTTGAAACATTCTGCGATATTGTCAATCAAAATCCAATCGAGTCCATGAACGTTGGAGGCGACAAGAACCAGCCAGCCAGTCAGCCAGCCAGCCAGTGCATCGAAAAACTGGAGGAATCTGAGTTCATCGTGATGTGTGACATCCATTGCATCAGGATGGGAGCTGTGAAAACGGCAGCCATTAGAATTTCAATGCGGTAACAAAAAATGCTGAAAATCCTTCGCAAACTCATCAGTAATCGTTGTCATCGCTTGATTTGTGTGTGCTTGAGTGTCACTTGATCTGTGTGCATATACGATGAAAGTGTGGCCACATCTACTGACAGCCAAGCAAGCACCATCAGTCAACGTCAAAATATGGTTTGACGTGTGAGGCACAAGCGTTAGAAATGAGGGAGGAACTTGGAATAAGCAATGAAATTGCAATGAAAGTGAAATGGCAGCATTGAAAACAGGGACCAGTAAGTTTTATAGTCGTCAGTCAGATGAGAGATGGTTTAAGGTGACATACTCGTATGTACGTACATCTCTGCGGTTTAAACCATGTCGAAGAAGAATAGAAAAAAATATAAATAAAAGAGTTTAAAGGAATGGCCTACGGTGACCTCATTTGAACTACCTTTCAATGCTTATCGTGGAAATTGAAAAAAGCTTCAGATGTTTAAACAATGTTTTCTCATCCGTGAAGGTAAGTTAAGGAAGTGACGTATAAACCGCTGCAATAAAATTAAGTGTGTCCTTTGCTCCAGAAAAATTTGCCCATTAAGTTATTCCTTTGTCCATATTTAGAAATATTGTTCACAAAAAATTTACAAATTATAAACATAATAGCCTCGACTATGTCAACTAAAAACCGGGTTCGCCTTATGTTCTTAATTAATTGAAGATCCACAAGCTTTCTTGCTGTTTGCGAGAAGCTTTGAGGAAATATCACTAAATTCAAAACGAATGTTGATTAGTTCTTAAATATTGTCGTCCTGTTATAGATTGAGTACAAACGGCAACACTGGTATAAACTCATAAATTTGGTTTACAAGCAGACGACATTGATGCTGATTACAGTCAACCCTCCTATAATTATTTCCTACATTATGTGGAAACCTTAAGAAACTGAAAACCAGCGGAAAGCACTCACTGATTATAAGGCAATCTTCCACAATAGAAACAACCAGAAAGAGTGCTATCTTTGGACAGGTCGAGACTGAAATACCCACGGCCCTCATGACTTGTATGGCATATGGAAAAGGGGCCACCCCACATGATAAGTAAATGAGAATATTGATCATAGATTTGAACAAGTAGATCCGATTATTATGCGTAACTCACAGCCAAAGAAAATGTATATACGAAAATCTTTTATAAGGTGTATTATTGTATGTAAAACTAGTCTGATCGCACCCACTCAGCATTAATATTACTATATTCCTACTTAACAAAGGATGTGTGTGCCTTTAAAATATCATCCAGATATCTGCATACGCTCTCGCTTCTGCATGTACATATAAGAAAATCGCATTATATGAGAGTTGACTGTGTACAGTTTTCTGTAATTAAAGGCCACGCCAGGCGAATATATCCTCAACATTCTCTGAGGCTATAACACGGTTGAATAAAGTAGATGTAGGAATAGCTGCTTGGCTAATTAATGCACCTATTAGAAATTAATTACGATTTCAGTTTTAATTACGATTTCTAATTGTTTAATGCTATCATTTTATTTGCGCTCATTCTTAGCACTTTGTTGAATTTCTAATTAATGCTTTATTATTATATTATTATTGGACAAATAAGCGAAAATTAAATTAAAATCGACGATTGGCAACACAATAACAGAGATATGAGTTCCAACAGAAGTTAATGAGTGTGCTGTATTTGTTTTTTATTCGGGTGCTCGCAATAGAAGTAGAATGAATAAATTAAAAACATCGCAAATTACGTAACGCATTATCCTTGCTCGCTTTGCTGTGTCAAATGAGACAATCGTGTTTAATCTGTCTGGAAAAATGCACAGCAGCAGCATGGGGATTGACGAACGGTGTCGCCAAACGAGTGGCCATCAAAATCGAAGCTAATTATTCATGTGTTTTTAAGTATCCACTGGAAAGGTACACGTTGTTAATCCTTCGTTCATGATGCAAAATACGAGAACATTGAAAATAGAAACCCACTCTATCGGTCAGGCTCCGAAGTTTTTATTGTGAAGTATTTATTTGACCTTTTCATGGACAATCGGGGAAGCTTCTTAATTAAGTTTTGAATATTATGTAAAAAGAATAAATTCTTCGCCAATTAGTCTATATTACTATTTTAAATGTCTTTCCCCTCGGTCAAGTTGGCCCTAGTTCTCTATAATACCAGTTCCTAGTTCCTAGTAATACTATCTATAGGAGAAAGCAATCCTTGACTGATCTCAAGAATATTAATATTACAAGCTAAGCTAAACCTGACCTAAACCAACTTGTGCAAAACCTAAGCCTAAGCTGAACCTAACCTGCACATAGTCCAAACCTAAGCGAAATATAAACTAAGCCTAACCTAACCCAACCGTGAATAGTAACATTTTCACGTACTTCATGCACCGTATTTCACATCATAAGTTCAATATATGTACAATACGAAATGGAAAAGAATGGAATTTGAAAACAAGGAGATTAGATATGGCTGTGTTCATTGAAATCTTATTGGATTGTGTATCACAAACGGGAAACTCTGATCACAAACATGATTTCGTCACTAATATTTCCCCTGCTTCTGAGTGTGTCCAGTACTTTTCTGTAATTTGCTGATTTGATCTTCGCTGAAAGAAGAGAGCATCCTAAAAGTCGAATATGAAAGACTGGAAATTAACCAGTATGCGGATTTTTGGGCAAAAACCTTGATTAATATGCGAATAACAAATTGATCTTTTTTGAACTAGTAGAATAGTGAGTGGTTGAGTGTTGCTGTCAACTTTATATTAGAAATCACAGCTCTACACAAATCAGGGCACCGCTGACATTTTATCAGTACTCGGCCGACTTTGGGGCCGCACGCGGGGCTCGGCGACTCATGTGCTTTGGAAGCAGTGATTAATATTTACATTTATTTCACTTTTCGTCGCCCTGCTGTTAGCTTGAGCTTCGGATTGTGAAAGTATCTTTTGTGATTGAGCTCTTCCCTGTCGTTATGGGTCTCTACCTCATTGTGCCGTTGTTTTTGGAGCATAGTAAAGCAACTAACAACTCAAGTTGCTCGTATCAAATTTCCTGAGCGTAATTATATGAGTTAGAAATGTTTTGTTCAACTTTTAATATCAGATACACTTCAGTACAATATAAAGTACATATATACAATATAATTAATAGACTATAATTCGTGAAATACTGTAAAAAGTTCACAATATTTTTAAAGTGTGGTTTTATCCGCAATCCTCTATTTTATGCCCCCCTCCTTCTGTCGCCAAGCTTCGCACGCACTTTTGCGGAATCGACACTGCAGAACCATCCGAAGCATTCCGTGAAAAGTGGATCAGTGAAAAAATGTTTATAATAAATTTGTCACTCAGAGCGCAAAGTGTGAATTCCGCCACAGTGGATCGCATCGAACTTCATCATCTTTTCACCGAAATCAGTACTTAAATAAATAAATAAATATCACATATTGTGCACAGATTCAATTCTAGATGATCAAAGTTAGTCCTTGTAGAGCCCAACAAAATGTCCTTCTAATATTTACATCATTGTTTTAATCAAGTTATTCAGTTAATATTTGTGTTTATTAGGGTTTCATTTCCCACAACACTAACGCACAGATTCCAGCTGGCAATTTGTTGAGTTTGCTCCACTGCAATTTTACGACATTGCTTTTGACATTCAAATGAATTCAATTTGAATCGAACTGGGATTTTCATTTGACAACTTCAGTTGACAGACATACGGACAGATGGACGTGAAATACGTGGCCTGGTCGAATGATTTCATTTAATTCTTTATTCAAACCAAACAACAGAACCAACAGAATGCGAAAAATGCAGCCAAACAACTCAGCTTCGCTCTGACATCACGTGCTTGAAATGCACGCACATGCAGCTTTAAAACTCATTCGATGCGTTGTTCAATCTATTAAGTTTTACGCATTAAATTTAAAATATTTATTTGATGCTCGATCCGCTGC
Organism: Myopa tessellatipennis; assembly: GCA_943737955.2. Lineage (NCBI taxonomy): Eukaryota > Metazoa > Arthropoda > Insecta > Diptera > Conopidae > Myopa > Myopa tessellatipennis. Next base: position 50,721,274 of record OX031316.1, on the reverse strand, counting down.
TATATTTTCGATTATTTCCAGATAAGTTCAGTTTTTTCATGATAGACTAGACGCGAATAAAGATTGAATGGTAGTGTTTCGAATAGACTTCACTGACTTCAAATAGTGGATAGCGGACCCCAGTAAGAACTTGTCTCCACTATGAATGAGTGTTAAAAGCATATATTTAGTGCTTGGCTCATGAGAACAGAATATTCCAAAAAAAGTTTCCTGTAAACAAAAATTCCACGCTTACAATAAGTTATTTAAAAATATAACCTCTTCTTTCAGTAGAACCATCGAAGATCAATAAAAGATCAAACGCAAGCTGATGCTACTCGCACAGACATCACCACTCAATTTAACTCAAAAACTAACCAATTCATGGACTCCAGACTCTGTTCAATAATTTACACGAAGAGTCAAAGAAGCGTTCGCTGCTCTGTATGAAGCTCTTGTATATTATAATAAAATATTAAAAATTACACGTAAATAATTGACGGAGGCGCCACCTGAAAACTGAACGATGTCGATGGATGTACATAAGAATCACATTTGTTATGACGATCCACAGAAACTGAAGAAGTTCAATCGGAGAAGCCACTGAAAGTCGACGTCAAGACGCCGCCATGATCACCTTCCGCGCGTTTTCATTGATCTTCAAAGGGGGTTGCCGCCGATGCTGCTAATAATAATGAGTTCGAGCGATTGTTTGAAGTGTTCACGGCGCCTTTGATTAGCTCGGTTCTCTGTGAGAGGTGTGAAGGCACAGCGTAAGGTGAAAATACGAATTCAACATCAACGACAACGCCACTCATTATCCTTGTTATTATCACAAGATCCCGGAGGAAAGTGCTCCATTTTTAGGACAATATCGACAGTTATTACTGAACTTCTTGGTGCAGATGAAATTGATACATCAAAATTAGAAAATACATTTGTAATTTATCAAGGTCATCATGGTGATAAGGGTGCACATGTGGCAGATGTTATCTTGCCTACGCATTCATTTACAGACAAATTAAGCATTGCTGCATACTGTACAATGTACTAATCGAATTTGAGTACACGTTCCGGAGCTTTTTTGAAATTAGAACTGTTCAACCGAACAAAGAAGGCATCAATGAGAATGTAATTTGGCACATGGTCCTTTTCAAAATAATATTCAATTAAAAGATACACGGCATACTTAACCATGATTATTAACGCACAATGATCATCCAGGTCCAAAAATTAGGCGAGGTCAAAATTAAAAATTTGAACCAAACACCTTTTTTCACGTGTTTAGACAATTCCGATTCTGAAAAGAATTATGGATCAATGGATCTGCATTGGATCAGGATAGACGTAGTGGAGGAAGCTCGATATTGTGTCTTTCAACACGAAGAATTAACAACAACAACAGCTTACTTAGCCTCAGTGTGTTATATTGGAGAAGAATTCCAACGGATATCGAGGATCTAACCAGAAAAATAGTTCCAATATGAAGACAAGAACAAATGCTACATGTACTGCATTTGAGAGCGAGTATTTGAGAGTGTGGAAAGAGATGATGAACATTTTGGTATTTGGAATGCTTGCTTCATTATGATGGACAAATACAAAAATAGCAGCACAGAAAGAATTCTATTTTCAAAGAGACTCGTATAGTGCCCATGCTTAATGGGTAATTTACACCCTTGGAAAATAGAGCACAACCACGGAGGGAGGGGACAGAGGAGGATGTTAGAATTATGAAAGAAATGACACTATCGGAGTATCCAGTGAATCCAATGCAGTAATCGGAATTGAAAATGACAATGAAAGGAACAAAGCAGAGATCAAAACAAAAGCTACGGGCACGAAGAAGTTCAATAAAGAAATTAAAACAAACTGGTTTATAACTGGGATCGATGATTTCGAAGATTCGCTGACAGCAGAGGAAGTAAGGGTCGTGCAGGTAAACAACAGAATGTCGAAGTTGCGATTGACTTCTTAAATACTACGGATTGATATAATTCCACTACTCTGAAGGCAGTCTTATCAAGGACTATTGAGGGTTCAAAACCTGTTGAGGAATGGACTCGCCTTCTCAAAATGAGCGTGTGGGGGGACGGGGGCTACTAATTTGGAAATTTAGGATTCAGCGATTTCGTTTTTAATCTCCTTGGAACACAGATGTCCAGTAGAGATTCCCTTCATGCACATTTTTTGCTACTGACAAGCTACTAAATCGTATTTCGTCTCACATTATCTCCCGATTCTTATTACTGCGATATAGTGTCATGATTGTTGATTTCTTTTAATACGCTTTCAATAAAATAGTGACTTCAAGGAAAATCACAAATCAACGGTCAATGATAAACAATAAATTAAACGTTTGCTTTTCACTTTTTCATACGAATACAAAAGAAGTCCATTGCAACCGTTTAAGCACACCGACGCACTAAGGAACAGAGTGTTCCTTACATTCAAATCGATGTTTCCCGCCAAGCGAGAAACATGACGCCCAAAGCCTATGCTATAACTTCCATTGCGCCCACTGTAACTCTTCCCACTCCGCATCTCTCGGTGAGCAACTACTTACCGGAGTCTTCCTTGCTCTCAATAAATGGGGATGTGCTACGGTGCTCCTTACTGGCGCAACAGCTGCACGTAGCTACAGCAACGTTAACGTTTTCAGCTCAGATTCCATTTTCTTTCCGTTTTACAACACTTTTGTTCATCGAATCCGAGTCGCAATCCGGCAGATGTGTACCGCAAAACCGGTTCGCTCGCTCACACTGCCAGTTTAATCGGACACTGCAAAGAAATCGCTTTACCCACTTTCCGCCAAGTGGACTAAGAAAAAAGTCGGATTCACGCCAAGAAACGCGTTCAGTCAGAGCCGCAAAAGGTTGTTTCAGCCAGAGTTGCTCTTCTCAGAGGCACGTCTCCGGGGACTGTTGAACCGCAAAACACCCTCTTGTGCGAGACCCACGATCTACGCCGAAGAGGTGCGAGATATTTCGTGCCGAATGCACTTCTGTCCGGCCGACTTCTCTCTGTGTGCGTTTGTTTTGGTCGTTTGTTTGGTCTGACGAAAGAGGACGGCTCCCCATACGTTGACGGGTGTGTCTGTGTGTGTGTGTGTGTGTATGTATCTGTGTGTGTATGTGATTGTGTGTGTGTGTATGTGTGTGTGGGTGTATGTTTGTTTGACGGATGTACAAACAATTTGGCAGTGACAACGATGCATTTACAGGATTCACATCAAGGACACAGTTTTGATTGACAGCAGCTGTCAGTCAATCAACTAGACAGACCTCGCACGCAGACAGCCGTTTGTTGACGGTATTGACGTTTGACGGACGTGAGTGCTATGCGCCGCAGTGTCGCGCTCAGAGTTGCGAGTGCTTCAAGGACTTCGTACGTCGTACGTAACACGCGTCTCCCGCAGACAGCGACTTCACGCAATCACTCGCACCGCGCTCCCGGTGCTGTTTGTGCTCAGCAGCGCGGCTCCGAGTCCCCCCGCAAACAGTTGAAAACAGCAACTATATTTACTTTCGACGATGTTCGCGCCGTCGTCACGTGACTTGTCTGCTGGCTGCTTGCAATTGCAACTGAAACTCGGAGCAGCTGCAGCAAGTCACTGCACGAACTGCTCTGAAGTAATCGCTGCTAATAAAGTACGACGAAATGTAATAAAAAGGCAAATGAATAAAGTACACACAGCACCCCCCGAGCAGAACAAGAAGAAGCGCCGAAGAAAATTCCAAAGGCGCTAACATCGAAAACCGTTCATCGTCGCCTTCGCCGCCATCGTCGCACCGCTCAGACGCCGACAACGCAAGCTTCGTCCGCTGCACCGCTCTTTGTTTTATGTGAAGTTGCGGAAACTCTTTCGTATGTACGTGGAGTGCTTGCAGCAGTTGTATCCATGCAGCGATAGCCGAGAGCAGAGAGTCTACCTTCTCGCATGTTCTCTAGTCAAAGAAAACAGCGCAGCAGCAGCACGTACTTTTATATTTCTTTACGGTAAATTTAAGAGAGTGCAAATTAAAAGAGAGCACTTCCCATCTCTTTAACACAATTTTGCTCTTCGTAAGCTTTCTTCACGCTCTATGAGCAACTTAAGAGCGAATAGTCTCTCGCTAACGCTCTGCATCCGTTACTCGTGTTTCAATTTCCACAATATCCCTCGAGTCTCTTCTGTCTTGCATTCTCACTCTCTGAACACTCTTGATGGGTTCTCTTTTATTGTGGCACCACCACCTTTTTATCGATATCGAACACTGACTCAATAGACAGAGGCATGTGTTGATGTGCTCTTAATCTACAAAACAGAAGACGACTCTTTGGTCCCTCTCGTGCTCTCTTCTCGCTCTTGCTTTTATTTGAAGGCCTCCTGTCATTGGGAAAAAGTGTTGGCGCTCCCTCATAGAAGCTCCAACTGCCGCTCCGTTTTGAATTTTCATTCATAATAAATCATTCGCCTGGTGTGAGTGAGTTTTGCTTTGCTCGCTTTTTGCCTTTTCTTGTTGTTGTTGCTCTTTTTTGTTTTACTTGCGATTTCTTGTTGGGTTGGGTTTCGGCGCGCAGCCCGACAGTCTTGCCATTAATTCGACCAAGAAAGGAGGCTGATTGGCTTCGGCGCTGATTGGATTTAAATGTTGTTGTTCTGATCTGCTGGTGTTGCTGTAAACTACATTTTAAGTTTATTTTATTTCAGCCGCCGAGCGTTGTTTTTACCAGACGAAGGTCGCAGAGCAACGAAACAGTGGAAAAGAACGCTCAAATGCTTCAATTAATAATTTCCATCTCCGTCATTAATTATGTACTGCACTCGTGATTTCCATTATATAACACGTGGTCTATTAACCGTGGTCATATTTCAGATCGCGAAACTCTTGTTTCGTTCGGTTCAATCGAGTGTCCCAACATCAGTAATTGCAATCATTTCACTTGTAATACACACAAAAAGTAGAAGCATTACTGAACATTAACTACATTAACTACGCTGTAATTAATAATTAAAAGATACACATAATACTACGAAAATTTAAATTTAATAGAAAGAAAGACAGAAACTGTTCATCTAGTGAAGGGAGAGGAAGGAGAAGAATTATATATACATATAATTGATAAACAATGTTTTTGTACTGAGACGCAATACCTGATATATTGTTTGTGCAGCAGGGGAAAAATATGTACTTACGAATCGGTATACATACATACATACATACATACATACATACATATGTTCCATTAAAATTGAAGAAAGGGAACAGACGCTAGAGGGATGGAACCCTTTTCGTGTTGCCTATTTATATACATATAGATTAATGGCCCCAATATACATATCGCTAGTCTTGAAACTGAGTTTGTAAGTTCAATTCAATAAATAATAACATACACCTCGGTCTGCTTTTGCGCGAATTATTTTCACGCGAATTTGATTTAACGCGAGTTTTCAAAAATTCTTGATTCGTTTCTAACGCGATTTAATTTGATTTAACGCGGTCTAAAAAACGGTAGCAGTGACCTTATTTTATTTGGACACGGTATATTTTTGCCCTGCTTCTTTTTCGGGAACCTGTTTCGAGTCACGAATTGTTCGGGAACCTATCAATCGCGCAAAAACAGACTCAGGTGTACATATACATATGTATGTATGAACTATTTCGAATTGAAATTTAGTATTCTAAAATAATAGTAATAAAAAAAGATTAAACATGATTTTCAGGGTGTAATCCACGCAGAAATTTGTCCAATTGGATACGTCAACAAATATTTATAAGTCTCACATCCAATTAGGAATCCCAGATACACTGAAATTACTGTTCTGAAATGAATGTTGTAGAAAGGAGGATGCCAGTGAAAACCCCAAAGTTGTTAACTTTAAAAGAAAAGGAAGTCTTTTTTTCGTTAGTCCTTCATTGGTCTTAATCATGTGAACACTAAAATAGCTTTTATAATGAGAGCATTTCTTTCTGAGGTGAGATAATGAAGTCCCCATAGTAATTTCCTCAATCTCAAGGGCAACCAACCCCGTAGGCGTGAACAACCTGGGTTTTTGAAGTACATAGTTCACCGTATCTTGTAATTCGAGCATTCATATACTATGTATAGTTTGAAGGTATTTATTTATATTCTAAGAGAAAGTGTGATGTGGGCTAAAATTTGACTGGCACTGGTTGCCCTAGGTTAGTTGCCCCGAAATTCAATGTGATATTCGTAGGTACAAGTGTAGTTCGGTGTTTCCAATAAAAAATCTTCAGAGCAGGAGGAACGTTTAACAACAATAGCAACTCTACTCTCACCTGCGTCGTCTCCCATAATAACTCGCTTCTATTAAGTGTTGCAGGCACTAAAATCGTTTTTATTGTTGCGGAAAGTGCTGTAACCATCTCGAGTTCGCTTCCGAGGTTGTTGAGAACTGTTGCGGGAATTGAAGCCCCCCGAAGATGCGCCTTGATATCATCAGCGGCAACAATTAGAGCCCATTCAATAAAACAGCATTTTGTAAAACTTTTAATTTGTTTTATATTATTCGTTGTTTTATTTATAACCTCTCCGCCTTTCCTCCCAAACCCCCCCCCCCTCCGTAAAGCACACTCGCCGGCGCGTTGTGCGTTGTGCTCTCAGCAAAAGTATGTATTATTGTCCGACGAACAAAAATATCTTGTGGCCAGAACTACGTATATGAATGTCTGTATGTGTTCATGGGTATGTATGTGTGTCTATACGTACACCAGGGCCGTATATCTAACGTCAATTCAGAGCTGTGAGCGCGTGTGTGTGCGTGTGTGCGAGTGTGTGTGTGAACTGGCTGGTCCCGAGTGTGCCAGCACGAGAGGGTCCTAATGCGATGCCCATTAAAAAATTTAACGATCCAACAAATTACTACACGTCATAAAATCACAAAATATTCAAGAATTTTAGGAGAACATGAACTAAAAATAAACTGCTTGATTATCAAATTGATTTAGGAGAAGCGCGGTGAAGCAGTGACAATGACGCAGTGACGCACTGACGGCAGGCTGCGGCGAACCAGTGTTGCCAATGCGATGTGGAGTGCTTCTACTATTCGGTCAAGTTTCGAAAATTCATTCCTTCGGAAGCGTTTATTATTTTTAACGACCGGCTTCGAAAGGATTTCAAGTCATGTTTTCCGTTTATATTTTGAGAAATCAAATTGCTTTAATTTCAGAAAAATCCCACCAAATACAGTTGCTATCAGACTCAAATTTTCACCAACTTCAAACTAGCTACAATGTGACGCGAATTTTCGGAATCACATCTTCTACATAATTTAATTACATTGTCCTCAATATCTTCGCAAGACATTCTATTGTACATAACCCTAAGCTTTTGATATGAGACATCGATGAATGTAGGATTAAATACAATCTACCTCAGAAACAATCCGTCCATTTCATTTACAACAAGGAATAACGCTTTATCACTAGAATTTGCTGTGTCAAAAATCTTGAAATATTCGAAACATCAAAAACGTCTCGATCGAGTTAATCGAAATGATCATCAGTTCCAAATGAACCTGCACGGAACACATCGGTGTAGTAAATACTGTAAACTACACCGAACGAGATCTCTAATCATCAGATCAGCGCTTTTTCTGTCGAATTTCTTCGGGAAAAGGAATTTCTTACAGTTATGAAGCTCTCGAGTGTCAATCAAGTGAAGTAAGTACGCACGTCTTTTATAATTGAAGAAGCAGGATTGGCTTTTGAGCCACTCGATGCCACATTTTGGCAGTTACAGAGTTTTGAGTGTCAAATGGCAACATTTGCATCAGCGAGGACAAACCGCAACCACTTCACAACAGCCTGATCCACGCCCACACTACGATATTTCTCGCCCACGTCCAGATAACAGTCCCATCACAGTGATAAACGATGCAGTGCCGGGGGAAGTCATAAACTATCGCCGAATAAATGGAAGAGTATTCGCAGCACAAACACGTTTCGAATTGGGAACAACAACAACGCCCATTTTTCCACCGGCCAGGACGAAGTGTTCCCTAACGCATAAACAATCAACAGTCCAATATTCGGGGCTCCAAGCGAGAACGCAAAAACTGGCCAACGCTCGAAGAAGGACGGCGACGAGAAGAGCCGAGAGGAGAAGCAGCGACATTCCATCAGCAGAATGAAACGTTTATCATTCGGTTAAATGACCATTAAACGTGTCCACCAAGGACATCGTTGTTGTTGTTGTGCTGGTCGTCAGCATCATCAGTTACATCGGCAACAGCAACGCAACACATCCATCCACGCTTGATGACGCGCGAGAGGGACAAGCACTGGATCCATGCATCTTTTCATCTTGCTCTCGTATCTGCAGGGCCATTTATCAAACGATAAATTGACTGAATGACTTCATGCATGTTGCGACGTCTTCCTTCCGGCCGGTGGCCGTCCATCCATCCATACTTTTGTTTGTTGCTTCACAATAACAGTTGTCTGCAGTACTGCGAGCAGAGGACATGCAGCAGTGAGCCTGCAGCAACAGACCTTGCATGAGTACAGCCGCCTCCCCGCCCTCAGACGACTCCTGCCATTAGCACGCCCACCCTGCAGCATATTCGGCTGGTTTATGGCTTTTTATTGCTGCTGCTGCTGCGGCTGCGGCTGCGGCTGCTACTGACTACAAACAATTCACATCACAGGCGAATGAGTGACTTAAATTGTCGTCATATTCTCTGTCCTTGCAGTTCATTTGTTTGCGCACTGCGTACATGCGCCCACCCACCGTCCAGATCTCCTGCTAGAGCCGATGATGAGTCTAATCCTGTTTGCTGTAGGTGTGTTTTTGTTCACATTGCCTTCCAAGGACATCCAACACATCCAGGACATTCAGCAAATGCGCGAATATTTATGTTGCTACAGCAGAGCCCCCACACCACCCTCCGCCGCCCAGCCACCGCGTCAACAGGCTGCGTGGATTTTCGCATGTTCTTTGCTTCCATTCGCTGTGATGAATGCATCTGCTGCCAGATCCGGTTCTGTTTAGCACTCTTCTCCTTCGATAGTCCATCCTAGAATTCATCACTTTCGAATCCGACGTAGCACAGACTCCTCGTGTACTCTCTCGAAGTTTTGCCTGATGACCAGTGACTCAGATAAAGTTGACTGTTGATAGACGTTGTTTGTTTACACATGCGACTTTGTTATCAATAGTTGTCGGCTGTCATCATCGAGTGACATGTTGCACCATCCTAATGAGAGCACGTCGAGTCCGAGCAAATTAAATTCGTTCATAGTGTTTAAAAATTCTTGATTCTACTCAGATTGATTCGGATATTGATTTTGTTATTGATTGGTCCTCAGGTTGATGGACTTCTAGATTAGCTACCTGAACCTGATACCCAACAAAACGACGACAATCAAAGTATTCCTCGCCGCTGTTGTTACGATGCGTGTACTCAGAATTTAGAGTAATTTGTGGAAACTATTCACTTCGAAACTTGATTTGTTTCTATATAACTCGCATAGGTTAGCACAACAAATAGTGACTGACATAAACTGAATACGTTATGCGCGCTTTTGCCTCGCCTGTCGTTAACTGAAATAAAATATGTCCAGACAACTGCCGCCTGGAATGTGCTACGAATGTCGGCCGAAGGAGAAGACCAACAGCCAAGCAAACAAGGACTTTTCGTCAATTTGAAGAAACGCACTGAACTCGATTCTCCTCGCTTTTGTCGAAACAGTTATGAACACTAAATACCGATTGCGACATTCTTCTTTACTCGTTCTTCAAGCGCTGAAGCGTACTCGTCTGCGGGCCGCCCTTCTGGGGGTGGTACTCGACGAGTTCATTTGCTGTTGTAGTGGGTCCTCCAATATGTCTGTGTGTCCGCCTCGTTTCCATCCTTTCTTGGCCTCTGACGTACTTGTGATTGTTGCCTCCTTCCACTTTGCCCCACAATTGCTGAGGACGAGTATCGGCGATACTATGAGCGGTGTTCCTGGAAGCGGCTTCTTTTCAATTGCGATTCAACAATTATTCGACACTTGCTCCTTTATAACAAATCCGCAGTTTGTCTGTTGTTGTTATTGTTGTGAAATAAAAATCGTATCTTCTGCACTTACTTATGAGCCCAAGTCTTGCTGATTCAGACGGATCCTCACTGCTCATGTACTGGCAAAGCAAGACAAAGCTGGACGATGTTTAAATTATAGTGTCAATGCATTAGTAATCGATGCCTTAATTTAATTATCATAAAGTTAAACATCCAGTTAGATATCGAGATATCGAGTTTACTTATCGAGCATAAACGTTAGAAAATCAAATATTCTATCATCCAAGCAAGATGCAAAAACATTCTTACAGAGCAGCAGATGACTCTGTCTGTTAGCAAAACAACAACAACAACAACAACAACAACATATGATCAAAGCAGGTGCTAATCGGCGTGGCGAACGTCAGAAACACTCACGCTAAATATTTCGGTTTTAAAGTCGTATCAATTTATCATGAAGCGCTTAATCTAAATTAAGCGGTGATCGTTGAGTAATAAGTGGATGTAACACTGCCTCACGCACTAGAAACGAGCTGCTTTGGCCACGTGATGTCGCCTTGGATGGGAACTGTTGTGCCGCCTGTCATAATCCGATCACAAAAATACAAAGCAGAAAAGCGACCGTCGTGAGTGCGATCTGCACTAACTGTATGATGCTGGAGTGTGGAAAGTTGCTCTCCGCACATTTCCATCGAATATGCTCCGAGATACTTTCGAGATCGCGGATTTCGAATTCAACGTTTACCTTTACAAATTCGGCGGGGATCCAATGTTGATTGTTGATTGTGGTATCGACCATCTATATAGTTAAAGTCCAAATAATCTGATCGTTTGTTGGTTGAAGTTCGATAAGTTGAACTTTTTTATTCGAAAGCACAGTTATGATTCTTGTTGGGACAGAAATCGAAGGTGATAAAGCGAGGGTAAGCCCAGAAGTTTCTGCAACCAATTCTAGGGCACTTCTCGAGTCGCGGAAGTTATTTTAAGCTCCCATTCAATTAAGTTACTTTTCTCAGTAATTAATACTGATCTGCCGTCCAAATGAATCCCATTCACGCGGTATGACTGCATGGCACAGTGGTTTCACAGCATTTCATTTAGAAAACAGGGAAAACTCAGTCTTGAAAGTCCGTTTAAGTAATGCATCACATGTACCACAATAGGTTACATCTATCAGTGTTAATACCAGCGATTGCGATTAAAAATCAGCACAGAAAAATTAGGCACGAGTGAAAGAAAGCAGCTGTCAGTGACTTAAACGCAAAATCGTTCATTAACATAAAGTTGCGGCGAGTCTGTAAAACGCACAAACGCACGGCAAGCTAAAGAGGGCAAAGGGTCCGATGACGACGGACATCGCATCACATCACATTGCAGTTTTACGAACTGAATCCACCGCAACTGCCCACTGTTCGGTGCAGAGTCTTCATTCTTCTGCCCGACCCGCCGCCCGCCGAGGAATAATCGGCCGAACAGACGCATCCATCCGTCACTTTTTAATATTTTGTATTATATTTGTTTGGACTTCTTACTTATTTGATTCGCTTCGTACGCAGTTCCGCGTTGCGACTGAGTGCTGCTTCTTAATATTCACAAATAGAGTGCAGAAATGTTTCCCTCTGCACGACGTATTTCGTGTGATCATTTAACTCGTGCTGTTGTTGTGCGAAATGTTGACACATTCTTGTCATTACAATGTTGTTGCAAGTGACGTGTTGTTGTGGTTGTTGCCGTTGCCGTTGCCGTTGCTGTTGCTGCTGCCGCTGCTGTTGTTGTTGTTGGCGGCTCTTCGCATTTAATGCAGCAAATTAATGTTCGATCGCGGAGTGCAGTCATGATCGTTGAGCGTTCGGAAGATTAGTACTTCAAGGCATCCTAGTTTCTGTGGTTCTGGTTTCTGCGGCGTGCATTAATGAACGCATCCATTCAGCCGTCAAAGTCTCTTTAAATTGAATATTAAATTTTAATGAAAACTAAGCGATTCGAAATGAAAAGCATTTATGCAAATCTGAGGCAGCGCGTCGCATCGACACGATGTCATAACGACATCGATATATTGTACTCGTATGTTCACTGAGGAACTGCTCTCGATCCGTTGCCGGAATTCGAATACATTGCTGATGGATTGAGGCGGTTGCAGCTGCATTACACTCATTAAAAATAGTTTTCTCTCCAGAACCCAGAGATTTGGAACCATTTAACTTGTAAACAACGTAACCATTACATAAACTAGAACGAGTATATGATCATAAGATAACAGAACTTTCTGTACATTTCTTGAACTCTAGGATTGAAATTTCAAGGACGTCGGCTCATGACAGACGATGTCCTCATTATGATGCCACTTCATTTGTCCTGATTGGCTGATTTGAAAATGTATGTAAATGTATGCAGGTACCCGACACCGTGGACTGTCTAAGCGTTCACGAAACCACACCCAACGCCTTCACGTACAGGAATTTGAGGACGACATCACCATGCTTCGTGTGTCATGGAACAACTGGATTTATTGGATTTATTTATTTATTTATCGTCGTCAAAAACCGCTCCAATTGCGGCCTACATCTAAATTTTTAAATTTCAGCAATGTCTATTCAAATTATATAATTACTTGGGTTCGAGTAAAGCTTTTCTTCAGCTTGACAAAAGCTTTTGAGTATAAGCTTTGCCTAAGAATCTTAATCTGTGAAACAAAAGCGACAGCCGAAGCGATACCGATCGGGTTCATGCTGGCGCTTATTATTAGGGTTGCTTCCTCTGTTGGCAGCACTCTGGTGTGAGCAGAGAATCGAATCGGTTCATTGACCTAATTTCTGTTCGAAGATATTCGATCACCGATAGTGCGACATACTGACAATTAAACGTACATATAGAATACAACGCATGTACATATGTCAGTTGAATGTATATATGTACATATGTCAAAAAGCATGGTTACTAAACTTTCTCCTTCAGATGAATAATTGTTTGTTTTGTGGGAAACGGAGATATTTAGTTAGTTTCTATAGCTGAGTCATAGGAGTGAGTATAAAACCTTCAATTAAGCCATCAGACGTAGCAAATTACATTCTTAGTAACTGAATCAATGGTATCATTAAATGAAATAGTAATTAATCAGTATGATATTCATTCAATACCAATGTTTCTTCCTTGAGAGCCTAATGATCCTCGATGATGAGGAATTGAAGTTGTATGGTCAACTTTAATAGCTTGCGAATGTTTCTGATTAGCTCATTGACGAATTCTGTAGAATGTCTCTGAAGTGCTTTGAATTTCTCGACTACTTTCTAGTGCCGCCGTCTTTCGCCTCCATTGGAATTGTGTTGATTCCATTGAGTCCTTAAATATAACGGTAGTTATTTAGTACTTTTAGTGGTGCTACTGTATCGAGCGGAGGCCTTCAAAAGATGCATGTTTTGTATGGGAGCACTTAAAGCGGTGTCTATTGCCCTTTATTGCAATTCATTCGATCAATACTCCGCCACGTTAAGGACTCTTGTCTATCGTGGAAAAATATTCCACCAACTTCGCCTCAATTGTTACTTCGTAAGATGTCTGCTTCTGCTTCTGCTTCGACCACTTTTAGTGAGGTTGGCGTACGCGTATAAATTACAATTAGTTAGCCACTCCTAGCGGCGTTCACTACGCGTCTGTGCTTCCATCAGCGTCATCGTCACCTTCTCCGAATATAACTCGAGACTGTCAACGTAACATCAGTCATAAATAAAAAGAGGTTTTCATTTAAATATCAAAAATACACAAACATTCCTTAAGTTGCCGAAACAGTTTCGCCGCGAACGAAGCGGACCAAATTAGATCACGAGCTTATAAATATGCACTGACAATGAGCAGTTCCGTCACGCCAGAGCGGGCGGGCAGAGACACGAATTAATGTAGAAACGATAGCTGGCTTGATATTGGGAAAGATAGATGGAAATTTATTGGCGCTGTGGTCTATAATTTAGCTAGGGACACACAGTAGACGAGTTCTGAAGATGAATGATTGCTGCGTCTGTTAGGTTTTCGGAGGAAGAGAACAGAAGAACTGAGAGCATCGAATAAAAAAAGCAAAATTAGCATTTAGTGGTGAAGATATACCATCGTGTATATGTGTACCTGTGTGTGTGTGTGTGTGTGTGTGTGTGTGTGTGTGTGTGTGTGTGTGTGTGTGTGTGTGTGTGTGTGTGTGTGTGTGTGTGTATAAGACTCGTGCATTCCACAGAAAGAAGCAGAAGGAACACCGCCGGACAGAACTACTCAAACTCAGCATTCAATTAAGGAATCAGAGCGGTCCACTAACGAACCCCGAAAACCTCCAGCGAAATCAGCTCGAAACACGGCGCAGAAGAAGGTCGTTGTCACCTTGGCACTGACGCGCCGGTCCACGACGCGATGCTGCGTTGTCACATTTAATGGAGGAGAAGGAAAGAACACAGCGCGAGCGAGGAATGCAGCGAGGATGGAAGCGACGAATAATATGGGCCAGAAAACGCGGCGAGGAGGGCAGCAGTTGTCGAATTTGTGAAGGCGTCGACAGACATTGACGAACTCTTGCGCACTCGGGTATATTGTAGAAAGCGAGAGCTTTTCCTCCAGCGCACCGAAAAAGGCGCCGTCGTGTAAATATTATAGAATCATCAAGTGCAAATGTAAAAGTTATGGAATTCCTGCCGCTTTAAATCACGAGAGACACTTGTTCTCCCGGCCCATTAACTTTTATTTACTGCGCCCGAATGAAATTCGCATTATCATTTCTTATTATGATTTAATGGAAATCTTAAATTTTTATCGGTGCTGCTCAGAAGTTATGAAGCAATCGCGGCGTTATTATTTCGTTGATGGAGCAAGAGTGAGCATTCGCAACTGCGGACGTCATTTTGTAGGAATGGGCAATTACGAAATATCATTAACGCTGCCCGACGCAGCATATAATTTGGACTTATTTTTAAAAAATATAACCGCACATTATGTATTTATTATATTTGGCCAATTTGCTTGCATTACACTTTTTACAGCAGCATCGTATGTATCCTTCGTTTGTTTAGCAGACTTGAGGTTAATGCTAGTAACTAATGTAAATTCTAGTTTCAATTAGCTCATAAATTAATCAACGCTTCTCATTGGACTAATGCAAGAACTCGGGGTTTCAATGTTGGTCAATACGCATGGCCCCGTCACTTCCCGTTCTCGGCATTTGGGCAACTTTCAAAACAAACACACTCGAACATTCGCGATGATACAAACGCAACTTCCAAAGGCAACAGTTTCTCATTATGAGAACAGCGTGGATGGGGAATGTGTTCATAATTCTCAAATAACAGTTGTCAGATTTCGCAAATGTCATACTGAAATATTGAACTGAACTATTGAAAGTGTTGTTGTTGTGGCCGCAGCTGAGAAATTAAAATTCTACGAGTAGAGTGAGTGAAGTAGACTCAAGCTCTGCCCTTCAACGACGGCCACCCTTTAATACGCAGAAGACACAAGAACTGCAGCTTCAAACGGGCACAAGTTTTTAATTTTGCGTCAATTCGACACTCCATGTGGGAAAGCAGCCTCATTTGGCTGGAAAAAGTTGCTGAACATAGCCATGTGTAAGCTCTGTCGAAGTCAAACAAAGACATGACGCTCCAGAGCCGTGTCTGTCTTACGAGCTGCCGCACAATTCAGCTGCCAGCTCTGCTTGCCGCAGATAGATTTGCAAAACATTTCCGAATTTTTATCAAGTGGCTGAAAAATTTACACTAACTGCGCAAAATGTCCTTCGGTGCGGCAGGATAGCAGTGTGTGAAGTTTCAGATACGAGTACATGTCATGAAAAGAAAAAACAAGTGCAGACTGCTAGCAGACTAATAAATCATGAATGTCACATGTTCTCCATTTAATCACTCAAATGCGACAATTAAGAATGAACATTTGGTACCACTTCGTTTCACTGGCTGCTTTTTATTTCAGAAAGATGAAGCCCGGTATAAAATGTGAAGAGCGTAAATGGTGCCTTCATTGATTGCAATTACGTACACACTGCACATGAGTTTGAATGCAGAGCTGTTTTGAATTGCATACGTACAGACTTTTAGCTGTTATTTGCGTCATCGAGACTTCTGCTGTGTCTTAGCTCTACAGACGGCTGTTGAAGGCCGGCGAATCAGCGCAGTTAAAAATGCACCTACAAGAGATTAAAAGTGACATTTATTTGTATATATATGGTAGGTACATACGTAACCTTGTTCTTTGTATAGTGTCTTAGCTCTACACGAAAACTCGACTTAGGAGTGGAACAACGTTACTAAATGCAGTGTGCATTTATCAGTATTTTTGTATTCGGAAAGTGCCGCTATCTGAGCATACTTTCGTTGCCGGTTGCTGATAAATAGTCTACCAAGGTAGTTTTCCTCACATTAAAAAGCGTTTCCCACGAATCACTTTCACTTCAAATGTCACTTCGGCTCGCATAGCGTGACATATTGCGGCCTGTGGCGTCCTTCCCGCCTCGGCAAGCGTGAAATAATTGCGCTTCAACTTTCACTTTTATTGAAACGCAGGTCATTTCAATGCCAGACGCTTGTTCCTGCTGAGAGGATCCTCTTGTCGCTGGTTTCGCAGCGACATGCCTAAACAATTCATCAACCTAAGAGTGTCTTCGATGTTGCAAATGTCTTTTGTCACTAATTACGTCAATGTCAAAATATTACCTCGCTGCGCTTGACAAAAGCGAATTATCCCGGAAGGTGAAACAATGAGGGTTATAAATGTGTATTGACAAAACATGGTCACGAATTTTACAGGCCGAGAGAATCACTTGGATTAGGTAAGAAGCAGACCGGGCCACATTTGCATAGGGATTGTGCTTAGCGAAGGCGGATGGAGAGGGAGACGGGACACGTTCTGCCTGCGTATTCACGCGATTTATGAAGGGTCCGACTGTCCTTTTAACGAGACGTGTTCGCACCAATACATCAAGCATGCCAAGCAGCGGGATTCCGGGTTCACTTTCGGCGATCGCAATCAATTCGTCCATTCTTCGGTTCCTACTTACTGTAAATCCGGAAAAGAAGTGAGTCAAATCAGCTTATATGGAAATGTTGTGGGTGCATGTGGTCCCAAGTATTGTTTAGCGGCGTATCTGGATGCGAGTAAATCTACAGAAAAGAGTGAAAGTGAAGTGAACGACACCGAGAACGGTAGAGAGAAAAGTGATGTTGGGTAATAAATTGCATTTGCATATGTACGTATAGTAGATACCTGTTGCCACTCTTCCCTCGCATTCTTGTATCTTCAACGGCGAAATGTGTTCGAGCAGTTGGTGTGCTTGCATCATTTCAGGTCAACTTCGTGCAATTTACAACAACTAATTTATGGTTGACATTATCTATGTACTATGAGTGTTACAATGATATAAGTATATGCATATAGACAGTTATTTAAGCTAAATAAAAATGTAACAGCGTTTTTAATCGTTTATTTTTAATACATGCTTCACGTTCATTGTTCTTCTCTTCAATCCTCCCCGAATTTATTCATCCATACGCATACGAGTCCATGCAGTCGGCCTCCGTGACATAGTTGGTCTTATTTACGGCCCTTAAATGAAATCTCCGATAAGGCAAGCGTTCTTCTTGCGTTGCTGTGTCATGCAAATCAGTTGTCATCTTTGGAAAAAGCTGACGGCGTCTTCGGTAACTCGTCTCGCTTCTTCCAGCGCGTCTGCTAAAAGTGTGTGCCTTTAGTGTCCGCCAGCATCAATAAATAGCTGTTCGAGAGAAATTAAAATGTGAAACCTCAAGACGAAGATTTCAACTCCACTCACACACATACACACGCGTGTACGTACTCGTACGTCAAATGCAAACGTCAAATAATAAAAATTCTTAATTCCTCGCCGTTGTCTTCCAGGCGAACTGACATTGAATTTAAATTGGATTAGCAGTTTCCTTGTCAATCTCGATCACTTCGGATGAGAACTTGGCCGGCCACGAACAGTCGCTGGCTGTGCAAAGTAGCTCCCAGTGCGAGCGCAGCCGTGTAAAAATCAACTCGTTTTCATAAATCGCGCACAAATCGCATCACGCGAACATCGTCTGACAGTGACATATTTTTGACAACTGATGGATGTTGTTGTTGCTGCTTTTCCGCCAGTGCTGATCCATCACAGTCGTCTGCGTCAACTCCACTTTGGTGATTATGCCAACCGGCAGGGCGCGCTGAGTTGCTCTTGCTTCGCTCTCCTCTACTCGGATGCGGCTCCATTTGATGCTGATAATCCTTTCTGCAACAACTTGACAGTCGCCCGGCATCCTTCTTAATTTCTGCGGTTCCATCAATCAGCCGGATGTGTTTCTTTCGCTCGCCTCTTCTTTATTCGAACGTTCGGGCCCCGTTCATGCGTTCTGCTGCCCCCTAGCCCCCCGCGGCCACTGCTTCGGCTAATTACTCAGATGCCTCGGAATCAAATGTTCCTTTCTTTTCACTTGAGTTGGTGGCAGATTTGCCACCGCGCATGCGTTTTGCGCCGTTCGTTGGCGTTTCTTATCTCTTGGTTTTTGAGAACTTGAACGCGTTGTTACTCGATCTGTTCGCCACGCAAGAGACTCATTCAACAAGAACCGATCGTTGCACTTAAATTTTTGCATTTTTTGCTTCGTTGCACATGCGATCAATCAAAAATTTTTAATGCAACTGCAAGGTCAGTCGGTTGGTCGGGGCCTAGATTCTCTGCGTCCATACGCATCTGATGCTAGAAGAATCAATCATTCACCTCGAGATCAACCTGCTGGATCGGCTGTCGGAGTTAGTGCCCAATCGATCAGTTAGTTTCGCTTATTCAGTGATTATGTCCATTCAATACGCCTGCAATTGCGTAAGATTGTGCTGCCCCATTCCCGGCCACGTTATCCAGAGTTCCTTCACAGTCCGGATATTTTCATTTGCGAAACTTAGCGACGAATATCTGAACGTACAGATCTGTAACTTTGTGGTACCTTATTTCCATCCGGTTCTCTATTAACAATATTTCCTTAAAGAAATATCGGCTGAAAGCGGTTTCCAGGTCAATCATTCGAGCGCCCAAGACAGCCTCCTTTCCCACAAATACAAGGACAGAGATGGACAAGTAGAGTTAACCAGCACCATATACTTTGGTATGCCTGTCATGTTCTTGAAATAGCTTTAACAAATGCATTATGAATATACATTATACTGCATAATGTGGCTTTTGCTGTGCATGTTTATTGCGAATTGCCATAGAGCCAGGACGAAGTAACAATTCAAGTGTAGCAACTTATGTCAAAACGAGCTTCAAAAGAAAACCCAACTTAATTACGGAGCCAAAACCAGAAAAGACCATGTCGTAGGTCGAGGGGAGTAGAAAGTGCGTGTGATTCCGGCGTTTCGCATTGGAATCATTTTCATTTGCTTGCTTACTTTTTAAAAGATTAAACAGATCCAATCCACGCCACAGCTTCAATGCTCTCAGCGCACCGCGCTCACATCGCGTGCTTCAAAGCGCCCCTATCGCATAATAATTCATCGGATTTGGCAAAAGGGTGGTTTGGAAACATTAACATTAGCCTAAAATATGGCCTCGGGAGCAGCGACTATAATTCGCCTCGGGAGCAGCGACGGAGACGACATCACAACTAAATGACGCTACTTTGGAATCAACTTAAAATCTAAAGACGCAGCCGCAATAAAAAACTCCATAACAGCATTCAATCTGTGAAATTAGACAATTAAAATATGCCGAAAGCATTCGCCCTCTCACGTGATGGAACTGAAGTCGACGAACGAGAGCAACGCTTTCCGTGTATCACAAAGCAAGAGCAACTTTTGCAAGGACCGAATTTCAGCATTTGACGCCCTTAAAGGTACCACCCGGATGCCATCATCTAGCATTTCTCGATTTTTGTAATGTTCGCGTTCGCATTCGTCCTCTTTGCTTGGAGCTCGAAAGGAGTTGCGATGCCAAGTACATAGAAGACGCAAGACTCAGATCTGACGCTTCGTTGCCTTCGAGCGGTTGGAGCAAAAAATGTTAATCGGTCTCCAAAAAAGAGTATTATAAACCAGTGCCAAGCAAAGGAGTACAAACCCAGACCAATGCAACCCAACCGCCAATTACACATTCCTTCGCAGTAGCTCTGTCAATAAATCGTCCCTAGGACTCGCTTCCTTGTCGTCTCTCGTCTATGAAAGCTCTCCGTGCGATAGCAGTTAATGTCAGATGGACGAAAATATATTGTTCAGCACACTGCCCCACCCAGACCGGCAAGTTGGGCCACAGCCACCTCCGTGCTTCTCACCAGTTACCCGTCGTTGTTGCTGTCTTCGTAGCTGATGATGACGACGATGATGGCCCTCTTCTGCCTCAGCTACGGCTGCATTGCTTCCACCTTACGTAAATCTGAAGCCTACACCCATCTCATCGCACTCTGTCCCACTTCGTTCCGTTTGTTTTTCGTCAACACTTCGTATTTGAGAAAAGCTTTCTTCTGATTTATTGTTTACGTTTCTTCAGGAATCGCCTTTGCCGCGCTACCCGCAAGAGCTACAAATCAAGTGTATTCGGGGCTGTTTACTGTGGGCTCGATTAAATTGGCATAAATGGAATTCGGCAAACAAAGTGTCGTTTTCCAAAGCTTTCCAAAAGCCTCAGTTAGCGTACTTTCGATAGTACCGGACTCCAGGTATTAGGTAATTTCTCTATTGAGTACGTTTATAGAGAAAAGAGTTCGAGGCGAATAGAATGAATGGCATAGAGAGCGGCCAGAGGGTTTACAAACCCATTTTCGTGGAGGAAGGAACAGAAATTCTTCTCAAAATCGTCCAAAGGCCAACCGCCAGAACCATAAGCACTATTCACAGGTCTGGTGAAGGAGCATCCATTTGTTTTGCAGCCCACCATTCATTGCGATTTTAAGCCAAGGAAACGTCTGAAGTTCGTCCATTCGCCTGTCCGTTCACTGTTAATACATTAGCAAAACGAAACCCTTAAATCTTCATTGTTAGACGCCATTATTTCTTGTGCTTGTCTCAAAGTCCATAAAACATGAATAGTTTTTTCGCTAGAAACTTCCTTTCCTTTGCATACCCTCCCACCTCAACCACCGCTCAACAGAAATACTCGTTGATGGTACTGCCGGGCCAAGTGGGAGGTTATTATCAGAGCGATGTCAGTGCCTGGAAATGATTGCGGTTTTAGCAGAAGGACTTGTCGGAGGCGGCGAAGGAAACTGCAATGCAAAAGTGAGAGACAAACGTTATTTTTGAGCCAAGATATCAGCGAAAAATTATTCCCATGCTAATTGGTTTCGGCATATGTGTTCATTCGCAAGTTTCATTCCTATCTTTGGTTATCTTCGAGCGAACTCTCTGTAGCTCATTACCTCCCGCTGAAAAAAGAAATGTAACTTCATTCCTACCAGCCTAGTCTCGGAAGAAGCAAGACCAGTAGTCCTCTAACCAAAACGAAAAGCGAACAAATCATTGCAACGCCAGCCGCCAGAAACGATTCGGCTTCCAAGCTAACAACGACTCCAACCTAGTCGCTATCCATCACCTTACTTTTTCCGTTGCTTCTCATCGTTTGCCCTCTTCTAAGTAAAGCTACTTTCGATGTTTTCGCCACATTTCATATCTGGAACATTTTTAGGGCGGAAAGTCTTAGACTCTGCTCTCTGCCCGCTGGTACTCCTGTAAATGTTTTGTCATAAACTTCCACCTCGCTGTTTTCGATGTTTTTGATCCTGTCAGTTTTAGTTTGCAATTTTGAAGGTTGTAATGATTTCTTTTGATCTTTTTCAGACTTCTGTTGTAGGTTTGTTTGTACGTTGTTTTTTCTGCGTTCGAAATCGCGTTTTAATTTAATTGTGTGCACACGGCAAGAACGCGCTGCTAATTCGACAACCATTTTTCATTTCCACGTTGAAGTAAATTTTTCATTAAAGGATTTTTGTCGCAATTCAATTAAAATTATCCCGGGGCGTTTTGTCAGAAACGGTTCCAGAAAAAGATGAGACTCTTTTTTATGTAACATTTTTATGTAAAACTCATCTGGTACGTAATAACCGACGAATAACGGTAATATGCAGCTTTACACATTCATGGTTCTTGTCGATAGAAAGGTTCTGTTATACAATTTTTTCAGAGATGTTGTGGAAACCAGCATTCATTTAGAAATTGAAGTCTCCGTACAGAAGTCTTGGTGAGAGGAATATCAGTCAATCTAATTAATAATACAGCGCGAAAGATTCTAAAGACTATCTAAGCTAAGCTGGCAAATTTGGGATAGTTTAAATGTCAGATAATTGAAGGTTTTAAAAATCAGTTCAAGTGAAACCCGACGAGTCTGGAGGTATCTCCCGCAACAAGGTTAAGTATCAGAGTAATTTCCCAGAAATTGTGAGGCCAGGCATTAACTATGTTGGTAGTGAAACATGTCAGACGATGGGTTAACGTCAAATGCGTCAATGTTGTGAGATACGACGACAAATTGGTCATCAGAGGAGTAGTAAATGATGACCCTTCTCTAAGCAAGAGTTCCAGAGTACTTTCCCAAACATTACTCAGCTATCACGTTGGACCCAGCTCGGGGTCCACACACAAATACAGCAGTAATGCGTTCAACGTAAACGAAGTGATATTGTATTTCAGGGAAGCGACATTCTAAAAACATTCCTTGCATTGACGATCTGGCTCGAGTGAAGGTGCGGAGATCGGTCAGAGTCGGGGAGCGGATTAATCATCGATCGCGTGGTTCGTTGCTTACACTCCTCTGCGGTTATCGCTGTTATTTCTGCCATTGTTGTGGTCAGTGCGAATACCGACAACAACACGACGTCCTTTGGAACCGCGTTCGCAGCTCTAGAGCTAGCAGCGAGGCTGACTTTTGCAGCTTGCTGTGAAAATATATCAATCGCCATCGATCGGCCAAAACGGGTGCAGAGACCTCTAAATGCTTTGCAGTAGCTGATGCTATTTCAGTGTGGTTGCTGTTTTAGTGTTGCATATTCTTATACATGGTCAACGAACGTAGCATCGGCACTGTTTTGCGTTGTGTCGAAACAATTGTTGCTGTTGCTGGCTAAAGCTGATAATTTTGGCAGTTGGTAGGTAAAACAGTGGATGTTTCAGCACTGAGCAGGCAACAAGAGCAACGTCTAAGAAGTGGAAGCCATCATGGCCAGAGATCATCTCGTTGGTCGCCTTCTGTCAGAACTTGTACTAGCACCCGAGCAACTCCGCGAACGTAGATGCAGATGTGGCTGCAGATCGCTTGTGTGGATTCCCAACATCAGTTGCACAACTCAGCAACTGTTGCAAAGGACAATTGCTGCTGCGCGAGCGCCAACAAGAGATCGGCATACTGAGAAAAGTAAGGACTAAAGACTAAAGAAAATAAATTACTTAGGTTGGGCTTTTTTATCAATTAATACTTTTTTCAGTGGACAACAAGATTAGCTTTCAATTAAACATTGTGTATTTACAGTCTTTAGTAAGAATTAATTTGAAAGAAATAAACACACGTTATGAAGGTGAGGATCGAAATGGAGCCCGAGACCACGTGGATAGGGTCTCACGTTGCAAACCTTCTCAGACGAATTTAAAATCTCCTCCATCTAAAGAGAACCTCGTCGTAATAACGCGTCGACATATGGAGCTCTTAGATTATTCGGGAGCACGTATTCAAATAAATATTGAAGAACATACATATAAATTATTCGTAATTATTACTCACATTTCTATAAAAGTTTGTATTCACATTCGTGTCCTCACAAACCTTGGCAATGATTTGATTAGCTAAATTGTAAGTGCCTGTATATTGCAATTCCTGAAGAATGCTAATGTACTAATCCATCTACGCCATTCACTCAGAGGCAAAGCGTGGAAGTCTAACTCTCCGAAGTTTTTTCTTGTGTACCAGCATCGTTCGGTTGGTGCCGGTGGTACTGCGGACTCGTTTCGCAAATAAGCGACGACATTTTTGCGGGAAGACGAAGATATATCTGCAGATGAAGGTAATGATATGGTCAATCTTCAACGTTCTCGGCTTCCCGCCAGCCCCATTGGCCACTAAGCCACTGCCGGACAGTGCACCAAAAGTGAATTTTCGCCAATGCGATCGATTTCTAAAATTTAGGAAACCGAGACGAAGCCGTGTGAGGGTTCATGACTTCGAGCGTGCGCGACATTGTATTGTTCGTCGATCGCCTGTTGACTTTTCAGTGCACGCTTGGCGGCTATTGTAGTCGCTGGTGGATCCCTTGGAATTCACTGGTCTTGTTGCGTTATTGTTCTTGTCTGCTGCCCTTCGGCATGCCCGTGCTGATGGTGCTCGCGTCGAAGGTGCCTTTATTTATGTATAAGTGTAGCATATGAGA
The DNA here is from genome assembly GCA_943737955.2 of Myopa tessellatipennis. NCBI lineage: Eukaryota > Metazoa > Arthropoda > Insecta > Diptera > Conopidae > Myopa > Myopa tessellatipennis. The sequence goes on along the minus strand of OX031316.1, from coordinate 50,696,908 downwards.
CACGACAACATGAAAATAATGGCGCACAATGTGATTTTAGGTTGACATCTCGGAATTTCGATGGCGAGCTTGCGCACACATGCACGTTCCCACTGCCTGCACGGCGGCGGAGTGGCCTTCTGCTGCGATGTTGGCTTAGCCCAAAAGTCAACTCGCGTTGATATGCGGCTAAACATGTTGTTGCGACTAACTAAGCCATGATTGCTGTCACGCGTTCGCATTTAACTAAATTTATTAAAGCCTCAGCGGCAGGAATTCGTTCGCTGATTGTCTCTCCGTCCGCGATGCCTGCTGCCAGTCGGCTGCAGTCCGCCTTAAGTGAACGTAATATGCGAACTATGTGCAGGATTATGAACATTTGTATTGCCCGGCGAGGAATTTAATCAGTGACATCGATTGAGTGGAAGGCATGATGTTTAACTGAGTAGCTGTCCGTTTCATGCGATTCTCACGAAACGAACGTGAGACGAGTGAAGCATGCTTAAAGTATGAGTGTGTTATGTGATTACTATATGTTCACTTCTGATATTATATTATTATATCTGCGTATACTCGAAGATCGAAGATCGGATAAGATCGAAGAAGTGTTGCTTCGAAAGTGGTCAAAGGTAGGGATCAAATGGAATTGAATCTGATGGAAAAAGCAAGTGTTTTCTCTACCAAGGAGCACTGACAAATCCTACAGCGGTTTTGCTTAAGCTGTGATTGGATTTTTATATCCACGCATTTATAATTACTGAAAACCCTTCCTTTGGTGTGTGGTCAGTGTCACCTTCTGCGAGACTGCGAGCCATACAAATGAGCTCCAAACCATCCGAATACGCTTGTAAAAAATAGTCGATGCAACTTAATGCCTGAACATCTAATATCAATATTTGCCTCGGCCACATCCACCCACCCAATTCTAATATAATCGGTGTGTACCGCGATTCTAATATCGGAATATGTGCAAGTAAGGGGCGTGGAGAGGGGCGTAATGGGGGCGTAATGTAGAGCAATTTTAAGCACAATACAAATAATTACTGTGTATAGTGTGTATGTTATACAGTTAATAGAGTTCCTTCCTGATTTTCGCAACACCATCGCTCCTTAAACATATAATCCTGACAACCCTCGCGGAATTCCATACTGCGTTACCCTCATTGGTTCAATCCAAGGCAGAAGCAGCTCAAAACTTGTCTAAAAGGAAAACAAAATGAAGACGTATGCAACGAAAGCAGCCATGAAAGTCAGGAACTGCGCTGGACCAGATTCGAGCACCGAAGTCGTTGTTCTACTCTTTGTGAACAGTTGCAGAATACAAGCTTAACCGAAACAACAGAAATCATGTCCTTAAGTACAACGCTAGCTGCGCGACTGCCTGCTTCTTCCAGGCTGCGTCCGAATGCCATCCATGGCAAGAAACGGAAACACCCTCCCGGGCAATGATTGATTGTTCATCATTTTTCATTCTTAATGAAATTGCACCCTGCTGGCGCAGTTGGCACACACAACACAGGCAGCAGACTCACAAACACATACACACACACACACACACACACACACACACACACACACACGCAATGTACGAACACACCTGAGTCCGTAATGACTGCAACTGTGTTGGTTGGAGTGAAGGAGAAGCAGTGCTCGAGTGCGGTACGATGATTTTGGCCAAAGTCGGCCCCAACAACGGCGCGCTGCTCATTGCTCTTGATTGGCCAAAATAAAATGGCTGCCAGCTGGCAACAAGAAGCTATCCGACATGGCCGCGCTCGCAGCCTGCCTGTCTTGCTGCTTGTCATCTGTCAGCCGCTCCGCGTAGACACAAGTATCTGGCTTCACGGGGTGTCAGACAACGTCAGCGCCCTCCTTTAATGTGGCTGTCAGTTGGTGAAGCTGTTGCTGTAGCCGTTCCTTGTGGTGGTGTGATGCTGACGCTCATAGGTTTCATTATCGAGCCGGTGATATTTCATTAGACGTTGACGGTGACGATAAAGTAGACGGTGCCTTTGGGTAGAGTCGTGCTTTTTCACTTCGCAGCACAAATTTATTATGAGGGTTTTTCGTTGACGTTTTTGCCGCTTCTATTTGCTGTTCATCCCGTTTCACGGGGCACCTTTTTCAACCCAAAATGCAACATTAGTGATTTTTACTTGCTGAGTGGTACATTTTGCCATCTCATCCCCGCTTGTGTGAAGATGGTCCACCACCCCTTAAGCGAGTCCTGTGCCACACTAAGAATAAATTAAAAATACCTGTCTTACCAATCGAAATGCAAATGAAGCAACAATAAAGGCAAGTTAAGTTGGTAAACACGCATTTCAGCACTCACGCATAAGCACGGACTGCTTTCTGTTCCCTTCCCCTGCCCTGCCCTATTTTGATCAATTGTTCAATGAAAACGTTCAAATTCAATGTTCGACTCGTGTTTTGTTTTGCGAAGATTATTCACATAGTTTTACTACGTTTCATTACGAAGGTAGTTCCAGAAGTACCCGGCATTGAGGTAGATTATGAAAACGTATGTTTGATCAAAGTTTAACAATACAGGCCTCATATTTCCACGGAACCTCTCGTATCTTTATCTTGACAAGAAGAGGAAAACTATTTATTTTATATAAATGCGTATTGGTTGGGTTTTCACAAATACTGAGGTCCATCATTCCAAACCGGCATTCAAATAATGCTTTTAGTCATTCTGTGAAATACGTCAATGATGTTTTTTGCCTGAATTAAGAACTAAGGCAAAACTATTGAGACTTTTCACGTACATATGAATAACTTCCGATGGCTAGTTTCTGTACTTCTCCGTTGTTTTCACCTCAATCGTTCAGGGGTTGACTGATCCTCCGTTTTCTTAGCAAATCCCTACTATTGCCCGCGAAGATTTAGCGAGACCTCCTGAAATCCTATCAATCTCGTGGGTGAACCTTTAATGAACTGGAAACCTTCCTGGAATGTCAAGAAGTGGAATTATTCATTGTATTGGAAGTTGGCAACACTGGGCAACCGGTTTATTTGTATTTCAACTTGTCTCCTTTGGAGTTTATTATAAATAAGTTAGCGGCACATAAATACATGCACACATTTTTTTCGTGCTGGTTATCATCAGTTCGATCCACCCAAACATCTATTCAGGGACTTACGTCTTAAAAATGTTGATCAGAATGCTCCAAATGACACATAATCACATTCCTACTCCAAACCAGAACGGCTCAGCTTCCCGAAATTCGTCACACTGAACATTAAATTCGATGGGTTGATGTTTGCTCGAACATCTCGAACCGGCCAAAGAAGCCCGGCGACAACTCAGCACATCTTCAGCTGCGTCCGCGCATTATAGATGACGAACGCCGAGGCGTTGATGTGGCTACTTTTCAACGTAGCCGTGACAACAAAAACATCAACTGAATTAAAAACAAATTAACTAAAACGAACCAAGAGCGAACTGTCAGATAGTGAATGATTTGTGGCTTAGGTCTTTATTTATGTTCCATAAATTATAGGATAAGGCATGGAAAATTAAAACAGTTCTTTAGAGAACTGGAAGAAATGTGTTATTAAATTATTGAATCCTTCCCAAAATTATTAAATGTCTACCGTAAAGAAGTTTTCCTGTGAGTGTCATTAGATCCACGAGTGGCTGATGTGTGTACGAGTTGCTTTGGAGATTCCGATCTTACAAATATACGTGGTTATGTGCGAGAGGAACATGATGTATGATAATATAATGATAATATTTTGTTATTATAGCTTGTCTGGCTTCAAACACAGACTCACCATTCAAGATCCCCGCCTTTACGTCAATTTTATTGTTATAATTTGCCGCTGTCGCCGATTTACTCGTAGCTACAACACTTCTTTGCTGGTGATTACTTTGAGGTAATTCGTATAATTTCGGGAATGAATGAATTTGTTGTAAGTTGAGCTCATTTCAGATACTTGAAGTACCTGTTGGACACTTTTAATTCACGTCGAAGTATTTTTTTCGGAATCACATTTCACATGTGCAAGTGGCAATTCTGGTCCATGTTTGAGTTACTCACAGTAGTCTTTGTTTCCCGACTGTGATCAAACAACTTCCAGAGTCCGGCTGATCGACTGCACCAACTTGTTCGGCTGTTTGTAAGAATTCTCGAATTCCTAACACAAAATAGAAGAATCAATCAGCAGCAGAAAGCGCTTACAAAGCGTCGGTTGAATTGATATGGAGACGGATACCAACGCTATCAAAAAATTAATTTCACCAAATGGAAATACATTCACGCAGTTCCAATGGCAGCCAGTGCCAGCCAGTGGAGCCAATGGCGACCGTATGCGGCTCAACAGCAGCCGTGACGCAGCTCATTGGATCCAATTTACTTGGATGCTAATTTATTGGCGATTGATCCCCAGGTAGCTCACATGGTCGGCAGCTGAAGTGAGGCCACAAACAAGATGAATGCAGCAACATCACTCAGAGCAACAAAAATAGCAACCACAACAAAAACAACAACAGCAACAGCAACAACAACTCTAAAGCCATGAACTGGTATGGTAGTCATAAATGCGCAGCCAAATCGTTCGATCGACATGGTTGCTCGGAATGAGTGTCGGAGAAAATAAGTCGGAGTTGGTGCTGCTATCGTTGGCAACGGCGTAGTTCGTAGCTGACAGATGAGAAACTGCTGCCATGCTGCAGGAAGTTTGCGTCGTGCAGGCGGGGGACTGAGCAAAGGGAAAGGAGAAAAAAGATGGAGTGGCTGCTCAAGGAGCGACCACCATTGACCGGTCTACGCCTGGAGGGAACGAGAGAAGCGAATAATTCCTCCAAATAAGCTCGCCAAGCGGTTCGACCGGTGATATTCGTTGGTGCATATATACACGTTGATGTCGATTATATACAGGAACATGATTATCTATGTACATATGCATGAACATGCTCACGACAGTAGGAGCTGCAAGCCTTGATGAAGTCAACTGCGATATCTTGTAAGCGCCTTTGAGTGGCGATTGTCGGTGAAATGCTCAACATAACCACATGAATCCTTCATGGGCGTAGCCAGGACGTCTCTATGAGTGAGACCTGTATTTCAGAAACAACATATTAGTTTCGGAAACCATACGAGAGCTCAAATTAAGAAGCAAGATGCCAAAATGGACTGATTTATATTGCTTTCTTGTCCACATCAAGCTGCCAAAAGAGAGCTCTCTGTAGATCTTATTCGCACAAACACACACACATACAGCATAGATATGTTCATTTTTGGATATACATACATATGTGGGAAGGTATCGTTTACACTTATGCATTTACATGTGTGAGTCAATAAAGAGGCCCTTAAAGAGTCAGCACAACTTTTTCCGTATCATAAACACTGGGCGACCATGTTGCGTTAGCGTCCACACTTGAAGACGGCGACTGCTTCTGAAGCCGCTTCACCAGGGCTGCTATTTCGTCGTGTGCAATTAAAAGCCGGCTGGTTTAGCAGTAGCACATCGGATCCACTTTACCGCCGATTGGTTCTGTCGCTCGTCTTGTGTGTGTGTGTTTTGCGCTTATTTGGTCCAGTCGGCATCGTCATTAATTCCGCCATATTAACTCATTTCAATCCCGATCCCTTCGACGCACTGGCGTGGCGGGTGGAGGCAGCTTGGACGCCGCCGCCCTTTCGATATCGTGGAGCCATGGGTATCGGTATCGATTCAATCTCCCGCGTTCCGTTTGATTTGCTGCAATATTGTTGCTGTTCTTCCTTGTACTGCGCTGGTATTCGGCTGACTCTCAACTTGGTTTAATTTTGGTTTAAAAGCGTGAGCTCATTCGTTCTCGTACTCGGAAAGTCTTCACTGTCTGTCTGTCGAAGCAGCTGTCGGATCGTCTTATGTGGCTGTCTATCCTCTGGCTGCGCTCCAGAAGTGAGTGACTGACTGAGCAGTTCGTAGCTCTGGCGATATTCATTAAAACCGCGAATTTATTTCTTCACATTTATCATTTTTATTATCCGTTTACATTCGCGGCTGTGTCGTCGTATTGTGGCTGCTCTCGACTTCCAGCAGTCTTTGATATCGCATTCGTCCCCTCAGCGGGAATCGCATGTGGTTTTTAGCGAACCCATTTACACATTACACATTCTTGCCTCCTCCGTTCTTTCGTAGTTGTTCCTTCGTCTCTGTTTCAGTGGTTTCATCATATTTCGGCTTCTTAATTTAGCTTCAACTTAGCTTCTTTCACAACATTTTTCTTTGTCTCTACTTATTGAGCTCTGAGTCTCGTTTGACGATGGTATTGAGGTCCGAATGGGATTCATCAATAGATGACCGGTCCATCGATGTACATACTTTAAATCGAAATTAATCGAAATGCATTCAGGGCACTCGATTATTCGAGAAACTGATAAAAACGAGATTTCGAATAATGAATTATATATTCAGTAGAAGGAACATTCTACAGAAGAGGATGTTCCTCTTTGGAATCCTCCAGGTTTCTAGTGAACCATTTCTATACTCGTTTGCCTTGAGTGTTATTATGGGCTTGAAACGCCTCAAGGTTTTCAGGATTATAGGGGAATGCAATTTTTATAATTAGTAACAAAGGAATCTTAAAGAAAATATATACGTGTTCAATAAATTTTAAAAATAGATGTGAAAGCACAGACAAAAGAAAGTACTTCAAGACAAAAGTTCCATGTGTAATAAATCGGCTAACGGTAGTCAAAATCAATTCACAATCAGAGTCATGTACACTCAACAAAAACAGGATGCTTGACTTAGAATATATAGAAATAAAGACAACATAAACATATCAGAAGAGATAAACAGATACTAACTTCTATTACTATAGCAACAGTTACTAAAAGATAATAGATTCTCTGTAGCATTTGTAAACGGTTTCATCAGGAGCCTCACTTGTCTTTGATACATGTTGTAGTGGGGTTCCTTAGAGAAGTCTGGCTTTTATGGATGGCCAATGAAGAGCAGCCGCCACACGAGGCCAGCAAGCAATGCCCAGCAAACTGGAGCACAAACTTTGTTACTGTAATAAGAATGAATGTTCGTTCGGATGCGGCGGATCTTGAAGTTCCCTTACGTGACAGATGAACACACCAAAACCAACACCGTGGCGTCAATGACAGGCCAGGCGTGGCACACAAAAGCACTTGTTGCCGCCACAACAGTAGCAACCGCTGCTGGTTGCAATGGTCGCAGCTCCTAACTTCGCAGACGCGTTCGCGACGTATACGCTCCACCATACATAAAGTTATGACAGTACAAGTGTGGATGTCACCCTCTGCCGCAGCTGCCGATTTAATTGAAGTCCACCGTTAGCACTGGCAACGATGGCAGCCCACACAACTACTGCAGCGAAAGTGCTGCCTCCTTCTGCGCCTGCTTCCTAACGACGACTCCATGGGACAAGGGATGGAAGAAATGAGGACAAGGGCATCGGTTAGTGGAATACGACGGGCGCTGAAATGAGTGGATATGCAACAGGTTGACACGTGCGCTTTTACGATGCAATAAAAGCGAAAACAACTCCTTCCGATCATCACTCAAGACGTAAGAATGGAACAACAATTGGTATGGATTTCAAAACTTCATATTTAATGATTCGATACGGGATAGCCATGTGGATTGCGACCGCTCACCTCAAATAATTAGAAGGGCGCAATTGGCCCCTTTTTTAAAACACAAGCTTCACTTAAGCCATATTTAGACACTGTTATGGAACTTATTTAGCGCATGTTGCTATTATTGGAACCCGAAAACTGCGTGTTGCCAAGCAGTGTGTTCGAGCTGCATGTACAAATGAAATGTGGCAACAGTTATGGCCACAAATTGGAGTTATGATGCGCTAACTGCAATCTGCAGGTGCGGGTGCATTTGATGTATGCAAGAATGTGGCACAAACACTACTGCAACTAATTGATTAACGTGGTCTGTAAACGTTGCGAGAAACGTTGGCCAAGGACCGGTTTCCGCTTGATGAAGTTGTGCCACTTGCAATGATGACTAGGAATGATCTTCAGCGCTGTGGTGCAGCTTGATTTGGTGGCAAAAAGTCGTCTGGTGATTTGGTGACAGCTGCGGCTACGTCGTCGAATACACTATATCATCGGGTGGATATTTCGACTGAAGTGACCCAGCTAAGAATATCGGGAGCCCAAGAACTGCGTGTGGTGCAATAAAATAAGCATGTGTTAATAAATAAAATCTGCGTATCGTTAGTCAAGTGCTTAGAACGAGCTCGTGCGCTTAGCATTTGTTGCTCGCAGATGGAAGATTGTCGCAACGCATGCAAATTTCTATATTAAAGTTATAGTTACACAGTAATTTAATGCAGATATCTAAAGCAACTTATTTAGTAGAAAAGAGCTCACATATTCTTGGTAACTTCCAGAAATGAACTACAAGAAATGGATACATAAGAATGGATTTCTTTCCACTAATCAAATATCGTAGTTACATCCTCCACGAAGATTGTGGTTTATAATGTAGACTATAAGATCTAATAGCACGATTCAGATAAATGTACATACATATGTCCTTAACAAACACAAATAAACCCTAATGTATCATTTTAATCATCTTTCAGAATCGACTGTTTTAGCGTGTTTTTGCTTTGTTTCGTTTTATTTGAACGAGAGAAAGCACTGTTAAAAAGCTATTTTTATAAAATTGTTCAACAATTTACAACACGGAAAACCATAAATGATCTGCTGGATGGAGTTTCAAGCCGCACGCATTGCGACTCACAAAGCCGAACAAGGACAATTGCGTTAAATTTAGATGTCAAACTGGCTGTCATAAATTGTTAAAAGTGTCCAAAAATGACGGGCAGCAATGACAATTGTAATCGACAGCAACAACAATGCGGCAATGTTGCAAGCGCAAAAAAGCAACGCTTCCTAAAAAGATACGGAAAGCGAGGAAACAAAAAATGAAGCCTGAACAAATGCGGCAAATGTTAACAAGCTCACAATGCATTTGTGGCCAACGCACCTCCCCCCGCCTCACGGCCCCGCCTGCAGCTTTGACATCTGCGTTTAAGCGTTTAATTTGCATGACGTGCGTCGATAGACGCTTCGCAGCCCCCACCTGCAGCGGAACACCGCCGCATTGCGTCCTCCCATCCGCCACCCCGCCTCCACGTCACCCTGCTACTCAGCCCCTCTGCGTTACTCGTACCTCCCCGCTGCAGCTGCGCTCCGGTGCGTCAATCAGCCGCATCGATTTGCTCGCCAGTCGGAAAACTCTTGTTCGCTAGAAATGACGCTGTTCAAATGCTCTTTTTTAACTGTATTTTTATGCCTTTTACGTTTTTCTTCGCACATTGTTTCTATTTTTGAGCTGCAATCATGCGTTCGCCGCCCAGAGTTGCCACCGTTCTGCAGTGTTGTCAGTGCGGTTGGTGTTGCTTTTGTCGCGATTGCTGTGGCAGCGACCTGCCCCCGCCGTCGCCGCTGCATTTTTCCGCGCATTCAACGTTCGACATATGAATGGTGCAAGTGTGCTTTCATGAGTAGTGGCACGGCAAGTAATGCGGCAAATTCTGCAACCTGAAGACATGAATTGACCTGTTGGTCAGCAGGGATTTTTACACGAATTTTACGGGACCGAAGCGACCAAGTATTCAACAGACACCCAGTTGCTGGGTGTCAAAAAGTATGCTGCCAACGTAAACCTGAGCGCTGAACTTGGACTTTCACCCATCCCAACCCGAATGGGACTCAGATTGTTTGTTTGTTGAGGTTGCAGAACCGAATCGGGGAATACGATTTTTATTGACGTTAGATTCAAGAACGACTGAGTGATTTCCGTTATTGCTCATTTCAAACATATTATATTATATAATTATATCGATAACTATATAGATGAGTACAGCCCAACAGACAACATATTTCTCAGCCAACTTTAATTTCAGATCATACTTTAGATTATTGTTCAAGAAATGACCATTTTATCTCTACTTTAAGATTTACTTATTTTTCATGAGGATTGCTTTAATATAGCAGCCGCTATACTTTCATTCTAATAATGTGTGAAACGTAAATCCTAATGAGCCTAAATACACACCATTGAGGAGCCGGTGAAGATCAAAGCCAAGAATACACGAAAGCTGCTTGGTCTTAAATTTGTCTGTGATGATATGAGATTTTTCAATTAATTGTAGATTTTCAATTATAATTGATGTGGCGTTCGTTTGTATACCTTTTTATCACAGGTTGTGTTCACGTGACTCGTCTTCAGAAGTTGATAATAATGCTAAATTCATTAAGCTGTTTGCTTACTCGCAACTTATTTAATAAAGATTATTAATGTGAGCCACTCAAACACGCATTTAGACTTTGTTTCTTCCGCCCGATTTTTTACTTTATTGCCTGCAAATGTTCTGTTCTATTTTCGTATACAAACAACTAACGTTTTGCCTTTTGTAGTTCGCGGCGATATTTTAGAAGCTTCCAATTACGTTCAACGCATACGTATCAACTTGCTTCATATATTTTCATACTCGTACGATCGCAAGGAAAGATTTCCGAATTTGCTGGCTGTTTATTTGCGTATAATACAAGACTAGGCTAAACTAACAAAAGAGAGATGATTTCGTGAAATATTGACTCGCTTTTAAATCAACCCCATGCGAAAAAGTGTTGTATTATTTGAGTTTAATTTTTACTAGAGTTATTAAATACATATAAATGTTATAATGTCATGTCGATTATAAAAAATGTATTTTCTACCATTTGAAGTGTATAATTGGGCCACGCTTATTTGGAGTACTAAAAAATGTGCGTGAATCGCCGTAGCTTATCCATTATTTATTGGCGACTCTCTGAAGGTAATCGGAAGAAACTGCTTTATAATTAATGTTACCGGCCGCTTTCATTGTCGGTGGAATGACAGCCCTCATATTATGCATATACATATGCATGTACATATATATGTATATATGTATGTATATACAGGCGTCAAATATTGGTGCTTGTTCCTGTTACTCCTCCAGCGCCCTGCGTTACGCTTCCGCACCGAATTTGTCACAGAAAAAAGATGTTGAACAAAAGCGGGTGACAAAGATGAGGCACTTTTAAGAACTGGTCCGGTGTACAGTACCTGCAAGTGAATTAGTGCCCAAGACAACCCACAGCGTCGCGCAGTTGCGCACATATTTTTGGGCATTTGTGGACAATTGCGACTTATGCAATTCCAATAAACTTAAGAACGAAGGAACACTTCTACACGAACATAAAACCGGGACTCATAAATTACCGACGGTTTCCAATGACTCGAATTTAGCAGAACGATTGTCTGCTTCCTGCAGATACTTCCAAGCGCAGCCAGAGTCAGTATCTGAGTGCCGACACAGATGTGGAAAAGAATGAAATGCATTGGCAATTATGACAACTTACACATCAGTCCGAATGTTGGAAATTCGGAGCTCTTAAAACGAGTGTGATTTATGGGTATCTCAGAGTGGAACGGGCTCTGTAATGGACTATAACGACCCTTCGTCTGTACGTCGAAAAGTTCCACTTTTCGTTTGCAGGATTCTTTTGATTGAACCTCTATGAACCCACTGACAATGGAACATGCTCTGGCCTTTAGTTGAAATCACCATTAGACTTCGAATGCTCAACGAACTTCGCTGCTCAAGATGGACCAACTCTTGCCACGTTCACGCCCAATTTAAATACTTTTAAAGCAGAATATTATATTGGTTCCATTCATATTTATTTCTTTGGCTCTGATCTCGCTCAGGTTTCGCTTTGGATCTGAATTGCAATTGAGAACGTTTATCTGTGGGTCGGTAATATTCTATCCGAGTTAGCATACGTAAATCACGACATAATTGTGAATGACTTCATTAAAACGATGTACATATGTATGTGTTTATGTACATAATTACCATAGATTATATACATGTATACTTTATGTTATGTTATATCGATTTAACCCTTCTGTCCTATTAGAAAAATGTTCTTTCACCAGGAAATAGTCGTCATTTAGATATATAGATAGACAGGTCTATTAAAAAATATACAAACGAATGCCTAAAATCTCGACAAAGCAAGATATGGTACAGGAACATTAGTCAATAGCTATTGTTATTGAAATTATAAATTAACAACTTTAAAAAGGAATTTTTGGAAATTTTATGGTTCTGTGTGGTGATATTTTGTGAGGGTTACAAAACAATTCCAGACCACATTCACATGTACGAGTACACACATATTTCGATCAACTGGAACGAAATGTACTGTTATTGTATGTATTTATTATCACATATTTTTGTCAAAAACACGTTTTATCCCTCTTATATACATTTGAAGCCTTAACAATGTTTGCGCTTCTTTCCAATAGCATGGCAACCATCGCTACAACAACAACAACAACAAGAAACAACAACACGTTCATAGATATTTTCACTTTTACTCAAGCAGGGAGAATTGACGTAGATTGACGCACTGACGACGAGTGCAATCGAAAAGCAAGAAGAACCCAATCGAAAACGAAAGATGACAGATTTAGAAAGAATAGGAAATGCGAACGAAAAAAACAATGGACTCGAGCCCAGCTCCAAAGTTATGTGGACGAAGGAGTGGATGGTGAAACTGGGAGAGAAACTTGTATTTGAAAGGGAGAGAGAAGACATCCTGCCGCTCAGAAAATGAGTGCTGCGAATGCGAAGCACACTTCTTTCAATTGCCTTCAGCTGCAGCTTGATGCGGTATAAATCAAGGATAATCTACTTTTCAGGATAATAACTTGCGAGGGAATTGATAGCAGCAACGCGGACGCATACAGCGCACATCAAGGCGAAGTGACAGATTTATGAGCAACGTATACATACGTATAATATGTGTATATATACCCAAAACCCATAACAGTAGATACCATTCAACCTGATATCAATTCCAGATAAAAACGTTACCTACAAATAAAAAGCATGTGGAAAAGCAAGGGCAGGGCGCGCGCACGACGCCCTCATTTGACCGTTGAATGATGCTGCCAAGTGCGAGCAGCCATCTTGGATTGAAGTGATGATAGATAGAAAAACGCGCGTTTCTAAGAGTTTTCAGTTTAAGGGTCCAACACAGTCACGCGTCAACATAACGATCATTTCCATCCGCTGATAGTGTTTCCAATTACTTGTCCAACGAGTTGCTACTCACTTCTTCGCTTATGAAAGATGTTTTAGCTTGGCACCTTTATAAGGAAGTGGCTAACCCCGCCTCGGGAGTAATCAGGTACGAGAATTAAGTTCTCTAATAGCTTGCTCCCATGCCTTGTTTAAAGAAGTTCCTTGATTTCCAAAACTGCAACGAAAGATGCAAGGAAATTCTCGACTATATATTATATGTATATGCTCGTAACTACAATATATTATGTACGATGTACGTACATAACACTAATAATAAGTGCATTTTTTAAGGCTGCATCAAAGACTGCGAGTGTCATGGCAGTTCTGGGTTCGCCCTGAACTCTGTGACGAATGATTCATTCTTATATCGAAATCACAAATCAAATCGTGTCATGTGATGGCGATTATTGTAATGATGCACACACACACATACATATTCATGTGCTTCTGTATGTGTGAATGAGAACAAACTCATTTAAAGAGCTGTATAAAGGGGAAAAGAGAAGAACGAAGGAAAGCGGAGATGTCGCGACGAGCAGCCGAAGCAGAGGATGAGGGAACGTAAAACAGGATATTATTTTTATGATATCTGTGTCCAATGCGATGATTTATTCCTCTGCACGAATCAGAATTATTTTATTTTTTGTAGCGAACGCTGCTTGCTGCTTGCGTTGTTGGCTGTCTTGTTTGCTTTGCTCCTTTACTCCCTTTCGGTGTCCTTCCAGCTCGTCCTTTCGTTTGCCATTTAATGTGGAATTGAGTGATTTATTCGTGTCACAAAATAGAAGAATTATGGCTGAGTTTAAGTTCCGAAATAAGGGTCGAAGGCGAACCAACGACGAAAGGAGAGAAGACGGCTTGGCAGCCGAGCCAACCCGGAGCAGCCATCACTGTGCCTTGAAATGAGTTCACGTCCTCTGCAAAGGACATGCCGAGTGAGTGACACACCATTTAGTTAGTGAATTCGTAGCACTCCCTCACTCCTCAGTACACACGCACCGCAACCGAAGTCTTTTACTTTGTTTCGTTTCTGTGCGTGTTTAATTTAATTTGATTTCGTTAAGTTTTCGGCTACTGCAACGAAGTGACGATCATCGGCCCACTGACGATAATTGAAGAGAAATATTAGAAGCGATGACGAATAACGACTCACGTTTGATGACGTATACCATTCCATATCATTTCTGAGTCTATGTTCTCTTCACAGATTGGAACACCCAATCTATTCAACAGTCGTACATTAAAAAGACGAATATATGTAGGACGTCTTCTACGTTAATTAATCCCGCATTAATCAGTGATGTTTATGATCCAATAATCTTCTTATCACTCCCAGTTCTCCGAAACATTCTGACATGCGAGGCATCCAGAGATTTGATTTGATATGAGCGCCATCTTCAACATTTTCTTCTGAATTCAGAATTGAAGGCATGCTAACATGCAAACAACAGAAGAAGGAGTCTGCAAATTTTCCAGCTAAGCCCTGAGCATGCTTTACCCGTAATAAGCGAAGCAAAGTGAAAAAATTTGGATTCGAAAAGTTATAGCCAATTGGCTACCACATTCACTGTAGTACAAGAAATGAACGAATGAAACTCGGGGCAGCTCATGCAAGTCGATGAAAGCCTGAAAAGTAATTTATAATGGGAGCTACTACAAAAGCAGATAAACATAATCCACAACAGCAACAATTGCCTATGGAGATCATGAAGCGGAGCAAAGCAAGCAACCCAAAAAGCAGGTTCCAAGCCAGCGCGTCCGAAAATCGTTCAGGTCACGATGTTGATTGACAGAACAATGAGAAAAGAGGTGGGTTAAAGAGAACTATGAACGGCGGAGGAAACAACGACGGAACGGCCATCAAGTTTGATTTGCATTTGCGAGATGGAGTTTTGAATTCAACGATTTTACGACTTCTTTTCCTTCGTCATCATGTTCTTTTTCCTTTCTTCATTCCCGATCTAAAGACGAACGAAGAGGATCGACCAAATTGATGGATGCGACTGTGGTTGTTGCTTTATTGCATTGAGCTGTCACGCGGCGGCTCAGGTCGTGCTAATGGACGCGCTTGGTGCCAGTGTATAGCACCGAAGAGAAGCGGACCGAACTGACCAATGGCAACCAAACAAACCGTCTTGAACGGACTTCGTGTTGTCATCCATTCAAAATGGGAGACATCCGTCTCATTTCAGAGACTTACTTGTGTTTACTTGTAGAGTGAGTGAGTGAGTGAGTGAGTGAGTGTATGCGGTACCTGTCTACGCTGACGATGGATGCTATCCACGAGAAAGTACTTTGAATGAAGAATGTAAGAATGTGCTCTGCATTTAATCATTCATAAATTAAGTTGAACAGATCCACATAAACCCAACGCTGCGATCACGCCTGCTGCCCGAGTCGCTGGTTTTCATTTTCGTTTTCTGGATTGTAATTTAATTACGGTTATCTACAACAATTAATCTTCGCTGCACCTTATGTCGAACCTGTTTCATTCTACCACACACTTATACTCCACTTGTACCTGCCACATACTTCGCAGGCTCCTATTCAGTGCCGTCACTTTGACATTTCCATTATTGCTCTTCAATCCCGTCCTCCCGTCATATCGGCTAAACCTCGGCCTGTCCCTCACTCTCCCTAACTTTTGGTGCTCCTCATTTACATTGCTGACACTTGATTAATGTAGCAATTGTTCTTTCAGTGTTTCTACGATGCTGTGTAACGTCTTCGTTGAGCCTGAAGTCTGCTGCAAGGATTAGACTATTCAATTAGAACTTGAAAAATTATGTTTGACAGCTTCGTATTTGTCAGCGCATTCATCACGTTTTTGTTTGTTCGATATTGTCTTCACTTCGAATGAACTTCCTGACGACGGTGGATCACTTCTTTTTATACCCTACGTGAAGGGGTATATACAGTACTTCTTTGGTTGGTATCGCGAGTTCTTCCGCGATCTGTTTTTACGCAATTGCTTTACGGTCGTTTGCAATAGAAAACCTGTAACTATGTACATACACATAGATATTATGTACATTTGCAACGATCTCACTGCGAGAATCATTCAACAGCAATAATTTTGATGAAGTATTTATCCGCGTTTATTCAATGGATATTTTTATTAACTCTTTGAAATGACACTGCAATTTGTGAAGATTGAAGAAATCCCACTCCTGGGTGGGACACAAGGGGTGAATTACTTCTCTATTATAGGGGCAATAGGCCTGCATGCATCGTCAAAAAGAAGAGTGATTCTTCACATCACTTCGGTATCGGATATGAAACTAATGTCATAAATGACAGGCGGCATTTCAGGACTCAGCGATTCGGTATAATTTACATTCATATTCAATCGATAAGAGCCTTCATCGCATCTCGTGGATATGCGGCACCATTTCATGCGAAATAAAGCTTTCTCCTGTTTTTATGTATAAGTATTTAAATGCTTTAATGACAGCATGATGCACTCTTCGCTTTTCAAGTTCACGATACACGTTTAATACAATAGAATATACGTTGATTTTGCTGAATGTACGTTTCGTAAGTTGTCTGTTCATGTTATGTAATGATGTAAATATAAGTAAATAAACATAGATATCAACTGTTCGACATAGAGATTAGATAGATTATAGAAAAGAGATATTATATAATACTTCAATAATTATGTAGAATATTTAACTCGCTTTGTATTACAAAGATATCAGCAATATGTTTTTACAAAAATATTTTAACATCATCAGCAAAACAAGAAATTTAAAGAAGAAAAAGAAAGAAGAGGATAGTAGGTCTGTCCCTAATAAGGCTATTAATGCTAAAACCATCATCCACAACAACGATAATAATTTCCCAAAATTGTAGCTCGGCTCAATATTGTCCAATAATGAGAAATTCCTAGAATAATTTCCATGATCGAAGTTAGACAACAGAAACCGCAGAAACTTAGAGTAAGAGCAGAAAACTAGTAATAAATATCAAATCTTACATTTAATTGGGTTATTAAAGATGGCGTTGATTGGAACCGTATCAAGACCGTAAACACTATAATTAAATTCGTTTAATAGGCTGTACCTACATTAATTTGTACATACATTTGAACCCAGGGTTCGCTTAACTCGAGTCAGAACCAGAATGAGTTTTACGATTATTAAATCAGCTTATTCAGATCTAATATTGTATCAATATTTTTATATTTGTAGCAAATGTGTCATAGCAAATGCCCACATTTACATCATTACATTGTGTTTTTTAAGATTTCATTATAAATACTGACGTCAATAAAAAAGTAGAAAATGCGGTCGAAAAATCAAACTAAATAAATGAGCTGAAACTTTAAATAATTCTTCTGAAAAGTAAGAAAACCCGAGTTCGATTGTGGCCACAGATTTAATTGTCATACAAGCGATGAACTATTTGATGAACATGAATAACATGATAACACATAATTTATCCAATATATTCTTAGTATATAGTAACGAACTGAGGAACTAAAGATCGATAGTTTTCAATAATCCATAATAGATAGCATTTTACATACATAATCATCTTTTATCTCTTGAATATATATTAGTAAATCTTTTATCGTTGCAGAGAAGTGATCAAACTGTTCCCTCAAAGAAGTACTGAATTCAGTATTATCTCAAATGCCACAGACACTTTGAAGAAAGGTTTACATATGACGAGAAATGAACTTCTGTTGCTATGGAAGTCCGACAGACGCATCGCCTTTTTCAGTGACGGATAGGGACCAAACTGATTACGACTGCATGACGACATGCAGCCATGGTTAGTTCTCTGGATCTCATCACATGCCAGGCAATAAATAATGGAAAAATGAAACTAAACAACTCCCAGAGATGAATTATGACGGTTCTAATTGACTGAAATATGTATCTGCTGGCTAGTTTCCATCACTGCGGGCGTTTGAAAAGGGATATTTTTCCGACACTTCACTCACAGTTCGACTTCGCTCAGAACAGCCACACAGACTGAGGCATTGGGTAGTTGTAGTGGTGTTTCTTAATAGAATCAGCTAAAAAATATCAGCTAAATCGACTAAGGAATCTTTGCTTTAACATTGAAGTCACCAAACAATGAAACAATTTTGACGTCGGCGACACCGCAGTCCGCAGTCCGGACCCAGCCCGAGAGCATCTCTACGAGGCAGTTGCACACGTAGCGATAACAACGGAGCCAACCCTGCTGCATAAGCGATGCGTTCGCAGGCGTTTGGGAACCACACGCAAGTATATCGCATAGCAACACTCGCGCGCTGCTGCAGCAGTAGCGACAGCGAAGAAAGGCCCAACCAAACGAAGCCACGCCAAGCAAACATAATGGAAGAAATGGTTTTTTGACAGATTTATGACTATTGAGCCGTCTTCATCTCTTGAATTATTGCCATTCGAACAGACGAACCACTCCGAACATCCATCCAACTGGTTCAGCTGTAAGAGGCACTCATAAAAGAAATTCTTTCTCTTCCCGTCTTAATGATGCTTTCGGGTTTGTGCATTCGTCGCTCTGCTTTGTTGTTTTCACTGCTGCGATGGCGGCCTTATCTCGAATGAACCCCGAATCGATAGACGTTCGAAATGCTTTTCATTGGTACAGAAACCATCACAAGTTATTTAGATTTGATTCCAATTTAAATAGCGTTTCTTATGTTCTCACGTGTTAATACAAAGCCCACTAGACCTTAAGTTTGCCTCGAAAATGTCTACTCATAACTAAAGACTGTATTTTATTATTCAATGTATCCAGTTGGACCAGGGAACGGATCGTGATCTTACGCGTGATATAAAGGACTGAGGTAATAATCTCTTCTTAGATCTACTCGTATATTATTTACATTTCTTCAACTTCTTTCAACGGAGGAACAATAAAAGGTATAGGAACCTCGCATAAGTTAGTATACCGTATGTGTGTTGTCCAATTACATATAGTGTTCCAGTTGACATCTTGAATCGTCTTAAACGGTACCAGAATTTAGAAGAAGATGTTTTATATCGCTTGGCCCCACTTGTTGTTTGTCTTCCTTATCGTAGTCATAAATAAAACTCTGCCTAAATCACAAATCAACTACTTCCGGGCAGGCAATTCAGATATTATTTCAAGGGAATAGTAACCGCTTTGCAATGAGTACTCGAGCAAGGAACCACTCATCGTTATCTTAAGAGAAAACTTTGAGAGTAAATGCACTCGTTAACCGAGTACATGCACTTTTGATGCACGTACTTCGTTATACTCACGTTTCAATTTAAGTGCTGAAAGGATACAACGTTTATGACCGCAGGATCGCTGAAAGCTATGACTACCGCATAGTTCAATTTACATTTCTGCAATGCTACACAAATTAACCTCTTACCCCAGAAGAAATGACTATTCCCAGAAGTGTTTCATTGCTTTTCATTTGAATACTGAATCTCGGGCACCAAATATGGTCCATGTAGTGTTTAAAGCAGGGTCAAGCAAACAATGGATCATTACGCAGTTGCAGATCCAAGAGCTATGCATTCTGAGTCTGAGGTGAGCACCAAAAATATGATACACCGGCTACCATTTTTAAAGCAGTGCATTTTTGTGAGAGACTGTCGCTGCAGCTTGCGCCGAGACCAGGAGTGGCAGCATGAGCGGCTGCTCTTTGGCTGAAGGAAATCGAATTCGGGCTCGTTTTGTCATATGATTCAGCGGAGTTCTAAGCGAAGATCCAGCGTACGTTTTCGAGCTCCGTAAATATGGAAATAAATCAAAATTAGCATTCGGAACAATGGCGAATGGGAGATAAGGTTAGGGTTCTACTTCAGCGCCATCTAGGTCTAGGCGCAAACCAGAATGCCAGCGCCTTGCCAGAACTAACAGAATTTTGCTGAGCACTTTAAATGTGTAACCTGTTACGTCTCATGAATACGTGAAAGAAACGCATTTCGATAAATCCAGCATTTTATTCTCATTTACGTTAATGTACCCAAATATTGTATAACGCTGTATAGCCGAAGTTAGTCCAATTTTCCTCGGTTTTTGCGGGGGGCGGATGACGGAACGATGGAAGCTACAGATGATGATGAACAAACAGAACAATTAAAAGAATGCGAAGTCAACAATATGGGAAACTACTATAAAACGAGATCAAAGCGTCTTGGAAGACATTCAATCGCCATTCGAAATCAGAGCGCCCCACAGCATGGACCATGGAAATTCAGCACGAAGGAACTCAGCTCGAGACCCACGTCGAAGTGCGATACAATACATTGCCATGCAATGTCATTCGTCGTATGTCTTTCGATTTGAGCGTGAAACACGAAAAACAAATTGTAACGCACTCTGATGTTGTTGCAACTGATGGATTTTGCAGTTGTTGCTGCATATTAAGCGCAACATTTTCATTATTGGTCGCCACGCGGTGTCGAGAACAACTGCAGACAAGAGCCAGGGATCTGGGTGTGAAGACGTGTTAGAATGATACTCAAATATGACTTATATTTTCCGTAATCCGCTCCTGGTTTCAGTGACCTTGTCAGATGTTTCGACCGGACTCACCGTTCCCTACTAAGTGGCTACTTTTCCCGCAGTGATCACTTCGACGCTAACGCAGCTTCGTTCGAACATTCACAAGCTATTGCATTTTGGTCGCCTGCACCTTACACTCATGTGATCTGATGAGTCCAGTCCGGTTCTTTCCTGCCTAAACATACCACCATCCCGGTCAACAGCCACGAACGTCCCGCAATTTGCTCCTGATATCAGTTTCATGCAACTCTAGTCACGATTCCGTAATAAGGCTTTTTATTTGTGTTCTTTCTTGTTGCTTATTTTCAGCGTATAAATCGGTATTCACTGTTGTTATTACGCTGGACGTTTAGGCTGCAGATTCCTTTATAGGATAAACATAAAATCGTTCATTTAGAAGCTGCTTCTGTTGATCGCAGCCTCGATTCGACTCCTCTGTTTTCCAAACCGAATCGCATAGGAACCCTCGGGTTACGTTTTTTAGTGCTACTTAAATATTTCACGACAAAGAGCAAATGTCAAAGCAACCAGAACCACCAATTCGAATATTGGACTGATAAAGTTTCCAATAAAAACATTTATGAATACAAATTCGACAGAAAGCTCAGCTAAAAGCCAGCGTTTGTTTGCTGAATGTGTTAACTTTTCGAGTGCTCCTTCCTCATCCCCTTGATCCCATTTAAACGCGTGGTTCCTTGAGATCACGGATTTCAAAACTTCTTTCCTCTTCTTAAAATTGACTTCTGATAAAGACTTTAGTTTATACATTTAAACATTTATCCAGAAATAAGAGCTTTTCTCATCTTATGGGAGATAAACGTTATAATGATAAAAACCGTTATCAAGACCTACCCTACCGCGACAAAGTAACGCGTTAAACTAAAAAAACCATGTCCGCTGTAGAGCATTAGAGCAACTCTCAACTATTTAATAACACAACTGTGAATACAGTCCAGTAGACAAAACTGTTTATTAAATTCAAGGATTACCAGGTGCATTAGCAGATGATTACCAGATGATTATTATTATTACTAATATTATTATTATTAAATTTATTATTATTATTATTAATAGTGTTATTATTATTATTATTGTGGACACGAAGGAAAGTAAATACGCTATTCTAATGATACTCGCCAGGAAACGCGACATCGAGTGGATCCTGCAAACATCAGCCAGTCTTTGCAGGTACCCACGTCAAACTATTGCACAAGATGTGTTTAGTCAATGAATTTTACTTCGAGTGTCTGAACGCAACGATGTGATCACAACTACATGCAATGCATGGTCGACACTGATCGTAAGGATGGCGTAACTTCTTAACGGTCCTCCTATGCACCTGTTGGACTTACCACATATCGCACGAAAAAGAAAAGTGACAAAGTGGCACAACTCAAAATGTCGCCTTCTTCAGAAAACATATCTTCACAGAGGGCAGAAGAGAGACTAAAGCCGACTTTGGCATCAGCTAACAACAAGAAAACGAATTAAGGCTTTCGTTGTTGGTAGATGTGTGCATTGCGAAGAGTTTTAGTACTGAACCCGAAAATGACACATTTTGAGTTGTGCCCCTTCAGATTGAGTGCGATACCATCAAGAAAATACTACGCTAGAAGCTCAATTTGTTTTCCCTTTAAAATTAAGTTTATATTTATATCAAGCTTCGCATTAAATTCCAATTTAATATCCTTATTTTTGTAGCTCATGTTACGTTAAATGTACTTATTTTAGTATTAATATGAATTTATCACTTAACATCGCTCAGCGTGATTTATGTACTTATATATTGTGAAGATACGAAGTAACTGAGTAAGTAAGTTGAATTCAATTGCTAATCTTATTGATAATAATTATATAACATAATAATAATATTATTTGTATTATTATTATTCTCATTACTATTACTATTAATATTATTATTGTAATTATTATAATATATTCAGTATAATTATAAAGTATTCGAATATTTGTTTGACGTAGTGTTTAAGTGTGATTATAGTCATTACATGTGTATAAGCTGCGACCAGTAAATACAGTATAATATGGATGTCATGTTTCGACTTGTCTTGATTACTTAAAGTCTCTACTTTGTTATTTCCATCTAAACTTAATTTTTTATTCAGTTTTCTTTTAATAGCATGACTAGCGAAGCTTCACGCAGGAAGTCTGCTAGTGAAATTTTTTCATTTAAAGTTATTAACAAGATCACTTATTTTCGATAGATAAGTTTATATGATTTGGAAATTAATATTTGCACTAATTGTTAGTTTTAAAACACTCTTTAATTATACAATGTTCATTCTTATATTAGAGTAATTGAATAAAATGTTTTTTTAATTTTCCAATTCTGCCTGCTGATTTCGGTAAGCACACTAAATTCATGGGTAGTTGGTTTAGAAGAGTTGGCACAAGAACTGCGAAGGTGGTTTTAGCATAATTGTTTGTGTATCTTGGTGTCTTATATCTTCCTTCTACTCGCCGTCTAGTTTCGTGGGCGTGGTCAATATGACATCTGTACTTCATTTCATCATAGGAAACACTGAGGATAATTAGCTCGAATAGTGATTTTACATCTAAAATACTTAGCTCTTTATAAATTGAGAGTAGATTATAGTTAACTCCTTTTGTCTTCGCTAATATTTTCAAAATATAATATTGATTTTGACGCAGTTTTCTATAGGAGTTAGCAGTGCCCCAGGCTGTTATGCCATGTACCAGATTTGATTCCACCAAAGCGAAATATGCTTGACGTATAACCGAATAATTACTACAAAAGCTGAGATGACGTATCATATAAGAAGCTTTGCGTAGTTTTTTTGGAGTTCTTCTATATGATAATTCCACCTAAAGTGCTCATCAACAATAACACCTAAATACTTGATGTTTTCACCACCTCAATGGCTGCGCTGCATGAACATTGCACGTTGTTCTGAGTATTGTGCAGACAATCAATATCATGCGTATTTAATATTATTTATGAGCAAGGTATGTGAGGTGGTCTTATATGCATTACCTTGGTTTTTGATGAGTTAAGTAGTAACCCGTTGTCATGCGACCACGTTATTGCAAGACGTTAAATAGTTAAACAAACTGTTTGAGTATAAGATGAACAGTATTGGGCCAAGCTTAAATCCTTGTGGAACCTCGTGAAGCATATCCGTTTCCCTGCTATACTGGTCATCAATTCTAACACGATATTTTCGTACTGACAAGTAGCTTTTGAACCAATCTAATATTTTTCCACGGATTCCTGTATTCTCCAATGCCTTTAGTAGACTTGCGTGTGATAAGGTATCGGAAGCTTTGCTAAAGTCTAGAAATAATGCCAGGGTATGATGTCTTTTGCTCATTTGTTCGTTAATTTTGTCTGCGAAATTTCCTAACAATTGGTTGATATTTTTCTCTTTTTGAAATCCATATTGGTTGGTAGATATTATATTATACTTTTTAATATATTCTTCTAACCTCTTCACAATTACTTCTTCCAACACTTTTTCTATTATAGGTAATATTCATATTGGCCTGTAATAATTAGGATCACTTTTTAGACCACTCTTGTAAATTGGCCTTATAATCGATATCTTTAAACCATCGGGTACTTTAGATTGTATCCGACTTAGTTTAACGATGTCGGTTATTACTGGAGTTAGTACATATGCGTTTCTTTTAATATCCTTTGGTCTGATGCCATCGACTCCTGGTCCTTTTTTATCGCTAATTTTTTTCAGGATATTAAATATTTCGTCTTCTTCAACTTCAGATACGTATATAGAATTTTGGCGGATGTTTTCTATAACATTTAGTGTAGTCTTATCACAGTCGTGTATGGAATTATGTACTCCCTCTTTAAAGATTCGTGCAAATTCTCCGCACAGCTTTCTTAAATCATCAACCTTGAAGTTTCTCAATATAGATTCATCTAAGTTATACGATTTTTTTCCAATAACTACATTAATGGTTTGCCATGTTTTTTTATGTCGCTTTTATATTCTGAAAATTTTTGCTTGTAATAATAATTCCGAGATTTTTCAATTTTTTTGTTTACGATGTTTCTAAACCGCTTGTATTCTCTCTCTCTTTCTTCGTTCTTTGGATTTCTTCGCCAAATCTTGTACAATCTATCTCTTCTTTCACAGTCCATTTTCAGTTCAGTATGCATCCATTCATTTAATTTCCTTTTCTTCGTTTTTATTGTAACTTGTGAGCTCTCATAAATATTTGCGAAGATACCCTGTATTTTCTTTATCATGTCATCAACGCTTTTAATCGAAGTTATATTATCCCAGTTTACTGAGCTTAGCTTCTCATCAATCTTACGCTCGCACATTTTCACGATCGTGTTTTCTTCCCTTTCTTTTTTGTGCGATATTATGTCAGAGAGGCCGAAGACAATTGAGAAATGATCTGTTATATTGGTTTCAATTATTGACGCTGCTATATTGATATTGTTCGCTCTAATAAATAAATGGTCGATGCACGTACCCGTTTCTCTTCTAACGTCTATTCTAGTGCTCTCTCCTATTATGCTATCCATTCCATGCGACGCCATCATATTCAAGTATTGGCAACTATTTTCATTTTCTTGCTTGAGTATATTTATGTTAATATCGCCTATCACCACTACATGTTTCTGTTTTCGGGATACACTAAGAAGGGCGTCCAGTTCTGTTATAAAAGTGTGAACTCTACTATTTGGTGGTCTGTAAAGTCTGTAAATAGCGAAGAGCGTTGTTTCAAAACTATTGCCTCTCATATTGACTTCTAGCGCCTCACATGAGGAGATATCGTGTGTTTTGCATTCAAACTGCAGATCTTCCCTTACATACACAACAACTCCTCCTCCCCTTCTCACGACTCGATTAAGAAATACTGCATTAAAATTTCTAATGTTGAATAAGCCAGTTGCTTCATCTTGAATGCTACTTTCCACAAGACTTATTATGTGCACCTTATCAATCAAATATCTACAACTACTTACATTTATGATACTTTAACATTTAAAAAATGTATATTAATGTTGATAAAATTTTCTCAGGTTTAAGTGTAAATCGAATTTAATACAATTTATTTTATCAATTCAGCGATTTGGTTATCATGTCAGACGCTGTCCCGGAAACATCCAAGCTTTCTTAAACTTAATAAATCTTTTCCTATGGAAACGTAAGCCTATCTTTGTCATGGGATGATATTAAGTTTGAACCACAATGGATCGTGCTGAAAGCACCCACAACCATCATCAGTCGATTGTGTATTTTGGAGTTCCTTTATCAATGTCACATCCCTTGTTTTGAGTAGAAATACAAAAAAAAAAATACAAAAATTAAAATATGAACAAACAATCGACGTTCATTGTTGGCCAAACATTTCGAGTTTTCCGAAGAATCGTTAAATTTAAAACAACGATTTAAAGTCATCAAATACATAAAATACCCGAAAAATCATGGAATATCCTGGATGGTTTGGTTCTGGCCCTTCTTTATTTTACTCAGCAATCGAAGCTGGTAGTTATACGCATCCTTTAGGCATACCTTTCGACGCAGATGTCACGACAGATGGGAAGCGAGAGATTTCCTCACAATGAGTTTCTGTTCTGGCATTTCGGCAGAACCTTTGGCATTTGGCAACACATATTTTTATCTAGGTATATTTCAGGTTTATGGTCAGTCCTAGACAGGTGGTGACCAGTTCAGTGTAGAATTTGAAGAACCTCGGTTCCATGCAACTCCCCAAGTTTAGACTATAGGTTATTAGGAATTATTATTAGGTTTAGTTATAGGAAGGCTTTTGTCTAATGTGGCGTTTGTCTAAAATAACACATTATTTTTTATAATACAAATAAAATTATGAGGACTCCTTCAGCTATCGAAAAAGTTTCATGAAATACAAAAATCAACCACTAGAATTATTCTTTGCAACCACCCGATCTTTGAATACTCTAATCATTATCGTCTGCATTAAGAGAATATATTATTATACGACCCTTTTACATTTTCAACTCAATTTTTCTTAAAATTGATTTCATTTAAATAATAATTATTTATCATAAGAAATGAAAAAATCCATAAGATTCTACTTCTCGTTTTGCGGATACCGAATGTGGCCGATCAAGTTAAGCCAGTGAAGAGCCCAAGTTGGTCGTTAACCAACACAACTTGGTCCACATTAGGTGCTGATTGCCTTCATCACCAGCTGCACAGGCTCCTGCCAGTGCGATGATCTGCGTTTTGACCAGGCGCTCTTCATTGAAGTACGTGCGATGCTCTTGCATAACTCAGTGATCGGTTGCTACTTTTTCGTGCTGCCAATTCGGAATCGAAAAGGCATCACGATTTCTGCCGCACCCTATCATCATCAACAGCAACAGCTTCACCAGAATTATAAAGAGTATCATCGAGTCCAACTCAGAGGCTGCTCCAAAGTACGGTCCGGCAATTTGTGCACACTTGTGTATTTTTTGTTGTTGCTCTCTAATTACGCAGAGCCACAGACTGCGGCATACGACAGTAACGCTCAGGCTCGGGACTTCTCTACGCTTGGCTACAATCGTGCATGTGTTTTATTGATTCATGGTATTTGATGTGTGTTTTTCCGACGGCATTTCAGAATCGGTAAACTTCATAAAGTTGTATTCAAATTGTAATTTGCGACCCATATGAAAGTCAAATTGTGGCAAATGCAGTAAAAGTCTCACCTTCCGCCGGTTGAACCTTAATAACGAATCTTGTTTACTTTGAAGCCACGTAAGTAAAACATTCATGCAATATCGTGTTCTTATAGTTTTCATATTACATCTAATAACAGGGCAAGTAATGTACATAAATAAATAATCAAAGCTTAAATACTCAATGGCGATAGATGTCACATGGATCACCATTTCATTAAGTCGCCAAATCACCTAAAAACCTATAATCCGACGTACTAGTATAGGGTAAAAAATGGACGTACCACTCATAATGTGGTCTATTCTTTCATCTCAATCCTATAGAACTGTGCAATCATGTGCAACTGATGGCACCTTCCTCCGTCGTAGTCAGTTCCCATCGGTGATGAGATCGAAATCCAAATTATTCCAATTCCTCTTTTGTTTCATATAATGTTAAAGTTAATACCAACTTCACCACCAACTTTTCGAACCAACTGCTGTATAAAACGGTCAAATCTCTATATTAAATTTCGCTTTCGGAGTATTTTTTTTACTTTACACTGAATGCACCGAACCAAATAATGGCTCAACCTTTATAATAAAATATGTATATGGTAAAGCTGTCTGCAAATATTAGTATTTCAATATTATCGGCCAGCAAAAGAAAGAACAAGAAGAAGAACAGTTTGGATTCGATTAAAGAATGCCGAATTTAATAGAATTATTCGAATAATTTCACAAAGTAAATAAATAATGATTTCATCTCTTTTGTTGTAGTATGACAGCCCTCACAAGGGCTGATTTGTTTTATTTGAGCTGTTTACTTGTCATAAGGCATCACTGAATAATCAAATCGATCTCGATCAGAAGTTTCGGACTTCTTGTAGATGTTGCAATTGTTATTCTCAGATCGGGTTCAGACGGTCATTTCATCCTCAAGCATCTTGAATCTTCGTTTCTCTGGAAAATCAGAAAGAAACAAATAAACTTTATAAACACGTTGTTGTCTTCCAAGTTACGTAATCGATGAACTCCACGTAGGGTGGAGTCTATTCGACTATTGCAGGCTTATTTAAGTTATGCGTAATTAAGTAGAATAGACATAAATACCTTTGAAGTTGCACAGCTTCCTAAGTTCGATTTCGTTATCAAAAAAGTTTAGTTCCAATTTTTTATAATCCCTGTTCTTGAATAATTTTCGTAGATTCCAATGTCTTCAACTCCTCTCTGGAATAGCTGTAATGCAAGGATCCTCCTCTCTGGGTTCGGAATTGACACTGTGCTGGTCTTGGTTCCTGTTTGCCCGGAATACATTTTGTGGCGCTAGTAACGCATTTAGTTATACGCTGCTTTCGCAGCAGAAGTGGCCGGTGGCATGTCTGATGCGGAATCGGCAACAATTGCTGCACGGCAGAGAGCACGATTGCTTGCTAAGCGGCTGGCGCTGTTTAATGGACAGTGATCACGGCGACGTCCGTGGTCACTTAATGACAAACAAAAAAGGTTGATCGTTTGTTTCTAAACAAAATAAAATTTCTAGGTTCTTAAGCGGTTTTCTCCTTCTTGACGCAAAACTGACGCAAAGCGGCTAACGAGTTGGATGTGCTTAGATTCTCCGGAGAATCGATCTTGCCAACGAGTGCCAGAGGTGGTTGCTGTGGACGACTGTTGGGAGTGCTGGACGCTGAACTGCCTAACGAGTCAAACATTGAAGATAGAGCGTTGAGCGAGTCACTCGGGTACTTTTTCTCCTCGTCGTAGGACTTAATACTGGATGCAGGCGACTTGGGTGTTACGGAACGCAGGCTTTCGGTGGGACTTCGTGGTCCCAATGTTTCTGGTAAAGTCGTCGACTTTGAAGGGGCAACGCTGCGTTCCTTATTGTAGTTGTTGTTGCTTGGCATTGGATACTCTGTGCCGTTGGGCGTTTTGGTCGCATTTTCGGGTTGTATAGAGCTCAGCGGGCTTCCGGCCTCATGGTCCTCTACCTCAGACTTGATCTCAACTTTTATGTGTGTTTGCCGCTGCACATTGCCGGCACCTCCATTTGTGGCATCGGAATGTGTTTTGTCGACTTCAGGCTCCTTTTTGACAACTACGTCCTTATCCTCTGCATTCAATGAATCTGCCTCCGTTTGCTGCAGCTGCTTTTCAGGCGTGGGCGCATCCAACTTGTGTGTTTCCAGATGGTTGTCAATGCTGCACTCGCTACCACTGCGCTCACTGCTGGTGTAGCGGTAATGCTGGTAGTACGGATCTGAGGTGTCCATCAGTGGCTTGTTGTAGTCCACGGTTTCGTCGATACCCAGTCGTTTGAGGATGCTGGATGCCACGGGCGAGGTGTTCTTATTGGATGAACTGGAGGGACTGGCAGCGGGGACGTTGGTATGACGCGAAGGCGTGTCGAAACTGGTAGTGAACATATGCTCGATGGCACTCAGTACCGACGATGAACCGCTCGCGCCTGTAGTGCTGAGCTTGTTGGCTCCATTCTTTGGTTCCAGTTCTGGTGATTTGGCCTTAGCTAACAGACTGCCCTTGGTGTTCTCTTCGGCTGTCTTCATTCCAGATATATACTGACGCATGCGCTCGGCGAAAATTGCGGCCTCCATTTTATCATTCGCTGCTACCGGTCCCGACCCTGCTCCCGTACTTTCCATGGAAATACGCTTGGCATTTTCGAAGTTGCGCTGCATCTTAGCTTCCATAACATCTAGAGCCTCATTCTGGGCACCTTTCATCTCGAGCAGCTTACGCACTGGCAAAGACTTCTCGCGCTTCTTTGGCGCTGGTCGTTTACGATTGCCGATGCCACCGGCCATGGACTGCATCAGAGGCTCTGCATAGTGGTTATTCTTGGCCATGTGATTGCTAAGGTCTCCCAGCGAATTGAAAGCTTTATCGCATACTTTGCACGTGAGCACAGCACTTAGCGTGCGACTTTCCTCCGAGCTCATGCTGTTCTGGCTCTCCTTCGACTCGTGCGAGGACTTCATCGATATTGTCTGCTCCTGCGACAGAATGTTCGTATAATGTTGGGTCTCCTGCATGTGCTTCGTCATCTCGCCAAGCGATCGGAAGCTCTCGCCGCAACGCATACACTTTAAGATCTGCATGGCTTGCTCCACACCCTTTCCAAGCCAGACGTTTTGGCCCCGCACTAGTTTACGTGGAAGCGGTGTGGGCGGATCTCCACGGTACTGGAATGCATTCTTGGCTGCTGCGGAGGGTGAGTTGGAAGTAGACTGCTGTCCGGGGGCGTTGCCGCCAGCGGAGGCTTTACGCAGGTTGTGCGAATGATGAGCAGCGCCGGATTGGGTTTGATGTGCCTGGTGATGCCGATCGGTGTTCGGCAAGTTACCGAACGGTGGCACATTGACGCCGCAGTGCTTACTGTCTTTCATATGTACGGTCAGAGCATCCAAGGTTGGGAAACTCTGCTTACACCACACACAGCGGAACACCGAGCTCGCGACTCCTTTATTCTGCCAGTGCGATTGCCAGATGTTGTGGCGCGCCTTTGACATGCCCTCGGTGGAAGCCGACAGAGTGTTGGTGGAGCCGGTGGTCGGTTGCCCGGTTGACGCCGGCACGGAAGCAGTTCGCGGAGACCTTTCCTTCCGTGGACCCTTCACTATATCCGACATCTTCTCAAGCGGATCGACGACTAAGTCGCTCTTGCCGTTCCAGTCCGGAAACTGGCCTGTTCTAAATATGTTCGCGGCTGCAACCGCTGCTAGGTAGGGGTTGACTGACGGAATCAGAGGCGTTGCAGCCACAGAAGCCGGAGCAGCCAGCGGCGGACTATCGGTTTTGAAGACCTTCTTTATTTGCATCTGATTGATGGTTGGGTCGCGCGCATTGTCCGCCTCAGCAGAGCGCTTGCGAGTGCCCACGGACAAATCCAATGGGTTGTTCGAATCGACAGCATCCTCCTCCTCTTCTTCCTCGGAAGCGCCGAGCTCTGTAGATGGCGTGCGACCAAACAAATTGGTTCGAAAATCCAAAGCCTCTGAATTGTTGCTCGAAGCATTCGGCGATGCTTGCGGTGGCAACTTGAAGGGCGCGCTGGCTTCTGTTGGCAAGGGCAGCGGCAGTCGCGGCCCACTGCCAGCAGCAGCACCTAGCGGGAAGCCGTATTGCTGGGCTGCAGCGGCTACCATGTGCAGGTAAGCCTCCATGGAAGGTGGATGGGCAGCTAGGTTCTGTGGCGCTGCAGGAAAGGTGGCGTTGTGTGTGGTGGACGACATGGGGTGGCCAACAGACAAGCTCATTGAACCAACCGGGTTACCGTTGTTACCATTCTCGGAGGAGTTGGAATCGTGCGAGGGACAGCGTTCGCTGGAGTTAGCCGACTCTGTGGAGCGTGGACGCACGTTAGGAAGGGTTCTGCAAGAGAAGGAAAAGAATGAAATGAGAAATACGTGGTGAGGGTGAAGATTTGATTTGAATAGACTCGAGTATTCCGGGTCTATTACTGTAGGTACTTCTTAAAACAATATCTGAAGAAAACTAAATAGAAAATTAGGCCTTGAATTGTCACTGTATTCAGTTTTCTGAACTACAGCATCTATCTATCTAAGTAGCATATAGTATCACACCTTTAAGCAACACCCTGTGTTTGGGTTTTCTTTTAATAATAATCAATTTGTATTACTTATCTTCAAGAGAGATTACCTTAAAAACTGAAAGAAGCCGAAGGATTTAAAAGGTCGTATTCGTACACGAAAGTTTAAATACCTTGATTAAGTAAAAATCATTCAATTGAAATAAGGTTTAAATTGAAAGCCGAACGGTTTTTACCGAAAACCGAAAACCAAACCGAACCGAATATTATGTTCAGTACTATCAGCAGTATTATTAGACTAGAATGCTGCCGAACTGAAAGACCTCTACAAGCCTGAACATAAATAATAAAAGTGTTGAAATAACACTTATTTTTCCCTTTCCTCAAATGGACACACAAAACATGTGGCACAATGTTATCGCTGTCGGCAACCTGTTAGCACAGAATAAATAGTATACTACGAGTATATATATGAATAGTATATAATACTTAGTATACTATTTATTCTGTGCGGTTAGCGACGTCTTATTTCGTGCGTTGCGCTGATGTGCGATGTTAAAGTAAAACAGAAAACTGAGAACAGAGAACCGAAAGCCAAAACAGAAAGCAGAATGCTGAGTCGTTGGAAAAAATTTATTTATTTATTTATTTAGAAATTATGCGGTGATATAATTACCAGGCAAATAATTCAGACAGTACTAGCAAGCAAGGCCTTCGACTGTAGAAGAAACTAAAACCAATCAATTAGTCGAAATTTGAAAACCAGGCGCCGATTACAGCAAAAATCTCGCCATCATAGATTTTCTGCGAATTTGCAGCGAACTCACTCATATCCACAATTATTGCTTACGTATTCAAATGATCTCTGAATAATTGCATGATGGATAACTCAATCGGACGATCAGTTATTATTGTATCTCTAGATTTGCACCAATTAACAGTGGATTTAAACTTGGAGCTTGAAATCTATATTAAATACGCCACCCGAAACGGGTTCCATCTCTCCAGCGGATGTTCCGTTTATTCAATTGCAATGGAGCATATACCGATTTGTAGGTATTTTTCTTCTCTACTGCACAAAAAAAGAAGGAAAACTAAATCGTATACATATGCATTAAAAGAATTGAAGCAAAACATCTCAGTACATAAACATTGTTTATCAACATATGTTGCAGGCACAAAAAGAATCCAAACGCAAAATTTTGTTGCTGGGCTTTCTCGCTTACGTAGACGATCTGGTTGGTTGAGGGAGAAAAGGCGGTGTTGCTATTCATAGACGGTCCGTAAAATAAATTAAAAAAGTAAGAAAGAACTAATTTAAAATGGGCATTGTTATTGGTCGAAGTTTCGACCACGACCGATCCTAGTAATATACTATGAACACAAGAACGTGAGGTAGTGTTACTAGTGATTGAATCAGAATCAGTTAAATTTATGTGGATCTTTTAATTTAATTTGTCAAAGATAGGTACATATGTAACTCCAACAACCCATTAAAATTTGTGTAGAATGGAATTCGTTTTTATGAGTTATTGTATAGAAATAGTTTAATGTAGAATTTAGCACATTTAGTAATTTATATCAAACTCTCTTCTGGTGAATAATTTTGTTTAAGTATGTGGGCCAACGTATTTATTAGTGGTTTAATCCATTTCTCTCCCTCCCCCTATCATTCTCTAGCTTCCACTCTCTCTCTCTCTCTTACTGGTCAAACGGTATTACTTCAAAAATTGTATTGCTTTAAATTTTCCAATCTCTTAGACCCCGGTCTACACATATATCCGTATTTATATTTGTATATGTATGTACGTGTGTATATTGTACGTCTATGTACGTGTGTATATTGGTACATAAATCTTTCACATAGAGACAGGCGGAGGTATATAAAGAAATCTGGTTTGGAAATAAATAAAGATGTAAAAATAATGGTATAAATCTTACATGAAGGATTCTTCATTTACTTTAAGTTTATTTCATCTGCATTCTTAAGATTCGTACTCGCAGTATGCCACAAAATAGGGACACTATCGATATTTCGAGTAAATTGTATTAATCCAAGGACTACACAGAGTAATGAAACTATGCCATTAATGCCATTAGCTAGATCCATGCGGTGTACAAAGCGCCCCAACTACTGGGACCGACGAAATCTAGAAAATGTATGGTACAAAGCCCACGGTTGAAGGGACGGTTTCGATATAAAAGTCACAGACACGAGAAATCCACGAGAAAATATATTAAAAGTAGGAAGGTCAAAAGTATTTTTTGATTATTTAGTAGTGTTTTTCAACGTGGGTCCTAAAATTATAATTTCAAATACTATACGGTGCCATGTGTCAATATTTACGGCCAGAATGCCATTTTTCTCTGATTTTAACTTCTGTTCAAGATTCCAATACTTTATGAATACATAATAATCTTACAAATGTATTTCTAAGTATTATATTTTACTTATTGTTTAATTCATTTGTAATTATTAACAAAGATGGACTTCATATGTGATCATCAACCAATACTCATTAGAATTTTGAAATCGTTTTCAAACTGCATCTATTCGGCTTTTAAACTTCTCTTAATAATATATAAATATTTCTAAATAAGTATTCGAACCGAAACTGGATGTTTTAATGCACTATTTATGATAATAATTTTTTTGCACTTATTTCCGTTCGTTTTCAGACGAATTAATTTAATGAAATTATAATAAAATTGGTGGGTTTTAAATGCGAGCATCGAAGATCTGAAAGTATGAGCAACAAAAAGTTCACCCACAAAAGCCGTACAACATTTTCGGATAACCTACAAAGTTCGAAGTGAATTTTTAGTGTGGGCGAGGAGATTTATTAAACTAAGCAATCAGTTAAAAAAATCCATTCAATTCGGATCGTAACACTAAGCACACTATTTTATCTTTTATATATTTACATTTAAGTATAATATTAGCATATTAGTGTAGCCAGTATATGATATACAGTATATATGAGTTGGTGTTTGCACGAGTAAAGTTCGGAAGCGGTACATAGCAAACCCTAAATAAAGTCGTCCCTTCTTTTACCGGCGCGGCGTTGATATGGAACAAGCGGCTGCTTTAACTAAAACCTTAAATGTGAGGGTTTTCTGTGCTTTTGGTTGAGTAAATAATGTCTGAGGGATGTCACGAATCTTACCCGGCATTGAGCGCCTGTCTGTATATTTCAAGCATCAGAGCTTCGTGCAGCATTTCGATGTTTGCTGGTTGGCGGTGGCTTTTCAGAAACCTTCTTTTTATTATCTTGAGGGTGCTCCTAATTTTATTGTAAATTTGACACAATATGTGGTAATTAACACTAGTACTTAAGGTATGATTTAATATTTGCACTGCATTTTCGTATCTTATGTTGGTTCGTATAAATCTTGATGGTGATGTTTCTATTTGTTGCTTTTTTAATATAACCGTACTTTCTAAAACTTTAATAGGGTTTTCTCGAGTAGTTAATAAAATATGAAATTTTGTTCAGGACTTAATATTACTATAATTTCGGAAATCGTATACTTGTGTAAGTTGTCTTCTGTTTTGAGTATGTTTTTGACCTTAATATAATCTATGCTACGTTTTTAGAAAATCATTTTTAAGAATTTGTTTAACTTTAGGCAGAACGTGTTTTGGAGTTATTATCTAGTTTTGTTTAAGTTGCTTTACGTATACTTCGTTAGATGGTTTGTAACATTGATTGGGGTTTTCTTAATCATTCAGAACTCTTTTTATCAGTCCAAACATCAATCAGTCTTCATTTATTTTTTTTCTTTTTTCTATTTTTGTATATTTTTTTTTTTGTTGTTGTTTTACACACCTGCACTAAAGGCAGTTATCGAGATTCAGTTGAAGCGAGAATTTGACTAGCCATTATTTCTATTTGCCACTTAAAATTTTACTTATATTTGTATCACACACATTCTAATCAAGTTTCTCACTTCCGCATTGAGTTCTTAACTTCTTCTAACTGTCGAGGGAGTGCGCCCTGGCTGATCCCGTCGTTACCCGTTTGAGCGTCGAACAACGAATGCCCGAATCTGCGTGGCGTCACGTTACGGCTCGCTGCGAGTTCTTGTCGAAGATAGCGAAGAATGCTGTCAGAATCGGAACAACTGTGCACAGACAACAAGAGTTCTGATTGATTTCCAAGTGACGTAGCTTCGTCTGCGGCTTCGCTTCGACTTCGACTGCGACTGCGACTGCAACGCGTGTCTGTAGTTGCGTATCTGTATCTGCACATCCGCG
This sequence comes from Myopa tessellatipennis, assembly GCA_943737955.2. NCBI lineage: Eukaryota > Metazoa > Arthropoda > Insecta > Diptera > Conopidae > Myopa > Myopa tessellatipennis. The sequence goes on along the minus strand of OX031316.1, from coordinate 50,660,835 downwards.
GTGACGAGAGTGTGAAGCGTATGTGTGGACGCGGAGTGGCGGACCAGTGTGTTGGTAGCGCGCGGCGGACAGGTTGTGTTGTAGTTCGGATGCGCTGTAGTTCGGTCTTCGCGCTGGCTGCAGGTTCTTCGAATCCTGTTTGATAAATATGACGTATATTCGCGCACTCTTTGTGCCGGACGGACAAGCAGCAGCAGCGGCGGTTAATTACAACAAGCAGTATACTCCGGTTGCTTCACCGACGGCTGTGTGCGAGCAAGCGGGTGAATGTGTCTGCTGTATTGTCAACGCGACAACTCTTTGACATGATCGCACACTCTAACGGTCTGTTGTTGACTGAAGTGGAGTCGTCGTGCTGGGAGCCATGCTCACGGAGTACGCGGCAGATACGCTGCGAGTATCCGCATCCGCGGAGAGCATGCGCTGCCAACGCGTTGAAACAGTTTAAAGAGCAAACATTTTTCGTGCTTCGGAAACAAGTAGCTAGCAGTTGTTGAAGAGCTACAACAAAGAGATACAAATTATGCTCCGGATATATGTATCTTCCACTAATAAAACCCAATAAATCTCTCGATTTTCACTTGCTCATGGAATGTAGCAGAAATGGAACTGAAGAGCTCGATTTGTAAAAGAGAGAGAGAGAGACAGACAAAGATGTCTTGCCTGTAGTTGTGCACCGAACACAGTTTTGAATTGATGAAAGGTTCTCCTGTCAGTAGATAGGGGACAGAGTGGCTTGGGAGCCCTGCTCCCGCCAGACACAACTGCTTTCTTAAACAAGCCATCTCCCTCTGCAGGTGCGACTGGGACAGAGCTACATTTGCTCTCGTCAGGTTTTTGAAGCGATTTCATTCCAACACATCTCGTCTTTTTTGATTTCTTCAGCTCATTGTTGTTCTTGTTTTGCGAGTATCCGATTCCATTTCCATCAAATGTTTTGTTGCCGGGCGGGATGTGCACGAGGAAGATTTATGACAGTTCACAACAAGTTCGCGCGCTCGCTCACACTCGCTCGATGCTTGCCAGGGTTGGTCTGCTGCTGCTGCGCTCCTCGCTCGACTCGGTTGACATTTCGTCGCTCTTTGTCTGTCAAGTTTTTTGTTGTACGACTTCGCTGTCCTTTTTTGAAGGGATGGAGTAAACAGTTCCTTGCTGGTGCTGCTCGGGTCGTTGCCGCTTTTGTTGGAGTCGCATTTTAAATTCTTTTCCTTCTGTTCGTCAATCTGATTCCCGTCGGCCAGCTCCACGGGTTCGCTTCGCTCATTCGTTCGCTCCTTTGGCAGATCCTTGTTTGTCCTTACTACTCATTGACGTTGAGTGCTGAGGTGTTCCGCTATTCTCCAGTCCCTCGCACCGTTTCAAATCAGTTGTTGTTGCTTCAATTTTAGGGGATGAGTTGGATGTTTGCTATAGACGCCTGTGTCTTCGGCAGCAGTGGTTTTTCCGTTTGTATTTTCGTGTGTATATGTATGCATGAGTATATAAGTATCTATTTATACCCCACCCACAACAGGGCACAGGGAGGTTTTCCCACTGTCAAACTGTATAAATTTCCAATTAAATTCGAAGTATGCAGAGTTTGTGATCGACTCGGCGTTAATCTGCTGTTTTCTTGTTGTACATCTTCTGCTTTGCTCTGTGCAACCAACACAGAACTCTGATGCTGTCATTAAAGTCGACAACAAATCGATGAAAAATACGGTCTCTTTAGTAACCTTAAATCCACGTAAATTTATAAGAGAATTCGAACTAATTTGTCACATTCATTAACAAATAGATGAGAACGTCGAATATTATCCGGAATTATATTATCTTGACTCCAGAAATGCGAGTTCTAAGGCATCTTCAATTATTTCTGTGGCCACAAGCCAAAAGTGCTTAACTCCAGTTGGGATGCAAATGAGTTATTGTCATTGTTAAATTCTTAGTTTATTCAGATCTAAATATTGAAATTGTTTTCATATTTAGCTACTTTATTGCAAAACCTTTCACTAAAAAGCACAAAGCATTTGTTTTCTTATATCACATTATACTTAAGTCAATAAAACAAGCAGTAAAATGCGCTCAATTCATTTAAAATGATTTTAGTTCCTGTTTTTGTGTTTTTAATTTAAAAAAAACTTTTTTCTCCAGAAAAGTAGGAAGAACCGAACTTAGGCTGGTGGCCACAGGTTTACGGGTAGAAACAAGTTATGTATAAAAGCCGTAAATCATAAACGAACTACCGAACATGCTTATAATCATTTTATAGAATTGTAAACGTAATTCCTTTATTTTATATACCATTCTAATATTAAACCCTCATCTTTCTCGAAGCAAGACAATAAAAGCAAAGCGTTAACAGCCTTTCGTCCCAGAAACTTTACAACTGTCATTCTTTCGCTAATTTTCGGCATCCTTTTTATTTTCACGTCACATCAGCTGATGTGTATGCAGCTTTAAAACAACTGACTTAAAGGTGCGTTCATGATGCGCAGCAAGTAAGTTTTTCCAGTGACACAACGTATAAATTTATGCCATTTCTTGAAACGCGTTATTATTTAAAATCATTGCAAAGTAAAATAACGAAAGATTGGAATCGGCAGCTGTCGAATCGGGTTTCAAATACGTGGCACATTTCTTCATTATTTTGTCGTGGGCGCTCTTTTGGGATCTAATCGAAAGTATGTGATCCAGAGTAACCGGCTGTTTGAGAAATCAATCTGCTTTAATATAGCGATTTCATTTAGTAACTAAAATAAAAAAACTTACATGTTATTTTCTACATTTAGACACATTTTAGATAGATTTTCAATACATTTTGAAGTGATAAATGTGCATATTCGATGATATTTGTTAAAAATTATGCAGTTTTTCATGAAATATTACGCGAATTTGTGAATTTGCATGACACTTAATTTTACGTAAAGAGAAGGTAAAGTAGTTGAGTAAAGTTGAGTTCAAGCCACACGATTTGCCTATCAAATTATATCCACTATTATATTCCCGACAATGTATAAAGAATCTCCTGTAATCCGAACATTCTCAAAACATTCTCCTTCATTAAATTGCGGAAGGAGCTCATTGGTTCCCGAGGACCCTCGTGCGTTTTTACAGGGTACACGAGTATGACCACTTCTGCGGCTTGTAGCGCTGTATGACGATAATAGCCATGCCAAAGGAGACGATAAGGGTTTTGATTTGTAACTCCACCATTGGGTCGAACGTGGGAAATGTCGTCAATGTTTTCCGCAGGCAACCCCACACGCAGCCAATCATGAGCCCATAAAATGCCCAATAATTATATGCGACGAACTACTGAGATTCGGAGCTGTGGTCAGGATGACAACGGAAAAGAAAAGTTTACGATGCCAATGAATTGATTTAACGCTTTCTTTTATTTGAGGCGACACGAAGGCCGAACCAAAGCGGGAACAGCAAATGTGGCGAGTTGGTTTCCTACCCCGGCTGAATGCGGACTGGATGCGTTCCGGGCACCAGGTCGGCTGCAATTTTAGCATATTGACAAAATCGGACGAAAACAAGAAAACATCAGCTTAATGTAGGAATCTCATTAAAGCACGCAACGTGTTTGGAGAGGTTTCGGATCACGCGGGGCTGGATTAATCTCGGGATATCAGCTTGCAATAAGAGCAGAGACCGTTGATCGATACCGCGGTTGAAGATCACTGCTGCAAGGGTGCCCTGTTGAAGCCTACGGAGCGGGTCCTCCAACTGAAGAAGGCTTCGATTTGTTTTATTGTCGTGCATCGTAAAAGTTTTTACGACCAACCAATTAACCGCTAATCAAATCAGGCTGCGGCAGCAAATGTAGCGCTTCCAACGCAGCGCTGAAATAACTCTGGGATCGGCCGCTGTACGTTTTCAAGTCGTAAATTTTTTATGATTCTTTAATTTGATTTGGACTTTATTTATATTTAATATTTTCCTCTCTACAGGGATTTTCAGCCTTTATTTTTATTTGATGCCGTAAAATTCGATTGATAAATTATTATGCGATTCGCTAGATGCGATATCATGCTGCCATTAGTCGGCGCGTTCATTAAACTACCTACATACATACGAGCATATGATGTACATACTACATACATATGTATATACCAGCATGTACATGTACAAACAATGCTACACACAGGATGCGTTTAAAATAGTCCGGCATTTTATCAACATCCCTGAGACACATTAGCTGCTCTCTGACGGGCTCCTTTCAAAGAAGGTTAAAAAACTACACATCATTCGCTGCTGTGAAAGCGCACCTGAATGGGGACGATTCCAGGGTGCTGCCGCGTTGATTATCGGATTAACATAAATCTGCGTAATGGATGCCTGCGCAGCACTTCCAAGGCCGACGCTCCGCAAGTACAGCATCTAAGAAGCGTGTCGGAAAAGGTGCCGAGTCCTTTATCAATCGTAGAACGTATCCGGCTGCTGTGCTGAGAAAATGTACTGCGACTATAATTCGTGCAAGGAGAAGGCGCGGAAGGACTGAGCTGCCAAATGATGTCGATATTTGTTTGTTCGGTGACCGGTAAACGTCTGAAGATGTTCTGCGAATGCATCACAGCTTTTCTGCGCTGACAAAAGTCAAGCTTATGTCAAGATATGTTAGCGTTGGCACAATGAAGCACCTGAAACCAGGATTTCAACCGGACATGGAGACTGCTTGAGACCTTGGTCCCAAGAAGATGTTTTCAAGAATCAAATGTTGAAGTGTCTAATAATCTTTTGTTTTCATTAAGAAAACCAAAAAAGGAAAACTTACTCAATACTCATGATTGCACAATTGAGGGCTCGCATTCCTTCTAAGAACAGCTTTCAAATTCAAATATTTTATAGGCCAGCTCTCAAAGAACTTGACTCAAATGCAGACACCCAGAAACACAAACGCCGGAGAATCGAACGTACACAAGCAAAGCACAACTCAAGGAAAAACGTAGTGCGAACTACATGACGAGTGAGTTATTTCCACTACGTAAACAGAGTTGAGCTAGTTGCTCAGGCACAAGCCTCAGTTTGTACCTGATAAATCTGTCAGCTGGAGGCTCGCAGGGATTCCATTCACAACGGCAGCAAAACCACCGCACAGCGATTCCCAGGGCTGAAAATGGCGGACGATGGAGAAATATGTCCGCGGTGAGTGACAGATGTTCTGATTTGTGGCTGGAGAGTCAGACCGAACACATGCATGTATCAGTTTGTAAATAAACTCATCGGCGAGTGTTTCGCCCCAGAAGACGTCCGCAAGACGTCCAGCCAGAACTGCTTCGTGACGCAGAATTTCGACCAAAAATATTGACTCTGCTGGTGATGGATTTACGAGTATTCATTCGTTGCTGTATTTAGAAGCACTGAAAATAAAGCATCTCCCACAAAATCGTTAAGTTAGTTGGATACCGCTATTCAAGTGGAGGTGATTTTTCGGATCGTTGTTCTTAATAAAGTTATTTTATTCTAATTTTAACACTGCCGCTTCGACGTTAGAATTAAATAACTTCGATTATGAATTCCGTTTAGTAGTCGAAACAACCTTGCAAAAAGCATTGACGACCTTCAAAGTTACGACCTTCAAGTTACTTAGAAATCCCCGCTTTAGAGAACGTCTGTTCAATTCACAGTTGACTTGTTTCGCAAGCTGTCCATAGGAACTCAATTGCTGATCCGATGCGTATCGGATCGTTCGTGTTCCGGCAGAAGTATCAGGTTCACGCAGGGTTCATACTACTCAGAAAATTATTTACTTTATATGAAATTCTAAGCGAAAAATAGGCTTTCATTCACGCAGTGTCGTTGACTCGATCTTATTGCTGTGTTTTAATAACATAATAATATTCGTAGTTTTATTTTGGGTTTACTACTTACTTTCGATACCGAATCATGTGTCACATGTGGTATTTGTGATTCGCGTAATGCGTCCGCTGTTCTATCAATCAAAATGTATTTAAAAATAAAGCCATTTAACAAGGTGAACGGCAAATGAGTATCAGCAGATTGACTGATTGATCGATGGGGCTCGCTTCGTCATCGGCGAGGCTTGACGCGTCATGATTGATGAACTCGTTTATGGTTGCTGTGCAGGTGGTTTAGCGTTGCTGCGGGCGTGATCGGGCTGCATTTCAACTGAAATGTCAACTTAACGCACTAGATACGAGCTGCTTGGCGGCCGATTGAGTGTCTGTTGATCCACCACGCAATCGTGCCAGTGGGTCGAAAGCCCGTTCCAATCGATTCCACTGAAAAATGCGATTGATCAACTTCACAATAACATTCATTCACCCATATTTGCACAAATGTAAGCGTGTTTTCAAGAATGCGTTTGCGACAGAAGCTGATCCGAATAGTCTTGTGTTGGAATCTGTTTCAGTCGACGTGGAGCTTACGAACTCAATCATATAGCGATCTACGAAAGTAATACATACGTAACTAGTACTTGGATGCGTAGGGTTTAAAGTGAGTATCGCCAAGTGTCGACTTTGAGCGAGTGAGTATGGATTCTGGTGTATCTCCATCGTTTTCGGAAGGGCAGCTTGGCCCCCGATCGTAACTGTTCTTACATTACGAAATTACAATACAGATATGCGTGGTAAAACATTCTCTATATAAAGTAAACAGTAAAAATATCCGAACTGAAAACGCAAATCAAACACATCCGCTAATTTCAATGTGACGGGTTTATTAAAGAGTGTTCGAAGATTCAGAAATCAGGGAAACATTTCTTTCAACTCTTTCAACATTTTACAGGATTACGCGAGCGATTCATTACCATTAGTTGGCGTTGAAACAACTACTTTTAATTATCTTTCGACTGCTTGACAACATCCGAGTTCTTGTGTAAAATAATGTGATAAGTTGGACTGTGTGACTGAGCGGTGAACGCCGCACAGTCGACCATCCATCAAAGAGGTTTAGCCGAAAGAGGTTTAGTAATCCCAGGGAATGATATCGTCGGTCAATATCGTGTCTCGGTTGGTGTCGGCACCATGATAGAGTGATCCAATAGACGTGGGTTTCATTTCAACTTGTTTAAGATATAAGTGCGAACTATAAAGGGATCTGGTAGGCACCGCGACACTTAATGCGGAGTCTTCAGAGGAATCGGGCTTCATCTATGCTTCATCGACGTGGACACATTTTTGGGGCTTTCAACTGAGGCACATAACTCCACTATGGCAGCTACTAGAATACCCATAACATGACTAACAACTACAAAATCTAGGAAAGTAGGTCGCTCCAAACTTTCGGTGACGTTGACACCCTCCGGTCATGTTGTGTCTTGTTCATGTGTCTGCTGTTGGCCATGTTCAACAACAAACTAATTCGCGTTTGCAAGCCAGAGCGTCCTCGCATTGAAAGTATCACTCAGTGAGTCACGATAATTGCTAGCAATAATTATGCACCAGAGGGCGTTTGTTCGGACGAACACGCTTCGGACGAGTGAGTGAACCCGCAACGGGCCACAGGTTGGGTTGCGGTAACCTGACGTGTGGCCGACTTAAAGTCTTGCAGTAAAATCGTGTGTCTCGCTAAAAAAAGAACAACGTATATTAAACAAAACATACACGGAATTTAAAACCATTGCATCCACGGGTCCCAGATCGAGTCTGAGTTCGAGCAGCTCCCGAAGTTAATTCCGCCCACCCAAAGTCTGCTCTTGATTGTCCCCGGCCACGGCGCTGAAAAATCGGTGGCACATTTTAGTGTGCCGCATAAACATTGGTTGCTGCTGTTGTGTTCTTCGGTACATTTTCAACACGAACCGCAGAGCTGCATAAATTCGGAACACTGGCCGCCGACAATAAAAAGTCAAAATAATGACAGCCACCAATGAAAATTGTTAGCTGGCAACACTGTTTAAAATATTATCGCTCGACATTTAAACGGAATAAGAGATTATTGCCAATCCACCATCACAGCAGCAGCAAGAAATATGATTATGACAAAACATGCATTTGCGGCGATCCGCATGTCCTGCTCCTCGCAACTTGATCCTGATTCGGCGTGAGTTGCGCTGCACCGAAGTCTACTCGTGTGGTTATCAGAAGGTCGAAAGGGCCGTGTTGAAGGGGGCCCTTCGCTGGGGGTGGCAATCACCGAATAAAATCGAATAAAATGCTAATGAAGTGGAAAATTTATGATTGCGGGAATAAAAAAGGCGGATGTTGGTGTTGGTGTTGGTGTTGCTGGAGATGTCGGTGTCGGTGTCGATGTTGATGACCATAACTACGCCTGTGACGTGGACACATGTGGGTGGTGGGGCACTACAGGGACATCGACTGCAACAAATTACACGCGAAATGCAGAGTACCACTTTTGCCACTCCACAGAACACCACAACAAAAATAACCGCCATCTCTATTAACTTAACGTAAGCTGCCGGCCGGATTAAACGCAGATCAGGGTGAAATAATTCGAGGGTTTAGCTTAAACATGCCCACCAATTTATAGGTTCAAACTACTCGCTGGATAGATTGCTCTGCGGGTTCCGGCAGCAACTTGGCCCCACTTCAGATGACTAGAACCGGTCAATTTCTTACATCTGGCAACTGACATGCTCCAAGCAGCCCTTACTTAGAGAAAGACGTCCTCCTGTCTTCTTACTCGCGACTAACCGTGGCACCCTTCATCGCCAACCTCGGACAGCTGCAAGCCACCAACATGCAACAATGTACAAAATGATGTCGCCAAATTCTCATTGTCCAGGACAAGCTCCGGCATATTGATCGTGCTGTTGACGTATTGAAATGCAAAACCTGCGGACACTTCCTACCCAATGCCGCTCGATAAGCCTCGAATGTGAACAATGCGTCAGCTTCCAGACGAATAAAACTCTATAAATTATGGAGCCAAATGCGGTGTGCACGACATCTGAAAGCGTCAACCGAAACGGCTTGAGTTGATTGAGCCACCCGAGGACGAGGACAGACTTGACGGCGCGAACAAAAAAATGCATGCACGTTTTACTTCCTGCGATCGCCCTGGAAAGCATGAGCCACCGAACAAGTCCACCTTTTTAATCACCGATTTCGCCCAGTCTTCAACGGCCTCATAGGTTTGTTCTGCGGCGAAATTCGGCTTCTGAAACTTTCCATTCTGCGCAGCTTCGTTCTTCTCTTCCTGCACGCCAGCAACACAAGAACACCGAAATGAAAATAAACAAACTACAAACAAACGTCCTCAAGCACGAGAGATGCGCGCGGACTGAATTCCGAGAGCGGTTTAGAAAATTTATGGGCATGATTATAAAGTTCCCATTTTACTGGCTGCCCTGGAATAAATTACACCCAATAAAGTTGTTACTTTATATTGACATTCGTGCAGCAATCGCTCGTCACATCGCGTCGCCCTGAGCCACGCCATGGACCATGGAGCCTAGTTTACGAGCTGCCGCGCCAGTGCATTCAGACCGATCAAAGCCAACTCAAAATGCAGACGTCAGCGCAACGGGTGACACTGTATTCGACTTGAGTAACGAATGATCGCGTCACATTCCGAACGAGCACAGTTCTCGAAAAGTTACTCATTGTGACACATGACTTTCTGGTGGCGGTCGCAGCATAACCACCGAAAATACTTAGCTTGGAATTCGGAGGCACGGAAATGTTTACTTTAACGGAACTTTTTAATTGTTTGGATATTTCTAATGGGGCAACAATGGTAGGCATTTGTTCGATTTTTATGGATTTAATATATAATAATAGAAATTTGAAATGTTCGAGTAGTTAAGGCCTTTCAATGCATAATTACAACCCTATGTTTAACTGGAGTCCAACAGATGAGCAGATGTATAGCTTAAATTCGACTCACCTCTTATTTGCCCACTGAAAATAAGTTTGTTCGATATCAATCTTTAATCAATTCCTTAAATTCAACCAGAGATTAAGTTCGTTTTGAATAAATAACCTATTAAAAACATATCAAATTTGAAATAATCTAAGCAGCTTGAAAGCAACTTCTGACCGCAACGAAACCGGATTGCGACCCAACCGACGGACTGGATCTCTAACGGGTCCGTAATCCGTTGCGCTGATGTCGTTGTCGACCGATGATCAATTAGAAGAATTCGTTTATGGATTGTGGTCGTCTTCACCGACAATAAGTTAAGCGCGCTGAGTTCGTTGCTGTGTTGTTTGATTTGACTTCGTTTCTGATCTCTTATTTGCTGTCGTCTTTCCGATCAACTTAATTGTAATTTATTTGATTGATTTATCGGAATACATTCAGTCTTGAAAAGTCGATATAAGTATTTGGATTTGACGATCGATCCAAACTGGTTTGCTATTTATGACCACACATTTGCTGAAATCCACTTAAGTTGAAACTTTCAATTTTGTGTATTGTATTAATTTCATTCCTTAATCTAAATATTGTTCGCCGTGTATCTAAATAAAACACACTGCGTTCGTTTCTGCTTTTATTGCTGAGTTTTCGACTTTAACCATAATCATTATAATGCTGAGCTATTTTTTAAAGAACACTCGATCATAATGACCTAAAGAATGAGATAAATATACACGAGGAAAGCGGAGAAACTGAGAAAAAGAGCATCTTAATGAAAATAATGAGATTTGTTCCACCTCAAAGTCTCTCTTGCCCTGAAATTCATTGGGCAGTACATCGAAAATTGAGGTCTTCGTTCAGAAAACATTTAGACTGTCCTTAGATAGCGTACGAGTATAACGAACCACCGAAATACATGGAATACATCCCGCAAACAACAACAAAATTTTGATGTTTCCTTGCTTTCCAAAAGCTTCCCGAGAACAGATAGAAGAAGAAGATTAGAGACGAGATGTGGAACGTGTGTACCGCTAAACTTCTTCCATTAAAATATCAGAGGAATTTAACCGAAACTTTACGTTCGAATTTCAATTCTATTTCCACCCACACAAATCCACTTTCGCTTCACACTTTCCTTGGGTTTTCATTCATGCAAAAATCGAAATCGAGAAAGAAATCATACACGCGTATAAGACGGGTGCACATCAAGTTTTACTTTCGCAACACTCGAACTGTCATCGCACGGGCAGTTTACACTGATGGGGCCGCATCAGAAACAACGATGTTGTTGTTGGGAGTTCGGGACAGCAGCACCGGACCCAATGTGGGAGCCTAGTGAACCGCAACTAATGGACAACACTTGGCAGCAGTGCCCGAACTGCACCTCAGCGGAAATTCCGCAGTTATTCGTACCACTTCCACTAGTATTAGATATTATGGCTGTGATTATTGCTCTCAGTGTACTGCGTGGGGTGCGAAAAGGGTGCATTTTATTTCGATGTTTTAACAATATCCATTACAAGCACTTTATTGAGCGAAAAATGATTTCCATATCAATTTAGAATTCCCATGCGCTCATGTTAGAACAAACTGGACTGTGAGCGTCACTTAAGTGGAGATGATGTTTGTTTGTACGCTTTGCATCAATTGGAATGCGTTTTGAAGTGCAACCAATAACCATCCATTAGCCAAAAAAGCATCCGAAAAAGCGTCCGAAAACCAATATCGAGTTACAGCTAAAATGAATGAAATTTTATTTCCACAAAAAGGCTTCAAACGCTTCAGTGCACTTATTTGGCCCAACCTAATATGCAGGGTCCATTTGATTCCTACCAACAGGACCTTCGGTAGGATCAGGGTCGCGGGTCACATCCCTTGTGTGATAGAGTAAAAAGGATTTAATTTTGCGCGATGGGGGCTATTCTCCCGGCATGATGTACTAGAATGGAACTGAAAACAGCGAACGCTTCGCTGTGGCTAAGTGCGGAGCTTTGTCGGAATTGAACTCAAATGTTAAATGCAGACTTTGATTGATCTAATGAAACATCAACTCTAAATAATTAAATTAAAGACCCACAATTTGCCATTTCCAGAAAATAGTATTGACTCATATAACCATCATGTCAGATTAATTCTCCTCGGCTCTTCATAGTGCTACTGTACTTTGTAATGTAATCGGCTCTGTTTGTAGGTGAAACTTCAGTTATAGTTACTTCAACTACTTTTTGTCAATTATTTTTATCCATGTAAATTATTTCTACACATTCAAATTGACCATACAACAGGCTCGTCATATTAAGTCTAAATGACTCGTGTTATTTTTGCTTTAGATCACTATAGGTCAGTATATTTTTTGTTATAATATTATTCGCTATCGGTTCTCAGTGGTTAATAACATATGGACTCGCTTCCGTGCCTTGAAAGTAATAATCAACCGCACACGCGTCAACGCCGCTCAGCCATCCGAGCTTTCAGCACCGCTTTTATAAGAGCTGGACGATTTACATAAATAGCGGCGAATAACACTCAGCTTCCAAAAGACTACAGCGAGCAATAACGGGTCGTGGGCGGAGTGCCCGAAGTGTGAGGAAGGCTTGTGCAAGCGTTAAGTAGACAACAAGAGTACGACAAAATGCCTGTGTGGTAAGGTGTCCGTGTACCAGTGAATGCATGCCCAGTCGCTTTTGGCGAATGATTTCGTACATTTTTGATTTATTGCGTCACATGTGCGTTGCACGATAAGCGGACGTTACAGACGCGTAAATGCGTCACCAACACTCAGACTGCATTGCACCGCACACACGCACGCATGCATATAATCCAATTTACACACATTCACACAAACGCGTTACACTGCAACGAAAGCGCATCATCATTCGTTCATTACGTGGACTTCAAACAGCGGCCAGCACCCATGCAGAGCTTCAAAGCTTTATCCATCGTTCATTTTGTTTCGCTATCAAATTCGGCCGATTGACAACCCTTGAAGACCGAAAGAACCGACTCCTTCCATCGTCACTTCATTATTTTTGGGCATTAACCGTCATTATTCAATGATACTCGTATCGAAACTGCACAACTGTACATCAGCATGTGAGCATCTTTGGCTCGTCCATTCGAGCGTCTCTGTCGCCGCATTCGCCGTATTCGAATAAATAAGGGCTTCATTAAGGACTTCGAATGGATGGTTTCGGCATAATTTTAAATTGTCGTATTGCAGTCCTTTACTCGTTTATGATTGCTATTATGCCGCTGGACGTCAGTTGGTTGGCCACCGTTGGTCCTCTCTAGCCGACTCTACCCCGCAGCATCACCACTATAATAATTTCATTCGTATTTCAAGTCGTCGATGAGGACGATGATGCATACGACTGGCCGAATCGGGCCGCCTGGCGTTTATCTGTTCTGAAGTGGCTTATTGCTGATAAGGCCCTGAAGTGGACGCCACTCAGTTCGGGGTGACTTTCGCTATTCAACTCATTACGCGCAGTGTTTACGTTCGTCATAACTTCATAAGCTACCAACGGGAAACGATGAATTCCACGTGGTTATGGAAAACGCAACCGAATATTTAGTTTTAACATACATTCATTAGATCGTGTGTGTGAGGAGGTGAAATCCGCGAACTTTCATCTCGAGTGCGTTTAACAGAAGAGATTTTTATTGTCATCGATTGATAGCCACGCAGTCTGCGTTTTGCTTATGACAAATATTGAATTCTCAAAATAACTCTGCCGATAGAATTATAGTATATCAAAAAACAGGAACAAAAAGCTTTTGAAATCCAAATAATAAGAAGTGAGGTGATGGCGAATATCCAGTAACATTCTTGAGATCAGGAGACTTTCTTGGAGAACAGGAGCAGTAAAACCATCCCCTCCTGCTCTGTACCAGAGATACGATTTGGAGTCATATCTGAGGAGTGGCGCGTCAAGCTCGTAGCTTCTGTTCGGCTTCGCTGCGTGTTTTTCAGCTGGCGGCAAAAATGATTTATTTGCGACAGGAGTGAACGCAGGCGAGGGGGTAGCAGTCGCAGCTTTCATCCTTGGCGCATGCTCTCACTCGTCTCGCAGCGAAGGCACCGGACTCATCTTCTAACGTAGCGACAACTTCCTCGTGCAACTGACATGAAATATCTTGGACGCAATGAAAAACTATTTACGAAGTCAGGCTGCCAAACTGAAGAGCTTGTCGCTGAAGCAGAACATTCAGCGCCTGAACTCAATCAGAACGAGAAGAGAGTACCGTCTGACGGCGATTCTCGGGCAACACGGATTCTCAAAAGACACTTTAATACAACCGCGCGTCATGTGACCACATACTCGCACAAAACTCGAGGAAAGGGTGATGTCACGAGTCAGTGAGAGGAAATATAATAACTGGAAGAATTCTGGAAAGAAATTCGAGAATTGCAATGTGGATATATTTGTTTTAAGTACTTCCTTAGACCAATTAATTACTGTACTTGCATAGAGGGTAGTCCCAGAAGTAACCACAGGGATATACACTCGACAGCCATTTCAATGAACTATGTATAATATTAAACGATATCTATTTTTGTATGTATCTGGTTCTAAAGGAATGTATTGGCCACGCGGGTTTTCGACTTTAGCTTTATATTGAAAATAAACTTTAATATTATCTATTTTATTAAGAATACATGTAAGAAGTAAGGCAGGGAAGACTTCGGAAGTCGAATCGTCGAGGCAGGTTATACAAATTTACAGCAATAAAACATAATGCATAATTTTGGACGATCTCGTAGTGATACTGGGTCCATCACTGAGTAGTAGAGAGTTCAGTTGATATCAGCAGCAAGCTTTCCACAAAATTCAGTTTCTCAACAGTACTCGAATCAACACCGAATTGATATTTCGCACTTGTGTGCAAAAAGCAATTCGATTTTGTTTTGAAATAATACTAACTTCTTTGAATAAACTCATCCGAATGCTTGGTATTAACTCCGTTTCCCCGAAAATGAATTTACTCAGCTTTCCAATCACGTTTCCGACTTAATCAACAGAAGGAAATAAAAAGAAAATTGCGAAAAATCAACTGCACGCACACAGATGAAGCAAAGATGGCGAGTGCACGCCGGATGCATTGAAACCACCCCGAACAACCTCACAACAGCAGCGAAGAGAACAACCTGCGAAATGCAAAAATGCAACAGCAACAACCAGAAGAGCTCGCTGTGCAAATCACTGCATGCAGGAACGCAGGAACGCAGGAACGCTAGGACGGACGGACGTCGGATCTGCCCAGAGTGCAGAATTGTTTAATTAAATCGAATTGAGTTGGCAGAGTCCGTTTTTTATCGGGCTTCATACATACGAATTCGTTTATGCCACTCGTACCCTGTTCTTTTGTTGTTCCTTCTTCGGATGCGTTGCGTTGCGTTTGATTGAAATTCAACGAATTCAAAATGGAGCAAAAGTACTGCAACAGTTCGCATGGCCGAAGGACTGCAGCAGCACTCCCCTGAGTTGAGCGGTGCAGTCTGCTAGTCTGTCACCACGTCAGAACTCGTTGGGTGGGGACTGGTTTTTATACCTACAGGGACGTGGCGGGCACCGAGTGGAGGAACCGAGGATGGGCCTTGATGTATGTGCGGTCACATGGCGGACATGTGGTGGACATTCGTATTACAGTTCATAATTGATTCTTTTGTGTGCGCCCAAAAGATATACTTTTCAAAAGGCTTTTTATCCCAACGTGAGGCATTCGAAAGAACGGTTTTTGTGAACTGGCAAATAATTGTTTCGAGCACGAGCTCCTCAGCTTGTCATGTGCGAGTAAGTGTTTGATTTAAGGGATACGCTGTCATTTTTGTTCTTGGTCCCGTTTCCTCAAAATAATTCGAAATAGAACAGTGTTTTAAAGTAATATTTATACATGCACATATATTATTTAGATATACAGGAAGATTCGCCTAAGTTGCGACAAAAAGCTAGGACATGTAGATTGAGTCCAAGCAGAAGAAACCCATTTGGGAGGGGGTCACTTTCTTGCTTCTTACTGTATGTTTTAGTTCTAGGAAAATTAAAAACAACGCACAGAGAGAAAAAGCGACTTTAATTTAAATATTTTTCACTACGGTTTTCAAGTAACCGCGCAAATATTAAAAATAAATACGAAACAAACTGAAATTAACAACGGATATTAAGTACAATGAATATTTAAATTGATGGAATAAGTGAAATCAATCATTCTTAATCGATAAAGCAATTAATGTTTGTTTGGAATATATTCCGTATTTGAAATAAATAGCAAACAAACGCCAAACATTGTGATACTTGAATTGAATACGTTATTTTTATTTATTTAAACAGTCACGCAATTTATTCCAATATACCATTATTTCTAATATTTACTTTTTTACTAGGAAATACAGTTCTAAACCATGGACGATGTATCACTGCTTGTAAATACGTTAATACGACAGAGACGAAGGATTGCAATCAGAAGTTAAACTCCATGCGCGGTGGGATTCGAACCGCCGTCCTCAAGAATGCCAGGCCAGCACGTTGCAGTCTGCGCCACCGAGACCGCTGATTTCACATATGGAGGTGTTATTTTAAGAAGTAAATGTGTGGAATAATTATCTTGTCTGTCCATGGAACCCTTAAATTGGCCGATTTATCTTCCATTTAAATACGAACTTTTGAAGATGGCAAATATTATAATCAAACAGTGATTTGTTGGGCTTCTCACTTTTTTAGGTGCGAAGTTACGAAATTGAAATTGACCCCTAAAAAGGGAGAAAGTAGACCCACCTCCCGTGCGTTCTATTTTCTTGTCTGGCGTCACCCTACATGTTCCAGCGAATCACCCTGTGTACTCGTATTTACTACTATACATATATTAACCAACCAACCGATCAAATAAGATCGATTTAATAAGATTTAACACATTTAGCATTAAATAAAGTAATATATCGGTGACAGCCAGAAGTACAAGATAATTCTTCAATTTCTTGGGTAAACTATTTCGCAAAATGTCAACTAATTTTCGCTTAGGCAACTAAGCACAGGAATGGTTCTTAAACTTGAAGAAAGTTTAAAAATTCAAGGGGAATTCTGGATAAGTGGGACGTGTCTGGGTAAGTGTCAATTGCACAGAAGATAGAGTTCATTAAAAACACACACCTAATTTGGATAAATATTTTGGCAAGGAAAGGCTGTGAATTCTTGGATATGATTTTCATCTGAAAGAGTCTTTGTATGAAAATATTGAATTGAACTCGTTTAGTTCAAAGAAAAAACAGGAAAATAAATTAATATTTCCAGCTATTGAACACTTTATTTGCCAATATTATTATTGCCAATGCTACAAGAACCATATTTATCTCATCACTGAGATGCCACCCACTCGGTAGCAGCAAGCACCGGAATGGAATCGATTCGGTCATCGCCCCACCCATATTCGGTCAAGTCGGCACCCACTTTGTGCTGACTTGGACTCGACTCAGTTTCGTTGCTTTCATCTTGTGCTTCAGCTTTTGCTCCTAATAAAATAATCCCAGCAACAGAATCATCATAAAGAATTCCAAAAGTAGTTGCTGTATAGGAACACGTGTGTTCATTGAAGAACATGAACTTTGTTATGTGCTTTTCTCCTTAACGTAGCAAAGGATTTCTTGTTCCCCCACCTCCAGGTCGACCAGCGCCTCCCGGCCACCGCTTTCAAGTCTAGAGTAGTCCGATTTCATCCTCGATATGCAATTATCGTGACTTGAACTTGTTTGAATAACAATATCGAACGAGGCAAGCAACCGTCAGACGGACAAACAGACTGACGGCCGGCAGGTGGATGGACGAACGGAAAACTGTAGCAACGGATGCACCCAGCAGTACATGTCGGTGACAGTTTATTAAATCGATTACCTTCGGTTTGATATTTTAAATAAACACATTTTTCTGAGGTTCACTCGGTTGGTCATTGTTATGTAACCAAGTTAGCATGTTCTGCAAGCAGGATTGTGAATTGGATGCATGAGTGTCTGCGCGTCTTCTGAAGCTTTTTTCACAAATAGAATTTATTCCTGTTCTGTTAGTTGGATGAAAGCGGCTCTTGTATCCCCAAACACAGACAAGTCAGCACACACACATACATTTCCGAATAAATTGAGTTTAAATCTCAGGTTCGGGTTCAACCTAGAAGAGTTGAATTCACCATAATTGGGCTGTCGATGCCGTTATGATAACGCGTCAAGCTTCCGCTGTTGTACTTCGCCCATCTGCATTGTCAAGGAAGCTCCAACGAACCGGACTTCAAAGGCCAGTGCGGCATGTGACTCACTTTTCAAACCCCTTACAAACTATTTTACAACCTTTTCCACAAATTTGAAATTTCTTTGAAATACTAAATGCAGGGAACATAACAGACCCGGACACAGACGTTTGCAGATTTCTCAACTAAATTCCTGAAACGAATCACCTCTCCACTTCCTTTAGTCTTCAATGAATCTATGAGCGAAATCATTAAAATAGCATGCGCGGGAAAAGAGTTCTATACTGTTTTCTTATACTGTTTATTATTAGCAGTCGCCTCTACCTAATCGCAGTTCCTTTCCCTCTTGCAGTACCGCGTATGTTTCGAATGCGGAATTGTGATTTAATATTAGGCATCATATGTCACATAATAATAATAGCATAGAATTCGAATTAGAGTTTAAAATCTGAGTTCTTTGGCAGATGGTGTGTATGTATCCTTCAGAGCAACAACGACCCATGTTCCAATGCTACTCCACCACATAATGGGAGACATACGAGAGCAGACGATTAAACCTCACATTCAAGAAACCCATTTAGAGACCTGCAACACTCTGAGTGGCTGTAAATCACTCCGAATGACATCCATCGATGGCCCAGATAAAAGCTTGTCTTGTTTCACACACAGGAAGCCGAAGACGCCTCGAAAGAAATCCACGATGATGAACCTCTTCGGGTTGACGTCATGGTATTCTGTGGAAGGGAACTTGGTCTGGCCTGGATGCCACATTGGTTGATTTCGCACCGATTCCCCTTCACCACTTGATGCCGTTGATGGTTTCATGCGACACTGACGCGATATTCATTAATTCCTTCATTTTGACGACCATCCCTCTCAGACATTCACTCATAGAATGTCTCGCTCTTCAACACTCAGCCATCGAAGCGCTCGCTGGAGTCTAACAACACCCCGATGACGATGTCGACGATTGAGTGATTTATTGCATCGCATTGAAACTGATTCTGAGCGGCGCAACTCGGGGGCTTCATTTGGTGCTTCTTCAAGAATACAAACACACGTACACACACACAAGCAATCCCATTCAATCGCCCAAGGTTTCTTGAGCACAGTCGTAGTCGGTGAAGATTGGCAGCGGGTACCTACAAAAACGCGACAGCAACGACGACAAGCTTTCTGCCATACATCACACGCAACATTAAATCATGGCGCGGCATTGAAAGCTAGTGATAGTGTACCACGGCGACAGGGATTCGCAGATACGAGCAAACCCAACCCACCTCATGTACAAAAGCTACGAGTACATCCTCATGCTGCAGCGACAATCAAGACTTTTGATGGGAACCTAAAACGTTCTCCTTACTAGGTTAGATGAAAGTCTCTAAAGTAGGAATCTGTAGCTGTCCATGGAACGGAGACGTTTCCATAGAAAACATGTGAACGTATTGTATTGCTACATTTAAGTAGAGTGATTAAAGTAAAATGTTGAAACTTGGACTCTTGAGAAAACTACTTTTTTAAGATTTAAGTTTGAGGTAAAAAAGTTAGGAGGCTCGAATTTTCAATCCGAATGGCAGTAGTTTTGTTTCCTTTACGATACGAGTTCGAAACAGTGGATGTTTGTAGGTATCTCTTTTAAATGTCTCTTCTTAAGAACATTCCTTTTCTATTTGCCCCGGCCAGTCACAGAGCGATTCATGGCACTGAGAAAGTTAGCGGCAGGCGACCAGTTCAAACCCGAATCCCCAGAAAGATTGTAAATACTCGTCCGAACGGTTCGCAAAGACGCATTATCATTGGCCCGATCGAGTGCCAGGCGATGAGGACAGCAACGATTGAATGATTTATTTTTGACAGGTTTTAGTCGTAACTTAAACTCCAATCGCTTAATAAAATTTTGACAGTCGCCGAGGTCTCCGAAGGCCCGCCTTGGAATAAGTTGGTGCTGCTGCTGTTACATTTTGTTGAATTAAATACTATTGGTGGAGATGCTGACGATTCTAGGAGTCGGTGGATGATGTGAACGGGTCCATCTAAATTCTGCTGCTCGGCGCTGTCTGCGCTGTAATTAAGAGCGATGTCAACTTTATATCTATCAACTTCGAAATGTATCTATGTTGGGTTGCCCGACCGGGTAGCCGAGACAGTGAGTAGCTCTCCCTGCATTTGCATACATATTTACATACATAAACGATTTCCTTGAGTTTAACTCGTCGAAAACAAAGCCATAAATTGTCTGCTTTTAATTCTCCGTCAGATGAACTGTAATAAATTAATATAAATTCTTGTCATCGCCCGAATGAGAGGAAACATTTTTGCTTTTGCTTATCTTTTGTGTAGCTGCTGTAGCTTAATTTGTTAATAATTTACGTAGGTTTGTTATGGTGACCGACAACAGAAGATGCAGATACGCGATGTTCGTTGCGTTTGACGTATTTTTTGCAGTAAATAGACATAAATTTAGTCACACTCATAGTGTAATGCTTCTTCGATTAGAACAGTTTCCAAAGCCATCAAGTCGCCTGCTTTATTGGTCCACACTTCTAAATTCACCTAACTCACTAAATTGAAGCATGCGTACTTTGTTTTTTCCTCTTTGGTCTTGGCTATCCTTTCGCCAGACTTTTATGCCCACACCAGAACGTGAGCGGGCAATTAAGTTAGTCCTTGCGTTTGAAAGCACAGAAGCAGGATTGATCATAGTCGATTTAGTTCATCTGCTTACCTGACTGTCCGTTGAAGTCGCGATTGAGAGAAAACGAACATCCTTCGTTATGCAGATCAGCTTGGTATTTCATGCTTTATGTCTACGCCTGATTTCATCATAAAAAACAGCATAACATCATATACTGTTTCCGGTTCTAGTTCTCTTTTCTGGTTTGTATGATGTTCGACGCGTTCGCTTCTTATTTAACAAAAGGTACTCACATACTGGTATGTATACATACAATCGTAGAATGCTGTATTGATATTAAATTAGTGGCCACAAGCCTTAACAGCCTAAGTCGAGTTTTCTTACTTTTCAGGAAAACTATTTCAAGTTTGAATTAATTCCTACAAATCAATAACTATTTGTTTTATTATACTTGAGAAATTTAAGACTGCGCACAGCAAATGCATTATCGCAGCTTAGGGTGTTATTCCAAACCCAATACTGGAATGACTAATATGCATATGTAAGGATAGGAGTTTCTGAGATATCCTAAAACGCAGTTGAAGCTAAGCTGTTAGTCTAAACTTATGTTTCTGTAAATGTGATGTAGGCTGTATGGTTTTTATTTAATACCTTCTATGATAAAATTACTAAACTGCAAAAAACATTGGAATTAGATTGTAATCAGTTGAATTTAATAGTGATAACAACGCATTTTCGTCCTAACTCGAGGTTAGCGGTTCTATTGGGCTAGAAACGAATTAAATATGTGTTCTACGAGATCTCGCGGAGTGTTCAGGCTTTAGCTTTGCATACGCGAAACGGTTTCTGCAAGAGAAAATCTACTAAAGCCAATTTGTTTCAATTGGTTCGACCATCATCAATAATTTTAAACTTTCGCTTCCACAGCCATATTAACCAAATATCTAGAAGAGCTCACAGTTCGATTTAAAAAGCGGTGAGCTAAGGAGTTTAATGACCCCTAATGCTGTAATGAAGGATCTAGGATAACATTTGCATTTTGGATTGTAATCTGATAACTGTTTTAACCTTAAGAATTTGCAGTATAATATAATAGATTATATAATAAAGATAAACATTCTTAACACTAAATAAATGCACTGTTATTCGTATTTCTTATATGACCAAACAGTATACCGAATACACAGATAAATATTAAATCACTCAAACGAAATACCCACTTTCGAAAAGTGGGTGGTTTTCACCAGTGTACATACTTCATTCTACATGCATATGTACTCGTATATGGTACAAATGTAAGTGTGTTTGCTAATTATGTGCGCTATAAAACTAGTCAACAATCAATAACCGTCAAATTGATGACACGAATTTATTGATGGATTTTAATAATTTCCACTCACAGCACCCGATTGCATTGCGCGCCTTTAATGGAAACATCAATCATGGCGACCGAAGGCCGACAATACTGCGCATGGAGGGGCAGGCGGAGAAGCAGGTTCGTAGCAAGAGCTGACGTACGCGGCACATGCACAAAACTGGTTGTTTCTTGCAGCAACAGCAACGACACCGATTGAGCCAAATTTTCCCATGCACACAAAGCGTATTGACGGGAAATTTGTCGTGAATGAAAACAGACGGGTAACGGGTAACGAGTAACAACTGCTCAGTTGTTACTTCAAATTACCTAACAAATTCCTACAGCAAACTTCGGTTCTTCGACCTCACACTGCTTACTTGGAATATTATAATTACTTCTACTAGTTATGCCCTTGATAGTTGTACTAACTAACATTTGAACCACACAACCTCCACTTACGGGAGGGGAATCGCACTTCTTTTCTTTCGAAATCGTTCCTTGTGATGTGACGACACAAACTTGTTGCACTGCAAATTTCACAGTTCCAGCAGCGCGTGTAATGAAAAAGCCAGTAAGCAGTATTCACCCTGAATTATAATGCAGATAGCCGACACAGGGTCAAATCAATCTAACGCATGTCTATTCGCTTGGATTCGGACGCAATTGTAGTCATGCGGATGGATGTATGAGAATCTAGGTCCGGATTCAACGAAAAGCAATAATTTATGGAGGAACCAGTTATGTAATTCATATCTAGCAGGAGGTCATCGCAAGGAGTGTTAAGAACACGTTATCAAATGCAAATGGAAAAAAAAGCTTCTTTATGTCGCACATCATCAACGACAGTTCTGTTGGAACGCACCCGAGAAGAACTACTCGAACATACTACGTACCTAGCAAGCGACAAACTTTTAAAGATATTCATATGGTCAATAGCGACTCTACTGAAACGAAAAAGAGGCGCAAGAAAGTCTCAATTTGGAAAAATTTAGTTCTGAACTAGGCTTAGTACATATGGAAATCTTATGTTAAAATGGCCTACTGGCCTCTTAGCTTATTCGCTGATCCAAGAATATCAAATACTTGTAGAATTCCTGCGGCTGGAGATGATTGCAACTTCCTTCACCATGGTGCGATGGCTATGGTGCGATGCTCAAGGCGGACAATTGAGGTCGTCAGATTGACAATTAAAAAGATTATCGCGAAAACAGTACACGTTTAAATCACTTGTCTGATTTATTGGCAACGAAGAAGTTGGTTGAGCTTTAGAGGGTATCGTTGTTTGTGTAAAGACCAAGCTCAATGTGACTTCAACCTCTGTAAAAGCACGAAACGTGACGCGAGCAACTGCAAAGATGCAGCAATTCTAAGCTGATGACAACTCGCGGTTGCTGTTGTCTTTGCTGTTGAAGGAATACTCCGAGGAACGGCGGATAGGCCGGTAGAGAGGCCTCACCCAGCAAGGCTGCCATAAAGCCGTTAGACCATTTGTGCCAGCCAAGTCGGTGAGTCGGTGCAATCGTACGTCGCACATTCATTGCAGTTAATTTTTCATGGCGGATCTATTATAATCGCTCTTATTGTCAAATCATGAGGTTCCCTGCTGTTCAACACACGGCACAACCTAGCCAGATGCACCAGCTACTCATTGAGCCACATGCTCGGCCATGATTTGCTGTCGAGGATTCATTTGGCTCCGTAAATCTTCCTCACATCGGCCTCACTGGTTGCATGCATCTCGAGCACAGACACTCACAAAAGTGCTACACTGCAGCTCAGAGCTCTGACAATTTGTTGTGGCCGCACAGGCGAGGCGACTACAACGGTTCAGGTCGCCTGCGAAATTGTAAATTTTGCCAAAAACTTTTTGCAACTCAATCACCACAAACCAATTTTGCTTTGCGTGCATCTCTGCTTACCCCAGACGTCACTCTCCGCCTTCCTCTGGGTCCGTAATTATTTCGGGCTTTGCTTGTGCCTTCGTCGAATGTATCTGCGTCGAACGCGTTGCTGGGGATACGAGCACAGCTGATGTCCTCGTAAATATGGAAAGCAGCTCCTCTCATGCATGTGCGACTGCACCGGCCACAAATCCTAAAGTAGGCCTAAATTGTTTGCAAAAACTCAAATGCGTACGTTGAATTGTTGTGTCTGCTGTTGGCTGGAGACCAGTGCGTGGAATGAAATCTGTGCGCACGATTGTCAAGTAGGACGAGTCAATGAAAATGCTATTTTATTTCGCCAGCACCAACTGAGCACCGGTTGCAGCTCAATCGATCCGGCCAATTGGAAGCTAAATGCGTGGATAAATGTTCCCTCGACTACCGCAGAGCAAGTTAAAGCGACACCCAAATACCACACTGCTTTCAAGAGCTCTCGATCTACGGTGCGGCTTCAACGAGTCCTGGGAAAAACGCCTTTACGCACTACACACGCACAATTGATGTCGCAAAGGACATCGATTGATTCGTAGAGAGATAGGAGAGCACTTCGATAAAGTCGCAATTATTGCGTACTGTGAAATGCTTTCTGCACTCCCAATCGCACTGACCAGTAACCCATTCACAGGATCCGGTGCATGTTCAGCGAAATCAGTTCCGGCTGTACCATCAGGTATCTCGTATATCTCAACCGTACACCCGATGGTGAAAGATATTAAGGGTGTCGTATCGTATACTTCCGATTGTAGATCGCGACTCCCACCAGCAGCTTTGAGGCGCAGTCCTTATGTTATTTTATAACACAATTGCATTATAATATAGCTGTATAGTATGGTAAACTGCATACATCGCAATATGTTGTAAAATGTTCGCAAGTAAGATGAGAAGACAAACGCAGTACGAAACA
This sequence comes from Myopa tessellatipennis, assembly GCA_943737955.2. Classification (NCBI taxonomy): domain Eukaryota; kingdom Metazoa; phylum Arthropoda; class Insecta; order Diptera; family Conopidae; genus Myopa; species Myopa tessellatipennis. Next base: position 50,635,990 of record OX031316.1, on the reverse strand, counting down.
ATTACGCCCTCGCAATCAAACTGAGTGCCAAGGACTATGAACAATTATGACAATACAATTGTCCTTAAATATACATATTATGCCGTCAGTTCCAGGTGCTTTCGGTTATAACTACGAGAGAAGCGGGAGCTATTTTTACAGTATGCAAAATTGTTGTCTTAGGAGCTCGTCTGTGCCTGCTGATGATATCCTGATCAAAAATAATAAAAATCGATTCACGAAATGTGCATGTTTGTACTGCAGAAATTTTGCCGCCGAAGGTACCGCTGTTGTATTATTTCTTTTGCTCTTATCCTTTGATCTCAATGAATATTTCACTAGTTTAATTTGCGAGAGGTGTTCTTTGTATTTTTTAAAATTGTCCTTTGCTTTCCCGTAATGGGAAGCTTTCTGCTTTCAGTTTGATATCTAAAAGAAGGCATGGTTAATGACACTGCAAAGTGTATTCGATTCCTTTGAATTTACTTACTCGTACAACGTGAGGAACACAAACACACAGAAAGGTATCAACACAATATTTATTTATGAACAAAATGTTCACATATAATCTTCGCCGTAAGAGGGACAGCTCTTCGGACCGATTAAAGGACATCTTTTTTATTGTCGAATGGCGTTTACTACATTGTACAATACATGCACATATTTATTGAATTATTAATTATGTTCTTCAAACCATGCCAACGAATTGTGTCTAAAAAAGTGTCCGAAATAAAGTGACACAACTCACAATTTCTCATTCTTCAGAAAACGAGAAATATCTTGAGAAATGTATGGAGTATGAAGAGAGACTAAAACCGATTTTGGCACCAGTTAAAAACAAGAAAATAAATTGAGGCTTTGCTTGGTGGTAGATGTGTGCATTGCGAAGAGTTTTAATACATGTAGTGCGATACTAGCTGGGTTTTCACTCTGATTATAATTCTTCTTAATTAATAACAGCAACGGATTGCATTTATTTCCGGTTAATAATCACAAGATTTAACCCCTCGAATGGCAACTATTGACTATATCGTTGTTGTAGTTGTTGCTGTTGCACTTAATTTAAGCTCCTCCCTTCTAGTCATTTTCTGATCGCACTAAATCACTGGTTTCACGATGTTAAAGTCGCGCCGACTATCTGTTAACAGACGTTTGTCAGTGATTCTTTCACTTGTGTTCATCATGGCGCCCATCTCCAGTCAACCGGAACCGCAGACCAACACTGGCAATAAGAATCTTTATGCATTAAGATTTTTTATATCCTCTGTCCTCTACCTATGCACCTTCGTTGTTTCTTTAATGTCCATCCTTCTCTCACTATCTGGTAGCATCCTCCTGCTTTCGCTTCTGTATTTTGCTTGTTGTTGTACTTTCTCCGACCAGCCACGTTGAATCACTTCAGCCGAGTTGAGATCATTTTCAGCCGCATGTCAGGAATAAATTAGTACCATTTTTACGCTCACTTTTATGCCGGATTTGATTGACAGTAGCTTTTAAATAGTAGCCGACGTACGAGTTATTATTTCTGATGAGCTTGATTATGATGTTAGTGATGCTGCCTTCTCCTTCAAGTCACTCCCTTTTGTTGGTTTTAAATTGGTGGGTTAATTAAACTTGAACTTGACTACTGATCAGCGATGGTGAAGAATGTGTCCATACATGTGCCCCGCGATGGTCTGAGCGGGTTAACGAGTCCTGGTGAGTGTGGAAAATAGCTCAGTTAAATAAGCTATAATTTAAAACTAAATCATAATCTTCTTCCTTCATTCTTTCTTTAAAGCTTCGAGCATGACCTTGTTCCAGAGTAAGTAACACGGCTTTAAATGTATGTAAGTACCTTTTTAATGTGCAGACTGAAAATAATAACGTAAGAAGCTTGATAGAGAACAAACAATTATCCAAGCCCAGATAACTTATTTATAAAGCAGAGATTCGTTCGTTTACAAATATTGTACACGCATATATACTGAGAACGAAATATTATCTCACCCAAAAATAAATCATCGTTTTTAATAACGAGAAATACTCGCCTATAAAAATATATGCACGGAGATTTAAACCCAATTTATTTGTTACTCGATTATCCAGACGGTTCTTTAGATTTATTTCCGATCATAATTATAAATTTGTTAATTGATTTATTGGCCAATACATCGCGCCAGAGTTACCAACAGAAAAGCAAAAGAACAGAACAGAACAAAGCAGAAAGCAAATGAAGTTTTTAATTTATTCAATCCACTGAATGCATCTTATATTTTCTCATCTCCAACATTTTAAATACTGGTTTCTGAAAAATTTATTGTTGATAACTTGAAATAGAAGAAGCTTCGTTTGAGTGAAGCGCTACACCCAAAGTGCCAAAGCGGTGCCATCCATTATGTGTCCTTCTCACGTACCAGAATGTACATATATCAACCTCTGCTATGACCAGCAGGTATGGCAACAACAACAACAACCTGTGCGAGAGATCAAAATCCCTGATCGCCAAGGAGGAATATACACGGAAGAGAAGACCAAACGATTGCATGTGCGAAGCCTGATGAGACGAAAGAGATGTTTAGAGACGGTTCAAGACGCACAACCTCAGATGGGAGAGGAGAAGAGGAATATTTAACGTGATGTACGAATGTCCTGCGCAACCGCTCATTAAAAAGAAGTCAAGAATTGAGGCAAGAACCCCTCTGGAGGCTTCAAATTAATTAATAATCAGAAAGACGTATGTATGTACATTGAAGCTTCTGCCCAGAGGGTCGAGAGAGGTGCAGTGATTTATTCGTCCGCGAGGATGTGCCGAGCATCCCGACAGAGGATATATAGATATTCTATATGTACATAATATATACCCAAACTCACGTGGCGCAACTTGATAAAATTGAAGGATTTGAGTCGAAAGTTGCGCGCTGGCGTAACTATGCAAGTATTGGAATGCATATCTAATTTATTATTTGAATTCATTTATTTATAATCTGCATATATGTTTGTATGTATATCTTATTTGTACATGTTCCCTTGTTGGTTTATAACTTCACTCGTAATGTACAAGAAATTGAAGTACTTAATGAACAGCAATGATAACTAATGGTGAACTGTCAGAGGTGATGAAAATGTCCTATGAAATATCACAACTATCGACAAAACATGGCGTTTTTCTGTCGGTTAAATGCAGTTAAAATAAATATGGCGGATCGTTGGAAAAGGATTGTTTTGAATAGCTTATTTTTATTTATATGAAGTTCTTATATCTTCATATTATTAAAACTGTAATATTAGTTAGTAAAAGGTACTTCATAATACTTACTTCTTATGGTTTTGCTCCAATTAACGTTCGAGAGAATGGAATGGTACATTTTTGGAACTCGATGGTGTGGGGTTAATTTAAAACAATTCCAAGTTCATCTTGCAGTGCACATCCATTGTCCGATCGAGGATATGACAAGCGAGCGAGGTTGTGGCTAAGATATGGTGCCAGACTACAGACTTCTGTAGCCAAACACCCGCAGCTCTCTACGCGCCAAGAAAAATAACCATCAACATGCGACCGTACCGACTAAGGCACGATCTGCCACGCTGGACACTAGTGTGCCGTATGTCTATCTGTCTGGCCGGACAGACAGGGATGCATGCCTACAAGTCGAGTTGAAATGCGAATCAGAAATGCGGCAGAATTGAAATCGGATTTAAATCATATTCTAAGATACTACGTTCAGCAGCGAGCTCTTCCAAGCGCTTCGCAATCACAATCTGCTCAGATCTCGAATAACAAATCGCATAATGACTGGTCTGCTCCGAGCGCCCGTCCCACTCCCCGCTGGGGAATGGAAACCGATCGCAACGCAGAAAGTGGGATTGAATCAAATAAATCAGTAGCTGTCTGTCAGTTGGATGAACACATGTACGCCGTGAGGACGGTTGGCGAGGGGGCGGATATGGCAGGTAGGTAGGCAACCCTGCTAGGTTATATACTAGCATGCATGCAGCCGACAATGAGCCATTAGCGTTTTCTAGATGGACACAACAACACAGATGAAGATATTCCCCACACTATCGAACTTGGCGCGGACGATGAGATAGAGTTGGAAGAGTTACGGCACACCAGTGGCATGGTAGAGTTCAGTCGCATTCCATGGTGAAGGAGAATCCTCCATATAGACGTAGAGCTTCTTGGGAGAGGTCAAACATTAGCAAAAACGAAACGACAGCCAAAACAAATATACATATGTATGTACAAAGTCGAAACATTTGATCGAATTTCGGAATTTGTCCGATCTGGCCGTATCTACATTTCTCTTATTCTTTTGTACATACGGTAACATCTTCAACGATGGTTCCTGCAGGTGTAAGCATGTGCTGAGAGCTTTCGATACCTGTGCATTATTGCAATGCTTTAGACCTCGATCTCCAGACACTAAGATTTGTATGTAGTTCGTCCGTCCATCACCGGTGACTACAAATACGATGACGAATCCGTTGAAGAAGATTCACCCATTCAGCGTCCGAAAACAGATGATGAGAGAGCACCTTCGAAGAGAGCGAACCGCATCGCTGATTTACGACAACTGGATGCGGTGCTTGTAGTGGTGGACGTGGGTCTTGCATGCCTTCAGAATTCCGCTCTTTACATGGAGGCGTTTACAAGCCGATATGGTGCGCTGTTGTTAAAGTCTCTCCTAAGCAAGGAGCCTTCAATTGACTGTCCATTTATTTGAAGGATTCAAGTATTATAAATTTATTGCAGTTTTATTGGACCTTTAATCAAAATGATCCTACGCGACTTTTCGTTTACTATCTTTCCTATAATCAAGGTTCTTATGATGGAAGATTCAGAAACCTTCATGAAAGAGTACAGAAAAAGAAATCTTAAAAACAATCAATGAACCCAATTCATTTTAATTCTTGTTCATAGATGATGAAGATGTTCATATCTCTACTCCACCAAAGCGACTAGATCTCTAAAGTAACACACAGGGTCGTCCTAAGGATGTTCAGCGCCCGTGGGCTACTAAAAAAACTGCGCCCTTCTTCAAAACAAAGTACACGGAATGGCTACACACCAACTAATATTCCCGCCCCGGGGCTAAAGCCCTTTAAGCGCAGTGGTTAGGCTGGCTCTGGTAACAACCTATGCCACACTCTCGTCTCTCTTGATTTCAGGTCGAAATATGGTTTTTTCTGTAAGAAAATAACCTTTGGAGAAAAACTGACGCCGGATTAGTACAAACATTTATTTACTGCACCCTTTTTATTGAGTAAGCGTTTCACTGGTAAGTGTGAAGACACCCATAAACCCCGTCCCTTAAAGTGTGACGGCACCTCTTTAGTAATATAAGAATCTTACAAGCGAAACAGGTGGGGTAGCCATCTTGACACTTATCTGATGAAACTTAACTTCCGGTATAGGTAAAAAGACACGTGAAGCGAAATAAAATATATTAATATCTATTATTAGTAATATCTATTAAATACCATAATCTTAAAAACCTAAAGAGGATTAAATTACCCAATCTTAAGTTAACTTAGGGCTTCATTTCTTATCAACGAACGAAATGCTTATCCTACGTTATGCTTCGTTATTTTCACTATTTGTGTTTATTTCCTATGTTAGGAAAGCGAGATTGCAAAGCGTATCGTAGTTATACGATGACTTACTAGTTAAATGTTGGAATGAAGAATCTGAAAGCTTTTTTCCTTTACAATTTTCAATTCCCAAGGACTGAAGTTGACATAACATTTGAAAATTTCGTTCCGAGACGATTATTCTGATATATTGTACTTAATTTTCGTTTTTTTTCACATGATGATTTTTTAATTCAAAGATTGTTAAAGGCAAGATATCTGGTATATAAATTGTATACTTATGTATGTACATACATACATACATACACATTATTACAATTCGAAGAAATCCAATTGTTCGCCTTCTCCTCCCCTTCACCTTCCAAGTTGAACAGTTCCTGTCTTCCTTTCTATTAAATTTAAATTTCCTTACTATTATGTGTATCTTTTAATTATTAATTACAACGAATCTAATTAATGTTCTCTTTTCATGTCAGTAATGCTTCAATTTTTTGTGTTTTATTACAAGTAAAATTATTGCAATTATTGATGTTGGCAGACTTCACTTGAACCAAACAGAACAACTATTTAGCGATCTGAAAGATGATCACATTTAAGAGACCACTGAGTGAAAAAATCAAATTTGAGGGGGTCAAGTTGAGAGTTAGAAAAAAATATTACAATACTACAAAACTGTGATTCCTAGATCAATTCTAAATATGTATTGAATTTGAAAGCCAAATATTTGCTCTTTTAACTCCTTTTCGAATTAGGTTCCTATGTCAAACAGAGAAAACGAATGCCAATCTTGAAATTTCGAAATTTCGTTCAGCCCTGAACGTGAAGGGGAAACTGCCTCTTCTTCGTTGTTGTAGCAAATTTAATAACCTTTTCCCATTTCTCCTAATTCACACACTTAGAAAACCAGTATTTTCGCTCTCTATGCAATAAATTTTAAAGAGATTATTCACGAGACCTCAAGTGTTTCGAAGTTCGAAAAAGAGCAAGAATTTGAATGTGTCTTTATAGATTTCTTGAACGCTGCAGTGTTGCCCAAAAGTTTTCAATGAGATTATAGATTTCCGCAGAATTGTGAAATATATTTGGTATTATAATATAAAATAAATTCCTTTATCTTTTAGTTAATTTTAAGAAGCTCGTGTAAAAATGGATGAAACGAAATTACTTATTTCATTTCAAGTTTGGGGAGAAAGGACGAAATATGTTTCAAATGTTTTTATACCCTTCTTAAACGTTTTTTGGCAACAAATTTTGCAGAAAAGTTTTTCAATTTAAAAGTATTAAATAGTAAAAACTAAATCATAAAAAAATCAGAAAATTGCAAATATTTGCGCCTTTTACGACGATTCACGTGAATTCTCATACAATATCACTGGATTATTCAAGAATTTATGCATATTCACGGAAGTGTTTTGTACTTCCGTTCTTTTCGGATTTCAATTCACTTTATCTAGTGAAAAGCTGTACCGATCCAGATTAAAATTGTGAAACTTACATAAGCTAATTATACATTTTCTTAGGAATATATTATTAAATAGAAAAAAACGTACTAAAATAATAAAAAATCATTTTTTTACAAAATAGTACTTTATACAAATACAAGGTACTCCTAATTCCTTTATAAGGGTACCCATCCTATCCGGGCATGTTTCATTGTTTAGGAGATATAGCGTTAAGAATTTCAATTTTCCACGGGCTATAACTCTTTAACTATACTAGAGAAAAACAAGTTGTTGCTATTGTGCCAAAAACCAAGCTACGTTAAGTTAAACCAGTCAACGTGGTTAACTAATGTTTAATATTTGTAGTTAGTGATTGATTTTGTATCACTGGAAAACTTTTTATTGGTCCTAAATATATTAAGAAATCGCTATATAGCAACCCTGGTACAACAAGTGCTCTCTCGGATCCTCTCAATTCAATGTAAATTGCTGTGACAGCTGCCAGAATAGCAACTACGGTCTGTTGTGGAAGTGCGCTGTCTGTCTGTCGAAGCCGAAAAGCTATTCGTTTAAAGTGTAGTTTAATCAATTAAATTTAATTAAACACAAAATAAACTCAACAATTAAAGAATGTTAATTGTTCTACCAACAAAAAACTTGAGATAGAAACGTTCTTTCCTGAGATTTATTAACTCAATCAGAAGTGTAAGCGTTGCAAGCAAGCAACGCTTAAGTCAATTTACGCTTTAAGTCAAGTTCTAATGTAGCAGTCGGTATTTTTAATAATTACTTGATAATAACGATCAATATTTCCCCATAAAATGGTAAGTAAATAACAATTAAACAAAAAACTGTTCTGTTTGCTGCGGGATAGTTTTCGCCGTCTGCTTAACTACGTCGTTCGAACAGCTGTTTGCTGTCATGATTTCAACAACAGTTTTTCTCTGCCCTCTCTAGAAAAGAGAGACATTTCTGATTCACTCATTTCAAACAGTAAATAATATAAACACAGTAGGCTTGATAGAGAGAGCGCTAGAAATTGTGAACAAGTGCATATCCAAAAACTTAAAGCCGCTTTAACCCATTAAAGCCCAGATTAATTCTCAAATTCGTTAAATTTATTTTTTCTCATTTCTGTCTTTCGCTCTTTTTGAAGCACGGAATCTCCGAAAACCGGAGATTCGCATCTCCATTCTGTGTGGATAATTGAGTATACTAGCTGGTTCATTTTATAGAGAATATCATTAGATTCTACAGAGTTTTCGATTTCATCTACATTAAAAAACTTGCGAGTTGCTATTCTATAATTACTCCTAATTCTTAGATATAAATGAACATTAATTTCCTGTAATTATGCCGTCATTTACAACAAAATTCAAAATTATACACACTTTATTGACAATATGCATAAAGCACACTGTGGCCCAGGGGCATCAAAAGAGATCAGTACTTGATGATTACTGATGACTGATGATGATCAAGAGTAAATAAATTAATATAAAAAATTATAACTATAAATAATAACTGATGTATGTATGTATATATTAATAATATTGTTCTTCTATGAATAATATTCTAGAATAATACCTTCACCTTAATTTAAAATCGGTTTCTTTTAATTTTTGGAGAATTCGTTGATACCTTTCTTGATACAGAAAGACGAAAGTTACTTTTCAGAGAAACATATTATAATGTATAAACCTAATTTATTGGATAAAGAAATAGATGTCAACTAGGCTACAGATTAAATACAGATTAAACACACAGCACAATAATACGTTGTCGGATAATTAGTAACCGTGTCGGATATCCTCACCTGCAACCAAGTGGTATCTGATATGTTAATCGGTATACTGATTGACCAGAGACACATCGCATATTTCGACCTAAAGCGGTATAATTATGTGTAATATGGCTGAATAGGAATATGTAGATACTTAGTCTACAGATATTATTGTAAAACCTACAAATTTTGTCGCATCGAAATAAAGGCCGATTGTAATGACAGTGGTTATAATAAGGAACCAATTCATATACAGTAGACGCTCACAAATTAGAGCCTTCAGTAATTCGAACTTCCAGAAATTAGAATCAGTGTTTGCAATACATTAAACGCTCTGAAATGCGAATTTATTCTAATTTCTGATCGTGTTTTTTTATATTCATATTTTTAATTTAAAAAAATTCATTTAATGTATTGGACTGAATTGTTACGTTTTGTTTTCTTGTTTTTATAAAATAAAATTTAATTTAAAAAAATTTAAAAGTGTTTTATTTTAGTTTTTGGAAGCAAGTTTACTCAATTTTTTATTTTTTATATGAAAAAAAACGTCCAGAAATTAGACTAATTCAGAAATTAGAATTGCCTCAAAAACAAAGCGGTTGTAATTTGCGAGCGTCTACTGTACCTATTATATACTAAATTATTAGTACATTCAGTACTATATGCATATACACAATTACATATAATCAGAACTCATTTAACTCTGAACAAAAGTATGTCGTTTGTGAAGGATAAACTTTTCTAAATTATTGAAAATATTTACTTATACATACTCGTATAATTTTAAAGATATTTATTTAAAAGCTTCCTGTAAGTTAATTTGTCTGTCCGTCTGCCTCAGTTTGAAGTCACTGATAACAGTCAAAGGAATCTGGTTAATGGGGGCAAAAACCACTACTTATGTGTATATACATATACACTATTTATACAGGGTGTGACGCATAAGAACGGCCAAGATGGTAGGATGTGTAAAATGCCATATTTTTGCCTTGTACCATCCGCATGGTTTTTGACTGTTTTTGACTGTTCTAATATTTAGAAATACATACATTATGATAGTATATTGTAACTACCTCTCGCTCAATGTCTTTTCAGTGGAACGAACTGTCGAACCCGCGAAGCTTATATACATTATAGAAAACGGTTAGGTTCTGAATCGGTTGACTGTCACCCACTGCATTGCTTTAGAACTAGGAAACATGCAGTTCCGAATATACTAGTATTTCCTAAATTTACCCAATTCCGCAGCATTACCTTGCAACTAGGGAAAGTATGGTTCTGCTTGTACTAGTAGAGAACAATTTCTTTGCTGCACCAGTTGCTAGTTCAATTATGCACTTCGATTTTAATTGGACCTCTCAATACATCCACCAGTTCTCTAAATTCTAATTCCAACCCATTTTTGTAGCTCACTTCTATTGTGGATCTCTTCGCACTTGTGCGCTCAGTCATTACGGAGAGACGCATGAGTGAGTCAGATGCTTTCGCGTAGCTCTTGTTGTTGCTGCACACATTTATCAATCAATCACCTGTCACCCACACCGCCATAGTTGTTGTTCAGACAGGCCTTGTTGTTGCTCATGTTCTGTTTTCTATTCAACATACGTGTTCTTTTCTCTTTCGCTCTCGCTCTCACTCGCGCAACTGCGCAGAACTCAAGCCAGAGCCGGTTTTTTACAAGCAGAAACAACAAAATATTGCAAACGAATTCAAGTTTCTTTCTGGTTACAATGTCCACAACAGCACCCAGAATTAAAACTGAATTGTAGAAATTGAGCCGGTGTGGAGATTATGGAGTACGTAAATTCAAATTGCTTCGATTTCTCAGAATTAAAGAAACAATTTTCAAATCTGTTGGTTTTTTCCCAATCCTCAACTCACAATTTTTCATTTCAGAAAACGCAAAAAACTCTTTTTCATTTCAAGAAAAATTCATTTACAATCTTATGTATAATCTTTTCTAAAGTGAAATAACCCAAAAATCTCTTCTTTATACATAGTAACAAAATATCCTCAGAATGAAATGATATCGTATTTTCCTTGAAATGTAAGTATGTGCAGTTAATTTTATAAACCTGAAATATAGAAAGTTAGGAAAAAAGTCAAACTTTGATTTAAAATGAACGCAACCGTAAACCTATTTCTGTGTCACACAAATAATTAACCAACTCCTTAAGTGTGACCACTCTAATTAATCAGTTTGCCATTAAAATACTTCTACCAGCAACCATCTAATAATACGCCACACAACTATAAAAGAAGACGCCAATTGCAGCCTGGTGTCAATCAGGGCATAAATAAATTGAGCTTTTGTTTGTTGGTAGAGATTATTTTCATTTATTATGTATACAATTAAGTAACAAATTATTTGTGACCGAATAACCAAAAGAGCAGAATTATTGCTGTATAAATATATATGCATGTATGTATGTATGTAGTTATAATAGTGTATCATTGCCAGTTTAGCTTTACGATTTGTTGCCATTTTTAATTCTACTTCTACTTCTTCCTTGCCATTCCCACAGTCCGCTTTTAAGTCAACTTTACTCCAATTGCTTGGTAATGTTAACAGGTAGCTAAATATCATTAGCGAAGCGGGGATTTTGTAGAGCGGGGTGTAGAGGAGGCCAGGCTGACACAAAATTTGATTATTTCCAATTATTGTTCATTCAAATTGAATTTTCACAGGATTGTGGGGTGTGCACCAGGGTGGCCGTGTCCAGGCACACACGCACCTACCTGGCTACGCCAATGCTAAAGATGTGTCTGTGCCGATGCAGGGAAAATCATCCCAATTACTGAGAGTAGAGGGAACATACACACTTCTCTTTCAATAAAATGCGCTTCAAATACAATGTCAAGATGTATGGAGTTTCTTCATTATGATATTCGTACGTCACCTTTTGATGTTATTCCACTCATTCCAGTTCCAACCTGTCCTTGATTCATGTCGACTTTGATAATATACAATTCCAAACTAACTATCGATTCGAAGAAGAACTGACTTGCCATCTAGACACAAACATTCTGACATCGCATGAGGGCTGTACTGAATTTCATACTTACACCAGGCTCACAAACACTCCCCATCTAGCCCAGTGATATTTCACTGTTAATGGTTTCATCTGTATAATTTTATGAGTTCTATTCAGCCAGGGTTTCCGATCTGAAATCCTTAAATTTCATTGAACGCCTTCCCCACCCACTCTGCAGTCTCTACTCGTCGTCTCCGAAGGCCCACAAATTTTACGCCAAGGCAATTCAATCAATCAATTTTGACATTTCAGCTAGCAGCCAAGCACTGCACTGAAGCTGCCCCAGGACGCAAGAGAGAACAGAGGGCCGTACTCTATCGTACACAATCACAATTTTGTGATTTTTCCTTTTCCATGCGGACTGCTAACTCGAAAGATGTGACGTCTTAGGGTACGAAAACGTCGAGGAAAACTAAGAAAGCGTTGGATCGAATAGAAGAGAAGAGAAGAAGATAGCAGAGGAAATAACGAACAACTTTCCACACAAGGCGTCATTCATTAATTCATTCATTTTCTGGGAGCAGTTTGTCAGTATAAAGTATTTGTCCCTTTGCCCCTCCCCCACTCCCCCCCCCCGCGTTCCAGGATGTTCGCGTTTCGATGTCTCTTCCATAGCGAAAATATTTTTTAATTGCTCAGCCCAACCATCCCGCCACTACGCCGCACTCGACGCTGTCATTATTCTTGCTTATTTCTATCCGTCTTTTTTGCTTATTTTCTTTTATGGGCTTCTTGACTGCTTGTTTGCTAGGGCAGGGGTTTTCGCTGAAGATGCTTGCCTTTTATGCTTTTTATGCTTTCTGCTAATTATCAATAAATTTTAAGAAGCCCGCGAAGCGAGGTACAGAGACAACTTCGAAACAATGCGGCTCCTCCTGCAGTATTGCGATTGTGGTGTCGGAGGGGGGCTAGTATGGGGTGTTTGTATGTGTGGGTTATTCGACTGTGACTAAGGGCGGTTCGTGGTTGCAATACTCAAAACGGCACTTCTTCGAAATCGTCTCAACGTCAAGATGTCAGCTGCAAACGACGGACACGAGGATAGGGAAGAGAAAACCAAATCAGCAAAGAGAGCCATCAGGATCAGAGAGTAGTTCAGGCAGATTAAATTAATAAATGCATTAGATTCGGGAGAGAATGAAAACAAGCCAAAAGATAATAATATCAAGTGCAAATCAAAAACATTTCCAAAAAAATCGCATCGTTGTATATTATATTGCAAGTCGTAAACCAAAAAAAATTGATTTATGTATTTGTCAAATCCTGAGACACGCAAGCCATCCATTCAATGTCGAATCTTTTATATAAAGATTTCCGAAATAAAAAATCCTTACAATGAAGTAATTAGAGGAATCTGTATTGAAATGCGTTTCCTTTAATTCCACGATAAATATTGTACAATCGGGTTTTCTTGAGCTCTGTCCTCCGTTTGCTGCGGTTGTTGTCGTTAGTAGTGGAAAACTTCACGCACACACACACACACACGAGTGCCAAATTAAAGAATCAAAACCAGGGCCGCAATGAATAAGGAGAATTTGGAAGATGGTGCCAACCCTGCACATTCACTCGGCAGCCGCGGTGCCAGCCTCTGTTTCCGGAGCCTCAATCGTTGACTTCAACAATACATCTTAAGATCCCGTCCGGGTGTGTCCTCCCTCAACTGGCTTTAATCGGAAACTCGCAAATTATTACATATATACGAGCAAAATGTGTATATTCAAAAGAATCTTAATTGACATCTAATTTAATTTTATTATATTTAAATACGTAAATTTTATAGTTTTAATACAGTTGGCGAGTAATGCCAAGTGGTCGAACCACGCCCATTCCTCAGCTTAACTACAAAAATGTAAAACGAAGTATCGTCAGATTTTACTTAAATACTATTGAAACGGTATTTCGAAGATTTAATACTCAATTTCGACTACTTTGAATTTCTATCCGCTTCATGTCACCGTTAAATTGGTTGTTAGTCGATTGGCCAGTGGTACCTACATACAATACTTGTAAGTAAAATCCTATTTTCCTAACCATGTGAAATTTCATGATTTTCAGATTCCCGCTTCACTAGCTTCTGTTCGCAGGTGATCTTTATTTGCAGGTGATCATCGTCTTTATCGTTGCAACAAACCTTCTGGTTGTACAGAAAAAAGTCACTCCAAAGTGTCACTCAGGGTGAATAAAAAAACGCAAGACAACAGAGTGTAGAGAAGCAGAAAAGTAAAGCAACTAATAGAGAGAACGTTAAACAGACGAAAGGCCAAGGCAACATTTTTAGGCATGGACGACGATTATAAAAAGCTAGAAGCCCAGCCGAGCGTAGTGAGTGATTTATTGCACTCTGACGAGGAAGAACCAGAATTCTTTCAGGACTAAACAAAGTTGACAAACATTGGCTTGCAGTGAATAAAAACGGCTGCCATTCGTTTCTCGTCGGCGCTGAGAAGGGCGCGAGGAAGTCAGTGGAATTCACGCGACTTAAGAAACATTTTATTATGCAAAAGCTGGTATACTTTGCAACGGATGTTTTCTTTTACCTGGCAGCAAATGTCCGCATTCTTGCATAACTTGCAAGAAGAGCAAACAAAGCAAGGACATTTCGAAAGAACCCGCACGGAGAGAATTAAATTTCGACACTTCGAATTGAAAAAAGGTATTCTCGAATTCCGCACTTTTCAATGGCTTTAATTTAGTCAAATGGCACAAATCAAGCACTAGTTATAAGTGTGTTGTCGTACAAGTTCTTGGGAAAGACGACCTCAATTATTAAGTTAAAATGGGTTTATGGTTTCTTAGAATATTCAGATTTAGGATTTATACACTTCTCTATCGAATTGAATCAGGTTTTCGAAGCATACTTTGCACTCTCGAACGTCATATGAAAGTCTATGGGTTTGATGAATGGTTTGAATCTACCGATCTACGGAAATAGCAAAATATTCTGATATGAAGTGTTCTATAAAATACTGTTATCTTTTCCTACTTTCATTTTTTCTATTTAAATTCCATTCCACTTAAATGGAAACCTTTTTGAAATTGTGCTCATAACAACTGGTTGCCAAAACTTGATAGACTATAGGAAAACTGGATAGGTATAAAGGATAGAGGAAAAGATATCTTTAAAAAAATTAATAACCTCTCTGATAATATAAACTCTTCAATTTCTAAGCTTTCCCAATTTTATTATTACTCATGAATTCTAATTTTTACTTTAAAAACTTTGCGAGTTGAGAAGAAATTGTTTCCGAAAGTTCTGAGATTTATAACTAGCAGAAAACGGCCTTCCAAAGCAGTACGAATTCTCCATAATTGGAGAGATCTGGTCCCTGATACGGAGTAGAAGAACAACCATTGCGCTAGCATTTAAACAACATTTAAGCAAGAAATAGAATTGGAATAAATAGTATCAAATAAAACACAAGTCGCGGCCAACAAGAGAACTGCAACAAAAGTCGAATGGGGAAAATCCAAACCAGGAATAAGATGGAAACCATATAGAATTTGGAGAAGCTACAGTTATTTATTTATTAATTCCATCCTCCGTACTAATTCAAATATCCTACTTACGTATATAATCTGAGTGAGCATAAAAACACGCACACAAGAAATGTTCGTCTATGTGGTTCATCTTTTTCCGCTGCCAAAAAGGACTCGCAAGGCGGTTATAACAACTACGAATGCTTCTTAGTCAAAAACAGAACAAACGAAAATAAATTAAATCGCTTTAGGCAAAAAATACTTCAAGAGAAAGTTGCTTTAAAACGAAATGTAAAATGCTTTCATACTTTTTGAACGGAAAAGCGGAGAAAAATACGAATATGAAATAAATAAATGAAAGAGTACTCGTAAATACCCACTGGTAAATCTAGCGAAGGTCTTTGAAAATCATCGATGATTACGTACTGATTTTGTCGATGAATATCAAGGTACTTCGCCACGAAAGTACGAGTATCTGTTAGCGAGAACGATACCTACTTACGGATCTCCCTTACGGCGTAAGGGAGCATTTCGATTGTTTAAATTCTCTCAGGTTCAAAAATCGTTTGCGAAATTAGCTTTTATTGTCAAGTCTACTAAAATGAGCTGTAATATCAGATAAGAATCACAGAACGTCGCTTGAAATATAGCTAAACAGTCGATCGAATGGTTGACGCAGCGAAAAGCGAACATTTTCCTTTGGCCAATAAAGGAGTCCACTTGATTGATGCTGGGTTCAAAAACAGTATAAACAAATTGTACAGGACCAAATTAAATAAAAGTACCTCATATATGGAAACCGGTTATTTTTTTAAAACCTGTACATAACATCTGGTACAGGTAACAACAACCTGTACAAACGTTTCTTTAGATGAGCGGAAAAAATCGTCCGATCTAAATTTTTGTGAATTCTTAAATTTTATTAGCAGTTCTTGTTAACGCTTCTTTTACATTCTCCGACTCTCCGCAGTCCACAAAATGGATCGTTTCCTTGGAATCTTTCATATTTGCAGCAATTGACGAAATTTTGCCGCCCGTCTTCTTGACGAGGGTGAATGAAGTTTGTTTGCTTGAAGCTTGTTACCACGCTCGGTTATGACTTCGGTTGTGGGTGGAAGTGCTCCAGCCGGTGTGCTTGTGCGTTTGTTTGCTGCTGTTGGGCTGGGTTAATCTAATGATTTATATAAAATTTAGGTCGCCATACATTCGCATTAATTACGCCTCATAATGAGTGATTTATGCCTGCTCGACGCGACAAACATCTTCCGAGAGCCTGAATTCGGATTGTTCATGAATTCAAGCGCTGCTGCTGCTGCTGCTGCTGTTGATGATAATGTTGCTGCCTCAGGAGAAGCACGAACACACACTCATCCAAGTTATAATTATACTTTTTGCATCGCAAACAAACGTCGACGCTTACTCTGCCGCTCATTTAGATAAGTTCCTACTTTTTTCATATTTAATTTGGTGTGACATTCACCAAGGGCGAGAATATTCCAGAGCTGCTACTTAAATTTTTGAATTTTGTACATACGAGTTCATATCTGCTGGAAGAGGTTGAAAGTAAAGACCACCACAACTAAAATCATCCCTTAAATGCTTACAACCTCAGCCACACCCTGTGATTTATTGTATTTTATTAAATTGACAAGTGACGTTGTTGATTTCAATGGCGGCGGCATGATTTATTTTTGACTGACAAGAAATCGCATCGCCTCGGCCAGTCAAAACTCTGAAAGGCACACAGAACGCTGTGGGAAAGAAAAACACATAAATAAGTCGGCGAAAAAAGAAACGAGGAATACAGCAGACGCGTCCGACAAACATGGCAGTCATCCCAGCCAGCCCGCTTAAGCAGTCAATAATGAAGGATATAATTTTGAGAAGCTGTCAGTTTATGTTGGTTTATGGGTTTCGGGAAATGTGAGCCTTTGTTAGATTTACAAAGGTACCTGTGTCATAAAAATTTATAAGCTAATAAATGATAGCTACGAAGTTTCATCTTTATCTGGGAGAACTGACTGGAAGAGTATTTGTATATACATACATACATACATATATTAAAATGTTACAAATATGTATGTATATATAATGTGAATGAAATGTCTTGTTTAAAGCCAAAGCAATCTAATGCTCCGAGTGCTTTACGGGAAATTGTTTCTAACTAATTATTGAAAATGAGCTATTATGTGTTTTGGTAAAGGGAATCAGTTTTCCGGTCTAACTTCAAGGAAATCAGCAAACTAATACGTTGAATGTAGTATAAGGTAGATAATGAAGAATACAGTTTTATATTAATTTCTGAACTTGTGGAAGTACTAGGATAGGAAACTCTTTAATATACAGAGTTTATAGGAATATCAAGTATGACTTCTTTTGTCCTCCATTTCCTTTTTGGCCCTTTTGTGTTCTCTTTTCCTAACGCTTCCTGACTGTTGTGTTTGTCACAAATACAGCCAATTTTTGTAAAAATAATTCATATATCTCAGGTGCACGAGTAACCATCGACGCACGAGATACAATTTTACAACCTTACGAACAACAAAAACAATGTGTCGCGATGTGTCTATTATTGTCATGAAATACTTCTGTCATGCAGCACACAGAACACAGCATATTCTAAATATTAGTTGTAAATATGAATGTATGTATATTTTCACGACTGAGCCTCGAATAATATTAAAATTTGTACTGTTTTTTCACAAAGATCCGTTTAAACACATTTAAAATTCGTTGGAATCTGTTTCGTCCTCAAAATCAATGAATCAGCCCGGCGATGCGGTGCTCAGAAGTATTCAGGTCTGACCTGTTGTCGTGTTGTTGCGAAAGGAACATCAATGACTCGGATCTTGACAAATAAGTATACGCTTTTGGGAGTGTTGTTGTCATTACCAGAACATGTCAAACAATAACGACCGTCGTAAACTATTTAATTTTATGAGCTCTGAAGTAGGACCATTAAATAAACTGATACAAACCAACACGGTGCCTCAGAGCTCGAGGTGATTCCAAGGAAGGAATTTTTCACCGCCAGCATTTCATGGCGTACTTTTACACCTTTGGAAAAGTGCTGAGGAAACGATCCCTGGAGGACCACCCTGTCCCTGGTGGCAGCGGTTTGCGATAGAGAGGGTGCATGAACTAATAAGCAAATTAAAAAGAAATTACAATAAGTTTTATATTATATATGTATAATATTACAGTTATTTTAACAATTTGGGTTTGTGTGAGCCATTGATGTGTATGTTCATTGTATGTATTTCCTCAATAATCATGAGTCTTATGGCTCTCATGACTCCCTTTAAGCTGTTTGCTCGCTGCTTGTACTTTACGAGGTCATCAATTTGCATCTCGTAATGTGGGAGGAGGTGATAAATCCCGGTTAAGTCCAGTGTTAATGAGTCTTCAATTTTTTATGCCCGTCCTCGTGTGTAACAGTGTCTCGGCTTCATAATGATTTGCGGCTCTTGTGCCTCGCCCTGCAATTGAGTTATTTGAAAAAGGAAGCCACTGTTGAGTTTGAAATTGTTTAAGGAAGTCGATGCATGCGCATGCGTGGCGCGTGGGTTCCGCACTCGCGGGAACATACTAAAACTGCGTCGTCATAAATTTGAGAAATTTGTAAGCGCGTCGAGATTGTTTTATAACTCGCGCTGCTGCTGCCAGTGATTAACAGATAAACGTATCAGAAATTCGCTCATAAATTTATATTAAGCATTAAATTCCTTAACTCCAACATAAAAAACCTATTTAAACCCCTTCATGCATGTTGCATAAGGAACAGACATGGTTTTCGTTTACTCGTATATGGTACGCTTGTATATAAGTAAAACTACTTTTACTAAAACCACTACTGAATACTTAAAATACAAATTATTTTAACTATAGTACAAATAAATGGTTGCTCTTAAAAGAAACAATGACGACGACGAAAGTAAAGAGTCCTGTCAAAGAATATAAATCGTATGTGCCGTATTTCTTGCTTGCGTTGAGAGATGTAAGCTTTACGAATCGCACTCGTACTAACAATAGTCTATATGTTTGAAGTAATAACAAAACAATTAAATACGTAATTAATATTGCATAAAAGCTCTTTGCTGTCCGCGAAGCCTCTGGGGCCTGGCTGTACCTTCACTTTACAACGAATCTGTGCTTAGTTCTTGCTTCTTACAGTTCTTATTCAAAGTTTTATCATCTAGTGAGGTTTTTCAATTCTCCTTTTATAGGTAGATGAAATCATTTTGATGGATTGGTTGAATTGATAATTCTTGTTGGTAATTCGTTAAACACTTTTGGTATTTTAACAAATTGTGGCGTACATTTTCAATAACTGTGGTAATATCATGGTACGTGTTGCTTCCTTCCATCCTTCTGTGTGTACTATGTTGCTGCTTGACTTCTATTATGTATTGTCGGCCATTATAGTATTTCTGAAGTTATGTTTTATTTACACCCTCAGCCTTTAACCCTGCTGATGTATTTTGCTGGTGCAAGATCAATTGTTGATGTAGATATATTTTGAATCTGATTATAAATCGAATTGATATTTCTAATATTCAGCACTTAAATGGTTTTAGCTCTTTCGTAGCAACTTGCTATAAGAACGAACCACATGTTATACCGCGTCATCTGCATAGCACACGCTGTGCTATACTTACACTGGTGCAGCATATCGTTGGTATACAAAATGCATATGTACATATATAGTACTGGTCCAAACTTTAACCTCGGAGGTATACTATGTGTTACTAGTACTACATCACTTCTTATTCTTCTTCAAATATTTATTACAGGAAGCTTTTTTGTCCACATCTGCAACGTTAGATTCTGTAAAAGTTTAGTTGTTATTGTATTCAATTTTAGTATATGTTGTTTCAAAGCAAGAACTCATCAGAGTATATTTTTATTTAGTGTGTAATTTTTAAGTAAGTAAATAAGTTCTTTTTATCCAGAAAGAGTGCTATATTCGGCCCGGCCGAATGTACAGTTATGCTATGCTATGTAGAGTTTTGTTCAAAAAGTTGGCACAGTGGATAACTCCGTTTTGTTGTTGTTTTTGTTGCTGGAACTGGAGCCTTAAAATGCATTTTGTCCTAAATTCCTCCACCAATTATAATGATATATACCTCTATAGAAAGACAAGACACTCTTAATATTGTGATAAATATATAGGTCAATTATATATTTTACTTAGAAAAAAATTAATGAAAAATGCAAAAAATGTTACTAAAAATCTAAAATTTCATTTTTCTCCAAGCGTAAACGATTTGCAACAATATTTTATTTTACATGCATGAAACATTATTCGAAAGTCGGAAACTCGGGCCATAACTCAGGATCCAGACGAGAGCTCTACCAACTGATGTTGTTGTTGTTGGAGTTCCAACAAACGAATTAACTCCAATTAAACGAAAAATATACCGTTACAACGGGAAAATTTCTTTATTTTTGCATGAATTCCATATGTTTTGTCCACCACAGTATTTGCTCAAGCTTAGAAAAGCACGTCTGAAGTTGATCGGTCGCATTAGCTAATGAGAAGTTAATTAGATTTGAAAAGATTCATTCATAAAGAGATCTGCTTTATTGTCATGTCGAAAATACCAAGCTTTTCTCTCAGAGAAATTTTATACATTATATGTACATAAATATTTAAAACTATATTTTCTAAGCACAGGATTTCGTATACCCTTTTCTGAGACTCGCACGTCCTTCCTGTCCTCAGTATCAAATTAATTCGAGTTTGATTTGCTGACAAGTCTGTCATCTGAAATGAAATGTTATGCATTTAATAAAATTTATTATAAAGAAGTAATAGATCTCCACAAGATGGTCAAAAATCCCCGTTCGTCTAACTTTTTCAGCAGAGTTATTCAGTTATACATTTTCATTTATCATACAGAATGCATAATACTAGAATACAATACATATGCATATGTAAATATATATGTATATATATATTTCGTCGATTTTATCTATACATATTATATACAATTGTATATACATATATATACAATTAGTATACATATATTTTGTATTGCCCATACACTATAAACTCGAGGAAAGGTGTATAAAGCTGTTAAAATATTACGACTCTTTAATGACAGACGATTTCGGTTTCTACTGATTCTACCGGAATTATACTGTAATTAGGTACACTTAAATTTATAATGGAATCTCTTAATTGGAAGCACCTGGCAATATTGACGTTCCTAAAATTAATTTCTAATTTTAAGTAAAATTTATACCAATTGATTTCCCTTAAAAGCGGGCAACGAATCATAAAAGTATGGCATGCCATGTAAAAATAAAAATAAATTATAATCAACAATCGAAATAAATTAATAATCTTAGGTCGTAAAACCTGTATTTAACGGCGCCAAAGCAGCGAGGATCGGCACGAATCGCAGCGGCGGAATCCTGATGGACGTCAAAAGCTGTTGGCGAAATTTTACGACTTTATTTTTATTAAAAATAATATTCATAAAGCTGATGACTGATCCGGCAGCAATAATAAAGATGGTGCAACCATTCCCAGCAGACTATAGACGCAGTCGTCTTCATCAAGCATCCAGAAGATATGACGAGATAAACCCACAACGAACGATCCAGCGCAAGACATCGAGAGAAAACACGAAATTTAAATAATTATTTGAGTTCCGAGTTAATAAAAATGCAAATCGATTGCATTAATTTAGTACCGACGTCAATAACTTGGGCTTGAACCGTCGTCATTTCGACGAAATCATTGTTGCCAAAGTGACTTTCACAGTCTTTAAATAAAAAGTATAAATAAAATAAATTAACTGTCATCATCCGTTGGTACAGAAACTTCAAAGCTGCTTCACGCATGATGAAAAAGCAAGTTAAATACAATGCATTACTAAAAAAATTCAAAATATGTATGTGTTAAAAAAGCATTAAAATAAATAATAATTAATGTTAGTTTTATAATTAATACTTAATTAATTGATTTTACTATTAGTAACTAATTCTAACAGGCATTATAAGCGGTACTTAAGCGGGTCATTAACCAGGTTACCTTAACCTTAGACAATGATGGTCTTCAAAACCTTCTTGTATCTTCACGTCTTTGATTGACAAAGCAAACCTTTTTATACTTTTCGACCACGTAGATGCATCTGTAATGGCTAACTTCGCTTAGCTAACCTAGATTTGGCTAGCAAATGCTCGGAAATGCTTGCCTCAAAGCTGGCCCGATTATAGCACAATCCCTTTAATTGATCATATATTTCTTTTTTCTGGCTAGCTGCTTACGTTGTAGCGACTTGCCCACACTTTCCAAGATGAACTATAAGCTCAAAATGAATGGAGTATGATTCTTTCTCTCTGTCCTCTAAATGTTACTCAAATGTTACGCTCAAAGCCAATCGAAGTTTTCTTGAATACTTTATAATATTTAATTATTAATTAATTACCAATAATTAATTATAATATAAAATATTCAATACTATACCAGAACTCAATGTCGTTTCGCAAATTAAATAATAAGTTACGAAGTACTATGTACCATAAAACTATACACGTCAATAATGCAATCAATAATGCCGTAAAAAGTTGCCGCAATCGTAATGCCGTCAATCGATTGGAATACTTTAAGGCCCGCATAAGATAACGGATAGTACACCTTCGAAGCCGGATTTATCTCGGTCCATTAATGGAGATGCACAACTCCCGATTACCATGCATCGGTTGCAAATCATTCGTGAATCGCGCCGCATCCGACAAGCTCACTGCACGAGCGACATCTTCATCTATTTACGCCTTTTTATGTGCACTCGTCATGCCGCTTTATTCCCTGAATACACAATCCCAAACCTAAGCTAATTTATTTGAAATTGAATCATTTGGCAATATTCATATTTCAGAGTCACTCGGCTTGCTTTCGTCTTCCCACTCGCTCTGAGTCTACTCCAGTCGGTGGAAGCATCTGTGAAAGTATTCAGAGGCTTTCCGCCTCGTTGTCATTATTTTCAGCGAATATGTTGCGATGAACCTGCTGAGTACTATGTTTCTCTGACGTAGTTATCTACATACGTACCTGAGCAATCAGAAAAGTGCCAGATATTTTATATGTTTGTGGTTGGCATGAAATATAATGTATGTGGCGAAGATCGCCACAAACGCAAGCGAAAGAAACTGGGATCCAAACGTAATGCATTAGATCTGCCTTTTTGAACTCAACTAATTTGTTATGGAAAAAAGCATCAGCCGTGGAATGTTGACGAGATTCGTTTAGAAGGGATGCTACACAGTTATATGGTATGTACAATGCTATATGTGAGCCTTAAGTTACCAGATGCTACAAATGGTATGACTGATGTAGATGATGAATTCGAGAATCTTCCGAAAGCTCTTCATGTTGAATTACATTTATCATTTCCTCCAAATTAAAAGCGATTAACAAAAATCTTCATCGACATCCTCGAGATTTAATGCTCTCTTATATTTATACGCAATTTTCATTCAAGACTAGGAAAAGTAAGAGTAAGACTTTCAATCGGCATCAAACTTATTATTGCATTACATTAAATACCCTCTCAAGTACACTACATACATTATATAGACGTCATTCTCATTTATTCACTTTTCGGGACCTCAACTGCAACCCAGAACACACGCAATCGTGTGAAGCGACTAATTGGCCTTTTAAACATTCAGGACTCAGACCTTTCTTCATCCTTCCGTGCCATTTCGCACCATTTTGTTAGGCGTAGCGTGTTTTAGCAACCATGTTACTCCTACCACCACAGAGCAGCAATCAAGGCAGAAAAGCAAAGGAAGAGAAGAACAGCAAGGACTTCAAAGGGATGAATAACAGCAGTGTGCTACACGAGGATGCATGTTATACAGTTAATTGCAAAACAAACAGTACGGCTTTTATTTGTGCGTTTATAACTCATAAACCCAGGAGCCCAACAGACAAACAACCTCTCACAGTCAGGCGTACCAACTCAACACCGTTAACAGTTAACTAAGATGATAGTAACCAACTCGGAGCCTAAGTTTTAGCGGCCTTGGTTATGTATCCTGTCCACACTTCTGCTTTTAGACGTTTGCTAAAAAGGCAAGGTTTGCAAATTATTTTCAGTTTTCTTTGGCAAGTGATCTCGTGGTGTGAATGTGGCTGCATTGTTCTTAGCACACATGTTTGCAACCTCTTATTTGTTACCCTTTTCAAATAGACGTCGCACAGTGATTCAGACACGTATCCCATCGGCCAAAATCCTTTTGATACATTTAGGACTTTTGATGAATAGATGATGGAGGAGTCTATAGGAGTCTATATTGAAATATCCCAGTAGTTAGCCAAAACATAATCGCATCTGGAGGATATAAGAAGTGGAACATTTTCATTGTTGCGTTATGTGTGAATGTTGCTGTTGAGATGAATTTCGTACTGATTTGTTTAATAAAACAAACTAAACAAACAAACATAATAAAACAAAACTAAGCACATTAAGCAAAATTTTGATTTACAGCAAAATAGTCAGTGTGAAATCAGTTATTTTTCTTTTAGTCGTAAGACGTCCATAGGAAATGGGAGAGACTAATGACTCTTTAGTTTTTAGCTGCTACGGTGTTTATTTGCGATCCGACGACTTCTTTGCTATTAAAGATGTGGTGTTTCACTTGCTAAGCCAGGAATGAATACACACTAAGATTAGGAAACAGATGTGGTATTAATTAATGATGCAGAACTTTACAAACATATGAAATACGAAAACTTCTCTGCTATTCCCAAAGAGGTACCTCTGCTTTCATGTCGATCGGCCAATTAAAGCCTGCTGCCCTGCAACAGCAGTTACAATGAACTCAGCTCAAATATCGGACCAAACATAGGATTGGAATACGGGCTGGCGGTGTCCGTATATATGGCATCCACAACCACACCCACCTTCCTTCCTCCCACCGTCCTTCACTAGCAGAAATTGTCGGCCCATAAACATAATTCGCGACTACCATCAGAGCAATTTCAGTTTCGCAAACAAGAATTAAATAATAAAAACTGGATAACAGCAGCGACAGCAACACAAAAACAATGTGACAATCGAGCCATTATTTGCATTTGTGACACCCGCCGACTTCGTCCTCGTCCTCGGCGATGTCGTCAACATCGTCAACACTGGAATCCAGCAACAAAACCGTATCCCTGTCACATCCAATCGAATCCGACTTCACTACTAGCCGTCGAGAGAAGAGTTGAGCAAACGAAATAATACACGAACAAAAGTGCAGCCATTAAAAGGGAGTTATCACCCAATTTAGCACCACAAGTACACACTTCCAAACGTACACACACACCCACTCCCACACATATAAACTGCGCGAATATCAACTACTACCAAGTATGACGGCGAAAACTAAACAATGTGCGTGGTAGCCGCAGTGTCGACATCAGCAGAAGCAGTTATTGCAGCGGGTATGCGGATGTATTAAAAAACATTCTGGCCCGAGAAAATCCACACTAGCCCAGTTCAGTGGAGTCCAAACTGTTTAATTGCTGAGGGCATCCTACTTTGCGGAGGGCTTTTCTCCACACAACGTTCTGACCTTGCTGTATGTAACGAACTGTGTTTTGCCTGTTGACGAGTACTCATCTTTCTCATGTGAATTGCAACAATGTGTATTGGCCAATTACGTCGCGGTCAAAACGATTTATTTTGCTCTTACAGCATTGGATTGCTCTCATCTGTATATTGAGCCTAATATTTCTTCAGGTTTCATTGCTATTCAGGTTTTAGGAAGAAATTACCTATATAATTCTTGCTCACAGAATTTGGGCAATATTCTTAATTTCGCGAAGAAAGTCTTAATTTGTATATCCAAAAGACATACTTTTGATGAAAACATCTTATTATGTACAGAGATTCAATATTTGGGTACCCTGTAATCGACAATGACAGGGGTGCCCGTTTTTTGCAAGGCATAAGAGTGGCTGTAACAGATGTAGAAAGGTATGATCATGCTCAGCGTAACTTCCCGAGTCAATTTAGCGCTGTCCGTTCATCCGTCCGTATCCATGTCCATAGTAAACATAACAGAAATGTGGCACACATATTCTTTGGTATTAAAAATTAGAAAAATCGGTTTCCAGTCGACCACTTTTCTATATTGTGTATACATGGATTCCACGTGGTGATCGTTTTGGTGACATCAACATTATACACTCAGACAAAGACGGACACGTCCTACTTTATTCCCTACCAAATGCGCTGTAGAGACTTTATTCTTCAATCTTATTCAATTCCACACGTTTGCTCTCGAATTCCGAATAAACCACAAGGATTATCAACTATATAACATATTATCACTTCAGATCAAAGACTTGCTGCTTCAACTCTATCTTTAACAATGATTGATCCAGATCTGGATGATACTCATATTTGCATTAAATGCAGTTCGACAATCGTTGGTCTAGACAACTATATACAACATCGTAAACTTAAGTGCAATAACGGGGGCACAAACAGTGTTGAAAATAAGCACACGTCAACACCACACCGCATAGAGATTGCGCACGCTGGTGCAACAACACTCATAGGCGCTACTACCCAAAGTAACATCGATCACACCTACGGAACCTTTACATTTGTCGAGCCGGAACCTTCTTCCTATGTGAACAAATCTGAACACGGTGACAAGGCATCTAAATCGCTCAGCGATCCCTACTATCTTCCCTATGAACTGGGTGCAGACGTATTCTTCTCTTCACTGCAGCTGCAAAGTGTGCAGTCTACCTCCGGTCCATCCGCAACAGCCAAGACGGCATCATCGCACCAGCCACGCCATAAACCGAATGCGGAACACACTGCAGTAACCTGGATAGAGGCCAATGCTAGCTCCACGGAGAAATTGATGACAGCCATTGGCGATATAAGTGGATGTAAGAAACCATATGAAGGTATCTTTAAGCCACTTCCCTTCGTGGACGAGTCGTTGGATACCAGTGATGACGAGGAGGAAGAGGTTGGTGGGGAAATAAATGAAGACGAAGACGATTTCGACCCGATATCAGAACCTCAGTCGTCTGGCGGAAAATGGAAGTCTTTAGTGATGCAGCACTCTCCACCAGTAGTGCCCGTTACGCACACAGGTGGTAAATGGAAACCGGAAAATCGCCCAAATCTACGCATGCCACATACACAACTAACTCGTCTTTCACCGAACTGGGAAGAAGCAGTGGAGGAAGCAGAGACTGTGGAAAGTATTGAACACCCTCCGATGGGCCATACCAAAGGCAAATGGATCCCGGGTACCAAATGGCATCGTTTGGAGTATAAGGAAGAGATAGAAATTAAGAGGACATCAAATCAAAACTTATGGTGCAACATATGCTGCCGGAAATTGAAAAATAAACATATCTACGAGAATCACCTGAAGACGGCTTATCACCTGAAAAGAGCCGAGCCCGAACAACAGCTGGAAAAGGCCACGCTGGGTGATATGAATAAGAACTTTGTGCTGGAAGAACTCAGTCAGAAGCCAAGAACCACCTTCAAAAAACGTAGACGGCGCGCCAATTTCGTGAAATGTGAACTCTGCAAGCTTACAATGTACAAACATCTCTTCGGAAAACACCTGATTTCGCATTATCATTTCCGCCGCATGCAGCTGCATCCCGGCAAGTCCCTTCGCGTGATACTCGATAACATCCACGCGATCGTCTTGCAAGCTCCTTTTCAGTGCCGGCCCTGTAGCTTCTATGCGAACACGGAAGAAACCTTCTTACTGCACTGGAGTTCGCCAGAGCACTTGAAATCATTCGAAGGACAAGGCAGGCTTTGGTGCAGCTTTTGCAGTTTCGAATGTGAGGATAACAACCAAATGCATCGTCATCTGCTGGATAGGGAACACAAAGAAGTAATCTTGGCCATTAACCGCTCGGTTCCAATCTGCATTACTAATAAGCTAAATATAAGTTGCTACAAATGTAATCAGTCATTTCGCTACAATATGCAGTTGCGCAAGCACCTTGAGCAAAGGCATCCAGATGCAGTAATTACTGGAACTGCATCGGACGCATACCAGAATCGCTTCAACTGTGGCCAGTGTTCGGAAGTTCTTCGGTCGAAAGTCGCGCTTCAACGTCATGAAAAACATTTCCACTTTATTTTAAAATATTTTTGCACAATTTGCAACTTGGAGTTCGATTCACCGTGTAAGGCTAGACGTCATCGTAAGACTCAGCATCATCGTCAGCTGACACATTCTACTGAGGAAACCCTCTCATTGAGGTCGCAAACGATTGCTAAGAAAAAAAATAAACTTCTCGTCCAACATGGTTCAAACCGGAAAGAAACTTTTGATTTTGGGTAAGTACCAAGTATAGCCGGCTAAATATTCTAACAAAAATGTAATGGTCTAATAAATGTAATGCCCTTCTCCATTCCTCACTTAATCTTCAAATTCTATTTATTTTCCAGTAAGTCTGGGCAGGTCGACATCATGCTCCGCGAACTATCTTATACCAAAAAAGATAGGCCTCAGAATACTGGGTACGATTCTGAACCAATAACGGAATCCCAAACCGAAGCCTTAAATGAAAGCATTACCTCAAAACTAAAATGTAAAGACTGTAAACTAATGTACGGAACTCTTGAAGATCTGAAAAAACATCGCGATACCGCACATCCACTACTTTGCCATATTTGTATAATATGTGGACAGAGTTTTGCGTTGGCCCAGGCTTTGGGACGTCATAGCAGAAATTGTCGTCCAAAACTTTCAGATGAAACGAGTCAGAGTATAGTACACCTAAAAAACCTAATCAAAGAACCTACAAATAATGATGTAAACGAGCTTCGAATTAAGGAAAATAAATTTTGGTCTTGCGGAGAATGCAGCTTTCGGTACAGGGAATATGTTATAAACATTCAAATAGTAATCTTTAATTCCAGGGTGTCGCTGAAATCGGAGTTAATATTTCACCAGCTGCATCATACATTAGGACCAATCAGCAATACTCAGTTGATTTGCTGTCCACTCTGCTCAAAATCGTTTCGAAAACATTCCTTGCGCTGCCATCTGCGTCAGCATACAGACGAGAAAATATTTGCATGTAATTTCTGTGACCAGAAATTTGCCCGTTTCCACAATTTAAAAAGCCATATTAAGGTTTTACATTCAGAGAAATCCATCGACGGGCCGATGGCAACTACTTCTACAAAATGTACTAGTAAAGTACAAAATGAAGCTCCAGAATATCAGTGCGATTTATGCGGCAAAGTCTTCTACAAACAGTGAGTAACTTAAATATATGTACGTATAAAACATATATATATGATATATGTATGTACAATATATACCAACTAAAATATTTTACCAAGTAGTCTCAAGAACTGCCTTGTTACTGTGGTGATTATGGCACCGAAAAGAGCTGATATCAGCCCACTATAGCTTTAAAATTGCAGTGTCTAACAAAGATTTTGCGATTTTATTAAAATGTCTGTCAATTTATTGTTTTGCATGGGAATAAGAAAAGAACATTCGAAAACGCAACACAAACCAAAACAATGCAACAAATGCTAAAATTGGAAAGTCCAGTAGCACGCGATAGTGAGAGCGGGGGATATAAACCGCGTATTTTGCTCACAAATTAAAAATTCTTTCCTAAAGCGAAGTCTTGCAAAATCGGCTAAAATAAGAACAACTGGAAGAGAGCGAAATAGCTCATTAAGAGCAGGACATTCCAGTAATTACACATTCGGTGGTTGCCAAGGATGAAGATGTGTATGTGTAATAGAATACATGTGTGTGTGTCTATGTGTGTTTGCCAAACAACATGCACAGCATTCACAAATCACGCTTGCGGCCAACGCGTTGCCGTTCGCGACTTTGTTTTTGAGCAATGCAACTACTGTGCTCATTAGGGTTTTCTTCACTTTTCTACAACAATTTTCGCCCAGCACAACGACTTTTAAAACACGAACCCACACATAATACATACATGCCCAAAGGCTCATGCATGCATATATTCATACATCACAATTCAAGATTTCTGTCTCACTTTTCCTTACGTACATATATGTATGTATGTATATGTACATGTTAAAAATAATTTCGATATTTATGCAACATTTATGTGTACATATGTATATGTCACATAGGAAACATATCTGAATTTAATGTATTTAAATGGGTGTTTCTGAACCTTATTTGGTTGACGTCACACTGAAAATATCTAGAATTATTTGCGGCACACCTGAATATAAAATATGTATGTAAAAGTTGTATGCATAATTATTAAGCATACAAAACAAATTATTTCTTGAAAACATTTATTTCATTTCAAAATAGCCTGAAAAATAAAAATAAAAGTCTCAAAATAACTTTTATGAAGGACTTTGAAAAATAAAAGTCATTAACAACAGTTATTACAAAGACTTTTTTGATAAAAGTTATAAAACTTTCAACCTCTGCATTACATAGTAAACATATTTACATAGTTTTCATTTAATGATCTTCTGTCAAACGTTTTTTATACAATTCCCATATTTTATGTAGAATCCTTTTGTGTTATGTATTATTTCGAAATTAACGGCGTTTTAAGCTTGCTGAAATTTTAGCTTTTCTTAATTTTATCCTTAATTTTTTACCCGTTTTTCGCTTTTGTTAGATTTAGCTTTCTTTCTGAAAAAATTCTGGGCACTCTGTTGATCATATTCGTCAACTGGTATTTTTGAATTCATCGTGAGAATGGGAATTCATTGGGAATTTTAGTGGTCAACTTTTTCCCGTAAGATTATTTATAGGTTCTACACGTTTACTACTTATATAAATAGTATCAATACTTTTCTTTAGTATGTGGGATTTTTAATTCGAATTTTATTCACTGTGAGAATTTGTCATTACTGTGGCGAAAAAATTCCACAGAATTTTTATTGCAGTTTTAATTGTCAGCCGTGGAAAAAGAGAATATTGCGCGGAAATTCGTTGTAGGAGTTGCGGAGTTGTTATAATTTTTCGGAAAGAAGCCAAAATTTTCTTTTGATATTTCATATGCTAATCAAAGATTATTTGTACATAATAGTATGCAAATTTTTTTGTGTTTGTATTCTCAGACACGGTAATTGCATATACTTTTTCAATGGTTCACAACCCAACTAATTTTAACTATTTTTCAAAAACATTTGGTGTTTTACAATCTCTCGCTTCACACAGTTTGAGAAACATTGATTAAAGGGCACTATGGACACCATGAATGTCGTACACACATGATGGCTATTTAGCAGGACTTAATTAAGAAATTTATTCTATATCGGAATAACATCGCTTGGAAGTTCTTGCGAACTCGTTTAATGCGTCGAATTCATCGATTTCAATTCTGCAAATGCACGAAGTGAATAAATTGAAAGTTAAACTCCGAAACAAATCGTATTTTGGTAGTTTCGTCGTTCATGGCGTTCCTTGAAATGGCCAAGTCAAGTTTTGTTAAGTTGTGCACGTAGGGTTGGGTTTAGCAACACGGAAAACTCAGGGCCGACTACGACATGGAATGACTATTAAAACGAATGGCACTGCACTCTGCGCCATCAACAGAGAAGCTCGAAGCGAAGGAACCGAGAAAATAACTAAGCACACAGAAAAATAAAATATTGACGAACAAACTACGAGGCAAGCGAACAACAAAGCGCCTGCAAGAAAAGCAGAGCCAGGACCAGCAGCTTTGCCAGCTAAATCATACTAATAAAACTGAATTGTTACGTTCAGAAATGGCAAAGCAGTGCAAATTCAATACATTGCTCAAAGTCCTGTGCACCGGTCCACGACAGGAGCGGCAAATGCGAGTGGTAGTTCGTCAGTCTCCATCATGGAGAGCCGAACCGATAGTGATGGTTAACTGCTCCAGTTAGTCCAACTACTGGATCACAACTGCAATCATTTTAATGAATATTATTATATATAAATTTCAAATAATCACTTGAAAGGTTGAAACTTGCTTCCGAATAATGCTTTCGTATTGGCACACGATAATGCTAGCGATGCTTTGTTTCCACTGCTGCTCGATGCTCAATACCAGCAACTAAAATGCAAAGTGCTAGTAAAAATTCAAGGAAGAAAATTAAATAGCCTCAAATATTGAATCGGGCCTTTTTTTAAAGTGACAACAATTTCGTAGTGTATACATATTTATCTATGTGGCTCAGTCACGAGTCACAGTTGCTCCTAAACTGTGAAATTTAAAAGCCATCTTTCACCCACATAGTTTAGAACTAGATGACAATGCATTCCTAAAGCTTAATTATGTGTACAAAACTACGTATATATTTTTGACCTAAACAATTATTTTCCATAAATGAAATACATATGTAATTCAATATTTACAAATAACTGCGGCAAAAAATTCAAATAACTATGTCAGAGAATTCCAAAACAATTCTTGAACCGAAAAATTTGCAGGATGACCAAGGAAACAGCCACCCAACAAAGGCGGCGATTACTGAGGATAAGCGCAAACGAGATGTTAAACGCAAACCGTAATCGGAACAAATGCAGCAAGTGAACATCTCGACTGCAATGTCAAGATGAGGCAGATTTTGGTCATTTATAAAAACGTTCTGGAATAAGAGCGATATTTGCCAAAAAAATGCTATCCTAATCAGGTAGTAGAATATAATATGAGTTCAACAAAGCTCGAACCAAAACGACGAATAATACAGCGCGTAATACCATATCTCCAAGTTATAAAATTTCCAGGCAGATTCGGTCAGTATGGTTTCAAAGGACATGCATCGTTATTTTCTTTTGATATATTTGAAGTCAGCGAAAAGTTGCTTGAAATGCTTCTTCGATCGAGCGCAAATTTAGGGACTGAAACACTTAAGAATTTTAATGTATTTCGAAATTCTTGATTGGCTTATTGCAAATAACCCACTTTTTAAAGATGTATCAATAAATACATTTGCCAGTTTCAAGTCTCAGGATGTCATGCGAGTTATTCCAGCTCAGCCAGAGGCCAAACCGAAGTAAGTACTATGCTACTGAAGATCAAACTAACAGTACTTTCATATATACGAAGAATTGTTTTACCACGAAACATACCTGCTTCCTGGCATCAAGGACATAAGAAATTTCAAATTGGACACACAAAGTTTCAAATAAATTTGAGATTTGCAACTCCATAAAGACGTGAATATTTGTGATGTAAATTCTAAACACCTATAAAAATACTTTTAAGATTTAAAACGAAAAACGAGGGGCCATTGCGAGGGGGCGTTGCAAATCGCATTGGCCATTTCAAAATATTTCTCTCGGCTATTCACATGTACACGGCAGCAACCGTCGTTCTTTCACACGAACATTAGCGATCGTTTGTATCAAGAACGGTCAACCGACGTACAGAATTCAAGCAGTTTGGGTCGCACCATGCTGTTTTATGAATGCGCTGCGCAAAATCTTTAATATGAAATGATAACGCCGTGCATATGAAATGGCCAACGCTGATCTACATCATTAAATGACTTTCTACTAAAACATTCTTTGACAGATTGCTGTGTGAACACAACATATTTCGTGTGTAGCAATGAGCTTTATTCCAACTGTATGTATGTATATGTTTGCATGTATCTATTTTAAGAAAGGAAACAATATGTTCTTTGCTAAGGATTAAGTATGCCACAAAAACTCATTGTCTCGTTTTTAATGTCCTAGAAGTGAGATATTCCTTCAGGCTTACGATTTTTTAATCCCGTTTCATAAAGCAACTTACAGTGGAATGCTTGATACTGTCACGTTATCCTGTCCCCATGGCAATATCTGCGTCTTGGCTAATGTGAATAGCACGCATAAAGTTTAGCGGCTTCTTTTTTCGTTTTGTTTATCCTGTAATTTACCTCGCAGCGAATTTATAAATAATAATGGGGCTCACAAGACACCTCCTTGCATTCACCTATTCGTATAATGCACATGTTAATCCTGCCCAACAACACATCCAGCATTTAGAACGGGTTCCTGCAACACAACCCCATCGCTAAGCGGCACTTCAGATCAGATTCGGGCTAACATCACTTAAAGCCGCACTAGGAATGAGTTGCAGAAAGTTTACCTCTAGTGCAAAGCTCCTCAGACGTCACAAGACATACACATGCATGATGAAAGGCTCTGAAATCTTCGCTGTGTACTGCCTTCAAAGGCGTTCTCATCGTTCCGTGTGGGAGGTGAATTCGTTTTTGGGATTTACTTCGAATACGAAGAGACGTATAAACAGCAAAGTGTAAAAAATAAACAAATAAGACAGTACCATAAATATTTATGCCAGTTTTGGGAGCTTTAGCAGGTAGCGAAAACAAAAAGCCTTGAAAACTTGATAAACGTGGCAGTCGACAAGCATCGTCCTTGCAACTCCTT
The DNA here is from genome assembly GCA_943737955.2 of Myopa tessellatipennis. Taxonomy (NCBI): domain Eukaryota; kingdom Metazoa; phylum Arthropoda; class Insecta; order Diptera; family Conopidae; genus Myopa; species Myopa tessellatipennis. The sequence continues at coordinate 50,601,329 of OX031316.1, read as the reverse complement.
TAATCATTTCCCCTCATAAAGTTCTGAATAAAATAAAGAAAAATAGAGATAAATCCGAGATCGTAGCAAAGCATTACAGAAAAAGCACGTGTCGTCGACACCTTTGAAGAACTATAATTCCGAGTTCAGTGTTTAAGTAACGTCTCATCGTTCACGTATCGGCTTGCTATTATTAATTATTATTTCTACAAAGATCACATTTTGCGAAAACTATATTTCGTGTTACTGCTAAAAATTGTTTTCTTTTGTCTGCTTTTGACCACGATTCGGGTGCCAAATCAAAAAAACCAATTAAATTTAATGTTGTCTGCAAATTAATTTTCAAACAGAGATTACGTTTTTGTACACTGTCCACAGAGGCGCCTGCACGGCTGCCTACACCCTGTTAAGAGTGCCGATTAATTAGCATATGTAATTTATTTTCTAAAAACTTTGCTTGTAAACTTTAATTTTAGTCCGCGTCTCGGATACCGAGATTTGAGTGAACGTCCACAATGTCTGCTCTGCCGGTATGCTTCGTTCATTCGCAGCCATGATTTCGTGCTAGACGTTCTCCGTTTGTATTTGCACGTGACTATGGATACGCTCCAACTTGTCACTCTAATTTAAGTAATATAATTAAAAACAACCCAAACAAAATGACAGCTACCTGTTTTAGTCATTTTTGTTAATACCCCTTCTAAATTAGAATCTACATTGAAGAGAATAATTTCATTTTCTTATATATTAGATACACTCTGAAGCGGCATATTATAAGGCACAGCGAGGACCAAAAGTGCCATACGTGCTCCTTTGAAGGATGTCACTATGCGGCCGCAAGCAAGTCCGTATTAAAGGTGCACCTGAGTTCACATTCCAAGCATAGTTTTAACTGTGATCGGAAGGAATGCAATTATTTGGGAAGGAGTAGCATGCACTTGAAGAGGTATGTAAGTGGAAATCCTACTTCTAGATTGTATAAGTGTTATAAATTATACAGATCTTTTATTTGTACACGATAAGATACCAGCCATACTTCTTAATACATACCAACATTAGTATTATACAAGCATGGTATCTTGACTGCATTAATTCATCAAAGGAAATTCTCTTAGTTTTAAGGAAATGTTAAGGAATTGCGCGAGTCTGAGAAACATTTATAAATTAAATTTTTATATACGAATTTACTAGAATTGCCCTTGTAAGCCCCCCTCCACCGGTGACGTACCTGCAACCAAACCTAAGAACTGAGGAGAAACTTTTAAACTTTTCGTACTTTATGGTCGCAGTATATGAACCATAAATCCTTGCACACTTACAACAAATTTCCAAGAATACATTTCGAATACATTTATTTACAAATCAATGCTGCTGAACAATGGGCAGAATTGACGATTTGATACGTTTTATGATTCGACAAAAAACGCAGATTCCACAATTGCAATGTTGGAATGTTGAACATATTTTAGTCGCTTACAATAAGAAGAGCACCGAAGATCTTCTTCCCATAGTTGGTTTATATTGATATTGGCTGAATTGATTATCATTGCTCAGTCCTTGCTCCTGTGAGAATCGTGACTTATCAATCGCTGTAATATCCGCGCAGGATTCTTGTAAAATGTTCTAGTCGCTTTACTGCTTGGATCGCCACCTCTCCGATGCGATCAGCATTTAACTTGCTGGTTTGTTAGCTCCGATCTCCCTGCTTGCATTTTGTGTGTATGCTTGTTGATTGCCCGTCCATGCTTACAATTCTTACCATCACTGAAGACGGACTTTGCGGACATTTACACAGAAATCGGATACACATGCCGCGCATTGGATGTTTGGGTACATTCACTAATTTTGAAGTTTAAGGTTCTTGTTGCAGTGGCTAGTGCAAAATCAAGGCAGAGACGATCTAGTTACGCTATCTAACCATAAACTTTAGCATGGTTGTTCTTTTGTTTATTGTGTAGTTTATTGCACTTGAAATGCGTGTCAGGGAGATGTGTCCATGTCACAAAGCAGAAGCCAGGAGGAACCGACGCATTTGAAACCGATTCAGACCAATGCTTAGATTCCGTCGAAGAATTGTAGTGATTTCACCGTGCCACATAATACCTTATAAGTCATCTGAGTTACAAGAAAATATCTTGCAAGGAATTGAAAAGTCTTGATACGAATCGCCAAGGTTCAGAGTTTTAAACGAAAAGATTTATCTCGGGAAGATCGATTATTTTGAACGTGATTAGTATTTATTTTTTTTTATATTTGGTGTATGTATTCATCCTTTGGGAATAGTTCCAAATTCGCTATACAAGCAGAGTAATTGCGCGATAAGAAAATTGAGCGATCATATTCGTTATAAAAAGTGGGCGTCGTACTCAATCCCAAAGTGTTTCTGATCACAGAGAATATGCGTGCCAAATTTTATGTCGGTACTTCTTTTCGTTCTCCTGTAATCGTGATTTCCACAGACAGGCGGACGGATAGGGCTAAATCGAATATGGAGGTGATGCTGATCAAGAATATATATATATATACCAAGGGTAGCCAAGTTCTCTGTAAGTAGGGGCCAAATTGAACAGCAAATCTTATTTTAATTCCAATTAAGAAAACAGTTTAAAATTTCACAACAAAAAGATTACAGAACTATTCACTCAGTTCTACAGTCGATCGTTCTTATCCAAAGAAGCCACTCACATTTGGAACTTGCTGTGAGACTTTATTCAAGATAGATGTTTGTGTTTTAAGATAATGTTAGACATCTTGTATGGCATATTATGAAATGTTTAAAATCATCCAGGAAACATACCTTTTATATAAGAATTAACATATATAAGCAACATTCTTAACTGTTAACCTTTAGTAATGATCCCGAAAGATCCGAATTTCCGATATATATTTTTTCCGATATATAGACTACACAAATAACCAGATACTAACAAATCGAAAGTTCCGTTCAAATTCCCTTTTTCGCTTAGCATCATATGTTTATAAACAATTTTTATGTACTGGGACGTAATACAACGAGCATATACATATATACTATCATATGCTCGTTGCTTAATACCTGATATCTTTTAATGCAGATAAAATTTCTTCTCCATTCTTTTTTTGTGCAGCAGAGAAGAAAAGTAAATATATTATACATAAATCGGTTTATGTTTCATTGAATAAACTGAACAGACACTATAGGAATGGAAATCCACCAGAGGTTGAAACTTTTATAACTTTTATCAAAAAAGTCGTTCGAATAACTGTGATCAATGATTTTTAAAAATAAAAGTTACAAAATACCTTTAATCAAAGACTTATATTTTTAAAAGTCTTTGAAAAAAGTCATTTCAAGACTTTTATTTTTAAAAGTCTTTCATAAAAGTTGTTTTGAGACTTTTATTTTTTATGGGTATAAAAGTCAGGAAAAGTCATAGCGAAACCTTATTTCTACCTTACTATTTTTTTTGCTTTCCCATCTACACTTTTATTTTTAATTTATTCGATAGAAAAAAAGTAACATTTTTTCTATAGACTATCTTATTTATTTTACAGGCACTTGCAATCTCACAGTGCGCCCAACAAGTTATTCAGCTGTGAAAAATGCACTTTCACGACGAAAGTCTTGGGACATTTGAAGCGCCATTTTCGATCGCATTCCGGTGAGAAACCATACAAATGTCCCCACTGTGACTTTAGTACCGCATTATTGGATAACCTCCGCAAACACATCCTGAAAACAAACAAACATCCCGGAAAATCCATCTACGAGTGTAAATTGTGTACAACCGGATGTACTTTTAAAACCAACGGACATAAGGAGTTCCAGGAACATTTGGCCAAAGCGCACACCACAGAGATTAATGCGAACAATAAGAATAGTATTTACACAAGACACAAACCTTAAGATCAGAGAGAACGAATTTGCCACAATTCGCACATCAGTTGTCAAACATACCAATTCTGTAATTTCTAATACTAGGTTACAAGGCGGAAAACTGCGAAATCTTTTATGGGCGTGATCCGCCCACTTTTAGGTTACACAGGCAAAAGAGGGTTATATTGTTAAATATATAAACTTCCTGAATAAAACTTCAGATAACAACTTGTTTTACAAAAAACATTATTACATCAAAACTGGGTGCGGTCCGCCCACTTTTACACTACATATACAGTATAGCAGTATGAAAAAAAGTTTATTACCACGGAAATAAAGTTTAAATGAACACAATTATAAAACAACTAAGCTAGTTATTTTGTTTTGAAAAAGGTAATGACCACGCCTACTATTTATACAGGGGCGTAGCTAGGTCTCATGGACCCCGGGACGGTTAATCAACTTGTAGCTCCAAAAATGCCTAGAATGCAATAAGTCAATACTTGATTTCCACAACTGCCGCCCCCGACATTGTGCCGCCCAGAGTGGACCGCCACCCCCGCCCCATCCTAGCTTCGGCACTTTTTTTAAAACTTTTAGGTGTAGGGTATCTAAGATTCGGCCAGGCCGAATATAGCTTTCTTACTGGTTTTATTTGTTTTTTTTTGGAATTTGAGGTTAGAAATTCATAAAAATTGAATTGGAAAAACAAATTTTATTATGTGAGTATACTAAAATTAATTGTAATTTATCCATCATATTTTGGACAAAAAAAAATATCGCAGATCGGAAAAATTATTTTGTAAAAAAATTATGTCCTCTGCTGCGTTTCAGCAGCAGCATATTTCTGACAAGTCGCGGACACAAAAGTCGGCGAACGACTTCTATGTTTTACAGCATTACTGTGGTACCTAAATCAGCGCGTCGTACGTTGCAGTCCGTAGGTTGGATTGAGACATGGCTGGTTTTTTAATACTTTTGGAACCAATTAAGAAAAGTTCATCGGACCGATTCTTTCATTTTTTTATCGTTGGAACCTTTCATTTTTTCCACGGTAAGCAGCGGTTACGAGCATTCGAAAGTACTAAATAATAAAGTATTATTAATAAAACATAAATATCTCCTTAACTAAGTAGGATATAGGAAGGCTAAGCGTTTAAAGTACCGTTTGAAAGATATTTCTATTACTTTCAATTTATGTTAAGAACTTTTTTACCGATAAATTTAGTTTATTTGATCTGCAACAATATGATTAATCAAAATATGCGCCTAAGCGCCTCGATGGTGTTTTGCCATTTTAACGTTAAATTTTTTATGCCTGAAACGAGGCAGTCTGTAGGGCGAGAGGCAGTGAAATCTGAAAAGGCGTCTTTTACAGCTTCTTGAGAACTAAAGGATTTTCTTTGTAAGAATTTGTCCAATGCCTGGAATAAGTGGTAGTCCGTTGGTGCAAGGTCTGGTGAATACGGTGAGTGACAGAGTTTCCAAGCCTAGCTCCTGTAATTTGAGTAGCGTTGTTAGAGCGACATGTCTTGTAAGAGGATTGGACGGTCTCTGGTGGTCTGGTCTGTTTGACCACCAAACAGACACCGTAAGCTTTTTCTGACGAATGCTTGGTATAGGGCTCTATTTCGGAACTCTTTTTTATCCAACCATTGTACCCAACGTTTTCGATTGTCGAATAAGATCCATTTTTCATCAACTGTTATAATACGGTATAGAAAAGATTCGATTTTATACCATGACAGTAAAGAAAGGCAAACTTCGATACGATTTCTTTTTTGACGCTCGCTTAACTCATACGGAACCCATCGATCCAGCTTTTTGACCTTACCAATTTGTTTTAAGTGATCCAAGGCTACAATCACCATAAGGAATCTTATCAAACCAACGACGTAAGGTCCAATGATTAGCTGCACGTTCCCCAAAGAGTTCATTGATGTTTCGAGCTGCCTGCGATTCATTGGTTCCGCGACGAAACTCATATTCGAAAATTACCTACATTTTTTACCTTTCCATGGTCTTATGAAAGCTACTCTATATCAGAAGATTGAAAAAGGAACTACGATTTGCACTATGAGATTGAAAAAGTAATGATGTTCATGATAAGAAAAAGCATAAAAACCGTTATAGTCTAGTGTCAGAGATATCAACTCTCAAACTCAGCGCTTATGAAAATCGGATATTTCATACTTAAGACCTAATAGAATAGTTTTTAGGCCAATTTTTTGGTGCGAAATTAATCATCGCGCTTGTTGATTATAACCCTTAGTACATATGTTTGATTTTTATTTAAATTGTTCACGCATATATGTACATATACTGTAAATAATATGTATAATGAAATATATGTAAAACCTGAAAATAAATATTTTGCGAACCCATTTCGTTTTTCCAAAAATGCTCGGGATAGCCAAACATGTTATAAAGACGAAATCATGGGTTATTAAAAAAATAATGTTAGTTGATACCCTAATTGTCATTTAAAAGAACATTTTTTGTAAAACCATATATGTAGGCCATATGTTTTTTGGAACAATTGAAATATCTCCTTACTTACTACAGTAATTGAAGAAGTTTGTATGATGTAAAAGGATGGTCTTGCGATGAGCTTTCAAATGACATAAAGGCCAATATTTCAACTGAATTTAACTAATATCGCTCCATAAATTATGCAAATCTTTGACATTTAGAGCCCTATAAATACTAAACTAACAGAGAGAAAAGGGAAAGTTTTTGCATTATTGGACTCGGAAGGGTAAGGGTAAATTTTTTCCAAAAATTTGCATACCTTTACCTATTTAAGAATATATAATACTTTTTGAACACAAACTTTAGAAAACTTTTTTAATTATGCATTTTTCTTTGAAAAATATTTTAGAATGTAAAACAATTTTATTAAAAATTGAATGTTTCATTTTTCCTAACAGTTTTCCTAACGTCTTTCAGCAAAATGCTGTTTTATATTGCATAAAGGAAAGACAATTGAAATACCTTTCCAATGACACCAATAACATGAAGGTACCTCGTAGAGTTTAAGAAATGTAGCTACGATATTTTCACACTTTAAAGTGCTATAACTCGGAATCCAGGCATATCTTCTAAATACAATACAACGAAATTGAATACCTGTATTGCGGTTGAGGTTTTTCATAAAATTACGTTTAGCAACGTCAAACGAACTATGGTGAATAGGCCAGCCATAGATAAAAAAACGAAATACTTACGTAAAGTCCCATATTCGTATAATCTGTTATTGCAATAGTGGTATTGCCAGATGAAAGTTACAGAGTTACTAGTACTAAACGGATTTAATCATGATTGAACCATGAAAAATTAATAAAGTTCCGATAAGAGTCGGAAGGAGCATACGACAAGTTAACAGTCTGTACAATCCTGAGCTCCTGGTGCAAAAAGGACTACTACGTGAGCACATTGCGGGAGGAAATTTAAATTTAATGTGGAGAGAAAAATAGGATTGTCCGTTTAGGAAATTCTAGTTTTTATTCACATAGAAAAATAAATTGTCCCTATAGCCTGTTTCCATAAAGATATTTAATCCGGTTAAGGTGTTCGAAAATCGATCAGCTGATCTAGTGTTCCGGTCCGGGCTGTCAAACCGAAAAAAAAAAATAAACATCTGTTCTTTTATGTTTGTATATTTACGCAGCTATTTTTAAAATTGTGCATAGCTTTAATTTATAATACAATGAATAAAATAACAATAATATTCAAAATTGTTGAAATGGACCATATCCGCCGCCATCTCCCTATATATATGGGCCTTTTTTCGGAGTCCGCGTAGGACGTCAATGTGTTCTTGCCGGAGGTCCAGCAGCATTACTTCCGCCCTAATCGACCACAAAGTTCTCTCTGTTGATTTCTGCATCTCAAATAGTTAAATTTTTATCATTTATTAGATATTATACTTATTTAAATAAACATATTAGTTACGACATAAAACGATTACATTTGTTTTGACATTTGGCAGAATAGTTTGGAGGCACTTTCTCTTTATCTCTTTCTAACTTATTGGCACTAGAAACGGAGAAAGATTGTGTGTCTGCAATTCCGAACTTCGAAACAAACTTGCAAACTAAAAACTGAGGCTATAAACCAAAAGCATTTTGGTTTAGCGCTGGAATAGCAACAACAATTTCAATGGAGTTAAAACAGTTTACGAGTGGTTTTGGGCTTAAAACAGTTTATTCCAAATACCTGGAAAAACCATTTTATGGAAACACCATATTAGAGACAACGGAAATAATGGATATACTATAATGGAACTGTTCCGAAAAACTTGTATACATAATAGTACATATAGTACATAAGAATATTACCGAAGTTGCTGAGAAACAATGAAAATCAAAAAATCTTTAAAGGAAATGGAAAACGAGGACTCGCATAGCACCCAGAAACCGCACCACATACAGCGGTGGTAATAAATTAAAGAAAAGTTAAATTTTAAAAATTTTGAAGAACATAGTATGTACAGTGTGGGAACATACTTGTTCTTATTTTGTTTGTTTACATTCTATTTGACATTTGAAGTTAGAAATTCATCAAAATTAAATATGTGACAGCAACTAGAATGTGTTAATATTTTCTGAACTATTTTTTTTTTCTTTAATAACTATGCTTGTGTAAAAACACATTATATATGTGATATAATAAAATAAACCTGAATAGTTGTTCTAAAAAAATTCTTGTTTTGCACTAATTTCAATAGGTTTTAGAGATAAGGAACCAATCACCTATTTTGCATACGAACAATGTCTTTTTTTACACGGGTTTTCCTGGAACCAATTTCCGTATAAAAACAGAATTGAGTGTATATCAAAGACTACAAGACTGGAAACTCCTCTTATTTCGTGAGAGAGCTCAAAAAAATGTGCGTCCGCGTGTTCACATACAGTGTATGTGAATTTTATGGTGAAATTGTCGACTAGTTACAAGCTATAACAGGCTATCACAAAGCATGATATCTGAAAAGGTAAACCGTTTTGCTTTGTTACCACACCACCACAAAATGATGGGGTGAGTTAGTGGCAGGGATACCAATGACACAACTTTATTACTAATTATTTTTTTGGTTTTTAAGTAAACATTAATAGAAAAACTACCTTCCATTTATAAGTTCTCGATGTTTTGACGATTTCTAAGCTGTTTGGAAATATTAAAAAGTATTGTAAACTTATTTATTTTTGTATTTTTTCATTTCTCTTTTATTTAAATTAAAATGCGTTAACACAAATAAATTTACAATTCATATATTTAAATTAAAATTATTTAAACATAAACAAATTCTTAATTCATGCATTTAAAATTAAATTCGTTTAAATTAAAGACCAAAAGAACTAAAATCACAATTCAGTAAATATTAAACTAAATCACAGATCAATATTCAACAAAACATGTTGAATACGTTGGCATCTCTTTCGGCTAAAAATACGCGTGGTAGGTTAAAAACAGCTGACTAAATTTGTGAAATGAGTAATTTTTATGAATTTTAACTTCGTTTTACTTGCAAAATATTCAATATTGTGCAATTATAAGACTTAAAAAAGGTTTCATGTACATTTCTAGAAGCGTGCATTGCTTTTAAAACTGGCTCCTTGGTCTTTTTTACGTATTTGAAAAATCATATTTCTGGCTTATTGCTGTGAAGAAGAACAAGAGCTGCATTCCTCTCTCAAAATATTTTGTAAACAAATTCCCGGACTGTCAAAATTCGTTCCCGAACTGTCAAAATTACATGCGTTTTGTTTTTGTAATCTACACCACCCAAGCCTGATTATATGATAAATTCACAACAATTTCATAGGATAAATACGGACTTATGCTTTGATTTCGCTTTTAATAACCGATTTGACTTAAACCCACTTAATTCCGTTTTATGTGAACACCATACACTGTTTCTAGGTGAAATGCACGGAAACACGTCGCTTTAAATTTAAATTTGCTGTCAATGTGTATTGCTTATTTCTTCTTGTAGTGCTGTCAAATTTTCAATTTGTATACTTATAAATGCCATTAATAGTACAGGTTTTACTATTTTATAATTATATTAGTTTGAGATACAGTTTAAAATTCAGTTAACTACACACTGTATGCATATTCGTATGCATCTCAGATGCAAACGTGTTTTACCGATTTAGTGCCATTGGTGGGTGTCACACTGGGCATCTATGCGCCAGACTCACACGCTCTGATTGGTTGATTGCAAAAAGTGGAACAGCTTTCGATCCACGATCGCCTCAATGTTAGCGCTAAAATTTTGGCTGCCTCACGAGCGTTAAACACTGACACATGTATACAAACTCGAAGCACGGTCAGAAAATTTTTCTTATCTGTTGCCTTCTCATTTCTGTTTTGTTATGCGTAGCAGCCACAGCAAGGGCTTCGCTTAAGAAAACATGCATGCCGGTAGAAATAAATAATGTATGGAATGGAAAAACTGATTTCATGTTTTTTCTTACTTTACTGTTTTCTTTTTAGAATTTTATTGTATTATGTAATTATTATTATTATTATAATTATTATTAGAATAATTCTAGAAACTTAAACAAAGCTTAGAAAACTTAACTAAGCTCTAGAAACTTATTTCTTAAATATGAAAATATTCCGTATTCTTATTTAAAACAAATTATTATATTGATCAATTGACCAATTGACCCAAAAGAATATTCTGGAATGAAAGGATACATATCTTAGAATTATAAATAAAAACCAAGATGTATAAAAAGGTTGCAATTTCTCTTGCTGTCTTTCTATCAACCTTTACAACATGTTTATTTTTACAACTGGCGAACTTTTTCTAGGCTGGCGAACAGGTAAAAAATTGTTGAAGGTCATCACAACATTGCATTACATTACATTACATTCGAATAATGCGAACTCATGCAGGTAGAATATACGGCAGATTAGACAGAGGGTACGTAAAGTACAACATATCTTATGCTACTGACACGTCAAATCAATCATTCCGTACCGTGCTTTAGTTGACATGAAAGCGCTTACAAACACATCTCAACCGCTTGCACGTACACGAGTTTGAGGATGCGCACAATTTTTGGTAGTGTGACAGGGTGCAACGTAAACAGCTTTTTCTGAGGCGGCCTCAAGATGTCCAATGTGACACCCACCATTCGACAGCACTCCTGTAAGCAAATGTCACAGACTTCGAACTTGACACTAGCAGAGCACGAAAAAAATTCTACAATGGCCGCTCCTAGGAAGTGTTTTGTATACAAAGTGCAAATACAGCGGAGCTATTTCACCGATTTTTTTATGGTCAAAATTGACCAATCCTTTAATTGGTTGTTGGCGTGACGTGGTTAAGAACTTTGTGGATGAAGATTTACATGTTTTATTCGAAAATGTATAATTAAACACTTAATGTAAGCCCTGTGTAAACTAAAGAGTGAAAATAATGATTAGTACAATGGACAATAGATGCGATTTTGTAGCGATTTCCAAAGGGAGCTCATCAAACGAACGCAATGAATTCACGACGCCAGGTATGAAAAGAAACCTGAGAATGAATTCTGAGGTAATTGGCAGCAGAGAGTAATCATAAAACTAATCAATTTAGTTGCTGGTTACACATTCATTCATTCATAAATAATTAAAAAAGATAAAAAGACTGCACAGTTAACAAAATTCACTTCACTAACTGAAAAACAGTCATTTAAGCAGGCAGCTATCATTGAAGGTTGAAAGTGTTCTCTGGCTCGTATAACAATGCACATAATAATGCAATAACAGTATTATTGACTTTGTATCGTATGCCAAACGATTGCCTGATTCATTCTCCAATTCCAACATTTTCATATATTTATTTTCCTTTTATCTTCCAGAATTAACATCTGAGCAACAGAAGTTGCTCATTGAACTGCGTCGAAGAAAGCAAGAACTCTTACTGGAAATCCAGGTAAGATATCCCACAGAACTAAGAGTACTGACCTAGAGAAATAACACCTTATATGTATCACTTTGATACCTTTTCATTTTTATTTCGTACCATGGATGTATTAAGTTACGTATTTATGGATGTATTACATTTTTCTCTGATAGATATTTGGGATAGAGTATGTTTCCAATTATCTAAAAAAACCGTGTATGTTATCTTTAGCAGAGTCCCTCATGACAGTTTATTAGATGTATTTAAAATCGACGCTACTTACCCTACACCCGAATATAAACACAAATGCATCCGCAGTTCCAAATTACTATTTTACTTTTTTGAGTATTACTATCCAGGAGCATGTCGGGCACGCTAACGCAGCTCCGATTTTGTTGTTGTTTTTATGGAGACTCCAACAGCAACATAATTTTGCCCGCTCACCTGGTTTCGAAGTTAATTCCATTTAAAATAGGAAAATGTTGGACCTACATATATCTCACTGTAAGAGTTACCTACATGTTGTGGTTGGAAAGGTATTCACATTATCTTTCATTTATGTAAGACAATATGTTATCGGAAGAATTCTGTGATGAGATTAGCTTCGCACCACCTACAGCCAGTATCCACAAGGGGATGGCTAAAATGCGGTAGAGGCGGGTTTCACTGAAGGTGCCGGCACTTTCAGTGAGGAGCTGGCACTCTGGAAAATCATTTCCCTGGTTGGACTTCAAGAAAAAAAAGAAAAGGAACGGAGGTAACAGGTAGGAATAGTAAAGTAATTTGGCAAATAGCATTGGCATTTGCACGAGCGAAAGGTTCGATTGGGCACTAGCCTTATTCGATCTATTCCAATCACCAGGTGTCGACGGAATCATCCTGTTGTGCTACAAAAAAGCAAACACGAACTCCTTTCGCATATGTTTAGAATACTTAAAAGCAGTCCAGCACTGGGATATATTCGACATCCTTAGAGGAGATCTTCACCATATTCACCATTTAATATACTATATAGACGTGTAAAAAGTCCGGATATGTTACAAATGCAATTAATAAATTAACAAAACGACACAAATTTGAGGAATAAATTTCAATATGTTGACATACCTTCTAAGGCGATTCGGGCTAGCATATAATATTCTTTCGACGATGGAAGCTTCCATATATTTTCTTTCCCCTTTCAGTCGCTGAAGATACACTTTTAATACCATATCTGCTCCAACTTTTTCGTTTAATTTAATTCTGGAGTAGCACGTAGAGTAGCTACTCCAGAATTAAATTCTTCCATGTCCAGTTTTCTTATCAAATGAAGGTCAGCGACAAAAGAATAAGTAACAGATATAGTGTTAATTTTTTATATCAAACGTCTATTATGTTATAAGTTTTTCACAGTAATGACTTATGTTAACAGAAAGTTTGCAATTTATAGCACTTTGATCAGGCTTGCAAGCAGTTGCAGGTAAAAAGATACTTATGTACATATGTACAATGTTATTTGCTTAATAGTAAACAATAATCTAAATTTTTTATGCCTTAATCTGAATACACATTTTAGAAACAAGTAGAAAAATGCGGATTTCCTATCTGAAGTTCAATGTTCAAGTTCAATAAATATTTAATAGGATAAAAATATTTAATTCAATAAATACTAAATATTTAAAAAATTCCGAATAATTTAGGAATAAGTATTTTATAAAATACGAATATCATGAAACCAATTCAATTTTCCTATACCTATTCAAATACCTATTCCTATACCTATTCATCCATTAGAAGAGAAAAAACAAAAACAACAAACCTCTTCAATAAAACCCAAAAAAACGCTTCAAAATAGTTCAAAACACAGGTAAAATTTTTAAACGAAAAAAATGTTTCCGACGGGTCGGGCGGGTCAAGTATGTTTGGGGGGTTTTTTCACAATACTTCAAAATTTCAAAAAGAAAAAGCTTTATAACTAGCATTTGCTAGCGCTGAAAGTTATGATCTCCCAAACTCAAAACTCATATGAGTAATAACCTTTTTTTCAAAAATTACCGAAAAATACTTACACTCGAAACAAAAAGTTTTTATGTTTTTCTGATAGTGATAGTATTCACTTAGGGGTGAAGTTTTCTGAAATCCGTTCCTAGTGTTCCTCTTCATTATAATGCCAATTACCTTCAAAGTTCCAACTTCCTGGTCCTCATAGTTTCTTTTCAGGATAGTAACTTTTTCAGGTTTTTTCAAGTCGTTCTTAAGTTCTCACAACATTTCATTTTTATATACAATATACACATAAATAGATTTAAATTTAATATTGTTGATATGAATATTATGTGCAGGAAAAACTACATTTTTTAAATATCTCCACTCCATCGTGTCTAAATTACTTTGCCAAAGACTTTCTTTTTATTTAAATATTAATGCTATGAATTTTAGCCTCTTAGGCTGGTGAATTTGGGCCGCGTTTGGCGGCATTCACAAGGGTAATTTTGTACCCCACCACAACACTCGCATTATAGTAATCAAACAGTGTTTCTTTGGTAAAAATTGTTCAAAATGCAGAGAGTAGGAGGAAAAATAATACCTTTCTTTTAAAAGATAGTGTAGTTTTTCAACAAGATAACACTCAAAAAGGCGAAAAAACTTTTTCAATGACTTTTCAAAATAAGAGTCTTCAATAAGAGTTATAGGTATGACTTTTATATTTAAAAGTTATTGATAAGAGTTATCCGCAAGATTTTTTTGAAAAAATTTATAAAAGTTTCTGGGTCTGATCAAAACTCAAGAACTTTTATGCACAACCACGACATTTTTACGTGTTTGTTAAACATAAGCCGTTGTCGTGAAAGTTAACATTTTGTTAGTAAAATTGTTTTTTACTGTTTAGTTTACTGTATAGTTATTTATGTAGTTAAAGATGGCCACAATATGAAACAGTCCAAGTTCTCATTGTGGGATATCATGAGCACAATATACCAGGACAGAGTTCTGGTTTCAAAGAAATAAAAATATATGAATGAAACCGTCAAATCGGCGGTCGCAACACAGAAAGGAATTTCGCCTGTTGAAGGCCTCCCAAAGAAGTGGAGCAGGGTTAGATTATGTTAAGAAGCATCGATTGTGGTGTTTTGACCAGCTGAGCTTCTGCGGTCATTGACTGAGATTATCCTAAATGTAAGTGCCAATTTAAATTTTAAAACTTGGACAACTTAATGATTTTTTATATCTCTACAGATAACGCAATCATCAATTGAAATTGATTCGACGGATGAGGAAAACATTGAATTGGTAGGTTTTGTTTTATTACCTTAAGTGAAGTGAATTATCTTAAAATTTATAATTTCTAAAGTGCTGCATCTCATAATTCATACCAGAAACCGCAACCTTGAGTAAATTTAGTATTTTGCAAATATATTATCTAGAAAATTTTGTAGTTTTTATTTAGAGAAGTTTTTTAACCGTATAAGAAACATGTTTACTTTGAGAGTGGTGTAGGTCGCTTTACTCAGGAAATCTATTTCTGGGCTTTGTGGAAAAGAGATATAATTAAACAGTGGTTTAAACTTTGGTTTTATTAGTGACTTTGGTGTAATAGAAATGGCCTTGAGAAGCAAAAAGTTTTATAAACCTTTAAATATCTCGATTTGAAAACCACATGCCACATTTAGTAAACGTGCGGCGGACTGAATCGTTACCAGAATTATTATAAGCTGGAGTCGTTCTGTTGTCACTTGGTATTTCCGAAGTTAATTCGATGCATTTTCGATCAAAAAGTTATGCAGAATGCAACATATCGGGACTACACATTCGGCTATTGAAACACCTTTAACATTTATAGCTTTCTTCAAAATTTGAAAACGTGGGGATAATATTCAAATTACCTCTCTTTTACCTGGCGCGCTTACAAACGCCATTTATTGAAGGTAATTTTTTCAGAAGATGTTTTAAATGAATACGGCTTAATCAAATGCAAATCAAAATCAAAATTAATCAATGCAAATGCCGCTTCTGCTACTACACATAACATGCGGTAGTGTTATTCCTTTTCCAATACATTCATCGGAAGAGAAATAAGCTTCGGTGTCAATGAATCTTTGTAAAGACGTGTGGTTGAGTGCAAGTACCACAATACTATTCGTTCCTTTATAGGTATGGTAATAGCACATCTTTTTCAGAAGCGAGAAAGTTTTGCCATTCCACTTCAAAATCATTGCTTGTGTTTACCTACTCAAGAAGAGAATCTGGAAACTGAATATTAATTTCAAATTAATGTAAAATCAAATTAATATACATATCCAAAAACCAGAAGTATTCTTAAAATCCGCAGATTACAAGGAAAAAACAAAGCAAAAAAATAATTGACAACAGAAGTACGAAAGGAGCTGGAGGTATTTAATTCGAATTTGAACAGACATCGTCCCCACTTTTATTGGCTAGTGGACCAGGTGCTTGAAAACATCATAGAAATGATGGATGATAATAGATTAGACGGTGGAAAACTTTCAGCTGGTACTTCGTCGAGGCAGGAAAGAACAATTTGAAAAAAGATCCGTAACATCCTAAAATTAGCTATGTTATCCGAACTATTTCACGACGAAGTTCCTTGTATTTTAAACGGTTTCCATCGTCAATATAGCGTCGTGAGATTTCAACGTCGTTGTGATACTGTGATGAACTTGCAGTTGTATGAGTTATTTTAATTTTATATTACGTAGTAATTTTTGAAATAAGTTTAGTTATTGCGTTAATTTTTATTTGATAATTCCTAAAGCGAAAATGTTGCTTTTGTTAACAATAATGTAAATACAAATATAACGATAAAATTTAAAATAAAATTGGTTCTTTGTTTCATTTTATACACGGTTTTCACAAGAAAAGTTATCGCATTCTCTAATCTTTACATACTCTGTGTATATTACACAACTATACTAACCTTCATTAACAAGTTAGACAAATTTGTCTATTGAAATTTATGAATTGAATGCAATTCACCAGAAAGGAAAGTCAGAGTATTGTTTTATACTCCAAACTCCGATAAGATTCTCCGATGGCCAAGTACCGGATATGGCCATGCATCACTCTCTTGCAGTGAGCTCGTGTAAGACCTATATACCTATAATACCATAATAATAACCTATACAACCAATACAAAAGACATGGAATAATAATAAAACCAGTAAAGTGCTATATTCGGCCTGGCCGAATCTTAGATACCCTACCCCTAAAAGTTGTGAAAAATTATCTTATTATTAATTATATTAATTAGCTATTAAAATTTATTTATTTCAATTTTTAATTTATTTAGATTTCTCATTGCAGAACAGAGGCATTATAGAGTGAAATACAAACTGAAACTAGAGGAAATATGTGGTTATAAGGAAAGCTACCTTATAATCACAGACGAGTATAAATACAATGGCGTAGCTAGGATGGGGCAGGGATGCCTTTCCGCCTCAGGTGGCACAATTTCGGTGGAGGAAGTTCGGGAAATCAAGTATTGACTTATTGAATTCTAGGAATTTTTGGGACTGCAAGTTGATTAACCGTCCCGGGCTCCATGAGTCCTAGCTACGCCTCTGTATAAATAGTAGGCGTGGTCGTTACCTGTTTTCAAAATAAAATAACTAGCTTAGTTGTTTTATTATTGTGTTCAAATTGAAACTTTATTTACGTGGTAATAAATTTGTTTTTATGAGCTATACTGTATAAGTAGTGTAAAAGTGGGCGGACCGCGCCCAGTTTTGCTGTTATAATGTTTTATTGGAAAATAAGTTGTTATGTAAAGTTTTATTCGGGAATTTTATATACTTAACAATATAACCATTAATTTGCCTGTGTAACGTAAAAGTGGGCGGATCACGCCCATATTAACGGATATCACGCCCATATTAACTCTTTACCCAGGAATGAAATTTTGTTATCATAACTAAAAAACGAACGCTGATATCACATTTCTAATAAAAAATAGGCGATATCTTCACCGGTTCTCCTGTGATCGTGATTTCAATAGACAGACTTTTCTATATCTATCGTCTCTATTTCTATGCGTTACACATTTCGAGACAAAGTGAATATACCCTTAACCTTAAGGTGTAGGTTATAAAAAAAACCATTTCGGTTTTGAAATATACTGTATTGTGCATAACCGAAGCATAACTTTGCCTATGACAGTGAAAAAGTTCCATGACATTGTTAACAATTAAGTGATAACAAAGAACATTACATTTATTTACTTCTTAATACGTATTTTTTTATATGAATATATTTATTATATTATAGTATATGCGTGACGTATATATGTACTTTAGGGTGGACCTTAGTTGGTCTTGTGCAAAATTTTTAAAAATTCATTTGGTGCGACCCTTGCAATCTGCTCTACTCGGTGAAAAACTAATTCCCTCCAAATTTCAATTCGATCGGACAAAGGGAAGACGTGTCGCAACGAGTTTGTTTATGCAAAAGATTTTAATTTTGCGAAAAATGGAAAAGTACACATTTTCTCAATTCCACTGGTAATTAAACACTATTTTAATGTAATATTCTTATTATATCGAAGCAAAAATTAATTTTTTTAATGAATTTGTTTAAGCAAAATTTTTAATATTTATTTTTTAAATATAAAATTTGATCTCACATTAATATAAGGAAAAGTAGAAAAAGACAGTTAAATACTTATAACTAAATATTTTATTTATAGGCCTAATTATAATAAGAGTATAAATAATTTTTAAAAATCTGTACTTAATGATGTTTTATCAATTTTTGGGTATTTTTCCCTATAATCGGTTACAATTTGTAATATGAATTGTTTTTCTTCTTCGTTTTTGCATAACGATAAATTATAATCTTTCATTAATTTTACTGCTCTTTCTGCAACGTCATTCACAACTTCTAATTTTGTTATAATACCTATCGCTTCGAATTTATATTGAACCGTTTGAAAAAATTATTTGATTCAGATGATACGAAATGTTGTAATTCGCAAGATTTTTAATTTCTATAGTCGTTGTCATGTATCTCTTATAATTATTATTATTGTTTACATTTTGTAGTGCTTGCAACATCGATCTTTTTTGATCTATCAAAAAACGATTACGCCGCATTCTTCGGTGACAAGTACCATAAATGGTTCACAATTTTTTTTAATGCCACATCGCTTGTTTCTTCGTTAACATTTTTGTAATGAATTATATTTTTAATGAATTCTAGATCTACACGTGGCGCCATAGCAGCCATTGGGGTCAAAATCCACGGCTCAATATAAATGTTAATTAGAAATACACATGTATCGTTTCGAGAAATAAATATTTTTAAAGTGTATATTATTTTAGCCATCCACCTCGCCATTACACCATTTACACCATTACAGCCATTTTGAATGAAATGCCACCCAAAGGAATCCCCCCAAGAAAAATTATTGCTAATTCCAAAAGTTCTTTGTAGTCATCTCTTTAGTGACTCATTTTTGTGTAATTTTTAAAAATTTCGATTTTTTTTATATCATTAATATGTTTTAGAACGTAATCGTCGTGCGTTCCCGGGATGTAATTATTTTTATAAATTTCAGGCCAACTATTTTGAAAGTTTTTAAAAAGTTGAATATTCGGACCTGTTGTTTTCGTAATTTTTGATCTAGCAACACACATGCGCCCTGTAATCGTCCCGTTTTTGACGAAGTCGTGTCACAGCATAAAGCTTCTACGTGGTCCGTTAAATTCCATTCTTCTAAGGTTGCAAATATCGCCAAGGCCTGATCGCTTCCACTACTGGAAGAAATCGCAGGTATCCCTAATAATTTTCGTACACCGTTGCACGAAATTACCACTGGAAGTCGCTCCACAGTTTTCTTGTCCAAAGTAGGCAATATCGCGCCATCCCAATGTATAGTTATCCCCCTAAAATTAATTTCTCCGAACATTTTCTGCAGATGTTTGGCGTGATCTGCGCGAAAATTATGGCGAAATCGCCGAAAGAAGTGCGATTAATTAATGAAATTAATTCATTTGTATTGCCACCTAAGCTCTCTGCTGTTGCCATAATAATACGAACAGCATCGCGAATACCTCGAACTCTCGACGTAAAATGAGGTTTCGTTTACTAAGGGACTAGGAAGCAGGTATAAAACTGGAAATAGAAAGATAGCTCTTTGGAAGGGGTATCATTAAAACATAAAATTTGAGTTGCCTGTAAAATTAAAGGGAAATTACTGAAATTTTCAAATTTCAAACCGATTGCGACACCCTTTCCTGTTGTCCAATTGAGTTCTTCTTTTGCAGAACTTATTTTTTTTGGATCTGGAACAGATCTAGGGGGTCGCATAAAAAAAATCAGATGGTCGAAAAATAAGGTCCACCCTAATGTACATACACCACCCATATTTTTTCGGCTCAGGGTTTCATTTGCACAGGATTTGAACTAACAACATGACTGGCAGATCGTATAGCTATTTCGGAACAGGCCAACGTTCCCCATCAGCGATCTCTGTCGGTGTCCTTTTATGTACAACATTCGCTACATAAGCTCTCGTTTGCAAATAACTTAATACGAATTACAAACTGTTGAAGAGACTTATAAGCAAATAATTGTAAGCACAGTTTCGGAATAACGCATGAGATAGGAGCATTTTTTGTGTATGGGCGCGATTCGCATAAGAAGGGACAATAATGCGCATCTATGTTTTGTAGTTTCCGAGAAAAGTGAAAATTACGAAACATACTTTCCTTTCAAATACCAATTTTTTGGCTACTTGTGTTTTATTACTGGTTCAAAAATATGGAAAAATATCGCTCTGCGGAAGGAGTTTAGTTCGTAATTTTCACTTTTCTCGGAAACTACAAAACATAGATCCTTCCGGTTTGAAGCCTTCTCTCTAGAATTGATTAGAGAATTTTATGGTTGGAAAAATATTTATACCCTACACACGAAGTGATGAGGGTATATTCACTTACTGCTTCCGTTTGTACCGCATTAAAGGAGGCGTGACATGTATAGAAAAATATATATATTCTTGATCAACATCACCTCCTGAGTCGATTTAGCCATGTCCGTCCGTCTGTCTGTGGAAATCACGATTACAAGAGAACGAATAGAGATATGTTCATCAAACTCGGCACGAATATTGTCTATCATTAGACACTCATCAGTATTGAAAATGGGCATTGAAAATCGGACCATTACCACGCCTACTTTTTATAGTGAATATAAATTCATCCATGCTTATAGCTCAATTTCTCAGCTTGTATAACGAATTTACGGTTGAAATTTTGTCCAGAAGTCCAATGTCTCTGACCAAAAAAGACTACCACAAATGGGCGTAGTCCGCCCACTAATAAAATAAAATTCGATTACAGAAGAACGAATAGAGATATTTTCATAAAACTTGTCACGATATTCTCTGTCATCACAGGAAGATGACAACATCTATTTGAGATTGAAAAGGAAGAAAATTAGACCATTGCCACGCCTAATTTTTAAGTAAACGTGGTTAGGGTATATGAACCAGGCCGAAGTTAACACTCTTTCTGGTTATACTTGAGCTGTTATTTTTGAAAGTGGAATAAGTCCATTTTTTCATGTATCGAGATATTTAAAGGTTTGCGTTTGAATTAATTTAAAAATATTGGCAACCGTTAATCAATCCGAGTGATGTTTTTAACACTACACACCTATTTATTTTTTATAATTTTATTATGAAATAATAATTATTGAAAATATTTCAAAAAATAGGGGATTTTTTAAGCTCCAAATGGACTTATACCACTTTCAAAAATAACTTTTTTGCGATAAGATTTGTGTTGTTATATTTGAAAGTGGAATAAGTCCATTTTTTCATGTATTAGAATATTTAAGGGTTTTCATTTGAATAAATTTAAAAATATTGTCAAAAGCTAATCAATTTTAATGATTTTTTTAACACTTTTTAATTTTGTTATGATGTAATAATAATTAAAATTATCTAATAAATAAACGATATTTTTATCTCCGAATGGACTTGTACCACATTCAAAAATAATCAATTGAATATATGATTATAAATATGGATAGAATGTGTCTATCTTACTAAAATTACCCTTAACTCATTTTTTAAAAAAAATCGACTTATTCCACTTTCAAAAATAACAGCTCACTTAATACCGTAATTTAAAAAGAAAATTGCGACCAAAAATTTTTTTTCGTAATTTTTATTCCAAATTTTAACTTTGGCATTAATTTTCTCAAAAACTGTTTCCCACGATGATTCTAACAACAAAACGGAGATAACATTTATATAAAATATAATAATTTTTGTTATTATTATCTCACTAAATGCGTGGTGAGATATGAAAACGGCAGAAGCAGAGAAAAATATATATCGGCAAGCGAAAAATCATAGTTTCATTTTAAATTTCTATTAAATAACAATAATGATCGCTACTAATTTGCCAAGAAAAGGTGACTGTAAAGATTTTGAACATATTCTATAGAATCAATTAGGTGAATATTAAAGTGTATGTGATCATTTTGTGCTGTGAAAATTCCATTTAAAACGCATTTTCCTCGTTTCAAAAATCCCCGGGATGTAAACAAAAATTTCTTAGCAATTGTAATCTTCTTCAAGGCACGTACACATTCATAGCATTTTTGAGAGTCTCAGTCTCAGTCTTTAGGTTTAATTGAATACCCTGTTTATTATGGAAATGTTTAATTTCCCTTCGTTGCTCGCAATCTGGTCGCTAGACGTCGTTCTACTCTAATAACATACCGATATAGCTTGTCTTCTTCTTTTTTCTTTGTTTACTTAATATTTCAAAGCAAATGATAGCACTCGTCGCTAATCGCGATAGCAACCATTGTGTCTAATCCGCAGCGTTTGACAACTCCATTCCTTTGTAGCTAATATTGGGTCTACCCTATAATGGTCGACCTTACGAAATGTTGCATTATTCTTATTTTGGCGATGCCACATGATCAATTTACTTATAAAATATTGCCTAAGTATATAGTGGATATTTAAAGCTATATATGGATTTATGGTAAAATGTTTATTATCAAAATAGGGTCAATAGTAATGCTATGAGTTTTCAATTTCAAATGTATGCAGTAAGAGTGCTATATTCGGTAGGCCGAATCTTAGATACCCTAAACATAAAAGTTTTAGAAAAATTTAATTGAACAAAACAGTTTTTATTTTAATTTTATTTTGAAATTTTTAATTTATTTAGAACAATAACATAGAGTGAAATACAAACTTAACAGCCCGTCCCGGGCTCCATGAGTCCTAGCTGCGCCACTGTATAAACAGTAGGCGTGGACCTGATTTCAAAACAAAATAAATACCTTAGTAGTTTTATTATTGTATTTAAATTTAAACTTTATTTCCGTGGTAATAAATTTGTTTTCATGAGCTATACTGAAGGGTAGTGTAAAAGTGTGCGGACCGCACTCAATTTTGCTGTAATAATGTTTTATGGGATAATAAGTCGCCCTAAAAGTGGGCGGATCACGCCCATATTTGGTATATTAACGGATAATGCTACTCTATACCCAGGAGTGAAATTTGTTGCCATAACTCAAGAACGAACGCTGATATAACATTACGAATAAAAAATAGGAGTGGTCGTTTACCGATTTTGCTCATATTCAATACCAACCTGGTATACCAACCTACACCACAAGAAAGAATATTTCTGCAAACTTTCATTATGATATCTTCAGCGGTTGTCTTGTGATCGTGATTTCAACATACAGACCAACATGACAGGCGGACGGACATGGCTAAATCGACTCAGGAGGTAACGCTATCGTCTCTATTTCTGTGTTACACATTTCGTGAGAAAGTGAATATGCCCTTAACCTTAACGTGTAGGGTGTAAAAAATGTGTTTTTTACATTTTTTTAAAAATAAAATTAGACAGATCATCAGGTGCGGTTGATTTTTTAGTATTACAGTTTTTGAAAGGTGTTCTGTTTTGAAAGCCGTTTCAAAGTGGTTACAGAAGACAGTAACAACGTCTGTTTTAGATGAATAAGTACTATTACCGACTAAAAGGGTTTCACAGGTATACGATGTAGTAATGAAAAGGCAGCTCTATATGAAATGTGTCCCTGTGTCCACTTTTAAAATTTTTTAATTTGGATACATACATATGTGTAAAATGGCAACACTGAGCACCATACAAACATTTAGTAGACTGGTGGACTGGCTGAAACTTTCTGTGACCAGCGACGAACAGACAAAGTTTAGTCAGCGGTCGGCAGGCAAATGGGAGCATAATGTGGGAAAGATAGCGACGTAGTGAGGAAATATTAAATTTTGTTGATACACGAGTTTCGGTTCGAAATCAAAAGAAACCTATTTAGTTATGTCGACCGTTTTGTGACGCATATGGATATTTTTTAGAGTAAATAACCGCTGTAAAATCTAACTTTCAGCCCTAAGTTAATAACATCAAGAAATGGAACGAGTTTCTTGTACGAATTTTTCACTTGACGATCGTATACCGACTAATTTTTGTTTTTCTGCGTGTCTAGTTTCATGATAAGGTCGATTTAATCGAATGTGTTATGAAAAAAGTGATGTAATAAATTTGCAATAATTATATGAAATATTAAAATTTTGCAAAACAAAGGCTGAAAAGTTTAAAAATAGCACTGTGTAATACAACAAAATAGCAAAGTAGCATCTCCACTCATGGAGTTGTCAACTTATGACTACTATCGTTGCTGCTCTGACTCCTAGCACCATGCATGGTGCATTTGTTTATCGTAATGTAACATCACATTCCATTAAAAAAGATCGAAAACAAGACAATACAAACCACTGACAAGACTGGAAAGTCCTCTCATTTCGTGAGCGACCTCAAAAAAGTCCGTCCGCGTACTCACGTAAAGTGTCTGTGAGTTTTATGTTCTAATTGTCACCTTGTTACAAGGTAAAACCGACTATTACAAAGCAAGATAACTGAAAACTTAAACCGTTTTGGTTTGTTATCACACCGTCAGATGCTAGGGTGAGTTAGTGACAGGGATACCAACGAAACAACATTATTTTTCTGGATTCTTAAGTAAACATTGATAGAAAACCTAGATTGTATTTAAGAGCTGTCGCGGTTTCAACGATTTCTTAGCAGTTTGAAAATATTATAAAAAGTAATGTAACTTTACTTGTTTTTGTAATTTTTCGATTTTCCTTTATTTAAATTAAAACGAGATAAAAACAAATAAAATC
This sequence comes from Myopa tessellatipennis, assembly GCA_943737955.2. NCBI lineage: Eukaryota > Metazoa > Arthropoda > Insecta > Diptera > Conopidae > Myopa > Myopa tessellatipennis. Next base: position 50,576,402 of record OX031316.1, on the reverse strand, counting down.
ACAATTCAAGCATTTAAATTAAAGAGCAAAAGAATTAAATCACAATTTAATAAAAATTAAAACTAAATCACAGATTAATATTCAACAAAACAGGTTGAATACGTTGGCATCTCTTTCGGCTAAAAATACATTAGGTTAAACAGCTATATTTACATATACGTATTATTGAAAAAACATTTTTATGAATATTAACTTCGTTTCCTTTGCAAAATATTTAATATTGTGCAACTACATGACTTGAAAAATGTTCCATGTGCATTTCCAGAAGCATTCCTTGATTTTAAACCATTTCTTTTGGGGGGAAAACTATTGTTTGGAAGTGATTTTATTTAAATTCAATTCAATTTATACAAAAATAACTTCAAAAATTATAGTTTTCACAGTCAAGTCTTTTTTTCCAACTGAAAAAAATGTCATATTCAATATAAATTAAAATTATTCCAAAGCATATACATATGTATGTTTTTAAATATTTTAAATAAAATGTGTTTTTTATAGCAAGTGATTATTGTTAATAATGAATAAAAAATAATATGTAATGAAGTTATTTATTTATAACATTCTTGAAAATATTGTTGACACCAAAATTTAATTTGTTTAATTTGAGGACCTGACAACGAGCTTAGCCAGTCGTGTTATTGGTCAATGAAATAACTAATGAGTTGTTAATATCTCTGCGCTTCTTACAGACAGATTGTACTATACCTTTAGGCCATACATTTCTTGGTAAATACAATTACAACATCTCCAACTTAAAGAGGGTTATGCTTCTGATGTGCTTTTGTACGCTGTGTAATGGTTAGCAGATATTCTTGAATCCAACGTTTCCAGAATTGATCATCGAAATATTGCACTTTTCTTCAATGTTTTTGTAGCAACAAATCATCAGTATTAAATTCACTTAATGGCTTGTTTCCATTTGACGAACCCTAAATCACGTGTCCCTGACATGTCTCAGTGGTCTTGAATTATTTACGCGTTCCCATTCCAACAAGTCATTGTAGAGCGTATCTTTTCTGAAGTTGAAGTTTGGCATTATTTGTCGAAGTACCCTTTTAACTGATTGGATTAAACATTCCTAACTACTACCCATATGAGGCTGGCGGATTGAAACACCATGATGTATACTCATTCGTGAATTTTATGGCAATAGTTTCGAAATTAACTTTTTTTATCGCGTTGATTAACTCTTTGAGCTCTCCGAAAATTAGAACCATTGTCACAGTAGCTTTTAACAGTATTTCCTCTTTTAACTATGAACTTTTGTATAACTATTATATGCAGTAAGTTATCATATTATGAGCTACTTCGATATGGATAATCGCTTCTCATGTCGAGCTATTTTAATGAACACGTATGAACATGGTCGAATAAATGGTGACAAACGAACTCTCGGCAATCTGGTCATCTCCGGAACTATGGACGTCGAAGATCTGTTCTTAACGAGATGACAATTTCATCGAATTATTTTGAGTTCACCTCTTAAGCGCGGAATGTAAAATTTTTGACGTAGTTCATGAGGCAAGTTTCGTGTTGAATGTGGTGAAATTTTGCATGACAATGTTGTATTAAAAATCTTCTACAGCGATATCTCCTTGGAAGTATTATTTTACGTTTCGCATATTCAATCACTTCGGCAGAGAGCTCGATTCCGCGGTTCATACGGAGTAGAAAACTTTCATCTATATACACTTGTATAGTGGATTTTGAAACACCTTCATTGTATTCTTGAAATATTCACGCTGTATTTGATGATATAAGAATCTCTCTGACATCGCTAGTAGTGTTCAATATCCAGGAGCGATGTATGGAACTGTTTTAGCCAAAAATGTTCGCCTACATTATGAAAGTATCTTCATAAGTACAACTCTGTTTGCACATCATCAGCTGTGTGTACATCATAAGCTTGGTTCATATGCACTATGTGCTCGGTTGCGTTTTAGCAATATATCACACTATGAAAAGCTAGCTGTTGCTGCTGCTAAAATTTGAGTTGCTTACATTGTTTCTAGCCGAAAATAGCGATTTCTTTCGCAATGCAGATTCTTTAAATAAATCTAAGAAATCGATAAGAATCTGGTGAAATTTTAAACGCTATGAATATTTTGTCTTTTTTGTTGCCGTTCACAAGTAATGTGTGAACGTTTAAAAAATAAAAAAAGTCATAAATTTGCGTCGTATTTTAAACTAATCTCTGCGTCAAGCAGCTATCTCAATAGGAAAATCCAGCTTTAGGCTGACGTTCTCGTAGTTTTAGTTGCTTTTGTGATAAAACTTATTGTTATATTTTTATCGGTTTCTCGGACAGACGGTCCCTGGAGCAAAACGATCTTCCAAATTTAAGCACCTCGCTGCAATATTACATTTTTGTACTGCATTTCGATTAAATCAATTACAAAACAGAAAAGTTGACAAAACAAAACTGAAGTAGATCATGACAGATGAAACGCATGACACATTCATTAGACTAACAATGAATAAAAACGGTCGAAAAATAGCGAAACATTGTAGATAATGGAGCATATTAGGTTGAAATAAATTAATTTTCAGACTATAAGAAAACCAGTTGAATTTTACTAAAAAAATTTAACCAACTTTTTCCCAGACGCAATATGATAGTTTTAAATAAATTTGTATATTGTATTTAGTCATTGAAAATCAAATTCAATTAAGTACTCAGCAATGTAGGTTCAAAATGCCAAACTGATATTCTACAGACAAATTTTTATGGTTTGTTTTCTTGTGTTTGAAGCTACAAGATTCAATGAATATCTTCATATATGAAGGTTACTTCAAGCCTTCTTTTAGAGTTGGCCCTCTACTATAATTAGAATTCGAATTAAGAGTTTTATTGTTTGCGTAGGATTTGACGCCTGGTTAAGTTCCACTAATGCTCTGGCTTCTGGTGTGAAATCCAAACTTATTAAATACTGACAACAAAATCTAATTTAGCCTAATTAGAGATTTAAAGGTTTTAAAATTTCTGCTCCAAACAACGTCTGCTTAGAAACATTTGAGTTTCTAAATTATAAAACATTTGAGTACTTACTCACCTCTCCGGCCGAATGTTTCCATACACCATATTTGATTGCACGACTTTGTATCTGAGCTTTAGGCGAAGCAGAATTGAAACTGAGCTCTGTGGGGAGTAGACAAATTTGAATAATGAAACTGTTTCCCTTAGATTCAGAATTAATATTGATTTTTATTAACAATAATTTGCCTATTTATGCTATTTATACTATATCTCTTACATGCTAACAAATCCAAACCGCTAACAATGCTAATTTGGAACATTTGCTCTGTTGACATAGTCATAGTGAATATGATCCCTTGCAAGTATGTAGAGTCGCTGCTTGCTTGGGTCACAGCACGAGTCAACGTGCTGAAACATGATCGACTATTGCCAACAACAATAAGCGACCTAGTCTTCGCAATTGTCCATATTGTCAACCTCGCACGGTCAACAATTCATTCATGCTTACCAGGTGTCGCCAACCTTGGCGCACTCCACAATCTTCTGTTTCCACAACCAGATTCAAGTAGGCGAAACTTACTAAAATTATAATAGCATTTTTTCACTGTTGGGCAATTTAAAAATATTCCTTCGCAAAATTCAAAATGTTAGCAAGATCACAGAAAGGTTTCTTGTATGTGTGAAAAATTCGTAAAAATAAATCCCAAAGAAGTCTATATCTTCAAACCATCGTGACACACCAGGATGAACACGTTGCAGCAAAAGCGTCCCGGTATAGGCAACTGGTTTTCATCACTACGCAAGCAGAAAAAAATTAAGCAATCTGCAGCCAATGGTGCCACTGACAAATCATTTCAGCGGAGCTGCGTTGATCTTAGCTCGAACAGCACCTTCTATCTATCACCTGAGAAGATAGATCAGCAACCAGACGTCAAAATTCAAATACAGTCTCCCCCGTCCACGACACCTGCCAATGAAACACCGGCTGTTTTTCTGGAAGGTAAAGTTGACCGAAGTACTTTGACCTCGGGTACACGGGTTTCGCTGCTATGCTCGGAATGCTGCTGTCCCATCTTGGCGCCACCTCTTTATAAATCACCAGCTTCTAAAGTGCCTCAAACAAGCGAGATTCAAATACCATTTGTGACAAACCTCTCTTTGACGACGCTTTCAGAGTTCAGCAAAGAGTATCGAGTTGAGACAGATGTTAGTCAGGAGGTGAAGATTACGCGATTGCCTGGAGTTGAGTCGATTGTGAACACCTACAACAGGTGCTCGGAATTCAAACGCACCACAACAACCAAAACTACGACTATACTCGTCGTTGCACGACCAATAGAGTTGGTGTTGAACAAGCGCAGCGAATTTGTGTCGCAGCGCAGACGCTTAGCTAAAACACGTTCGAATAGTTTGGGTTGCATATTGGACGATGAAGGCACAGATGAGGAGGTGAACATATACTCCTCACACAATTCACCTGATAGCTCGTTACTCATTGATGACAGCTCAACCTCGCTGAGTGAGAATGAGGGTAAACTCCAAAGTAGCCACCAGCAAACGCCGCTACTTCCAAACAAAATAGGCATGTGCGACGTGTGCCGAAATGTTTTACATCTAAATCGTAACAACATCGTCAACACAGATGAGACAGTCACCATGCGGCAAAAGGTAGGACCTCCCTGAATTGCTTAGCTGACCTTACCTTTTTTCGTTCTCTTTGAAATAGGAAATTTAACTTAATTTACAGAAAGGTTTGTTCACACTACTTACATAACTACATTATTCAAAATAGGATGCACCACATCACAGTATTCTGGAACAACTTCCCTTAGTGTACGTCACTTCGCGTTAAATAAAACGCGAAAGTTTTCTATAAAGTTATGTAAGTTAGTTACTGCAGTCGCCGATCTATCAACCTGAATTTGAACGTTTTTTGCTGTTTCCTTGTTAATTCAGCCTCGTGCTCTGATTACAGTATAAAATATAGTTGATATTTTCCGGATAACTCCTAACTTTTGCTCTTCTAGTTCGACATGTGTAGTACATATCGCGTGAATACATATATCGTCTATAAAGACTTGAAGAATTTTATTTTTTTTCACAAGTATAACTTTACGAACATACAATTTATTCTTTTATACATAGCTCGATGTGCACCTGAACTATCCCCCTATTGTTCCTTGTGCATATTAATTCTAAACATAGATATTGGCTCAGAGATTACATCTGTAAGATTTGCACTTAGTGCAGAGTCAATTAAGTGCTAATTGTAAAATTGTAAATTGCTGGTTGCATTGCAATTGCTTAAATTGTTGTTGTGGTGCATATTTTAGAATCTTCATAAGATTCCTCTTGACCTCTGTTTATATATGTACTAGTATAATATATAAGACTTTCTTCGCCAGGAAGTTATTATTTTTTATTTATTTCTTAAAAAAAATTGCGAAGCCTTTCGGACTTTCTCATCTTACTATTGAGAAATTACACTATTATGAAAAATTATTAATTTTTTAAATTATTAAATTTTTCATAATAAAATCTGACAAATTAATCAGCATAATCTATGAAAAAAAAAAATATAAATTTCCTCCTAATCGGATTTATTGCACAAAAATGGTGAAGCCTTTTTTGAAATTTGGTTGCTACAAAAGTCCCGGACATATTTTGCTAACAGACAGACACACGACACAGGGATTTTATAAATGTATGTATATAGATTATTCTGGGAATCTCTTGTTATCATTACTATGTAACATTGTAAAACCGGTTTATCCGTTAATAGATCCAGAAAAAGCTGCGTCCAATCTTTGTTAAAAAAGCAATTCATTCGTGTGTTTCCAGCAAATCAAAGATGAACTATGTGAGGTGGTATCCGAGATGGAGTCGCTCGATGTGTCGGAAGATTGCAAACATTCCAATAAAGACAAACAAATGTCAATAGGACGGAAAAAATTCAATATGGACCCAAAAAAAGGTACAAATTTCAAGTCAGTTAAAAGGGGTTAGCTTTTTTAATTAAGCAAATAAACGGGAGTGTAAATAAACTGTGAATACATAATTTAATTAAGTATATTAATATTGTATCTGTATTATAAATATATTTATACCCTACACACGAAGTGATGAGGGTATATTCACTTACTGCTTCCGTTTGTAACGCATTAAAGGAGGCGTGACAGGTATAGAAAAGTATATATATTCTTTATCAGCATCACCTCCTGAGTCGATTTAGCCATGTCCGTCCGTCTGTCTGTGTGTCTGTCTGTCTGTCTGTGGAAATCACGATTACAGGAGAATGAATAGAGATATCTTCATCAAACTTGGCACGAATATTCTCTATCATCACAGGATGTTTGAGATTGAAAAGGAAAAAACCTAGACCATAGCCACGCCTAATTATTAAGTAAACGTGTGCAGGGTATATGAACTTCGGCCAGGCCGAAGTTAATACTCTTTCTGGTTTGTATATGTACTTCTGTGGGCAAAAAATAGTAAGACTTTTTAATTTAAATTTCGCTCGGAAATCCATTCGTCGAAATTTTTTTTTCTTTGGTTAATATGACTGTCAGTGACATCTGTGCCAAATATCACATCAAAGTAATCATTAGTGTTTAGTATACGCTTGTCTTTCTGAAGTACAAGTGCATTCGTTGATTTTTACAATGAGTGAAATTATTCAACAAAGAACTTTCATTAAATTTTGTGTGCGGAATGAAATTTCTGGTGCTGAAACGTTCAAAATTAAACAAAAGGCCTTAGGTGATAATTGTATGTCGGAATTATGGGCCGACAACTCTTGGTTTTTGTACCACGATAATGCACCGTCGCATACCGCATTGATTCTTCGTGAGTTTTTCGCCAAAAATCTAGCGTATTCGCCTTCTTGAGTCAATTGAAGACATTAAACGTGAATCGCTACGCGCATTGAAGGCTATTTCGGAAATTGACTTTAACAACTGTTACGAGGATTGGAAAAAACGTTGGCATGAGTGTATTGTGGCCGGGGGGGATTACTTTGAGGGGGACGAAATAGATTTGGCAGAATAAATCAAGAATTTTAAAATTATGAACAAAGTCTTACTATTTTTTGCCCAGAGTTTTTTGCCCAGTTACTCACAAAATTGAGCGTACACGTAGTTCAAATAGCAAAATGGTGAATACTGACCTCATAAGTCAATGGAAAATTTTTTAAAAAATTCATATTAACAGATCGGGGTTCTACTAGTCCATCATAAATATTTATTTTTACAAAGAAAACACAACAACATATTAATAAATATGAAAATTATGGCGAAATTCAGGTCACAAAATTGAGCATACACTAAAAGTAAACTAAAGAAAAATGTTTCTAATCCTAAAAATTTTCGAATTTTAGTAGTCCGTAGGATCACCTCCTGTGTCTATTACTGATTGTATTCGCCGTGGCATGGAAACAACCAACTTTTGATTAAACGATGGCGATATCTCTTCCTATATTTTTCTTATTTCCCTTTTTAAGACCGTCTTGCTCCTGGGATGGACATTGCGTAATTTTGACTTGATTTCACCCCACATATGCGCTATAGGGTTCATGTTCGGTGGAGTTTTGAGTTGCTTTGGTGCATTATAAGCGGTGCTCAGAAGCGTGTTAACATGAGCTCTAGCAAACTCCGATCGTTTCTTTTTGTTTACAGGAGATTTGAATGGCTTCTTGCCTGCGATACGTCCATTGAAATTGTTTTTTCGAAGCAAACGATGAACTGTTTCAGTGTTTATTTATGGTTTTGGATACTTCTAGTGTTAATTTAGGAACGATAATCTTGGAATTTAATTGCAGTTTCCGAACAATATTGCGCTCATCAACTTCTGTTAGCAATTTTTTTCGACCTCTTCTTGCGGAATTTCGTATTGTTCCTTCATACCGATACTTATTAATGATTTTTTGGACGGTACTATGAGATCTATCAATGGGGTCACCAATTTACCGATACGATTTTCCTTGGCAACAGAGTTTTATTACTAGTTCTCTAATTTCAAGAGTTGTTTGTTTTCTTGTAAGTACCATTACGAACACAACACAAAATATAAAGTACTGACTTTAACCAAATTAGTTATAAAACGTGCATACATTAGCTGTATAAACTTTAAAATGTTTTTTAGCACCTTATTGATTAAAAGAAGTACAAATTTTTAGTGCAATTACCAAGTGTATGCTCAATTTTGTGACCTGAATTTAGCGGTAGTTTCCACATTTGGAATTGTTGTGTGGTGTTCTTTGTAAAAAAAATAATTTATGTTGGTTACTATTTAGTAGGAGCCTCATCTGTTAATATGAATTTTAAAAAAATTTTTCCATTGCCTTATGCGGTCAGTATTCACCTTTTTCCTATTTGAACTAGGGTGTACGCTCAATTTTGTGAGTAACTGTTTATATTTTTTATATGATTGATATTATATGTATACGAGTTCTACCATTAAGTATTTTTTCTTAATATTTTATCGTGGTTGGTCGTGTGTAAAGTTTATAGGTATTTTATTACTTTCATACCAAGACTATGTTATACTTTCCTGAAGTATTAATATTATTAATTAAAAAATTAATTATTATTATATTAATATTATTTATGTAATACATACATAACTATTACATTATTACTATTACTATAAGGTCATTAAACAACACGACCTATTAATTTTGTGTGTATTTAACTTAAGGTTAGGCTTTTTATAAAGCTTAGCACCTTCCTTGGCTTCAGTACAGAATTTGCAGTTGTCTGCTTCGGTTAGAAAAATAATGAAAAATGCGATATATTCTACAGTATTATTACGACAAAGAGAAAAACGCTGCGCAGGCTGTGAAAAAGCACCTTTGTGCTGTCTCCGGTGAAGGTGCTTTATCAAAATTTGCTGCGCGGAAATGGTTTGCTCGCTTTCGTTTTGGTAATTTTAATGTGAAAGATGAGTTACGACCAACAAGATGACCACAAAACTGTTTTAAACCATCTACACAAGGCTGGCTACCGAAATAAGCTCACGGTTCTTCATGCAACATCATCCAATATTAACATCTGCAATGCGGTGCTCATGTTGATATTGGATGATAGAAAACGCAATGAAATCGAGCCTTTTTTAAAACGTATCATAACCGGTGAGTGTTACGTATGATAATCGGAAACCGTGGACAAGGAATGGAGAGAGGTCACAAACGTTCGCAAAACCAGGATTGACGCTGAAAAAGGTGATGTTATGTGTTATGTGTGTACTGTAATGGAATCGTCCACCATGAGCTACTTCCAGTTGGTCGAACAATTGATTCTGAACTCTATTGTGAACAAGTAGAGAGATTATGGCAGGCAATTGAAAGAAAACGGCCGGAATTCCATCTTCCATCTTGACAAAGCTCGACCACACACTTCTTTGATGACCCGTAAAAAATTGCAAGAATTTAATTGGGAGGTTTTGATGCATCCACCATATACTCGTAGTCCAGACATAGAACCCTCAAACTACCACTTGTTCCGAGTGTCCTGTCGTTTCTTTAACCGTGTGCTGCGTTCTCGTGTTAGGACAGGGTATAAAATGAATGTCATCGTCTTCTTTGTATTTATTAAATTATTTGCAATTCTTATTGCAAATGTCTGATATGTATCTGGTGCTATGTATGCACATAAGTATGGCATTTAAGCCCGATAATTCAGGCCCTATTTCAGGCCTCTTATTATTCTTTCTTAAACACAAATATTCTTATTTTATATATTTTATTTCATTTACACAAATTTTACCAATTTGCTCTGATTTCAGGCATTGAGTATTTGGTGGAGAATCGTCTGCTTCGAATGGATCCCCAAGATGTCGCGCATTTTCTGTATAAAGGCGAAGGTCTCAATAAAACGGCAATAGGTACATATGTATATAAATTAAGATCAACGTACGAAGAGACAAATTGTCACAAAGGTTTTTGAAACCATCAAGTTGGCACTGATTGAAAAAAAAAACATTATGAAGCCTCGTGAGATATGATACGTTATCGGTAATTTTTCCTTAACCTGCAGGTGATTATCTCGGGGAAAAAAACGATTTCAATGAAGACGTTTTGAAGGCTTTCGTGGCGCTGCATGACTTCACAAATCTTATATTGGTACAAGCTTTAAGGTAACTTTTAACTCATAAGGAACTTTCAACTCATTGCGAAAATTAATATTTTGTTATACTCTCAATTGCAGACAGTTCTTGTGGTCCTTTCGACTGCCTGGCGAGGCCCAGAAAATCGATAGAATGATGGAGACATTTGCTCAGCGATATTGTCAACTAAATCCTGATATATTTACTAACACCGATACTTGTTACGTTCTTAGTTTTGCCATTATAATGCTCAATACGTCCCTGCATAATCCATCAGTAAGTACTGCTTTAAGATACCAATTATTTACTATCAAAAAAGAGCAGACAAGAATTGAATACCTGTCACATAACGTGTGAGAACGCATGATAAGAAATATGTTTGTTATAATTTAGATTTCCATTCATAACTTCTTATTAGTATAAACACTTATGAGTATGATTCATTCGTTATGACTTTACTTGCAGGTTAAAGACAAACCCAGCGTGGAGCAGTTCATATCGATGAATCGGGGCATCAACAACGGTGGTGATCTGCCACGTGGTCTTCTAGAATCGTTATACGAGTCTATACGAACCGAGCCATTCAAAATACCACAGGATGATGGTAATGATTTGATGCACACATTCTTCAATCCAGACAAAGAAGGATGGCTTTGGAAACAAGGAGGACGGTACGCTAAAACGAAATTCAGGTCAAAGTCCAAAGTACTATGAATAATTTGTCCACGCTTCTTTTTAGGTATAAATCGTGGAAACGGCGTTGGTTTATATTGAATGATAACTGCTTGTACTATTTTGAATACACCACTGACAAGGAGCCGCGAGGCATTATTCCATTGGAGAATATATCTGTGAGTATATTATTGAGCAGCTTATTGGGAGTACTTGTTTGTTTACACTAGTGTACCTATCTCGACAGGTGCGTGAAATTCATGATCGCAGCAAACCACATTGTTTTGAGTTGTGTGCGACGGGAGGCGCCGACATCATCAAAGCGTGCAAGACTGACTCGGAGGGCAAGGTTGAACATATAAATATTGCAAGCAGCATGCAGATTTTTGCATTTTTCTTTGTTATTTGCAGGTTGTGGAGGGCAAACACTCCGTATACCGTATGTCTGCTGCCACCGAAGAAGACCAACAGGAATGGATTAAGCGGCTCACACAGTCTATAAGTCACAATCCATTCTACGATATTTTGGTACAAAGAAAAAAGAAAGCATTGAGCAAGAGCTAGTACTAGTTGTAAATATTCCGCACGGGAAGGCGAATTTGATTGGAGTGGATTGGACTCGAAACTCCAACGAATATTCAACATAGAGCAAACTTGAAGACAAGATTTAACAACTGTCGCCTTCAACGCCCGCGGCTTTTTCTTCTTCATGCTGCCTTAATTTGTTCGTTTACACTTTGGCACGTTATTCGCTTCTACATTTTTTTTGTTTTGTTAAATTTACTCAACGTTAATTGTGATTTTCCAAAAAGGTCAAATATTTATTGGAGTTTTGTATATCTTCTGTTTTGTTATTGCAGTTTTATAGGAACATGTTATATGTAACTTCTGCAGTTAAAGTAACAATTTCAAGCACCGATTTTTTTTAAGCAAATTTTATTCTGTCATCAGAAATTACTCTATTGACTTTAACCACCTGAAATGAGATACTAGCAATAGTTTAAATGATTTCCATTACTGTTAATCTCTTTATTAATCTACTTTAAAAACTTCATTCTTCACCCGGCCCGTCTCATCCTTCCTGATTGCCCTGGCCGTTTTGTTGTGATATAATTTTAGTTATCTTTATCATTAGTTGAAATTCTGTTAGTTCAAATAACTATAGAAATGTGCAAATTTGATACTATATATGTACACGGAAAATAGAAATAAGTTCTATTATCAAGTGCACGGCAATATTTCCGGACTTTGTTAAGTTGTTTAAAATGCCTTCGAAAAATGGTCTTAAGTATATTTAAGTATTCTGTGTATATACATATAAGTGGCTCTTTAAGTTATGTATGTTTAGATTGAGACCGTTTCTTTCAACATTTTAGCGTAAACTAGCGCTCCAACATCCAAGCGAGCTTTACGTAGTCTGTGAGATCGTCTTCATATATATTCGAAGCAGGAAGTCATGGTAACGAAACAAGTTACTATGATTGTAAGTGTTTCGCATTATATTAAGTGTTAGTCATATTAAACAGTAAGATGTTAGGAATATGAAATATGTAAATAAATACATTTTAATACGCTCTATAGTAAACGTGTTTATCTCATAACTGTAAGTAAAACCCTTTTCGCTTATCAAGTGGTTATACCCTACACACGAAGTGATGAGGGTACATTCACTTATTGCTTCCGTTTGTAACGCATTAAAGGAGGCGTGACAGGTATAGAAAGCAATAAAAATTTCACAGTTTTGACGAACAATGTTCGTAGTGCAATATCCGCATACGCTCTTGTTGTTATTGGATCTCTGAGGCAGGAGAAGTCGGTAATTTTCGATGTTGAGGTCGCAATGAGAGCGAGGTTGCCGTATCCATAGAGAGTAACTTTTTCCTTTTAATTTGTTTTTAATCGATTAGTTTTGATACTACTTAGTGAAGGGTTTCTGCACATTATCTCATCACGACCGCTCCCAGTGATTCCATTCTTAAACTGAAGGAATCTTTCACTTTGAATGTCAACGTAATACGAAGATTTCCTATTTTCGAAAAAACTTATGTTTAGGTTTCTGTAAATGTACATAACTCTGACTATGTTGTTTTTAGGGAATAGCTTCTGTAAAAAGAATATATTAGTAGATTGTATACGAAACAATTTCTGAAAATTCTAAAGAGAACATTCTGAAAATTCGGTTGATTTTGGGTGGAAAACGAATAAAACTAAACGTTTATTTCATTTCTTTATTATATTTTCTATATATTTCTTCTTCTTGCAGTTTATTTTTGTTGTAAGGTTTATTCTATGTTTATGAATTTCCTTTCATCTAAATATTTCAATTAATAATACAATATACTTCATAGTTAATAATAATTTATATATTCTTTTGGTATAAATACTTTATAAAGATTTCATTTCCTACTCCAACTTATATTGTAACTTTAAGCGATGCTATACGAGTATAATGATTTCAGTTATTATTTTCAACGTGTTCTTAACCAATTTCGTCGTTATCGGTTGGTATTTTTGCTCGGCAAGGAATAGAAATAATTACATATCCGTAATTGTCTGGTTAAACGCAACTAAGAATTTTATGTTTCTTTTCTGGAAATGAAAAGCAATGCACTGGCACTGTCTATTTTTGTAGTACTTGAACATGGCGAGGAAACTAATAAAGTCAACTTCGGTGTTACGTTGTTTATTGTGCGTATTTGTTATTAGTTTTCATTATTTTTAAATATTCGAAAAATTACAGCAACAAATTTCGAAGTTCCTTGTAAGTGAAAGAAACGTACTACTGCTTCTTTATTTTAAATGCATATAGTAGGAACTTGTATATATTCCTATACAACATCCGGAAAATATTTTAATATGTGATCACCTACGAAGGTTATGTGAAAAGTATTGCATACAAAGTGTAAACCTGAAGTACATACATATAATACTCGTACTTACATATATGTATATACATATGTGAAATTAAGATTTGAATATTTGAGAAATAATTAATAGATAGCTTCAGATAAACAAAGTTCTAAGCTGTTGTTTAAGTTTCATAATAAGTAGATAAAGTGGTTTAATTTTGCTTTTGTTATTGCATTATGTATTTAATTTATTTGTAAATAAAAACGGAATTTTTTAATGAAATTTTTGTTCCAAAAAAAGTAAATGAAATTGTGTTACTGTTGTACAAAAGTGTTTTAACATTTTCTTGTATTTTTTTCAGTTTAGTAGCTCAGTCTTATGAACAAGTTGTTGTTTCGTTAAAACTTTTGTGGTTATTTAATGTATTGCAATTTATGGAATCAAAAAAATTGTGTACTTAAGAGCAAAAAATGTACAATAGAAGTACCATTAAACAAAAGCAAATGTAATGGAATCAAAAAACTTAAAAACCAAGATTACAGTAAAAACTGCTGCATTATGGATTCTAAAGAACGTAGCATTTCTTCGGTAACTCGAAGACTCCTAAGACTAAGAATTTAGATTGATTTCCTAATGATCCACGTTTAGCGAAAATATATTTGTTTTTTGTAAAAACATCAATTTTAGATACATCGATGTAGGAAGTTCGGAAGACTTGCTTATCTAGATTATAGATATCTGTATTCATGAACAATTGTGATTTCGCCAAGATTACATTTCGGTTTCGTCTTAAGAAATGTAAATGTACTGAACTAAACACGTGCACGTCCCAGTTGAAATCCCTATCGAAACCAAGTTAATGTAGGCTTCGAGGAAGTGTATTTCCTGTACTGTTTTCATTGGTTAAAATAGCTATGGACTCTAAACCGGAAGCCTGTAGCAACCAATCAAGATACGAGTACGTTACGAGTATGTGCAATAATAACAAATGAAAAACTTCAAGAAAATTTAACCACTGCCGAAAGTGACCTGGTTGTCCTTGACCTCCTCGACATCCATTTTGTGCTCAGATTAGTTTTTGTTCTTTTGCATTTCTTTGTTTTGTTTTGTTTTTTTTTTTTTTAAATTTTTATATTGTTTTTCGGTTTTGAAATCCCTTAACAAATGTTGCTTTTTAAATTTAAAGCCTAAGACTGCTAAATTATCACTACCGATATTGATAACATTTCCACTTGAGTGTGAAAGTTCTTATTTATTGGGTTTTTTATTAATTTTATGCTTGCCTAGTTCCATTTTATTTTAATAATAATATCAACTCATCTCCAAGTTTCACTGATCTACACTCGCATCAACAAGTCACGTTTACGTATTTTCCCAAAAAATGGAAATTATTATAAATAGGAGCTTAACAAATTAAGTTTGATTCATGACTTCATTATGTACATTTACAATTTTAGTTCAACTGTATTATCAATTCAAATTCAAGAAAACAAATTCTTTGGCTTAATTTGTATTTATTTATTATTAAGTAATTCAATTTAATAAAATTCTAAAGCGGTTAATGTTCTTTATTAATCGGTAATAAAATGTAATTCTTAATTCAAATAGTTAAATACGCTATATGTTAGTGTGAATTAATGTATATGTAATGTATGTATGTATGTATATATAATTATATATTTTATGTAAGAAGCACTTGAATATATATTTTTAATGAAAAAGAAGTTAATTTCCTTATGTAGTTAATTTAATTTTTTATTCTTTAGTCTCTAGTTGTAAATGTTTTTAATAATTAATACGTTTTCTAATAATATATATATAGATATATATAGATACTATATATATGGATATTATATATATATATATCTATGTACATATGTATACGTATTATGTTTGTATATAAATCTAGCATTTGTGAGAGTAAAATTTGTTTTTTCGGTTTCCCTTAACAAGGATACAATTTCTCAAGGGAATCAAGGGAACAAAAAGTAACGTAATATACACGCTCTAGTTCCCCGCACACTCTAATAGAAAAGGAACCACATGAAATGAGGTAAACAAAACAACAAAATCTCTATGAAATTAAATACGAATTTCCAACAAAAAAGTGCACAAAAAACCAACATACATACATATGTACAAAGAACAATGTTTTCGGCATAAAAAGTGTGAGCAAATTTCTTTCAAGAAGCAGCAATATTCAATCTGGATGTATGTGGAAGTATTCACACTTGGACCTTGGACCTGTACTGAGTTGCCATAACAATGGGTGGCGTTTAATCGAACATTCAGGAAATTGAAGATTATAAGAATTTGCATGGTCTCGGCTGGTCTGGCAGCCACTATTTTGTGACAACAACATCCAGAGACACGCGAATTTGAATCATTGCTTAGTCAAAAACTGCTCAAATAAATTGCATTGGTGAATTACCAACAAAAAGGCAGAGATAGAGAATCAAAATCAAAATAGCTTGTTGAAATATTATTTGTTTTCCAAAATTGAATTTAAAAAAAAACATATTTGGATCGTGAATGAGCTCGTTTAAGAAAAGAAAAAGAAACGAAACACAAGAACAATTTAAAAAGCTTATAATATAAATCAGTTATTAAGTAGACAACTTTGTGTAAATATAAACTTTGTGTCATCAGATTAGAATTGTATGGGAAACTCTTTTCCTTCATTTCGCTTTGCTTTACTTCCTAGAATGTGTATAAAAACTCTCTATATTTAATTTTACTGTTATTCTACTTTTAACGCCCTAAATTTTCAGTTACTTCAGGGCTTTGTTTCTTACTACATACTATATAAAATGTTTATAAGATCGGCATATTCTTCAGCTTCTTTCGATGGAACTAAAATGTTCGACAATATTTTTGTTCTTGTTTGCAAATTTATAATTGCTGATTAGTTTTTAATTAATATGTATTGCTTTGCTTTGCTCACGTTTGTCAAAACTAAGGTACTTGAAAAATAAGTTTCCACAGAACTGAAATAAAATGATTAAAAGGAAAACGAACAATTAAGTGTTCAAATGCTTTATTAATGCAATCATCTGTACATCAACAATTGGAAATAATACTAAAAATACAACTAAATATTCAAATCGTACTTTAACCCAAAAAATACCCAATACTTAAAGTGCAGAATAAACTTCTTCAGTCTGCATGCTATGCAAGTGATGAGGAAATGTAATAAAACATAAATATTAAAATGTAATAAAGAAAAATGTTTGCTTTATGAAGAAAAGGATATACAATATTTGCTTTCTTTGGCAGCACTTTATAACTATTATTATTTGCAAAATAAATACACATGTAATGTATATTATTTTCTCCTCTGTCTAATATTTCTTATAGCCTTATTTATATGTAAAAATGCGTTTCCAGAAATAATTTCGAATAGATTCACTTTAATAATGCTATTATAATTTCAAGTTTTACTTCGAATGTTTAGATTTTTCTACGCTTTTGTTTTTTAATTTCTTGAGACCAAGCATGTTTTAGTGAGCATTTTTATACACAGTTCGGAATATGAAAAATTTATGTGCATGCTTCTTAGTATTTTTCACTAGGTATTTGGTTAATGTAATTGAATTCTATACTGAAAACTATATTATGTTACTTAATATATACGTATAAGTAACTTGTGTTATTTACAGTTTATCAAATGAATGATTGAAGCTTTAGAAGAACCATCTTCATTTCTTAATTAGAAGGTTTAAAAGCGTCTGACTAAAAATAAATACTATGCATAAATTGTAATTTGAATTTGTTATTATTTAATTATTTATTAGTTTTTAAAAATTTGTACCAAATCCCGTTTGATTTTTGCTTGAAAAATAAAGCAAAAATAAAATGCAATTCAAATCTTAGAAATGTCGACAGTAAAGCTTCGGCGGTGCAAATGATAAACTTGCATTCTTACTACAATGCAAATACATAGTAATAAAAGTTCAATTTCCCCAGAGTGAGGTGAATGTAAAAAATTTGATATTGCACTATGTACTAAAGTTATATATTCTATATACACGCACATTTTGAAAGTGAATGAAAAACGGTTTTCCGCATTTACAGTACTAGCCGTCGACCAGACGAATCATAGTCTGGGTGGTTGGTAGCGGTCGATTGGTAGTTTTTGCTGATCGAGAAGCTTAACTTAAACATTGTCACCGCTTAACTTTACAAGACACAATTTTGATTTCTCGTTTAACGAATCAGAGCTGAGAGATACGAGACGATAAGTGAAATCAACATGAAATAATAGTATGCTTCCACTCGATAATAGTTAGCTTCCACTCGATGCACGTTCATCTCAAATTATAAACCATGGCTAATAAAAGCGAAGTGTTTTGGCCCTGTTTACCTCCAAGTATAGATGCAACGAATGTTAGCCTTTTCATATATAATATGTATGTATATGAACCTATTTAGGTATGTATGTATGTACTTAAATAATGCTAAATATCGCACATGCCGCTGTAAATAATGTTACTAATTTCTTACTGTTGCGATTCGCAGTTATTATTTCTGATGAAGATGGTTACAGTAGAAAGCATGCTTCGGCCGTGGTTACGCTATCGTTCTGAAATACTCCTAAAAATGTTGCATTGTGTTTCCATTCGAAAGTGATGGGTTTTCGACAAATGATTTAACATAAATTAAAGATATTATTAATACCTGTACAACGATTGTAACATCATCCAGATATCTCTTATACTTTCGTAGATATCGGCGGTTAAATTTAAAATTTCAAGGGGCTATAACTCTGGCCCCAATCGAGTTCGGGATCAATTGTTATTGTTGCTGGGGTCAGCGCCAAAAACTGCAACAACAATCAAGTCAGAGCTAATTCGCCGTGACTGATCGATTAAAGGAAAAACTCAAGTGGAAAATTTCAACCACTTCAGCCGAACAGTGTTACGTTAGTGCGAAATTATCAATTTACTAAGTTTAGGACTAAAAAGGGCCAATTTTTTTGCCCAAATTAACTCAAATCTAAGGTTTCATTCACAGCCACATTTCTAATGCTGATTTACACTACGCACATTGATAATTTTGTTTGGTGTTGTGTTAGGCCCATATAAAGCATTGCACACATTTGTTTGATCAAACAGTCCAAATAAATGAACTATTTTACTCTCTCGTCATATCTGTTTGCTTCATATGTAACTGCAAACACATCGAACAGCAAACGCCGTAGTATTTATACAGAGTTGCTTTGTGTAATTATTTGCACGCAGTCCTCCTTCTTCGGATATCAGTGCAGCTTTTTCACTCCAAAACATGCATACTTCTTTATTACACCACATAAGAACTCTATTCGCTTTGTAGTATGGGGCAACGAGTATGTATCATGAAGAGCCTTTGTAATCTCGTCATGATACAAACTCGTTGTTTGTGGTTCATTACACGGTGATCAATGAACTACAGTTCAATGTGTTTGTCGTTGTTTGAAAGTTTCCGAGAGAATTCGTCGCTTTTTCGCTGTGATCGAGGCTTGGAGATTCCATCACTGAGTTAGACACTGAGTTGCTTCGAATGAACGATGGGTCTTCGTGTAATAACGACGGAGAGCATAAAAATGGCGACCGTTTTTACCGTTCATCGATCATCGTGTAATAGGGGGTTTGCACTCGTCGACAGCAAACAGAGTGTCCATTCTCTCAGGGATAAACTGCGAGTTGACAACTTTGTACAGAAAACAAAAACCATGCGACTGTTTGATCAAACAACTGTTTGCAATGCAATATGGACCTAATATGGGTAATAATAATAATAAAATAATGTGTGTAATAATAGCCAAAATGCATTCTTTACAAATGCAATAAGTTTACGTTTCATACTGTTCATAGAAGTTTGTCCTCGTCGACAGCAAACATTTTGGGCGGCCTCGCAAAAGTTCATATTTTTGATAAAACAAATCTATCCTCCTCACTAATTAACACAGTATTTGTGTTCCTCATTACATTAACTAGCCGGAGTGCAAGCTCATCTTCATCATAATTATTTGCCACTAATTTGATATAAATTAAGCAGATTTAAAAACGTGCGTCTACTTTTGACAGTGTTTCAAATGCTATCTATGCTAAGAAAGGAGTAAAATTTGTTCATACAAATTGGTATATTTAATCTTATTTTGCTCCATTTGGCTTCAGCTACGAGTAAAAGTAGTGGTATAAAACAGTTGAATAAAAACATTTAAAACAAATGAATGATGAGTCGTGTAATCACAAGAGAGAAGAGAATAAGCGATAGAGCGATTTCTTAATGAACTGTATAATTGTTCCTACAAATGACACTTACAGAAATTTTGTATGGAGACCTGCAGTCATGAACAATCGACGAGGGAAGTTTCGCTAAACTGGAAATCGAAATTTCACTTAACTGCATCGCATCCAACTTCATTTCATAATATTTCAAAAGTAACGCAAGGTTACGGTTACGGTTACGCTACGGTTCAGGTCTGGCAAGTAGGAGTTTTTTTATTGTTTTGTGTGTATGCCGTTCTCTCTTTTATACACAAAACAAAAACAAACAAGGTCTGAGAGTAAAATTTCCCCGAGTTTGCACGGTAGCGTTTTTCACGGCATAATCACGTTTTTTAATTAACTATACAGGTCTCCATTCAAATCCATTCAAATCCATTTTCTTTCATTTTATTTTTTATTTTTTGACATTTTTCGGAATGCGTAACCAACTTTACACTTGTAAAAACTTTACATTCAAAAAAGAGGGAAATCCTAAAATTTCCCTATAACCTAGATAGACCTAGGTAAAACATGGCTAAGTGTCAGTTGTATGGCGAAGTTTTAATACAGTTCATTAAAAAACGCATCTCGTGTAGTTTCATTTAATTTTAATGTGTATGAGTATGTGTATATTTTTGTTTGAGTATTGCGAGTTAGTGAGACGTGAATGAAACTGTTACTATGTATACTTAAATAAGTTACATGCTAAACTATATTTTCTACTTAAAGTATTTTTCTGTGATCACTTTTCGTTTGACCGCCCGCTACTCGTGTTCATGGGTCGATTGCGGTTGGCGCTACTACATAGATTTTTGGATGCGTGCATTTAATATAATATTTGAATATATTTCCAAAACCATGGAAAATCATTTTAACCATGGATTCTGTAGTTCTTGTAAAAATGTTTTGTATATGTACATACAATATGTACTATGAATGTATGTATGTATGTAGTTATTTACAAAGGTCCCTAACAATTGGCCGAGTTCCTTTCTATGTACCGCAAATACCATTCTCTGGACGTCTGAAATTATACATATTATCTCGAGCTTCGAAGGCCGGCTGACTGACTCCTGCAAATCCATACAAAATGTAAGCTTAAGCATCACGAACGACCGCATTTATTTGTTACTTGTTATTTGTATAACATTTCAATGTTATGTTGAAAGCTTCTCTAACTTAATATCAACGACTGACCGGCGTTTTTTTGAAATTTGTATCTGTCCTAAAGTTGATTATATTTAGTTTCAATTCTAAAGTAGTATAAGTGACTCTTTCGATTGATTAAGTTTACAGCTCTTCTAAAAATATTTGTTTTGTTTTAAAAAACCTTTGGCTCCAGGTGAGGTTATATGCCTTATTAAGGTGCATTTTTATAGATTTACTTCCTTCTTTCCATTCCTATTTCTGCATTTTAGTGAAAATGTGAACTTTTAGTATTTTGTTATTGCATGCATTTAAGTATCAGCGAAATGTCTTGGAGTCTACTTCAGGTTTTCATTAATTTTGGTTTGATCCGTCTATTCGAACGAACAATTTGTCCAAGAAGGTTTGCTTTAAACCGCAAAAGAAAACAAATAGCAAGATTAAAAATAGAGCTTTCAATGTTTTGATTAAAGTTAACAAAAGGTTAATCTTAAAAGTCAAGAGTGAACAGATTTACAGAGCTATTTAGCTACATTTTTGGAGCTTTAAATTAATCTGACTTGGAAAACTGTGATTCACCAAAACAGTATTCGCATCAAACTTCATTGACTGTAGCCCGTTACAAAATCAGTAGATGTCATTCTCGTCCCAGTCGACTGACTGCAGCACCAACTTGTCAAGCTCCTTGGAATCCCCGGAGCTGCTGTTACGTCGCCTACGCCGTCGATTCAGATTCGACCATTTCCGGTTCAGCTGCGCCATCTGCGGGGCGGTGGCAAATAACATGGCAGCTGCAGCGGCGCTCAAGCATGTCGGTGTGTAGACATGGGAAAGGTTGCTGCTGCTAATGTTGAATGTTTCTTTGTTCTGAAACATAAATTTTCGCGAGTGATATCCTGCTGTTGCTAGTTGTTGTTGCTGCTGCATACAAGTCGCATAAAGTAATTGAGACTGCTGCCTTGTCGATGGCAACTTAATCATGGCCAACGATAACGTTTCCTCCACCCCGTCTTCGACCTCCTCAGCGTTTTCAGAACCATCCAGTAGGAAACCTGGATATGTATTGAATGCAACCATGTTGCTGGCTGATTGCTGCTGTTGGATGTTACTGCAGGGTGTACCTTGAACTGGAGTGACGGGTTGTGACATAATCAAAGATAAATCAGTAAGGGTTCTTGTAGGCGTTGATGTTGAAGCTAACGTTGATGTGGTTCTTGTTGACATCGGCTTAATTAATGGCATAGATTTGGTGTTGCATATCAATCAATCACGGTAAATGTAACTACAGTTCTTGGGGCTTTCTTGCGGACTGGGGCTACTCGAGGGCGGCGCCGGACTGGAGCTGCTGTTAGACATGACTGGCGACGAGCCGGAAGTAGAATGTTGTGGACTGTTCGAACGGTGTTGCGTTACTGTTAAGAAAAATTCAAGGAGGAGACATATTAAGAGACCAGATTTATATATTCACGTAAGCAAACACATACTTGGATATTGAAAACTGGATAACACATTTAACATTTCGGTAAATTTCATTATCATTGTATTAAGTATATATTTTATCATAAATATTCTATAGATGCGTGTTGAAATGTATGCCGGAAGAGAATGATTTCTTATAATTTAAAGATTTAAGCATCAGCTTAAGATTTAAATTTTCATTTTACTATTAAATACACGAAAAAGGTCATAACAAAAACTACCGTGTTAGAGTTTCTAGAATGAAAACTGGAGAAACCAGAAGTCATTCATAATAAATATGATGGTAAATGAATTCTTTAATAACAAAACACAACAATTTAATTTTAGAAAAAAAAACACCTTTAGACAAAAAAAAACAATTATATAATTTGTTAATATTAATCTTTTTCGAAACTTACCGATGCCATGACGGGGCGGCTGTCTCCTTAAACGACCAAGGCTCCTATTTCGTGTACTTGTGTTTACAGCCTGAGTGAGAATTTAATATGTGGTAAATATTTGTTGGATGTTGTTGGAATGCGTTTCACTTAAAATACTAATGAAAACAGATTGGAATCGAAATAATAATGACGAAAACACATGCACTGTAAAACAGATACTTCAAGGTGTAGGGTACTTAAGATTCGGCCAGGCCGAATATAGCACTCTTTCTGGATTTAATATATGAGTAGTTATATTTGAAAGTGGAATAAGTCATTTTTCCATGTATCGAGATATTTGAGGGTTTGTTGGTAATAATAATTAAATTGTCTAAAAAATAAACGATTTTTTAGCTTCGAATGGACTTATACCACTTTCAAAAATAACATATAACAAATAAAAAGAAGAGGATACTTAAGTTCTTTAACTTTACTCAAATAGAATTTTAAAGTAGAAAATAATATAATACTTAAAATGAAGACATGTAAATACACGAATAAGCAATTAGGAATAACTTTCAGTTATATTAGAAAGATAATATAAATAAAAGTGTAAAATGTAAATTACTCCGTTAAGATAACTAAAACTAATATACAATGTATACTTTATGCTTCCTTATTCTTTACAGTGTACAAAGTGAAGTATTCATGGTAAATACAGTGGCAACGTAGTAAATATGCTAAGACGTTTAGGCTTCTGTTGTTTTCCAAATAAAAATGGAAAATTTACTTCCATACTACTTTTGTAATAAATTTTGTGTTGTCGTTTGTTTTAAAAATTTTTTCAATTTAATTATTCGGAGTGGACCTATTCCACTTTAAAAAAAAAAACATTTTCGCGATAGCATTTTTAGCTAAAATACTTATTACTTCATGAAGAAATCGTACTCCATTCTTTGTATGATTGTAAGTACAACGAAAAGGTGTTACCTTACAAAATTACCGTTAGCTAATTTTTGTGTTTAAAGTGGACTTATACCACTTTCAAAAAAACAGCTCATATATTTAACATACGTTCAGCCAGTTATCTGAGTTTAGTACCATAACAAAAACTCCAACTACAAATTAACGAAAATATACCACTTTTATCAAAATTGTATTACTAACTTAAGTACATTTCAGGAAAGTATCTACGATATGTAAGAGCAGGGCGCGGGAAGGCTGAGTGGCACAAGAGAAGCCGAGTGAAAAAAGGGCAGGGAAGTAATGGCTAACAATAAATTCTCTATGTTTTAATTTAATAAAACAAAAATAATGAAAAATAATTTTTAATGTAACAAAATAAATATCAAAATATAAGAATTCGCGAAATAAATTACATATAATAACTTGAACCAGAACAGATTGGAAATTAAAATGGGCCACAGAAAACTGCTGGCATAATATAAAATCAAAATAAAATAGTTCTCAAAGGAATCTTTCCATGAATGCAAGTTGCACAATAAACCAAAAACGTGGTAAATCCTATGTACACCGCATTATTTTAATGGCACGACAATTAGATTTCAAAATAAAATTAAATAATTAGATTCTAATTGTAAATGGCGAATGGTTTTAACGAGGCAGGAGAACAAGAAGAACAAGCAATTAAACCAGTATTTACCATATTTTGGGCAATTAATCCCTGACTGGTTTCAGCCGCCCCACTCCCGTCTCAAAGGTACACCTAATGAAAAGGAAGAAGATAAAAGAGGATAGATCTTTGTTTGTATTTAAGAAAGCTAGAAATAGAAGCTTGAATTCAAATCAAATTCGTGTCTAAGATGGTCTAACATTAAAAACAAATAAATCTCTACATTAAAGCAAGCTCCTTTCCATCGACTGGTGTATTTTATATATAATAAATTTGCGACATAATAATATTGGGACAAAAGTCTAAAACCCAACAACAGAATTTTATTAGAATGCGCACAATATATCTATCTACATTTTATTTTTGCGATAATTTGAACACTAGAACTACCAAGACCGTCATTTTGACGGTTTTCAAATTTCATGCTTAAAAATTTAATATAATTTATGTAATTGTTCTAGAATTTTTTTACGACTTTTAATAAAATATAAGAACAGTTAATTATTACTATTCAATTTCCCCTCACCGACTTTAATTTCCATAATCAGTATGACCTTAACCTACTTATACCAAGACCCGTCAAATTGACGGCTTTAGCAGTTTCAAAGTTTATAATAATTTATGTATCATCTATGTAATGATGGACATCAATACATATTTACAAAGTGTGTTCGAATGATCCAAAGTGTTCAGATGCCGTTATAACAGCGTTAGTTTAGAACTAAACTGGTAAATGTATGCAGGACGCAATCATTATCAGTTCTAGAAGATAAATATCAAAGTAAAGATTCAGGGAGTAAAGATGAAATTCTTCAAAAGAGCCAGAAACGCAGAAAGCGATTGAGAATTAGTTCGGATAGCCAAACAGAAACCGAAAAAAAACCGAAGAAGGACATTGCAGTCGACAGTACTGAATGGGAAGAATTAGGGTTGTGTTGGTAGATTACCATCACATACTATATTCAAGGATACTTCGGGCCCAACTGGTTATGTGAAGAGAAAAATTATGTTAGTATTGCATTTCGACTTATAATTGATAATCGAATGATGAGTCACATAAAGCTTGCACTGAGCTACAGGCCAAAACCATTTTACAGAAGGACTGGGAAATTACTATAGACGAATTATATGCTTTTATAGCCATTCTATATGCTCGAGAAGCCTACGAAGCAAGAAACATGAAGTTATCGTATTTGTGGTCCAAAAAATGAGGACCTTCTTTCTTTCACGAAACTATGAGTAGAAACAGATTTTCAGAAATTATGAAATTCATTCGTTTCGACAAAAAAAGAGAGAAGAGTGTTCGTTTACCAACTGACAAATTTGGATTAGTTTCCGAAATGTGGAAGTCCTTCATTGGAAGTCCTTCATTCATTGATAATAGCAAAGCTTGTTATAATCCAGATCAGAATCCAGAATATAAGCGTAGATGAACAACTGTTTCCTACAAAAGCAAGATGCAGATTTTTGTAGTACATGCCCAATAAACCGGACAAATTCGGAATTAAGTTTTGGTTAGCTACATACGTGCGAAGTAAATATCTTATAAATGGCTTTCCGTACTTAGGCAAAGATTAAATGAGACCATCAGAAGTACCTTTGACTGAATTTGTAGTTTTGAATCTTGTAGACAACTATGTAAATTGTGGGAGAAACATAACAGCAGACAATTTTTTTACAAGTGTACAACTTGCAAAGAAGCTACTGGCTAAAAATACAAGTTTTGTTGGAACTATGCGGGCAAATAAAAGAGAATTCGAAAATAGCTAAAGTTAAAAAAAGTAACATGCCTTTTCTCCACAAAGCTCTACAAATCGAATCATATTGTTCTAACAATTTACAAAAGTAAGTCTCGCAAAAAAGTACTACTTCTTAGCACTAAACATAAATCGGTAAAAATTGCTTCTAACCCAAAACAAACAATTTTTGTTTCAATTATCCGAAGAACTTTCCAGTGAATATTGCAGAAAAGAAGCCTCCTCCCAAAAAAAAAAAACAGGCAATGGATTTTACTCTAGAAAAATCAAAAAAAAGTCATTATGAATGCAAATCTTGCCAAATTCTATTGTGCAACAAAAACAGGGCGATTTATACTTGCAATGCATGCAACAAATATGTGTGTGGCAAGTGTTCATCTAAGATAACATGTACATGTAAAATATGTGCCTCATAGTTATTTCATACATGTCAAATTTGGTATAATATAAGTTCAAATAGAAACTGTTTTCGTTTGTTTTTTAATTAATAATTAATGAATTATTATATTAAATGTTGTAATTACTAAATTGTATTCTTTTATTTACTTAAACTAAGGCAAAAGTTACAATGAAAGCCATAATCAAAAATCCGTCAACTTGACGGGTGCGGTAAAACTAGTTATATATATATTTAACATCGGTAGTTCTAGTGTTAAAAAACCTAAAAGCTCCTTTCCTATAAACGTTCCTTACTTATTAAATTATAAAATAAAATCTTTAAAAAAAACGCCTCTTCTGCCGCAGCTTGTCAAAGTCAATGTAAACACACAAAAATAAGAAGAACAAGATCGACGACTGCGAATAATGCCTTGAACACATAGAAAATCGCACGACGAATATTTCGGTGCGAACTGTCAAAATTACACGGCCTCTTATGGGAAACGAGAAAAAAATAAAATTAAGTCGCTGCCTCTGCTTGCGACTGCGAATAAATCGCATCTGCGATCGATCCAGTTCGTTCACAGTGCGATTTATTCGCAGTCGTCGCTCTTGTTCTTCTTATTTTTGTGTGTTTATATCGAATTTGACAACCCAAAACCTCGCTGCGGCAGAAGATTTCTGACAGTTCGCACCGAAATATTCGTCGTGCGATTTTCTATGTGTTCAAGGCATCAATCGCATCCAGATCGATCGCAAATGCGATTTATTCGATTTATTTATACAATTTTGACAAGCCCTAAAAAACAAATAACGGGCTGCGCAGACAATCTGCATTATAGAGCTTAGGCCACGCCGGGGTGCTCCAAGGTCACTAAAATACCTAACGGAGGAAAGGGGGAAAACCTAACGCGGCTCACACTAGAAAACTTCTATCCAGAAGTAACAGTAAACTAGGAACAATTATAGGCATCCTGACAAGACACAATGAACTCAGAGGCCACCTACGGAAAATACGTAGTCTGGAATCTGACACATGCAGGTCCCGTATGAAAAACCCAGAAACACTACAGCACTATCTGTATGATTGCCCTTCATTTTGCAGGGTAAGGCTACAGACACTGGGCTTCACTCAAATAACACCCTTTAGTAAGTCGGCCGCAAGGGCTGGCTTCGTGCTAGGGACGAGATTCTTTGAGTAAAGAGAATAAGCTGCACCCCATTCCCCCACCCTTTTCTCCATCTTCCTTTCCTCAGGAGGTGCACAATGGGCCGTAAGGTCTTAGTGACTCCCTCTAGCTAACCTAACCTAAGAGGAAACAACGAGTTCAAATGAAACACACATAAGAGATAGAATTCTGCAGGTGAGACAGGCCTGTGTGGACCTTGGAGCTGAACATTTGTCTTCAATACACCAATCGATGCAATGCAAACTAGTCTCTTAATCGGCACTCAACAACGAATGGGAACTAAGCGATGATACTCACCTTCTTGACGCTACGTGTGGTTGAAAAACCGTCTCCGCGACGGTAGTTTTCGCCCTATATGGAGAGAAATATAAAAGGAGTGGGTTTGCATGAACTGAAACCAGTTGAACATACCATGACTTGGTGGGATCGCAATGTGCCGAAATTATCGCGACCTCGATATGTTTCCCGAGTGTTGTAGCTATCAGGTTGGAACTGGAAGAGCGTTTCGGAGTTGGTGCCATGGTGATGCATGGGTTTGCGTAGCGTATTCTTCGGCGAGTGCTGCATCTTGTGATTTGGTGGCTGTGGCAAGAGCACGGGCTCAGCATAAGTTACCTCTTCGACTTGTGGAAGAAGTTTTGGCTCAGCTTGGATTCTAAAATTTATGACGGGCGAGTAGGGTGAGGAAAGCGCTTCGCAGGATGGAATTGATGTATTGCCTTACCTGTTAACGTTTTGACGCTGCTCAAAGTATTCATACTCGGTATCTGGATATGGCAGATTATCGTCATCGTCCTTGTGGCAGCGACGTCCGCAAAAGTAGCCTGTAAAAAACCCCACTAAAAGCGAAAAAATGGAACCCGCCAAGACTGCCATTACCAGCGTTTCGACCGTGTACTGCGCGTTAATAATATCTGCTGAAATTTGTGGACCTTTAGATGTGTTTTTTTTTTGTTTTTCAAGATGATTGTTGGTTTTGTGGTTGACAGATTGATTGGTTGACAGTTGGTGCAAAGTTTGAGATGTATGGAATTTGGTTGAACATAATCATTTATACGACAAACGAACGTTCGACACAAAATACAGATAACAGTAAGAATTCAAAACGGAAAGGATATGAAATAAAAGAAGAAAAAACACATCAATGTTACAATACGTCGAGACTTGACTAAAAAAAGATCATTCGTTTATGTGTTGCGTGTATGTATGTACATATGTCTGTAGATCTACTTTTAACCATCTATCCTCTCGAAAGCGACATTATTGTGGAATACAAGCAATATTTGGAGCAACATAATTACATATATTATAATAAATATTTGGAAACCAATAAATCTAATAAAAGAAATCCCTTCTATTACCATCGAGATACACGTTTACCGTAAAGACGATTTTATGCAAACTTATTACAACGATGTACATATTGTGTTTACATACTTACATATGTATATTGGAAATTAAATTTTTAAAAATTCAAATTTAAAAGGGTTAGTACCCGAAGTGCATGTTATTGAATGATTAGGACCAACCAATCATTCAGATATTTATCCGCAAGTTTTTAGCCAAATAATAATATATTTTATTAAAATTCCACTAACCATAAAATTACATTGCTTCGTCGATTCTAATTTGCTTTAATCTAAGCATCGCTAAAGTTTGACGAACAGATTTGTAAAATGTGCTTAACATATGAATAACTAACTGATATCTTCAAAATTACATAATTTGTCTTTTTAAACTACACCAAGAACTAATATTTATTAATATGGCTTAACCATGAAGCAGAATTCGACACTTGTATTAGTTGGTAAAGAGGTTTAAAACTTGCTCACAAACTACCGTTTAAGTTTAATTTGCACGATAAACACACATGCAAAGCACATCAGTGAGAAACACAAATACGTTCTCTGCACAAGAAACCCAAACAACAACCAAAATGGAAGTTGCGTCTACAACAGCAACAACAACAAAAAACAGCCGAAATACTATATACACCGATTTGCATACAGAGCTTGGAGCATACGCAAACACACACGCCCTATGGTAAACAGACGAAATTGGTTACCTTCAAAATTCTTATCCTGCATTATATTAATTATCTCTTGGTCCTTGCTCTGACGGCGTGAGTCCAATAAATCCATATCATCGCGGTAGCCTTTCTGCTCGCCGACATTTGCATCCTTGGAACTAATTTTGCCTGAAGTTTAATAAAATATACAAAGGGTTAGTTAGATGCGATCGATTATCTTGCTTGGAAACATTTCCTTTGTAGCACGGTGTCGACGGAGTGCGGACTAAAATTTCTTATTCACCTGAGGGACAAGCGACGTGCTGACCGGTTGCGACATTTTGATAGAAGTAGTTCTCCTCTAACCAACGAGGAGCACCGTGCGAACGACATTTTCCAGCAATTTTGTCCCAGGCGCAGTACGGATCCTGGAGGGCGACACACTCGCTGCAGGTAAAATTTTATGAAAACAGGTCAGGTGTAACGTGACGGGAAAAGAAATAAATCATGTGGGAAAAAGTAGAAGGAAAGAAATCTGATTGATAACGCACCTGCAGCTCGTGATTTTGTCATTATGGCAACGATGCAGTTTAATGGCGATCACTTGACTGTCAGTAACGACAATTAATTTGCCATCATCGTAGCTCCCATCTTTTGGTTGGTCTGTGTTTGAAAATTACACGAAATAAATTTTGAAACTACTTAAACCATAAAATTACCATATTGCATGGTGCGAACGATTTCCAAATTTCTAATTGGCTCGCTATTAGGATGAACGTCGATCTCTTCGATTACCACTGAGGATACCTTTCGATCCGAATCGGCGGATTCGGCATTTAAGGATTTTATAATTTTACCGTGGTCTGAAATTGGGTTAAAATAACTCATTAATAAAATTTGCCGACATAATATGTTTTTTGCAACATCTGTAATCCATGCACGAAGGAAGGATGCACGCATATTAACTAACAGTATGTTGGAATTCGAATGATAGTTTCAGCGGTTATTAAAGAATTTGTATCCCGAAAACTGCACTTTCAATTTTACTTTTTTAATTCAGGTTTTTTGGAACTGAAGATCGCTATATAATAATATGTTATCTACGCGTTTAAAATTTACTGCTCTCTTAAAAAATACTACACAAATATACTGTTTAAAGAAAGAGCAAGACGTCTCATTAGGCTATCATGGGTTCTCTTGATTCAATGCCTGAATTAGAGAACTCCAAGTAAAACAAGTGTTAATTTCGCTTCACAACAGTGTATAAGAGAGATCTGGTTGGTCTCACTCACACGCTTACCTGTTCCAACAAAAACCACATCGTAGGTTTTCCCACCTGGAGTTTTAATCTGAGCATCAACAGCGATTTGCGTAAAACGGTAACTGAAACGAAAAAAAGACAAAACATTTCTTGAGAATGAAAAAAGACGCAGCTAGGAAGCGACGAGTACTGAAAATGGGAAGCAAACACATGTACATTTAATGGTGGTATAGTTAAAATTTAAACGGTATTTTAATTAGCACTATGTTTGCTAGGGCTAATAAAAGCCGTCAATATTTTGGAAATAGCCCAACACCAGCCAATCTGGCTAGTATCGCTGCTACGCAAATGTCCACCATAATTCATGGAGCAGCATCAATATCATCAGAATATAGTTATTATTTGGGTTTTTAATTTTCGCCAACTCCTTCTTTGCAACAGAGGCAATGACCAATCAAATATTTCCTGTTTCTGTTCGATGACCATTTGCCATCTTCCTGGTAACTTCATTATTTCCCGTTCATAGAACTTTTGGTTTTTAGCAGCAAAAAACTCAGCCAAGTTGGATTTGAGGTAATCATTATTAGCGTAGTTTATACCATTTTAAGAATTTCGGAAACTTCGAAATAGATAGTCTCAGGATGCAAGGTCGGGGCTATATGGAGGATAACATAACTTTCCAACCAAGCTCCAATAATTTTGTTCGTGTTGCTAAAGATGTGTGAGGCCTAGCGTTATCGTGATGGAACACGATTCCTTTACGATTTGCCAATTCTGGCCTTTTGTTTTTGATTGCTTCACAACACCTTTGTGATCCCATCAAATTGACAGCATGATCTTCTTTTGATGCACTTCAGCTTTCGGTATGATTTGTGGCTCGGACCATGATCGTTTTCGATCAATGTTGTTGTAGACGATCCATTTTCCGTCACCAGTAATTATCCGCTTCAAAAAAGAGTTGATGGCATTACGTTTCAAATGCATATCACAAACATTGATTCGTTGCGTTAAATGAACCAACAAAATCGAATCAGGTTTTTAAGGAATATAACTGTCATGCTCGTACAGATTCTCCGAGTATGTTTCAGATTTTTTGAAAATCTTCCTCCTCCAACCACTTACACTTACCTATAAATATACACTTACTAAAATAGTGAATTTAAAAAAAATCAGGAAAAATACTAGAAGAATACACACGAGCATGGTACATAGTTACATTCCTTAAAACATCATGGAAATCAAGTAGTGACTTATTGCATTCTAGGCATTTTTGGGGCTGTCCGTCTGTCTGTTTGTCTGTCTGTGGAAATCACGTTTACAAGAGAACGAATAGAGATATCTTCATCAAACTTGGCATATTGTCTATCATTAGAAACCCATCGGTATTGAAAATGGGCAAAATCGGACCATTTCCACGCCTACTTTTGATAGTAAATATAAATTAATCCATGCTTATATCTCAATTTATCAGCTTGTAAAATGAATTTGAGATTGAAATTTTATTCACAAATCAACTATCTTTGACCAAAACAGAATACCAAAAATGGGAGTGATCCGCCCACTAATTATATAAAACTCAATTACAGGAGAACGAATAGAGATATTTTCATCAAATTTGGCACGAATATTCAATGTCATCACAGGATATTTGAGATTGAAAAGGACCATTGCCACGCCTAATTTTTAAGTAAACGTGTGTAGGTATATGAACTTCGGCCAGGCCGAAGTTAACACTCCTTCTGATTAATTATTATTTCCGTGAATAATAATTTAATAAAAATATATTTTCAGTGATTATTCCAGATATTTTAATAAAGTAAAAACATTCGCTACGTAGCGAACTGTGGTGGATTTGAAACAATGGTGTGGTGAATTTTTTTTGTTCATGTCCATGCTAAATTCGCTACGAATTTAACCCATTAGCGCCCAAATTATGTTCCCGCTGGTATTTTTGAAAGATATATTTATCTGATACTTCATTTGGCTTAATTAAGAGGATTATAACCAGAAAATATGTTTTTGTTACGTATTTTAGATTTTAGGAGCTGATCTCGTTTGAGATCACTGGGACTTAACATTGTCATAGTAGCATACAAGAGAATTATGGGTATTTAGAAGTACAAACCTTTTTGTGTATGTGTATTTAAGTTTAACTAACATAAGTTTTTAATATTTTCTATAAAAATGATCAAGATAACGACAAGCAACTCAAATTGGTTCAATTTATTTTTTGTCATGGTAATGTTTGAAACACGGAATACACAAAGTAACATCACATTTCATGCAAAATGTTCTTGGCCGACGTCCGCATCCATCCGGCGATGATTACTTCTTTTATTTAAAATATGGTTTTTTCCATCGTATCTAACTGTAGGTACCACTTTAGAATGTGATGAACTTAGTTGTTGGACACCCGCGTGTTATCCCATTATTTTTACCTATATTCAAATAAGTTTGTGCTATTCCTCGGCGAAAATCTTTCAAAGATATTTTGCTCGATTTATTTACGATCTTATAGAGGATATAGGAGTTTACCACAGCCATATCTATCATTCTAGTAAATAGACACCAGTACTAGTTTTTTCCCCGTATAGTAATTCAATGTTTTTCTAAAGCCAATCATGGTGATCTGCTCCTCCCATATACTTATTATATGTAGCTATAGGTTTATACTCAAAAACCATTTTCAATAATTATTCCTGATTATTACATATAAATGAACATAAATTTATTATAATTACCCCGTCATTTACAACCAAACTCAAAATTATACATACCTTCTTCACGTTATACTATACATAAAGCACACACATCAGCCCAGTGGCATCAAATTTGCAATCACTAACGTTTGCGTAGTGATTGCAAATTTGTTGACTACTGAAGTTATAAATATTAATAATAGTCTTGTTTATAAATAATTTTCTTCAATAATACGTACTCACTTCAACTTTAATACTTTTTATTTTAATTTTTAGCATTTTTTTTGGTTTTCAACTTTCTTTACTTCAAAATCGACTAAACTAAGAAGTGATCGCAAACGAACTGCATGCTCAATAACCAAACAAACAAAATTTACAAGTGCCGTTATTCGTGGAAGAGGCATTGCAACATTTGCATTTGTTCGAATTCAATCGAGTAGTTTTTTAGTAAGGTATTAGTAAACTGATCCCGAACGAGATCGCTGGGCGCTAATGGGTTATCTTCGCGCAGTTTAGTTAAGCGTCACTTTGTGCCAGAAGTACAGGCCTTACAGGTAGCAAATGAAAATTATCGGAAGGCTTTAGAAAGACTTAAAGAGCGATACTAAAACAATATGGTAATTTTGTTATCAATTATCAGTTATCAATGTCTGATTAGCTATCTACATTACCTTTAAAGGACGATCGTAGCCGTCTTGGACAGTATTTTGCTATAGCAAAGTAGAAATTTGCTTCGAAAGAACGCCGTTTGAAGCGCGACCCTACACTTAGAGATATGTCAAATTAATGCAGGAGTATCAATGTTTAGGACCTATGAGCCGTGTAAATCATCCGAATTTACACAACCCACATTACTATATGCCACAACATTGCGTTTTCAGAAACCAAATACTACTCTTTAAATTAGTCGAATTAAACTATCAAATCTATCCGAAGATCGCAAGTATCCAATATTACTTTCCAGCATGTGCGAGATCGTGAAACGTTACGTTCGCCACCTCCAACTTCAATACCACGCAGGATTTTGGATAGTAAACGCCCGGGATATTGCTCGTCATATCTTTAGAAATTGCATCAACTACGTTTGGTACAAACCAAGATTATTGCAACAATATATTCCAGTATAACGACTTTGCCATTCAATTCTCTCGTTGTGCCATCGACTTTTGCTGTCCAGTCAATACCTTATCTCTATTCTCGTTTGCTTTGCCACAAAGGCAATACATTTCGAATTGGTCTCTGATCTATCGACCGATGTATTATATTTTTGGCAGCTTTGTATATAATAATTAACAGAAGAGGCTTGCCGACTGATATTTTTTGCGACAACGGAACAAATGGCGCTTGCAGGAAGTTGGCTGACCTTAAATTGTTTTTTTTTCTTGCAAGACAAAATCAGGACCCAATTGTCAAGTATAGTTCTAACGAATTTTTTTATTTTAATTTTATTCCGCCCCAGGTTAACATTTGAAAAATTAACCAGTAATAGTGCTATATTTGGCCTGGCCGAATCTTAGATACCCTACACCTAAAAGATTTGAAAAACTCAAATAACTCAAAAACGAACGCTGATATCACATTTCTAATAAAAAATAGGCGTGGTCGTGGACCGATTTTGCCCATTTTCAACCTGTGATCGTGATTTCAACAGACGGACAAGGCTAAATCGACTCAGGAGGTCACGCTGATCAAGAATATACAGGGTGTTTCGCATAAGAGGGGACAGAAGACTATGACGTGTAGGTTGGGTCGAGACACAAAAAAAAATGGTATGGAAAAATAATTTCCCCCGTTTAGACGGGAGGGGCCATTTTACAATTTTCACTTTTCTCGGAAACTACAAAACATAGATCCTTCCGATTTAAAGCATTCTCTTTGGAATTGATTACAGAATTTTAAGGTCGGAAAAAAACTATATTTAATACCGTAATTTTAAAAAAAAATTGCGACCGAAAATTTTTTTTCGGAATTTATTTTCCAAATTTTAACTTTGACATTAATTTTCTCAAAAACTGTTCGACATAGGAACCTAATTTAAAAAGGATATTAAGAAACGGATATTTGGCTTTGTAGCAAAGCAAGCAAAGGTCAAACCATTATTTTTTAATATTTTTTTTTTCGATGTTAAGTCGGGTTTTTATAAAACGGCCCCTCCCGTCTAAACGGGGGGAAATTGACCCCCCCCCCCCCTTCCAAACGATTTTTTTCTTGTCTCGACCCAAACTATAGTCCTAGTCTTCTGTCCCCTCTTATGCGAAACACCCTGTATATACATACCTATCGTCTCTATTTCTATGCGTTACATATTTCGTGACAAAGTGAATATACTCTTAACCTTAAGGTGTAGGGTATAATTAAGCATTGATCGAAATCGAGACAATATTGAACCAAATGGATCTATAGTAAGAAGCTCTTACTATAGATCATTTCCTAATCGGAAGCTCTTCGAAATCAACAGAGCGCACTCTACCAGCTAACATCGACAATACCAATAAAGGGGCTCGTGTGTGTAGCATCAAGCAGCATTGTAGATGCGAACCAAATGGATCAAGGATAAGCCTAATATAGCAAGGGACACAATGGTTATCATTCAAGAAGACAACAACCCCCAAAATGTTGCCTCTAGGCAGGGGATATCTGCAAGAGATTCGCGGCTCAGAGTCGTTGATGTTGGAACCAATAACGGAATAATATGGCGACCTATTTGCAAACTAGCAATTCTTCCGATTCGAAAGGTAGTTCTTTCAAGGGGGCCGGCATGCTGAGTCATGTTAATGCGAATGACACTCATTGTAAACTTCAAATGTTTTTGTAGGTTGAGACAAGCTCACCATTGTTTTCTTTGGCAATTGCATCAAAATAAACTTTGATGGCACAATAGGTATGCATAGAAGTTATTCGTCTTATCCTTGTATATTTGGTTGCCTTAGCCAAGTCTACTTAATTCAGAATAGAGGTAGCAAAAGTAAGGTTCAGACGGTAGCAAATCTATGCGTTAGTGATGCGTTAAGTACCATTTCAACGTACTCTAACCGACTAAAAACCCAGTTAGGCGCAAACCTTCTGGAGCGCTGTAATGTCTTCCGAAATACGGGTAAACTCATAGCTATTAAAGCTTTACCCGATCGCCTTGGACGAAGTGTGCGCTCTACCACAAGAGTATATAACTATAAATATTAAGCACCAATTCAGTCACTGGAATAAATGTATTTGAACTCAGCCGCTGTTTAAATATGCAGGAACGCACTAAATGGATAGTTGAATGTTTTAATATCTTCCTTATTTGCTCTAGCTGTAGAAGATACAGATCTCTCAGAGAGAACTAATATTTCTATCTCAAACGTTGTCGTAGTGATGACAGGTCACTGCCGGATGCACACTCTTAGGGCCAGATGTGCGTGCCCATAATACATTTAAATATACAGTGTACTCTCTCCTAACGGACACCTCTCTTAAGCGGACACCTCCCGTAAACGGACAATTTTTGAAGTACCAAAAAAATCCTTAGCGATTTCTAAAATGTTTCCCTCTTAAGCGGACAACTCTCCCTTAACCGGACGCGGACACCTTTTTCCTCACCAAAGGGTATTTTAGTTCCCCTTAACCGGACAGCTTACAACACTGTAACACTCTTTTTGTTGAATGTGGTAAATAACAAAAATACATTTATAGATTCTTATTGTATACTTGAATCACTATGCCTAAAGCAATGTTGACTATTAAAGACAAAGTTAATATCATTGAAATTCATTAAAATGAAAAACTTAGTGTGCGCGAGCTAGCAAAGAAATGTAAGATCAGCAAAACTCAAGCTGCTTGCATCATCAAAAACAAAGACCAGATCTTAAGGTTGTGATGGCAATCCGGACAGAAAAAGGAATATGCTGAAGCCCAAAGGCCTTAACATTGATAAATTGTTCTACGAATGGTTTGTAAAGGCTCCAAATAAAGGCATTCCTCTGTCGGGCACACATATAAGGATCAAGGCTAAAGAAATTTCAGAGAAACTGAATTACGCCGATTTTAGTGCATCATCTGGCTGGCTGGAAAAGTTGAAAAAGCGGCATAACATAACCTTCCGTGCAATTTCTGGAGAAGCCGCTAATGTAAACCAAGATGATGTCAAACGTTTTGCTGAAAAAGTGCCATCTTTAATTGAAGGATATGATTCACGAAATGTTTATAATGCAGATGAGACCGGATTGTTTTTTCGTGCGTTACCCGATAAAACATTTGCATTAAAAGGTGAGAAATGCACTGGTGGAAAAATGGCTAAGGATAGGCTCACCATTTAGCACTGCGTCAATATGGCTGGAGAAAAGGAACGCCTTCTTGTTATTGGGAAAGCTGCAAAGACTCGGGCATTTCGCAACATTAATTTGAACAATTTACCAGTTACGTGGAGATCAAATAAAAAAGCTTGGATGACGGCTGATTTGATGACTGATTTCCTAGTGCAGTTCGATAGAAAAATGCAAGTTCAAGAACGGAACGTCCTTCTATTTTTAGACAATGCGGCATCTCACCCTCGCGATCTCAAATTAAAAAATGTAAAAGTAATTTTTCTTCCACCAAACACAACAGCATTCTGCCAGCCCTTGGATCAAGGCGTCTTCCACTATCATCATTTGCTCAGTTCTCGAATGTTGTTAATCGCGTTTAGAGACAAGTTGACGTCAAAGACTTTATTAATTTGGATAACGAAGTTTTCATTAATGATGAAGATTTGAATAACATTAGTACTGAAATGTTAATTGATTCTCAAGAAACGATGGCCAACTCGTCTGAAGATGAACTAGAAAATGAAATTGACGATACGTTAACTTCTTATAAAGAGGCTATAAAAATTTATTATAGCCTATTTAGACTATTAGTTATAAACAAACTAAAAGCTTTTTCTTTATATCACAGCGATCTCAAAGGTTTGCTTACTGATCTTCAAATACATCTCAAAGATGTTGAAATTCAAGGAAAAATTCGTCAGGCTAAAATTTTCTGAATATTTTAAATACACTTGAATACCTTGCATAACAAGTTTTATTTTCTTTTCACTTATCGCAAAATTGTTTATGAATGTTCCGTTTACTTTGTCTAAAATTTGTATTTTTTTGTTTTGGTTAATAAAACTATTTAAAGGCAAATATATTCCAAATATTATTTAGTGCTTTTGTACTTCCCTCATAAGCGGACACCTCTCATAAGCGGACAAATTTGTCAGTCCCATAGGTGTACGCTTAAGAGAGAGTACACTGTACATATGAATCGTAAATGAATATAACAATTTATGAACGCATATGCATATATGTACATATGTATATGTCGATAACACTGATACTCGATAAAAAATTATATTTTTCTTTCGGTTTCAAAAGTGTACTCACATTGTGCTCGTTCTAACTAAAATAGGTCTACCAAAAAATGCCGGAACGTTCTCGTCCATCAACGAGTGGGTTTTAATGAAATTAAGCGTTGGATCGGGAAGTGTTCTTGAATCATTATGACATGAGCCTGGTCGTGGATTGGGAACCTGAAATAAAATTATACAAAGTCAACGAATAAAGAAAAAAGAGGGTTAAAATTTACAGAATGGACGAAACGAGCGCAAACCCTTTTCATAAATAAGTCCAGGGCATAAAGTCTTATAATTTCGAAAAGTTTTTTTGGTGAGTTAAGTTTCCGGAATTTTACAAATAAAAGTGGTATCCATTCTGTAAGATGAAAAAAAATCAATATTCACCTTTGCACTATTTACAGGCAACCAATTCGAATTGATTCCACTTTGTTCCTTAAAATTTCCCTCAAAAGTGTCTGCTATATCCTGCAAATAAAAAGAAAAGTCCAAAATATTACTCAACGCGTTAAATATATTATGACGAATATGTTAGATTACGAAAAAAAAAGTAATCGATTATTACAAACCTGCAACGAAAACGCACAGATCGCAGAACCTGGAATGGAGTTCGTCGGCGTATTAAAAACACCATAAATCAATTTTGCGCTCGAGTGACCGTAATTTCCTTCTACCAAATTACTCGCAGATTCTGCAACACAGAATGTAAATGGATCCACGTTGCAATACAGTAAAAGCCAAACTAAACTTACGTATTTCATTAAAATAGAAAGGATAATCGCTGGGAATGGAGCAGTTGAGCCTCGTTTTCAGAAATGACGTCCACCGATTGCGAAAGCGATGCGGTCCACCCTTGTCCCACTTACAGACCCTGGCTACGCGGGAGTAAATAGCCTAAATGAACGAAGAGGAAAAAGTAATGTATTTTCATTAGTAAATTAGTTTTTCTTAGTTTCTTTTTCTAGTTTTATTTCCAAACAAGCAAATCAACAAGCGAAAGAAGATAAAGGAGATCTAAAACGAATTCGGATGTAGGTTTTTTATCATACTTTAAATCTAGTTTAGCCCATTAGCCCCGATCTTGTTTCTTTTTTAACCAGATATCTAGAATTGCGAGAAAATCCGAATGGTGAAAAAAAAACAACTCTGCTCGCGATTAATGTTGGCGGGAGGGCGTGTTGAAATTTAAAATCATGATACGTATACATACAAAACTACTGCGTGTAGGGTACACGTTATGGATATTAAAAGAAAGGTAATGTCGTTTGCTTTTAAACTGTATATAAATATTTTTAATAATTGATCCCTATAAGTAACTAATACAGATTATGTAAAAAAAGTTCAAAAATAATCACAAAAAACGTTGTTTTCTTAAAAAAATACGTGAATAATGTATAAGAATTTCCATTAGCAAATGAAATTACATTTCTTCTGATATCCATAACGCTAGGATACACGCAGTAGTTTTGTATATACATATATGTATCACGATTTTAGATTTCAACACGCCCTCCCGCCCACATTAATCGCGAGCAGAGTTATTTTTTTTCACCATACGGTTTTTCTTAGAATTCCGAATTTCTTGAAGAAATGAAAAAAAAAAATCGTGGCTAATGGGCTAAAGTAGATTTGTTCCATTGATTTTGTAACCGGCAAAAGTGGTAAAAATAACATTTACTTTTGCAAATGTGTTATTCAAATAGTTTACTTACCTTGCCGCAATTTATGAACTCAACCGCTGTCTCGCGAAAGAAGAAATAAACAAAGTTTCCCTGAGTGAAGGAGCTGACGAAATTTGGAGCTGACAAAAGAAAATAAAAAAGAATAGTGTATTACTTCTTATTAAAGTAAAAATAATAAAAATTCTTTTACGCTTTTTAGACAAGAAAAGAAATTTACTATTGTTTAGACGATTCGACTCAACTAATTGACTGTGTCATTCAAAAACAGTTGATTCTATTCTGAAAAAGTATCAGCGACAAAATTCCATAAACACTTACCATTCAAACTTAGGCTGTCGTACTGCTCTGTCTGCAGTGGTTCACGATATATGATCGGATCACTACCGCTGAAATCGGCCACAGTACCCGAGTATAATTCGCTATCTGCAAGAAAGACGACGCAGAAACTAGAATTACTCAAGCATTACTCTTGCAACAATCTACTAAAAAAGAAAACAAAATGGAAGAAAAAAAGGTTGTATTTACTTAAAGCTTACTTTCATTAAAGATTGATAAAAGTAATTAAAATGGAAAACATAATAACAGCATAATTAAAAAAAAAACAAGCCAGCAAAAAGTACATTTGGTACAAAACTGACACAAATCAAAATTTTTCATTTTCGTGTTTTTGTCAGGGTTCGGAATTGCTCGCTCTTGCTCGCTCGCACTCGCGAGCAGGAGCCGCAAAAAAATTTTTTCAGGGCTCCTGCTCGCTCCAAAGAGCATTTTTTTTCAGGAGCGCGAGCGAGCAGGAGCCGCAAAAAAAATTTTTCAGGGCTCCTGCTCGCTCCAAAGAGCATTTTTTTTCAGGAGCGCGAGCGAGCAGGAGCCGCAAAAAAAAATTTTCAGGGCTCCTGCTCGCTCCAAAGAGCATTTTTTCAGGAGCGCGAGCGAGCGAGCAGGAGCTGCAAAAAAGGAGCGCTGAAGCTGAGCTGTTTCTGAGCTGATGGTAGGTAGCAATTGTTTCAATTTATATTTGAAACAAGTCAAAGGCAATAAAAAAACTTTGTCAAATATTTCTTATTTTTTAACAAGAACATTTTTTTATAAGTTCTGGTGAAGAATTAGGTCCAAATTGCCAAATTTCAAAGAATCGCTAAAAAGAGGTAATGGTTTTATTGCTGTTTATTGTCTTCGTTTTTCATGTGGATGTAGCTACCGTTTCTACGAATAGACAGGTACTTAATAATACAATATATGTACATAAGTATATATGTATGTATACTTTACGCATATAACACATACACACAGGTACTTTTATCAGCGAAGTACCATTTACAATTGGCAGGTCAACCTAATCATGATTTTTTTACCTAACGCGTTGTTTGTCAAAAAAACCCATCTAAAAAATGCAAATTTGAAACGCATGCACATGCATATTCCTTTGCCTGGAGAATTCCATCCCAGGCTCAAATTGTAAGTATATTTTTCTATTTACATATGAAATAACCCTTTGGCAAATTTTTCTGCTTGGATCAGAAAACAATGACAATTTAATATTTAAATGACACATTTTCGTAACTATGGTCATTATTGGTTCTGTCATTGATTTGAATAAACGTATTCCGCAATTACAAAATTTTTTATATTACTTACATATATAAAATGTCAAGACTAAGTCACAACAACAAATATTTCAATTATACTCCAGAAAATAACAAGTCTGTGTGTAAAAAATGTGAAAGTATAATAAGCGGGAAAAAAACTTTTAATTTAAGACGTCATTTGAGGCAAGTGCATCACATTGATATTTTCGCAGAGGAAGATAGTATAAGTGACAGTGATTGTGAAATGCCGGCAAAAATATGCAAAACCACTGCAGATATAAAAAAAGACAAAAATGCATTCATTAAATGTTGTGTGGGTTTAGTAACGGTGAAGAATATTCCTTTGAGGATATTCGATGATACAGAGTTCTTCAAGCCACTTATTTCACCGCTGGAGTCAAAATTCAAAACATCTTTAAACTCAAAGCATATCATCAAATATATAGAAACCACTAGTTATCATATTCAAAATATAATATCGAAACGGCTTCGAAATAAAATGGTATCTGTGAAAATTGATATTGCAACTAGAATGGAGCGAAGTGTATTAGGGGTTAATATACAATATATAAAAGACTTGTATTAAGAAAGAAAGATGTATTAATACTATTGGTATGTATGATTTTTCTTTTATTTTTTGTTTCAAATATAAATTGAAACAATTGCTACCTACCATCAGCTCAGAAACAGCTCAGCTTCAGCGCTCCTTTTTTGCAGCTCCTGCTCGCTCGCTCGCGCTCCTGAAAAAAAATGCTCTTTGGAGCGAGCAGGAGCCCTGAAAAATTTTTTTTGCGGCTCCTGCTCGCTCGCGCTCCTGAAAAAAAATGCTCTTTGGAGCTTGAAAGAGCGAGCTGGAGCGGAAAAGAGCGAGCAAGAGCGAGCATTTCCGAACCCTGGTTTTTGTATTAAAGCTGTTCATAATGTACCACTCTACCACTAACCAAATCTCAATTTATTTGTTGTAGCAAACTGCTGCCAAATATCTATATTCATGTTATAATTGAGATCAGGTTGCAATCCACAAATGTTCTCTTTGTAGTTTCGTCGTGAAGAAGTTATTAGATCGCTGCTAATAAATATAACACAGTATTAATTAGAGTTGTGACACTTTTAAAGAAGTAAGTTTCTGTTTGAGAAAATTTTAAATCAAGGTGACTGTTTAATTTTGATATATGTATATTTTGTTCTCATAACTGAAAAACTAACGCTGATATACCATTTTTAATAAAAAGTAGCCGTTAACAGATTTTCCATTCCTATTTTCAATACCGACTCTTGCGCAACAATAAGGGATATTTCTGCAAAATTTCATTCCGATATCTTCACCGATTCTTCTGTAATCGTGATTTCCACAG
Source organism: Myopa tessellatipennis (assembly GCA_943737955.2). Classification (NCBI taxonomy): domain Eukaryota; kingdom Metazoa; phylum Arthropoda; class Insecta; order Diptera; family Conopidae; genus Myopa; species Myopa tessellatipennis. The sequence goes on along the minus strand of OX031316.1, from coordinate 50,532,671 downwards.
ACGAACCGACATGGCTAAATCGACTCATGAGGTGACGCAAGAATATACATAGTATATATATACTTTTCCATATCTATCTTCCCTATTTCTATGCGTTACACATTTCGTAACAAAGTTAATATACCCTTAACCTTAAGGTATAGGGTATAAAAGGGTGAGATTTCTACTCTACGTATTTAAGACTTAAAAAATTAACAAGTCGTATATTGGGTCTGGGAAGAACTTCGTGGCGTTTCTTCGATGAGTGGGGTCAATTGCAAATAACTCTGGCAACACTGATCCCAGCGATACCACTGAACATTAATTGGTGCAGTGGTTGGAAAGTTCTTTACGTTTGAAAATGGAGAGCCAGTGCTATTTTCGGCTTGAAATTTTTGTTGTGTCTTGATGTGCGCTTCAAGACATCTTGTGCAGCTCTCTATTACAAGTTCCTTTCCTTTAGTCAGTACGATGCATATCCATTGCTCAGTTGGGCCTTTAGACTTTGGCTGACTTCATCAACTCTGATATCAAAATCGTGCATCAATTTGATTATTCATGCAAAGATAAACTAGTCCTGGGTTTTCTACGTAGGCGTTAGCTTTTGTTAAAAAACCACTCAGTTGTGACGCAACAGATTGCTGGAGTTACAAAGCAAAGAACAATGGAGTTGGCAATTTCAAACGCTGATCTGGAAAATTGTAGGGAAAGCAATGTGATGCAGAATTTTTATTCTAAATTTTAACTTTGGCATTAATTTTCTCAAAAACTATTTGACATAGGAACGTAATTTAAATAGGATATTAAGAAGATGATATTTGGCTTTGAAAATCAGCAAGCAAAAGTTATCTAGGTCTAACCTTTATTTTTTAATATTATTTTTTTCGATGTTAAGTTGGATTTTTATAAAATGGCCCGTCTTTTTTCATTTTTTTCTTGTCTCGACCCAACCTACCCGTCCTAGGTTTTTGGCGTACCTTATGCGTTACACCCTGTATATTGCTTATTGTACTTTGTATGTAGTATAAAAAATAAAATGATCGCTAATAATATTCGTAATTGAAACGTAAAAGTGGCAATAAAATAAAAATTACATTCTCATTACACTAAAGCGAAAAATCGATTAAATACACATTCATATGTACATATGTACATACAAACTTACTTCAAGCCATAACAACTATAGCTTTGACATCATAACATTTCACATTTAATCATAATCGTCTCGTGTGACAACCACAATGCGTTTTTAAGCCTTATTCAAATCAGGTTGCTATCATATATTCACAATTGCGACGACGAACATTATGGTTCATCCGTTAGAACTTACCCGCCAGAACAGATGTTGAATTGTGTCGCGGATCATAGGGACATACGGCCTGCCCATTCTTAGTAGCCTCTAGCGAGTAGTTGTTGGCATTAATTGCGTAAGAGTTGCACATCGGACGAAACGAGTTCGTGCCGCATACGAAAAGGCGACCTGGCGATGTCACAACCAGGATGCGTATGTAATTCTGACAAGTCTCCTTCAAAACATGGATAGATAGAAAAGATAAATAGATATCTGATTTAGTAATATATATTTGTTTAATTTTAATTGAAGGAATTGTATTTAAATATTTGTATCGTAAAACGATATTTTTCTAACGGATTAAATTTGAAATGTTTCAATTTTCTGACCCATTCTTCTAAAAGGGACTTCTGAACAATCTATAAACGTTGGAAAGGATTCTTTCACCACTACTATAAAACCTAGTCGTGAATAAAATACTAAACACCACAATATCCATCTATGTATATACTGGATAAGGCTGACGATTCCAAATGCTTTTTTAATCCCGGGATTTACGATACTGAAAATTAGAATCCCGGGATTTTAAAAATAAATCCATATATTAAAAAAATTTTAAAAAAATGTTCAGCATTGTGATTTAATGAATAAGTACAAATCTTATAAGTATGCTAAAAACATAAATTTAAATGAATCATAATTTGCTGTCACATTTGTGCTTCTCCATTTTCTTTTGGAAGGTTGTGCTGTTTCAATTCATCATGGGCAAGGAAGTTGTTATTCAATTCATTCATTCATCAAAAGCATGTGTTTGCAGAAATGCATCGTTTTCATCGTTCAATTCAGACAAAACAATATCTATATCTAAGCTTCCAAAACTATATATATGTATATACAGGAGAACGAGTTAAAGAATTGTCATAAATTCAGGCCGAAATATTCCCTCATGTAGGGCTTTTTGATCTCGAAAATGGAGAAAATCGGAATTTCCAATATATCCATTATCATAGAAAACAATCGGACTGAGGAATTCATGAAATTTCAGGCATACCGCAAATAGATATTGAGAAAAGGCGTTCAAATTAGGAATGGGTCTGGCCAAACTATAGTTGACGAAAGGATTAATTAGTATCGTCCTTAAAGCATGAACCGAATCTTATACTATGCGATATACGTAAACAATCGTACATTATGTATTTCTGCTTTTCTTGTTCTAAAACTGATCGTGGTCCGCTGACTTTAAGGTGTAGGGTATTAAGATACGGCCAGGCCATATATAGTGTTCCTGGTCTAATATTACATTATACTTAAGTCAATTAAAGAATGTTAAAATGCGATTAAATCTAAAACAAAAATAAATAAATATATAAATGCATTGAAACTTTAAATAATTCTGCTGGAAAGTAAAAAAACCAAGCTGTTAAGGCTTAGGGCCACATAAATATAGCCAGTATACGTAACTGCCTTTTTAGTATTGTATTTAATAATTTCAATAATAATATAGGGTAAGGTGGGGTAAAGCCGACAGTGTGGGTAAACCCGACCTCCCTCTGTTATCGAAAATCGAAAGCACTATGCAAACTAATATTAGTTTTGTCGTGGAAAGCACCGAAAATAATCGAAATGGTGGCATAACAGCATTTTATTAGTCTACATTAAGTCTACACACGACAACAAGTGTGTTTTTACAATTTTTAATTTAATTTTTGTGCATAATTGAATACAGAATATTTCTTTTTGTTAAAGTGATCGCATAAAAAGGGTAAGCCGTTTTAGATTCTTTTATTAAAGTCCTACAAAGTGCATAGATAAATTTGGTTGAATTTTTTTCATAATTTTTTTTAAATTGCGTCGTAATGAAAAATGACGCGGTGGGACAAATCCGACCTCTAAATAGTGGGGTTAATCAGACCGCTTTTTTAAATGCTTTTTTAGTATGAAATTGTTTCTTTATCAAATTAAAATGTATGTTTGTTATTTTTTTTAGCACAATGGTTCGTAATTAAAAGCGTGATGAAAATTGTATTCGTCGAGCAGTTGCTGCTTACCATTCAGTAACATAACATTCCATAAAAATTACGATTTTTTTAAATAAATTTATTCAGTTTTATTAAATGAAAACACCCTCTTTTGATTTATCATTGAAAAACCATTCAATTTACGTAATATCTGTACTAAATCAACCAAAAACATAGGCTTACCCCACCATTATGGAAAATAGCAAATATGAAAAACCATTCAATTTACGTAATATCTGTACTAAATCAACCAAAAACATAGGCTTACCCCACCATTATGGAAAATAGCAAATATGAACTTTTTCGAGAAACGCTTGTATCTCAAAACTTTTCAAAAGTCTAAATAAAATGCTATGCATAGAAAGCGCAAAAGCCTAACCTTTAATTTGCTATACATAACGACTTGATCCGGTGTAAAATAAGCATTTTATAGCCAAAACCATTTACTAGTCCGGATTTGCCCCTCCTTACCCTAATAATGTTCAATATACATACATATAGATTTAAATTAATTTTGCGCAAGTTGTCAAATAAATTCATCAGGTGAAGTTTATGTGATTCGATGTGATGCAATTCGAGATTAGTATAAATACGGTCTCAGTGCGAGCTGGGGGGTCAGGATTTTGACGTCTTCATACTGTATGCAGTACTGTCCCAGGGACCCGAGGACCAATATAACTCAATCGTTCAATACCGACTATGCGTGGTGAAGAGCCACGACGAGAGGTGAACCTGCTTTTACTAACCATAGCGGATCTAAATAGGACAACTTCATAAAATCCCTAATTCCACGTGTCGTCTGTACCGTGCCTATGGGGTGAATGACACTACGTCAGTGATCCTTCCAACGGTGGCCTTCAGATACCTGTGGCCCTCTGGTTGTAATTAGCCTTACCGAGATAGTAGAGGCTATGCCTCGGCGGACTTCCTTACCCCTCCACCCGTGGGGACTATTCTAGGATATTGAATGCATATATTAAAAAAAAATGGTAAAAATGCCTAAAACTGTAATTACAGAAGATGTCAACACGGACCTTTCATATTTTCCCTTATCGGCTGTTTAGCTGCGTGAAAAGGTGAACCAACCAACATCACAGCATTTGGAGGGACTACAAAGTGCCCTACTGATGCTGTGAAGCTCATTGAGATATGCATCGCCGAACCAAGCATCCCAACGAATGGGGACGAGATGCCGCTCGCATCGCTAATCTCTCATCCTGTGTGCCAAGAAGCGAACAAGTCTGCCCAGGTAAAACTTTGTAAGGCCGCTAGAAAGCGGCGAAACTTTTATCTGGCCAAGGGGCACAAAATTGTTAATGGTGGACGGCTAGCGACACAACATATAGCCAAGTCGCAAACAGAACGAACCCAGCCAGCAAAAAGAAGGACTCGTTCCGCGAATAACCACATCAAAGAATAACCCTCATAAATGAGTTACTAAAATCCGCGAGGTAGATCCTGGTCGTGCGAAAGCAGCAATTCACTGGATGCACATTTCGTCCAGGATGGCTACTCCGCACCTGCAGGGACAGCTGTACCACGGATTGTGTAAAGGTAAATGTGCCTAAACTCAAGCCGTGGAAGTCAGAGGATGTTAAAGTTGTACAGCAGGCGAAGGTTCCTCGACCACAAATCTATATAGGGTACTTCGCGAAAGTAGGCAGCATGAAAACTGCAGACATCCTTGAGCTGCTCGAAGGCCAGGATTACTCGAAGGCCTAAGGGTACGAGACCGGCGTGTGCTGCAAAGGATACACAAAGGGTCTGTAGTTTAGCTATTTCGGCAGATATGCTGAAGGATCGCCAGCACAAGTAGAGCTATGGTTTGATATCCAACCCCCAATTGCCGTCCTAGACCAGACTTATTACTTAACAAGAGATTGAAATTTCTTCCCATTTCAGAATTTACAACACACGATCTGGCAGCAGTATGGGCAAAGGTGCCTACAGTATATGGAGCAATAGAGGCAATCATTGCCTCGGTCTACCTACCAGTTGAAGACAAAATACCGCTAACAGTGGAAATTACAGCCCTAATACAGAACACTGCCAGCAACACCGACTTGCATGGGTCCTGCATGGATCACTCATCTAGTGGGTATAAAATCATCCAATAAGTAAGGTCGCGATGAGTTTTGGAATCATTTAGCCCATATAAAGGTGCGAAACCAGATCGGATCTAAACATTTGTACTACAAAGGGTGTAAAGCGTGTGCTGTAAATGGTGTGGATACACTTGTCAGTGAAGCACAAAGGGCCTTACTTAGCTCGGTGATCCAATTGTGCCTCATTATAGAACATGTAACACCAAACGAAATAATGTGATCGATTTTATAAATATCCGATTTAGCACAATAGTTCGCAGTGCACAATGACCTCACAAATAATAATAAACATTAATAATAGTGTGAGCTGCATTTAGACGGTTGGCGTAAACTACTAATTGCAATGAATAACCTTACCTCATCTTTTCCCTTCACTACACACATTTTAATGTCATCTTCTGGTGATTGCCACACTAACCGTTGCTGCTCCGTGAGGTCGTGTATACTCAAATTGTAGACAATGTTTCTGCAAAGAAAAACAATACAATTTAATAAAATACTAGGAAATATTAGAAACGCATAGAATAACAGAACTTAACCCTGCTTAAATTGACATTACAATTAATATTAGTCCTCAAAATCAATTTGAAGGCAGCTACACTATAAAATTAAACTGTTTTTATACAATTCGAGTATATTTACAACCGCATCAGAGAATATTATAGCCGAAGAGAGTTTGCCCTACACCCTACACAGACGGGTATAAATACAGTAGCATAGCTAGGGTGGGGCGGGGTGCCGATCCGCCCGGGGCGGCACAATTTCGGTGGAGGCAGTTTTGGAAATCAAGTAATGATATACTGAATTCCAGGAATTTTTGAGGCTGCAAGTTGATTAACCCCCCCGGGCTAAATGAGTCCTAGCTATGCCACTGTATAAATAGTAGGCGTGGTCGTTACCTGTTTTCAAACCACATAACTGGCTTAGTACTTTTATTATTGTAATCGAATGTAAACTTTATTTCCATGGTAATAAATTTCTTTTCATGAGCTATAGTGTATAAGTAGTGTAAAAGTGGTAGACCCAGTTTAATGCTGTTATAATGTTTTATTGGAAAATAAGTTGTTATGTAAAGTTTTATTCAGGAAGTTTATATATGTATTTAACAGTATAACCATTTAAGACCTTCTTTTGCCTGTGTAACCTAAAAGTGGGCGAATCACTCCCATATTTGGCATATTAACGGATAATGCTACTGTATACTCAGGCGTGGTTGTTGACCGATTTTGCCCATTTTCAATACCAACCTGATATAATGATATCTTCATCGGTTCTCCTGTGACCGTGATTTATAGCCTCCATAGCTTAATCGACTCAGTAGGTGTATAGGGTTAGGGTTTTTTCAACATTTCAATTTCTTTGTTTTTACTCGACCTTGCACAGATATACATACATATGCATACATAAATATTTTGAAACGCTCACCTGGCACCTACTAGTAGGCTGTTGCCATCTTTTGTTACCAGTTTAAAATGATCTACGGCAGTTTCGTTTCCGACGAATTTCAATACATCCTCAGAACCTGAATTAAAAACGGGAAAAAGCTATGAATATAAAAATGTGGGCAATATATAAGCTAAGACTGACATAGCTATTATTCTAGGGGATTCGCATAAGATGGATCAACAAGCTAAGACATGTCAGTTTGGTTTAGATAAATAAAAATCGTATCGTATCGTATGAATAACAAATCTTAAAATTACCTTAACACTTAAAGCATTTCTGTTTACTGGTTTTAAAACCTACATATCGATTCCTTCATATAAAATATTATATAATTATACTATAATTCTTAATTTATACTTATTTAAGTTCATTTTTCGACCAACAATTTTTTTCAACACAATCGTAGGCTTATGCCTAGAATATTGGACGATATGTAAGTAGCATATCTCTCGTAAAAGTTATCATAAGTAAACTTTTTAATATATAATATACAAGAAAAATTGTATCTTGAAAATCCAAGAAAATCCTATCTTGACAATAAAATATACCGTGATCTATATCTTTTCCAATTGTAAATAAAAAAACGGCACTTGTAATTGAAAACAGTTACTTGTAAATCAGAAAGCGTCACTTGTAGTCCTTTGCCTGGAAGGAATAGACGATTCCAAAGTAACAATAACAGCTAGGAATCCTGAATAACTGTTGGATTTCCAGAATAAGATAAATGATCAGAACTCAACTTCATCCTCCCCCCTCCTCGGTCTAATATCTCGACCAAGGTGATCACAGGGCATAAATAGGAGACACGCTTCTCGACTAGGTGTCGTTTAGTATGACGATTGCAGAAGCGGTCAGAACGAAAGCGAAGAAAAAAGAAGCAGCAACTTCTTCTGGTGTTGAAGCCATAAAGGGAATTTCAGGTATTGGTCCTAATTTTTCGAATCATTCACTCATCATTCATCTGAAAAATTTCGTCGAAACTTGTTCAACTGGTTTAGAAGTTCATCGTACACATACGGGTGACCAGCGAGGCGTCCAATGCTTTGACGAAGTTTTAGACGACTTAATATACGCTGGAATTATGATGTACTGCTTTTTGACAACTGGCGCATATTTCATGTTGTCTTTGCCCATTGTAACGTTCTCTTGTGGTGCCCATCTTAATGCATACAATAAAAGTGACTTGTGCGCTTCATAACTGATGCATTTAGGCAAGGTGACCATTGTCACGTACGAATCTTTTGAGTAGACAGCATGTGCTATGGAAATAGATGGCTTTCCGTTATCATTGTGCAGCTTTCAATCTCCTTTCAGCTAACAATAAAAAACCGCCATGCCTTTGGATCGGGAGACATACCGATCTGATCGAATAAGCTATTAGATCTTATTCCAAGGGCTCCTGACGAGTGCGGTAATACGACGATTTCACTATCGGAACCAAAAAGCAGTATTGCTTCAAACGAGTCAAAATCACTTCTGCTTTGTTTTGGGAGTTCCAAGTCTCTCACTGAATCATTTAGTTGTAACTGCGATAGATATTCTCAGCCTCCATGATTTCCAAATTCATTTCTAGTCGTAGTCGTACTCGTATTTTTTAACCCTTTCCCTCCACGGGCTCACAATTGTGAGCTTCAGAAATATTCTATCTCTTGTACATGGCATACTCCTAAAGCTCACAAATGTGAGCGTCCTTGCACAAGGATGTTTACTAATTTTCCAAATGAACTATTACGTAACAATTCACCTAAAGCATACGAAAGCAAGAAAATATTATATTCGGAGACAAAATTTGTTTCTTAATGTCTCAGGAGCGAAAGGGTTAATAAATCCGGAGCTTTATCGTCGTTGATTTCAAATACCGCAAATACTCCGGATTTGATTTTTTTTACACTCAAATTATCGGCTTCTTTTGCTCGTTTCACACCGGTATTTTTGTATAAATGTAAATAACGTGGAAAATACGTTTCACGTTAAGGTTACACGTTACGTTTTCAAGAATAAATCGCATCTGCGACCGATCTGGATGCGATTTATTCGCAGTCGTCGCTCTTGTTCTTCTTATTTTTGTATGTTTACATTGACTTTGACAAGCTGCGGCAGAAGATTTCTGACAGTTCACCCCGTAAAACTCGTCGCGCATTTTCTGTGTTCAAGGCATTACAAGGAAATTTCATTTCAGTAAGTCAAGCAATTGACAACGGCCTTAGTGTTTGCTTTTTGAAAAAAAGTGCAAGGATAATAAATCGCAGAAAAGAAATCGAATTTCATGCGAACAAAACCGGCTTGTTTATATATGAGCACAAAAACTCTGTTTTTACACTGAAAATGTACGGACACTTTAATTTTCAGTCATTAAACGATTTATCTAAGAAAAGCATGGTGAAAGCTATGAATGTAAATTGTGTGCGCAAGAGTATAACCTGTATAGAAAGCCAAATCAGTGTGCAACCGTTCGGTAAATCTTCATCACGCTCAAAAAACATTCTAGAAATAATACTTACAGATTTGTGCCAGAGATAACGAGATTGGAAACTTAGAACAAAACAGCTGTTCAAAAAAACAGCCGCGTGTTGTTTCTGTAAATTTTCTATGCAAACTCTAAACAAACCTTTGTTTATGCTTTTGGCGGGTGAGTTTCGAAGACTCGACTGAAAACGGTGAGTTTCAATACAAATGTAACAAAAACAAATTTAATTGAACGGTTGCATGTCGAAAATGTAAAAATGTGCCATATAGTTGCTAGTAGAAAAGTGGTTATAATCCCCGTTTCCCGCTTTTTAAGCTTTTTAAGTCATACACAAATTGATTGATATTGGAACGCTAAAGATAAGTACTCGCAAAATTTTTACAATTATTTATTAATATTGTTTTGAAATGTCAACAACCAATTTCAACAATTCGGAAAATTAAACTTTGAAATGTTTGATACTTTGAAATGTTTGATACGTTTTGTTGTAAATATTGTGTCATTTGCTTCTACTTGCGACTTGCATTCTTCCCTTTGATCTATTTTTATAAAATCAGTACCCCGTGGTCTGCATGAAGTAAGGTTTGCATGTATTACATAACTTATTTACTAATTTTTTATTTTAGTATTAACTAGTAGTTCATATTAGTAATTAGTATTAATAAATTTAGTGTGTTTTGTAGTTGTAGTTGCATGTGCACGGGTGATATAGGGCTACTGGGGAACCGAACACCCTGAAAAATCGGTAACTCCCCTTGACTCTTATCTCAATGGTGGTGTGGAAACAGCATGATCTCTATAACTTTCAGAATTGTCATCTAATAAAGAACTAAAAAAATATCCTTTATATCTTTTTTTCAAATATACAAATATAGAAAACTATATGAATAATATAATATTTGAACTAAATTAAATAATATTTTAATCAAATTTCTACAATCACATAAAAATACCCACAGAAATAAATTTATGCCCACATTTTACAATTTCTCTACTTATGGTGGCAACCGCTTGCAAAAAATGTTGGTGAATAATACCCTCAAAAGATAAAGCGTCACTTGCTATCTCTTTCTGGCTGCAAAAAAAATGTAGCCAAATTCACCAGATCATAAAAAATCGATATTTTTTTCATCTTTATCTGAAGATAAAAGAGTTTCCAATCTCATTAATCTCTGATTTGTGCGGACCTATGAATACATATGCAAGTGGTGGTAATCGATATATGGTTACATTCATTGATGGTAAATCTCGTTTCGTGTTTGTTTACTTTTTGAAGGCGAAAGATGAAGCTTTCGAAATTTTTAAAACATTTAAAGTTATGGCAGAACGTCTGACCGGAAAAAAGATTAAATATTTGCGAAGCGACAACAGCACTGAATATATAAACAGAGCTTTTGATAAAAATTTAAACGAATGCGGTATTCAAAGACAGTAACAGAGCATTACATTCCTCAGCAAAATGAATGGGACTGATTCACGTAAAAATGGATGACAAATTCTGGGCAGAAGCAGTGGCAACTGCAGCATATTTAAGGAATAGATTTTAGAAGCAACAACACCGTATGAAGTTTGGACTGGTCATAAGCCGTGTATATCACATCTCAGAACATTTGGCTGCAAGGCGATAGCGCTAAATAAAGCTCAGAATAAGAAGAAATTTGGAGCAAAAGGAAAGGAGTTATCACTAGAAGGGTATTCAAGTACTTCAAAAGCATATCAGTTATTAGACAACAATACAAATCAAATTATTATCAGTCGGAATGTAGTCTTTATAGGAAAATGTAATGAAAATAATGAATTTAAGATAAGCATTAACACCATAGTCACAACCAGAAACGCACTTAGAGCGCGTAGAATGCAGCAAATGTGAAAATGAAAATGCAGCTTACAGTGAACCGTCAGATGATAAGTTTGTCGATGCAGGTTATAGTGAGCTGATGGAACATGAAAAAGACAAAGCTGAAGAATTCTAATCTCAATTGGTTGCCAAAGATTTGGTATCAATTACATATACTGAGACTTTTTCTCCTGTTGCTCGCTACGATACGATTAGGTTGATGTTTGCTCTGGCTGCAGAATATGAACCTTATTTGCATCAAATGGATGTTTGTACTGCGTACTTAAACAGTGAATTGAATGATAAGATTTTTATAACACAACCTAAAAATTTTGTGGATAATCCAGAAAAAGTGCTCAAAAGACTCCATAAAGCAATTTATGGTTTAAAAGTCAGGTCGCGAGTGAAATAGGTTTTACACCATGTCAAAATGAAACAATAAAGGTAAGCTCAATTTAATCGCTATTTATGTCGACGATATACTTTTGTCAAGTACGCCCAAAAATGATCTTGTAAAAATCAAGGCCAGTATTTTACAACAGTTCGAAGTTAAATATTTTTTGGGTTTCGAAATAGAGCGAAATGGGCAAACGGGTGCTATATCAATCAGTCAACAAAGATATATTAATGAATTGTTATTGTATTGAATTCGTTGCAAATCAATTAATTAATTTGCACGTTTTCCAAACGCTGTGAAATGTGAATATATTTTATTACATTATATGCGTGATGTAAATACATACACCACCCATATTTTTCCGGCTTCAGCGTTTTTCACTTGAGGAATTAATTGGCATTAATTTTCTCAAAAACTGTTTGACATAGGAACTTAATTTAAAAAGAATATTAAGAAGCGGATATTTGGCTTTAAAAATCAGCATGCAAAAGTTATCTAGATTTAACCATTTTTTTTTTAATATTATTTTTTCGATGTTAAGTCGGATTTTTATAAAATGGCCCCTCCCGCCTAAACGGGGGGAATTTGACCCCCCCTCCCATACGATTTTTTTCTTGTCTCGACCCATCCTACACGCCCTAGTATGTTGGGCCCTCTTATGCGAAACACCCTGTATATTAAAAGAAAAATGCCTATGTTGAAGAGGCGTGTTGGAAATAGAGAGTACGAAATTGACGAAACAGTGCATGTGCATAGTATGGCTGAGCACAGTAGTATTCAGTGTATTCGTAGTTTCTCTCTGTTCGTCAGTATGATGCATATGCATTGCATGGTTAAGCCTTTTCTCTCTCTACCTCTCCTTATCATTCGAACGCCTTCTTTGCTAGTACTGACTTAAAAACATATTTGTAATTAAAACATACAGTAATTTACTGCATAAATTTATATAATAATATTTTTATTAATAATAATACTTTATATTAATTAATCAATAAAAATTTAATTAATAATATTATTTAAGCCCAAGTGTAAATTTTGTTAATTTACATACCCTTTTGTTAATGCAATGAGAAGCCGGAAATTAGTTACGGTCGTTGCAAAGACTTACCTAGTTCCACGTAAAGCTTTGGGCGCACATTCTCTTGCCATGCACTTTGATTCACCATTACGAACAGCACCAAGATGAGCACCAGTTGCCTCCAGCAATTTAGGACATATTTCCACAATATATTTGACATTGTCAATTTCGAGTTGAAACACATTTCGAATGGTGAACTTTGTGGTTTTTATTTCAGTTATTTTATTCTAGTGGGTTATTTTTTTGGGATTCTGTAGATTGACTGGATTAAAATTCAAGAGGTATAAGGAGGAACAAAACGAAACCCATCAAGTATTCTTAGATCATTTGCAAGACTTTTCCCATATTCCATTCCAGGTTTATTTCCTTCGAAATCAACATTTTCTAAAACGGGAGACAGCGTAGCAAATTTTAATTTATATACATATGTATATTGATATTATTTATAACAATGACTATATATAATACATTTCCCCATATAAAATGTCTGACGAAAAATATAAACCTACAAATACAAATGGTATATCGCATCGTATAATGTTTTTGGTAATAATAATAATATAACCAGAAAGAGTGCAAGAGAGTACTCAATATGTAAAATTTTTGCATGGCCAAACTGACAATAATTTTGAAAAACGCAAGAATGAACGCAAAAAACAAGCCAAATTGCTTGCTGATAATTTGGTACCAGTTTTTAATCGAGTTTGAATATGAAAAGTTACAGAAAGCAGAAAGATCAAGACAACTGTGTGCGTTTAAATTCTTTGTTGAGTTAAATTTGTAGAAGAAAGAATAAATTTGAGTAAATTTTTTAATTTTTATATATGTGTCCACACACCGAAACCGCGCAACTCGAGTTAGGACGAAATTGAGTTATTAATACTATGAATATTTTTTTATCGTTGTAGCAAATTTATTTTATAAGTTATTACACTATCACATTACTTTATTTTTTTTACTTTTAACTTTTTTTTTTTTAAACTTTTATAAATAAAGTGTACTAAAAAGTATAATATAAGTTTTTCTCTCAGTGATATAAGAAAAGTATCACTAAACATTCATTCTTAGATTTCTTATTTGGCAATGAAACTTTTCTTACATCCTCTATATGCAAATATGTGTTTAAATACTGTATACTTGCATCCGATCTTATTTAAGCTCCGGGAGCAAGAGCGATTTTTTATTCTCAAATTATTGTTAACAGGAATTTATCTCTTTATCCTTAAGTTTTGTCACATGTTTTTCAGACAATACGTTATAGTCTTTAATTTTATTTAAAATTTGTTAATTGGATTAATAATATTATAACGTTATACAAAAATAGGCTCAATAAAACTTCAAACTTCAAACTTCAAACTTGCGTCCGATCGTCACTTTGAGATATAAACATTTTTTTCCGTCGGTCCTTAAGTTTTCCCGTAATTACGTCCGTCCATCTGTAATATTGAAAATAAAAATCTTGTGAGATTTGAACCTGGGCCTCTTCACATCTAACGTTAAACTCTATCACTGAGCTACATACTCTACATGAAAATATATACAGTTACTCACAAAATTGAGCGTACACCCTAGTTCAAATAGAAAAAAGGTTATTTTTTTAAAATTCATATTAACAGATGAGGGTCCTACTACATAGCAACCAACATAAATTATTTTTTTTTTACAAAGAACACCCCACAACAATTCAAAATGTGGAAACTACCGCGAAATTCAGGTCACAAACACTTGGAAATTGCGCTAAAAATTTGTACTTCTTTTAATCAATAAGGCGCTAAAAAACATTTTAAAGTTTATACAGCTAATGTATGCACGTTTTATAACTAATTTGGGTAAAGTCAGTGTTTTATATTTTGTGTTGTATTCGTAATGGCGTCTACAAGAAAACAAACAACTCTTGAAATTAGAGAACTAGTAATAAAACTCTGTTGCCAAGGAAAATCGTATCGGCGAATTGGTGAAACCATTGATAGAAACCATCATAGTACCTTCCAAAAACTCATTAATAAGTATCAGTATGAAGGAACAATACGAAATTCCGCAAGAAGAGGTCGAACAAAATTGCTTACAGCAGTTGATGAGCGCAATATTGTTCGGAAACTGCAAATAAATTCCAAGATTAGCGTTCCTAAATTAACAATAGAAGTATTCAAAACCATAAATTTTTTTCATTATTCATTTATTCAGTATTCCCTTTGTACAAAATAATTAACTAAAACTAAGGATAACATGAAATATTATAATATAGAGAATAAAGTAGTGACATTCTTATAACTAGTATAGTGTTAATGTCACATCAAGCTTTAATCTGTGTTTTTGGGTGCCCTCTTAAACCGCAAAAATTGTGGGACAAGTTTCTTAACCACTTGACAGAAGACCTACCTGGAAGACATATGGATCATTATAGAACACACGCAGATTGCTAAACCCTACGCGATGTCCAAGAAATTTCTATTTTAAATGGTAAAAATTGTACCGACTTTGGTATTAAAACTCCACGTCAAGACTCGACCCTTGATGCCCGAACAGCACTTGAAACAATGAAGAAAGATCGAACAGATCAATATGTCGAAAGTTTAAACGATGAACAGAGTGTTGCTTTTAATAGAGTTATAGATGCAATATACACATCTAGCTGATCATCAAAATGCAGATCATCAAAGATTACGCCTACTTTTGAAAAAATTTTAAAATTTGTGGAAGTGAGGTGCCTCCCACGGTGAAGCTTCTTCCCCAATATTCAGCGATAAGTTTTGTTCTACGAAAAACATAACTTGGCCAAGTGGAATATAAGGTTCAAAAGCCTACTTCAATACCTCTCATAATCAGTAACAACTTTTAGTGCACTAGGAAGGGTTTGGTCACCATGGTCATTTGAAGTTGGCCTTACCCAGTGCAATTTTTCATGATTTTTCACCGAAAAATTTTCTTCAACGAAAAACATAACTTGGCCAAGTGGAATATAAGGTTCGATAGCCTACTCCAATACCTTTCAGAATCAGTAAAAACTTTTAGTGCACTCGGAAGGGTTTGGTCACCATGGTCATTTGAAGTTGGCCTTACCCAGTGCAATTTTTCATGATTTTTCACAGAAAAATTTTCTTCAACGAAAAACATAACTTGGCCAAGTGGAATATAAGGTTCGATAGCCTACTCCAATACCTTTCAGAATCAGTAAAAACTTTTAGTGCACTCGGAAGGGTTTGGTCACCATGGTCATTTGAAGTTGGCCTTACCCAGTGCAATTGTGTTATCTTCATGATTTTTCAGCGAAAAATTTTCTTCCACGAAAAACATAACTTGGCCAAGTGGAATATAACGTTCGATAGCCTACTTCAATACCTTTCAGAATCAGTAAAAACTTTTAGTGCACTCGGAAGGGTTTGATCACCATGGTCATTTGAAGTTGGCCTTACCCAGTGCAATTTTTCATGATTTTTCAGCGAAAAATTTTCTTCATCGAAAAACATAACTTGGCCAAGTGGAATATAAGGTTCGATAGCCTACTTCAATACCTTTCAGAATCAGTAAAAACTTTTAGTGCACTCGGAAGGGTTTGGTCACCATGGTCATTTGAAGTTGGCCTTACCCAGTGCAATTTTTCATGATTTTTCAGAGAAAAATTTTCTTCCACGAAAAACATAACTTGGCCAAGTGGAATATAAGGTTCGATAGCCTACTCCAATACCTTTCAGAATCACTAAAAACTTTTAGTGCACTCGGAAGGGTTTGGTCACCATGGTAATTTGAAGTTGGCCTTACCCACTGCAATTTTTCATGATTTTTCAGCGAAAAATTTTCTTCAACGAAAAACATAACCTGGCCAAGTGGAATATAAGGTTCGATAGCCTACTCCAATACCTTTCAGAATCAGTAAAAACTTTTAGTGCACTCGGAAGGGTTTGGTCACCATGGTCATTTGAAGTTGGCCTTACCCAGTGCAATTTTTCATGATTTTTCAGCGAAAAATTTTCTTCAACGAAAAACATAACTTGGCCAAGTGGAATATAAGGTTCGATAGCCTACTTCAATACCTTTCAGAATCAGTAAAAATGTTTTTAGCACTAAATGTTTTTACTGATTATGAAAGGTATTAGAGTAGGCTATCGAACCTTATATTCCACTTGGCCAAGTTATGTTTTTCGTTGAAGAAAATTTTTCTCTGAAAAATCATGAAAAATTGCACTGGGTAAGGCCAACTTCAAATGACCATGGTGACCAAACCCTTCCGAGTGCACTAAAAGTTTTTACTGATTCTGAAAGGTATTGAAGTAGGCTATCGAACCTTATATTCCACTTGGCCAAGTTATGTTTTTCGTTGAAGAAAATTTTTCGCTGAAAAATCATGAAGATAACACAATTGCACTGGGTAAGGCCAACTTCAAATTACCATGGTGACCAAACCCTTCCGAGTGCACTAAAAGATTTTACTGATTCTGAAAGGTATTGGAGTAGACTATCGAACCTTATATTCCACTTGGCCAAGTTATGTTTTTCGTTGAAGAAAATTTTTCGCTGAAAAATCATGAAGATAACACAATTGCACTGGGTAAGGCCAACTTCAAATGACCATGGTGACCAAACCCTTCCGAGTGCACTAAAAGTTTTTACTGATTCTGAAAGGTATTGGAGTAGGCTATCGAACCTTATATTCGACTTGGCCAAGTTATGTTTTTCGTAGAACAAAACTTATCGCTGAATATTGGGGAAGAAGCTTCACCGTCGGAGACACCTCACTTCCACAAATTTTAAAATTTTTTCAAAAGTAGGCGTAATCTTTGAAGTATATTCTCTTGAAATATGTAAATTTGTTGCTCAAAATATACATATATATAAATATATAAATAAATATATAATATAAATATATATTTTAAATATTAAAAATATAAAATATTTTCCAGCGCACGCGTCCTGTTCGCTAATTGACTCACGTGCGCACACGTCCTGTTCGCTAATCGACTCACGTACGCACGCGGTGTGTGCACTAAAAATATTTTTTAGCGCAGGCATTCTCGGCTATATTTTAATGAAAAATTTTAGTTCACAAAAAGAAGTGAATGCATACTTCAAAACGAAAGGTTGAACTGTAACAAAAAAATATATTAGTGTTCCAATCAATCTACATACATATGTCACAATATACTAAAAGCAAGCGTATGTTTGTTTAAAATGAAACGCAGAACCGATTTTAATGCAATTTCAACATCATCTCGTGGACTTTAATCGCAAATAACATAGGCTATATACCTAAATGGGCTTAAAAATTTGGTTTTGTAGAATGCATTTAGTACCAGCACCAGTGCTTGGACGCTTGGTCAGACTCTAACTTCAAGCTCTATGGACTGCCAAAACAAATATAAATAAAATAAAACAATAAAACGATCGTTTATTTGGTTTTATTGTATAAGTTTCATTTTATTAACGATTAATAATAAAATCTGTAATGTGGACGACATTTCTAAAAAAGATAGCACGAATCTCATTAACCTACTGAAATTGTCTTTTTTAAATGAACTGAAATGTGCGGATATAAATATGTAAACAGTAGGTATCACAAAAATTCCAATGTCAATTTTTTACTTGTAATAATACAAAGGCCATACTGTTAAACCCTTTCGGTTTTTTCTGGGAAACCATCTTACAATAGCTAACGTAATCACTCCTATAACAGTTCATTGTCTGGATTTTATTGCATACTCAGGGAAAATCCCAAATGCCGTATACAGTAGCCTAAGGACGAAAGACCATAAATATTCTATTTCTTAGAAGTTTTCGTTTTTCAACAAAAAACTTTCCGGCAAGAAATCGGCAGGTAAAAGTTGTGGAATGCATTTAATCAAGCCCTCTACCTGTGAAGACGGTGAAGACATTG
Source organism: Myopa tessellatipennis (assembly GCA_943737955.2). Lineage (NCBI taxonomy): Eukaryota > Metazoa > Arthropoda > Insecta > Diptera > Conopidae > Myopa > Myopa tessellatipennis. The sequence goes on along the minus strand of OX031316.1, from coordinate 50,514,184 downwards.
ATAACACATAGTCAGGGTGAATAATTCAAGTTCACCAGTAATAAATAAAACAAACATCAATAATATTATTATCCTTGTTTCATTATTAAAATTTTAATTAATGCATTGTCTTCATAATCATCAATTTTTACGAGTAACTAACTTAAAAGTAAAGTTCCAATAATTTTTGTATTTTTTCAATATTAGGGGTTTTTCAACAAAGGAATTTTCAAAAAGGCTGATTACAAAAAAGGCTTTAAAAGAAAGTCTCAAAATTTATTGGCTTATTTTTTCAAACTGTCTATTATTACCAAAAATCTAGCGGAGAACGCGTGCGCTAAAAATATTTTTTTAAACACGAACACAAATATTTTTTAGCGCACACAACGCACGTAAGTCGAATAGCGAACAGGACGCGTGCGCACGTGAGTCAATTAGCGAACAGGACGCGAACGCTAAAAAATTTTATTATCGAACATGACCGTGTGCGCGTGCGCTTAAAAAAATTTCTGGCGCACGCGTCCTGTGCGCTAAGCGCACGTGAGTCAGTCTTCTCGTCAAGAATGACCTGTGGGAGTATGTTACTGGTGAGAAAATTAGGCCAGCAGGTGAAGGAGCAGTGGAATGGTGTGCTAAGGACAAAAAGGCTAAAGCCGATTTAATTTTGTCGATCCAGCCTTCAGAGTTAAAGCAAATAAGGGGATGCGAGACTTCGCATCAAGTCTGGAGTAAACTGGAGGCAACTTACGCATCAAAAGGTCCTGCTCGGAAGGCGGCACTGTTGAAACAGTTGATGCTCCAAAAGTTGGATGATGGTGGCGACGTACGGGAGCATGTTGCAAAGTTTTTCGACGCTGTCGACAAGCTAGAGAGCATGAAAATAGATATAAACGGCGATCTATTAACGATAATGCTCTTATATAGCCTTCCATCAACGTTTGAAAATTTTCGGTGCGCCATTGAATCGAGAGACGAGCTTCCTACGGCTGAAATATTAAAAGTAAAGATTATAGAGGAATGCGAAGCGCGCAAGCAGGCAGGTGGAGCAGTCATAGCGTTGGCAGCTGGAGACGAAAGCAGCAAGTATAGTAAGCCAGTGCTCAAATGTTTTAAGTGTGGACTCGTGGGTCACAAAGCAAAGGTTTGTACAAAGAAATGTGAATCAATAAAGTGTTACAAGTGTGGTGCTCAAGGCCACAAAGCAAACACATGCTCAAAGAAGAGCGGAGGAGGGCGTCAAATGAAAGCAAGTCGTGGTGGCGACATATCCTTTACTGTAAGTAATGTGGAGATGAATAGTGATTCACAAAATAAGGCATGGCTTTTGGATACCGCATGCACCGCTCATCTATGTGGCGATGAGCACAAATTTCATTATCTTTGTGATGCAACTAATATGACATTGAACCTTGCAGATTCGTCTAGCATCGAAGTAAAAGGAAAAGGTGTCGTGCAGGTGGCAGTTGCTAGTGATAATGGTCAACAACTCATTATCCTCAAGGACTCGTTGTTCGTTCCAAATTTACGAAGAAATTTAATATCAGTTGCCAAAATTACCAACAAAGGGTATGAGGTGATATTTCGACGAGATGGTGCTTACCTCAGCAAAGGTGAAGGTGGTTTGTCCATGTTGGCAATTCGTAAAGGTGATCTATATTACTTGCGCGAGAATTCTGAGTGTGCGATTGCCCAGCCGACATGCTCCGAATTAATCACTTGGCATGCTCGTTTGGGGCATTTAAACAAGAAAGATTTGCTGTTGTTAAAGCGTGATGGAGTTTTGCCTTCTCTCGATATGAGCAATGAGAAGCAACTTTCAGAATGTGAGGTGTTTCATTGCCGTTTTCGAAAAACCAAAAGTTGTGTTCGAAAAAGCTAGAAATAATTCATTCAGACGTTGTAGGTCCTTTTCGGACAGAAGGTACGCATCATGAGAAATACTTTGTCACCTTCATAGATGACAGTACGCTTTGGTGCGAGGTATATTTTCTTCAGCAAAAGAGTGGCGTGTTTGAAGCTTTTAAGCAATTTCAAATGTTTACTGAGAAACATACTGGTATGAAAATTAAGTTCTTGCAGACGGATAATGGGCGTGAGTATTGCCATAACGATTTTGACAAGTATTTTGTAGAACAAGGCATTCAGCGGAGGTTAACTATTCCACATACTCCACAACAGAATGGAGTAGCGGAGCGAATGAACCGCACATTATTAGATATGACAAGATGTGTGTTATTTCAGTCTGGATTGAGTGCAGTTTTTTGGCCGAGTGCATTTTCTACAGCGTGCCATATACGTAACCGTTGTCCGACAAGCAGCTTGAATGGTACAATTCCGTATGAGGGGTGGAATGCTAACAAATTGAATCTGGATTACCTTCGAATCTTTGGTTCCAAAGTATTTGTATTAGATAAGAATCCTAATAAAGATAAAATTTCAGATCGAACCATAGAAGGCGTTCTCGTTGGATATCCACGAGACAGAAAATGATATCGTATATGGGTGCCTAGTAATCATAAGTTCATTCATGCACGAGACGTAAGGTTCCTAGAAGATGTTGATAGGATACCATCGAAGTCTAGTGTATTTAATGACCTCCATTATGAAGATAAATTTCAAGAAATTATTGTCGATGAAAATGTAAATGAATCTCCGGCAGATGAACTTCTGATGTTGCCACCAAATTCGTGCAACCGCGAAGAACATACACAGGTAGAGGATATAGCTTCTGGAAATGAAACAATTCGAGCTCCCGGCCGCCCAAAAATAATTCGGGCAGGAAACAGAGGGCGTCCACGAAAGGTGTACCAATCACAAGTTATGGATACTATACCAGAAGATGATACAAGTGACAGTGATCACGATAATCTTGAAGTTTTGTTCGCTGGCACCTGCGAGGTTAACATTCATGATGCCTTAGAGAGTGCAGAAAGCGATGAATGGAAAGAAGCAATAGAATCCGAGGTAATTAGTTTAATAAAAAATGATACGTGGGAAATTTTGAAACATAATGAAAAGGGTAATATAATTGGTTGTCGCTTAGTACTATCAAATAAATATGATTCACACGGAAAAGTTGAACGGCGTAAAGCGCGCTTAGTTGCAAAAGGGTACTCACAGAAGTATCAAGTAGACTATCACCAAACTTTTTCGCCAGTAGCGAGACTAGAAACAGTAAGGTTACTTTTAGCATTGTCTGTGCATTTTGATTTAAAAATTTGGCAATTTGATATCGTAACGGCATACCTCAATGGTTTATTAGATGAGCATGTGATCATGCAAGTGCCCCAGCTTTTACCAGAAATGTTGCAACGTATTGTATCTAAGAATGATAATGAATCAGTCATTGGCAGTAAAGCGCGTAAAATGCTAATGGAACTGAAAACTGGTGGCAATGTTTGCCGATTAAAGAAAGCGTTGTATGGTTTACGGCAAGCAGGTCGTCAATGGTATTTAAGAATTTGTTCGAAACTTCTAAGTATAGGTTTGAAATCTACTGTAAATGAACCTTGCTTGTTTTACTGGCATACGGATGATGACTTCGTGCTTGTGCTACTTTACGTCGATGATTTATTGATTGCGGCCCGTGAAAAGAAGAACATTGACTGGATTAAACAGAGTTTATTGGAAGAGTTCGAATTAAAGGAACGTGGACTAGCAAATTTTTGTTTGGGTTTGCAAATAAATCAGAGTGATGGTGAAATAGAATTAAAGCAGACGAGCTACATAAATGATTTATTGAAGCAATTTGGCATGAGTCAGTGCAACCCCGTTGCGACTCCTGCAGAAGTTAATATACAATTTGATAATGAGCCAGACAATGCTTTGACCAAAGATTTTCCATACAGATCACTGATTGGAGCCTTAATGTACTTGTCAGTAGCCAGTAGGCCGGATATTTCTAACATTGTTTCAAAGTTAGCACAGTTTGTGAACAAGCCACATAAATGTCATTGGCTTGCAGCAAAAAGGGTTCTTCGGTATCTTGCTGGGAATTCTGATATGGGACTGCGATTTACGAAAACTAATCAATCATTAATGGGTTATACAGATGCTGACTGGGGAGGCTGCACCTTGGATCGACGTTCTTACACGGGTTATGCCTTCATATTCAGCGGCGCGGCTATAGAAGTCGCAGAAACAGAAAACAGTGGCACTATCTTCTACAGAAGCGGAGTATGTTAGTTCGGCAGAGGCTGCAAAAGAAGCAGTATACCTACGAAATCTTTTTCATGAGCTAAGCTGGCAGGATTTGGCTAACATGACAATTTTTATTGACAACACAGGAGCTCAATATTTGGCATTAGATCCTGTTTTTCACGCACGGACTAAACACATAAGTATTAAATATCACTTTGTACGAGAAGCGGTCTCAGCTGGACTATTTGCATTAGAGCACTTATCAACTCAAAACATGATAGCTGACATTCTCACAAAGTCTTTGCCGCGACACAATCACGAAAAATGTCTGACAGGTTTGGGACTTCAGAGCAAAAATGGAGATGACATCCGTATTGAGACGGCGTGTTAAGGGTATGGCAATACCGGCATGATCATTCTTTTTTTGACTTCCGAATCTGGCAACGCTGCCTTGTTCTTAAGAACACATATTTTTCTACCTTCTTAACTTCATAGTAAAAATGTAACATCACGCAATTAATTTCATCTCAATATCAATAAAATCACTGGATAGTATAAATAAAAGGAAATTCGCTTTTATTTCATCAAATTCACTTCAAACATTCACATTAAAAATGATTGCTGTAACCAGTGTGCAGCGCCTCGAAACAAACTTTCAATACAAATACTTATTGACGTCATTTGACGTCCCTGTCAAACGAAAAAACATAGCGGACCTGCGCGTGGCGCAACCTTCTTTCTATGAACCTTGAGCCCATATTACATTGCAAACAGTTGTTCGATTAAACAGTCACATTGTTTTTGTTTTCTGTATAAAGCTGTCAACTCTCAGTTCATCCGTGAGAGAATGAAAACAGATGAACTGTTGGCACAGCAAATACTCTGTTTGCAGGCGATGAGTGCAAACTACAAACAGAACAGAGTTGTTGTGTGGTGTAATAAAAAAGTATGAATGTGTTGGAGTGAAAAAGCTGCACTTATACCGGAAAAAGGAGGACTGTGTGAAAATAATTGCACAAAGCAACTCTAATTATGTATATATAGTACGGAAAGTGTTTGTGTTTGCAATGTAACATAGCAAGCAAACAGATTTGACGGGAGAGTAAAATAGTTCATTTCATTGGACTGTTTGATCAAACAACTGTTTGCAATGTAATATGGGTCTTATGCGGATATTACACTACGAACATTGTTCGAAATAACTGTAAAATTGTTTTTGCTTTCTGTACAAAGCTGTCAGCCTTACGCTCTCAGGTTTCAGAGTTGAGTTCATCCAGAAAGGATGAACTTATGCGAAGCAAAACAAAATGTTTGTGGCCGACGACAACAAACTTCGATTAAAACGGTATTCTAGTGTGTTGAATCTAGTGTGTAGTGAAAATAGTACTCGCGTTTAGGATTGAAATAATTGCACTTTTATTGATGACAGGTACTTCATAATAAGAAAAAAATACACAAAGCAACTCCGTAACTTTGCTTTGTATTTAAATATTGATATTTGTTTGCTCTATGTGTAATTACAATTCTGAACAAAATTTTTAGAGAGAGCAGAAATGGTTCATCGACAACAAACAATGTTCATAGTGCAATATCCGCATTAGAGGTACATTGAAAAGTAATGTAAACGTATTCGTTTTTGTCATTTTTCATTTCTCTTTCATTTAAATTAAAATGAGTTAACACATAAATTTACAATTCATTTATTTAAATTAAAATTAGATAAACACAAATAAGTTTACAATTCATTCATTTAAATTAAAGGCCCGAAGAACTAAAATCACAATTAAGTACATATTAAACTAAATCACAGATTAATATTCAACAAAACATATTCAATATGTTGGCATCTCTTTCGGCTAAAATATGTGTGGTAGGTTAAAGACAGCTGACTAAATTTGTGAAATGAGCAATTTTTATGAAATTTAACTTCATTTTACTTGCAAAATATTCAACATTGTGCAACTATAATACTTAAAAAATGATTCATGGTCATTTCTAGAAGCATACGTAGGTTTTATAACTGTCTCCTTGGTCTTTTTTACGAATTAAAAAATCATATTTCTGGCTTATTACTATGAAGAAGAACAAAAGTTGCATTCCTCTCTCAAAATAATTTTCTGAATTTTGTAAACAAACTCCCGAGTTGTCAAAATTGCATGCGTTCTGTTTTTGTTTCAATATTCAATATTTACACGCAATGTTTACACTTCTACATTCAATATGCATACTAGTTTTACAGTTGGGACATATTCTTTAACAACGATGACGTATTGCGTAGAACGAAGCATTTTTGAAACCTGATCGGAGCAATTTCGTATTCAAAGAAAAATTGAGTGCCGGAAACATAGCAAGGAAAGTGCCATGTTACATTGCAATTTTTTGATTGTTTCAATTTGTTCTTTGTTTTTGTTTTCTGTACAAAACTGTCAATGCCGAGTTCATCCGTGAGAGAAAGAGAGTCGATGAACAACGGAACTCGCAATAAAAAAATTTGCCGTCGACGACTCCAAATTTCAATCAAAACGGTGTTGTTGTGTGGCGTAGATCCACTTTTATCAGAAAAAGTAATTTTGGGTGAAAATAATTGCGCAAAGCAACTCTTTATTTCTGCAACCAATTCCATCCAAGTAAAAATTTACTTCGTTGGCTGCGATTGCTTATTTGTTGTCCACTAAATTGAATTTGCTTAATCTGAGGTTCGTGCTTTGAACCAAACGTTTAGCGTTTGTTAATTATTTAAGTAAAATTTCCTCTAATCCTTTAATTGTGTGCATTGTTTGTCACTTTTGATATTTGTAATCGCAAATCGGTATGAAATACTACGCATAGTTCTAATACTATTTTTGACAGAGTGTTGGCAAACTGATTGCAATGTAACGTACCAGCAAATAAAAAATTGTTGAGAGAGTAAAATATTCCAAATTGCAGCAATCAAAAAATTGCAATGTAACATGGCACAAACAAATTTAACGAGAGAGTAAAAGAGTTCATTACTATGGACTAGTTGCTCAAACAAATGTTTGCAATGTAATATGGGCCTAATAAGCGTATATAATTGTCTTAATTTTAAGAGTAATGGCTGAGCTTCCTAAGCGTTTCACACAGATATCTTCAATAGTTTAAGAGATATAGTGATAAGAATTTCGACGTGCTATAGCTCCATTACTATAGGAGTTCGGAGCTATGTCCCCTAAATTATAATACACGTACGGTTGGTGTGGGCATTATTATAGAGGTATTTAAAATATCTTTCATTTAAAGTTTTCTAGAAACACGCAAACCGAAACCAGACAAGAGCGGGAATACCGATGTTGTTGCCGGAATTTCCGTGCAAAACAACAACATTGGTCCCCGTGGCTAAACTAGAGTGTAGCACAAAGGGCTACAACTCTGAAATCAGATTGAAACAGCGAAGTTGTAGTTGTTGAAGTTACCGTAAGAAACAACACCGAAAACATCAACAACAAAAGCGGAGCATTGGGCTAACTAATAGGCTATCGGTAACGTATGCATTTCTTTACATGCATCACAGATGTACATATGTTTTGTCCATAATAATCGGATTAAAGGAAAAAATACTAGCATTTGAAATCAATTGAGTTGCCTAATTCACGGAAAATCCGGGAAGTCAACAAACATTACAAAAATTTTGTAGGGTAAAATTAGTTATGTAGATGCGAGAGTGATTGAGAAAACTGTATTATGTAACTGATAGATCAACGACGCGATGGATATATTTGGAATACTTTCGGCAGAGTATTAGAAGGATATTCACGTCACTCGGCACAAATACAAAAACACGTTTCACCGCACTTACGTTTATGTTTGTGTGTATTTATGCTTAACACGCCCGAACAAACGGCCCAACCGAGCGACATCCACCACCAAGTACTTCGCACTCTCTTCTGCGATTCCAGGAAAACGAACAAACGGAATGATCCGTACCCGAATTCACGTCGCACCAGGAAAATCAATGTGGAAAATCGATAAACATTTTTGAATACTTTTATTTATATATCTTTATCACTGCTATCATACATTTACATTTTGCAAACGTAAAATTAAATTCAAGTACGGGACTTAAATTGCACAAAAACACAAAGGCATTAAAATTTCTTGTAAACTATATTTGTACCACCAAACTAGTCAATTATCCATTTTTTTATATTTTTAATTGTGGTATCTATGATAACACAGAATTCAAATATGATGTGTCGAGTTAAGACTGAATGCTGTAATATGTACATAAGAAACTAAATTAAAGTAATTTATAAAAACAATAACAACGGTCTCTTAGAGTTTATATCGAGTTTCTTAAGAATTATATCGACCTACAATTCAACCGACGCACGAGAACGTCTCGGTTTAGAGACGAGACGAGTTTGTGTAAAAGCATTGCTGTTCGCTTACCCCACTAACAACCGAAAGCGGTCTCGTGAGTGATAAAAGAGCGCAGAGCGTAAATTCTTTGAATTTGAAAAAGAGAAAGAATGGAAAATAGTAAAAAACCACCACCTTTAATAGTGCGTTCTAAGTATTATATTACTTACATATTACATTTTATGGTATATATTTTATATTAGTATTGATAATTTTGCTTGTACGTTCAACTTCTAAGATATAATTTCTTTTTCACATTCATTATTTGAAATTAGAGAAACTAAAGTTTTTGTTTGTAAAGCTTGTTTTGGTTTTCTGTTTTTATGTTTTAGGCCGTGGTTATGCTACCGTTCTTGCTTGGCAAGTACGACTTTTTTTGTTGCTTTGTGTATAAAAGAGAGATTGGGATATTTCTCCGTTCTCAACACCTCTCTCTCACAACAAATACGAAAACCCGGTCTAGAGGACACCGAGCACACCGGTGTTGCTAGTCTCAATATTCACAAAAGTATGTATTGAAAAATGGAGGGAGTGGAAAAATGGAATGAACTGATAAATTTATCAATATTCCTCCGATTATCGTTCCATAATATTGCGCCTTTATAAATGTTAAACACATTTCAATTAATATAAACATTTGTTCTTCGTTTAAATTGTGTTTGTTTTCCGACCGGGTAGGTATATGATGTATTTTGGAACGATTTTGCGTCATCCCGTGTCAAGCGGGGGGTGTGCTTGGCCTACGCTTGCTTTCTTCACAAATATATATTTTTTTCAACTTCAACAGCAACCCGTCTACTACACTAATGAGAAAACGTATTTTTTTAGATGTTGTTTTCGACGCAATGGAAGAACAAATGTTTATATTAATTAAATTGTGTTTAACATTTATAAAGGCGTAATATTTTCGAACGATAATCAGACGAATATGATGTTGAGAACAGAAAAATATCCCATTCTCTCTTTTACACACAAAACAAATAACAAAAGTCCTACTTGCCAAGCAAAACTCGATAGCATAACCATGGCCGAGTAAAACTCGGTGCGAAATTTCTCTAATATTTGTGACCGGAGTCCGTGCAAAAAGAGTGGTTAGGCCGTGGTTATGCTACCCCGCGGTTATGCTATCGGGCAAAACTCGGTGGGAAATTTCTCTAATTTTTGTGACCGGAGTCCGTGCAAAAAGAGTGGTTACGCCTGTGCTTGGCCCACGCTTGCTTTCTTCAAATATGTATATTTTTTCCTACCTTCAACAACAACCCGTCTACTACACAAATGAGAAAACGTATTATTTTAGATGTTTTCGACGCGATGTTTCGACCAATGTTTATATTAATTGAAATGTGTTTAACATATATAAAGTCGTAATATAAAATGGAATTAACTGATAAATCTATGAATTATATTCTTGTGATTATCGTTCCAAAATATTACGACTTTATATATGTTAAACAAATTTCAATTAATATAAACATTTGGTCTTCCATCGCGTCGAAAACAACTTCTAAAATAATACGTTTTCTCATTTGTGTAGTAGACGGGTTGCTGTTGAAGGTGAGAAAAAATATACATATTTGAAGAAAGCAAGCGTGGGCCAAGCACAAGCGTAACCACTCTTTTTGCACGGACTCCGGTCAAAAAAATTAGATAAATTTCCCAGTTTTGCTTGGCAAGTAGGACTTTTTGTTGTTGTTTTGTGTGTAAAAGAGAGAATGGTATATTTTTCCGTTCTCAACACGACGCTCTCACACCGAGCACGAAAACCAGAGATAATGAGATGGGAAACTCTTTTCCCGCCAAAAAATGTGTCAAAATAAAATGAATATTTGCTACACGTATAGTGTATGTGTTATTCACCATAGGACGTCATGGTTTTATGACATTTTAAATGACGTTTCGTTTATTTACAGAAAGTTTTTGGACGCATTAAAGTAATAGATATTAAAATAAATCGTATATAAAAGTGTGTGCGTGGTATGGGAACACATCGTTATTGTGTTCCCATACCACGCACACTTCGCTATTGAAATTCAACTAGCTACCGACGTCGCTATTGCAAAGTCGAAAATATTGGAGGATAATCCTCGATTGTGTCGGGTTCTGTGTACCATACTATTGGCCAAGGTGATATTCGTGTGAAGACCAGTTATCGCTGAAAGCAGGCCAATGCAAACAATCCATTGATCCGTGTATGGTTGCTGGAAGTTTTGCTAGGCGAAATATCAACAGTGCCAAAAAAGAAATAACTAAACCACAAGGCAAGGAGAAGTAAATTAAATGCAAAGGTTGCATTTGTAAGGGAGTTTAATTAATTGCATAATAAAATCAAAGGTTAAGTATAAACAATCTCTGCAAGCTTGAAGTGTTATTAATTTGTTATGAAGATCGGCGAGTGGCAAAAGTTTAATTCTTTGTATAATAAAGTCAACAAATCATTGTAAACAATCACTGCAAGTGTGAAGTGTTATTTTCCGTAAAACTCAGTAAATTGAAATTCTTTGTTTATAATAGCTAATTGTAATAGAAACGTGAACCAAATTCGATAGTACTAAAATATTTTTATATTAATAGTTGTTTCTTATCTACTTAGCAATGATTGGAAACTTTTGTGGCATCCTGTCGCAGGCATATATCAAGAGACTCCTGAGAAAACAGAATTGGAAGAACGTATCGCAAGAATTGCAAGATGGACTGCTACAGTTCCGACCGAAGAGTTAATTTAATACGGAGTTGGAGTTTTTAATAAAGGAAAATAACAAGATAATAATGTTGTTGAATAAGAATAGTTCCACACGCACAACAAAAAAATGGGGTAATTGTCTGAAATTTGATCAGATTTCATTTAACTATGTAATTCTTTTCTTTCTGCTAGTAGTAAACATATGAGCCCCAGTTTCACTCTGGTGGACAATGCCTGCAGGGAGTATTCTTGGCACGAAGGCGCAAGATCTGTTCAATCAAATTATGGAAAAAACATTGACTCTAATGATAGTAAGATTTCAATCCTCTTTATTATAACCATCTACTAGTTTAACTTTTGAGTTTTTTAATTATATTTTAAATTGAATATATACGTTGTATTTATATATCTAATTTTGCTAAATTATTTCCTAATTTGGTAACTTTTAATCTATAGGTAAATTCTAACTTCATAACGAAATTCAATAATTTATTCATTTAAAAGTTGTAGTTCATCAAAATTCTTGCTTCAATTTACTTCAGTATTTCTAAATTTTGTAATTTTCCCCTTTAGAAAAATCTTGAGAAGAGCATTCAGGATGGTTTTGATTTAATAGCAATGTTTGATTCATTCTACTGATATTCTGATATCAACTTATGCGCCACAAGCTTCGGAGATGTAAGGCAAGATATTTCTACATACTAGGACTTTTCGTTTCGAAATATTAGTTATTCATCCTCTTCTTATTTTGCTTAGATATTGGGACTCATTGCAACCAGCTATTTCGTGAGCAGTGCGTGCCGTGCTCATTACGTCGACGAAATACTGCTCCTTTTTTGGTGGCTCCTTATTTCGGTACAAACAGAAATAAAGACTAGCGAAAAGCTTAATACAAACTAAAACAATAAATAAATAAAAAATCTGGAAACAAGATATATTCAAATAATAATATTATACAAATAAGAAATAAAGATGAAAAATAAAAAATTGTTGAAATTTGGGAATTGGTGCATTTTGATGTCCCCGGAACATTCTTGCATTCTTGAAAAATATGTGAAAAAGGAAATCAAAATTAGTAAATTTAAGCCAATTGTATAGTTTGTCTGTTCGCTTGAATTGGAAATTTCAAGTGAGGTGAACGTTTTAATGACGTCACGAACAGCTTTTCTGTTCACATTACCAGAAGAAATTATATATGTACGAAATTGTGTAAAAGTGTAAGTTGGAAAAAGTGTACTTAAACAAAATGAAAAATATATTGATATCATGAAAAGGAAAGCTTAATTACAATAATGTTTAATAAATTAGGCATATTTAAGTACACTCGTGTATTTTTCAACCAAAAAAAACATATTTTCAGTTAGATCGTAGCGCACTGCTAGCACTACTTAAGTACTAATATGAACGTAAAAGTGCGGGGTTCGCAAACCGGAAAACCGAATGTAATAATGAGGTGAATCAAATATGTAGATATGCCAACACCACATTCCATTTACCTATATATTTATATAAATTTAATAAACTATTTGCTTTTAATATTGTTTTTAGATAATATAATAAGGGTTTTTTTTTTCATTCATTTTTGGTAACTATTGAGATTGAGAGTGCAAATAAAGTAAAACGACTCGGTATAGGATTTGTTTTATTAATGTGTGTTCCTGAAAACTATAATATATATATATAAAAAACTAACTAAAACGAATTTAGGATTGGTCTAAATTATAAAAATTAAGCAATAAATAGCCTTGACAAAAAAATTTAAAACACAAATTAAAACAAAAATAGCAATTCTGAAATTCTTTGTATATACAAAATTTAAATTTGTTGATATATTTCAAAGAACCAAAAATAAGTTCATATATCTATAACTCACTTCAGTTTTCTAATTTTCCAGAATTTAAGAAAATTCTTTCCTCTGTGATTAACTAAATTAATTAACTAAATCGTTGTATTTGAGGGTTAAATAATAAAAGGCACGTTTTAAATTTCGATTAAATACAAAGTATATTAAAACATTTCTTTGAAAGTTTGAACAAAATATTTTGCTACACGCATTGTAATTTCATAGCCGGCCAAAACAGAAGTTAAATTGACCAGAGTTAATGTATATTGAAGATAATTTGACCGTTTGTCTTCCTGAAATAACAAAATATATAAATGAAACTAAAAAATATAGTGTAAATTGAAATTGCCGTTAGTAAGTTCGAGTGGTTGTTAAACAGCGTATCTGTAAATAATTGACATTAATTCATTCATTCATTGCACCAAGTTGGTATCTCAAAACAAAGGGATCTACTAAGGTGTATACAATAAAATTGATACATATTCCGGGGTGCGAGTCTGGGGAGTTTCTCAAAAAATTCCAAGAATGGGGTCTGAGTCTGGTGAGTTTCTACACTAAAACGTCATCAATTATCGAGTTTTCACGAACACTACCATACAAAAACACAACCACCAACATGTGATTTGACAACCAGAGTTGCACTTTTTAGAAGTTTCCTATCTCATTATCTCTGATGAAAACTCTATCTAGCGCACACCTAGGACAAAGAATACAAGACTGGAAACTCTTTTTTCGCTTTGAATGTGTTGGTGAAATCAGGCTTCGTTGTAGCAGATGGCAACAAAAAAACGCATGCAATTTTGACAACTCGGGATTAAATTTTGACAAATCGGGAGTTTGTTTACAAAATTCAGAAAAATATTTTGAAAGAGGAATGCAACTTTTGTTCTTCTTCATGGCAATAAGCGACAAATATGATTTTTTAAATACGTAAAAAAGCCAAAGGAGACAGTTTTAAAACCTACGTATGCTTCTAGAAATGACCATGGATCCTTTTTTAAGTCTTATAGTTAAACAATATTGAATATTTTGCAAGTAAAACGAAGTTAAATTTCATAAAAATTGCTCATTTTAAGAATGTTTTCAGCCGTTTTTACCTACCACACGTATTTTTATTCGAAAGAGATGCCAACGTATTCAACATGTTTTGTCGAATAATAATCTGTGATTTTGTTTAATATTTACTTAATTGTAATTTTAGTTCTTTTGGTCTTGAATTTAAATTAATTTTAATTTAAATGCATCAATTGTGAATTAATTTATGTCTATCTAATTTTAATTTAAATAAATGATTTCTGAATTTATTTGTCCTAACTTCTTTTAATTTTAATTAAGGAAAAATTAAAAATTACTAAAACAAGTAAGTTTACATTACATTTTTATATTTCCAAACCGGTAAAAAATCGTCAAAACCGCGACAACTCTTAAATGTAAAGTAGTTTTTCTAGTAATCTTTACCTAAAAATCAAACAAATAATAAATAATAAAGTGGTGTCGTTGGTATCCCTGCAACTAACTCACCCCATCATTTTGTGACGGTGTAACAAACCAAAACGGTTTACCTTTTCAGTTATCTTGCTTTTAGCTTGTTAGGCCCATATTACATTGCAAACAGTTGTTCGATCAAACAGTCCAAAGCAATGAACTATTTTACTCTCCCGTCAAATCTGTTTGCTTACTATGTTACATTGCAAACACAAACAGTCAAACACTTTCCGTAGTATATATACATAATTAGAGTTGCTTTGTGCAATTATTTTCACGCAATCCTCCTTTTTCCAGCATAAGTGCAGCTTTTTCACTCCAAAACATGCATACTTTTTTATTACACCACACAACAACTCTGTTCTGTTTGTAGTTTGCACGCATCGCCTGCAAACAGAGTATTTACTGTGCCAACAGTTCATCCGTTTTCATTCTCTCACGGATGAACTGAGAGTTGACAGCTTTATACAGAAAACAATAACAATGTGACTGTTTGATCGAACAACTGTTTGCAATGTAATATGGGCCTTACAAGAAAAGAATTTCACCATCAAATTCAGATACACTGTACGTGAACACGCGGACGGACTTTTTTTTGAGCTTGCATACGAAATGAGAGGAGTTTCCAGTCTTGTAGTCTTTGACCGAGGAAACCGAACACACCGGTGTTGTTTAGTCTCAATATTCAAAAAAGTATTGAAAAATGGAGTGGAGTGGAAAAATGGAATGGACTGATAAATTTATTAATTATTTAACTCTGATTATCATTCCAAAATACTACACTTTTATACATGTTAAACATATTTAATTAACAATTAATAAACAATTAATAAAAACATTTGGTCTTCCATCGCGTCGAAAACTTCAGCTCAAATTATACGTTTTCTGATTTGTGTATTAGAGGGGTTTCTATTGAAGGTAAATCAAACGAGGATCCAGCACAAGAGTAACCACTATTTAAGCACGTAGTGCAATCGCAAAAATGAGAGTAATTTCCACCGAATTTGTACGGTAGCGTAACCACGGCCTTACGCTACCGAGGATACTCAAGTAGGACTTTTTTTGGTCTTAATTATTTGAAGGTCAGAAAACTTCCTTTTTGCTTCTGCGAAGCTTTGAGGAAATGTCATTAAATTGAAAACGAATGTTGATATGTTTTTGAACATCACAAGCATTCTTTATGTTGTAGATTTCAGAGCAGAAAGTTTCAGTATTTCTTTTATTTAAGTGCTCCAAGCATGAAGAACAAAATTGCAAAAGCTCCATTTCAAAGTATCCACCATTCTTACCTTCTACTAAATTAGGAAAATTCTTTCATAAAAATGTTAAGCTAGAAAAGCTGCTTTCTTGGGTTAGGCATATTGGATTAATACCTCTAAAACTTTTCAAAATTTTAATATTGAAGTCAAATCTCTTAAAGAGCTGTGAAGTTAATTCGATGTGATACTCTCTTACATTATTTTTAAATATGTAGTTTAAATCTCTGAACTTATGTTTTAAATGTTTTCATCAATGAACTTTTCAGTTTCAAAACCTAGGTAAAGATCTTCTAAATAATTTTATTGATTCATAAAATCCAATTCTGTTAAGTCAAAGTTCTGTGACACTTTGGAAAAATTGTTAGATTGCAATTCTGAATTCATTCTGTTAAGAAATTTCAGAATATATGACAATGCAACAAGACCTCGCTTTGCCTCATAGATCGTAGAAAAAAGACGACACAAGGCAAAACTACGCAAAGTTAGTTGCGATTTTCTATAGAAACCCATATAAAAATCAAATATAGTTTCCAACACTTTTGAAAAATAAAAATATAATAATATTCAAATAACAAAAATTTAGATACAAATTCACATAAAATCAAAAGAGAACAAAAAGATTAAAAAAGACAGAAAAATTCAATTATTAAAAAACAACATAAAAATTCTACTCTAATCCGATTCTGGAGAGGAGTAAAAATATTGTCTAAATATTGTTGAACAGCATTTCATCTCATTTCTAAATAAATTTCCTTGTAGCAGTTAATATCCATTGCTACAGTACGAGAAACTTTTCAACTTCGTTGGTAACGGTATCATTTGTTGTGAAAAGGTTCAAAGCTTTTGGAATTTTCTGTACAACTTGATTTTCAATCCAAACAGAAAATCGCTTCTGAATTTATTACTACAGTTATTGGAGCACTGCTTGTTCCACTAATTGTTTCAAATGTTAAAATATGTAATCACATATTAATAGAAAACGTGCTGATAAGTTTTTACTAACTAACAACTTGCTATTGCAAAATTCACAACCAGTATTAGTGGTTATACTCAGCCTAGTCGAGTTTTAGATACCCTACACCTAAAAGTTTTGAAAAAATTTAATTGAACGATATTTAACAATGTTACCATTGATGACCCTCTTTTGCTTGTGTAACCTGAAAGTGCGTGTAAACTAAAGGGCGGATCACGCCCATATTTGGCTTATTAACGTATAATGCTACTCTATACCCAGGAATGTTAGCCTAGTTATCATAACTCAAAAACGAACACTGATATCACATTTCTAATAAAACATAGGCGTGGTCGTTGTCTGATTTTCAATAGCAACCTGCACACCACAAGAAACAATATTTCTGCCAAATTTCATCACGATAACTTCACCATTTCTTCTGTGATCGTGATTTCAATAGATAGACAGACAGATGGACGGACATGGCAAAATCGACTCAGGAGGTCACACTGATCAAGAATATATATACTTTTCTAAACCTATCGTCCCTATTTCTATGCGTTACACATTTCGTGACAAAGTTAATATACCCTTAGCCTTAAGGTGTAGGGTATAAAAAAACTAACTGTATCCACATATATAAAATCCATACAAAAAATGTACCAATACATGTGTATAATATATGTATATTATACAATACATGTGTTATGTGGATACATAAACTAAAAACTTAAATGCGTAGATGCGTGATTCCCCGAAAAATAAATAAACGCAACTTCGAAAAATTATTACGCACAACGGAAATTAGAGATAATTCAGTAACGGCGCAACATAGAACCAGAAAGAGTGTTAACTTCGGCCTGGCCGAAGTTCATATACCCTACACACTTTTACTTAAAAATTAGGCGTGGCAATGGTCTAATTTTTTTCCTTTTCAATCTCAAATATCCTGTGATGACAGAGAATATTCCTGCCAAATTTGATGAAAGTCTCTCAAATCGTTCTCCTGTAATCGAGTTTCATTTAATTATTGGGCGGACCACGCCCATTTTTGGTGTTTTGGTCAGAGACAGTGGACTTGTGGACAAAATGTGAACTGCAAATTCGTTCTACAAGCTGAGAAACTGAGCAATAAGCATGTATTAATTTATATTTACTATAAAAAGTAGGCGTGGCAATGGTCCGCTTTTGCCCATTTTCAATACCGATGGGTTTCTATTGATGGACAATTTTCGTGCCAAGTTGAAGATGAAGATATCTCTATTCGTTCTCTTGTAATCGTGATTTCCACAGACAGACAAACAGACAGACGGACGGACATGGCTAAATCGACTCAGGAGGTCACACTGATCAAGAATATATATACTTTTCTATACCTGTCACGCCTCCTTTAATGCGTTACAAACGGAAGCAGTAAGTGAATATACCCTATTCACGTCGTGTGTAGGGTATAAAAACGTAAACTGAAACGTTTACGTTTGTAAACAAGTAGGTTTACATTGCTTTTTATACCCTACACCTTAAGGTAAGGGTATATTCACTTTGTAACGAAATGGATAACGCATAGAACTAGAGACGATAGGTATAGAAAAGTATATATATTCTTGATCAGCGTGACCTCCTGAGTCGATTTAGCCATGTCCGTCCGTCTGTCTGTCTGTCTGTTGAAATCACGATCACAGGAGAACCAATGAAGATATCGTGATGAAACTTTGCAGATATATTGTTTTATGTGGTGGGCAGGTTGGTATTGAAAATGGGCCTCTAAAAATGGTATATCTAATCGGTCCACGGCCTATTTTTTATTAAAAATGTGATATCAGCGTTCGTTTTTGAGCTATTACAACAAAATTTCATTCCTGGGTATAGAGTAGCATTATCCGTGAATGTGCCAAATATGGGCATGATCCGCCCACTTTTAGGTTACACAGGCAAAAGAGCGTTATATTGTTAAATATATAAACTTCCTGAATAAAACTTTAGATAACAACTTGTTTTACAAAAAACATTATAACATCAAAACTGGGTGCGGTCCGCCCACTTTTACACTACACATACAGTATTGCAGTATGAAAAAAAGTTTATTACCACGGAAATAAAGTTTAAATGAACACAATTATAAAAACAACTAAGCTAGTTATTTTGTTTGGAAAAAGGTAATGACCACAAAAATGCCTAGAATGCAATAAGTCAATACTTGATTTCCACAACTGCCGCCCCCGACATTGTGCTGCCCAGAGTGGACCGCCACCCCCACTCCATCCTAGCTTCGGCACTTTTTTTAAACCTTTTAGGTGTAGGGTATCTAAGATTCGGCCAGGCCGAATATAGCTTTCTTACTGGTTAATATTTCCAAACCGCGACGGCTCTTAAATGCAAAGCAGTTCTTCTAGTAAGGTTTACTTAAAAACCAAACAAACAATAAAGCTGTGTCGTTGGTACCCCTGCAACTAACTCACCCCAGTATTTCGTCAGGGTGTGGTAATCAAAGACTATAAGACTGGAAACTCTTTTTTCGCTTTGAATGTGTTGGTGAAATCAGGCTTGGGTGCCGTAGATTACAAAAACAAAACGCATGTAATTTTGACAGTTCGGGAACGAATTTTGACAGTCCGGGAATTTGTTTACAAAATATTTTGTGAGAGGAATGCAACTCTTGTTCTTCTTCACAGCAATAAGCCATAAATATGATTTTTCAAATACGTAAAAAGTACCAAGGAGCCAGTTTTAAAAGCAACACACGCTTCTAGAAATGTACATGAAACCTTTTTTAAGTCTTATAGTTGCACAATATTGAATATTTTGCAAGTAAAACGAAGTTAAAATTCATAAAAATTACTCATTTCACAAATTTAGTCAGCTGTTTTTAACCTACCACGCGTATTTTTAGCCGAAAGAGATGCCAACGTATTCAACATGTTTTGTTGAATATTGATCTGTGATTTAGTTTAATATTTACTGAATTGTGACTTTAGTTCTTTTGGTCTTTAATTTAAATGAATTTAATTTTAAATTCATGAATTGAGAATTTGTTTATGTTTAATTAATTTTAATTTAAATATATGAATTGTAAATTTATTTGTGTTAACACATTTTAATTTAAATAAAAGAGAAATGAAAAATTATAAAAATAAATAAGTTTACATTACTTTTTAATATTTCTAAATAGATTAGAAATCGTCAAAACCTCGAGGACTTATAAATGGAAAGTAGTTTTTCTATTAATGCTTACTTAAAAACCAAAAAAATAATTAGTAATAAAGTTGTGTCATTGGTATCCCTGCCACTAACTCACCCCATCATTTTGTGGTGGTGTGGTAACAAAGCAAAACGGTTTACCTTTTCAGATATCATGCTTTGTTATAGCCTGTTTGAGCTTGTAACAAGTCGACAATTTCACCATAAAATTCACATACACTGTATGTGAACACGCGGACGGAAATTTTTTTGAGCTCTCTCACGAAATAAGAGGAGTTTCCAGTTCCCGAACTGTCATAATTACATGCGTTTAGTTTTTGTAATCTACACACCCAAGCCTGATTTCACCAACACATTCAAAGCGAAAAAAGAGTTTCCAGTCTTGTAGTCTTTGGTATGCATGGGAATGGCTAACGCTGGTTTGCAGCATTATGAGCAGAGTTTTTGCCTTCAGTATGTGGTATATTGCAGGTGGTATATTGTGGTAGTGCTCTATTTCTACCAGAGATAAGGAGATGGGACACTCTCAAATTCTGTGGTCATTTCACTTCACTTATGCATTTTTGCTTGAATTTCACTTACACTATGAAAGAAAAGTTTGATTCGCTGCAAAAAACTTGTGGCCTCGCCGTAAAAACTTTGATTCGCTGCAAAAAACTTGTGGCCTCTTTGAGGTGAAAAATTTGTTTTTCGGGGATGCATTTTGGAAACGTCAAAATAAATAATTAATTTTATAAGTGTAAAATATATATAAAACATAACTCCCCGTTATGTATAATGGTAATTATTGTATGTTTCCATATTTTACCCAGTATTGGTTGTTTATTTCTCATTTTTACTTTGGTATAAAGTATTCGTTGTGTTAATTTTTGGTTGCAAATGCATAGTTGTTCACCTTGTGACAAAAAGAATTACGATTAATAACTCCAGAATGGTCGCATTTATATTTTTTTATTTGTTTTCTAATATTTTTGAAAATTATTTATTGTTATACATCATTGATGCACTTGGGGGCTGAAACATCCGTTTACACCTACCATTTTAGATTTGGGAATCTTCACCACCTTTGTTTATATATGGTGAAATTTATATTTTAAAAGCCATTGGCTTTGGCTATACGCAGTATCTTTTGAAACGGGTTCACTCAGTTCGTGGGAGAGAAAGATGAGGAAGAAAGAGAAAAGTCTACACTCTGGTATCGAATGTAAAGAATTTTTGAAACGAAAATAAACCCTCTTCTTCTTGCGTTTCTTTGCACGCACATAAGAGATCAGTTGTCAAACGAAAGAAGAGCAACGCAGTTTGCCGAACGCGTGTTCATATTTTCTCTCACTCTGGCAAACATTTGGATATTCATTAAATTTCACACACACTTTGTCATCACATGTTTACGACTGTAGAAACCAAATGAGAAACCATAGTGTGTAGCCACCGATGGAATCGACATACTAGTAGTGAAACCGTTTGAAAAGATATGCGCTTAGCCAAGCTGATTTCATAACTAACTGAATCCGTGGTGAAACATGAAACAGCTGATTTTTTCAACATACTGAAAGACAGAAACAAGAACAACAATATGGTTGCTCTCACGTACAGTGTACATGAATTCACCAGTTCATAAAAAATAGACGTCAAACCGATGTTTGAAGCGGCGAATTCGAGAGTGTCCAGTCTTGTAGTCTTTGATTTCTACTTCTTCTGTTGACAACAGAGATAATGAGATAGGACACTTCGAATTCGCCCCTTCAAAAATCGGTTTGACGTCTATTTTTTATGAACTGGTGAATTCATGTACACTGTACGTGAGAGCAACCATATTGTTGAAAGGTTTAATTTCATGCAATTTACGTCGGACCATTTTATCAAAGAGGCTAAGTCATATTGAAGGAGCACAGTTTCGCTATAAGTTTTAAATGATAAAAATAGTTTAGTTTAGAATAGAGTGGTCCTAAGTGGCTGCCTTGTGGAACTCCAGATGTAACCAGAAATTCACTTGATTTCGTACCATTAAACATCAA
The DNA here is from genome assembly GCA_943737955.2 of Myopa tessellatipennis. Classification (NCBI taxonomy): domain Eukaryota; kingdom Metazoa; phylum Arthropoda; class Insecta; order Diptera; family Conopidae; genus Myopa; species Myopa tessellatipennis. The sequence continues at coordinate 50,492,250 of OX031316.1, read as the reverse complement.
CATCTGTCTGCTGTGAGTAACATAAGGGGCTATCGAATTTATAAGAGTTTTAGAAAATCCGAATAAACTAAGCTTTAGAATGAGAAGGCTATGATTTACAATATCAAAAGCCTTACTAAAATATTTGTATATTATATCAGTTTGTTTGTAGTATGGCTAATACTAAAGTTTTTAACAGCTTTTGAGGAATACTAGCAAATTAGTAGTGGTCGATTTTCCACCATAAGATCCACGTTAACACGGGGAAATTAAAGTTAACATTCCATGTGATAATGGAAACAATTATTTTCTCAAATAGTTTTCACAGAGCACTAAATTTAGCAAGTCCACGATAATTACTTATATTACATCTATTCCCAGACTTAATTAGTGGAATGATGCAGGATTACTTCAATGAATCCGGAATAGCCCGAACGTAGCGAATATTGAAAGACCGCAATTATAGGCGACGCTAATTGATTCGCACAAAATTTTAAAATGCAAGACAGTATACCATCAGGTCCAGGTTTCAAATTTAACCGCATTCATTAAATTCAACCGCCGACTAAAATAGATCTTCTGTTTCAAATACTTACACAGCACGCTATGCTGGAAACGTAGATCATGCCAGCGCTTTACAAAGCTTGGACATCAAACATGAAGCAAAACGAAAATACAAACACCAAAATTTCTTTCAAAAACCATAAAATACTAAATTTAAAACAAATCCAGACCAGTGATGTCCAAACGCATATAGTATCAAAATTTGAGTGTGGTTTGAGCATATTATCTATCAGCACTGAGAAAAATAGATGCGGTGAAATATGAAGCATTTGTGTCTGTTTTTATGCGGCATATCAATCAATTTTCAAAATAAAATAAAATTGATCGATTTTGTCTTTCTGACTTTATCTAGCATAGGAGTGCTCGATCGATTAACTCTTCTTACGGATATTCACATACGAAGTCATTCAGAATTCAATAACCTTATAAGGATCAAACCAAAGGATCATATCGTTATGTCCCTAATCGTTGTAGCTAATGTTTAAAACTTGTCTGCCTCGAATTCGCCTTTGTAATCTCATCATGATACATACTCGTTGTTTAAAATGTTGATAGCATCATTCGGCTCGTGCAAAGGACACACTTCCAGGAAGTGAACAAATTTATACTGTAAACTCACTTCAGCGAGTTTTTAAAAACAAACATGTTTTCTCTTGCTTTCATTATTGTACATACATATTTTTATCGAAGCATTGTAGTTGAATACATTTTTATTAACGTTTTGGCTGAGTTTTAGAGTTATAAATTTGGTTTATCTTTTATGAATTTATACACGGTATATTTTTAAGACTTCTTGAAGTATTTCCAAGCGCACAACTAGTTCACTTCATTTTTGCATTGTTTTTACGCATATTAAAGTATATTTCAGAAAAATTAAGCTTTGTATAAGCAGTTCAGTGTTTTAAAGCTGCTTTTTAATGAACTAAGCCAAATATAAAACAAACTCGACATTTTCTTTTGTTTTCAATCTAAACCGGATAATTTTTTATAGCTGCTTCAATCAGCAGGAACTGTATGTAGTCCCACCCAAGGTCAATGAAAGAAAGTTGCGCCACGCGCAGGTCCGTACTTTTTTTCGTTTGACAGGCACATGAAATGACGTCAATAAGCATTTGTATTGACAATTGTTTTCGTGGCGCCTGCACATCGGTTGTAGCAATAATTTTTGATGGAAATGTTTGTGAATGAATACCAGTAATGAAGTGCTCAGTGATTATTTTAATATAAAATAGTGAACTTCTAAGGAAAGACAAGTAGATTATTACGAAGTGCACTGAGAACTTCTTTAAAAGAAATTCGTAAATTGAAGGAAACATCTACTCATGCCAAGACAAAACTTGAGTACGATTTAAAAATAATGGAAGAGCGCTTTCGCAAAAGAAAGAAACATCTACTCATGCCAAGACAAAACTTGAGTACGATTTAAAAATAATGGAAGAGCGCTTTCGCAAAATTTAATATGCTAACGAGAACATGGAATGCAAGTTAAAAACCATTTTCAAGGAAGGTCAGTAAATAAGATACAGACTAATGTGAAACAACTAAAATGTTTGAAGAACGACATTCCACAGTCAATAACGCTTTACTCTACAAGTGCAAAAGCATACAAACAGCTATACAAAAAAGGTTTTCCAGGCATACGAACGCTACAAAACTTTTATTAAAATATTACCTCTTTTCAGAGACTAAAATATAACTTTTCGGCTTAAGTATTTGTCGGTTAATTATACACTTTATAATTATACATTTTTACATAAATGAAAGGTCTATTAAATGCCTATCCAACGATACGAACAACATGTAAGTATCTTGTATAGTTTAAGAGATATACGCTCGGAATTTCCAAATTTCAAAGGGATGGAACTCCGAAAACATACAAGGACGACCAGAACTGTTGCTTTTGTTCCAGTTTCCGTATAAACCTACAATAACAAAAAAGTAACAACAAAATCGAAGCATTTTACCTGTTCCAACTTTTCTTCATACCACTTATCAAGTTTGGCATTTGTACCGTGTGTTGTGACCCTAGTGATTTTAAAAATAATTTCTGACGTACACGCCCAGAACGAGACCGCTTTTTTTATTTACTGGCGCAACATTCTATTCTATAAACCTTGGTCCCACCAGCACTGTGTAAAGTCATCTTTGATGCAAAGGGAACAAGACTGGAGTCGTTTGTCAGCAGAAGTGCATAATCACATTGAACATCGTCAGCGTCATAACTTCCTAGCGTCAAAAAATGTCCGCCGTTTCTGCTATTCGTGTTTTTTCAACAAAATTGTCTTTAATTGTTGTGTCATATAAGAGATTGTTGTGTCATAAAAAACACATTTTTTAATACCATTTTTTGTAAAACTAAATTATCATGTAGAATAACTATTAAAAAAATCAATAATATATGAATACTTAAAAAATAGGTCTTAGAAATACCTTTCAAGGTTTGGCTGCGCTATAGTAGCTTCGTTCAGAGTTGGGCTCTAACTAGTTAAATCATTAACTGGTTATCGTTATAGTTAAAGTTAATTTAACTTTAACGTTACTTTCACAGACGCTTTCGTTATCGTTAAAGTAACAGTTACTTTGCAGTCGTTAACGTTAAAGTAACGAAAGTAGGATCGTTGTTCTGATCGTTATCGTTAAAGTAACGAAAGTAAGATCGTTACTCTGATCGTTTTCGTTAATATAACGAAGTTACTTCGCGTCGTTATCGTTGAAATAACAAAGGCACATATTACAATGCAAACAGTTGTTCGATCAAACAGTCCAATGAAATGAACTATTTTACTCTCCCGTCAAATCTGTTTGCTTGCTATGTTACATTGCAAACACAAACAGTCAAACACTTTCCGTAGTATATATACATAATTAGAGTTGATTTGTGCAATTATTTTCACGCAGTCCTCCTTTTTCCGGTACAAGTGAAGCTTTTTCACTCCAAAACATGCATACTTTTTTATTACACCACACAACAACTCTGTTCTGTTTGTAGTTTGGTGCCATGTTACATTGCAATTTTTTGATTCTTTCAGTTTGTTTTTGTTTTCTGTACAAAACTGTCAACGCCGAGTTCATCCGTGAGAGAAAGAGAGCCGATGAACTACGAAACCCGCAATCAAAAAATTTGCCGTCGACGGCTCCAAATTTCAATCAAAACGGTGTTCTTGTGTGGCGTAATAAAAAAATAAGCACATTTTGGAGTAAAAAAGATCCACTTTTATCAGAAAAAGTAATTTTGGGTGAAAATAATTGCTCAAAGCAACTCTTTATTTCTGCAACCAATTCCATCCAAGTAAAAATTTACTTCGTTGGCTGCAATTGCTTATTATTTTTCGTGCTTTGAACAAAATGTTTAGCGTTTGTTAATAATTTAAGTAGAATTTCCTCTAATTCTTTAATGGTTTGCATTGTTTATCACTTTTGATATTTGTAATGCCTGCAAAAATCGCAAATCGGTATGAAATATTACGCATAGTTCTAATACTATTTTTGACAGATTGCTGGCAAACTGAGAGAGTAAAATATTCCAATTTGCAGCAATCAAAAAATTGCAATGTAACATGGCACTTGCACACATCGCCTGCAAACAGAGTATTTGCTGTGCCAACAGTTCATCCGTTTTCATTCTCTCACGGATGAACTGAGAGTTGTCAGCTTTATACAGAAAACAAAAACAATGTGACTGTTTGGTCGAACAATTGTTTGCAATGTAATATGGGCCAAAGTTGTTCTTGAACTAGTTAAAAAAACGAGTAAATAAAAACTTTAACGACGTTACTTTAATGAATCTTCGTTACATTTGTAGATTTAAAGGAATAATTCCAAGTCCAACCGTTTAAGAGTTAACTAACTCCAAAGGGACATAGGACTAATTAGAATTATGTATATTAAATAATTAATTAACTACCTGAAATGATTGGATATTCCTTGTTTCTTTAAACTCCTCTATAACCCTTAAATCAACCAACTCAACAATAACAACACATGAATTTCCGCAGATGCCGAAAATTAACTTGTTATTGTAATGCGATGCCGCCACACTGTCGCCGATAAAGGGTACGAAAGAGAAATTGATAACAAACAGTCAGCATTTGCTGGCTTTTATTAAAAAAAGCAAAATTTTTTTAAAATTCATCCACCACTTATCCGCACTTAATTATTTTCGTAATATGACATATAAAATGAATGTATATATGCACAAACTTAGTCTATGTATACTTAGTCTTAAATATAGAATTAAATAAAAATTATTAAATAATTACTTTTTAAATAAATAGTAAAATTTAAATCTATACAGGGTGTTTCGCATAAGAGGGGACAAAAGACTAGGACGTGTAGGTTGGGTCGAGACAAGAAAAAATCGTATGGGAGGGCTTTCGATCCAACTTAACATCGAAAAAAATAATATTAAAAAATAATGGTTAGACTAGATAACTTTTGCTTGCTGATTTTCAAAGCCAAATATCCGCTTCTTAATATCCTTTTAAATTACGTTCCTATGTGAAACAGTTTTTGAGAAAATGAATTCCAAAGTTAAAATTTGGAATAAAAATTCGGAAAAAAAATTTTTGATCGTCATTTTTTTTTAAAAATTACTGTATTAAGTATAAAATTTTTCCCGAACAGGGGGAAATTAGTATTTCGTTTCTATATGTATTAATATTATGATCTAAATTAACGGGGCAATTCTCGTTGTCAGCTTGACATGAAATTGTCAAGACAAGTTGTCACGGTGCTTGTCAATGCTTTTCAAATTGGTATTCTGGTTGTCAATTGACACAGTGAAATATCTAATGCAGTAACATGCAGAAAAGCTTACAGCCTTATCATGTATTTTTAAACGCAAACACAAACTCAAACGCGACTCAAACGCAATGCGTTTCAAATGGTATGATGGAACTTTCTCGAGTAGACTGCGTATGAGTTTTGAGGAGAACACAAACTTTACGTAGCCTTGCAGACTTCCCCTGTTTGCAGAGCACAAAGAGTTACCATGTATAAAGCATTTTTAGCAGAGATTAATGAGATTGGAAACTCTTTTATCTTCAGATAAAGATGAAAAAAAGATCGATTATCTGCCTTTCATCGCGGTTATTCAAAATCTTTGGGCGGCCACTACGAGCTTTATTCTCGACACTATTGGTTTTTTTAAACTTTTGAATTACATATTGCACTGTTGTATGAGGTTTTTTTACTTCTACAGCTATTTGTCTTAAACTTTTACCTTGTTTATGATGAAAACAAATTATTTGTTTTTCAGCATCACTGAGTTCTTTGGTTTTTTTACCCATTTTTTCTATGGACCATACACGTGTGCTATTTAAAAGTTACTGATGTTCTTTAAGAAAGTGAAATTATTGAAGTAACGATTTTATTTCGGGTTTTTACCGTTGTTGCTTGCTACTGTTGCTGACTATAAATGAGGTGTTCAAATACTTTATTGGCTTCGAATTTTGTATAAATTGCAATAACGGTTTGTCATTTGAAAATATGATTTGGGTTGTAATGTACGACGATTTATATTCAGATTCTTTAATATTTTGCATATTTGAAATGTTGGATTTTTTTCCAGTTCGCAAGTATTAACAAAATGCAAGGTGTTCAAATACTTTATTGACCCACTGTAAGTAGCACCAAAGAATATGTAATAATATATTTATATTATATATTTATAGTATAAAATATTTTCATTGAAAGTGTTTCAGGAGCTGGTTTAAACAAATAATATATAAATTAAATAACAATTTAAATAAATAACTATAAATAAATTAAAAATAACAAATAAATTTGCTGTTTCTCTTCTGCTCATTTGCTGTTTTGTTCTGAAAATGTAGCTGTTCAAACATATGTACACAGATAAGATTCGGAGAAGGAACGCTGCAACTAACAGTGAAGATAAGTTATTCGACTTTCCCACGCAACGTTTTATCTTGTGTATTCCTTATCGTCGCTTCGAGCATCCCTTCTTATCGTCCAAAGGGTCCTTTTTGTGTTGTATAACGTTTCACTCATTTATATTTACTACTTAGCATATAAGAACTTTAGATAAGAAAATTTGTATATAAACCCAAAAATAAAGAGAAAATTGAGTGGCATTTCAATCCCCCTGGGGCTCCGCATTTTGGAGGATTATGGGAGGCAGGAGTTAAGTCAGCGAAGTATCATTTGAAGCGCATTGTAGGAGATGCCAAATTAACTTACGAGGAATTCAGTACAGTTTTGGCACAAATTGAGGCGGCACTGAACTCTCGTCCGTTATGTGCAATATATAGTAGCAACAGTGAGGATATAGATGTACTTACACCGGGTCACTTCATTGTGGGGAAATCATTACTTGAATATCCCCAGCCTATGGAAAACACTCAAATATCTTCGTTGGACAGATGGAAGCTAACCCAAAAAATGCGACAAGATTTCTGGAATCGTTGGAAGGATGAATATTTACACACATTACAGCAAAGAAATAAGTGGAGATATTCTCAAACAAATTTAAAAGAGGGAGCAGTAGTTCTCATAAAAGATGAAACAACACCCCCTTCAAGGTGGCCGCTTGCTAGAGTTTTGGAAATTCATCCAGGCAAGGACAAGGAAGTAAGAGTAGTAACATTGAAACATCAGAACGGGATTATTAAACGGCCGGTGCATAAAGTTTGTCCTCTGTATACAGAATCTCCACCGGTGGAAAGTTGTGCTGATAAGGTAAATGCTAATTTAATGACAAAAATCAGGAAAAGTACAACTATAACTACTGGAAAACAACAGACTGGAGCGCTATTCTTGCTATTTTTTGTAATGCTTGTAAGCCGAATTAAAGCAATGCCAGGTGAAGTACATGGAACATTTGGGGCCATCGCTACCGAAATAACTAACGATACAGCAATTTACATGGACATCGTTGGAACAATGGAAACGGCGAATTCGTATTGGAACTTAGTTATATACTATGACTTGGATCCATACTTTGACGAAATGGGTAGGATTCCACCATTTATCGACAGTTTGCAGAAGTACTGCTACAAGTTAAATCAGTATAGGATTATTTGCGAACTAATGACTTCAGCCCTGAGTCGTCAATATAACACGTTGAAGCAAAATAATGACTTGCTCATAAGGAAAGAGCGAAAGAAGAGAGCACCGTTCGAATTTGTTGGATCTTTATATCACATCCTTTTCGGAATAATGGATGCAGACGACAGAACAGAGATGGAAGTAAACATGCAAAATATCTTTGAGAACGAGTTAAACCTAGAGCATTTGATAAAGCAACAAACTTCAGTGCTGGATTCAACGGTCAACATATTAAAAAAAACAACAAGCGAAGTTAACACGAATTTTCAAAAGATGTCCGATCACCTTAAGCTGTTTTATGACGAAATCAACAGGAAAGTAGATGAAGAAAAGATCGCGTTATTATTTCAAGTGATGTCATCACAAATAAGCATGATGATTTATGAGTGCGATAAGATACAAACATCAGTAATCAACCTTCTTATTGACATCAACCATGGGCACATAAATCCGCAGCTTCTAACTCCAGGACAGTTACAAAATGCCATCCTAGATATTAAAAAGAGTATTCCTGAGGATCTTGTGCTCCCCGGTGCACTTACGGGTACCGATCTAAAGAGTGTTTACAGCTCAATGAAGGCGAAAGGTATTGTGATGGATCGGCGCCTGGTTATAAGCGCTGAGATACCGTTATTGAATAAAGGATCAGCAGAGATCTACAGGATGATACCGCTACCAATTGAGAAACAAGGCCAGATCGTCATGCCAATAATACGCACCGAATATATTGCTTTCAAGACCGAAAGCAGCTTATACACGCTGATGACAGAATATCAGTTCAACGAATGTGAAAGGACAGCAGAGGATCGATTCGTCTGCAACATGAATTGGCCTTGGAAGGCGGCAATAGGACGAGCTTGCGAGGTTGCTGCGCTAAAGCAATTGAAAAATGCAGATTGCAGATTCAAGGAGGTGAATCGGGCAAGTGCCTGGACTCCACTATCCAGCAAGAACCACTGGATCTTTAAGGTTTTTGAACAGGTGGAAATCAGCATCAGTTGCAAATTAGGTAAGAGCAGTTGGCTGGAAACTCCTCCTCAGGGCATTCTAGAGCTCAAACCTGGATGTACAGCTATGTATGGTGATATTTCCTTGACGTCCTCCAGAAGATATAAATCAACAAAGAAAATCGCGATTCAAGCATCAACATGGGTGAAGAACATCAGCTTCATATCGAAATCCGATATAAAACCGTTAGATACAATGATGATCAACAACAGCGAGCAGATCGATCATCTAACACAACAGCTGGGTACATTAAAGGCAACACACATCGAGCTTAAAGAGCTCAAACTGCACACAAAAAGCGGTCATCTTTCCTTAATTTTAATCATAATAATAATAGTAATATTAGTATCCGTTTACTTAAGATATAAATGTTGTTCAGCTCCAAATAGGATACACATTGCCGGCCGTTTAATTTGGCCGGCAGAATGTTCAAACATATGTACACAGATAAGATTCGGAGAAGGAACGCTGCAACTAACAGTGAAGATAAGTTATTCGACTTTCCCACGCAACGTTTTATCTTGTGTATTCCTTATCGTCGCTTCGAGCATCCCTTCTTATCGTCCAAAGGGTCCTTTTTGTGTTGTATAACGTTTCACTCATTTATATTTACTACTTAGCATATAAGAACTTTAGATAAGAAAATTTGTATATAAACCCAAAAATAAAGAGAATAAAATCAGTATCTTACAAATACTCAACTAAGGTGTTTCTATTAACAGTAGCTGTCAGCACCTATTTGTCTCTTGACAAAATTGTAAAGAAAAGAGCTTTTAGGTGACAGCCAGAATACGAATATTGACAATTTGCTAAAAATCTGCGCTGTCAACTAAAAGTTGACAACGAGAATTGCCCTGTAAGTACTTCTTTTTTTTTTGTGTGTGTAAAAGTGCAGCAAGTCAGCGTAATCCACTGGGGTGTAAAAGATGAAAAAAGGGTGGGGGCCATAGAAACCGCCAGTAATCCAATCTCTCAGTGCTTCAGGGAGCTCCTTAGAGATAGTAGGGGAACCTGTAGAGAGAAGGCTGAATAGATCAGTTTTGTTCACAGAATTCAGGAAGATTACCTTTGACTCTGCGACTCTTAAAGCTTTAACCACAACCCCAGCGGCCAGCTAAAAAATACAAGCTGCATTTGTCAAAATTGCGTTGGCCCTTATGGGAAACAAGAAAAAAGACAGTGATTTCCAGTCGCCGCTAAGTATCTTGCGGTTAGCCGCTAGCTTCCCGCCGCTTGAGTCGATCGAATTCTAATTTTCTCTGGCGGCGGAGGTATTCTTCTTCTTCTTTTATGCTTGTTTACGTTTTTTTACAGTCATCACATATCATCAGATTTGCGTTTTGACATTTGCCGCTGGCTTCTCGCCGCTATCACTGGAAGTCAGCTGCATTTGCAGCTTGTATCTTGTAGCTGGCCGCTATGCTTAATATTTTAAAGGCTTAATAGTCTAAAGGAAAGAAAAGAAAATTTTGAACTTAAGAAAAAATTTGTTTGCTACATGTAAATGCAACTAGAGCATACGTAGTCGTAAGTCAATATATTTTGTTGAAATTTTTGGAATAATATAGAAAGAAAAAAAGGAAATAACAATGGCTTGCTAAAGTATTATTTGAGGGGTTTGGTGGGCAGATAAAAGAGGAGAGCGATGCGATTTAGAGTGGGAAAAGGAGAGAAAAAGACAGCTTCAAGGAAACGGAGGTTATTGTGACTGCCGAGACCTGATCTGACAGGGTTGAGAACTGCTCCCTGACCGGAGCTAGTAAGGCGAAGTCAGACCAGGTAAAAGAAAAAACCGGCTAGTTAACAATATGGCGCCCAATCTAAAGCAGGCTTGCGGTTCCTTCTCAGCAAAGCTTCCCAAGCACGACGGCTTGGACTGGCTAAACATCCACGTCCGATTGCCACAGGCCGAGAAGGAATTAGTTCTGTTTTTAGAAGGTTGTAGTTTTTTTTGTAGTATAACAGGCGCCATAACAATATGACGTCCAAGCAAAGTAAAGTTCGGCGATTCTTTCTCACCGAGGTCTCCATGGCTTGCTGACTTTGATGGCTTACAGTAACATCAAATTGCACAAGAGCCGGAGACGTGGTGATGAAGAATCCCAGTGGCAAAGTATCGTTTGTTTTTTATGCGAAAACGGCGCCATAACAATATGGCGCCCAAAGGAAAAGCACGCCTAAAGTTTTCTTCTCGGCAGCGTCTCCCGAGCATGACGGCTTGATCAGGCAAAGCAGCCAAGTTCAATAGCGCGTACAAAGGAGGCACTGCTTATAAGTAACCTCAGATCGAAACTGTGAGTTACTAGTTATGTTTTTTTGTGATAAAGTAAATAAGCTGTTTCTCCTCCGCAGGTTTTCTTGAGCCGGCTGACTTGAACTGGCAGAATAAGCCAAGTCCAACAGCACCGATGAAAGAAACACAGAGGACAAGCAACAGCAGGCTCAAACCGGATTCGATTCTTTGTTGTGTTTTTTTTTTAAGTTCGTAACAAAAAATGGTAGAAGTGGGCTTTGCGGTTTTTCTTCCACAGGGCTTCCCCACGCACAATGGCTTGGAATGGCTAACTAGCTAGGTCGAACTGCATCGAGTAAAGGAAACGCTGTGTAAGAACAGCCGCATGCAGAAATGGGAACGTAAGAAATGGAAAAGTAAATCACAGTTTTTTATAGATGTCGCGACTGTCTTCTCCCGTGTCTCAAAAAACCGATGGCTTGCATCATCTCCTTGCCAACTAAAACCCTGTATGAATATTGTCCCAAAGAAGAAAAATTAACAGTGCTTTATTTTTTTTTGTGTTTTCGTGGTAATCTAGAAACGAAAGTAAAGAAAATAGAAATTGAATTGTCGTGTTTTACAATTACACAGAAATTAAAATAATTTTTTTTTTTAAAAGAATATCTCATTTATAGATAGTAAGAGTATTAAATTTGCACGTACGTTGTTTATTTTTGTTATAATAGTGTTATTTTATTTGATTACTACATATTTTGTTAAAGATTTTTGTTATATTAGTAGATTTTGATGAATTATTATTTATTTGGTTCGTTAGTATGGTTCCCACGTACTCATCATGGAACGCTGTCCTCTCTCTCGATTGCGTCCAACGGTGACCGTCACACCGATCTCACGCAGAGAGTACCATAGCATGAGATCAGTTTCCCCCCGTCATTGTATTCTTTCTCCACCGAGTCAATCAAATCAAAGAGCAAACGAAACAAGAAATCGTGTTTCCTTATATCGCCAGCTTCCAGTCGACTGTCCGTCCGAACTACGGCCCGACCACGGGAGGTTCAATTCAAGCCACCAGGGTGTACCCCAGGCAGGTGTAAAGATCGAGAGAACCTTCAAGAGGTAGATTTACTTTCCCACCTCAACCTCGGCGGGAGGCCCCGGGGATGCCAAATCATCTTTACCGATGGCCGCCCCGTTTATCGATCTAGTCAAAGCCGAGATGAAGTCACTCTCCGCTCTGCCCTAAACTAAACCACAAAAGATTATAATATAAGAAAACCCATTGTACAAATATAAAATAAGAGAAAACATTTGCATTTGGAATTATAAACAGTGGAAATTATCAATAAAAGAAAAGGATTGTTAAAATATTGTTTTCTTTCACAAAACAAGACAGTTCTCTTTTCATACTTACCAGGCTCTTGACACAAATAAATATTTGTGACAGAGAAGGATCGTGGACATCCGGCGAGCTCACCCCGGTGAGAAAACACTTCGTTACAATACACTGTCATTCCGAACAACGAATGCTTTTATTTACGCTTGCTTCTAATTACCATTCGTGGTCCAACATCATTTATACTAGTGAGCTGCACAAGATGTCTTGAAACGCACATCAAGCCACAACAAAAATTTCAAGCCTTGCACTGCTTGCTTATTTTGCTTTCGAATCAAGACATTGCCTGCCGAAAGCGTGCTGATAACAAAACACAACAAGACAATAGTATTCATTGCCATTCGTTGCTTTTTTGAACGAAAAGGCAAAGCAAGGCAATGCATGACAATTGCTATGACAATAGATAACGCATGGCAATGTAAGGCAACGAATCGCGCTAAACTCAAACGAAGACTCATGCAAAAGAATGAGATAGGTTCATATCATTGCGCATCGTTGCCGACATCATAGCAGTATTGCTATTTTCAATGTCTTGTTGCCTTCCTCAAGGCACTATTGCCTTTTCTGCTTACACTTCAAGCTATATTGCCTTCACAGAAAAGCAAAGCACCACACTGCCTTGCTCGAAGCAGGTAGACCGCAAGGCAGTCACGGCTTGTTCGGGTGGTTGCCTTGAAGTGTCCGTGTCAAATCGTTCATTTGTGTACGACACGGCACTGCAAGGCAAAACTGTGGCATGTTGCCTTTAGCAATTCAAGACATCTTGTGCAGCTCTCTAATTTATACATTTACGAACAGTGGATGGAATAGTACATAATACGTATACCAGTGCGTGCTAAGCATTACATTTGCTAGAATACGACGATCATTGTGACAAGTCAATTGTAGATTCAGCCGCTGAGATTAATTGTATGGGAAGAGTGTACAATGGCTCACAAGAAGTCATTGGAAGCATTAGACTTTACTTTGAAAGACTTGCGAAATAATCAGACTGCATTTGGTGGAGTATTGTTGTTACTATCCGGTGACTTCAGGCAAACGCTTCCAGTCATACCTCGCTCAGCTTCAAGTATTCAACTCATTGCAGCATAGTAAATAAAATATATTTAACAACAAATATGAGAGTTCAACTTAAAAACCTGTTTGATCGGTTTGACATACTTTCAAGACAATTACTCGAAAAATTAATGAATAATCTAATTGAAGCAACAATTCTGATTGGACCTCATAAAGGTGACGACGTACTACTTCCACGAATACCACTCATTCCGATAGATATGGCGTTCGATTTCAAACGATACGCCTTGCAATCGCTGACTATCAATAAAGAGCAAGGACAATCTTTGCAAGTGTGCAGGAGAAATTTAGAAAACAATTGCTTTTCTCATGGGCGTTGTACGTTGCATGCTCCAGCGTCGGTAAACCCGTCTGATCTTTTCGTTTATGCAGAAAACGGACAAACAAAAAATATAATAAATTCACTAGCTTTACAATAAAAAATGATTTTTTAAGAAAAAATTTCTCATTCTTTCATTGCATTTCATAGTATAGCCACAAAAAGGCAAGGCATTGAATTGAATGATGTGTGAATCTATGGGAATCTAACATACTTTGAATTACTTAACAATTCATTTCATTTTAGACTGAGCCACAGCAACGTGTGGGAGGGTACCGCTAGTATTAACATAAGATGTTATCTTCTTTTTGATTATTACAAAACTACAATAAATCTCTTTTTGGATTTCTTTCCAAATATGTATTAGCAGATCTTTAGTATTATTGGTAAAATTCCAGCAAACAAGAATAATAAAAACCAAAGGAATGAAAAAAAAATTTTTTAAATGGGAGCTTCACCAACCCCCTAAACCAAATTTTTTCAACGCCCCACCCCTTGAATATAACCCCCAAAAATTTAAAATTCACGGAAATTAGAAAATGAGTGTTAAGTGCATATCCGCTTATCCATCTTACAGTTTCCTGTAGCCAAGCTGGCTGCGTAGCTTATTAAGGGTTATAATAAAAAAGCGCGGCCGGTGGTGCTTAGAAAGCACCAAAAAATTTGACTAGAAATACTATTTTTCTGCGTAGCCGGTGTTATACATAAGATATTTGGTGTAACTAATATTTGAGCGAAAAATTAAAGTGACGATTTTGACTTCACCTCCATTACATTATGAATACAAGAATTAGTGTAACACATTATATACCGTTTTAAAAGTAAAACCCTAGGATTCTACGATATATAATTTTTGGAGTACCTTCATGATCCCATTTCTGATAAAAACAACCCATTTTCAATGGATAAGTCCACATTTACATATAAGTATTCATAACTTCTAAACTTTACAAAACGATGTATGGTGAAAATGAAGACAATAAAATCTTCACAGCTACACCTCGCACGTACATAACTATATCTCATTTGCTTTAGAAAATATTGATGTGACCTTCTTCGAACTTCAACCGTCTATTTCCGAGAATAGCGGTCAAAAGTAACGGTTAAAAAAAGGTCATCAAAATTCCTTCTTAACGCCTAAACCCAAGTTGTCCCTCATGTTATACGAGTACGAGTTTTTCAAACATTTTAAAATCTTCAAATGTAAAAACTTCAGTTCTGTCGCAAAACACAATAGGCAACGAGTATGTATCACGGATATCACGATAAATACTCGTTGCAATAGGTGATGGTCACTTGGCCTTCAACCAGAAGATTATTCACTTCACTTATAAAATTAAATTTGGTCAAATGTTCGCCGAATCCCGCATTTTTATACATACAATATATGGAAATAAATAAAACTTAATTACTTATCAAATATCTACTTCTAATAGAATTATTTTCTAGTCCATCTGCTTGGCCTCGTCTCGATTCTTGCGAAACGACACCGAGTGGATGAGAAGTGGTGGCAGAGCACCGCGAAACATCTGTAAACGTTTGTTCTTTTCCTTATCAGGTCGGCGGAGTACTTCTTTAGATATCGATGATGAGGTACATGATGCCTGAACTGAGGTACTCAATATTTCATTACTTTGTATGAGCAATGCCGATCGTCGAAAGTAGCGCGGCATAGAGTAATCATCTTTTCCAGCTTTGGTCGCGTTGGCCGTCTGAATTGAGTATAGGCTCTGAGTTACTCTATACTTTTCAATAGTAGGCGTGTCCTCGTAATTCTTTGGCAAACTTGAGTATGATATAGACGGCACTTCTGGAGTCATGCTGATCTGTGCAGATCCAGTAATGGCAAAAATATCGCTTTCACTGGCTGTTGCATGTACACTAAAATGAGGAACGCTCTTGACGCTGCGTAGGTGCTTTTTTGGAGTTGAATTGTCGGGCGGCTTTAATGAGCTTGGATGTCGGTCGATGAGCTGAGGACGCAGAAGGACCTCAATGTTGTCTTTGCCATCATGTCCCTCTGTAATAACGTCGAACTTGTTCGGAATTATAACCTGACTGCCCTCTGGCGAAGAGTCCGTTGTCAGTGTAAATGTAATGTGCTTATCCGGCGAAAAAATGCGGGTATTTGTAGACGTATACTCAGGCGATCGTTGACTTGAGTCGGTCGCATCGCTGAATAGGTTTCCTAGGGGAAAAGAGAAAGTTCCGTGAGTAATCGACCCACAGATATTTTTAGAAACGTTTTAATTTCGTCATTTAAAGCAAATTAGGCTTAGCAAACTTTTATTAGTTAGTTAGTAACAGATTACACAGGCCAACGATGAAAAAGCTTTTTCAGTCATTTTACCTAGTTCTTGTGTTGTTTGGTGTACTGACTCCGAAAATAATAAACCAGAAAGAGTGTTAACTTTAAGTGTTTCAGCCTGGCCGAAGTTCATATACCCTACACAATTATAGTTAGAAATTAGGCGTGGCAATGGTCTAATTTTTTTCCTTTTCAATCTCAAATAACCTGTGATGACAGAATATTCGTGCCAAATTTGATGAAAATATCTCTATTTGTTCTCCTGCAATCGAGTTTTATTTAATTAGTGGGCGGACCACGCCCACATGTAGTAGTCTTTTTTGGTCAGAGACAGTGTACTTCTGGACAAAATTTCAACCGCAAATTCGTTCTACAAGCTGCGAAATTTAGCTATAAGCATGGATGAATTTATATTCACTACAAAAAGTAGGCCTGGTAATGGTCCTATTTTGGTGGAAGATATCTCTATTCGTTCTCTTGTAATCGTGATTTCCACAGACAGACAGACAGACAGACGGACGGACATGGCTAAATCGACTCAGGATGTCACGCTGATCAAGAATATATACATATATACTCTTCTATACCTGTCACGCCTCCTTCAATGCGTTACAAAAGGAAGCAGTAAGTGAATATACCCTCATAACTTCGTGTGTAGAGTATAAAAAGTCGTGTCACCCACCCAAAAAAAAAAACAAATTTTATTAAGTATTTGAATTTATTGCAAATCAATTATTTAATTTGTACATTTCTAAACGCTGAAAAATGTGAATATATTTATTATATTATATGCGTGATGTATATACATACACCACCCATATTTTTTTGGCTTCAGCATTTAATTTGCAACGGGATTTGAACTAGCAACTTGACTGACAAGATCGGATAGCTATTTCGGAACATGCTAACGTTCCTCATCAGCGATCCTTGCCGGTGTCTTTTATTGTACAACATTCGCTATATAAGCTTCGTCGTTTGCAAATAATAACTTAATACGAATTACAAACTGTTGAATAGACTTAGAAGCAAATTATTGTACACACATGTTGTTTTTGTCATATTTGTTGCGTTTTTTTGTGTTTTACATGCTCTCTCTATGCAGGCCGGTTTCGGAATCAAGCATTAGATAGGAGCATTTTTTGTGTATGAGCGCGCCACGCTACTTTTTTTTGTGTATTATTATTATACACAATACATGTATATACATAAGCGCGCCACGCTGCTTTATTTGTGTATTATTATTATACATGTATTGTGTATAATAATAATATTCTCCTTTTCCTAGCTCCTATTCCAGTGTTTATATATAATATATTAATATACATATATATATAACGTTCTTTGTTTTCTTTCGCTTAATATAACTTCCCATTGCAGTCTTTAACCTACATATGTCCTTTTTATTTATGCTCTAAGTATGGCTAATAGCGCTTGCAAGAACTCTCCTAACAGTTTTACATATGTATATGGTGAATTTGTAGTCAAAAAACATCAATGGAACATTAATGACTTTGTGAAAACAGTATGCTTTGTTTATTTTGGTGTAGGAATCGGTAATCAAGTTATATCGGTATGTTATGTTTGTGTCGAGGATCTTAGGACATTGTCTAAAAAACAGAAGAAAGCTTTAAAATTTGCAACACCCATGGTATGGAGACAGAAAAAAAATCATTCAAATGATTGTTATTTTTGCAGCATAGATACTTCTGGATATAACTCCAAAAATAAGAATTGTCTATCCTAACCCTACTTCTATCAAACGGCCAGTAGAACATGGATATGCACATGACTTTTGCAGTCCTTCCCGGAATTTAATGAAAGCCATGCGAGTTTCAATGTTCTCCAGAAAATCATAAAACCCAATTGTTTACACAAGCCGAGTTGAATGATTTAGTGAGAAATTTGGGCTTGTCTAAGGAAAAATCAGAATTGCTTGGCTCTAGACCGAAATAAAAACATTAGAATCTGGAACATCAATTTTCCATTACAGAACAAAACAACAATTTGCGCAATTTTTCGAAGAAGAGCCACGATATTGACAGTCTAATGAATGAATTTGGCAATGAGTACAGAAAGGAAAATTGGAGACTTTTTAGAGACTCATCAAAACCCAGGTTGAAAGGTGTTTTGTTACATAACGGAAATACCTATGCTATGGAAATACCTGTTGCTCATTCGGTCCATATGAATTATGATAATTATAGAGCTCACGATTGGATGCTATGTGGAGATTTAAAAGTTATCTCCATACTCTTTGGTCAACGAAAGGGATTTAGAAAATTTCCCTGCTTTATATGCGAGGGGACAGCAGAGCAAGGGATCAACATTGGTCCAAAAAACAATGGCCTGTGAGAAAGAATTTAGACCTGGTGCGAAGAACATTTTGCATAAAACATTAATAGCCAAAAAAGATTCTTCTACCACTAATACACATGGGCTTAATGATGATGATTGTTTTAAGTATTTGTGTGTAAAATAGGAGTATAGCTAATATGATAGACAAATTCTGAATTCTAGGTTGTCTGATGAGCCATATTGCCGTTGTACCTGAAAACTTATGTGATATGAGTGAAGAGCAGGGGAAACGGTTTCATCAGGATATAAAAGAGATGGAGAAACGATACCAAGGACGATGTGATATCAAATTGATGGGTGATTACTTATTAATTTACAGAGAACAACAAAATGCATGTCATCGAAGAAAAAACTACACACGAAGCAATAAAAAAGGCAAAGGAAATATTAGTAAAGAAGCACATATGTATGTATGTTTTTGTTATTGTTTTTATGTTATGTGAAATTTTTTCATATATTTTGAAATTATAAACATATTTCAATCTCATATTGTGAGAGAATTGTGGGTGATAAAAAAAAAGTAATGCAAAATACGGTTTCAGCAGACGAAACACACAAGACTGGTGAATTGGTTTAACAAGTTTTTACACACATTTTTGTCGTTGGCCTGTGTTATTTAACAGAATTTATATTTGTTAACGAGTATGTATGTATGAAAAATGTTCTTTATTTGGGACTCACCCAAAGTGAAATGTTGTTAAGTTTTTGACACCAACTAAATGAAATTATGGCACTAAAAATATACAAACAAATACAATATAATTTATTTTAATTAAATATTTCGTAATAATAGATCCGTAAAAAAGGATCCATTTCATTATGTACGTTGAACCGAATTTGTAGAATTTTTAATTTAGATGTGTATGTTTTCATCACAGAATTGGGTTTACTAATTAAAATTTTGTAAAACCATCACTAAAATGTATGGTATGGTTTTCTGTTACTTCTTATTGCTTAAAGTTAGTAGTATAAAACTAAAAGCCTTTCCGGAAGTAAAAGTACAATAATTAACATTAATTGCTAAGATGCGATACGATATATTCATTGATAAGAAAAGACATTTCGTATGCGCAGCGATCGCAATATTATGTCTTGTAGCTGACACTGATTGTCCTTTAACCAAATTCTAATTAAGTAATATTGCACTACGCTATAGTTATTATTGGTACTGCAGTATTAGTACTATAGTTATATTAATGCTACGTTTTCAGAAAGTAAATTAAATTTGAAGAGTCAAAAACATTACCAGATTTCGTAAAGAATTGATAACACTAGTTTACTAGTTTAGAACTTCCTCCATGAACTTGCTGGATCTAACAATAGCTGCGTTTTTTAATGAAATGAAGATTTTAAATTAATTTCTCTGTAGAAAAGTTTCTTTTTCTTGTTGGAACAAAAGATTGTCCAAAATTTGTAAACTAGTGCATTCAAATTAAATCTAAGGAGTAATTGATGATTAACTACAATCCATATTCTATTTTTAAAACTTAATCTGTTAATCTTAATGTACTGCACTTATATAAATCTAATTATATGATCGTACTTATACTAGTACTCGTACTTAAGTATTGGTCAGCCTTTTGCCGAAAACGAATGAAGCTAACAGCGTCGTTACCTTTCAAATGGTTAATTAAGTGATCCTTGTCGCATTCTCGTGGCTTCATCTGCAGTTCGCGATGCGATGGCGTATGCACTCCAGCGACTAAAATCTTCGTACTTATGCGACTCAGTTTGGTTGGCTGATGATCCTGGAAAATCTGTGAATTGGCAAACACGGCCAAAATTTCAGGACCTAATATGGGCACATTTGTTTGAGTTTCGCGTCGGTAGTCTTCCTCGTGAATCTTGCCATTGCTACGATTAAGATATTACAATCAATAAGTGGAAATCATATCATAAACAAAAATATTTCTGCGTTCATCAGCTGCTCACACAATTATTACCTGTTCATGGACAAATTGCGGTACAACGGTTGGGCACAAATTGCAGAGGGGCCTAGACTGTTATTGCATGAGTGTATACGCTCAAAGATACTGCCATTTTTCTGGGGCCCTATACAATCATCATCTTCTTCTGGATTGTAATTCGCTAAAAATCAATAATAATAATAATAATATAATCAATCAACAATCGACATACAGGAAAAATAGTGTCACCCGACATCCTTGTCTTCGTGACCTCTTGTAATGAGACAGTTAAAATGTTGATTGCATTAAATAAATCAGTTATTACACTTGCAATTAAAATTGAAAGCAAAATATTATTAAGGTCTTATTATTATTATTCATTGTTAAAATTTATTCTGTAATAAATTACAACACAAATTATTACAAGACTCAATAAGGAATTTATTTTTAAGTAATATACATACATATGTGTTTTACACTAGGCTTTCAAAATGAAGTCTAGTGTAATAATATAAAATAAAGTTATCAGCCGCCAGGAGGATAATAGCACACACAAAATTTTTATCTAATAAAATTAACACATTACCCGAGTTCGGATTTTAACCGACCATGTACATATGTATGTAACTTAATGTGTTTTTGAGAAGTTTGGACTCCGTTGACTTAGAAATAAACTCACCAATCGATTCATCATAGCAGAATTTCTCCTCGAAACAATTCCAAATGAAATCTTCACAGCAGCTATTTTCAAAAATTATTTAGTATGGCTAGATGAAATCTCGAAGCATTATACTTACTCCTGACAGCAGCGACACATTTTAGTGTTCGTGGTTTTAAGAAGTTTAAAAGTGGAATTTGGTCGAGTGAAAGTTGGAATTGCCGAGAAGTAAAGCGCCGAGAAAACCACAAAACTCCCTTGAAAGTATTGTGACTAAGATTTTCGCTGCCCAAATTTGGATGGCTCCATTCAACGTGTCTACTGCTATTAAAATAATTATTTCGATTCATTTTATTATATACGTACTTAAAGAACAAGCATGTTTTCCTCCAAAAACTGTTACTGACTCATTTAATTACTTCAATAACGTTGATAAACTTTTTTTTAATCCATTGTTAAATAGTATTTTTGGGATTCTCTAAAAAAGTAGACACGCATTACGCTTGGACTATCGTCTTTCTTTTCGATTAGATGCCTGTCGGACACTACTAACAAACCACCTGCGCAAAATTTTTCACGAACTGTAATTTCTCTTTTTCATATCATTTATGATAAGATTGTGAAGTTGTGGAAATGTGTGAGTTAATCGACGGAGCCCCGAAAGACTATGTGATAAAAATGCTTTTTTGCAATGGAATAATTGGTAAATGTAACTTCTCCGTTAGCATAGCAACAATAGTTGATTATAACCAAAGCGATATAATATACAGCTTACACCCTGTAACGAGTGCTTGTGATAGATACAATGAATAGTTCGTTTGTTTGATATATATTTATGTACCATATATATATACAGGGTGTAACGCATATGGTGTGCCGAAAAGTTAGGATGTGTAGGTTGCGTAGAGACAAGAAAAAATTATATGGTGGTCTAAAAACCACTTAACAGCAAAAAAATGTATATATCTTCTTCTCTGCCTCTTATGCGAAACACACTATATATGTACATCAAATATTGCAGTACAAGTGGAAAAGTTTAGTTGGTAATGAAAAACTTATAACTAATTAATATAATTCACAAATAAATATAAAAAAAATTCTACCCAAGACTTATCACGAACAGCAGTGAAGACTTTATTAGTGATGTACTAAAATCATTAAAACAACAAGAAACCAAAATCAAATTACAAATCTTAAAAAAAACCAGTAAGAGTGCCATATTCGGCATGGCCGAATCTTAGATACCCTACACCTAAACCTTTTGAAAAAATTTAACTGAACGATAAAGTTTTATTTATTTAAATTTTTAATTTAATTAGATTTTTTATTGCAGAACAATAACATAGAGATTGAAGTACAAACTAAAACTAGAGGAAATATGTAATATTATAAGGAACACCTTATAATCACATTTAACCACAGATGGGTATAAATACAGAGGAGTATCTAGGGTGAGTGGGGTTAGTGGTCCGCCTCGGGCGGCACAATTTCGAGGCGGCACGTTTGGAATTTTTTAAGCTGCAAGTTGGTTAACCGTCCCGAGCTCCATGAGCCCTAGCTACGCCACTGTATAAACAGTAGGCGTGGTCGTTGTCTGTTTTCAAAACAAAATAACTAGCTTAGTAGTTGTATTATTGTGTTCAAATTTAAACTTTATTTCCGTGGTAATAAGTTTGTTTTCATGAGTTATACTGTATAAGTAGTGTAAAAGTGGGCGGACCGCGCCCAGTTTTGCTGTAAGAATGTTTTATGTGAAAATAAGTTGTTATGTAAAGTTTTATTGAGGAAGTTTATATATTTAACAATATAACCATTTAAGCCCCGCTTTTGCCTGTGTAACCTAAAAGTGGGCGGATCACGCCCATATTAACGGATAATGCTACTTTATACCCAGGAATTAAATTTTATGGTCATACACCAAAATAATTTGGTGTAGTACAAAAAAAAACAAAAAGACCAAAAACATAATATTAGAGACTTACTAACGACTTCTCAAATCAATAGGATCATACACAGCAACAGCAATATCATCGAAGACCGGAGAATTTCAAATCCTTATTACCAGAGACCATTACTTGAGCGATGGCATAGCACACATCAACTGAGGAACCATTAGAGTGGGCTATCGGCATTAGAATGCCCACTCGAATGCATATCGGTTTATTGGTATGCTCGGAAAATGTGATATCACGTCAAACGATATAAACTTTTCATTCGTTTTTATTTTCGTTAATATATAATATATAAAATTAAAACGGGACTGCACTATTAACCCATTAGTGACCATAGCTAAACTACAATAGATGCCGGTTTTAATTTATTATTTTCATATTAGTTGGACACAAAATAATATAAAAAAAACTTAGAAATATTCATAATTTATAAACACAAAACTTTTAAAGGGGTGTACTCAAGCGGGTACAGTGGACACATTGAGAATGATATACACCTCAATAGGTGTATAGCAAGCTTTTTCGACGCAAATAGTTTGCTCGCACTTTGTGCAGCGCCATCTAATCCTAGCGTGAAAACGACGCATTTAAGGGGATTGGATATCCTTTCTGGGTTGTGTCCATTATTGAACCGACTATAGCCTTCTACAGAGGAGGATGGGTTGCTTCTCTTAGACCGTGTTCTTATAAGTAGGTGATTTCGTGCAATATTTCGGCGAAAATCCAACTGATCGATATTTCCTCCATTAGCTATGATATGTAATCGCCAAGAGTTCGATACAGTCAAATGAATTTCACCCACCACCAGTTCTTACCTTTCATAGCTACGCGGTATAGGCTGATTGATTGGTATAGCATCTACGCCGCCCATATGTTTGTTATAATATAGAAAAGGATGTAGAACATCGATCTTCTGCTTCATTTCTGATGACCACCGCTTCCTAACGGTTCTAGGTTATCGAAGTTAGTACAAATTGTACAAACGCTGTTGTCTTTCCAACGCATAAAAAAGATTTTGTTATTAGAATCAAATCTATAATCCCAGGATCCTCGGGTTTGTTTTCTCATTCCTTTGATCGTCATCAAGGGACATGTCTTAGTACATTTTTCCTTATTGTCCCTATAGCTTTAACACCTTGGCTTTTCAAATTAATGAGCAAATTGTAGTTTGTAAAAAGTTCATTCTCATTCTCATTCTCATAAGGGTTAGCGATATTTTTTCAATCAATAATTTTACTATAATTGAGCCTAAAGGTTCAGTTGATTTTTCAGTGGCTTTTCCGCAATATATAGTTTGGCTTTGAAAATCACCAAGCAAAAGTTATCTAGGTTTAACCATTTTTTTTAATATTATTTTTTTTGATGTTAAGTCGGATTTTTATAAAATGGCCCCTCCCGCCTAAACGGGGGGAAATTTACACCCCCTCCCATACAATTTTTTTCTTGTCTCGACCCATCCTACACGTCCTAGTCTTCTGTCCCCTCTTATGCGAAACACCCTGTATATCCATTGAATAGCAATAACCATCTGAATTGGTTATCGCCCAATTTCGGTAACCAAAACGAACCGGCTTACCCATTATAAACTTTTTGGCTAAATGCTAGCCAAAATAATTTATCATTGATTCATCTATAGATAGATTTTGATGGAACACACCCAACTGGCAGGATCTTTTAGATAAAATATCACACAAAGTTCTCACTTTGAACATCTTGTATTTTGAATGCGGGGCTAACGATTCGCCAGCAAATGTTTTTTTATATTAGTATATATTTGAATAAACTTTAGAAGAAATACAAGTTTCGCTAAATTCAATAACAACCGAGTTTTTAGACGAATTGTTCACAAATCGCGAAGAAGACGCGGAAATTACAAGTGATATATTAGAAACATTATTAAGTTTTATTTTTCTTCACCTTTCCAATGACTTCAATGGCATGTAGGTATCTCGTACAGTTTAGGAGCTATGGAACTAAATCTTTAAGCTTCAAGGTGTTATAACTCGGAAGACAGGCAAGAGCGCCAAAAACTGCTGTTGTTGTTGGAGTTAGCATAAGAAACAACAATTCAATTTTAGCTCTTCGGCAAGACGTATGTATTTCCTAAATTTGTATACATAGGGTTTTAAATATGATGACTAAAGGCCTGATTATTAGGCTGGTAGCAAAGCAAAATTGATTGATCTACTAATGAGTGACTAATGAGATCGACTTTGCTTCTGTTATTTTGCACTAACAATTCAAGCGCATATGCGTTAGAAGAGATCATCGATCCAACGCTCGTATGCCAGATAAAGTGTTAAAGAAAGAATCGATCGAGTTGTGGAGTACAGCGGGCGATGAGAAGAACGGAGCTATTTGTCTTAGTTTGCTCTCTTACAATAACTATCCATGTGCATAACTATCCGTCCGTCCGTCTGGATTTGTTTTAACTTTTGCATTTTATGGTTTTTGAAAGAAATTTTGCTTTTTGTAACTTTGTTCTATGGAAGTATTTCAGAGAAAATATTTATATTATGTCTGTGGTAATACAAAGTATAATTTGAAATAAATGTACTTTGAACCATTAGCCCCCATGTCATTAGTGACACTTATTAATTCTTGTATAATTTTCTTGTATAAATTTTTCTTGTAAATGCGGCTCATGGCAACTTTTTTCAAACAGACCTTTACAAATGGCAAAGTGCTGTAAGCATACATATATTAAAAAATGTATCGGAGGGCTTTTGCAATTAACTGTCCAACCACAACGCAACGATGCGACGTCGCAAACGATAACGATTTCTCTCTCTCAAAATCTTCGAATGAGTGACATCTGTCTTCATAAATTATTTATATTTTGTTTTGAATAAAAATAATTTGAATAATTTCCTTGTTTGACAATTCGTTTGTCAAATTTATTTACATTTTTTGGGGAATTTGAAGAATTTCATCGAAAAGTAGGGCAGACTGTTTTTAAAAAAATGAGAAAATCGGAAGAAATTGTCAGAAAATTAGAACATTTTACGACGACGTGAGAGAGCTCAACGACGTGTTCCATCCATTTTTCTATAGGAACATCGCAATCGATGGCGACGTCGTTGCGTTGTGGTTGGACAGTAAAGTTGCGTTTCAATGTAGTTTTTTGTATACACAATTGTTGTACTAGGATCTTTCTTTCGAACGTTTCTTTCCCGAGAGGGTTTAATCCAAATGAGAATTAGTTTCAACACATTAAAAAAATTTTGGATTATCTAATTTCCATTCTAAGGGTGTTTTTCAATTGGTTACTGTTTACTAGTGGTAAGTAATGTTGAAATAAATTTAATCTCGTGAGTAAAATTTTGTTCTATTTGTTGTGCCAATTCATAGATAAAATTTTGACAGGAAAAAAAGTTTGAGTTTCAAGATTGTCTGCAAAAATTAATAAAGAATTATGCATAAAATATCAAAAAAGTATTTTCCTTTGTTACTAGCCATTATATTAAAAGCAAATCTTAAAAAAAATTAACAGAATGATGATAATTTCCACTTTTCTCGGAAACTACAAAACATAGATCCTTCCGGTTTGAAGCATTCTCTCTAGAATTGATTGGAGAATGTTATGGTCGGAAAAATTTTTATACTTAATACCGTAATTTTTAAAAAAAATGGCGACCAAAAATTTTTTTTCGGAATTTTGGCTGGTCAGCCATCTTGGATTTATGACCGTTTGAAGGTCAAATAAATGGTACTAATAAAAGCCACTTATTTCATAAACTAAGTAAGCTAACGAAACAAACGAAGTACTGTTGGAAAGGTATTTTTAATACCTTTCATTTATGTAATACACATTTTTATCCATAACATGGCTGTGAAGGAGTTATATTGATTTTTTGAAAAATGTGACAAGTTGACCTTGAAACAACAATTTTTTTCTTCCAAACGGACACATTAAGGCATAAAATAAATTACAGGTATGGAAAGCTTGTTCTTCTACCTTTAAAATGGTATATAATATGTTATACTTACTATTGTATTACATTACTTTAGCTTTACCTTTCAAAATTTCAATTACAATTCTGCCTGCGCCGCTCTAATGGAAAACATTTGAAATTAAAAAATTTTGATGAAAAATTGCGTGAAATTTTTTTGTTAAGTTAGAGCGCCGCAGGAAAAATTTTTTAATTTCAAATGTTTTTACTGTGTTTACACTTGCTTGTTTAGAGAAAAGTAAGGCTAAAGTAATGTAATACAATAGTAAGTATAACATATTATATACCATTTTAAAAGTAAAAGAACAAGCATTCCATAACTGTAATTTGTTTTATACCTTAATGTGTCCCTTTGGAAGAAATAAATTGTTGTTTCAAGGTCAACTTGTCACATTTTTCTAAAAATCAATATAATTCCTTCACAGCCATGTTATGGACAAAAATGTGTATTACATAAATGAAACGCATTAAATACCTTTCCAACAGTACGTCGCTAGTTCCGCTAGCTCTCTTAGTTTATGAGATAAATGACTTTCATTAAACCATTAATTTGTCCTTTAAACGGTCATAAATCCAAGAGGGCTGACCAGCCCTCGATACAAACCAGCCACTTCCGTTCCTGGTGGCCCTATCTAACGGTAAAAAAAAGATGAACAAAATCTGAGCTTGGCAGCTATTCTGCATTTATGCCATTTAAAATACTAAACAGTTTATTATGTCGGCAAAATGTTCCAAAAAACAAAATTCCTTTACTTAATAACTTAACTTCCCTTACTTAAGCGAAAAAAAATCCAAATCAAAAGACCGACAGACGTAAGCACCTGAATTGTTATTGCAAAGGAACCAAAAAGAAGTCAAATTCCCTTGTTCCCTCAACCATTGCTTTTATCAAAATTCGATCGTTTCGTTCTCACCTCCTTTGACAACCAAGATTTCGTCACTCAACTCTTCTTACGCATAATCATTTATGAACGAAAACAAGCAAATCCGATTTGTATTTCTGCAAAAACAAAGCAATAGCAATGAGAAGCAAATAACACGAAATCGCCACGAATTTATCAAACAATGAGAAGAGAATATAGAGAATGCGTAGCAACACAAAAAACTACTCAATGTTGCGCAACGTGGACGTTTTTTACATTTACAAATTTAAACAACTATTTAAAAATTTTAGGTATTTGGCGCAATTATGTAATGTCCAAGTTTTAGCTTGGCCCACAAGATCGGGATTTCCACAGTTCGAAAAATAATATACGAAACTTGTGAGTCGATTCGGGAAGAGCTTCATGAGGTGTATGTATATGGCTCCGCCAAATCATACTGACTGGAATGCCAATGCTAATTTGTTTTATGACAAAAGTGGTATGCCAAATTGCTTGGGCGCTATCGACGGCAAGCATGTAAGCATTGTCTGCCCAAGAAAAAGGTGATCCTTGTATTTCAATTACAAGCGATCGTTTAGCATTTCACTCTTGGCAGCTTGCGACGCTAACTACACCTTCACTTTTGTGGACATTGGAGCTTTGGGCAGTCAAAGCGATGGTGGTATCTTCCTACGTAGTGCGTTTGGTAAAAGAATTGTAGACGAAACATTGGAAGTTCCACCTGAAAGTTGGTTACCGGATGAATCGCGGAAATTTCCGTACTATTTTGTAGCCGATAACGCATTCCCATTGAAACGGAATCTAATGCGTTGGCGAGTAGTCCACACAAAAATATATGCTTGCCCGAAAAATGCAGACAAGATTGTTTCAGCAACAACAGTACTGCACAACTTTTTGATGCTGAAACGCGACAACAATTACTACAATGCTGAGTTAGTGGATAGGGTTGAAAATGGAGTTGAAATAGAAGGAACCTGGAGAAGGGAGACTGCTGCCCTACGCTCCATTAGCTCAACCAGGATTCGTTCTGCAAGGGCCGCTTTCCCTTTGAGGGATGATTTAAAAGAGTTTTAATTCGAAATAATTCATAATAAAAAATAAAGTTTTGTAATTTAATGTTAAATTTAATGTTGTAATTTAATTTAATTTTTAAAAAAAACTATTATACAGGGTGTTTCGCATAAGAGGGGACAGAAGACTAGGACGTGTAGGTTGGGTCCTACATGTTCGCGTGTTGGGAAACCGTCTTCGTTATTTCTTTTTGCGCCGGAAAACAAATCAGAAAACATTGTTCATCAAATCGCTCTCTACTGATTCCATTCAAATAAATTACATTGAAAATTTAAATATTTGCGTTGTATTATTACTCTAAAGTTTGTCTGAAGGCTTAAAATTGGGGCGAGGCGAAGTGCGCCGGGTCCGCTAGTATATTATAATAATACAATACTATTAATACAATTAATAAATATTAACGAAACATTACAGCTAAAGACTCACGCAAGAAAATTTCACTAAGTTGTTAACTGTGCCACTGAGGTGTAAACAATGCTAAACCAAACGAACTGTCAAAATTCGCTAACGATTGCGAAATTTCTGTAAAAATTTACAGAATTTTCGCAGTCGTTGACGACAGCAGAGCAGTCAGCTATTTTTCCCATAAGACCCTATGTTATTTTGACAGTTCGTTCTGGCCGCAGTCGTTTGCGAAATGGTGTTGTGTTTACAGCATAACTCTTAAGCTGGTATGATACTTAATTTTTTTCTTCAATTATTCTGTACTAAATTTGAGAATAGTGTGGACAGTATAGCAATAGTTTGTAAGAAAAGGACAAATTGATGTACTATTTTGAATGTCAAAATGTGTCATAATGTCTTCATGTGTGAGCCACTTTGATGAATATTTTTTCTTGGATCTGCTTTCATTCTCCAATTCTGCGGCAGCATATATTAAATTTGTGTACATGTACCAAACCCAAAACTTCTAATTCTTCATCCTTCATCATGTTGGTGTTGATTTGTGAATTTATATATATTTATAATGAAATTTAAAAAACTTTAATTTAAAAAACTTGTCTGTGATGTTCACAGCTGTTATACGAATTTAGAGAGAAACGTCAAGAACTAACAAGAAGACTCATATATATGTGCCAGACTTTACAATTTTCCTGGACTTGATCCCATTTTGAATTCTATAGCGCATGCCTCACACTTTTGATTACTTACATTGGTAGCGCAGTTCCACTCTTCTTTACGCACTTGGTGTCAAACAAGCAGTACATAACAAATGAAGTATCATACCAGCTGTATTGAAAGGCTTTTAAAACTAAAAATCAAAAGACTGTTTTCAATGACTTTTAAACTCAAAAGTCTTTGATAACAATTATTTTGAGACTTTTATTCTTAAAACTCATTGAAAAAAGTCTCTTTCTATTCAACTAACTTTTTCGATACAAGTTTTAAGCTCTGGTTGTTAGACATTCAAATATTGGAGTAGCGAGGGCTTTCGGGCGTCTAGTTGAGACCAACCTAAAACAAAATTTGATTATTTCAAATTATTGTCCATTCAAATTAAATTTTTATAGGATTGTGAGCCACCCCCAGGTGACCTGGTGTCCACCCCTGAACCTACACCACTAATCTTCACCCACAAAAATGTTCTTTAAAACTAATAGCTAATAATGTGTATGCACCTTGCAGATAACTGTCAACATGTTGCAGACATGACGTAGATGCCAAACGAAAAAATATAAAGAACTGTGCAGTGCATTACCTCGTATTCTATCATTCTTGATCCAATTTTGGGAATATATTAGGCGCTTGTCGACACTACCGATGTTGCTTTTGGCTCAGACCCAAACAATAACAACTTTTTTTCAACTGTGATCTAGTTCCGGATTTACAGCCCGTTAAAATTTGAAAATTTTGAAATTTTAAACATTACGAAATACATTTATGTTATTGGTATTGTTGGAAAGGTAATCGAATTGTCTTTCATTTATGTAAAAACACATGGTTAAGGAAAATCTATAATTATTCCAATACAAAGAATGTAGAGCCTTTAAACTTTCGACACATTTTTTCATCAGGATCTTAGAAGAAAAAGCATTTTTAAAAGCGCAATATCGTAAGTATGTAAGCAAGATAATGAATATTTATTTTACATAAATGCAAGGTAATTCCATTACATTTCCAAATACGTATATACTCACATAGAGATATCGAAACAGATTTACATCCATAGAAAATGCCCAATTTTGCCCAACATTCTTACATTACAATATTTCTTGCAGCTCTCCGTATCTCCTTAAATATATGAGATATTGATATAATTGGAAATGTACTAAATTGGCTTTGATTTATGTAAAATAAAATTTTATGGAAAAACTATTAGTTTTCGAGAATAGAATACGTGCGATTGTGAGCTTTACAACATGGTTTAGCTTAAAATCCTGCTTGGATAATCTTGGTAATAAAAATATACCTAGAAAGATACGAAACTTTACTTTCTTAGCATTGAGATA
This sequence comes from Myopa tessellatipennis, assembly GCA_943737955.2. Taxonomy (NCBI): domain Eukaryota; kingdom Metazoa; phylum Arthropoda; class Insecta; order Diptera; family Conopidae; genus Myopa; species Myopa tessellatipennis. The sequence continues at coordinate 50,461,071 of OX031316.1, read as the reverse complement.
ATTGTATTGATTAATTACGCACTTTATTTGAGAAAAAATAACACTAAAAGTTTTAAATCTAATTTTTGTAGAAAACTAATAGTTTCTCGATAAAATATTATTTTATATAAATCAAAGACAATTTGAATACCTTTCCAATGATATTAATAACATGGAGATATCTCATACAGTTATAGAGATACAGACACGAATTTTTCATAATTCACGAGGCTACAAGTCTGAAACCAAAAGAGTGCGTCCAGAAATATTTTGTTGTAATGACCAAGTAAACAACAGCAACAAAAACAATAATAACATTGATCATTTTGTACGGATGTAAATTTAAGCCAAGATATCTCCTGAAGTTTGGGAGATATAGCCCTAAAACTTTCAGATTTGAACCGCTATAACTGCAGAACTAGACGAGTGTGGGTAAAATTTAAAACAACAATTTTGAACGATGCCCGATTCAAGCTGAACAACAACAACAATAGCGAAGTGTTTCGTTAAACTTAAGCCAGCATTTTTTAGGTATTATTTCTAATTGGAAGATTGTTTAAATATTACAAAAAAGCTTTTATGCGGCAAAAACAGCTTCAGGGTCAAACTGTGTCAACGAGGTATATACATATGTATGTAGATGGAAAACCAACTTGTACTTGACGCCGAGCCAGATTGGCTCCTGGTTCCAGAAGCGAGGAATTTGCACTGCGCACGCGCAAATAGATTTATCTAAATTGTTATCTATTGCTTTTTCCTATTTATGTTAAGCATAGAAGTTTAGGGCAGAGATGTGATAATTAAAAACAAAATAAAAGTAATAAACTAAACTCGCATTTTATTCGTTTCTTTCTTCGTTCTTCATTGCATCACAGGCACACCGGAATTAAGATAAAAAAACGCGTGCAATCCGTCCAACTATCGTTATTTAACTGGTATTTATTTCACCAGTAATTTTGTCAGAAAAGCTAGAAATTTCCTAAAAAGTTGACCAGATTGCCACCTTTCTAAGCATTTTAACAGTGATTTATCTGTTAGATGAATTTATTACATGCCTTCTAAAATAAGTTAATAAAACTTTAATTAAAACAATTAATACTTAGTATGCATTTTAATCAACCATTCTTTTTTTAAGTTCCACATTCATTTCATTACTTCTGCTATAGGGCTAAGCCAAATAGACGTGTAGAGAATCAAGAAACTTATCGAACCTTTGCATTCGTTTCATCTATTTTGACATATTGCCCGAAATGGTATGTAATGCGGATAGGCCCATATTACATTGCACACAGTTGTTTGATCAAACAGTCCAAAGAAATTAACTATTTTACTCTCTCGTGAAATTTGTTTGCTTAAGTTAAGTGAGCGTTAATAAATTATTAATTATTGTTTAAATTAATATTTTATTGTTACGAAGAATATTTAGTATTTATTTATTGTTATACTTTGAAGTAAAAAGTGATACTCATCAAAAGAGAAAAGGTGGCAATACTATTGAGATAAAAAATCTGTTTTTTGGGGGTTGCTTTTGTAAACGTCAAAACAAATAATTAAAAATATGCTTTTTATATGTGTAGAATATATAGAATATATAAACCACAACTCCAAGTTCCATATAATGATAATAAATTTATGCTTCCATATTTATTTATTTATTTGTTTCTCCAAGTTGTACAAAGATTGGCCTTCTTTTATATTAGACCTTATAATTAGACCTAGTTCATAACAAAAGTAATCCATACAGTGATTCATCATTTTCTAAAGGTACGGTCAAACAGAACGCGTAAATAATCGCCGCCACGCGTAGATTATACGCGGAGGCAGTCAAACATAACGCGGCACTACTTTCATTTACACAAATCAGCTGTTCGTGTCTGTGAATAGTAGAATGCCATATTGATAGTAATTGAATTTATTGCATGGGATTTGTCACTTTCTCTGGGGAATTTGGTTGTGTGATATGAAAAATTTCTCAGGGAAACAGTATTTCATATTTGCACGGCCATATGTTGTGAGACACAAATATTTCATCGAAACATTAGTGTGTTGCAAAAATTTTCGTCTTTATATTAAAAATAAATTGAAGTGTACCTTCAAAGAAGTGTGTCAAATATGTCTTCCGATGAAGAACTACTGTTGCTGCTAATTGCGAAGAGAAGAGTTAACCGAAGGCGTCCCTGGGTAAGCCAAATAAATGAAGCGCGGGAGCAGTTCGGCGAGTTCCACCATCTATACAGAGATTTAGAAAATAATGATGAAAAATTTTGGACATATTTCCGAATGACGCGATGCAAGTTTGAAGAGCTTCATGAGCTGGTGAAGCCACAAATTGAGAGTCCGGATCTATTGTATTATATATGCATGGATTTTTTCTAACCAATTCAATTAGCATGTCTAGCATTTTTAAAGAAATGAAGAAATAACAAAACCACGAAAAACAGAAAATTTAACAGCACCACGAAAAAAATAGATCTGAATAACACAGCAGATGGCAACGCAGTGAATTGCAGTTCTAACCATTTTTCTACTCACACTCCTAAAATACACACATACTTGTACAAGATTTTGCAAAATTTTCTAACGCGCTACTCCGATCTTTTCTGCCGCTCTACTACGCGTCAGTTTTTACGCCGAGTAGCGCGTTTCTGTTTGACTACCTCCATAAGAACCTGTGTAATGCAACTGCCTTCGCGGCAATCGCCGCGGGGCGGCGATTATTTACGCGTTCTGTTTGACCGTACCTTAAAGTATAAATTATACCTATACGTTTTACTTATGAATTTACGGGTGTAGTAATATACTAAAATAACCTACATAAATCACCACATCGTTCCGTATAGTTTTCGCCCTAATATCAATGCCACGCCACACCCCATCCTAACAATGCAACGTGTGTCACTTCCACCATCCCTACATCTAAGACTTACTGGCTAAGAGGAGAAAAGAAATCATTTACATAATTAATATTATGGGTAGAAACTCTAGCAACAGCCAATCTTACATCTAAGACTTCCAGGACTTCCTGGTTAAGAAAAGCGTAGAAAACATTTCATTTAAATGCTGAAGAAGCTCTAACGGTTCTAGCGGCAGACGCTAAGACACAAGTGAAGCTAAGCCCTTGATACAAGGACTCATCCTTGAGTCTGGAAGGCCCCGTATTCTCGTTTAGTCCATTTTATATTATAAAATGGATATCCATACATACATATATCCATATTTTGCACTGTATTTGTTGCAAATGAATACTTGTTCGCCTTTTCACAAAAAAGTACGATTAATAACTCCAGAATGGTCGCATTTGTATGTTTTCAGTTGTTCTCTAATATTTTTGGAAATTCTGTATTGTTATATTGTGCACAATATTATAAAGCTATATAAAGCAATATATCTCTGCGCTCAAAATAATTTGCAGAAACAATTGAGTTGAGCTTTTTTATATAGATTTAACCATAGAGAAAGAATAACAAGAGGGCGAATCTTGAACAAAAATATTTTCCATGGTCGATCCAGTACTGGATCGAGTTTTTACACATTGCTGAGTGTTTCGCGCTCTTCTCTTTTGCTATTGTCAATGCTACTGTGTTTCCATTGCTGCTCTGAGCATTTGTTTCCTATCCACTACTGAATCGTTGATACATTACTCAATGCTTCGCTCTCTTGACTTTGTTTACCTTCGTTTGTGTGTTTGCACTGATGCTCTCAGAATTCGTTCGTTCGTAAGAAGAGTTGAGCGATGGAATCTTGTATGTCAAAGGAGGAGAGAATGAATCGGTTGATCGATTTCTTGATAAAAGCAGGGGTTGAGGGAACAAGGCAATTTGACTTCTTTACGTCTGTCGGTCTATTAAGCTTGGATTTTTTTTTCGCTTTATTATTTTTCGGTTATTAAAGGAATTTTGTTTTTTGTAACATTTTGCCGCCATAATAAACTGTTTATTATTTTAAATTAGGTTTATTATTAAATTAGGTTATCGTCAATTGTTATTTTATATATATAAAATGATAATATAATTGTTGTACCAATTTTTTTTTTTATTGCCAGCCCATAAGCAATGCTTCCTTAATAGAACTAAAATCATAAATTTTAAAAATGTTAGTCTTTAAAATAATTTTAATAATGGTTTTGGAAAATACAATAACAAGGTAAATTCATATAACATCAGACAGAAGTACTTCAGTTGTTAGTACAAAATAACAAACACAAAGTCGATCTTCCGATTCCTTCGTATAAAGTGTTCAATGTGCTGATATGCTGACTAAAGTATTCTTCTTCTTAAATCTTCTGCCTATACAAATTCTTCAAGAACACGCTATGCTCGGAACGTAGATCGTGCCAGCGCTTTACAAAGCTTGGACATCGAACAAGAAGCAGAACAAAGCTAGGAAAAGCAAAATTTCTTCCAAAAACCTTAAAATGCAAAATTTAAATCGATTTCAGTCGGACGGACGGCTGCACATGGTTTGTTTGTGTAAGAGAAGCAAAAGAAGACAAATCGCACCGTTCTTCTCATCGCCCGCTGTACTCCACAAATTGATCGATTCTTTCTTTCACACTTTACTTGGCATACGAGAGTTGGATCGATCTCTTCTTACGCATGTTCGCTTGCATTGTTAGTGCAAAATAACAGAAGCCAAGACTCACTCAGAACAGAAGCCAAGACTACTCATTAAAACGATCTTTCGAACCCCTCACTCATTAGAAGATCATTCAATTTTGCTTTGTTATCAGCGCTGAGAAAATTACACACTGACTCACAAAACAATGCATAGTAGATCCGAATAATGAGAGAAAGACACAAAGCAAAAATTGAGAAACTGAAATCGCGTGCTCTCTGCTTGTTGATTCATTTCGCACTCATTGCGCTTCTTCGTTTCCCTTGCGGACCGACCGCATCCATGTCGCCGATGAGTACATTTGGCTGATTCGGCCTCTTGTTATTCTTTCTCTATGATTTAACCATAGAGAAAGAATAACAAGAGGGCGAATCTTGAACAAAAATATTTTCCATGGTCGATCCAGTACTGGATCGAGTTTTTACTCAATGCTGAGTGTTTCGCGCTCTTCTCTTTTGCTATTGGGTGCTCTGAGCATTTGTTTCCTATCCACTACTGAATCGTTGATACATTACTCAATGCTTCGCTCTCTTGCCTTTTTTTACCTTCGTTTGTGTGTTTGCACTGATGCTCTCAGAATTCGTTCGTTCGTAAGAAGAGTTGAGCGATGGAATCTTGTATGTCAAAGGAGGTGAGAATGAATCGGTTGATCAATTTCCCGATAAAACCAGGGTTTGAGGGAACAAGGGAATTTGACTTCTTTACGTCTGTCGGTCTATTAAGCTTAGCTTTTTTTCGCCCTATTATTCTTCGCTTATTAAAGGAATTTTGTTTTTTTATAATATTTTGCCGGCTTAATCAACTGTTTAGTATTTTAAATTAGGTTTGTTATTAAATTAGATTATTGTTAATTGTTATTTTGTATATTTAAGATTATAATATAATTGTTGCACCAATATTTCGTTTTATTGACAGCCCATGGGCAATTCTTTCTCTATGATTTAACAATCGCAGAACAGAGTGTAAAAACAAAAATCTTCAAGAAGTACCGTTATGAGCTCTTTAACAATTTATATGGAAATAATGTGAATTATTTTCGTGTCACTTGAATAGGTGCAGTAATTTTGAAGAAACGTGCTGTTAACTTACAGCCTTATAATAAAAATCGTTTAAAAACGTAACAATAACGAAATTACGTTTTTCACTAGGTTTGTTTTGTGCATTTCGTAATTTTTCGTTTATTTGACAACGGAGCATAACAAAAGATCGAGAGAAATACACAAAACGCAAAAAACGTTTGTTGATGGTATTTTCACATGCTTTGCAGATTTTATCAGCTACGCGTGTAATGGGTCGGCAGTTTCCAGGAAAAAAGTTGATAAACGACGCGAAATCAAGAAGTCTATCGTCTAATGTAAAATTGTTTGTGTTTAGCAAGTTCTCTGTCGAATTTGTATGTGTATAGTGTTGCCGACACGTATTTGCACTGAACTTTACATGAAATCTTTGCGTTTCAAAGAATTAAGGCCTGATTGGTCGTACTCAAGGTTTATAGAATAAAAGGTTGCGCCAGTAAACAAAGAAAAGTGGTCTCGTTCTGCGCATCTACGTCAATAAAAATTTCTAAAATCACTAGGGTCACAACACACGGTACAATTGCCAAACTTGAAAAGTGGCATGAAGAAGAGTTAGAACAGGTTAAATGTTACTCGAACGCTCCGATGTTGTGTTACTTTTTTGTTGTTGTAGTCTTATACGGTACTTCACTTCATTATTCATTATTGGAATAATAATTCACACAATAATTCACTTCAAACATTCACATTAAAAATTATTGCTATAACCAGTGTGCAGGCGCCTCGAAACAAAATTTCAATACAAATACTTATTGACGTCATTTGACATCCCTGTCAAACGAAAACCATAACGGACCTGCGCGTGGCGCAACCTTCTTTCTATAAACCTTGGGTCGTACTTAGCACTTATAAGTTTCGAAGAACTTAGTTGTTTACGGGTTGCAGGGGGTACCAGCACTTCTAGTGTAGCCACTAGTTGAGCAAATGTTCGAAATTGCGGATTTTTTTGGTTTTGTGGGATTTTACTTGATTAGATATAGATTTCAATTGCCTTCGATTTGCAATTAGAAGCAAAATTTTAGTATTTATGTTTACATTATTTATATTATTATGGTATTTTGTTATAATAGAGATGATTTCGTATAAATTAATTGTTCATACTGAAATCCCATTAAACTATAAATTCGGCAAGCAAAGACGACATCTTCGAAAATAGCGTCAAGTTCGATCTGGTCACGCGTTTTGACTGTTCGTTTTGTTTGGTTCGAACTTAGCAAAATATCAAAAATGATTTGATATTCCCCTTGTAAGTAAGTACGAAGTGTTCTTCGAAGTGCTTATAAGTACGACTAATCAGGCCTTTACTTATAAAAATCCTTCAAATATTGTACACATGGAAACATTTTCTGTCTGCTAAACAACGAAAGTCTGCAATACGATCGAAAAGCTTCTATTATACTCATTTGGGTCGTTTCGTTTTCATTTGTGTTTTCGTTTGCATTTTCAAACTATTTACATACATTACAAGGCTGTAAATCTTTGTGTTGCTGCGGGTTGAGCTCTGTAAGCGTTTTGCGGGTTTGAGTACTGAACGCGATTTTAGGTTGCTTGCGGAAGAAAATAAAGAAACGTGCTTTCGTTGACAGTTCATTTAATACTGACTCATACATAGACTCAACACTTTGCGTTTCTAAAAATTATTAAAAACAAAACTCGTGAAAAACGGAAATTGAGTTTTCGTTTACGTTTTGAAACTATTTACATAATAAGTATTGTGTTTTTTGCTTTTACAGTTTAAAAATTTTAAATTAAAGATTTTGTTTAGTATGGGCCGAGGCAAAACGCTAACGTCTAAAGAAACAGCAAAAATTTATGCCTATGTAGATCAAGGTCTGCTAGGAAGAAAAATAGCAGCAAATATTAGTAGAAGTGGTAATGTTGTGTGAAATTATTTAAGAAACAAGGAGAACTATGGCAAAAACATGAAAGGAAAGCAAAACATGGCCACAACAGCTAAGGAAAGACGTTTACGCCCTTATAAACGATAAACGCTTTCTCAGTCTAACACCCGTTTTGTTTTGTGCTTTTCGTAGTTTTTCGTTCTTTTGACAGACGGAGGATAAATGATAACGAATGAAATACACCACGCGCTAAGAAAGTTTGTTGTTATTATAGTATTTTCACATGCTTTGCAGCTTTACGTTTACGAAACGGGTATAATGGAAGCCAAATTTCCAGAGAAAAACATGTTCAACCAGACGCAAGCAAAGAGGCTAGCGTTTAGCATCATTTATAAAGGCATTAAAGATATAAAGAGATAAATGTTTATATGAAAAGTGATTTTATAGTGAAAAAACATGGTGAATGCACGTGTTGCTGGAATATTCTGCTGAATGTATTATTTCAATGTTATTATACAATTTTAGTTAGAGTTTTGTGTGAAAATAGAAACGTAATTAATTCACAAATAATTTCCTCAATAATAACAAAAAACACCAACATATAAATGCCAGATTGTTGCGTCACCACCACAGCGACCTTTCTCTGTGATTCTCACAAATTCATGCACCAAATCATTGGATTTTTAAAAATTCCCTAAAATACTGTACATATGGCATCACATTTCTGTCTGCAAACAATGGCGCTCTGTAAACTTGGACGTAAACGCAAATGTCGGCTCGAAAAGCTTACATTATAGGAGTTTGGCTTAGTTAAGTTTGAGTTTCAGTTTCCGTTTGAGTTTGCGTTTACGTGTCGTTTTAGTTTATAAGGCTGTTAATTTTAAGAATTTCTTCGAATTCATCTGATTCTGTGTCAAAAATAAGAGAAAAGAGTGGGTCAGTTGAAAGCTTATCGAGCCTAGACGAGACGATTTGCATGATCTAAGGAAGGAAGAAAAGTTTCTAGCCCGTCACAGCCGAGAAGGTGGCGTCTGGGGGTGGGGGGCATATCTTACTATGGGGTAATAGATTTACGATTTGAAACCGCAAAAATGACCGCAAATTCTTACAATATAATACTGCATGCTGCTTTTCCGAAACTCATGAACATGTTTGGACCAATTCCATGGCCTTACCAGCAGGATAATGCACCAATCCACACAGCAAGAGTAATTAAAACCTTTTTTAATACTTACTACCGGCTTTGCTGTGCCGCCTTCGGTTTACCACATTCCCTTACACTTTTCCCATTTTCACTAAATGCTTTAGCATAGAAAATTCTTAAAATATTTTTTTTCTTTATGAGTTTTAATTGAGTTTTATATAGTTACCAGTTTTTTTAAAAAATCTTGCTACACCAATTTAAAGGGGTCGATATTTTCCAAAACTAGTGATACAGAAAACTTCCTTGGCAGTTGAACTATGACCTCACTAAGTTTCACCAGCATCGTCAACATGCAAGATTTCAGCTTCCTAGGCCTTGTAGTTTTTATATTATGGCCAGTTTTAATCTTGCCACGTCTATTTCGACCACTTAGGGGCGGGTTTTCCAAAATCCTAATTATCCACCATACTCGCCAGACTTAAATAATATGGCAAACGTATAGACAGTGACGGATTTCTAAATAGGCTAGCGAGGCTATAGCCTACGGCGTCAAATTTCGAAGGCGGCATTTCATATATAAATTTATTACCTATTTTTAGTTTTGTACGAAATATGGGCGGCGGCGATTTGACTTAGCCTGACTTATACGAGGCAGCGCATTTGTAAACCCCCCTCTGCGTGTAGGGATGTTGTCTAGGAAAGTGTACGAGTCTGGACGACAATTCGATAACCGAGAATCCATAATTGTTGCAATAAAATCGGCATGTTCTGAAATATCCTTACAATACCTCGCAAAACTGTATGAATCCCTTCCGAATAGTGTTTTTGGAATTATTCTAGCTAAAGGCAAATGTACACATTACTAAAAGTGTTTCTTCAATAAATATGTACAAATGTATGTATGTAAAATTATGTTTTATGTAAAACAGAAAAAATGGACACTGGTACGCAATAATAAATAGTTCGAAACTAGAGAAAACGTAGTTGACACCGAACTAGTGCAAAGGGAATGCAGAATCTCACCAATTTCATTGTCAACGACGACGAAAACCGTTGTTCTCTTTAAAATTGCGGTATTTTTAAAGCTTCCTCAAAACAAGTTTTGTTTTATAGCACGTTTTCAGTGTATGCTACGCAATTGTAGTTCAAAATCGTGCATAATTTTGAAAACCAACTTCAGAGTGAATTGATTTGGAAAAAATAAGTATAAAATAAAATAAAATAACTTGAAAATATTTATAATAATTATAAGAAAAAATATTATATTAAATATATTAATATATTAGGTGTACAAATAAGTTTCCGCGGTTTTTTGTAAAAAGTTAGGAATTTATTGTGAAGGAACAGTTTTATTCAAAGTATTTTCCATCATTTGCCACTTCTTTTCCTCATCTTTCTGGCAACATCGGATACCCCGTCGAAAAAACTCTTCATCTTTTGACGCTATCCACAAATCTACCCAATTTTTGGTGTCTTCATATGATGTGAAGCGCTGCTCAGACCGACCATGTGCCATCGACCGGAACAGGTGATAATCAGAAGGGGCTAAGTCTGGTGAATACGGCGGGTGGGGTAAAACTTCCCAGTTGAGTGTTTCCAAGTATGTTTTTACCGGCGCCGCAACATGTGGACAAGCATTATCGTGTAAAAGAATAATTTTGTCGTGTCTGGAGTAGTAATGGGCGCGTTTTTCCTTAAGTGCCCGACTCAATCTCATCAATTGTGTTCAGTAGAGCGCTCCAGTAATGGTTTCGCTTGGTTTCCATGTCTTCGTACACTTTCGGCCTTCCACTGCGTTCTTTGTCCTTCACGTCAAACTCACCGTTCTTAAACTTTCAGGGTTCGGAAATGCTCGCTCTTGCTCGCTCTTTTCCGCTCCAGCTCGCTCTTTCAAGCTCCAAAGAGCATTTTTTTTCAGGAGCGCGAGCGAGCAGGAGCCGCAAAAAAAAATTTTCAGGGCTCCTGCTCGCTCCAAAGAGCATTTTTTTTCAGGAGCGCGAGCGAGCGAGCAGGAGCTGCAAAAAAGGAGCGCTGAAGCTGAGCTGTTTCTGAGCTGATGGTAGGTAGCAATTGTTTCAATTTATATTTGAAACAAGTCAAAGGCAATAAAAAAACTTTGTCAAATATTTCTTATTTTTTAACAAGAACATTTTTTTATAAGTTCTGGTGAAGAATTAGGTCCAAATTGCCAAATTTCAAAGAATCGCTAAAAAGAGGTAATGGTTTTATTGCTGTTTATTGTCTTCGTTTTTCATGTGGATGTAGCTAGCGTTTCTACGAATAGACAGGTACTTAATAATACAATATATGTACATAAGTATATATGTATGTATACTTTACGCATATAACACATACACACAGGTACTTTTATCAGCGAAGTACCATTTACAATTGGCAGGTCAACCTAATCATGATTTTTTACCTAACGCGTTGTTTGTCAAAAAAACCCATCTAAAAAATGCAAATTTGAAACGCATGCACATGCATATTCCTTTGCCTGGAGAATTCCATCCCAGGCTCAAATTGTAAGTATATTTTTCTATTTACATATGAAATAACCCTTTGGCAAATTCTATGTAAATTACTGTATTTTCGGTACATTTTTCGTAAGTTTGGTGAATAATAACAGATAAACATTTTAAGAGGTTATTTTTATCGTTATTTATTTATTAATAACTTTATAAAACTTATTAACTTTATAAACATATAAACATTTTTACTATGATACATATGTTAATATTATTAATACTTAATTCAACTTAACTGGAACTTAATTCAACATTTTGTAATAAAGAAAAATTTAATTTAGTCAACAGTATATTATTAACTGTGTGCTCTGATAGTTTTCCTCTCAATTTGGTCAGGATTAGCGATAGAGAACTGAAAGCACGTTCAACGAATACTTGCGTGGCAGGAACTGCAAGTGCCACCTCAATTACATTCTTGGTTTCTGTATCATACGGTGTTCTCCGGTAATATTGAAGTATATCTGTGTGCATAGGCATCTTGTTGCCGCTTCCTAGCATGACTAGTTTTTGTTTAAAATTCAAACTGTCGGCCGATGCTGCTCTGCTTGGCATTGAAATATTCATGTGTTCCTCTAACCTGGCATAGGGATTTAGTAGTGTGTATATGTACCTTCTGGGACAACTGAAATTTGGGTGCTATTGGGTGCTATGCGTTGTGTGTGTTAGAGTGAGATGGCGCTATACGGTTGTGTGGGAGGGAGTGAGAAGGAGATATAAATATGGACGGACAGACGGACTGGGTGCTATGTGTTGTGTGTGTTAGAGTGAGATGGCGCTATACGGTTGTGTGGGAGGGAGTGAGAAAGAGTTATAAATACGGACGGACAGACGGACGGACACCGGGAGGGAGGGAGAGGAAGGGGAGGGAGGGAGAGAAAGGGGATGAGGGTGATGGAGGAAATGGGGCGTGGCAACAAGGGCGGGGAAAATGGGCGTGGCAATAGGGGGCGTGCAACATGGGCGTGGCAAATGGGGCGGACAAAAATGGGCGTGAAAAAGTAGGCGTGTAAAAACGGACAGACAGACAAACATACATAGAGACGGACAAACAGACGGACATACATACAGACAAACAGAAGGACATACATACAGACGGACAGACCGACATACATAGCTCAGCGTGCAGACTGTTGCGAGTGTGGTGTGTTCCTCTGCCTTGATCTCTGCCCGCTTGTGTATCGTTTGTGGTACTTGAGATTTTTGTTTTTGCACAGAATCATAATGTAAACAAACGCAATTAGTCATTTATAACATGTACGAATTCGTTTGCATATTGAACTTTGAATGGATGCGAATGGCTGGGTAGTAGTTTTGCTATGTTGTTGTTGCTGTTCTCATTTGATTGCTTTTCATCATTTTGCTATGTGATTGTTGTAGATTTAGTAAATGAGTTATAGGCATTTCAAGTGGTCGGCTGGCTTGCGATCACACTTATTGAATGTACATATATTAATGCAATTATTTCAATCTCGGAATTGGTTGACATTTTCGTTACTTTCTTTTTACGATTATTTTCTCATGGTCTGATAGACAGACGGACACACATGCAAACATATGGACGGACAGACGAACATACATACATATATACCGACAGACGGACATACATATAGACAGACATACATACATACATATAGACGGACAGACTGATAGAGACAGTGAACATGCACGAATTAAAATTTTTTTGTTTATTTTGTTCTTGTTCTTGTAGGAGTTTGGCTTATGTTGTTTTGTATACGATTTATTCTTGCTGTCTTGTTTTATTTTTAGGAATAGAGACGCTTGTTATAGATATTGAAGTGTAGAGGAGAGGATTGAGTAGGTAAACCTAGGATGCTCCACTTATTCTTTTTCTTCATTGTATAGCTTCTGTTAGAATAAGCATTTGATGCTCGTGCGAGAAGAGTTAATACAACAAATGTAGGGATTTCTTTTTATACACATGAAGTAATATTTTGGCGAAGATGTACAATGTTTATGCTTTTGCGTTAGGAATATGCTTGGGTATGCTATACTTGTTTTTTCATTTAATCTAGTTTTAATTTTTATTCTTTTCGGGTGTAGATTTTTTTGTTGTTATATAGTATAGGTACTAAATGAACATTTCAAGTGAACTTTAGTTTGTGGGCTCATAGGTTCTTACTAATACGTGTTATTTGTATTTTATGCTTAGCTCACTATATGGATTAATGAAAATTTGATGACATGATTTTTGCTATAATTTGTTTTGTAATATATTTTTTAATTTCAGTGTTTTAAATAATATTTCTTTAATGCTTATTATTATTGATTTTAGGTGTAAGAGATTTGTTTGATATGGTTTAGTTAGTTAATGAGCGATGGGTTAGTAAACATATCTTTGAGAAAAGAGATATTTAGAGACGCATGTTGTTTATTGTAGACGAGAGAGGCTTGAGTTGGTAAAGCTAGGATGCCATTCTCACTCTTATTTTCTCTTTCTTCTTCTTCTTTTTCTTGTTCTTGCTCTTTTTTTCCCCCAATACTATTATTATTGCGTCTTATTCTTTTTGTTTTTTGCACGGAATCATAATGTAAACAAACATCCATAAGCATAAAATTAGCTACATCGAGAATAAAGGGTCAATTGTAAAAGTGTCGTCAAAGCGTAAAGATCGAATTTTTAATTAAAGAAAAGTGTTCTAAAAGTTGCAGTTGTAAAAAGTTGCTCATTTTTGTGAAAAAAGTTAAATACAATATTCAAAAAGTTAATAAAATATTAACAAATTCTATAAACAAATTTAATAACAATTAAAAGAACGTGAACTATTTTTAACAAGAACAATCAAGTGAAAATTCTGAAAAAAAGTAAAAGTGAAAAACTTAAATATACTACTGAATTCCTGGAATTTATTAAAATTGCATTAGTTGTCGATTATATTTAGAAAAAAACAATAAACATGCAATTCATCTGCGAAAAATGTGCGGCTTGTTTCACAGCAAAACGTAGCTTAGTTCGCCACGTAAGAGTCAAGCATGAGAATTTGGTCTTCAAATGTAACAACTGTAAAGCAACATTTGATAGACAATATAAATTAGAAGAGCATAAAAATAAGTCTCATAAAAATGGAGGATCTAGTAGCTCGGCGGAGGTAAATATCCTACAACGAACTACGTCATATTGCTCAGGATGTCAACAACATATTGAATTGAAAAACTGGGCTTATCACATTAGAACAAACGCGCACAAGCGAAAATGTTGTGTTCCGGCAAGCGGCAACAAGTTGAAATATTTAAGAGATACTTTTAACGAGAGAATAGAGTCTCTCATCTACGAAAATAAGGATGAAAGTACTCTCATCGCAGAAGCATTCTTCCAGAAAGGAAAACCTGACATAATACTAGAGCTAATTAACAGCCTCGAAAAGCATTCGGCGTTTAAATTTAATTTGGAGTTGTTCTGCGAATTCACCAAAACATCTGACGACAAGCCCATAGTTGAAATAAAATCATTTCAAACAAAAATGAGGATAGTTCAGTTACCAAACCAGCTAGACCAGATTCTAGACCAAAAATTCGAAAGCTTATTAACTAAACTGACAGAGTTCCAGGAAAGAGACAGTGGCTGGGCTCTCGCCAAAATATGTCACCTGGAAATAAATATTAACCAGTACAGGCCGATAAAAGGTTCGTCCTATATGCCTCTACCGAAAGTCTTGGATAAGAAGAAAGCATGCATTAATATTAAAAACGATGACGAATACTGCTTCAAGTGGGCAATCATTGCTGCTCTGAGTCATACAGACTACCATCCAGAAAGACCCCAGAACTACAACATTGAAAATATAGCGTCTAATATAATAACACTACCAAACGGAATTGTTGTTAATTTTGAGAGATTAACATTTCCTCTACCACTCACAAAGATTTCGGAATTTGAACGGATAAATAATAATATAAGTGTAAATGTCTTCGGATTTGATGAAGAGCTTGGGGCTATAATAGGACCATTTTATAGCACTCAAGCTGAAAAACCACACCACATCAACATGCTTCTTATCCAAGACTTGGAGCTTTCACATTACGTATGGATTAAATCTATTTCAAGGTAAATATTGTTCAAATTTCATATCACATAGTATATTAAATCTTTAAATTTTAATATGTTAGCATGTAATAAATAATCTAATTACATATTTTTCTTTTAATTTCCAGATTAATAAAGCAACAAAGTACGAGCCATCGCAGACAAATATTTTTATGCAACAACTGCCTGCAGTACTCTCACAACGAGAGTACTCTTCAACAACATAAGGAGGTGTGCAATAAAGTTGTCACGGAGATGCCCCCGCTGGAAAAAGCCGTAATTAATTTTAAAAATTTTCAATGTAGTTTAGATGTGCCATTTGTAGTATACGCAGATTTTGAATGCGTATTAAGTAGATTAGATGACTCCATTAGTAATAAGTTAGTTAATAAACACATGCCGGCAGCTTTTAGTTATAATATACATTGTACTTTTAAACATAGCCTTAGTAAATTTGTTGTATTTCAAATTTTGTTCAAATTTGTTTCAAATTTGTTTAAAATTTCAAATTGCAAAGTTTGTGCCGGTGTTCTTTCATAATTTTTCTGGCTATGACTGCCATCTCTTTGTTAAAGAATTGAACGCTTTCGAGGGTGATATTAATGTTATACCCTTAAATAAGGAATTGTATGTATCCCTTTCCAAACGTATACAAGTAAGCGAAAAGAAAAGCATTGAAATAAGATTCTTGGATTCCTTCCGATTTATGGCCGCTAGCTTGAATGATTTAGCTAGAAACTTATCAGTATCTGATTTCAAAACTGTTCGCCAAGAGTATCCAAAAGACGATGAATTTACACTACTAACAAGAAAAGGTGTATTTCCATACGAATACATCAACTCGTTCGATCGTCTGAAGGAAACCTCTCTTCCTACTCAGCATGAATTTTTCAGTCATTTGACAAATAAGACTTGTTCTACTGAGGATTATGAACACGCGGTTAAAGTATGGCAACAGTTTAAATGTCAAACACTTGAAGAATACATGCTTCTATATCTGAAAACAGATGTATTAATCTTGACTGACATTTTCGAAAATTTTAGAAAAGTGTGTCAAAAAATTTATAATCTTGATCCTTGCCAATATTACACTGCCCCAGGCTTATCTTGGGATGCGATGCTTAAAACTACACAAATTGAACTTGAACTGTTTACAGATATAGACATGTACCTGTTCATCCAGAAGAGTATTAGGGGAGGCATTGTCCAATGTAGTACAAGGCATTCCAAAGCCAATAATAAATATATGGACGATTATAATTGTAATGAACCATCCGAATATTTAATGTATTTGGATGCCAACAATTTATATGGCTGGGCAATGTCACAATGTCTTCCTTGTGGAGGTTTTGAGTGGTTATCAGATACTGATAATTTTGATGTAGAGTCAATTTCAATGAATTCTCCTGTTGGATACATCCTTGAAGTAGATTTGGATTACCCACAGAATTTACATGATGCGCATAATGATTTACCTTTTTGTGCTGAGAATAAAACTGTGGGTAATTCAAAATCTAAAAAGTTGATTACTGACTTAACCAACAAAACTCGCTATGTCATTCATTATAGAAATCTTCAGCAATGTATAGAAAATGGTATGTTGTTGAAGAAAGTATATAAAATATTGAAATTTAAGCAGTCTTGTTGGTTAAAACAGTATATTGATTTGAATACCCATCATCGCAGTTTAGCAAGGAATACTTTTGAAAAGAATTTTTTCAAATTGTTAAACAATGCGGTGTATGGAAAAACCATGGAAAATGTTGATAAGCGTAAAGATGTTAAAATAGTAACCGATTGGGAAAGTAGGGGAAGGCGGTTAGGAGCCCGAGCGCTAATTGCCAAACCAAACTTCCACAGCTGTACACAGTTTACAGAAGATATGGTTGCTATACAAATGTCTAGAGCTCGCTCTGTTTATAACAAACCTATATATTTGGGATTTGTTGTTTTGGAATTGTCGAAATGGAAAATGTACGACTTCCATTATAGTTACATGAAACCTAAATTCGCAACAAATCTAGTGCTAAATTATATGGATACTGATTCTTTTATTTATTCCATTCGATGTGAAGATTTTTATGCTGATATTCGGGATGATATCGACTCAAAGTTCGATACATCAGAGTATTCACCTACCAATCCTTTTCATATACCGCTTAGAAATAGTAAAGTACTCGGTATGATGAAAGACGAAAGCAAGGGAAAAATTATGAAAGAATTTGTTGGCTTGCGTTCGAAAATGTATTCAATCGATGTTATTGGTTATGGGGAAACTAAAAAGGCCAAAGGTGTTAAAAATACGGTTATAAATAAGTTAAGTATAAGAGATTATAAAGATTGTCTAGTTAATAAGAAAATTATTTATGGAGATATGTTTATATTTAGATCTAAGCTCCACCAAATTTATACGCAATTAGTACATAAGATAGCCTTAAGCCCCCTAGATGATAAGCGTTTTATTAGAAATGATGGTGTACACACATATGCCTGGGGAAATTATCGTCTAGATTTAGAGCAGGAGTTAGATATAGATGAAAATATGTTTATGGATATAGAAATATAGAATATTAATTATAACTATTATAAAAATAAATAAGAAAAAATTTGTAAATAGATTTAAGAAAAACATTTATTTTCAATCAATAAAATTATATATTAACATTTAAATCTTTTGCATTGCATTATAATCTTTTATTTATTATCAATGAAATTTCGGAGTAGGATTGCATTTTTCCGCGCGTAGTGTCCATTATGGGAATGGCATATTTTTTGTAGTAAGTATGTATCTCTAAGTGATTGATCATTTTTAACCCCATTTCTTCAACATTAATTACAGGTTTCCCCGAGATTTCTTCAATCCATTTCGATTTTTCAACTCCTTTCACATATACAAGGTGGTTTTCAATATTTAGTCTCAAAAAAATGTACAACGCTATTAAAAGAGTTAGATCCATCGTTCCAACGAAATCCATGATGATTGTGATACAGCCAATTTGCCTGCTTTTTATATTTTAAAGATAAGTCTCTAAATTCAAATAGTGGTTTGATGATAAAGTTTTGATATTCACTAAAGCTGAAGGTTATTGCAGTTCACTACCACCGAATTCTATAAGAGAGCCCTTGTTGGCCCTTCTAATCGCGAAAAGACTGAATTTAATATAGACAGTCCGAACGGACTAAATTTTATTAACATATATCTGTAAATTATATAAATGACAGTATGAGTATATTATATGACATACATTCACTAATTTCCTGGTTACCACTATATTAATATTAGTATGATAACTTTCAACTGAACACATTTCATAAGCTGTTCAGAGCTGTTCATAAGCTATCCATCAGCTGTTCATAAGCTATCCATCAGCTGTTCATAAGCTGTTCAGAGCTGTTCATAAGCTGTTCAGAGCTGTTCATAAGAAGTTCAGAGCTGTTCAGAGCTGTTCATAAGCTATCCATAAGCTGTTCAGAGCTGTTCATAAGCTGTTCAGAGCTGTTCATAAGCTGTTCAGAGCTGTTCAGAGCTGTTCATAAGCTGTTCATAAGCTGTTCATAAGCTGTTCAGAGCTGAACAGAGCTGTTCAGAGCTGAACAGCTTATGAACAGCTTATGAACAGCTCTGAACAGCTTATGAACAGCTTATGAACAGCTTATGAACAGCTCTGAACAGCTCTGAACAGCTTATGAACAGCTCTGAACAGCTTATGAACAGCTGATGGATAGCTTATGAACAGCTGATGGATAGCTTATGAACAGCTCTGAACAGCTTATGAAATGTGTTCAGTTGAAAGTTATCATACTAATATTAATATAGTGGTAACCAGGAAATTAGTGAATGTATGTCATATAATATACTCATACTGTCATTTATATAATTTACAGATATATGTTAATAAAATTTAGTCCGTTCGGACTGTCTATATTAAATTCAGTCTTTTCGCGATTAGAAGGGCCAACAAGGGCTCTCTTATAGAATTCGGTGGTAGTGAACTGCAATAACCTTCAGCTTTAGTGAATATCAAAACTTTATCATCAAACCACTATTTGAATTTAGAGACTTATCTTTAAAATATAAAAAGCAGGCAAATTGGCTGTATCACAATCATCATGGATTTCGTTGGAACGATGGATCTAACTCTTTTAATAGCGTTGTACATTTTTTTGAGACTAAATATTGAAAACCACCTTGTATATGTGAAAGGAGTTGAAAAATCGAAATGGATTGAAGAAATCTCGGGGAAACCTGTAATTAATGTTGAAGAAATGGGGTTAAAAATGATCAATCACTTAGAGATACATACTTACTACAAAAAATATGCCATTCCCATAATCGACACTACGCGCGGAAAAATGCAATCCTACTCCGAAATTTCATTGATAATAAATAAAAGATTATAATGCAATGCAAAAGATTTAAATGTTAATATATAATTTTATTGATTGAAAATAAATGTTTTTCTTAAATCTATTTACAAATTTTTTCTTATTTATTTTTATAATAGTTATAATTAATATTCTATATTTCTATATCCATAAACATATTTTCATCTATATCTAACTCCTGCTCTAAATCTAGACGATAATTTCCCCAGGCATATGTGTGTACACCATCATTTCTAATAAAACGCTTATCATCTAGGGGGCTTAAGGCTATCTTATGTACTAATTGCGTATAAATTTGGTGGAGCTTAGATCTAAATATAAACATATCTCCATAAATAATTTTCTTATTAACTAGACAATCTTTATAATCTCTTATACTTAACTTATTTATAACCGTATTTTTAACACCTTTGGCCTTTTTAGTTTCCCCATAACCAATAACATCGATTGAATACATTTTCGAACGCAAGCCAACAAATTCTTTCATAATTTTTCCCTTGCTTTCGTCTTTCATCATACCGAGTACTTTACTATTTCTAAGCGGTATATGAAAAGGATTGGTAGGTGAATACTCTGATGTATCGAACTTTGAGTCGATATCATCCCGAATATCAGCATAAAAATCTTCACATCGAATGGAATAAATAAAAGAATCAGTATCCATATAATTTAGCACTAGATTTGTTGCGAATTTAGGTTTCATGTAACTATAATGGAAGTCGTACATTTTCCATTTCGACAATTCCAAAACAACAAATCCCAAATATATAGGTTTGTTATAAACAGAGCGAGCTCTAGACATTTGTATAGCAACCATATCTTCTGTAAACTGTGTACAGCTGTGGAAGTTTGGTTTGGCAATTAGCGCTCGGGCTCCTAACCGCCTTCCCCTACTTTCCCAATCGGTTACTATTTTAACATCTTTACGCTTATCAACATTTTCCATGGTTTTTCCATACACCGCATTGTTTAACAATTTGAAAAAATTCTTTTCAAAAGTATTCCTTGCTAAACTGCGATGATGGGTATTCAAATCAATATACTGTTTTAACCAACAAGACTGCTTAAATTTCAATATTTTATATACTTTCTTCAACAACATACCATTTTCTATACATTGCTGAAGATTTCTATAATGAATGACATAGCGAGTTTTGTTGGTTAAGTCAGTAATCAACTTTTTAGATTTTGAATTACCCACAGTTTTATTCTCAGCACAAAAAGGTAAATCATTATGCGCATCATGTAAATTCTGTGGGTAATCCAAATCTACTTCAAGGATGTATCCAACAGGAGAATTCATTGAAATTGACTCTACATCAAAATTATCAGTATCTGATAACCACTCAAAACCTCCACAAGGAAGACATTGTGACATTGCCCAGCCATATAAATTGTTGGCATCCAAATACATTAAATATTCGGATGGTTCATTACAATTATAATCGTCCATATATTTATTATTGGCTTTGGAATGCCTTGTACTACATTGGACAATGCCTCCCCTAATACTCTTCTGGATGAACAGGTACATGTCTATATCTGTAAACAGTTCAAGTTCAATTTGTGTAGTTTTAAGCATCGCATCCCAAGATAAGCCTGGGGCAGTGTAATATTGGCAAGGATCAAGATTATAAATTTTTTGACACACTTTTCTAAAATTTTCGAAAATGTCAGTCAAGATTAATACATCTGTTTTCAGATATAGAAGCATGTATTCTTCAAGTGTTTGACATTTAAACTGTTGCCATACTTTAACCGCGTGTTCATAATCCTCAGTAGAACAAGTCTTATTTGTCAAATGACTGAAAAATTCATGCTGAGTAGGAAGAGAGGTTTCCTTCAGACGATCGAACGAGTTGATGTATTCGTATGGAAATACACCTTTTCTTGTTAGTAGTGTAAATTCATCGTCTTTTGGATACTCTTGGCGAACAGTTTTGAAATCAGATACTGATAAGTTTCTAGCTAAATCATTCAAGCTAGCGGCCATAAATCGGAAGGAATCCAAGAATCTTATTTCAATGCTTTTCTTTTCGCTTACTTGTATACGTTTGGAAAGGGATACATACAATTCCTTATTTAAGGGTATAACATTAATATCACCCTCGAAAGCGTTCAATTCTTTAACAAAGAGATGGCAGTCATAGCCAGAAAAATTATGAAAGAACACCGGCACAAACTTTGCAATTTGAAATTTTAAATTACACTCATTATGTGCCGGACCTCTATATTCGCCAGTAAGATGGCAATGGTCTGCCACTCTATCAGCCCCCAATTCTTTATTGCAAATATGACAGTTTTTGCTTTGGAATTGGTGCTTTAGCTGTTGAGGATTTAAAAAGGGCATAGGTGTCGTTTTACTTAAATAGTTATTATAAATATCTACAATATCCCTAACTAAATATTCTATGAACTTTGCGGCAGCATCCTGCCCAGAATATACAACAAATTTACTAAGGCTATGTTTAAAAGTACAATGTATATTATAACTAAAAGCTGCCGGCATGTGTTTATTAACTAACTTATTACTAATGGAGTCATCTAATCTACTTAATACGCATTCAAAATCTGCGTATACTACAAATGGCACATCTAAACTACATTGAAAATTTTTAAAATTAATTACGGCTTTTTCCAGCGGGGGCATCTCCGTGACAACTTTATTGCACACCTCCTTATGTTGTTGAAGAGTACTCTCGTTGTGAGAGTACTGCAGGCAGTTGTTGCATAAAAATATTTGTCTGCGATGGCTCGTACTTTGTTGCTTTATTAATCTGGAAATTAAAAGAAAAATATGTAATTAGATTATTTATTACATGCTAACATATTAAAATTTAAAGATTTAATATACTATGTGATATGAAATTTGAACAATATTTACCTTGAAATAGATTTAATCCATACGTAATGTGAAAGCTCCAAGTCTTGGATAAGAAGCATGTTGATGTGGTGTGGTTTTTCAGCTTGAGTGCTATAAAATGGTCCTATTATAGCCCCAAGCTCTTCATCAAATCCGAAGACATTTACACTTATATTATTATTTATCCGTTCAAATTCCGAAATCTTTGTGAGTGGTAGAGGAAATGTTAATCTCTCAAAATTAACAACAATTCCGTTTGGTAGTGTTATTATATTAGACGCTATATTTTCAATGTTGTAGTTCTGGGGTCTTTCTGGATGGTAGTCTGTATGACTCAGAGCAGCAATGATTGCCCACTTGAAGCAGTATTCGTCATCGTTTTTAATATTAATGCATGCTTTCTTCTTATCCAAGACTTTCGGTAGAGGCATATAGGACGAACCTTTTATCGGCCTGTACTGGTTAATATTTATTTCCAGGTGACATATTTTGGCGAGAGCCCAGCCACTGTCTCTTTCCTGGAACTCTGTCAGTTTAGTTAATAAGCTTTCGAATTTTTGGTCTAGAATCTGGTCTAGCTGGTTTGGTAACTGAACTATCCTCATTTTTGTTTGAAATGATTTTATTTCAACTATGGGCTTGTCGTCAGATGTTTTGGTGAATTCGCAGAACAACTCCAAATTAAATTTAAACGCCGAATGCTTTTCGAGGCTGTTAATTAGCTCTAGTATTATGTCAGGTTTTCCTTTCTGGAAGAATGCTTCTGCGATGAGAGTACTTTCATCCTTATTTTCGTAGATGAGAGACTCTATTCTCTCGTTAAAAGTATCTCTTAAATATTTCAACTTGTTGCCGCTTGCCGGAACACAACATTTTCGCTTGTGCGCGTTTGTTCTAATGTGATAAGCCCAGTTTTTCAATTCAATATGTTGTTGACATCCTGAGCAATATGACGTAGTTCGTTGTAGGATATTTACCTCCGCCGAGCTACTAGATCCTCCATTTTTATGAGACTTATTTTTATGCTCTTCTAATTTATATTGTCTATCAAATGTTGCTTTACAGTTGTTACATTTGAAGACCAAATTCTCATGCTTGACTCTTACGTGGCGAACTAAGCTACGTTTTGCTGTGAAACAAGCCGCACATTTTTCGCAGATGAATTGCATGTTTTTTTCTAAATATAATCGACAACTAATGCAATTTTAATAAATTCCAGGAATTCAGTAGTATATTTAAGTTTTTCACTTTTACTTTTTTTCAGAATTTTCACTTGATTGTTCTTGTTAAAAATAGTTCACGTTCTTTTAATTGTTATTAAATTTGTTTATAGAATTTGTTAATATTTTATTAACTTTTTGAATATTGTATTTAACTTTTTTCACAAAAATGAGCAACTTTTTACAACTGCAACTTTTAGAACACTTTTCTTTAATTAAAAATTCGATCTTTACGCTTTGACGACACTTTTACAATTGACCCTTTATTCTCGATGTAGCTAATTTTATGCTTATGGATGTTTGTTTACATTATGATTCCGTGCAAAAAACAAAAAGAATAAGACGCAATAATAATAGTATTGGGGGAAAAAAAGAGCAAGAACAAGAAAAAGAAGAAGAAGAAAGAGAAAATAAGAGTGAGAATGGCATCCTAGCTTTACCAACTCAAGCCTCTCTCGTCTACAATAAACAACATGCGTCTCTAAATATCTCTTTTCTCAAAGATATGTTTACTAACCCATCGCTCATTAACTAACTAAACCATATCAAACAAATCTCTTACACCTAAAATCAATAATAATAAGCATTAAAGAAATATTATTTAAAACACTGAAATTAAAAAATATATTACAAAACAAATTATAGCAAAAATCATGTCATCAAATTTTCATTAATCCATATAGTGAGCTAAGCATAAAATACAAATAACACGTATTAGTAAGAACCTATGAGCCCACAAACTAAAGTTCACTTGAAATGTTCATTTAGTACCTATACTATATAACAACAAAAAAATCTACACCCGAAAAGAATAAAAATTAAAACTAGATTAAATGAAAAAACAAGTATAGCATACCCAAGCATATTCCTAACGCAAAAGCATAAACATTGTACATCTTCGCCAAAATATTACTTCATGTGTATAAAAAGAAATCCCTACATTTGTTGTATTAACTCTTCTCGCACGAGCATCAAATGCTTATTCTAACAGAAGCTATACAATGAAGAAAAAGAATAAGTGGAGCATCCTAGGTTTACCTACTCAATCCTCTCCTCTACACTTCAATATCTATAACAAGCGTCTCTATTCCTAAAAATAAAACAAGACAGCAAGAATAAATCGTATACAAAACAACATAAGCCAAACTCCTACAAGAACAAGAACAAAATAAACAAAAAAATTTTAATTCGTGCATGTTCACTGTCTCTATCAGTCTGTCCGTCTATATGTATGTATGTATGTCTGTCTATATGTATGTCCGTCTGTCGGTATATATGTATGTATGTTCGTCTGTCCGTCCATATGTTTGCATGTGTGTCCGTCTGTCTATCAGACCATGAGAAAATAATCGTAAAAAGAAAGTAACGAAAATGTCAACCAATTCCGAGATTGAAATAATTGCATTAATATATGTACATTCAATAAGTGTGATCGCAAGCCAGCCGACCACTTGAAATGCCTATAACTCATTTACTAAATCTACAACAATCACATAGCAAAATGATGAAAAGCAATCAAATGAGAACAGCAACAACAACATAGCAAAACTACTACCCAGTCATTCGCATCCATTCAAAGTTCAATATGCAAACGAATTCGTACATGTTATAAATGACTAATTGCGTTTGTTTACATTATGATTCTGTGCAAAAACAAAAATCTCAAGTACCACAAACGATACACAAGCGGGCAGAGATCAAGGCAGAGGAACACACCACACTCGCAACAGTCTGCACGCTGAGCTATGTATGTCGGTCTGTCCGTCTGTATGTATGTCCTTCTGTTTGTCTGTATGTATGTCCGTCTGTTTGTCCGTCTCTATGTATGTTTGTCTGTCTGTCCGTTTTTACACGCCTACTTTTTCACGCCCATTTTTGTCCGCCCCATTTGCCACGCCCATGTTGCACGCCCCCTATTGCCACGCCCATTTTCCCCGCCCTTGTTGCCACGCCCCATTTCCTCCCTCACCCTCATCCCCTTTCTCTCCCTCCCTCCCCTTCCTCTCCCTCCCTCCCGGTGTCCGTCCGTCTGTCCGTCCGTATTTATAACTCTTTCTCACTCCCTCCCACACAACCGTATAGCGCCATCTCACTCTAACACACACAACACATAGCACCCAGTCCGTCTGTCCGTCCATATTTATATCTCCTTCTCACTCCCTCCCACACAACCGTATAGCGCCATCTCACTCTAACACACACAACGCATAGCACCCAATAGCACCCAAATTTCAGTTGTCCCAGAAGGTACATATACACACTACTGGATTTGCCGACATGCTTGAAACTTCTCCTATATCAAATGCTGTTTCACTAGCTGCTGTGAAGGGCTGGCAGCTCTGCTGTAAATCTGTTGAATTTGTTTGCAATCTCGAAATCGCATTGTGCGTTTTAATTAAATGATGCTGTGAAAAAAATGGCGAAAAACATATTGCGATTACTACATATCTTATTAATATTATAGCATAGACCTTATATTTAATTTTTAGATTTGTTAAAAAATATGTACTTACTATTGCCGTGGTTTTCTGCTCTTCAGTCAGCATTGTAGAACCTTCGAAAGTGAACCGCGGGTCCAGATATATTGCTGCAAGAAAAGCGTCGCTGTCCAAAAGTGCTGCTTTTCGTGTTTTCATGGCATTCAGCAGTAGAGAACTGTATGATGTTGTAGCTATTACCGCCCCTATTTCCAATTCACAGCAAAGCCAATCTCTGTAAAAATCGCCTATAACGTACTGCTCGTTCTGGAGTTTGATTGTGCAATCTGCCAGCGGTTTGAAAGCTTGAACGAACTCCGAAGAAAATTTCCAAATTGATTCTGGAACCAAGTCGTCATCCTCAACCAAAATTTTTATTTTCAGAATTGAGTTCAACATATCATAGCTGGAGTTCCATCGCGTCATGTTATCCAAAAATGGCATTGAAATATCCCTTCTTTGAGTTCTGACAAAATGTCGAATTTTCTTAACAATGCTTCAGCATTCAATCATCTGCGGTGCCAATTCTTTCAGAACGTCGTATGCAGCTAGTTGGATTGTATGCGCCGCACATCGTACTATTGAAAGTACGGATGTTAATGTTCTGTGGATGGAATCTTCACTGCTTTCTGGTGGCGTGTATTCTAAAGATGAATCTTCCGCAAAATATTCTCCCTGTAGCTCTTGAAGAATTTTGCTGACTTTAACCACATTAGCTCCATTATCAGTTGTGCTGGAGTATACTTGGTTCAACCCAATACCGAATGATTTCAGGCACTTGCAAACCTCATCTTTTAGAAAGGAGGACTTATGCTTTTCATTTAGCTGAATCATGCCTGCGAAAAAGTATAAAATAAAATTTATTAAAAACTAAAATCGAAACAAAAAATAAAAGAAAAATCATACATACCAATAGTATTAATACATATTTTGAAGTCTTTTATATATTGTATATTAACCCCTAATACACTTCGCTCCATTCTAGTTGCAATATCAATTTTCACAGATACCATTTTATTTCGAAGCCTTTTCGATATTATATTTTGAATATGAGAACTAGAGGTTTCTATATATTTGATGATATTCTTTGAGTTTAAAGATGTTTTGAATTTTGACTCCAGCGGTGAAATAAGTGGCTTGAAGAACTCTGTATCATCGAATATCCTCAAAGGAATATTCTTCACCGTTACTAAACCCACACAACATTTAATGAATTCATTTTTGTCTTTTTTTATATCTGCAGTGGTTTTGCATATTTTTGCCGGCATTTCACAATCACTGTCACTTGCACTATCTTCCTCTGCGAAAATATCAATGTGATGCACTTGCCTCAAATGACGTCTTAAATGAAAAGTTTTTTTCCCGCTTATTATACTTTCACATTTTTTACACACAGACTTGTTATTTTCTGGAGTATAATTGAAATATTTGTTGTTGTGACTTAGTCTTGACATTTTATATATGTAAGTAATATAAAAAATTTTGTAATTGCGGAATACGTTTATTCAAATCAATGACAGAACCAATAATCAGAGATAATGAGATAGGACACTTCGAATTCGCTGTTTCAACACACATGCATTTTGCTGAAATTTCACTAAACCTATGATAAGAAAACGTGTGCGCTGTCCTCTCATGTGTACTTCGCCACACAAAATCGTGTGCTTTGTCCTCTCATGTGTACTTCGCCGCACGAAGTGTACTTCGCCGCAGTATCGCATGCACGCATGTAATATTGATTTTAATGGGTGTTTTTTCGAAACGTCAAAAATATATTTAAGAAATTAAACTTTTGTTTATGCTCACATTATATACATGATATATCTACCAGTTCCTTACAATTATAATATATCTATACTTTCAGATTTTACATAGTATTTGTTGATTTATTTCACATATTTAATTGGTATAACGTAGGCGTTGTGCTAATTTTTGGCTGTCAATGCATAGTTGTTCGAATTTTCACAAAAAAAATTAAGATTAATTACTCCAGAATGGTCACATTTATATTTTTTCATTTGTTTTCTAATATTTGTGCAAATTAAGTATTGTTATACATCGTTAGATGCACTTGGGGGGTCAAACATCCGTTGGCACCTACCATTTTAGGTTTGGGAAACTTCACCACCTTTGTTTATATATGGTGAAATTTATATTTTAAAAACCAATGGCCTTGTCTATACGCAGTATCTTTTGAAACGGTTTCACTCAATTCGTGTGAGAGAGATGAGGAAGAAAGAGAAAAGTCTACACTCTGGTATCGAGTGTAAAGAATTTTTGAAACGAAAATAGACCCTGGTTCTCAGTTTCTTTGCACGCACAGCAGTTGTCAAACGAAAGAAGAGCAACGTAGTTTGCCGAAAGCGTGTTCATATTTTCTCTCACTCTGGCCAACATTTGGATATTCAGTAAATTTCACAAACACTTTGGCATCACATATTTACGACTTTTGAAACCAAATGAGAAACCAGTGTGTGTAGCCACCAATGGTATCGATATACCAGTAGTGAAACCGTTTCAAAAGATACTGCGTCTAGCCAAGCTGATTTCATAACTAAATGAGTCCGTGGTGAAACATGAAACAGCTGATTTTTTCAACATACTGAAAGACAGAAAACAAGAACAACAACATGGTAGCGCTCACGTATAGTGTACATGAATTCAACAGCTCATAAAAAATAGACGTCAAACCGATTTTTTAAGCGGCGAATTCGAAGTGTCCTATCTCATTATCTCTGCCAATAATGACCATAGTTACGAAAATGTGTCATTTAAATATTAAATTGTCATTGTTTTCTGATCCAAGCAGAAAAATTTGCCAAAGGGTTATTTCATATGTAAATAGAAAAATATACTTACAATTTGAGCCTGGGATGGAATTCTCCAGGCAAAGGAATATGCATGTGCATGCGTTTCAAATTTGCATTTTTTAGATGGGTTTTTTTGACGATTCTTTTTTTTGCGATTCTTTGAAATTTGGCAATTTGGACCTAATTCTTCACCAGAACTTATAAAAAAATGTTCTTGTTAAAAAATAAGAAATATTTGACAAAGTTTTTTTATTGCCTTTGACTTGTTTCAAATATAAATTGAAACAATTGCTACCTACCATCAGCTCAGAAACAGCTCAGCTTCAGCGCTTCTTTTTTGCGGCTCCTGCTCGCTCGCGCTCCTGAAAAAAAATGCTCTTTGGAGCGAGCAGGAGCCCTGAAATTTTTTTTTTGTCGCTCCTGCTCGCGAGTGCGAGCGAGCAAGAGCGAGCAATTCCGAACCCTGTAAACTTTTGAAACCATTCCTGACAACTTCTCTCACTTAAAGCAGCTTCACCATATGCTTCTAGAAGCAATCGATGCGCCTCAGCTGCAGATATTTTCAAATTAAAGAAGTAAATCAAAAGTTCCCGCAAATGATACTTATTCGGCACAAAACTTGACATTTTTGCAGGAAAAAAATTACGTGATGCTGATACGGAATCACTAGTACTTTAAGGTTATGGTGTTGCCGGATGACGAAACTTGGGATATTACGTTTTACATCTGACAATTTCTCCATAACCTTCTGGTGGGTCCATCTTTTGACAAACCGCGGAAAGTTATTTGTAATAATAAGGCTTAAATAAAGCGCCTGTCGACCCCACCAATGTTGTTGTTGTAGTTGCTGCTGTTGTTGTTTTTCGTGCTGACCCCAACAACAACAACAACTTTTGCTGATCTCTTGTCGTTCCATAGTTATAGCCCTTTAAAGTTGAAAAAGTTCAGGCCTGTATCTCCTAACCCTTACAAGATACCTGTATGTTATTGATATTGCTGGAAAGGTAATTGAATTATCTGTCATTTATGTACAATAATATTTTGTCGAAAACCATTCAGTTTTGGAGGAAAATGTAAATAAAGATTTTTCGTACTATTTTTTTCCATTCATTAATTTTTTTCTAAGTATAATGTAAAATTAACCCACATAATTATGCGAATAATAAGAAAGTACAGCCATTTACCTTTTTATAGACTTATATATCTCTGGGATCAGAATAGGATTTCAGGATCCTCAGCATCAATTAGGTACTCTCATAAAAGTGAAAAATTTTTATGAAGAATCGCGCGATTAGTAGCACAGCACAGAAATCAAAATAACTACAATCATAAATTGCCTAATTCAACGGAAACATACAACAACAATGATACGAATAACGGTAACGGTCATCATCATTTCAAAGTTGCAAAAAGAACATGATTGCAAAAGTAATAGAATGAAATATACAGAAAAAGGGCACTAACAAAATTCAAAAAAGTGCCGACATACTTACGCGATTATGATTTGAAAAATACGTTCTCTCCTAAGATCCTGGACTGATCGCGATGAAAAAAACATGTTACGAAAGCTAAAAGCCTTTGCTTATTATTATTTGCGATGCACCTGCCTAAGCGTTTATTTACGGTGTTCCCGGGCACACATCAAGCCACGGATGTACAAAATGCTTGCAGATTGCGAAAAGAATTGACAATGTTTTAACCTACGCTGTGCAATCTGGACAACCTATTTCAGATAGTGATTTTGAGGCTAGAACATTCATAAATCATCACTCCAAGAATTTCATAGAAAGAAAGTCACCACTCGAAAACATAGACATCCGGATGGTAACACAAGTACCTGTCGATTGCATGCATTTAATAGATTTAGGTGTGATGCGAAAATTTTTATTAAGGATTATCTTCAACAAGAGTAATTTTTTATTATCTAAAGAAATAAAAGTCGAAATGTCTCAGGCTCTAGAATCTCTTAGGATACATATACCTAAAGAATTTGTGAGAAAACCTAGGGCCTTGGATGAAATTTTGCGATGGAAAGCCACAGAATTCCGTCAATTTCTTTTATACACGGGCATTATTGTTCTAAAAAATAGAATCAGTGATGATTTGCATTATGAGATTTTGCTTTTGCATTGCTCATATAGAATATTATGCTGTCCAAAACAATATCAGCAAAACTTACAAACGTCTCAAGACATGCTTAATTTATTTTTACAAAATTTTTCGAAGTTATTTGGGCATAATAGTGTTTCTCATAATGTTCATTAGTTTGTTGCATTTAAGGGAAACCATAGAATTTTTAGGAACACCAACAACAAATTCAGCTTACAGTTTTGAAAATTATTTGCAGATTTTGAAAAAATGCATTAAAAAACCAACACAAATCTTACAACAGCTGCACAAGCGCATTGAATGCCAAAGCCGAATTATTCCTTCACAAGAAAACGGTTTGAAAATATTTAGAAACAAAATTATTTTTCTTCCTTTCAATAAATGCACATTTACTTTAAAAAAAAAAGACATATACTGCTGTGTTAAACCTTTTATTCTTATTGAAATACAATCATTTTTGCAAAGCGATGAAGACTACATCGTTGGAAGAATATTTTTAGATGTTAGAAGTTTTTACCACGTTCCAGTCGATTCAAAAACGCTGGGAATATGTTTGGTAGATTCTAGAACTTCGGACTGCGAAGAAAAGTTTCCTGTAAGCCAAATAGAATGTAAAATGGTGGGCCTTCCTTTTGGAGGAAATTTAGTTTTGAGTCCAATATTGCATTCTTCTTATTAAATAATTTTTTATTACATATTTTCTTTCTAAATAATAATTATATATTGATTAATATACTTCCCATGAACAATTAACAACAGCAGAAAATGACCACGAAGCAATCAAAGGACGAAATTATTCATTCAAAACAGTATACGAATTTAATGTAATAATATGTGTTCATTTCTACTTCTGCTTCTTATGCTTATTTTACTCTACAGCTCAAAACGTAACCATAATGGATGCTTTAGCTGAGCAAAAGATTCTCACAACAACGCTAATAAGGCAGGATATTGCAGGAAATTCCCTTTCCTCGGAATTCCCAATTGGAAGCAGCGAAAATTTACATAACGGAAATGAAATTATTTCGAAAGAAAATCGCGACCTCTATGTAATAAAAATCTCATATAATAATTAGGAATATTCTTTTTAACCGATATAATTTTTAACAGATTAACAAGATAAAATCTGTGTTAAATGCTAATATCTGCAAAAATCTAAAATATGCTATCGACTATGAGATTGCCGTAAACTATAACCTGGATGGAACGCACGGCAAGAAGCGTTTAAAGGATTTCAAGGATTCCTCTACGATGCCATCATAGAGGTTCACAGAACACAGAAAATTTGTGGGACCCAGGCTATAGAAATATTTGCGGACCAGAAAAAATGGACTTTTAACGGTCTATATATTATGTGGTTAGTGGTACTATTTATCTCTCTTTCTATCTATTTCTATACCTAACTTTTATATTTTACTTTCAGATGTTCTTATACTAACGGAAACCGGCGAACCGGAAAAACTCTTTAGGAAAGCGATGCAGTTAATGAAAAACGGCACTTAAAAGCTGTATGCAGTGGAACAGGAGCAGAAGAAAATATTAAATAAATCGTTTTTATATATAATGAATACATGTATATAAATAAAATATATAAAGTATATTATGCTAAAATATAATGAAAAATGCGACAAGTCAAATTTTTTAAAATTTTTTGGATTTGAATAAATTTATACAGTAATAAAAAAAATATATGCACTACACCATTTCCAAGTCTAAATGAGAATAGGTCAATTGTAAATGAGATTTTACAAGTGTAAATGAGAATAGGTCAATTGTAAATGAGATTTTCCAAATGTAAATGAGAATAGGTCAATTGTAAATGAGATTGTCCATGTAAATGAGATTGTCCAGTTACAGTTCTTACATCGATCGGACGCTTTCTGTATAAACATTTTATTATTTTGTCGTTTTTAATTACATTTTTATACAATTATTTGCTTCTTTCTTGCAAAATGCTTTGCTCGAAATGTGTATCGCTTTTGAATCGTGATCCGGATATTTTGTCTGTAATTAAAGGTTTAAAAGCTGAAATAATAAAATTAGAAAATTTTTTTCTAAATCATTTAAAAGGTGAAGTTAACTGTTCACCAGCAGAAAACGAAGACTCGAACATTGTAAAACCTGTTACCTCGCGTCTTCGCCCCCGCAAGCAGAAAAATGTAACAAAGCAAGCTGATGAGAATCGCTCAGAACAGGTTTCTAAACGTGCTGTTGTCAATTCTGTTTTGCATGAACTTAGGCAAAGCGAAGTAAACTCTCTTTCTCCCGTTTTTGAAGAGAAGGAGTCTACCTCTTCTATTGGTTCTGTTTGTGAGAATGCTTCTTCATATTCCATCAACAACAATGAGTGTTTCCAGACAGTGAAGAACAATAAGGGACCGAATAAAAATAAGCGCTCCAACACTCGCAAAGTTTTTGGTTCTGACACTGAAACTGAATTCAATGTTTTACCCACAAATAGATGGGTTCATATCTCAAAGTTTAAATCTGATACTACTCCGGAGAATATCGTCGGTCACTTATCTAAAAAATTGGGAGTGCAGACCTCGATATTAAAATGCTATAGGCTGGTAAAAAAGGACACTCCTTTGGCCAATCTGAGTCATGTCAATTTTAAATTAGGATTTCCAGAACAATTGTTAAATAAAGTTATGGATGCTTCATTATGGCCCTTTGGAATTCAGGTTAAGCATTTTTCTTCATTAACTCAAGTTTATTCTGATCCAAAAAACTCAATAAATCCAATAGCTCCAGCGAACTAACTGATTCCGTTATTTCTATTCTTTATCAAAATGTTCGTGGTCTTAACTCAAAACTTAAAGAGCTTTATCTGAAATCGTTCAATATTAACTATGATTTTATTGCATTGACAGAAACATGGCTTACGGAAAGTGTCTTCAATTTAGAAATTTTGTCACCGCTATATACGATTTACCGGACAGATAGAAACCATGCTATAACCGGATTAAAAAGAGGTGGCGGTGTCCTCATTGCAGTTAAATCCTGTTATTTTTCACGAATGCTGAATTTAAATGATAATCAGAATGAAAATCTTGATATTAATCTATGCTGTATTTTTGTAAAAGCGAACTGCCTATCATTTTATATCACTTGTTCATATATTCCCCCCAACTCTGGGTTAGAAATTTACCAGAAGCATTATGATTGCTTATGTAAATTAAGTAATAATCTGTTAAATACAGAGCGCCTAGTTGTGTTAGGTGACTTCAACTTACCTTATGTTTCTTGGAAAATTGATCCTGATGATTCTCAAGTTCTATTACCATCATATGATACTTCTAACTGTAATTTTTTGGATGATTTGATGGCTTGTGGAATTTTCCAAGTTAATTACATTAAAAATCAAAATAATCGTTTACTTGACCTAGTGTTTACTGATGACAAAGATGGCATTAATATTTCCCGTACTGATGCTCTTGTATGTCCGGAGGATAAACATCACCCAACATTATTACTGCAGTTGGCTGGCCGAACTAAACAGCGAAATACCAGGAAAGTCTACCATCAAAAGGAATTCAACTTCAGGAAAACAAACTATGATATCCTGAAAAGTCAAATCTGCAATATTGACTGGGATCTGATTTTAGGCTTACAAGGTTCTTCATCACCCACTAATATCGACGCCTCTGTGGCAGCATTTTATCTAGTTTTGGGTGAGTGCATTAAATCTGCAGTGCCGCTACGTAGCACAAGCAGTTGTTACGGTCCAATTTGGTTTACGAATGAAGTTCGTGTACTGCGCAATGTTAAAACCAAGTTTTACAAAAGCTTCATCAAACATGGGTCAACTGATTGTTATATAAAATATATTGCTGCGAGAAATAGATACCGCCGAAGTCTTCAATTCTCATATAATATCTATATTTCAAGAGTCAAGGCTAACCTGAAGGCCGATCCAAATTCCTTTTGGACTTTTGTCAATACTAAACGTAAATGTAGTATGATTCCACCTACAATGTATTTGGATGATGAAGAATCTAATGATATTCAGCTCACATGTAATTTGTTTGCAAAATTTTTTAAATCAACGTATCGTGATGTACGACATGACGTAACAAATTATCCGTATTGAGTATCTAATTGTCTTAATATGCAATCTATTACCATTGACCAGAATATTGTTCTGAAAGAACTAATGGATCTAAAATTAAATTACAATCCAGGGCCAGACAATATTCCAGCTTGTATCATGCGATATTGCGCTAAAGAACTGGCGTACCCAGTAACGTTGGTTTTTGATTACTCATTACATTTTGGCTACTTTCCAGCAGTATGGAAAACTTCTTATGTCATTCCCATACACAAAACTGGGAATAGATCAAACATTTCTAATTATCGCGCTATTGCAAAGCTAAGTACGTTGCCTAAACTTTTTGAGAAAATTATCATAACCCAGATTTCCCGTGATGTGTATTCATCCATCTCCGAGATTCAGCATGGATTCCGCCCTGGAAAGTCTACTACAACTAATCTTCTGGAATTCGTTTCTAAGACAATAAATGGCTTTAAACGCGGTATGCAAACAGATGTCATTTATACAGATTTCTCCAAAGCTTTTGATGTTGTTAATCACAACATTCTAATGATGAAATTGAAACTTTTTGGATTTCCCTTGAGCCTATTAAAATGGATTCAATCTGTACGCCGTACGCAATCTGTTTTACTGCAAAACATGAAATCTGATTCATTCCAAGTTAAGTCTGGTGTCCCACAAGGAAGTCACTTCGGGCCTATTTTATTCCTTATCTTCATTAACGATTTACCTTCGATCTTACAAAATTGCGACGCTTTATTGTTTGCTGATGATTTGAAGATTTTTCTTTCATATAAAAATGGATGTGACGCGTTGCTGCTCCAAACCGACCTAAACAATGTTCTCACATGGTGTGATGTAAACGACATGAGTTTGAACTTGCGCAAATGCAAACAAATGTCGTTTTCGCGATCGACCTCATTCATCTACTCCTACTCTATTGGTGATCATCAATTGGAAACCTTAAATAGCGTTGAGGATCTTGGCGTGGTGTTGGATAGTAAACTGCGTTTCCATGCCCATATTGATCGGATAACCGCCAGATCCCTAAGTCTACTTGGATTTATTAAACGTTGGGCAAAGGAATTTGATGATCCTTACATCAACAAAATTCTTTACACGTCATTAGTTCGACCAATACTAGAATATGCTTCGCCTGTATGGTCGCCTAACTATGGTTGCTACATCTCTAAGATCGAATCGGTTCAAAAACAGTTTCTTTTATTTTGTTTACGGAATCTTCACTGGGATCCTTCAATAAGACTTCCATCGTATAAGTCACGACTCAAATTGATTAATTTGTCATCACTTTCCCATCGGAGAATAATGTTAAATTCAGTGTTTATCCTAAACCTTCTCCATGGGGTCACGGACTCTGTTCATCTCTTAAGCAGTATAGGCATCAACATTCCACGCATGTCCTCTAGAGGACACGAATTCCTGCATCTTCAATTCTGCAGGACTACTTATCTCCTGAATGAACCACTCCGCAAGGCTTGTGCTGACCTGAATTCGGTCTCGGCCGTTGTAAATCTAGCGGATTCTATGTTTATCAAAAAGGGAAAAATTCTAGAATTGCTTGTTAATAATAATTTGTAATTTATTATTTCAAGATATAAAGCTTAGCTTAGTTATTAATAAATTATTTCAAGCTATAAAGCTTGCTTAGCTTAGTTAGTAATAAATAAATAAATAAATAAATAAATAAAATGAGAATAGGTAAATTGTAAATGAGATTTTCCAAGTGTAATTGAAAATAGATCAATTGTAAATGAGATTTCCAAGTGTAGAACAGAATAGGTCAAGTGTAAATGAGAATAGGTCAATTGTAAAAGGGAACAGATCAAGTGTAAATGAGAATAGGTCAATTGTAAATGAGAACAAATCAAGTGTAAATGAAACTTTTTTTTTAGTTACGAGTGCTCGTATTTAATGAGCTTCCGGTTGAGCTTGTTAATATCCCAAACGCAGTAAGAAGAAAAAAGCGTCTGAAAAAGCATTGCATTCAATTAGGAATAAATAACTATGGCACCTAATGAAAATTCTAATCTAATTATTCTATTATTGTTGAAAATTCTAATTATTATTGTAATTGTATGCATTTTTATTCATTCTTCAATGATTTTGATATTGTAAATCAACGTAAAATGTATATTGAACAATAATTTCCTGTAACATAATTTATTAAAATTATTATTATTATTATTTAAAATACTAAATTATTAATTATTAAATAATAATTATTAAATACTAAATTAACAGCATTGAATAAATTATATGATTATGTAAATATTTGTAATGAATAAAAACAACAAGAATAAAATGTAATGGTAAAAAACATGGTGAATAAATAAATAAATAATAATAATACGTATATTAAACCATAATAAGCTATATCTATAATAAGCTATAAGTTTCACATGCCAACTTGCATGTCCATGTTATCCAATGCTGGTTGGTGGAATGTGCTACCGTGCTGTATGGCACGTGTACAGTCGCTGGTGGAAACGGTTCTCTTCGCCAAATCTATTAAATTTTCTACGTACTGCAGACGTTTTTCTCCCACTCCACCGGGTGTTGTAATGGGTATCTCCATGTTTCTTTTAACATGGGCCTTTATTTTTCCCCAAACCGTCTCCATTGGGTTTAGCATGGGTGAATATGGACACATTCGTAATAGAATCACTTCTGATGTTGGCAGAAGTTGATCTAGGCCACTGTGGCAATGTGCCTAAACAAAAGTCTGTCTGCCGGTTACCTTTTCATGGCTAAACCGCTGCAGCGATTTTGATGAAATTTAATAAGGAGATAGCTTGAACCCTGATTTCGTCCTCGTAATTTGAAAAGACCTAGGTGAAACTGAAATGGGGTATGGTGATTGGAAATGCTATGCAGAGATGCATCATTAATAACGAAAATGATAGAACTACGTCTCTAAAAAAACTCTCATTTACACTTGATCTGTTCTCATTTACAATTGACCTATTCTCATTTACACTTGATCTGTTCTCATTTACAATTCACCTACTCTCATTTACAATTGACCTATTCTTATTTACACTTGGAAAATCTCATTTACAATTGACCTATTCTCATTTACATTTGGAAAATCTCATTTACAATTGACCTATTCTCATTTACATTAGGAAAATCTCATTTACAATTGACCTATTCTCATTTACACTTGGAAATGGTGTAGTGGATTTTGCTGCAGGGATTCTGGTGTAACTTCTCATTTTTGCTTTAATTTTTAAGCGCACGTTTTAAGTGACGCGAAAATAATTCACATTATTTCTATGTAAAACAGCTCACATTCAACATAACGGTACTTTTTGAAGATTTTTTAAGTATACGATATTAAAATATTTTTAAGTAGTTTAGAATTCTATGTATTTCACGACAAAAGTCTTTGGGTTTTCACACCGACACTAGCGATCGTTCGTATCAAGTGAGTCAGTCGACTTGCAGACTTCAAACAAGTAAGATCGCGGCAGACTATTTTATGATTGCACTGAGCAAAATGTTTAATAAGGAATGGGAGGATCACTATTTTTTCTTTGAAAATTAAATAAATCGGTTTGAAAGTATTATTGATATTGAGGATATTATTGAGAAATAGTAAACTCAATTTCATTGCAAAATCATTTGCATGATTTAAAGTTTAACAACCCCCAACCAACAATCTTCTCAGTGTACCGCGCAGAGAGAATTTTTCCGCAAAACAACCTCTCTCAACACTTCACACATGCACAAAATATGATTGTATAAATATATGAGACATAGGGCTACTGGGGAACCGAACACCCAAAAAAAAATTGGTAACACACCACAGTGCTTACCTCTTAGGTAGTGTGGAAATGCACAGGCAGTTTCCAAATTTTTTATTTATTTATTGTTTTAGTTTCTATTACCCTTTGCTTAGCTTTTACACATTTGCATTGCAACTACATTTACTTTGTCGTTTATTTTTTTATGCTTAAGATTAATGATATCCTTTGATGGTTGTCTTTGGCGGAAGTTTCATACAGTTCAATTCTCAATACAAATTCCCGCCTTTCTCCGCCCAACTTCTGTTTGCACCGATATAATAGAATTCACCTTAGTAAATGCTCTTGTATTTTTTAATTTCTACCATAACTATGTATATGGGTGTTGGGCAGCTGCGCACGTACATATATTCTGGATCAGTAGATTGTGGAAATGATTATATTGCTAGCCAGAGCTAACTGTAGCAACTGTGAGCTAGTCAGCGGTAGAAACGAAAGTAGTTATTCTCTATTCAGTTCGTCCAGTGACTTTATCCAGTTGGATGAAAAGCTTGGCTGCGGTATTCTTGCTTACGTAGCTCATCTAGCTGTTCTTTTCCCAAAAAATGGTATTTAAATTAAATTAATGAATTTCGTGATAAAGTTTGAATTTAACAAATATAATGAATTTGGAAATGGATGTTGTACATACTTGCAAATATGTGTATATGATAATAATTAAAATTAATTAATTAAAATCAATTACTATATATAACCATTTTTCAAGTTGCATTTTCCCCCGTTTAGGCGGGAGGGGCCACTTTCTAAAAACCCGACTTAACATCGGAAAAAATATTATTAAAAATAATCGTTAGATCTAGATAACTTTTGCTTTCTGATTTTCAAAGCCAAATGTCCGCTTCTTAATATCCTTTTTATATTAGGTTCCTACGTCGAATAGGTTTTGAGAAAATTAATGCCAAATTTAAAATTTGGAATAAAAATTCCGAAAAAAAATTTTTGTTTAAATACCCTATTAAGTATAAATATTTTTCTGACCATAAAATTCTCTAATCAATTCTAGATAGAATGTTTCAAACCGGAAGGATCTATGTTTTGTAGATCAGAGAAAATTGAAAATTACGAACTCAACTCCTTCCGCAGAGCGATCTTCTTCCATATACATATTTGCACCAGAACAAAACACAAGTATCCAAAAATTTGGTATTTGAAAGGAAAT
Source organism: Myopa tessellatipennis (assembly GCA_943737955.2). Classification (NCBI taxonomy): domain Eukaryota; kingdom Metazoa; phylum Arthropoda; class Insecta; order Diptera; family Conopidae; genus Myopa; species Myopa tessellatipennis. Next base: position 50,420,942 of record OX031316.1, on the reverse strand, counting down.
ATATTAGTGCCTTTAGTAAAAGCACAAACTCCGCATTACATGAATTATTCGTTCGGAGCCGTAGCAATCCATCTTGCAATTCCTACAAGATGTCAAAACGTTCTTCCAATAGTGTTTTCTCAAGAGTCTCTTGGTATATGCCTGAGACAAGATGCCACGAAAGTTTCCAGTCATTGCTAAGTGAATGAAAAGTGAATAAGAAAAAGATTAATATAAAAGTTTTAATTTAAAACGACTAGGCATTATAAAGACAGTTTCAATTTACGGGAAATAACACTTCAAACTTGCAGTGATTGCTTACTCTGATCTGTTGATTTTATTGTGCAATTAATTAAACACTTGGTTCTCGTCGATCTTCTTTACAAATGCAACCGTTGCATTTAATTTACTTCTCCGTGTTGTGGTTTTAGTTGTTCGGAGTTTTTTTAGCATCGTTGATATTTCTTCTACCAAAACTTCCAACAACTTCGCACGGTAGCACTGGATTGTTTGCACTGGACTGCTTTCACCGATTTGTCTTCACCCGAATATCAGCTTGGTAAAGATTATTTTACACATTTTATTTATGGCAAGATAATTACTTGGTAATTAGATCATTTTACGAACACAATCGTGGACTCTCCTCGTCTTTCCAATAGCGACGTCGATTGCAGATATACTCCCTTATAATTGCTTCCATACCACGCACACACACTCTTATATACGATTTATTTTAATCTCGATTAATTTAATGCGCTTATTAATTGAATTTAATTCAATAAACAAAAATGATTGTCCGATACGTTTATAAACTTTCTGTAAATAAACAAATTGTCGTTAAAATTACCATAAAACCACAAATAAGTCGTGTGGTGAATAACAGTTACACTAGAAGTGTAATAAAATTTCATTCTGACATTTAGCGGGTAAAGCTTCCTATCTCATTATCTGTGGTTATAAAAGTTATTGTATGACTTAATTTCATAAAGGATCATTTATCCTTAACCTATTCGACCACATTAATTATTAACTTAAACACGTGTTGTAATCCCTTATAACTCTTCAGGATTATTTTATTGATAATCTAATTTTGTTCCATGCCTACTTTATTTGTGATTTCTAATATACATATTTCTGTAATTACACAATTGTTATGTAATTATATAATTATGTAAGTACAATAAAGCATTGTTATATTCAATGATACCAGAGTAAGCACTTTTTTAATATAAGTACATATCCAAGTGCATTGCAGTGCAGCCATTTAATTATAATCCTAATTTAACTACGAAAACGTACAAAATAAAATAGCCGTCCTACTGTTAAACGGGAAGATATTTGAAGGTTTGGCAGTTGCTAACTTTTTTGCGATTTTAAGAATGAAGAGAGTTTATTCTATATATATTCGTGTGTGGCAAACGAAATTGTGTTTTTTCGTTTGCCACACACAACAAAAATGTTTGCCTTCATTCGTAAGCAATTCTTTATTATAAGCCAAACAATTTTTAATATTAACATAAACATAAAAACCTAGCATTAAATTTACATTAATGGTTAAATTACTTAAGAAAGTTTAAATTATTATTATAATTTAAATTATTTAAGGAATCTCAAATAATTTAACTAAGCGATAAAATCGAACAAATTCAGACTTTTATACAATATTTCTCAAAAAATTTTAAACTGAAAATACAATCAAAATCAATACTTCAAGGGAATAACATAATAAATTGGGTGTTCTAGGGTTTACAAATTCCGAAAATACTGCTAATCATACTATATAATAAAAAGTTGAACTGCTGCATATCAGATCTAAATCCTATTAATGGTCATTCACATATATTTATTTTGCGGTAGTTAATTAAATTATTTAATATATTAAATTATACCAGTAAATTAGTTTGAAAATTCGAGTACACAATACATTAAGCCAAGCCTTAAAAAATAAAGAAACACTTATGTATATTGGGAATCAAAGTAATTTCCCTAACTGAGACCACTTTCGATTCTATTTAGTTGATATTTTCTAAGCTGTCGCAGTTTCCAAACCCTGTCTAAATTGACATCACATTTTCTGTTAATCAATATGTGGGGGAAATTTATCAGTAAATAAATTTATGAACATTTTTTTTTTAGTTTGTGTTTGCTTTTTATACTATCGCTTGGCTTAGACTGTCAGTTTGATACGACGGCAGGCCTAATCCAAGAATGGGTTTTGTCATACAGTAAGCTGTTGTTCTTGTGTTTTGTTTGGCGACTTGGTGGTGCTACGTGAAGGCGGTGGTGGTGGCGGAGGTCTCCGCATACGTTGCTGAAGTATGGCTGGTAGCTGTGGATGTGTTCTCCTGCCACCGCTCTCGTTTGACTGTGATCTGCTTACCAAAATCTTCTGTGAACGCCCACTGCTATCGCCCATTTGTGATTGCGATCTGTCTTCACAAGGCTGCGAACGCTCCTTTCCGTCAAAATTTTTAGAGTGAGTCGTTTTACCGAAATTTTGCTGGGAACATGTCCTTCCTTCACGTTGCAGAACATGACTTATCCTCCCACTTTGCTGCGGCCACACTTTGGTAAGAGGGATATGCTTTGAAGCTTTCCCAGGCTGAAGTGAATAAGCAATAGCAGTGTTTGTAGCTGACAATGAGTTGGAAGCTGATGTAGATGTAGACGCAGATGAGCCATTACCCGTTGCTATTGGTATCGACGACGCTGGTGGTAATGGTGAAAAAGATTGATCATCTTGCTCGCCGTCAGATGATATTGAGTTGGTATTTGACGGTGTTGGCGATGGTGTAACGTCTTCGCGATCCTGTAAAACAGTACGAAAACTTTGAATTGATTCGTTTAAAGCCCATAACTGAGAAAGTAGCGACAGGTCCAGTTGCCGTAAGCTGTACATCTCGCGACGTAGCAAAGCTATTTGGGTATCGAGTGTACTGGTGGAAGTAGGCATATCGTGCGCGCTTAAAGAAGAGGACGCACGGCTATGGATAGAATCGCGATCGCTGATTGAATCCTGCGTGGATGAAAGACTACCTTCATGCTGATTGATGAGTGAACTGGTGCCGTTAATAATGTGTTGTTCCAGTGCGCCGAATGAGGTCACAGATTTTTGAGATAGATGGTCTCCACCTCTAGGGGATGCCACCCCTGTTAGACTTTTTGGCAAAGGTGGTAGCCCCATCGGTAATCCTGGTGGCAGTGACATAATCGAATTGTTTCTTTATTTTTACGTATTTATATCTTTTTTGGATTTTCGCCCCTTTGTATTATTTTCAATGGTAAATTTAAGTTTTTTTTTTAATATCAATTCACTTCAATGAATGTTAAACTTCCAGCTTTGTCTGCACATTGGACACTGCTTGTTCATGGGTTGGAGGTTAAGCCACTTAACAATGCAATGCATGTGGAAACAGTGTGAGCAGACGCCCCACACTAAAGGACAATCGTCGCCAGGTAACGCACACTCTGGGCAAGTACTTTCAAAGGACATGCGACAAATTCCACAGTTCTCGTCATTTGCAATCCAACGCCAAGTTGCCACGCCTACCCATGACTTAATTTTCACTTTCATTTTGTGTACATTGAGAAACAAATGATAAAAATGTTTCTATACGCTTTTGACTACATACAAATTCTGCCTCATATAGGTCGAGCGGAATTAATAGAAAGAAAGTTAGAAAAGAACAGATTAGCAAATTCTTGAAATGCCAATCACGTGTAGAATCACATCGAACAAGTGTAGAAGCACATCGAACAGCGGCAAAAAATGCAAACCTTATGCAAGAATTTTGCTCTCTGATGTTTAGAGTCGATCGGATCGATTCTATTTTCTAGTTGACGTCGCGCTCACGCTCTTTTTTTTGGAAAATGTTTGTCTACTCTTCGTCGAAAATACTTCGCAAATAATAAAGTGGTGCCAAATTCTTACAAAAAATGTAAACAAAAAGCATATGTTTTCAATAAGCAAACAAGCGAAAACCACAATTCCGAACAAAAAGAGACAACAATTTTGCTGAAGAGAACACACAAATGGCAAAAACACAGAAATGGAGGACAACAAGCAAATTGGGTAAACAAATTAACTGCCCGTTTAAATTTATAGAAATTATTATATATTATTCAATTTTCAATTCAATTCAATTCAATTTATTCAACAATATTTAAAAGTCAATAGTAAGATTAGGAAAGGATTCACGTATTTTTTTAAGAAAACAACGTTTTTTGTGATTATTATGACTTTTTTACATAATCTGCATTAGTTACTTATAGGGACCCATTATTACAAATATTTATATAGAGTTTAAAAGCAAATGAAAGTACCTTTCTTTTGATAGATAACGCTAGGATGCACGCAGTAGTTCTATATATATAGGTATTTTAGATTTCAACACGCCCTCACGCTCACATTTATCGCAAGCAGAGTTGTTTTTTCAGCATTCGGTTTTTCTCAGAATTCCGAATTCCTGGAAGAAAACAAAAAAAAAATTAGCCCGGGGCAAAAGTAGATTTGTTCCACAAATTTTGACGAGCGCCTGGCGTATTCATCTTGAGCTATTTTTTTGTTGCTAGGAAGTTCTGACGCTGATGCAGTTCGATGTGCTTTTACACTAAAGGTGCGATAGCATTTCTTCTTAAAGAATTTTCTTATTAAACGCAGCGTATCACCCTAGCTACACGGCGCATTAAGATGCTGAATAATGCCTTGAACACAATTGAACGAACAAAACACTAAACACAAAATCAACTGTCAAATTTACACAGGCTCTTATGGGATTCAAGAAAAAAATGAGTTATCTACGAACATTTGTGTTTAGATAAAGAAACGCATGTCCGTGAGATAGCTCTATTTCTATTTTGACAGCTTTTGTGCACAAGCTCTTCTTCTGCTTCTGTATATATTCAAATTGTTTACACAAGAGAATTGACAGAAATGACAGATTTTGTTTTTTGTGCGCGAGGCCCAATAGTGTGCGTGTTCTAAGCAAAAGATACAGAGACAAATGTGTTTAGTGTTTTGTGCTTCCAATTGTGTTCTAGGCATAACATACATCCACAAATCCTTGCATACCGAGGTCACACGTCGCTTCTTTCACTTCCGCAAGCTAAATTTTAGCGAAAGTGCGAAAGAGATAGCGTAAAGTGCAAAGATATAAGTTGAAAAAATATACCGTGAAATCTCACCACAGCCATTGTCGGCGGTGAATGGTGAAACAAAGTTTCGGTGCAAACAAAAACAACGAAGCATAAGTTTTAGGAGTGAATAAGCTTGTTCATATACAAAATGTTCTACTTTTTGTACAGTAGTTGACAAAGTGTATGGAAAGATTTAGTGTAATTTGGTCTATTTGTGTAAAGTACGTTTTCAATATTAGATTTGTTGTTAACTATTTTATTTAATTATTAAATATCAATAGAATATATAGTCTTTAGAATATAATGAATTTATTACAGTGTATCCTTTAGAACAATATATTTTAGTTTAATTAAATTTGGCTGTATTTTGGTTTTAATGAAGTTAGGATATGGACGTTTAACTTATTTTATTTTCCTTTTTATTTTACACTTAGTTTAGGTATTTAATGATATGTAACCTTATTTCTTAGTTATTTTCCTTTAGGTTATTATTAAGTATATCCTACTTCAGTTTATTTGACTATGGTAAGTTTACTCAAGTTTAGTTAATTATACCCTACACCTTAAGGTATATTCACTTTGCCACGAAATGTGTAACGCATAGAAATAGAGACGATAGGTATAGAAAAGTATATATATTCTTGATCAGCGTGGCCTCCTGAGTCGATTTAGCCATGTCCGTCCGTCTGTCTGTCTGTTGAAATCACTATCACAGGAGAACCGGTAAAGATATCGTGATGAAACTTTGCAGATATATTGTTTCTTGTGGTGTGCAGGTTGGTATTGGGCAAAATCGGTCCACGACCACGCCTATTTTTTATTAAAAATGTGATATCAGCGTTCGTTTTTGAGTTATGACAACAAAATTTCATTCCTGAGTATAGAGTCGCTTTCCGTTAATATGCCAAATATGGGCGTGATCCGCCCACTTTTAGGTTACACAGGCAAAATATGGTTATATTGTTAAATATATAATCTTCCTTAATAAAACTTTAGATGACAACTTGTTTTCCAAAAAACATTTTTGCATCAAAACTGGGTGCGGTTCGCCCACTTTTACACTATTTATACAGTATAGCAGTATGAAAAGCAGTATTTTGTTTTGAAAAAGGTAATGACCACGCCTACTATTTATACAGAGGCGTAGCTAGGTCTCATGGAGCCCGGGACGGTTAATCAACTTGCAGCCCCAAAAATGCCTAGAATTCAATAAGTCACTACTTGATTTCCACAACTGCCGCCCCCGACATTGTGCCGCCCAGAGTGGACCGCCACCCCCGCCCCACCCTAGGTTCGGCACTTTTTTCAAAATTTTTAGTTGTAGGGTATCTAATATTCGGCCAGGCCGAATATAGCTTTCTTACTGATTTTACTTTCCTTTTATTTTCATTGTATCTTATTTAAAATTAAAATTTATTTTACTTCATTTCATTTTGGGGAGGTTTATTTTATTTTAATTTGAAAGTAATCTGTTTGTTAAGTTTGTGGTATTTAGTTTTCTTATAAATTTGTTGTAGTTAGTTTCCTTTCAAACTTGTGGTATTTAATCTTCTTTTAATTTATTGTAAATAGCTTTCTCTACATTTGTTGTAGTTAGTTTTCTGTTAAATTTGTTGTATTTAGTTGTCTTTTAATATGTTATAAATAGCTTTCTTTGAATTTATTGGTTTTCTTTAGATTTATACATATCTAATAGGTATTTAAAGCGGATAAACATATTAGCTACCTTTTTTTTGTTTTTTTATTTTACAGTAAATTTTAAAAGTACCTATTCTGGGGGTGTATGTATGCTCATAGTATTGAAGCTATAGATATTTCTGGTGTTTGTCGCATTGTCACTAGAGGTAAGAATTTCGGAAACTTTATATAGTAGCAATATTAGATTAGTATCTGTTGTTATGTAAACTTAATTAAGAGAATGTTTCACCTCGTGATGGTTCTTTAGGATATTTCAAGCTTCAACACTTCTTACGCACTTTTCCATACGTAAGCATATATTTCTATATATGTATGCCTATATATTTAAATATGGATATTTTTATTTCGTTATTTAGAATTTAAAGATTATTTCATTTAACTACGAACTTCGGCTATTTTTTTCCTCAGATTGTTAATTCGATACATATTGCGTACAAAGATCTTTAAAATACAGCAGCTGTACTCTCATTACACTGCGGATACTGGCTGATGATGATGCGGCTCTTGTCCCTGGTGATGATTCCGTTCATCGGTGTTATAAAATAAATCTGACGATGTATGAGCAGAGATAACGAGATGGGACACTCTCAAATTCTGTGTACACACTTATGCATTTTTGCTTGAATTTCACTAAAACTATGAAAGAAAAGTTTGATTCGCTGCAAAAAACTTGTGGCCTCGCCGTAAACATCTTGTGGCCTCGATGACGTGAAAAATTTGTTTTTCGGGGACGCATTTTGGAAACGTCAAAACAAATAATAATAATAAACCGCAGTATCTTTTGAAACGGTTTCACTCAGTTCGTGGGAGAGAAAGATGAGGAAGAAAGAGAAAAGTCTACACTCTGGTATCGAATGTAAAGAATTTTTGAAACGAAAATAGACCCTGCTTCTATTTCTTCTTGCGTTTCTTTGCACGCACATAAGAAAGCAGTTGTCAAACGAAAGAAAAGCAACGCAGTTTGCCGAACGCGTGTTCATATTTTCTCTCACTCTGGCCAACATTTGGATATTCATTAAATTTCACACACACTTTGTCATCACATGTTTACGACTGTTGAAACCAAATGAGAAACCACAGAGTGTAGCCACCGATTGTATCGACATACTAGTAGTGAAACCGTTTGAAAAGATATGCGCTTAGCCAAGCTGATTTCATAACTAACTGAATCCGTGGGGAAACATGGTACAGCTGATTTTTTCAACATACTGAAAGACAGAAACAAGAACAACAATATGGTTGCTCTCACGTACAGTGTACATGAATTCACTAGTTCATAAAAAATAGACGTCAAACCGATTTTTGAAGCGGCGAATTCGAGAGTGTCCAGTCTTGTAGTCTTTGATATGAGTTCCCTTTGTTTCTCGCTCAGCACTTTAATTGGGTTGACATCTCAAGTGCTGTCAATTCAGGATACATAATTTCTGACGGTTGATGGACATTTTCGACATTTGAGGAAGATGCTGATCAAATTGTTGCTACTGCCTTTGACGATACCCATGTATTTGCGAGCTTAAAGAAAGCCACTGTTGTAATCTTGTAGTTAATGTAATTATTGAACATTGAAATTTGTGGTACGGTATGCTTCTTCTTTAGCACAAGATTAGTGTCGTGTTTTTCTTTTTCTTCTTTTTTGCCTTTGTCTCACATGTTAAACACTGATATTTCTTAATATTTTGTTTTTGGTTTTAGCACTAATTACATTAAAATTGCTACACTTAACTACTTACCTTAACACCATTTTTATAATTCTATAGTTAGTTTTGTAATTTAGCTTTGATTATGGTTATACATATATGAGCCGTTTATTTTGAAAGTGGCATAAGTCACTTTTTAAAAAAGAATCGAGTTAATGGCAACACGAAATACAATTGAACGGTATCTTTTCATTTTTAAAAAGTTTAAAAAATTAAAAACAATGTGACTTATGCCACTTTCAAAATAAACGGCTCATATAACACAGTTTATTCTGATTATACCCTGCACCTTAAGGTAAGGGTATATTCACTTTGTAACGAAATCTGTAACGCATAGAAATAGAGACGATAGGTATAGAAAAGTATATATATTCTTGATCAGCGTGACCTCCTGAGATGATTTTGCCATGTCCGTCCGTCTGTCTGTTGAAATCACGATCACAGGAGAACCGGTGAAGGTATCGTGATGAAAATTTTGTGATCGAAATTTTGCATAAACATTGTTTCTTGCGGTGAGCAGGTTGGTATTGAAAATGGGCAAAATCGCTCTACGACCACGCCTTTTTTTTATTAAAAATGTGATAACAGCGTTCGTTTTTGAGCTATTACAACAAAATTTCATTCCTGGGTATAGAGTAGCATTATCCATGAATTTGGGCGTGATCCGCCTACTTTTAGGTTACACAGGCAAAATATGGTTATATTGTTAAATATATAATCTTCCTCAGTAAAACTTTAGATGACAACTTGTTTTCCAAAAAACATTTTTACATCAAAACTGGGTGCCCACTTTTACACTACATATACAGTATAGCAGTATGAAAATAAGTTTATTACCACGGAAATAAAGTTTAAATGAACACAATTATAAAACAACTAAGCTACTTACAGTGCACTCGCGGTAACGTGAACACCGCCTAACGTGAACACCGCCTAACGTGAACACGCTTTTTCTTACACTAACTACTCCGTAACGTGAACAAACTTGAAAGCTCTATAACATGAACAAATTTTTTTCACTGCATTTGTTGTCATGAAGTGTTAGGCAACCCTGAAATACATGAAATTTGACGTTAAAAGTTCGGGGAGTCCCCGTACATTGAAATATGTGTGTCTATGATCTACATACATATTCTTAACGTATGACTTCGACTTAGTTCATTTAACGTTCTCTTCTTGCGCGGTGTGGTGCTTTTATCGGCATGAGTGTTAAAAAACCAATTTGTTTGCAGTTAAAAGACAAAGCATACATTTTAGACAGTTTAAAAAAAGGAACAAGTGTTACTAGCTTAGCAAAAAAATACAATGTCGCTAAGTCAACAATATGCAGTATCAAAAAGAAAAAAGAATCGATTTTGACATGTGTAAATAACACATACCAAGGACCGGGGAAGAGACGAACTCTTAAGTCGTCAGAATTTTCTGCTATGGAAAAAAGTCTATATCATTGGTTCATCCGTATGCGTAATAGGAATTGGCCTGTAAGTGGATTAATGCTCAAAGAAAAGGCAAAGGAATTACATTCCCAACTAAAAGAAAGCGAAGCCAGGTTTAATTCTAGTTCGCTTGCTGAAAATAACTGGAGAAAAACTGTCGTTACAGCCTCAATTAGTAGATCCATTTAAGCAAAAACTAAAAGAAAAAATTAAGGAAATGGACTTATGCAAGGATCACATATATAATGCCGATGAGTCAGGGTTATTTTGGATGCTTTTGCCAGGTAGGACGTACGTGTCATCGCAGGAGAAAACAGCTCCTGGTGCAAAGACAGAGAAACAGCGTATAACGTTCCTGTGTTGTGCAAATGCATCTGGAGAGCATAAACTAAAACTTTTGGTAATCGGTAAGGCAAAAAATCCACGCAGTTTTAAAAACTTCAATTGTCCTGCGGATTATCAGAACTCCAAATCAGCCTGGATGACGTCTGCAATATTTAAGCATTGGTTTCATCATTCATTTGTGCAACAGGTACACAATGTTTTCTTTGATTTAAAAAAACATTCTAACTTTAAACAGGTAAAATTGTTTCTAAAGAAGAAAAACTTGCCAATGAAGGCACTACTTCTTCTTGACAACGCTCCCTCTCATCCAAGCGAAACAGAGTTAAAAACAGATGATGGAAATATAATTGCCATGTTTATGCCACCGAATGTCACTCCTCTCATTCAACCGATGGACCAAAATACCATTAAAATAACAAAATTATATTACAGAAACAGTTTATTGGCTTCAATATCGGCAACAAATTCTGATTTGTTAGAATCAATGCGAAATGTAACATTGAAAGATGCTGTAACCCTTTTATCTGTCTCATGGGATCGGGTCAGCACAACAACTCTTGCCAATTGCTGGAATAATGTTTTAAGTTTAACGGATATTCAGGAGGACCCTGAATGGAACATTCCCTTAAGTGCCCTGAAAGAGAAATGGGATGGAGAAATAGACTCTTTAATGAGAATTTAAATGGATCTCCTTCAGGATTTGAGTCCTCAGGTAGGAGTTTTAGGACACACTGTAAAATCATAATTCAAATTGTTTTTCTAACTCTTTTCTAGGTTGAGTTTACATTGCCAATTGTTCAAGAGTGGAATAACGATCATTGTGAAGATAACTCCAGCCAAATCATTGAAATTGATCAAAACGAAGAAAGTGATGACGATGATTGCATTGCCGATAATCCTGTTAAGAAAATTACAGAAAGTGAGGCAATTGAAATCTTTGACAAGGCTTTGCAATGGGCAGGAGAGGCAATGGTGGACCAAAGTGACATGAATACACTCAGACGCTTAAGGGAGAAAGCTGTATTCCAGCTACTAGAGAAGAAAAAGCAACAGAAAAAGATTACGGACTTCTTTAATGGATAAATTTGATTTGTAATTAGTATGTATGTTTGCTTTTTAATTTCACACCTATGGATTTTTTTGTGATCTCGTTTTGCTTTTTTCGTGAATTTTAATTATTAATTTAAATTGCTTTATATGTAATTCCATACCCACTGATAGTTTTGCGATCTCTTTTTTTAATTTTTTCATGAAATTAAATTCATAATTTAAGTTTTTAATATTACTAATAACAAAAATAAAATACTATCACGCTACAACGTGTAAAACTCCTGAATATGGCTATTTTTTGTTCTGAAATTCAACGTTCGCTAACGTGAACATTTTCGCTAACGTGAACTCTCTTGGTTTTAATTAGTTCACGTTACCGCGAGTGCACTGTATTTTGTTTTGAAAAAGGTAATGACCACGCCTACTATTTATACAGAGGCGTATCTAGGTCTCATGGAACCCGGGACGGTTAATCTACTTGTAGCCCCAAAAATGCCTAGAATTCAATAAGTCCCTACTTGATTTCCACAACTGCCGCCCCAGTGGCGACATTGTGCCGCCCAGAGTGGACCGCCACCCCCGCCCCACCCTAGCTTCACTAGAGACACTATTTGTCTGTGTAACCAAAAAGTGTGTGGATCATATTAACGGCATATTAAGGGATTGTAACGTGCACAACGTTACAAATAATATACAATTAAGATTATTACAATTAAGATCACTAATATAAAAGTAAGTAAAACCAAACAAAGAAAACAACATAAACACAGTCGCAGCGCAGTCGCGGCATTAATCAACAGAATACACCAAAAGATCGCAGATTCAAATCCCACCAGCGATCAAAATATTCTGTTTCTCTTTTTAAGAAACCGAGCTTAGGAAACCGCATATCGCAGGTTCAAATCCCACCAGCGATCAAAACATTTTATCTCCGCATCAATTCTTGTAGTAGTATGTGGGTTTGTGCACACGCGGCAAACAGAAAACAGAAGAAACAACACGAAACCGGTTTCGCCATACATACACATACATGATATACAATAAAATTATCGATGCTATTAGTTTGCGCTCACTACGTGCATATAATTCACGTACCGTTTATGGCAGCCGGCTCATAAAAGGCTCGGCAAAAATATTCAAATTCGAGTTGCGCCTAGTATAAGGTAAGCCTTATACTTAAGATCCTGAACAAATCTTGCGACTTTACCTATCGGCTTCGGCCCGCGGTAATATCTATATATATTACCTATCGACTTCGGTCCTCGGTGATTGCCCTATCATCCACCTATCGGCGGAGGCCACCGGCGTGCAACCATATTTGCACGCCTGGTAGGAAAGTCCCTTAAACAAAAGATGAACCTAACCAGCATTTTGGTTCGATAAATTAAGGCCTTCCGCCGGGAAGCACTTGAGCTCCCAAGCCCTTACCTGAGACCTTCCGCAGGGAAGCACTTTCGATTTCCCTTATATAAAGTAAGGCCTTCCACCGGGAAGCACTTGAGCTTCCAATCCCTTACCTGAGACCTTCCGCAGGGAAGCACTCGCTTCCCCTTATATAAATTAAGGCCTTCCCCCGGGATGCACTTGGGCTTCCAAGCCCTTACTTTGGGCCTTCCGTAGAGAAACACGCTGGTTAAAAACTCCTGCTGAAGCGATTTACATAGGGAAACTGTACAGCCGTCTGCTGCGTGGCTCTCTGCCCTTAGTTTGGAGAAGACACAACCACACGCATTGTACGTATTATAAGTTATAGAAATTATTAAGTAGATATAAGGATAAAACCAATACAACCAATCCACCGAGCTGAACTCTGCAGAGAGTCAGTGCTAGACTGTGAGAACAGTCGTTCGAAATTCGTGTGACGGTTGAATAACTTGGAGGGTTACGAGACCCCTTTGAGCGAACCCTGGACAGATTGAGCATCACCCAGGCTGGAAAGCAAAAACTCGTTACAGAATAATGCTACTCTATACCCAAGAATGAAATTTTGTTGTCATAACTCAAAAACTAACGCTGATATCACATTTCTAATAAAAAATAGGCGTGGTCGTTGACCGATTTTGCCCATTTTCAATACGCATTTCGCTCACGAGCTCTACCAGCTAATATTTTCCTGAAAAAATGTATACAGCATACAAACAATTTCCTACATTTACACCCAGACGCTGACACATCTCTTGTCAGTTGGAAAATGCACAGAAAATTTTTTAGTCGAGACCCTGGAAATACTTTGCGATACACACTTTTCAGGATGCAATGACTATAATCCTGACAAGAAGTACAAGGGTGCCTTCCTGGATATTGAAGGTGCATTTTCATTCATACTTTTTGACCGAAGTTCAGATTAAATATCACGATAGCGCATGCTTACACGCAAATTCAGGTAACGACAAAACCGCATTTTGAAAATACTGGCGAAACGCGCACACCGAAATAGTCAACAGTATCTGACTAGCTTACTTAGGGCCAGTTTTTCAGTGCTCGGTGATCGTCGTTTCTCAGTTAACCTTCGTTTAAACGACACATTGTGTTTTTCAGTGCTCGTTTAACGTAGGTTAACCGGCCAATATTGGTGAGTTAAACTCCGGTTAATTTATCTTTTTAATAGATAAAGAAACAGCTGTTTCTTCGAGTATAGACATTTACTTCGATTTATTGTTCAAAACTATGCTAATAATTTTGTTTATTTGCACCAGAACAGCTGTTCCCTTTGTAAAAATGAAAATATTGACAGATGCTGCCAAAATAGGTTGAAACATCAACTTATAGTAACGAGTATATGCTAAATACTCGTTGCATTTAGATAAATTCGCTATGAAATATAGATAAGATACGTTTAACATAGATAAGTTAAACTCGCACCGTAAAACCCAAATCTCAGTTAACTTTTGTTTGACGTTTAACTAATCGTCGTTTACACGCCGTTTAAACGAGCACTGAAAAACTGGGCCTTACTAAATAACACAGCACTGCTAAATATTACTTCTATTAATAAGAAAGGTCTGTTAGTAGAATTTTACAATGACAACTGTTTCAGAAGAAATTTGGATCATCCTTATGAAACTCGGCGGAAAGCCGCAGGGAGATATAAGATGCAACAATTCTATAACAATTACGGTAGGAATGCACTGAACGTAATAGAACTGACCAATATAAATAATGTATGGAAGAGAAAGCGTCTTCTAAAAGAGTTTTTGTTGCAAAAGCAACGCACACAAGTGACACCATCGATAATGGCAACTCAGCGATAGTAGCGCGCCTAGTCATTGCGGTAACAGCACGACAACAATAACAACAGCAACGCACAACAGCAGCGGCAAAGCAGCGACAGCAACACTATAGTAGCAGTAGCAGCAACAGCACAGCAATAGCTAAATTGCGAGTGTAGTTTACAGCAGCACAGCAAGTAGTGGACAGAAAAATCCAAACATCAACCGAAGCAGATTGCAAATCATCATGGATGGATTTCTAAGAACCTTTTGTTTCACTAAATTCATATTTGTAGATAACATGATTTTGCTTGCAGTTAAATAATATCTCTGTATGTATCTAAGTTGAATCATATAAGTATATTGCATAAAACTTACATTTCCGGTATATAATTATTTAATATTGCGGCACACTATAATCTGAATAAGTTTAATAATTTGTAATGTTTACATTCCTGCAGAAAAGCTCGCGGGATTCCAAAATGTATCATAATTTTGAACTTGTATATTTGGAATGAACTATTAAACTAATAATCACTAATTTAAATTTTTATCAAACTACTAAACTACTTCAAAATAATTTTTGCTTCTGTTCCAATAAAAAGTTTTTCCCCATGTTGCAAGCAAAACTCGCGTTTTACATAAGCAAATAGCAAGTCTGTGACAAGGAAAATCTGAAAATATAACGGAAAGTTTAGAAAGAAAAACAAAAGAAAAAACTTTTCCAATTAAACCAACCTGTCCTGTTGAGAAGGCAAGTATTGCTCCAAAATAGAAATTCGCATTTGCAGATCCTGAGTAAATCCATAAATGCCATAAGGTGGGCATAATGGATAATGTTATAAGGAAAAAGCAAAAAACAATAAAGTTCTGCGCCATGACTAGAAAGAAAAATAAATAAATATGGTAGAAAGATATCAATAAAAAATCAATTTTACATTTCCAACACCTTCGCCACAATGGCAATAGTGCCAAGTACAAACCAATGTCACCTAGACATGGATACGAGCGAAATATTGCCATCAGGGCGATGAAAATCGTTGCCAACATCACAGGATCCTTTCGCAGCTTTAGCGTTAGAGGAATAAGATATAATACGGTAGCATTCATTTGAAAAGTGATCAAAAACATGGTGCGAAAGTGGTCAAACATTTCGGTGAAGAAGTACCAAAATAAACCAACATTTGGCTGCAAATCATGGTAGAAGAAACTACATAAAATAAAAGATAAAACTATTGATCTCATTTTATTATAGGGATCCTCTTACATGAAGCCTATGGTACCATCTATGTAGCTCCAGCTCTTAATTATCAAGAAGTTGAACGCATAGAACGCCGCGCAAATAATTGTAAAAAGTCCTACTAAGAGGAATGATTTAGAGACGGATTTGTAACCAAAGACGATCAGGACAGGAGCAATAAGTACTATAGGGTAAAAAGTACGCAGTGTTTCTAATGATAAGCACAGGATACATGGTAGCAGCCAGCGCTTAGAGAGCGCGTAAAAAAAAAATGCAAGTAAAAAATTACTAAAAACTGCCGACGTCAGTCCTACACAGCTTACAATGGACAGCGGGTTGAAGAGGTAAATGAGTAGTACATATTTTGGAATATTTTTCAGATCGTATTCTTGCATTTGAAGTTCTCCTGGTCCTGATGCCAAAAAGTCCACCTTTGCCTTTTTATTAATCAACTAAGAAATATTAAATTTAGTAATACATAAATAAAATACATATGTATATATGTACATATATATAATATACTTATGATATGGAAATTACTTAAAAACTGGCTACTTATAGTAAACTAAGTAAAACTAAGTATTATTTGTTTTACAATTGCTCGCCGTGATTTATTGCATATGTTGCTAGCCTTAACTAGGTAATACTGCTGAACAAAGCTCGTCATAAATTTTAGTATTTCCGGGCTCACTTTTTCCTGAACCAGAAATAAATTGATATTGATGCAGTGAAAATCAACAATAACTTAAAATCAACAGTGAAAATCAACAATTGGGGATCACATGCAATTGCTGTGAAAAGTGGTTTCACATTAAATGTCCTAAGCTCAACGAGACACCACTGGCTGCGCTTTTCGCACTGGGCGATTAATAAGGTTGAGATTAGGTTGTCATCCATGATTGTGTTGGTGGCGAATCCAGATTAAATGGTTTTTGGATAAATGGAGTGAAAGATATCTTGGATTCGATGGATCGCCTGGAGAGGAGGACTAGGAGGTGTGACGTATTATTGAGTGGTATCCCGATTGCTGTCCCCAACTCAAGCTTGGTGGAGTTGGTACTGTGTATGGCAACCCTTATTGGTGTGAAGTGTCATCTAGCATCAGCAAGTGTTTTAGGCTGATGAAGAGAAAAAACCTGTTGGCTTGTCTTATTTTCGGTGTTGGATGTCAGAGATGCCTTATTTCAATAAGGTTTATTTCAAGCAATATTTCAAAACCAAAAACATGATGTTGAAAGATATCTATCCCGCTGCGGACATCTCTTCTAGAGTCTACTTGAGTGAAAACTTAACACCTCTCACGTTACGTCTATTGAACAGGGTTAAAGATATTTCTTTAATAGGTTTAATTTAATATGTTTATACCCTACACCTTAAGGTAAGGGTATATTCACTTTGTAACGAAATGTGTAACGCATAGAAGTAGAGACGATAGGTATAGAAAAGTATATATATTCTTGATAAGCGTGACCTCCTGAGTCGATTTAGCCGTGTCCGTCCGTCTGTCTGTCTGTTGAAATCACGATCACAGGAGAACCGGTAAAGATATCGTGATGAAATTTTGCAGATATATTGTTTCAAGTTGGTATTGAAAATGGGCAAAATCGGTCCACGACCACGCCTATTTTTTATTAAAAATGTGATATATCAGTGTTCGTTTTTGAGTTATGACAACAGAATTTCATTCCTGAGTATAGAGTAGCATTATCCGTTAATATGCAATAATATGGGCGTGATCCGCCCACTTTCAGGTTACGCAGCAAAATATGGTTATATTGTTAAATATATAATCTTCCTGAATAAAACTTTACATGACAACTTGTTTTCCAAAAAAACATTTTTACATCAAAACTGGGTGCGGTTCGCCCACTTTTACATAGCTCGACCAGGCCGAAGTTCACACTCTTTTTGGTTTAGTTTAGTTTTAATTAATGTACCTCCTTATACACTAAATTATAGGTTTTGCCATCAGTTGCTAGCACAACAAAGCTGTTAGGTGAGCTAACTCTCGAGCAGGCGACGTAAAACTGTCCTTGTGAAAAGCAATATTGCCTCAGATCAATTCCTGTTATTTTCAGTGACTGACCCTGAAATTTATTGATCGTCATTGCGAAACAAAACTTAAGTGGGAATTGCAACCTTTTAAACTCAAATGGGTTATCTGACGGTATAAGTGGTATCAGTGGTATATAAACTGATTCACCTCGAGCCCAGCCATTAAACATAATCGCCTCTACCAGATTTTTGTGTGCGCCTCTACCAGATGCTTTCACACGCAACCTTGTGCCATTGCACAATTTCGGCAGATTAAGATTTCGCAGTAGTAATACTGGAGCTCCCTTTTAGGTTTAGTTTGTGAGACGGTGGACCAGGTGGGTTAAGTGTATTTATGAACTCCCCAGGATAGTATATAGCGTTATCTACGTGCAATACTGTGTTCATCGATTTGTGCAGATATTTTGTTTCTTCATTATGGTTGATCGCTAGTGTCGGTGTGAAAACCCGACGGCTTTTCTCGTGTACATGTGAATAGCCGAGAGAAAAAATTAGCACGCGTGCATATGGCGTGGCCAGCATTGGTATAAACACAGAATAAATAGTATACAGAAGTTGCATCTAGGCCTGCGATACCTTTTTACTATATGGTGCGGTCGGAACAACTGAGGGGGATCAAACAACAAGAGAGCAAACGTGAACAGAGAGAAGCAATCACGAACAAAGAGAAGCAACGAGAGAGCAAGCATAAAACATTTACGTGTGCGTACATCTGCTTTGCTAGATTGCGTCGTGAATTCACGTTGTATTGAGAAAATTTTGTTTCAAGCTTTACATTTCTGTATTTTGGTTTTGTTTCCTTGAAAGTTTCATATTTTACATTGCATAGCTATGCGCAGCATCAACAGGAGTTACTGGTTAATTGTAGTGCTCTAGTTAGAAATTACTAGAGAGAAAAATTAAATATTGCCGGCACTTTGGAACAACAGCGGCGGTATTTCATTTTGAAAGAAAATTTTATTGTCATTATACGCAAAATAGGGTATTTCGAAAGTATCTCCCAATTCCTGTTTGAGGACCCTTGGTCCCAAGTTACAACTTTAACTATGGTCACATAAAAAATGTTAAATTTCGTAAAATTATATTTTTTAGTATATTGGCAGAACGTCCATTTTTGGAAACAAAATTCGTATTTTATTCAAATCCCAAGCACTTCTTTTTTATTAACTCCAACTTTTGGTAAGGGCAGAACAGCTGCGGGGAAGATCAAACAACGTGTAATGTATAAAACACAACGCAGCTTCAGCTTCAGCTTCAGCTTTTTCGACGGCTTTTTTGAAGTCGGAACAAAATGAAACGCTTCAGCTTCAGGCATCAGCAGCTGTTATTACTTATTTACGTTTACAAAAATCAAAATAAATTAGAAATTTTATGCACAGAAAAATAAAAATATCTAAAAATGATTGACAAACTACTTATAATTAGAGGCCCATAACATATTATGGGGCTTGTTTTAATTGAAAATGGACATGGGTCCACGAATTTTTTATTAATTTTTTTTCAAGTTCATTATTTTGCCTGCTGAAATATAATAAAAATGTTTGAAGTAAAAAAATTTTTATTGCTGTTAAAATCATATTGTTTTTGTTGGAATTTTTGAAAGGTAACATATTTTTATGATAAAACGTAGACAACATTTTTGAGGGGAAATTTTTGAAGCCATACGAAAATCTATTTTGAGGCCGCCTCAGGCTTTTTTTTGTTCTCATAAGATTTTGCTTGTGTTCGTTTTTGAAGCTGAAGCTGAAGCCGCATTGTGTTTTATACATGAAGCTTCGAGAGAGCTTGTTTTGCGAAAGAAATCTCTTTCTGAGGTACACTGAAAAGATGGAAGCAAAGGCGGCGCACCAATAAAAAAAGGAAAAATAACCATAAATATTAATGGGAATGATATTGTAGTCAATATTGATCAACAAATCAGACATTGTTTCGCCCAAATTATTTTCAAAAAACAAAAAGTGATTCTCATATTCCTTATTAAACATTTTTCACAGTGCATTCATAAAACAGGGTGGTACGATGCTCCCTGCTTGAAGTCTGTACGTCGACTGACTGCTCTTTATAAGAACGATCGCTAATGTGGGTTTGAAAAAACGACGAGTGCTGTCGTGTATATGTGAATAGCCGAGAGAAAAACGATTGCACGATTACTCTCTGTTCAATAGGGTGCCAATATTGAAACCCTAGGACAAAATTTGCTTTGTACGAGATGCAACTTTTGTATACTATTTGTGTGGGATATGCTTTCTTCTTTAAAAAAACACTTATAAAGCTCTCGAGAGCAAAAGCGTACGTGCGCGAGCCTTGTGTTGTGAGCGACATTAATAATACTGACTAGAGGTGAGCGATTCCGTGATTTTTCCGGAGCAGCTCCGACCTGTGACTGTGACAAGGCAGTCGCTATAAAACGAGTGCACAAAAACGTGCTACATGCATTCAAAATAACGGCATTATTTCAGATCTGCTTTGGTTTCGTTCGCTATTGCTATAGGAACGAAGTGAAGCTATTCGTTAACTTTAATAACATTCATATTTTACAGAAGTATGAATTAATACAGACACACATTTTAAGTAATTAAAACTACTGATATATACATATTTTATATGCAAAAAACATTCTTGTATTAATATTTTATTACCAAAATCTTATTTGTATTTTTTCAAAATAATGAAGGCAAAATCGTATTGAAAGTGTTAAGTTATTATTAAGTTATTAAGTATTATGTATGTTATTAAGTATTTTACAATACGCATTTGTAAAATTTGTATTTGAGCTGCATGATCATAGTCTACGGTTGAAAAAAACAAGTCCTACCTAGATATTTACACATAGCAACTTTCGTTTATGTCTTCAGCAGTATCCAAAATATCGTACAAATATCGCAAAATATCGAGTCAAACAGGTAATGCCACAAAATCGAGACAGGAAATCCCTGATTGTGACAAATTGCACAAAAAAGGGCATCACTGCTTCTAGTTGGGACAATAACTCGTTGTAACAATAACGAAACGCTAGAGCAGCAAACTGTGACTCGTGGGTGCATTTCAATGAAATCACAATTCGTTAAATATCGTTCAACTGTACCTGTGTCAGCGAGTCACAGGTTCGGAGCATTTTCAATCCCAACTGTGACTCGTGATTTTGTGTACCTGTGACAAAATCACAGGTCGTGAAATATCGCTCAGCTCTAATACTGACCCTCGCGCTCGAAGCGATTCGGGAGTTAGTGCACAGCGCGTCACGAGACGCATATTAATTAAAAGATAATTAATTAGATAATTATTAATTTTAAATACTTAAAATGGAGAGCGAGTCTTCGCAAAATGCGAAACGAACCGCGAGTGATGGCGCCGCGGCAGCGAACGTAAGCCGCGGGGCCATCCCCAAGCGAACGGCGCCCGCATCCGACAGTGTTCGTATGCCCGGGCTCGATCCCGAGGACGACGAAAGTATCAGCCCGCAAATGGACGAGCAAACCAAGGTCATGCGAGTGAGCGTTAAGTACAGCAACCTAAAAAGACGCATGCTCGAGCTGTTCGGCGCGACGGAGCGGCAAAAGCTCCGGCAATTACTCTCTGAGATGGACCTCGGCGATAGGAGGCCATCTCAGCTCCTGAACGAGATGCGGTGGCTAGGTGGCCCGAACGTCACCGACCATCTACTCGAGAGTTTGTGGGCAAACCGGTTGCCAGAAATGGTGCGGGCTAGCCAATCTGGGTTTAGGTCACAGCTCAGTACTACGACTGCGCTCATTGTCATCACTGATACAATAAGGTAGAATATGGATAAAAACTTATTGCCTCACTTTTAGATTTTAGCAAGGCATTTAATCGAGTAGATAGCGGAGTCTTGTGCTGCAAGCTGAAGGAGAGATTTCACTTCTCCAACTCGACGTGCAAGCTAATCTTCTCCTACATGACTGAATGTCAAGTGTGTTTACGTGTCGGGGATACTATTTCCTCGCTATTCACTGCGGTGTTCCGCAAGGGTCAAGTCTTGGCCCCATTCTATTCACTCTTTTCGTGAACGATCTGCCAGACGTGATTTCCAACTCCAATGTGCATCTTTTTGCAGATGATGTCTAACTGTTGTTTCCTTGTAGCATAGCGGAGGCAGACATTGGAGCTGCACGCATAACAGAGGACCTCGTGCCTGTCACCAGATAGGCAAGTGAAAAAGCTTATTCTGAATGCAGGCAAGACGCACGCCATGTTGATTCATAGGGGTGCTGTAAGTCCTAGGCTAGTGCCTTTTTACCATAGTGGAATAGCAGTCCCACTTGTGGATCATATTAAAACTTTGGGGGTTGTTTTGAGCGATAACCTCTCGTGGGATAGGCATGTTGCACAAGTTTGTAGCAGTGTTTGATGAGGTACCTGATAAAATCTTTTTTATCCACCGCGACCCGGGTGCGATTAGTTAAGGCGCTTGTGGTTCCACATCTTTTGTACTGAAGTGTTCATTGGCTGCAATGCGGCATGCCGTCATCGGATGAATAACTGCCTCCGGGTTGCGGTTCGGTTTGCCTAATCGCTCAAAAGACGTGAGCATGTATAACATTTAGTAAGGATGGTGTTGACATAAACACGCTTTGCAAACATAGAGTCCTGCTGCTTTTGTTCAAAATAGTTAAATATCGTGAACCGGTATACTTGATGATTGATAATCTGACTTGGAACTTGGTACTGTTCAGTACTTCTTAATGGATGCAGGGGTGTGGCAGGGTGATGTGGATGTGTGGGATTGGGCGCTGACATGGATGGCTTGGTTTATTTTAAGTGTATATACATATGTATATATTTATTTAAGTTAACGCACCGTGTAAGCTAGTTGTTTGTGCAATCGAATTGTCATTGCGTTTTCGAATGTAGCTCTAAATACAATTAATAAAAGGTTTTCTTTTACCTTTTTGTACTACGTATGGATAGTAAATAAATGATGATATGAGCCGTTTATTTTTAAAGTGGCATAAGTCGCTTTGTTTTCAAGTCGAGATATATAAGGGTTTGCGTTTTAACACGTTTAAAAATATGGATGCTAACTTTTGAGAAGATTTTCTTGTATTTGTTATCTCATAATGCTGTTATTTTACTCAGTATAAATAATTTCGTATAAACATTAAAAAATCACCACTTTTCATTACTGTAAAGTGACTTAAGCCACTTTTAAAATAAATAGTTTAGAAAAATGACTGACTTGTATTAATTTTGTCCGACGTATTTTACTGAAGTGATGTTTTGAAAGGGAAGTAATTTACTAAAATTGTTGAATAAATTACATATATAGAAATAATAATAATTCATACCATCAAAATATTTAAAATAAGTATGTTTTATTTTAATATTCATAAAATACAAAAATAATTAGTTCATTTTGAAACATATGTAAGTTTAAGTAATTTATATGAAAATACATCAGTTCAATTTAATTTTCATCAATAATAGAAGTGATTAAGTCCTCGGAAATCGTGGTTTGTTTCAAATTTTTAAAATAACTGTGGTATATTGGGGGTATATAATTAAGCAAGTTCATCATGTCTTTGTATTTTGCTGAAGAAACAGGACGAGATCCAGCGTATAACAGATCCATCTCTATTTGTGACATAATAATGCAAATTATGTGTACTATATTAGATGTCACTATAATATAATTTAAAAACTGCACTATTCTTTCGCACTTATAAAAATAAGCCCAATGTTTTAAAAAATACTGAATATAATTCAAAACAATACTTCACACACACTTATCACATGTTTCTATTTCTATCACATGTTTCTATTAATTTCCTGAGTACAGAGACTTACGCCACTTTCAAAATAAACATGTTTGTTATATCGTTAATTACCAAAACTTCTCTTTAAGAAATCTCAATAGTTATCAACTTCTTTTTACCAATTTTTTTAAATATGAAAAGATACCGTTCAATTGTATTTAGTGTTGCCATTAACTCGATTTTTTTTAAAAAGTGACTTATGCCACTTTAAAAATAAACGGCTCATATGTTAAAATGAATAAACTTAATAAAAGTTTAATGAATAATACTAACAAAGATTCCGAATAAAATTCTCGATTGGGTTATATATGTTGTACGAAAACTATTTCGGCATAAATAGGGATCCACCAGGTAACGCCAAGCGTCTTCATGTTATTGCTATTGATGTAGCTTGTGGAGCAGACCCCAATAACTTACCCCGGCGTCCGATGGTTCTGCGTTATTGCACTTTGAAATTTGAATTTATTTGCATATATACCGTTAGAAAGGTAAACTAAATATCTTTTAATATTTATGTTAAGTAAAATTTTTCGGAAAATCGCATATATTTTTGGCGAAACGCCGATTTCAAAATTTGTAGTACTTTTTCGCATTAATTATTTTTTTTCTAAATAAAATGTATAATTAACTCACATAATTTTGTGAAAGAAGAACTAGAGGTTATTACCTTTCTATAAATATAAATTCTATATTCCATGAAAATTGGTGCAGTATTTTAGGGGAAAATGCAGTTTAACTGTCTATCCACAACGCAACGACGTCGCAATCGATTGCAATATTCCTATAAAAAAATGGAAAGGAACACGTCGTTGAGCTCTCTCACGTTGTTGTCAAATTTTCTACTTTTCTGACCTTTTCTGATTTTCTCATTTTTTTAAAAACAGTAAGCCCTACTTTTCGATGAAATACTTAAAATTCCCCAAAAAATGTAAATCAATTTGACAAAGAATTTGTCAAACAAGGAAATTATTCGATTATTTGGTACATTGCGGTGTACCAAAAGAAAATTTATACTACACTACAGTAAGAAAATGAAAAATTTTCTGAAATAATGAAAAAAAAGTACTGTAAAACAATTCATACAAACGGAGTAATAGAATTCCAAAAAAAAGTTAAGTAATTACGTTCCAAAGAGCGTTTTCTCCAAAAATACTGTACTAATTACGATAAAGAAATAGGGGTAGGAATCTAATAACATTTAATTTCTTGTTTTCCACAAAATTATGTGTTAATTATACATTTTACCTAGAAAAAATTAAACGGGAAAAAAAATTACTCAAAATATTTAGATCAACTTTTCTCCAAACATACGCGAACCACAGGGCACCGGGATAAGTCGTGGTTGTTGGGGTCTCTGCTCCACAAGCTACAACAACAGCAAGACGATGGGCGTTATCGGGCGACCCCTTTCTGCTTTACTATTTCAAATGAATTTGCTTGGTATTCGGTAGACTTTAGAAAATAGAACAGCAATAAAAAACTAATGAAAGAAAATTGTAAGTGTTCTTACATTCAGACGCACGAATTGATGACTCGTCTCATATATCATGAAGGCTACTAAAACATCTAGAAGTGTGTACAGGAGTGGGATTATTTGCGGAACTGCAGAGAAACATCCAGAAAGTGTCAGCAAAACCAGCGGCAGTTCGTGCACTATATCGCCCTGATATGGATCGATATCAAGTTGGTACAAAAATATCCCTTCTTGTACTGAAATCCCAAATGAGTAAATTTAAACCATAAACCAAATTGAATTTTTCGAGAACACCTCTTTTGAAAGAATTAAGTGGTGTTGATACCTCAACACGATTTCCTATAAATGTCGCATACTTCGATGTGGCCAAGAAATATCTAATGCAACCTCCTAAAATTAACAAAGGTATATGACTTTTCTGCATTTCAAATAGCAGGAAATTAATCCTTTTAATTAATAATGAAAAAGTATTATCATAGATGATAAAAAAATCCGCTGTCGATAAGATCACAAATACTGCCTATTGGCCCATGTTACACTAGGCCTCTTCAGGCTGTGCATACAAATTCATGCCCGTCTCATACTCGTGTACGTGAGAGTGGTTGAGAATAAATTTGTAAGTGCCATGTTACATTGCAATTTTTTGATTGTTTCAATTTGTTCTTTGTTTTTGTTTTCTGTACAAAACTGTCAACGCCGAGTTCATCCGTGAGAGAAAGAGAGCCGATGAACTACGGAACCCGCAATCAAAAAATTTGCCGTCGACGACTCCAAATTTCAATCAAAACGGTGTTGTTGTGTGGCGTAATAAAAAAGTGTGCACATTTTGGCGAAAAAGGATCCACTTTTACCAGATAAAGTAAGTGGGTAAAAATAATTGCGCGAAGCAACTCTTTATTTCTGCAACCAATTCCATCCAAGTAAAAAATTACTTCGTTGGCTGCGATTACTTATTATTTTTCGTGCTTAGAACAAAATGTTTAGCGTTTGTTAATAATTTATGTAGAATTTCCTCTAATTCTTTAATTGTTTGCATTGTTTATCACTTTTTATATTTGTACTGCCTGCAAAAATCGCAAATAGGTATGAAATACTACGCATAGTTCTAATACTATTTTTGACAGATTGCTGGCAAACTGATTGCAATGTAACATACCAGCAAATAAAAAATTGTTGAGAGAGTAAAATATTCCAATTTGCAGCAATCAAAAAATTGCAATGTAACATGGCACTATACTACGGAAAGTGTTTGACTGTTTGTGTTTGCAGTGTAACATAGCAAGCAAACAGATTTGATGGGAGAGTAAAATAGTTCATTTCATTGGACGGTTTGAACGAACAACTGTTTGCAATGTAATATTGTTTGCACATTGTTTTTGTTTTCTGTATAAAGCTGTCAACTCTAAGTCATCCGTGAGTGAATGAAAACGGAACTGTTGGCACAGCAAATACTCTATTTGCAGGCGATGGTGGGTGTCACACTGGGCATCTATGCGCCTGACTCCCACGTTCTGATTGGTTCATAGCAAAAAGTTGTACAGCTTTCTATCCACGTTCGCCTCAATGTTAGCGCTAAAATTTTGGCTGCCTCACAGGCGTCAACCACTAACATATGTATACAAACTCGAAACACGGTCTGAAAATTTTTTTTATCTGTTGTCTTCTCATTGCTGTTTTGTTATGCGTAGCACCCACAGCAAGGGCTTTGCTTAAGAAAACATGCAAGCCGATAGAAATAAAAAATGTATGGAATGGAAAAACTGTTTTCATGTTATTTCTTTCTTTACTGTTTTTTTTTTAGAATTTTATTGTATTAGGTAATTATTATTATTATTATTATTAGCTCTAGAAACTTATTTCTTAAATATAAAATTATACAGCTTTTCTGGAAAGAAAGGATACATTTCTTAGAATTACAAATAAAAAACAAGATGTATAAAAAGGTTGCAGTTTCTCTTGCTTTATTTTTACAACATGGAAATTCCTCTAAGAAAGGAAGCTGGTGAACAGGTAAAGGAAACAGGGTGAAGGAATATACGGTAGATTAGACAGAGGGTACGTAAAGTAAACACATCTGATGCTACTGACACGTCAAATCAATCACTGCGCACAGTGCTTTCGTTGAAATGAAAACGCTTACAAACGCATCTCAACCGCTTGCACGTACACGAGTTTGAGGACGCGCACAATTTTTTGTAGTGTGACAGGGTGCAACGTAAACAGCTTTTTCTGAGGCGGCCTCAAGATGTCAAATGTGACACCCACCGATGCGTGCAAACGACAAACAGAACAGAGTTGTTGTGTGGTATAATAAAAAAGTATGCATGTTTTGGAGTGAAAAAGCTGCACTTATACCGGAAAAAAGAGAAATTCGTGAAAATGATTGCACAAAGCAACTCTAATTATGTATATATACTACGGAAAGTGTTTGACTGTTTGTGTTTGCAATGTAACATAGCAAGCAAACAGATTTGACGGGAGTGTAAAATAGTTAATTTCTTTGGACTGTTTGATCGAACAACTGTTTGCAATGTAATATGGGCCTAATGCGGATATTACACTACGAACATAGTTCGAAATAGCTGTAAAATTGTTTTTGCTTTCTGCACAAAGCTGTCAACCTTACGCTCTCAGATTTCAGAGTTGAGTTCATCAAGAGAGGATGTTCATCCAGGAACTTTTGCGAAGCAAAACAAAATGTTTGTGGTCGACGACAACAAACTTCGATTAAAACAGTGCTCTAGTGTAGTGAAACAAAATAGTACTCGCGTTTAGAATTGAAATAACTGCACTTTTATTGTTAAAAGGTACTTCATGTAAGAAAAAAATTGACAAAGCAATTCCTTAGCTTTGCATTGTATTTGTAAATGTTGGTATTTGTTTGCCCATGTGTAATCACAGTTCTGAACAAAATTTTGAGAGAGAGCAGAAATGGTTCATGGACAACAAACAATGTTCATAGTGTAATATCCGGATAAGCGCTTTCATTTCAACGAAAGCACTGTGCCAGAGATTATCTCTGATTGTGCGGAATGGTTGATTTGACGTGTCAGTAGCAGTAGCAATGTTGTCGGTTACGCAAAATTAAAAGAATAGAAAAATAGAATAATAGAATAGTATTCTATAATAGAATAGTATTCTATTATTTTTGTTGTTTACGTACCATTTGCAATGAGTATGATTGATACATACTCTTTGCCGTCTGTCTATACCTCCCGTGTGTTGGAATCTTCCTGCATTTATGAGTTCACATTAATCGAAATTTCTTAATTGTATTTTAGTTTGTTTTTCTAAATGAACATGTTACAAAGGTTGGCAGAAAGAAAGCAGGAGAAATTGCAACCTTTGCTTGAAATCGAGTCTGGCGCCTGAATGTGTGTAGTGTGACACCATATTCACAACGCAACGACTTCGCAGTCGATTCCGATGTTTCTATTGCGGATATTACACTACGAGCATTGTTTGCCCTCGGTGAACGATTTCTGCTCTCTCATTTTGTTTGGTATTGTGATTACACATAAAAAACCAAATAGCTTTCTTTACAAATAGAAGTTGACGTTTTATACTCTTCAGTGAAGTTTATTCAGCAATCATTTTGTTTTCCCCCAAAGTTCATCCTCTCTGGATAAACTCTGCTCTGATAGCTGAGAGGGTATGGTTGACAACTTTGTGCAGAATGCAATTAAAATTTTACACTTTTGCCGAACAATGTTCGTAGGGTAAAATCCACTTATGGAAAAACGAACATGTCGTTCAGCTACCTCAGGTATAATTTTCTAATTTTTTGACATCTCTTTCCGACTTTCTCTACCTATCGATAAAATTTCTCAAAAAATGTAAATAAATTTGACAAACCATTTGTCATACAAGTAAATTATTAAAAATATAAATAAATCCTGATGACATTTGTCACTGATTCCTCTCATTGCGAGAGAGAAATCGTTATCCTTTGCGACGTCGTATTGTAGCGATGCGGTTGGTTACACAGCTATGGTAATGCCTTAAACACAATCAAAGACGCAAGACGCAAGATTCAAGGCAGCGAAGCAAGAAATGCCTCGGATTTAAACCAAATCATTTTCGGGAAGCAGAAGTATGAAATGTCAAATATTTGACTGTAGAGAACAATAGATTCATTCTAACCAAAATTCTCGAAGTTTATTCGAAGTTTTTTTATTTTTATGTATATTAGAATATATTTAAAATACATTGAAATAATATATTATACAGAATAATAATAAAAAAAGCAACAGAAAAACACTCAGATAATTTTACAGCAACTGAAATAGAAAAAACAATGAAATGTAAACAAACACAAACAAATAAGAAGAACAAGAACGCTTTTGCATCCGTCAAAATTAGAATTAGCTCGAATGCGAGATGCGTAATTTCGCAGCTAAGTAGGGAAGCAAAATGGAAAGCAAACTTTTTTCTCGATCTCCATAAGAGCCCGTGTAATTTTGACAGTTAAAAATGAATCTTGCGTCTTGCGTCTTTGATTGTGTTTAAGGCATAAGATTTCACCATTCACACAATTTTAAAATGATCTGTGTAACTGTGGTACCTAAATAAGTTCGTCGTGCGTTGCTGTAAAAATGAAATTGGAAGACGCAGTCTTAAGCATTAACCACAACCAAGGCAGAAAGCTAGCGGTGTGAAGCTATCAGCAAATGTCAAAACGCAAATTTGTTGATATGTAAAACGTAAACAAACATAAAAGAAGAAGAATAATACCTCCTCCGCCAGAGAAAATTAAAATTCGATCGACTGTAAAGCAGGCCATACACAAAACAAACGGCAGCCAAGCCTTTGGACGTTTCTCAGTTACACGTTTCTCAGTTAGACGTGTGAGCGAGTGCAATGCTGATATCGCGACAGCTCCCTCACACCACAAGCGTTTTACGCACATAGATTATGTAGGTTTTTGTTGCTTTCCTTATGAATATGTTTCCTACCTTCGCGTACCCCTGGCCGAAAAGCTCATGTCTTGATTTTTATAAATGAAACCAAATAACACTTTTTGGTTTGTCCGGTGCTGAGTTTCTATCAGAGATAATGAGATAGGACACTTCGAATTCGCTGTTTCAACACACATGCATTTTGCTGAAATTTCACTAAACCTATGACAAAAAAACGTGTGCTTTGTCCTCTCATGTGTACTTCGCCGCAGTATCGCATGTACGCATGGAATATTGATTTTAATGGGTGTTTTTTCGAAACGTCAAAAATATATTTAAGAAATTAAACTTTTGTTTATGTTCACATTATATACATGATATATCTACCAGTTCCTTATAATTATAATAAATCTATACTTTCAGATTTTACTTAGTATTTGTTGATTTATTTCACATATTTAATTGGTATAAAGTAGACGTTGTGCTAATTTTTGGCTGTCAATGCATAGTTGTTCGAATTTTCACAAAAAAAAATTAAGATTAATAACTCCAGAATGGTCACATTTATATTTTTTCATTTGTTTTCTAATATTTGTGCAAATTAAGTATTGTTATAAATCGTTATATGCACTTGGGGTGTCAAACATCCGTTGGCACCTACCATTTTAGGTTTGGGAAACTTCACCACCTTTGTTTATATATGGTGAAATTTATATTTTAAAAACCAATGACCTTGTCTATACGCAGTATCTTTTGAAACGGTTTCACTCAGTTCGTGTGAGAGAGATGAGGAAGAAAGAGAAAAGTCTACACTCTGGTATCGAGTGTTAAGAATTTTTGAAACGAAAATAGACCCTGGTTCAAAGTTTCTTTGCACGCACAGCAGTTGTCAAACGAAAGAAGAGCAACGTAGATTGCCGAAAACGTGTTCATATTTTCTCTCACTCTGGCCAACATTTGGATATTCAGTAAATTTCACAAACACTTTGGCATCACATATTTACGACTTTTGAAACCAAATGAGAAACCAGTGTGTGTAGCCATCGATGGTATCGATATAACAGTAGTGAAACCGTTTGAAAAGATGCGACGTCTAGCCAAGCTGATTTCATAACTAAATGAGTCCGTGGTGAAACATGAAACAGCTGATTTTTTCAACATACTGAAAGACAGAAAACAAGAACAACAACATGGTAGCGCTCACGTATAGTGTACATGAATTCAACAGCTCATAAAAAATAGACGTCAAACCGATTTTTTAAGCGGCGAATTCGAAGTGTCCTATCTCATTATCTCTGACTATCGCATCCAACCGGCAGCCGGCAAAGGTTAAAATCAGAGATAATGAGATAGGACACTTCGAATTCGTCGCAAAACACATTGGCATTTTCACTAACACTACGATAAAAAATTGTGATTTTGTGCAAAAAACTTGTACTTCGCTCTAAAAAACTTGTACTTCGCTGCAAAAAATTTGTACTTCGCCGAAAATAAATTGATCGCATGAACGCATGCAAAATCAGTTTTTCGTGGGTTGTTTATCAAACGTCAAAACAAATAATTAAAAATATTATCCTTTTTATATGTGTAAAATATATATAAAACATAACTTCCCGTTCCGTGTAATGGTAATTATTGTATGTTTCCATATTTTACCCAGTATTGGTTGTTTATTTCTCATTTTTACTTTGGTATAAAGTTGTCGTTGTGTTAATTTTTCGTTTCAAATGCATACTTGTTTACCTTTTGACAAAAAAAATTACGATTAATAACTCCAGAATGGTCGCATTTATATTTTTTCATTTGGTTTCTAATATCTTTGAAAATTATGTATTGTTATACATTGTTGATGCACTTGGGGGGTCAAACATCCGTTGGCACCTACCATTTTAGGTTTGGGAAACCTTTGTTTATATATGGTGAAATTTATATTTTAAAAGCCAATGGCTTTGGCTATACGAAGTATCTTTTGAAACGGTTTCACTCAGTTCGTGGGAGAGAAAGATGAGGAAGAAAGAGAAAAGTCTACACTCTATTATCGAATGTAAAGAATTTTTGAAACGAAAATAGCCCCTGCTTCTATTTCTTCTTGCGTTTCTTTGCACGCACATAAAAAAGCAGTTTTCAAACGAAAGAAGAGCAACGCAGTTTGCCGAACGCGTGTTCATATTTTCTCTCACTCTGGCCAACATTTGGATATTCATTAAATTTCACACACACTTTGTCATCACATGTTTACGACTGTTGAAACCAAATGAGAAACCACAGTGTGTAGTAGACCGGTCCTTATTTCTTTTTTTTCGAATTCGTATGACGGCAAGCGCTAAAACCATTTTATTTGATCCTAAAAATACACAAAAAAAATTTGAGCTTGATTGGACAATTTTTAGCCGTGCCCCCGCCAACATTGAAATGTTTGCTCATAATACAGGACCACAAAACGGTGCTGCTGCTCTGCTTGAAGGAAAACTAGGTCGCGATTTATGGGGTGATTCTGTATCTTTCAACGGAAACGTTTACACCCGTTTTGCTTTGTGTTTTTCGTAAAACAGCTGATCGAAATGCTGCTCAACGTACACCGACGGTTCTTATTTATTTTGAAGCGGCAATCGCCGTTCCTTCCAATTTACAACAATACTTTCCACGCTGTTTGTGTGTTTGCCCTGGAAAAAGGAATTCAGTACTTTTTAAGAATGGAAACGCACCCGTGTTTCTTTGTCAAATCAAACGTACAGAAAAAAGCAAACGTTTGCCTGCGATCAGAACAGAAGGTGTGTTGTTTTTTGTTATATTTGTTGACGCGGCATATCCAGTACACTGCCATTGCTCCTAATTTCCCTGTTCCGAACTTGGCATAAGTGTTCGGATTTGAATCCTCCTCTTCCGAGCTACTCGACGACCAAAATTCTTCAAAGTTCATTATGCCTTTATTAATTTTTATTTTCAATTATTATCAATTTTTTATTATTTATTATCAAATTATTTTCAATACATCACTATTTATAACTATTTAAGCATATTATAATTTATAACATTCACGATGCTTGTAATGACGCGAGAAAAAGAGATCACAACACAAAATTATTGAACGCATACAATTACTTATAAGACGAAAAGAGCAAACTGTCTGTATAACATAAACAAGTGTAGAATATGTATGCGTTTGGTGGTTGAAGTTGCCTGGAAAGTTGAACGAAATCGAGTTCGTTCAACGAAATCCATTGGAAAAGCTAGTGAATAGAAATTTAAGAACACGGCGTTCGTTTGGGAACGTTCACTGACGTTTCCGTTGAAAGATACAGAATGACCCCATTATTATATTTTCCCTGCAGACACCATATTTACGAGTTGTTGATCCGTAAAGTGTTTGAAATTAGAGTGGCTACTACAGCCGGTCCAGAAGTGCTAATTTTTAATCGCTTTAGCAAATACTGGAGTAATATTGACAAATTAAATTATAAGAGTTGTTTAGAAGTTGAACACATTATTACAGTATTGACAGCTGAAGAACGTGGAACAATTTTAAATTACTGCCTAGATAACTTAAAACAAGCTCATAGCAGACGCGACTACAAAGAATTATTACAATTAGTTGTCAGTTTTCTTGGTGGTACGGTGCCGAATTTTAACACCTTTCGTATACCTGGTGCAACTTCTCATGCTCGATGGATGTCAAAATCTATTTATGCACTTAAAATGTATTTGTTTCGTAATAAATTCAATATGACCAAACAAGAGCTAAACGGTATACGTAGTGTCTGTCTGTTTATAGTTCGTATTTATGTAAAAGCCTGGTTTGGATGCACTAAAGCAATTGAAGCACCAAATCAAGACCTAAATTTAATTAAAAATATTATAGCTTATCCTGAAAGGGATATAGCTCTTGCTTTGCTACAAAAAATAAGCAATCATTTGTGGTATTTGTCGGAAGAAGCAGTCGGTCTTTCATTCTTCGATCCTAATGTAAGTGTTGCAATTAAAAAAAAAATGGTTCAGGCAATTAATGTTAAAGCAAATACAGAAAAATGCAAGCGAATAATAACTAATCCAACAAATATCGACACATTTGCGCAAAAAGATTTAAGCGATTTTGTAAATTCCAATACACACGCGTTCTTTGATCGCTTAGAAATTTCAAAAGAATTTTTGCAAGTCGATCCGTCGGATTGGAATGAAAGATTTGACTACGCTCAGGGATCACAAATTTGTAAAAACTTATCTGTAGTAAATGATGCAGCTGAAAGAGGCGCCAAATTCATTACAGATTATAATAATAAATTAACCCACAATGAAGAGGAGAAACAATTCCTTTTTCAAGTGGTTAAAGAATATAACATGAATTATCCCACTTTTAAAAAGACTTCACTATTAAATTAAAATAATATTAATGTTACTATGAGTATGTAATTAATAAAAATATTTCAGTTTATTCTTACTTTTCAAATAAATGCAAATAAAATAAAAAAATATATTTTTTTTTGCCTTATTTCTCATAATAAAAACAAAAAGGTGCTTGGGGCACGGCTAAAAATTATCCAATCGTTGTCAAATTTTTTTTTATGCTTTGTGAGACTAAAACGAATATTTTTAGCGCTTGCCGTAACATATATTCGAGAAAATAGATTTGTCCATATAAATAAGGACCGGTCTAGTGTGTAGCCACCGATGGTATGAACATACTAGTAGTGAAACCGTTTGAAAAGATATGCGCTTAGCCAAGCTGATTTCATAACTAACTGAATCCGTGATGAAACATGAAACAGCTGATTTTTTCAACATACTGAAAGACAGAAACAAGAACAACAATATGGTAGCTCTCACGTATAGTGTATATGAATTCAACAGCTCATAAAAAATAGACGTCAAACCGATTTTTGAAGGGGCGAATTCGAAGTGTCCTATCTCATTATCTCTGGTTTCTATGTTTTTGCTTTGAATGCATGCATGCCTTGGGTAGATTCAAAGCGAACGCGATTTACGAGTCGTGCTTAGCGCTCCTATGCACAATTCATATACGGAAGGAGAAAATATTATCAGCATATCCGACACGAAGAATCTGTATTTTGTTCACCTACATTTCTTTAGGGAGTGCTCGCATACGCAGAGTTCGATGTGCGAATTGCGCGAAGCCAACTGAATTTTTCGGAAAATAACTTTTCTTTCTTTATGTTTAATAAGAGCGCACAAGCAAACAAATGAAATGACTTACTTTTTATACCACCTGCAGTGCAGTAAAAATTCTGTACGAATTTATAGTTTTCGTAAACACCTTTTACCATAAACACCAGCAGCTTCGTAGCCAATATCTTTTGCCGCTCTCCATCGCCGAAGTCAACAAATCCGTCCACCTGGTCTGTCGACGAATTGTATTCTAATTCCTTGCGTAGAATGATTTCGTCCATTAGGAGAATGCAATTTTTTGATTTTTTGCTCATTGTGTCAACTATTTTCATAAAATTATTCGACACAGCGTCGTGACATCCTGGGAGCAAGATTTTAACAGGGCGCCATCTCCAAAGCGAGGCTTGACTTGGCATGTTGAAATTTAGTTCGCTTCGAAGGAAATTATATGCCCGACTAGATTGAAAATTTATTATTTGAAATGAATTTCTCTGGTGCTCGGAGTATTTGCGGTATGTTTTTCCACTTATAATGAAAATAAGTGGTGCCTGCTGATTATCACCAATTAATATATTTCCGTTTTTGTTTAATTCGATGATCTCGTTTTTAAGATTTTCAATTTGTTTTTTTAACAAAGCCGACTCCTTTAAATAAGCTGCCTCAGCTTCTCGCAGTTTTCTTCTATAAAAACCTGCCTCTTTACAAAACGAGTGACATCTCTCACATGCGTTTTCTATAGGACTTAGCTCCTCAACATTGTCAATATCTTCGATATTTTGACTGAGATTTACAGGGCAATTCTCGTTGTCAGCTTGACACGAAATTGTAAAGACAAGTTGTCACAGTACTTGTCAATGCTGCAGTTTTCACGGCAGTTATTTCATCATTACTTTGAGGAAAGCTAACTTCAGAACCTTTCCGTTCTACTATTAACTGTGAGATTTCGTGGATGCAGCGCAATACGGAGGGCTGGCTCATTGGCGCTATCATGTTATTGCCCACACTTTTTTGGTATGACCCCACCGAATAAAAATTTAAAGCGGCTAGGAAACGAAGCGTGAATGGGATTGATGTGTCGCGAGTAGCATATGGCTCCAACTCTTCAATCAAATTTTTACACACATATTTGTTGAATCTGTAATTCTTTCTAAATTCAAAATCACACAAAGCAAATGGGTCACTACAGAAGCGAAGGTTCTTTAAATCCTGGCGATTTATTTCTTCATTTTCCTCCATTAAATTAATCAACACAAAAATACCGAATTCCTCCATTTTTTATTTTGTTTTTATTTATTACAATTAACAATTATGCAAATTTAGTACGAAGGAATGCAAATTATTATCGTGGAGAAAAAGTTGTCCTGTGAAAAATACAACTGTCAACACCTATTTGGCTCGTGACAAAATTGTAAAGAAAAGAGCTTTTAGGTGACAGCCAGAATACGAATATTGACAATTTGCTAAAAATCTGCGCTGTCAACTAAAATTTGACAACGAGAATTGCCCCGTTAATTTAGGAAAAGCTCCTTTTTTCAGTTTCTTTCTTCATATGAAAGAGTCATCAAAGTGGTTACCGCATATGAAGAGTTGTTTTGAAGGGTGGTCGTGCAAACCACACACTTCAATTCATGCCATCCGAATTTCCTTCGACTTGGGAAATGAATACAAAGAGCCAAATTCAGAATCACTTCTGCATCCAACCATACAGCATTTCCGTTTACTCTCATTGGAGCATACAACTGGCAGGAAAATGTCTTCATCGTCATGACCTAAAGTTGCAATAGCTGAAAAACTATAGCAAGGTAGCAAACCAGTAAACATACCTAGATCTTCTTCTTCTTCTTGCTCCAACACTTCGTCGATTGTTGCGCACACAATAACATCCGACGTCATCTTTACTCAAAATGAATTGTTTGCAAAATGAAGTTGTACAAAGAGGTTGTATCGTTTGTGGGCAAAACACTTGATTGCTAACCATGTTGTACCAACGGTTGTAACGTGTATGGCTTGCATAAGCGGCGTGAAGCTAGCGGCTAACAGCAAGATACGTACCGGCGGCTGGAAATCAATGTTTTTTTTTCTTGTTCCCCATAAGGGCCAATGCAATTTTTAGAGATCCAGCTTGTATCTTGTAGCTGGCCGCCTTGGTTGTAGTTAATGTTTTAAGGAAGTGGCTGAAATAAGTAACGCACTAACGGAGAGAGTTTTTTAATAGATATTAAAAAAACGTTCATGTGCTTGTGAATGTTTAAAAACTTTTTGTCAGAAGGTATGTTGACGCAACGCTGTTATTTCGTTTCAGCGCCGTCCGTTTGAAGCAACTCAGCAAATAAAAATATTTTCTAGAAAATGTTCTGCAGTTCTTGAACCTTGATTTATTTTGTGACATTTTTGCATATTTATAAGGAAAATAACTTATTAAAATAATGAAACATATTTACGACAGGCATGTGGCTCTAATGTTGTTTTTGTTGTTGTTGTTGGTGTATTTTTTGGCGCTGACCCCAACAACAGCAAAAGTTGATCCCGGATTTAATTGGGGTCAGTGTTATAACCTCTTGAACTTTGAAATTTAACCGGCGATATCTATTAAACTATAACAGATATGTGTATGATATTAGTACCGTTATAAAGGTTTTAACAATCTCTTTCATTTATGTTAAATATTGTTTTGTCGAGAATCGTTTACTTCGAGGATAAATATGATTTTCAATTTTTAGTACTATTTTTTTCTATTCATTAAATTTTTTTAAGTAAATTGCATAATTAAGCTACATAATTATTCCAAAATAAAGATAGTAGAGCTCGTTAGCTTTCTAGAGAAATTTATTTCACCAGGATCGGTGCAGGGATTTCGGAGAAAACGCATTTTAAAACGTAAGTAGAACTCACTTTTTTTGAATGGTACTACTACGTGGGTTTTTAATAATACGACTCTACTGAGTTTACAACGGTGAGTGAATTGTTGAGTATTTAAATAGTGGAGGCTGTTGCCGTTTCTTCTCTCTTTTAACAATACTCTCTCTTTTCAGAGTATTGTTTAATGATCTCTTCTTTTCAGACTAGGGTATACGGAATGAAGGTTTGAAATATGTTACATAATTCATAAGTTGTTTATGTAGTTGAAGTAAGTTGAAGTTGTAACTTTCAATTAACATGCGACTAACTCGACATTGATACAAATAATAAATTTTCTATCGAAATAATTGCGTCTGCATTTCTGCTTTAATTCTTTATAACCGTTTAACCAAAGACAATATAATACAAAGATGTCGAACTCCATACAAAACAACCGAGCAGCTAAAATTCAATTGGGATTTTCGGAAAATCCCATCTGAAGCTTTGGGAGAGTAAAATTAACATATTGTGAGAGCGAGAGATCAAGTTGTGAGAGTAATAGATCAAGTTGTGAGAGTAAGAGCTGCAACTTGCAAGAAAGTGAGTACAAAAGAGAGCGCGTTTGCTACAAATGAGTGTAAAGAATCAAAGCAGTTGCCATCAGAATGTAGAACATCTTATTTTAATTTTAACAACAAAGGGTGGTGGCATAACAAACTTTTAGAGGCCCTATATCAGTAGAAACAACAATAAAAAATGAAATCTTCAAATATTAAATGACATTTATTTATGATTCAGATTTGAAGTTTGGATTTTTTTGATTGTTTGATATTTCTAAAACACTAAATCTGTGAGAACAACATTCATTATTTTCCTCAAACCGATGCGCATTTGGACTTTGTTTTGTACAGTGTATACATTGTTGTATAATATATTATTAATTAATTATTATTAATTACAAATTACCGATTATAATATAAATAATAAATAAATTGCCAAATTATCCAAATAAAAAACCAAAATCAGTATCAAAAATAGTAGCCACAATCAAAATCAATGAAGTCACAAAAAGGAGCTAAAACATCAGTAAAAATAAAAACACAAAAAATCTCGTTTCTGGTTCGGTAAAGAACGCTGTTGTCGTCATTCATATACTTGTTGTTGTCGAGTGAGCGGTATCCTTGCACATTCGTACAAACTCTAAAAATTTATTTTACAAAAACAAACATTCGCTTCTCTTTCGCACCGCTTGTTTTCACTGTGTTTTGAGCGCGAATTATATATTTATGTACCCATGCAAAAGGCGAGAGAGAATGTGCGTCGCATCTCAACAAAATTGAAAGCTCTTTCTCAAAAGCACAAAAGCTATCAGATCAGAACAAAATTTTTTTGATATTTTTCAACGTACCGAGTGAGACATCTTTGTATTATATTGTCTTTGGTTTAACGAAAACAATCAACAACAACAAAACAGTCATTCACACACAAGAGGAACGATGAGTTGTTGTTGTTGTTTCAAAGCATTATCGCCGCTGTACTGTACCTGCTGCCGATAAGGGCTACGTTCCAGATAATGCTAAATACAAACACACTGCGATCAAGGAACATATGCATATGTACATACATTTTCCGAAAACCTACTATAGTGTTATTACAAAACAATTAATGTATGTATTGTGCTCTGTATTTTAAAAACATAATATTACTTATTAATTATTAGCTAATCTAAAACTAAATTTTTTCACTCTCAAGTAGCTTATTCCAAACCTAACCACAGCTTCTTGCGGAGTAGGACTTTTTTCGGAGTAAGACAGACTTTTACATTTAAAAGTCATCGATAAGAGTTATGGATATGACTTTTATATATAAAAGTCATTGAGTTATCCACATGAGTTTTTTGATAATAGTCATAAAAGTTTCAAGGTCTGGCTGCAAGTAATCTTATGCAACTATCATATGTATAAATTTATGCAATTTCATTAATTCCTTATATATTATATAAAATTGCATTATATTTATGATTTGTGACATCTTCAAACTCTTAGCGTCTTGTTTTCATGAGTTTTTAATTTTAATTCAGGAGGATTAGGGAATTAAATTATGTCGTCATAGTTGACTAGTGACATCTAGGGACATCAATATGGTATTAAACTTATTGATATTTGGTATTGATATTTGGTATATATATGGTAAAACCAATATAAGATATTTTTATAAGGACATGTTAAGATAATTGTTGAACAGTGCTAAGCTGGTCGTAATGCTTTTCATGTATCAAATAGTTTATATACTTTTACAAATTACAAAATGTACATAATTCCTACTTAAGAGACATCCAACTACCCATTGCAATTTTATTTTTTCTACACATGAATTTTCTAAAATAAACTACTACTACTAATACTTATAAACTTTACTGTAATAAATTTAAGCGAAATTTTCGCAGAAGCAAACGAATACAGGAGAGAAAAATGGCGACGTTTACGTCGGATCAGTTCGACTGACTCTTGCATGTAGTAATGACTTAGCATCATTTCAATGGAGAAGGAAACCAAGCATGTGTCTAAGAATTCATTGCTGCAGTTTCCACATTTAAAGCCGTTGAAAATATTGGCGATAAAATCACAGTAAAATCCCTATCAGGTCGTCTAGCGGTCGTGGAGCGGCAGATTTGTTTGGACCACTGCCGCAAACAGAAGTTGAATATCAATAGATCCTTATCGTTGAAGACGTTGCATGCCGTTGGATAGAATTATTCGCTCTTAAAGAAGCTGTGGCAGACATGTGCGCAAAAAACCTTAATTGATGAAATATTTCTGCGATATGGTATGCCGCGTCGACTAAAGACAGACAAAAGCTACATATTGCCTAGATACGAGGGTGGTCCCAGAAGTACCCGACCTGACGTATAGATGGCGGTTGTTGTTTGAAAAGAATGACTAAGGTAAAGAGTACCAACTTTATAAAGCTTAAGTTTGAAGTTTGACGAAGCTACGTTGTTCAGTATTTGTTTGGCAGCCATGAATAGTGAACGCTCTCAGTGAATTTGTAAACATGGAAAAAATTGGGTGCCGCCGTTTTTTCTTGAAAACTCTGCTTTATTGCTGTGAAACTTTGCCAAACACTCGATTAAAACATCCTCACGACGCTGTTTTGTTTTCCATTGTGAGTAATCGCAGCACCCAATTTTTTCCATGTTTACAAATTCACTAAGAGCGTTCACTATTGATGGCTGCCAAACAAATACTGAACAACGTAGCGTCGTCAAACTTCAAACTTAAGCTTTATAAAGTTGGTACTCTTTAACATAGTGATTCTTTTCAAACAACAACCGCCATCTATACGTCAGGTCGGGTACTTCTGGGACTACCCTCGTATTCAACAGCAATTCACCCCTGTTTATCACCGCGAAAAAAACCGGTTGAGAAGAAAAATCGTGATTTAAATACACAACTCCTTTAATTACGCAATATATGGGATAACCACAATATATGGGATCAGTGCCTACCGTCTATTAGATTCGCAATGAATACGGCGACATGCCGAAGTATTGGATATTCTGCTACATCTCACATTTGGAAGAGAAATCGAACCTTAGCCTTATAAATCATTGTCTCCAAAAACTTTCCCGTGTTTTCAAAAATGCAAAAGAAACTGAAATACATATCCAATATCGCAACAAGGTAGCAGCAAATCAACATAGACGACTTCAGCCAGCATTTGATATCGGTACAAAAGTCGCTACACATGTTCTTAGTATTGTAGCGGAAGGAGTAACATCAAAGTTCGACCCTAATGGAGATGATCTATACCAAGAAAGTGGGAAACACCGCATACGAAATTTCTTCCGACCAAAATCTAAATGTTCCACTTGGAACGTACCATATTTTGGCACTTAACCCGCTCCGAAGCATAAACTCAAGAGAGGTTTCCGTTCCAGTGCATCCCATCAAGTGAAAAGGAAGACCAAACCAGTAAGAAAGCTATATTCGGCCTGGCCAAATCTTAGATACCCCACACCTAAAAGTTTTGAAAAAAGTGGCGAAGCTAGGGTGGGGCGGGGGTGGCGGTCAACTCTGGGCGGCAGTTGTGGAAATCAAGTAGT
The DNA here is from genome assembly GCA_943737955.2 of Myopa tessellatipennis. Taxonomy (NCBI): domain Eukaryota; kingdom Metazoa; phylum Arthropoda; class Insecta; order Diptera; family Conopidae; genus Myopa; species Myopa tessellatipennis. The sequence goes on along the minus strand of OX031316.1, from coordinate 50,378,887 downwards.
GACTTATTGAATTCTAGGCATTTTTGGGGCTGCAAGTTGATTAACCGTCCCAGGCTCCATGAGACCTAGCTACGCCTCTGTATAAATAGTAGGCGTGGTCATTACCTTTTTCAAAACAAAATAACTAGCTTAGTTGTTTCATTATTGTGTTAATTTAAACATTATTTCCGTGGTAATAAACTTGTTTTCATACTGCTATATTGTATATGTAGTGTAAAAGTGGGCGGACCGCACCCAGTTTTGATGTAAAAATGTTTTTTTGGAAAACAAGTTGTCATCTAAAGTTTTATTCAGGAAGATTATATATTTAACAATATAACCATATTTTGCCAGTGTAACCTAAAAGTGGGCGGATCACGCCCTTATTATTGCACATTAACGGATAATGCTACTCTATAATCAGGAATGAAATTTTGTTGTCATAACTCAAAAACGAACGCTGATATCACATTTTTAATAAAAAATGGGCGTGGTCGTGGACCGATTTTCAATACCAACCTGCACACCACAAGAAACAATATATCTGCAAAATTTCATCACGATATCTTTACCGGTTCTCCTGTGATCGTCATGGCTAAATCGACTCAGGAGGTCACGCTGATCAAGAATATATGTATATACTTTTCTATACCTATCGTCTCTATTTCTATGCGTTACACATTTCGTGACAAAGTGAATATACCCTTACCTTAAGGTGTAGGGTATAAAAAAAAACAATAAAATGTTGGCGTATACTCGGGACGCAGTACATACGCGAAAGTGGGAGTCTGTATCAGCGCCGTCAAGTGGAAACCGTTAAAAATGGTGTTAACCGTCAAAATGGTTTAAAGAAGAACAATATAGTATTTTTGTATGAATAGTCGCCCCATTTCGTCTCTGTCATAAATCGCTGCATGGTTCAATATAAAGGCAGATGACATTATTTGAGAGTCGTCGATTTTGGGGTACTTTCGAGGTAAGAACTCTTAAAAAATTAGCTCAAATGGCATTTAGACTGCGAAGGCTGGCTGGTGTTTCAATCTTTCATTTATGTGAAGTAATAAATAGTCGGAAATCCATCACTTTCAAAGAGAAGTGTTGGCATTACATTGTCCAACAAATTATTGCTGTTCCAAAACTGGGCGGGGTTCCCCCACTTCAAGGTGCAAGATATTAACGATTCGGCCAGGCCGAATATAGCCCTCTTTCTGTTAGCCCTTTTTAAAAATTATTCAGGATTGTGGGTGGAAAACTTTTAGGTTATTTGATTTCCTTGACAGTTTTATGGGCTACACTTTTACCTTTTATCCTAAATACATATTTAATACTTTCAAAAATATCGGATGTTAAGAAGCTGTTCCGGCTAAAAGATTGCGCTTTTCAAACACATTTAATTTTCACGTCACGTTTGGTTCATTTCTAGAGGCCAGCGTGCGATACCAAGAATAACAAATTTTAAGCATCTTTGTTTCTTCCTCTCTTTGTCTCTCGTTCTCTCTTCCGCAATAAAAGCACTATATGCAAAATATTTCGTAGCTACTTAATTTAAAAATGTGGTAAAACGAATGCACATTGTAATGCTTCTCCTTTGAAGCAAATTTAAATGCCGCCTCCCTCCCTCGCTCTTATTATATGCCTCTTCTGATTATGCGTCTCTTTTGTATATACATACCACTTTTTTTTCTATACTGATGTTTGCATCAGTTTACAGGCAAATTACTCTTGTTTTACTCTACCCTATATACTTCTGTAGGCACTACTTAAAAATTACTAAAGACACTATTCTTTGCACTATTTTATTTTATACTCTATACTCTACTCTATATAATACTTAATATATTGCTATGCAGTACTCTATTCTACTCTACTCTATTCTATACTCAATTCTACTCTATATTCTACCCTATAGTTTTTCTATAGTTTTAAGTTTATTTTGTTGGGAGTTTTTTCCTCCATATTTTTGCGTCTCTGATTCGGTGTGTGTGAAGCAAGCACGTTTTTTTTTAGAAAAGCTGTTCCGCGCATTAAATAAAATAAATAAATTTCCTTGTTAAAGCGTTTGTTTTATTGAAATAGGGTCGTTTCCGAAGAGTAAAATACATAACATTCGGTGACCGTCACAGGACATGGAAACGATTAAGAAACAGAGGAAATTGTTAAGAACAGCCGTCATAAAGGCTAATAACAATTTCTTGGCGACAGCAGCTTAAGATGTCGGAAGAAACGAAGACCTGATATTGTTCCATTTGTTGGAAACCAAGATGGCGGAGTTAGAAATTGTACAGGCTGTGTACAATTGAGTCTGACGGGTACAAGATACAGTTCATTAGAGCGAAGACGAAAGTTGTGGAGTTAACGTCAGAAGCTGAGAACAGACAACGCCAGTTCCACAGAGCATCCACCTCAGCAACGCCACAAATGCTGAAGGTTCCAAAATTCGAGCTACCAAAATTCACTGGCCACATTAAGGAATGGCTACCATTTTGAAGTGTATTCAAGAAAATACATGAAGATGAATTTATACCAGTGGAAGACAAGTTTCAGTATTTGATGCAGTCTATGGGTTCCGGCACAGTGATTTGTTGACCAGTTTCCCTCCGACGGCGCAGAACTATTTGAAAGCCGTATTCAGTTAAAAAAGCCGTTTTGGAAATAATGAAATCATCGTTGAGTATTATGTGCGAGAGTTACTCAAACTGGTGTTACAGAACGCCTTCAAAGGCAACAAACGAGCATCAATTGTGACCACATACGACCAGCTAGAATCGTATATTCGAGCACTAGATACACTGGGTGTTACGACGGATTAATGCGCGGCAATGTTGTATCCCTTAGTGGAGTCTTGACTGCCAAAGGAGATTTTAATTGCTTGGCAAAGAAGCGGAAGAAGAGATGCGAACAGCGAAAACCAGGCATCGGGACAATCTTAAACAGCTAGAGTTTTTACGAGTAGAAGTCGAAAATCAGGTAAGCGTGTACATGTCTATGGCTGGTTACGGGCTGTCTAAGGAAAACGAAATGACCGGCAGTCCAAAGGCCCATTAGGAAAAAACGAAGAAACCGGCGAGTGCAAGTGCATTATTCGTATCTGAGGGAGATAAAAAGGTTGTGTATATTTTGTAGGTCGGTCGAACATAACTGTAAAGACTGCGTAACTGCGCGTAATTTAAACTTAGATGAGCGTAAAGATATTTTGAAATGGGAGAATTGTTGTTTTAGATGCATGAGACGAAATCACTTTTCTAGTAAATGTAAGGTTAACGTAAAATGCGAATGGTGTGCAAAACGACATTTGTTGTTGGTATGTCCGAGTTTTGAGGTGGCCGAACGAGCCACATGAGGCATAGCTCTGGAATAAGATAAACCCGTTGAAAATACATTAACAGAATGTCCAGAGGTTTGTTTGCAGATATTTCGGGCCAAGGTATATTCGGACAGCCAGGAACAAATCGTAAGAGCTATTGTTGATACGGCGTCACAACGGTCCTATATACGTTCCGAGTCTTTGTTCCGCAGTCTTTGTTCGGTGGCCTAAAGGGAGAATGTAAAATGCGCGATATATATAAGTTACGTATGAAAAGTTTAGATAATACGTATGCATGCAATTTTTCTGTCTTGAGCCAGGCCACCATTTCCAAACGATACCTGTATTAGAAATGATAAGTGGGTCGAGAATTTGCGTCGCAATAATGGAATCCTGTCAGATATCGGTAATACTAGGAAATCCATAGATGTTCTTATTGGAACAGATGTTGCAGGAAAATTATTGACGGGAAAAAAAGGTAGATTTAAACAACGGGTTAATAGCTTTTGAAACTATGTTAGGATGGACAGTCATGGGTAAATTACCGACGTTCATAGATAAAAAAACCAGGCCGTTATGGTAACTACAAAGTTAGTACAAGACGTAAATATTTCAGATTTTTGGAAATTACAGGTTTTAGGGCTTTCAGATCCAACCGAAAAATTGCGCCAAGAGAACAGCTAGATTTACTACGGAAGAACGTTACGAGTAAGACTACCGTGGAAAGAAAACTTTTCGCCTTTACCAACTAATTATCAAATAGCGTTAAAAAGATTAGATAAGACAGTGGGGAAAACCTTAACGACAGAATCTATTTGACGATTATGATGAAGTTTTTTTAGAATGGTTATCCGAAGGTGTAATTGAGAATGCACCTGCGATTGATAATGGCGAACAGAATTATCACTATTTGCCACACCGTCCAGTCTTAAAGAAACATGATACTACACGTATAAGACCCGATTTTGATGCATCTGCTAGAACAAAGGGGTACCCATCGTTAAACCAATGTATTGAAGCTGAGCTTAATTTGATCGAACTTTTGCACTTCGTGTAAATGAGATTTTTTTCGATTTTTATGATTAAAAGATAACAGCGAGTCCGTTCTTATTATCAGCCATTTTATTACTGCACATGGAGGCGGCTGGAAAGTGGGTTGAGGACAAATGTAGCAAAATGGACAAAATCAACAGTTAACCAATTAAAGACTTCCTTTTATGTAGACAATTGCATTACTAGTGTTTAATCACCTAAAGAGCTAGAAACTTTCATTCGGGAATCTAGTGGTTTTGGTGGTGGGGAATCTAGTGGTTCGGGTGGTTTTGAGTTGCGTGGTTGGGAGAAAACGAATGATGACACAGTTAACTCGGAAATGGTAAATATAGACATACCCAAGATGGTCACAGAGAGGGACATTTTGTCCTCAACACGAAAAATATATGAATGTCAAAATTGTGGGGAGAAAAATTAGGTTGGGATGACGAGATTTCTAACCAATTCAGTATGGGTTTTAAATACTAAATGGGCTAAATGAATTAAGATGTCTTAAAGAAAGAAAAATTCCTCGGAAAATTGGTAAAGGTAATTTAAAGCTAAATGTCTTTGCCGAAGTGACTGATTCCGCATATGCGGCAATAGTTTTTGCTAGAACTGAGTGTAAAGACGAAGTCAGAGTTACGCTTTTAGGCACAAAGTCGCGTTTGGCCCCAAAGAAGTCGAAAGTTCCACGACTCGAGTTGATGGCAGCTACGGTTAACCCAAGATTAGATACAACTATTTCGAAATTTTTGCAACCACCGGTTGAGAAGATTAACTACTGGACCAATTCTACAACGGAATTAGCTTGGCTAAATAGGGACACCGAATGGGGAGTTTTTGTACGGAACAGGATAAAAGAAATTCATAGTTTGAGTGATGTTAGGGATTGGAGGTATGTACCTGGAGTCCAAAACGCGGCAGATCTTCCATCACGCAGTTGTAGTCCGACAAAGCTAATAGAATCGCAGTGATGGTTAGGGCCTGAGTGGCTGTATGATACGAAGTCGATGTGGTCTTTTGTGAAAGGAGGCGTGAAAGGAGGAGCAAATTTTAATGAAAAGTTTCCTCGTAGACTGAAAAGTGATCAAGAGCCTTACATCATTATGAAGGAAATAATCGGCGCTGAAGTAAGTTTATAAACACATATCCAGAGTATTATGCATGAGAATAATATAATAACAATAAACTATCGTCATTCAAGACATTTTTAGATGGCCTTGTAAGAAACAAAGGGTTAACCATATGGAGTGTAACTCACCTGCTTTGCCAATAAATCGTGTGCGGGCTGTGGCGGTTTTCGACGAAACGGTAAAGGTTGGATTTGTATTTTCACGTGTGCCGTGTACGGAGCTGTTCATCTAGAACTAGCTTCATCTCTAGATGTCGAAGGATTTTTGAATTGCAGGGCTCATATATATTCAAGGAATCGGTAAAGGTTTTATTTGTATTTTCACGTGTGCCGTGTACAGAGCTGTTCATCTAGAACTAGCTTCATCTCTAAATGGCAAAGGATTTTTGAATTGCTTACTTAGGTTTATTAAAAGACGAGGTCGTAGAAAAACTATATACAGTGGTAACGGGACGAATTTTACTGGTGCCTACAACATGTTTAGAAAATTTAACTGGGGAAAAATTGTTAAAAAGAGTCGGTGTATGAAATAGAATGCATTCTTAAACCCCCCCTATCAGCGGCATGGTGGGGAGGATGGTGGGAAAGATTGATAGGAACTCTAAACAATATATTGCGTAAAGTATTGGGACGAGCAAGTCTTGGGTATAAAGACCTAACAACAGCACTTTGAGATGCCGAGGGATTTATAAACTCACGACCTTTAACGTATGTTTCAGAAGATCAGTAGGACTTGAAACCTCTGACGCCGTTCATGTTTCTTCAAGACATAACCTACCTAACAGAGGTAGGAACATCTGAGTGAAATTTTTCACGAAAAACTTAACAAAAGATATATATACAGGCAGAAGAGCTTCAGTGATCTTAGATCCAGATTTCGTACCGAATCCTTAGGTCGGGTCGTTTTGAAGAACGGAAAGACGGAAAATCGCGAGATGAAATGTGGTGATGTTGTACTCATTGAAGCCGACTCGTAGAAATGTTTGCACTGGCCTATGGGTCGGGTGGTAAACATAATACCAGGTAGTGACGGTGTGGTTTTACTGAAGACGAAGAATGGCATGCTTATACGACCGATACCTATTGAAGATACCTTCTTGAAAACATCTTTATGTAAAAGAATTGTCAGCTCTGTCAATAGAAGACCTCAGGTTGAACCAACCATTGTGACCATTAAAGTGGAAGAGAAATTAAATGGTCAATGCGGCTTCTAGATAATTGATTGTATTGTATTGTTTTGTTTGTAAGTTGATGAATGATTAATGTAAAAACTTTTACACACAAAAAAGGGGGAGGATATTTTGAAATCGCTACTTAACCCTGTGTGGTGAATCAGGCGGTTCACCCCGTTCGCCCAAAATTAGTATTTTTAAGGGTATTTTTTGGAAGTTTTTTTCCTCCATATTTTTGCGTCTCTGATTCGGTGTCTGTGAAGCAAGCACGTTTTCTTTTTTGAGAAGAGCTGTTCCGCGCATTAAGTAAAATAAATAAATTTCCTGGTTAAAGCGTTCGTTTTATTGAAATAGGATCGTTTCCGAAGAGTAAAATTCATAACAATAACTATAGGGTTTTCATTAAGCGTGTCTGAAATTTAAAATTAAATAAAAAGAGTTGCGTGCGATATATAATGGTAGCCTTTATTGCATTATCAGTCAATACTATTTTATGATACTTTTTATGATACTTTTTATGATACTGTTTTTAAAATTATATCATTCAAATGGCCTCCGCGGCTTCTTTTACAAGACTCGATGCGAGAGGTGCAATTTTGCATGACTCTGTTGTATAAATCGGGCTGGATTTCACCAATGGCATTAATGATGTTGTTCTCCACTTGGTCAATTGTTATTGGTTTGTTACCATAAACCAGCGACTTAACATGGCCCCAGAGAAAGTCTAAGGGCGTTAAATTGCACGATCTTGGCGGTTTGCAATTGCTCCAGAGCCCAATCAGTGAACGTACGACGTGCTTAGTGGGATTAGGGCTTCAGTTCTTGTGTCATTTGGATCTTATACGGATGCGTACCCAAGTCTTTTCCTGAAATTCGCTACGTTGAGGTCGCAGAAAGGCCAACTGCTTGTGCACGACGAGGAATCGAGAGGTTTGGGTATTCAGACACACTTTAAGCAACAGCATGAATATTCTGCTTCGACCGTGCGTTTCTGCATCGTAAAGGGACTGCTCGACTGCCACCTAAAACATCTCAGCAATATACTGCCAAACTTCGGACAGAGCTAATGAAAAACCTTTTATAACATTTTATTTTTAATTTTGGTACTTGCAATATTCATATTTGCACGGAAATGCAGATCTGAGAGTGCCGATATTTTATCGGAATTTTTTAAATGTGCAGGCAAGGTATATGATCCATTAGCACCCAAAAATTTTTAATTGGGTACTTGGCAATATTCATATTTGCACGGAAATGCAGATCTGAGAGTGCCGATATTTTACCGGAATTTTTTAAATGTGCAGGCAAGGTATATGATCCATTAGCAACCAAAAAATCAGCTGACTCTGATGCATCAGACGACGACATCATGTAAAGTGGGAGAACACTATAAAAATATGCCATTCTCAGGTCAGCAAATAATATAATCGAAGAGTTGAATGCTTGATGTTGTCAGTATAGCACCGCAGACAAAAAATGTTTCATAAAATCAGAAAAATCGCGTGATTTTACATAAAAATTTTTCATTTTCTCAGTGTAGCCAGAGAAACAAGTAAATTGGTATAGTAATAGTAAAATCTCGTTTTCTTCAAAAATATGCGTTTTTCGGCAGAATCTACTTGACAGAATGAAATTGGAACACAGTCTTATGGAAGTGGCTATAATAAGAAACGCACTGACGGAGCCCACTTCGAATTTCCAATTTTGGCATGCGCTACGAAGTGAAGTTGGCGGCAGATGTCAAAAAAATGTACATGTGCGTGTGAATGTCTAAAAACTTTTTGTTAGAACATATGTTGACGCAACGTTGTTATTTTAGAATAGCGCAACGTTGTTTCTAAGGCGCAGAGATAACCGTAACGCAAGACGCACTTATTTAGGTAGGTAGGTAGGTAGGTAGGTAGGGCTTGTACTTCCCCGTGGGGGGGAAACTACTGACACCTAGGCCCATTTGGCCCATTGTGGTTACCCTTATAAAGAAGAAAGAAAGAATATTGAGAAATATTAGAAATCACAGAAATTTAGGAATTTTAGGTGGGAACTCCTTGTCCGCGCGCCGAGTCACCAGCCCCCGCAGCCAGGGCCTCCCCGTTAAGGTCAGGTAGAGGCCGCGAGAAAGCCGTAACGGCGCTCCTGATAAATCCCAGAAGGCTAGAAATCGGTCGCTCTGCCAGCTCCGCTAGATTATCCAGGAAACCAACCCCCATCGTCCGGAGGCGGCTTCGTGATAGGGCGGGGCACTGGCAGAGCAGGTGGTTTATAGTTTCCTCCTCTTCTACGTCATTACAGCACCTGCAGTGATCAACTATACCCCCCGGCCTCCATCTGGAGACCATTTGGCCTATTGGGCAATGCCCCGTGATCACTCCAACTGCGACTCTTAGCTGCTCCCTCGGTAAGGATAGGAGTGTCCTCGAGTTCCTCATGTTCATTTTTGGCCATAAAGACCTGGTCGTAGCGCAATCACTCCTGCTAATCCAGGCAAGGTTGGCTGCGTTCGTTGCCAGCACTTCCATTTGTTTAGCCTGGGACGAGATTGGTATACCAACGGAGGTATCAGCTTCTGTGGAACTAGTTGAGGAGCCCACCCTTGCCAGACGATCCGCCTGTTCGTTGCCCTCAATGTTAGAGTGACCTGGAACCCAGCAGAGTCTGACCTTGTGGGTCGCCATGAGCTCCCTGAGCTTTCCTCTGCATTCCGATACAACTTTTGATTTTATCACAACGGAGTCCAGCGCAAACAGGGCGGACTGACTGTCCACGAAGAAGTGTATATCGGCGTTCGATATCCGTTCCTTCAGGACGAACTCCGCGGCCCGCTCGATCGCAAAGACCTCCGCTTGGAACACGCTGCAGTAGTCAGGCAGCCTGTAGTGGCGCTCAATCTGCAGCGCGCTAGAGTAAAAGCCAGCTCCCGTACCTTCCTCGGTCTTTGATCCATCCGTGAAGATAGCGATGCCTCCTTGGGGGATTAGATCCCCTATCGCCCAGTCCTCCCTGCTTGGCATGAGCACCGAGGGTCTGCCGTCAAATTCAAGTCTTGGAAGAATGTAGTCCGTTGGAGCAGACAGGTTCACCCCGTGACCAGAGTTTAGCAGTCTAAGCTTGTGAAGCACACTGGCATGTCCGAGCTGGGCCTCGTTACCGAGGTTGAGCTCTCTGAGCCTGAGCAGGGTTTTGCCTGCAGTGCTCAGCATGAACAGGTCTAGAGGCAGGAGATGCAGTAGAGTGTTCAGTCCAGCCTGCGGTGTGCTTTTTACTGCTCCCGTAATCGCCCTGGCAGCACATCTTTGTACTCCTGTTAGGGTTTTAAGATTGCTGTTGCTTTGCAGCGCCTCCCACCACACTAGGCCCCCGTAGGAGAGAATCGGGCGTACTATTGCTGTGTACACCCAATGAACGATGTACGGTGATAGGCCCCATCTCCCTCCGATGGCCTTTTTGCAGGCGTAGAAGGCATTTAGTCCTTTTTTCGCTCTCTCGGCCACGTTGAGCTTCCAGGATAGTTTGCTATCCAAGATTATGCCGAGATACTTCACATGTCCGGACAGAGGTAGGCATTGGCCGTTCAGGCGGGGCCTCCTAAAGTCCGGGATCTTGTATTTCCTAGTGAAGAGGACAAGCTCGGTCTTAGCTGCGTTCGTGCCGAGACCATTCCTGTCCGCCCACCTCGAAATAGTCCTCAAAGCGTGAGACATAACCTCGCTGATTGTGGGTAGGAATTTACCCGATATCAGGATAGCTATATCATCGGCGTACACGGTTGCCCTAACCCCAGAACCCTGGAACTCTCTCAGAATTCCGTCCACCACCAAGAGCCAAAGGAGGGGGGAGAGAACCCCTCCCTGGGGTGTACCGCGCTTCACGTTCATGCGCAGCTTGGTCGTCCCCAAGGATGGATTTATGATCCTGCCTTTTAGCATCTCATCAATCCAACCCCTAATGGCCTCAGGGATGTCGAAGTGCGTCAGAGCTGCGTTAATGGCCTCCGGTTTGACATTATTAAATGCCCCTTCGATGTCCAGAAATGCACCCAGAGTGTATTCCCTATTACCAAAAGATTTCTCTATCGTGGACACCACCCGATGGAGTGCGCTCTCAACCGATCTGCCTTTCATGTAGGCGTGTTGGGACAGGCACAACCTGTGGGTGATCCTGCTCCTGATGTACAGATCCACCAGCCTCTCAAGCGTCTTCAACAGGAATGACGAGAGAGAGATGGGTCTGTAGTCCTTAGCGGAGAAGTGGGATGGCCTGCCTGCTTTCGGTATGAAAACGACCCTAACTTCCCTCCATTCCTCAGGGACGTACTTATTCCTGAGACACCCTATAAAAATTTTGACGAGCAACGGTAAGATTGAGGTGAGAGACTTTTGCAGCATGGCCGGTATGATACCGTCTTGTCCCGCCGATTTGAAGGGACTGAACGATCCAACCGCCCATTTAACCTTGTCCTCATCCACAATGTCGCCAACTGCGCCCCCAGTTGAACTCGCTACTGTACCACGAATCGAACTAGGAATGCCGTGAAGCACCTCCGCTTCTAACCCGTGATCAGTGCAACCCGGAAAGTGCTTGTTACAAAGCACTTCCAGAGTCTCCCGGCTGGTTTGCGTCCACGATCCATCCGACCTTAGGATAAAGCCCGGTGTCGTTCTTTCCCGGGCAAGTATCCTGCGTAGTCTTGCTGCTTCGTTAACCTCGCAAACTGAGCCACAAAATTCCCTCCACGAGTCCCTCTTTACTGTTCTTATTCTACTCTTATAAAGCCTGAGCCCCGTCCTGTACAAAACCCAGTCTATATCGTTGCCGGAGCTTTTGGCCCTGTTAAAGAGTGCTCGGGTGGCTCTCCTCAGTGCCGCCAGCTCAGAGGTCCACCATCCTGGCTTGCTGCCCTTGCGTGGACGGCTTATTGGACAGGAGCTGGTAAAGGCACTGCGGAGTGCCCCAGACAGGAAACGAGCCTGGCATTCGGTGTTCTCCCCCCTAAGCCTCGCCTCGTAACCAGACACTTTGGCCGCGGCTAGTTGAGAGAACCTCTCCCAGTCCGTTTTCTTGGGATTTCTGAATGGTGCTGTCGGTGGCAGTGAGACACTAATATTGAAGAGAATCCTGGAGTGATCCGAAAAGGAATACTCAGCGGACACTCTCCAATCTACAATTTCTATGTCCCTAGCACTACTAAGGGTCAGGTCAATAACTTCTGATCTAGTTTTATTGCTAAACGTGGGAGTGTTTCCCCTATTGCAAATGACTAGGTTATAATCAAGAATAAAATCAAAAATCGACTCACCCCTCTTGTTGATGTCGCTGCTTCCCCATTGCGTGTGGTGCCCGTTGGCATCGCATCCCATCACTAGCCTTGATTTGCTCCGGTGGGCAAATCCTGCTAGCGCGCGGACTTGGTGCGGCGGTGGGTCCTCCGCATCAAATGGGAAGTACGCTGACGCGAGTAGGAGTGAACGTTCCTGACTCGGCTCACACACAATTGTGGTTAAATCCGGGGAGCTGTAGGAAGGAAGAAGAAAAGCATTAATATTATTCTTAACCAATATACAGGTCCTTACCTTTGTTGTTGCCGCAGGTTCGAAGGTTCTGTACTGACGCGATTTAAGCCCTGCAACCCTCCCTCCACTCAACCAGGGTTCTTGGACCAAAGCCACGTCGATGTCGTCCTTCGTCAGGGTTAGGAGGAGGTCGACCGAGGCCGCCTTACAGTGGTGTAGGTTTACCTGCACCACCTTCATTAGGCTGTGGTCCTCCGCCCCCTCTGCCTTCTCCATCGTTCGGCACGCGGACCTTTATAGATCCGAAGCCGAACCGGATGGTACCTTTCTGCGTCCTAATGGCCTCCAGGGATTGCTGGTTTACCGCAAACCAGTAATTCCTTCCACCGTTCTTAGGGACATTGGACGAGAGAATCTCCCAATCCTGCGCCCCTAAGGACGGGTTCTGCTTCCCTATCAGACCCAGCACAGTGGCTCCCGACTCCGGGACTGGAGGCGGGATCCACACCACAACCGCTGGCCTTAAGGGAAGGGAGGAGCGAGGTAGGATCTCGAGCTTGGCCTTCGGCCAGATTTCGCCAAGGTTTGATATCGCTGACGATAAGAAGTCCAGAGCCTTCTTATTGCCGCAACTGATGACCTTGACTCCTCTTTGCCATCCAGCCCCCTCAAACTCTACCTCATCCTCCTTCCGCTCGGGTTTCGACATCTCGGCCAGCAGCTTCGCTTCCACGCGTAACCAGTTCGTCGGTGCGATCTTTCCATCTGGGTCCGATCTGTCGACTACGGCTATTTGCAGGCTTGCCTCTGCCTTGAAGCTGGCCGACCTTCTCACCTTTTTGGGGTCATTCCTCGGGCTCTCCTCCGCCGACCTGTTCCTTTTCTCCGCCCTACTGGCAGGGAGAGTTGGATTCGGTCCGGGTTTTGGAGCCGCGGCTATTTTCCTGACCCGGTCCTGGCGAGTCACCTGTGACCCACGGGAGGTCGATGGCTTCTCGTCCAGGGCACTCTTCACGCCCAGAATTGGCTTAGAGGCCGCCAGCGGGGAGGGCTTGGAAAGTACTTTCCCCCCCTCCTCCTTTGCGGCGGAGGCGGCAGTAGTCCTTTCGAACTTTGCCACCTTCTTCTCGCTGCCTTTCTTCATGTGGCGTTGTCTCTCGGTCAACGTGGAGGGGTCCTGACCGGCCAGCTTGCGAAGAAAACACTTCGCTCGCTTGTAGGCCCTTCGGGCTTTCTCCTCCTTGGACCGAGCTCCAGCCTGTCGAGTGCTGCTTAGGGGGGCATCCTCCAACAGAGCAGCCTCGGCTTCCAGATCAATCATCGTAGCTTGGCTGACCTGTGAAAGAGTCAATGACTCATTCTCGTCAGCCTCGCTCAGGACTAGATCCACGAGCCGAGTTCTGCAGTCGTCTTCATCGGATGATTCCATTGCAGCGGGGGGAGCTCGATGCTTGTCACCAAAAGTGACGCCATCTCGCTCGCGACGGTCGATTTGGGTTGTGTCGGTAGAGCCGTCACCGTCCGTAACCGTCCGTCCCATCACACTTTCGTCAATATTAATATTTTTGTTGTTAGAAATGTCCATGTTGTTCCCACGAGTATCGGACATAGGGAGGGTCCGCCTGCACAGAGGTCCGTGTGCACAGGTAAGGCTAGATAGTATCGAAGGTCGCCAGGTATTCGATACGCTCCGTTTGCGACTGAGCTATTTTTAAGCCTGGGTCCTCAGCCTAGTAGATCATCGGCACGGGTCGCGTGACACCTTGATCCAACCCAGAAAGTAGATAGGAGAAAATAGAAAGTAGCAGAGAAAAAAGCTGAAAGCGGTAGAGTTGGAGACGAAAGGTTAGGGAAATATACCGCTCCCTAGTCGGTCGCCAGAGCCTCGTCAGTAGGAAACAGGGGGAACCACGGGAAGGTGAGGATGACGCTTGCGAGGGGAGAGGCTATGTAATCGCTTCCCCTCGCCTTAACCCCCCTCTATTTGTGTTACTTATTTAGGTAACACAGTAAGATTTCTTAAACCGCCGATTCTTTTCTAAGCTTACGAGAACTGAGTGAAAATTTGCTTAATTGGCCTGAGAACCTCTGTTTGATTGAAATTTCGCCGTATCCAATTGCGGCGCAATCAATTCTCGGGTAATCAAATCTCGGTCACATCAAAAAATGTCTCGGGTTATTATTTATTTGATTTGTATTTGGTACACTTTTTGATATATTTTCTCTGTCATCTTTTTTGACATTTTATTCGTGAAATTGGCTACATTCAAACAAGTGGGAAATTTGCAAATTTTTCGGCATAAATCAAAATCGGTAGGGGAGCTCCAATCCTGTTGTTGTTGCCGTTGGTGTTGTTGTTTTTGGCGATGGTTACAACAACAACAACAACAAATCTTGCTCACTTCTGGTTCCGGTGTTATAGCCGTTTGAAATTTGACAGCCCATATCTCCTAAACTGTAAGATATATCCGATTAGTGTAAGTACCTTTATAAAGGTATTAAAAATATCTTCCATTTATATTATATTATATTTCATCGAAAAACTTATAGTTTTCGAGAAAAACGAATTTAAGAATTTTCACTATTTTTTTTGCAATTCATGTCTAATTTTCTATGTTTACGAAAAAAATTGTACAAAACCTGTTTTTAATATTTTTGTTTTAAAATTTGTATGAAAAAAATCGCGCGAAAAAATTTTTTTCGTAAGCAAATTTTTCATTTGCACACCGCGAACATAGCTGCAAAACTAGTAAGGCAAAACAACTCATACAAAGTGTAGTAGTAGACTTCTAAAAAAAAGATTGAGTACTTATGTTAGAAAAAGCGTTTTCTCCTGCACTCCTACACCTATAATAATGAAAAAAATATACGTGGAAAGATAAGAATCTCTAGTTTCTTATTTTCCACAAAATTATGTGGATTTATTTATCATTTTAAATAGAAAATTTTATTGAATTGAAAAAAAAGTACTGAAAATCTAATGTTACGTTTCTCTCGAAAACTATAACGTTTTCGATAAAAAGTTACATTACATAAATAAAAGATATTCAATTTGCCTTTGTAACGGTACCTATTATAACAGGATATTTGTTATAGTTCAGAAGATACAAGCGGTTATATTTCGATTTTCAAACGGCAATAACTCCGGAACCGGAAGTAAGCAAGAGTTGTTGTTGTTGTTGTAACCATCGCCAAAACAACAACAATAACAAGGTTGGAGTTCCCCTGAGGATCCCGATGTGTTCCAATTTTTCTATACATAATCTGGATAAAAATATGAATCTTAAGATAGTTCTTTATATAACGGCTAATATTTTAATATAGCCGATGGGCTTTGCGGCGTTTTTCGCTTCGAGAACTTGAAAGCAGTTTGACTTAGCCGAAAATAGCGAACGGCGCACGCGTACTCAAAATCCAATCTTAGGATGGAACTTATGAAAATCCATATCAAACTTTTGTATAGCGTTTACTACAAATTCGTAATCTTAGAACATTAAAACTCAAATTATAATGCATATTAATACCGTCAACGTAAAGAAAGGACTTAACATAGGCGAACTTGGACAAAAACTAACAGATATATTAAAAGAACCCCAACAACTTCTTTGGTAAATGTACAACATTAATAACTGAGAATGCACGTGTTCTTGTAAATATGTTTACTTTTATTTTCTAGTGCTCAGTCGCAGAAGTACCAGCACTTAAGTCGATTGCTGCTGCAGACTTATGAGTTGGCTCTAATTAGCGATGAACAGGAAGCTCAATCAACCTTCATGTCGGAACTGGTCTTGGAAGGAATGCAGGAGGAGCAGATTTGGCAGCAGTTGGAGTTAAGAAATAAAATTGTGGTGCCACATTTAGAGGACGGGATAGTTCACATGATCACTGTTCCTGAAGAAATATTAGAAATCGGACTAAACGAAAATGGTGGTAAGCAACAGGAAAACGACATGGATAATTATTGTTTTGGTATGGAAAATGAAAGTGATAGTAACAGTAGAGACGATTGTGAACAGTATGAATCAGAAATTACCTTGAAACCAAAGAAAAGTGAAGCTTCCGTGGTTGATGATAAATTCTTTAAACTATGTGAAATGGAAGCTTTCTTAGAAGCAGAGTATGCTAAGGAAATGCATAAAGAAAATACAAAAAATTCAGTAGAGGATGATGATTGCATTGACTTTTTTGGGAAACTTGGAGAAGATGAAGATGAGGATGAAAGTCTAAAATACAAAGACTTTTTCGATAACGATTCAGAAGGCGAGGTCAGTTCTATTCACAAGAATGAATCATTTAATGAAATCAGAAATAACAAATTAAATTTTGCTGGGGAAGAAAAAGTCGATAAGTTGGGTAATGTAGAGGAATGTGATGAAATTGGTTTTAATAAGAAAAGGGATGACAATAATACATTAAAAGAATGCGCATTAAAACAAAAGCAATGCGAATTTCAAATGCACTCTGATTCCAAAACAGTAGCAAACGACGACATTGCAGAGGAAGAACCTAAATCGTCATTTGAAATGCTTCAGAAGCGTATACAGCGTCGTATACAAGAATATGAAGATGAAGTATTGGGTGAAAAGCCATGGCAATTAAGGGGCGAAATAAAAGCCGCGAGTAGGCCTCAAAACTCTTTGCTTGAAGAAATTTTGGAGTTTGAATCCACAACCCGCCCTGCTCCTATAATAACGGAAGAAACCACACGTCGTTTGGAGGATATTATACGCCAGAATATCAAAAATAAAGCCTGGGATGATGTAAAATTGAAAGTCAAACCCATACATTCGCCCAACGAATATCGTAACGAACTCGTTCTAGATCAAGAAAAATCCAAGCAGTCGTTGGCCAAAATTTATGAGGACGAATTTAAAAATGAACTAGAAAAATTGGATCCCAACCACGCTGCCAAAGAGCAGACTGAACCTAAAGAACACCAAGAAATTCGTACTCTAATGCGCGATCTTTTTATTAAACTCGACGCATTGTCAAACTTCCATTTTACAACAAAGCCAGTGACGCCCGAGGCTCGTATTATTACTAATACACCCGCCATATATATGGAAGAGGTTGCACCTGTCGCTGTAAGTGATGCCAAGTTGATGGCACCGGAAGAAATCTTTAAACGCGAAAAGTATGCGTTGATCGGAGAGACCGAACGCACGAAAATGGACAAGCATCGTGAACGTCGCAAGAAGAAGCAGAAACAACGTGCCGTTATCAAGGCTAAAGAGGCACAAGAATTAAAGAAGCAGAAAATGGGTATCCCCGTTTCAAAGAAAGATGTTAATACTGAGGTTACAAAATATAGAAATGTAAAAAAGGTAAAGAATCTTATGTATATTTGTATACGCATATATATAAAGTGCGTTTTAATATAACTATTTAATATCTAGTATATAACATACGTATGCTAGTAATATCAGCCATACGCCATTTTTTTTTCTCGACTAAACCCACACGTCCTAGCTTTTTGTCCCAACTTATGCAGAACACCCTGTATAAGGTACGAGTACACATAATAATAACTAGTAATAACTGTTATCTTTAATGGTGTTTCTATAATGATTTGTTCTGCTGATAAGATTATACATATTCTTACTACCTTAAATACACATATATCTAGAATAACAGTATCTTACTTTAAAAATACATATAAATTACAAATTCTAACTTACAGATTAGCACCAGCAGCGATTACGGATCATTAAAGTCTTCCAAAGCATTCTTCTCCCAATTACAAGACAGGGCGGCAACAAACAAACTAACGTTTAAGAAGCCAGATACACAAATAATATCGGCGAAAAAATTGAAATTATAGACTTTTTTTTAAACTAAATTATTCTCAATTAAAAGTAATCATTTTATTATTATCTAATATTTTCATTTTATTTATTTATCCACTGACGCCTAAACCATTAGAATACAATTCTTTTAAGGTTACATTATAAGATATAGCAGGAAATTTTAGATAAAGTAAAATGAAACTAAATTAAATTAAATTAATTAAATTAAAAATAGGATAATATAACTCGTTATATCACAGCCAAGGATCGCAGTTTTGAACGAAGATAGGCGATCAAACTTGCGTAAACCAAACACATAACGTGTGACGTAGTTGAATGCTAGCTGTAATTTTAGCTTTGACGAGGAGTCCAACTCACTATACCATTTCAGAGTATGTGATTAAGGGGAGGAATAGTTGAAGTGCAAGCATTCGTCTGATGTGCATGTCTGAGTTGTATTGGCAGACCTTCTTAGGTTACGTAGCAAGTGATATATCTTACTAACCGTGTAGTTGACGTGGTCGATACAAGAAAGGGACGTGTTAATATATACACCAAAGTTTTTAAATTTGGACACTTCATTTAGCCTACATGAGTTTACAAAGATATCAGGCGAACTAGGCAAGATTTTCTTATTATATAAAAAATATATTAGCATTTAACTGAATACAAACATTTTCTATAAATTTATTTTTCATTAGCGATAACACTATTCCAAAGTCAGTTTCGGCTTAGTAGCACGGAATTACCTACACTTACCTTAGTTACAAACATTGAAAATATCATTTACATACAAACAGAATAAAAGAGGTCCCAGTATTGTCTCGTGAGGGACTCCAGCATTTAATAGCTTGTAGTTAGAATAAGCATTCCCTACCTTAACTCTTCGAAGTCTCCCTGATAAGTAGCTGAAAGCCAAAAAAATGATTTAGTTTAAAACAAAAACGATTGTGCTGAACACGATCAAAAGCTTTGGAAAATTATAGCAAGCCAATTAGGGTAACTGATCCAGCATCTTAAGAATGCCTAATGTAATATCTTACGAAATTTTTTGAAATAACTGGGGGAAATGAAATCATACTAATTAAAATATTTCAGAATATAATCATGAAATCAAGATATCGTGGCCCTATACCGTACGATGCTGGAGGGGATAATGGAAATATTGCTTACAGTTTAAAAGTTCTGTACAGTAATTTGTTTTTGTAAAAATGTTGAGTACATTATTTTAATTTACCAATTTAGCCAGACAGAATAGATATACGAGTATGCCTTATACATATATCTGACCGGAGTTGTCGAAGGAAAAAGCGAATCGTCGCTTTTTAGCTTTTTAGCGAATCCTCGTAGGCGAATTCTCGCCTACATCTAATGGACAAAGTCCAGATTCTTGCATTATATGCCCGAAAACAATTTTGAGTGGCTACAACTCTTTTTACTGTAAAAGAGTTAAAAAAATAAAATTTAGTGTCAATTGATACTTGACAATTTTTCCCTCGTTCGCCGTCAATAAGTAAGTACATAAGTTCTTTATTGAGACAAAGCAAATTTTTACAGATGCCTTAAACACAATCAAAGACGCAAGATTCATTTTTAACTGTCAAAATTACACGGGCTCTTATGGAGATCGAGAAATTACGCATCTCGCATTCGAGCTAATTCTAATTTTGACGGATGCAAAAGCGTTTTTGTTCTTCTTTGTTTGTGTTTGTTTACATTTCATTGTTTTTTCTATTTCAGTTGCTGTAAAATTATCTGAGTGTTTTTCTGTTGCTTTTTTTTATTATTATTCTGTATAATATATTATTTCAATGTATTTTAAATATATTATAATATACATAAAAATAAAAAAACTTCGAATAAACTTCGAGAATTTTGGTTAGAATGAATCTATTGTTCTCTACAGTCAAATATTTGACATTTCATACTTCTGCTTCCCGAAAATGATTTGGTTTAAATCCGAGCCATTTCTTGATTCGCTGCCTTGAATCTTGCGTCTTGCGTCTTTGATTGTGTTTAAGGCAAGAGTTTACAAGACTTATAACTAAGGAGTTTGACATATCCAGGGCTGTAATGTTTAGCCTAGTGAGACAATTTCGATACTTTTTTTTTTTCAACCAAAGTACAATTTTTCGATATAGTGAGAAGAATATATGAGTGCAAATATAACTATTAAAGATATGGTATCTTTTCGGTCAGAAGGTTATAAAAAGCTTTTGCTCCCGGAGCTTTATAAGTTTCTTATGGATAGGGCTAGCCTAATGGCTAAGATTAAATGACTTAAAACTAGAGACTAGAATTAGGTAACAAAAGGCACAAATGTGTTTGTTTGCGTTTCTGTACAAACTAAATATATTAAGACTATTGTTACATATGAGGTAATTTAGAATAATTATCTTCCGATGGTGACAAGGTTCGGATAAAAGGTTATAACAATGAGTTACTTATAATTATAAAAATAGGAGTTAATTTGGCTTTGTTATGCATGATGTGCTGAAATGTAAAGGTGTTTTGAATTCTACATGTTGTTAGCGGAATGATTAGCGGAAGTTAGTTCCTTTGGTTTTGGGAAGGTTGGGAACGTTAGCCTCTGTTTTGAAAGGAGCGTTTGTTTTGATAGAAGGAGGGGATTAGAGGATAGGAATCGCTGCCGGTTAAGGCAGTGTCAATATCGATAGATTCTATTGATAGCGGGGATAGGTAGTTGGATGAGTTCCAAGGTGTTCTGCAAGAGGAGAGGAGAACGTCCTTTATTACTTCGTTATCAATATTGTGTAAATTTGTAATACATTTTTTCATTAATCTTAATGAATATCTCAGAAAAGGCTCAACCCCAGACTTACTGTATATATATTGGTTTGAATATTTTTTGTTAACGGACTGGAAATTTTTGTTTATGCTATGGCGAATTACTTCTCTCAAAAACCTCAATCTCTCTTGCCACGGTCGCGGAGAAGGAGAACCAGCAGGGGAAAGCGTAGGTTAGGATTGGTCTAATTAGTGTTTTGTAGAATAGTAATTTGGAGTCTTTCGAAAGGCCGCTATTTATCTTGAAATATGGCGCTAACATTCCATACACACGTTTCGCTTTGGTCAGTACAATTCTTGCGTGGGGGTTAAATTTAAATAGGTTATGGAAATTAACACCTAAGTATTTGAGGTGAGGTTTAAAAGGAATTCTAACGGCATGAATCTCTAAGAGAAGTGTTTTACTGTTTTTAACTACTCCTGGCGGTCCTTTACCTGGCGCGTTTCTAAAGCAAATGCATTCGGTTTTCGGGATATTGAGGCTGATTCCCCACTTTTTATAGAATTCATTGATTTGTTTTATATAGAGAGAGACAATGTCCAGGGCATCAGTGGGGTATTTAGAATGTGCATAAACCAAAGTGTCATCAGCATAAAGAAGGGCGAATGAGTTATTACCATTGGCAGTGAAGGAATGCGGAAAATCAGATAAGTAAATATTAAAAAGGAGGGGGCCAAGTATTGAACCTTGAGGCACTCCACGTTCTACCCTCCTTATATTGGATTTTGTTTGGTTAATTTGTGAGAAAAAACGTCTGTCAGAGAGAAAACTGTCTATGAGTTTAACAATCACAGGAGAGAAGTTGAGTTGGATTAACTTAAAGAGTAGGCCATCCCACCAACCACAGTCGAAAGCTTTCTCCACGTCCAAGGAGCAGGCGACAGTGCATTTTTTCCCCCTGAGGTTTAAGGTTATGTCACTGTGGATTTTTATTAAGGCAAGAAGTGTAGAGTGTCCGCATTTGAAACCAAATTGACTGTCACTGATGGGGTTTATACAGTTATCTGAAGGATCCATTATTTTGTGAATGATCACTCTTTCAAGGATCTTTCCTAAGTTGGAGAGAAGGGCTATGGGTCGGAAATTAGTGATATCGTTGCTGTGTGCCTTTTTTTTATTGTTATAAGTTTCGCGGTTTTCCAGCAAACCGGAAAATATCCATTATTTAGAATAATTGTTAAAAAGTCGAGAGTAGATTTAGAAACTTTTTTTAGAATAAAATTTGAGAGATCATCAGGTCCAGCGGATTTTTTAGCATTGCAGCTTTTTAGAATATCTTCTATTTCTTTATTAGAGGTGAAGTAGGTGGGAAAATTAGGAGTTAAGGCGGAGTTATCCTGGTCAAAGTTAAAGATACTTGGCTTGCAATCTCTAAAAGATAGACGCAGTCTTCATTCGTTGATTTTTGCTTACAAAATTTTGTCAGAGGATATTAAGTGTATCGATCTGTTTAAACTTTTCTATCTTTATGACGCTCCTAGGAGTCTAAGGCAGAATCGCCTGTTTGTTTAAAAAATGTCCATAGGACTAATTGTGCTAGTAATGAGCCTATAGCTAGGTGTTTACACCTATGCAACTGTTTTGTACATATTATTAATTTCAATGTAAATGAGGCTAAGTTTAGGTTAAATTTATTTACTATTTTTAATTAGCTGTAGGAATAGGCTGTAAGATTGTAAATCGGTAGATCGAAATAAATAAGTAAATAAATAAATAAATAAATAGCAGCTCTGTCCGCACCAGTGACTATAAAAATTGTCGAAATTTCCAGACAGTCCGACGTTGATGAAGAGATTCAGGTAGTTAGAACAGCCATGGAAAAAGATAAGTGGGAGAGAAGAGCCTCGCCATACAAAATTTTTCGAATTGAGCTATGCTTTGCTGACAAAATATTACTGCGTGGAACTAGAATTGTTATGCCATAAGTTTACGGCAAGAAACATGGAACTTAGCACATGAAGGTCATCCTGGAATTTGTGTTATAAAACGACGCTTAAGATCTAAGTGTGGTGGGTTAAATTGGATGAACAAGCAGAATACTATGTACGGAAATGTCGTGGATGCATCAGCACCAAATGCACCAGAACCTTTAAAAATTAAAGAATTGCAAACAGAACCATGGAAAGATATAGCAATGGATTTTCTAGGACCGCTACCTTCAGGACATAACGTTCTTGTAATAGTCGATTCATCGAAGTCATCATTATGAAAAAGATAGACTCAATAGAAATACTTAAGAGACTCAGAGGCATTAGTTTTGCAACCGCCAATCGTGAGAGGGAGATAGAAGTGAAAACGTTCAACACCCCACACCAATCCGAGCGCCTCCTTTTTGGTTTGAGCATATCTACTCTCGACATTGGATAAGCTTTTGCATGCAAAGGATATTACTCTGGATTCTCCTGCCTCATTGTATTGTATTAAGACTGCACCCAAGCCTACTGGCCTAGCGTCAGTGATCAAGGAAGTTCTATCGTGGACATCATAATACCCCAAAATCATATTACCTTTTTCAATACTTAGAATGCTTCATCATACTCCAATTAAATATTACTATATATACTCCAATTAAATATTGTGCTTTTCTTCGTTAATTCTCTGACTGGTGCTGTTAACGTTGCCAGATTATGTTGAACTTTATCAAATGCTTTAGAAAAGTCTAAAAGGCCAAGTAGTGTTAAGCAACCAGTGTCGTAAAAAGCTCTAATGTCATCAGATTTTAGCTAGTGAAGACGACATCCGACCAGGACGAAAACCAGATTGTAGTGGAGATAGAAGTTTAAAGTAAACAAATATAAATATTCAGATATCTGAAGATTCATCAACTTTTCACGCAATTTACTTAGTCATGATAAAATGCTGATTGGCCTGAAATCAAGGGTTCAAGAGGATAACTTTTTTTACCAATTGGTAAGACGACAGGGATTTTCCAGAGGTCAGGAAAAGTATAGGTTTCAAAGCAATGGTTAATTATATGAGTCAGGAGACTGATTATGTGATTAACTTTATGAACCTTGTAGGAATGCTATGGTCACCTATTGCATTTGATTTTATATCCCTGATGCACATACTAACCTCCAGTTCAGAAATTGGTAAAAATTTTAATGTCTGTTCGATGGAAGGTATATAAGTATCAGGAATACAAGGTGTACAGGGTGAAACAAAAGCAAAGAAATAATTTAACGCCTCCGGCAGTTTAACGCCTCTCGATATGGCAGTCAAAGTTACATATACTGCACACACCAAGCTTATAATTGTCATTCCATTTCGTTTTTGTAGGAACAGAAAAATTAAGTTTCGAGGAAAAATATCTCGACTTAGATAACCTGATCAGTTGCACCGCCTACATTTATTGTTGTAGGAAATCTTCTGCTCACCTCATGCATCTGATTTCTCTTCCTAAGGACCAGTTTTTCAGTGCTCGTTTAAACGGCGTTTAAACGACTTTTAGTTAAACGTCAAACAAAAGTTAACTGAGATTTGGCACCTATTATGGCAGCACGTCAATATTTTCATTTTTACAAAGAACAGCTGTTCTGGTGCAAATAAACAAAATTATTAGCATAGTTTTGAACAAAGGTAAATGTCTGTACTCGAAAAAAAGCTGTTTTTATCTATTAAATAAAAATAAAAATAGATAAATTAACCGGAGTTTAATTGGAGTTTAACTCACCAATATTGGCCGGTTAACCTGCGTTTAAACGAGCACTGAAAAACACAATGTGTCGTTTAAACGCAGTTTAACTGAGAATCGACGATAACCGAGCACTGTAAACCTGGCCCTAATAGCTCTATGCACATTAGCATTAAACGAGGAGCAAGCTTTATTTTTAATCCTAATTGATTTTGGTGGAACGTGTTTTTTAAGGACGTCAAGAATAGCAGTAGGTAAAGATAAGGATATGATAAGGATCCTGAATAAAACTATGCAACAGACACGCATTAAAGGAAGAGAGGAAAAGTTTATGTCTAAAGAGCAAAAAATAAGATCATGATCAGAATGGAAGTAAATATATTTGGTCAAACAGTAATATCAGACACAACAAACTAATCTAGGGTCATATTATATGCATTATATGCGAAACGCGGAGGCATGTTATCATTAACAATATTGAACCCGAGAGAGTCAAAAAGATCACAGATCGATTTCCTTTTAGAGCGCCAGAAAGAAGATTAATATTGACCTCACCACAAATAATAACATAGTCATAACTTTCGTTAATTTCAGATAGAGTAGAGAGATATGGATACAAATTATTGCTACGACTATAGTTATATACACAGTACAAAATCAGACTAGAATCTACATATATACATACATATATAAAATACCTGTGTGTCTGTCTGTTAGCAAAATATGTCCGGGACTTTTTTTTGGACTTCCACATCAATTACAAACCTGCATTTTTTCACAGATGTTCTTGGGCGTCTAATGTTGTTGAAATTTTCTCATCAAATTTATATATACTAGTTCTTATTATAAATAACAATTCGAGCATTCAGATTATCTCTGTAGTAAACGGCAACCACACCACCCTTCTTTCTATCCTTGTCATTTCTGAATAGTTTAAAATTATTAATGCTGCAGTTTTCGTCAATTACATCAGGGTAAAACCACGTCTCCGATACACAAATAACATTCACAAAGGAGCACTCAAAAACATACCTGATATACGCTAGTTTAGCTGGGTTCAGACTCCGGGAATTCAAGTGTACTACGTAAAAATCAGAGTGTTGTTTATTTTAAAATATTTTTTTCCTTCATTCCTTCTACAAGAAGGATCACGGACAGTGATGAAAGAATAGGGTTTTTGTCGCTGATCCTTCGACGTGAACGACCACCGAAATTAGGAGCTGAAATGAGAACATGCATATTAATTTGATATTCTTACGTTTATTGTTAGAAATACTTCTTGCTGCTGGCCTGACTCTTGACTGCATCTTACTTGACCAACTACCTGTTTGATGGATTTATATATCTTTTGGATTCGTTGGAACACATACAAAAATGTTGGGGCTGAAGTACCCGCTGTTAATTTTGTAATTCTTTTCAATTGATGCTCATCTTATGTGTTTATTCGTTATGTTGTACTGCCGTGGTTGCCCCACAATTTGGAACAAATATTCGCTTGATCTGTAGTCCAAGTTGAAGGTTGAGATTTTCGCCAGAATCGTCATTTGTAAAAGCCGCTGGTGTTCTTATTTCACTTGCGTACCTTATGCGTTACACCCTGTATACGTTATTTTACTTAAATATTATTTGTTTATTTTTTAAAATTTTAAAATAAGACGAATTTAAATCATTATTATTTAAATTAAAATTAGTTTAATTAATATATTTGAATTCTTATGCTAATAAGGGAAGCTTAAATCATTGTTATTTAAATTGAAGTTAATTACAATTAACTTAACTACAATTAACTTAATTACAATTAAATTAATATATTTAATGCTTATTCTTTTATTATTTATATACATACATATACATATATGTTATTATTTATAGGTATACTTTAAATTTTAGTTATGTATGCGAATCTATACATTGACCAAGAAACTTTTAAATTTTGATTTTTCGTTGGCATCTCTGAATCAACTGTTTCTCCAAACGTATGATTTCTCTGTGTTACGCTATTTGCGTTATTATCTTTAAATTGATATTGGTTTTTAAGTCTCTTGTACCTTATGTTCACAATGAGTTTGGTTCCTTTGAATTCCGTTTGCTGAATTCGGCTTCTGCTTTTCGTACCTCTGTTTCTGCAAATTCTGTTGGGGATTTTGGTTCCCTGCTGTAGTTTAGGCGTATTTTTCCCCTGACCTCTATAACTGTAATTCGAATTCCTCTTGGTGTTGTTTGTCCATAGGTCCTGCATCTGCGGATTGCTGCACTGTTTCTGACTTTAGCTATTTATTCTATACCGATTTTGGTTGCGGTGGTAAATTTTGCTCGTGGTCTTTCTTGTTTGTTTTTTTTCTTGGTTTTCTGACATAAATAATTAACTCGGTATTGCTAAAGTTATCGCCTTACCAAAACTATTTGTGAAAATAATTGTTTTCCACATATCAAGAAGTTTTAACGCTTATATTTCTCCAGCTCAGCACGGTTTTTGCGCTGGAAACTCTGCAACTACCAACTTGTTGGAATTTGCATCGAAAGTGATCAAGAATTTTAATTTTGGTAAGCAAACGAATTTTATCCACACGGATTTTAGCAAAGCATTTTATGTAGTGAACCAGAACCTCTTTTCAGGAAACTTGTTAAATTGGATAACCTCTTATATTAGTTATCGTACCCAAATAGTACTCTTTAATAATACTGAATCCAACGAATTTATGGTTTCATCTGGAGTCTCTTTAAGGTTCTATTCTTCGTTTTCATAAATGATTTAAACCAAAAGTTATATAGAACTTAGACATACATATTGTTGTTTGTGGATGATGTAAAAATCTTTCTTTCCTATAAAAATGAAAATGAAGCCAAGCTGCTTCAACAAGGTCTTGACTCTTTGATTGCATGGTGCAGCATGAAATTCTTGAAACTAAACTTAAAAAAGTGCAAACAAATGACATTTACTCGATCAAACGCAGTAGTTTTTAATGACAGTATTGACAATTATAAACTTGATACATTGGAGACTGTTGATGATCTTGGTATACTTTTGGACCGGAAAGTTCGTTTTCACATGAAAATGAACCGGATATCAAGCAGAGCCAATAGCATATTGGGTTTTATAAAACGATGGTCTAAAGAGTCTATGGACACATATATCACCAAGATGCTATTCAATACGTCAAATTTTGGAATATGCATCACCGGTCTGGTGTCCGGACCTCTGCTGCCATATTGCGGAAATTGAGTCTGTACAAAAACAGTTCCTACTTTTTTGTCTCGGGAATTTGCGATGGGATCCAACTATAAGAGTAGTACACATTAAATGTTCCTCGTATTTCATCAAGAAGATACGACTATCTCAAGCTGAGCTTCTGCAGATCAGCATATCTTCAGCAAGAACCACTCCGGAGAGCTTGTGCTGATTTTAATTCTATTATTTCATTTATAAATTTATCCGATTCTGTTATTGTAACAATACGAAAAATTTTAATTTTTTTATTTAATAAAATTTATAAAGATTTAAAAATTTATTTTAAATTTATTTAGATTTGTTTAATAAAACTATAAAGTCTTAATGGCTTAGTTTTAAGTTCAAATAAATTAATAACTGTCTCGGCTAGACTGCCGTCCTTCAGTAGGTCCCTTAATGTTTGGTTTTCTAATTTCAACTCTTTCAAACAGTTTTCCTGGAGCTGTTTCGCTAATTAATGACTGTTGTATCGGGTTTTTAAAAAGTAAACTCGTTTTTCCACTTGTTCAATTATCCGTTTTTGCTGTTTGTCAAATTTACTTTGACGCGCACCAAGAAACCATTTATGTGTAGATTTTTTTGATATTAGGCTTAAAATTCGCGCAAATGTCCAAGCTATCGATATAAATAAAAAGGGTAAAAAAGTCTCGGGAACATATTTTTACATACAGATATATAGCAGTTTTTTGTCTTTTTTCTTAA
This sequence comes from Myopa tessellatipennis, assembly GCA_943737955.2. Classification (NCBI taxonomy): domain Eukaryota; kingdom Metazoa; phylum Arthropoda; class Insecta; order Diptera; family Conopidae; genus Myopa; species Myopa tessellatipennis. The sequence continues at coordinate 50,350,598 of OX031316.1, read as the reverse complement.
AAAATTCCTCTTTTGAAGTTACGATTCCAGCAAAAGGTTTTAAACTATTTTTCGGATTTCAAAGTAATGTTTGCAAAAAATATGCGTGCATCCTTCCTCTTTAATGTAATCTTAGTTGTTATCGAATCGGTTACATATGTCAGCTGTGGTAGCTCTTCAAGTGGATGGGCCTTAACATAAAGTCGCCAAAAATTTCAAAAACGATTATCTCGAAAACGGATCGTTTAATTTTTTTATTTTATCATTTTTGGAGTCAGCGAACCGATATCCTTTAGAATATGTTGTCAAACAGCGTGTAGGGTATATGAACTTCGACCAGGCCGAAGTTTGTTTGCGGTTGACGTGAAGTTATTCTTATCATATAAAAATGAGCATGATGCAATGCTCCTGCAAGATGATCTTATCTCATTGCTTGCATGGTGTAACGTAAACTGTATGAAGCTGAACTTAAATATGTGCAAACAAATGACATTTGCTCGCTCTAACCCATTAATATTTAATTATAGTATTGGCGATTATAAGCTTGATTATTTGAATGCTGCTGAGGACCTTGGTGTAGTCCTGGATCGTAAACATCGTTTTTATATTCACATAAACCGCATATCTTGCAGAGCCGCTAGTGTATTAGTCTTTATTAAACGTTGGTCTAAAGAATTTGATGATCTCTATATCTCTAAGATATTATTTACCTCATTAGTTCGGCCTCTATTATTATTATTATTATTTATTTATTGTATTCCATATCTTCAGTATATATATTTGACAATAAAGATTCTGCTAAGCCTATACTAGGCTTGTCTGCAGAAAAATGAGTAATATTGGCATATGTTTTGATAAGCAAAAAAAAAATTCCACATTACATTTCAAGATGTTAACTTCATATTAGAATTGAATTACTTAAGTGCTATGTAAAAAATATATCGAAAAATTAAAGTTAAAGTCAGCTTTATCGTTTGTTACTTATGTTGTTACAAAATGTTTGTGGCGTAGTTGATACTATGTTGGCTGATGACTCGTTAATAATGTGCTTTTTGATGCTGTTTTTCCCTCTTGTATTTTGCGTGTGTATGTGTCTGTGCAGCTTATGTTACCTTGTTGTATTGTGCTACATCGGTATTTGTTGTTGTAGAACAACAAGTCGATTAAATTTTAAGGTTGTGGTGTCTTGCTATTGTTGTGATTTTTGGTATTTGGTCGTCACTTTATATGTCTTTATGTTTTTCGTTTTTTATTAATTGATCAGCACGTCTTCGTTAATAAAATATTTTTTTAATTGCTTCTTCCTTGAATATGTGTTGGTTATATTAATTAGGTGTACCGGAAGTGTATTTAACAGTTTTGGAAGAGCTACTCGTAGTGTTCGAGCGCCGTAGCTATTGCTGAACCTTGGAATTGTCCTTCTGCTCTTCGCCTGGTGTGATGCTCAAGGCTTAGCTCTATTCTGTACTGCTGTTTAGTGTAGAATTCGTTCAGCAGGGTAAGATGGACGATTTCTTTTACAGTTAGTAGGAATAGTTGCTTGCTTAAAGGAACGTTCATGTTGATGTTTGTAGTGCGTTTTGCTAAAATTTTGAGTAGCCGATCCTGATACCTTTGGATTAATTTAAACGTTGACGAATTTCCCCACGCAGTTATGCCGTGTCGTCTTTGTTACTCAGCGAGTGCAAAGTAGACCTGTCGTACGACGTTTATATTGCTGCAGTTGCTCAAATAATGGAGCATATACGCTGTTTTCCTGAGCTTTTTGCGCAGACAGTCAATATGGTCGTTCCATTTTAAGTTGTGATCAACCCATACTCCCAAATATTTGAATGAATTTACTTGTTCAATTCTTTCCGCGCATGAGCAGTCAGAGATTCTCGCACTACTATACAAATGTAGGCACTGCATGTCATGTGACACTATCCTAATATCTTGCCGCAATATATTTGGAGTTTTTACATGTAAAACTTTGGTTTTTTATGTATTTATTATCAGCCCGTGATCGTGCGACCAACGCGCTGCTACGTCAAACTCATGTTGCGCAATTTTTATCGCCTCGGAAATGTTCTTGTACGTTACAACAATCGCTGTGTCGTCAGCGTATGCGAAGATTTTGCTTTTCTTTAGTTGTTTTATCATGTTGTTTGTGTACAGTATGAAAAGAATTGGGCCTATCTTCGACCCTTGAGGGACACCACACGTGATGGGAGTTTCATCGCTACATTTATTTTGTATTTTAACACGAAAGCTTCTTAGGTGCAAATACTCCTGGAACCACCTTAGTGTGTCGCCACGTATGCCACTGTTTTGAAGCGTTAAGATTAGCGTTTCCTGTGAAAGCGTATCGAATGCTTTGCTATAGTCTAAAAATCAGGGTTCGGAAAGCACGCACCGCGGGCAGCACACCCCGGCACATTCACAACGATTGTGTTGTCTCGTTTCACTTGCTCTGCCCTTACGACTGTGCTTCACTTTCACAACACAATCGACGTGCGAGAGCTAGCTACAGCAACACAGCCATGTGTTTCGGAGACGAACGCTAGCACAAAACACACTTTCAATATACACCGAGCTCAGCCCCTCTCATGTGTTTCACATTTGCTTCACCGCACCGACAGAGAGAAAGCAGCGCACGAAGTAGCTCTAGAATTGTGCTAGCAAAAAGAGCCGAATTGTGGCACGAAAAGGGCTGAATTGTGCCAGCAAAAAGGGCCGAATTGTGCCAGCAAAAAGTCCGAATTGTGCTTCGAAAAGGCCTGAATTGTGCGTGCTAGATGTGCAGCTAGGCAACACATCCAAGGCAAAGTATTGTGCGCAGATAAAGGCATTGAATGAGCGTTTTTTGTGTTTTGAATGCAACATTGGGCCGAGCTAAGTATTTAGATAAGACTTTTATTTTAAAAGTCATCGATAAAAGTTGTTCAGCTGACTTTTTTGAAATAAAAGTTATTTTAAGAGTTATTTTGAAGAAGTGTGGAGAAGCACGAATATGAGGTTAGGTTTGGAACAAGCTACTTGAGACTGAAAATAGTTAGTTTTAAATTACCTAATAATTAATAAGCAATATTAAGTTTTTAAAATACAAAGCACAATACATTAATTGTTTTGTAATGACACTATAGTAGGTTTTCGGCAAATGTATATACATATGCATATGTTTATTTCAGAACATTTCGTTAGTACTTATATAGTAAAATTTTGCATCAAAGACAATTTGGTGGCCTGATATTTATATACTCTAACTGTGTGCCGCGACAGTAGATGTAAATCAAACTACCCAAAATCCACAAAATGATGACAACATTTACATGGAACTAGAGAGAGAGCTCTTTACGCCCACAACGCAAACTGAGCAGAACAACGCAGATTTCAGAAGCAAAATATCAGCAGTATGCGACATCAGACGTCAACCACTGAACGCAAACGTACTTAATTTTTGGGAAAATAATCCTACTTTGCAATCAGACGTCAAATACGTTATAGAAGTCGCTCTTGCTGTTCCAGCAACACAAGTGTCTGTGGAGCGCTCTTTTAGTGCGCTATCCACTATTTTAACTAAAAATAGATATAATTTAAATGAGGAGAATTTACAAAATCTCTTACTTATTAAACTTAATAAAGAAATATTTAATAATGTGAAAATGGAAACATAAAATGTTGGTTTAACATAATGCAACTTATAATAGTATATCGGAGTAGATAATAAGTTCTAAGAAATAAAATAATCGTTAACAGTTTATTAAAATAAATCTTTTTTTTATATTTTAAGGAAATTATGGATTATGATTAGTTATTATTTTGATGTAGTACCGCATTGGAATTTCCAACACAACGGTGAAAACCGCATCGAAATCGCTACACCCGTCTAAGAGTTAATTAACTTTCAATTAATATGCGACTAACTCGACTTTGATACAAATAAAAGATTTTCTATCTAGAAATAATTGCGTCTGCATTTCTGCTTTACAGCCTTATCATGTATTTTTAAACGCAAACGCAACCTCAAACGCAATGCGTTTCAAATGGCATAATGGAACTTTTACGAGTAGACTGCGTATGAGTTTTGAGGAGAACACAAACTTTACGTAGCCTTGCAGACTTCTCCTGTTTGCAGAGCACAAAGAGTTACCATGTATGAAGCAATTCTCAATTCTTCCAAAAATACGAAAAGCACAAAACAAAACGCGAAATAAACGCAACGCGAAAAGATACATGATAAGGCTGTTAATTCGTTATAACCGTTTAACGAAAACAATCAACAACAACAACACAGTCATTCACACACAAGCGGATCGATGAGTTGTTGTTGCTGTTTCAAAGCATGGTCGCCGCTGTACTGTAGCTGCTGCCGATAAGGGCTGCGGTCCAGATAATGCTGGATACAAATACACTGCGATCAAGGAATAAACATAACAAATCTCAGCGGCACACAGTTAGGGTCCCCGCACACTACAGACTTTTTAAAGCCCGATAGTTTGTTTACATTCTTAATGTGCATGGAGTCATATGGAAGCGCGCACACTACACCGACCCGATTTGAGCAGACACAAAAGTTGAATGTGCATCAGCTTTGCGTTCAAACTTTTCTGCGATCAAACGATCGGCCGATAGCTTAATGTGCATGGCAGTCAATGAGAGTGCGCAGACATGCAGATTGTTGGTGAGGCCGACTTGTTTTTGAGAGCGAGTTTACGCGGAATTGTGGCGCGTTTTTGTTTATTCTTCTTTGCTATCGGGGATTTTTATGAATTGTAGAGAATTTTTCGTGTTTTTTTGGGTTGTTGTTTTTGGTGGATTCCTAATAAATAACAAAAGTTTATGCGAAGATTTGAGAAATATCAATCATTATTTGCGCACAACCGCGTAATTAGGAAGTGTTTTGGATCAGTGTCCAAATAATTATATTTGAAATGGAGTTGTCTTTTCCCACTACATCGCTAATTGTGGAATCTTCTATAGAAAAGTTAATAGAGGAAATTGAGAAGAGACCAGCGCTTTACAAGAAAAGTTTAAAAGAATATTCTGATGTAAACCTGAAGAAAATATTGTGGGTTGAAGTGTGTGAAGCAGTTGTTCCCGGTTGGAGTCAGCTTGGTAGCCAAGATAAATTAAAGGTTTCATTTTGCAACCGTTTACTTGTGCTGACAACTACAAACTAACTCAAAACAAAAAATATAAAAACACATATCGAAAATATTCAGTCTACTATCGGGTAGTGTGCGCAGTCAACACCAACCCGACAGTTTAGTACGCATAGTGTGCGCGCAAACAGCCCAATCCGATCAAACTATCCGCCGAGCCAAAGTCTGTAGTGTGCGCGTACCCTTAGAGTATATAAATATCAGCCCACCAAATTGTCTTTGATGCAAAATTTTATTATATAAGTACTAACGAAATGTTCTGAAATAAACATATGCATATGTATATACATTTGCCGAAGACCTACTATAGTGTCATTACAAAACAATTAATGTATTGTGCTCTGTATTTTAAAAACTTAATATTGCTTATTAATTATTAGCTAATTTAAAACTAACTATTTTCACTCTCAAGTAGCTTGTTCCAAACCTAACCTCATATTCATGCTTCTCCACACTTCTTCAAAATAACTCTTAAAATAACTTTTATTTCAAAAAAGTCAGCTGAAAAACTTTTATCGATGACTTTTAAAATAAAAGTCTTTTCTAAATTCTTAGCTCGGCCCAATGTTGCATTCAAAACACAAAAAACGCTCATTTAATGCCTTTATCTGCGCACAATACTTTGCCTTGGATGTGTTGGCTAGCTGCACATCTAGCACGCACAATTCAGCCCTTTTCGAAGCACAATTCGGCCCTTTTTGCTGGCACAATTCGACCCTTTTTGCTGGCACAATTCATGTGTTGCTGTAGCTAGCTCTGGCACGGTGCTTTTGTTTGTTTGTGTTCGTACAGCGCTTGTGCTCTATGCTGAGGGCATCACACGGTGCTAAGCAAAATTGTGTTTGTGCTTTTAAGAGAGCACATTTCCGAACTCTGCTAAAAATAGAACCGCAAAATTCCCTAGTAGCTTATTTATGTTTTTATCTTTTTGATAGGCATACTGGTTGTTGTCAATGAGCTTTTCCTTAACCATAAAATTCGTTGTTCTTCTACATATTATACAATTTCCTCTAGGACCTTTTCGATCGCCGGAAGTATTGCGATAAGGCGATAATTTCTATAATCTTCTTTGCATCCGCTTTTATATATGGGGCGTATGACTGAAGTTTTGAGAATTGTTGGTATTTTTGCTTCATTAAGACTACGGTTGATTATTGCAGTTATCACTGGCGCCATAATGATTGCATGTTCTTTCAGGTCCTTTGCTCGAATTCCGTCGATTCCCGCACTCTTAGGTTTCATTTTTCTTAAAATATTTTATATATCTCGTTTGTTCTCTCCATAAATATAGAATTCGTAATTGACGGATCATCACATCGGATCATTTTTTTATCACAGATATGCAATGTTTGTTTGAGGGTGTTAGAGAAGCTAGTAGAGAAATCATTGGCAATGCTTACAGGATCTTTACTGTTCATGTTTTTTATAATTGTCTCATCAAGGTTTCGAGTCTGCTTGCCTAGGATTTCGTTAATTGTTTGCCATGTTTTTCGCATATCATATCTATTTTCATTTAGTTTGTCTCGAAAGTATGTATTCTTCACCATTAGTAGCTTTTTGTTCACAAAGTTTCTGTACATTTTGTATTCCTTTTCTTTCGTCCTGTTGGTTGGGCTTTGTGACCACTTTCTGTATAGTTTGTCGCGGGTTCTACAATATTCCAATAGTTCGTTGTTCATCCACGGGTTTCTAGCTCGTTTGTTTTTGCTTTTTACAGTGTAACTGGATTTGTCGTATATTTCTTTGAACTTGTTATTAACTTTTTCTACTAGCTGATCAGCGTTTTCCGAGTTTAAATAAATATTCCAGTCAGCCTCACTAATGAGTTTATTCACCTCGCTCTCGTTAATATAAATTTTACAATGCTGTTGGTTTTTCCTACTGAGGTTGTCTTTGTCGTCGCTTTTTCGCTTTGATATATTAGCAATTAGAGCGAAGTGATCGGAGATTGATGTTTGTATTATAGATACACATAACTCACACTCTTTGTTTCTAATAAAGAGATGGTCAATATTGGTACTCGACTGGCGAGTGATTTCGACTCTCGTGCTTAAAGTGTTGTTGGTGTTCTAGAAACCGTTGGACGCAAGAGTGCCTAAGTACCTAGCAGTGTTATTGTTGCATTTATGCAAATCTATATTGATATCGCCGATTAAAATAGCGTTTTGTTTGTTATGCCTTGAGCACAATTGGACGAACAAAACACTAAACACAAAATCAACTGTCAAATTTACACAGGCTCTTATGGGATTCAAGAAAAAAATTAGTTATCTACGAACATTTGTGTTTAGATAAAGAAACGCATGTCCGTGAGATAGCTCTATTTCTATTTTGACAGCTTTTGTGCACAAGCTCTTCTTCTGCTTCTGTATATATTCAAATTGTTTACACAAGAGAATTGACAGAAATGACGGATTTTGTTTTTTGTGGGCGAGGCCCAATTGTGTGCGTGTTCTAGGCAAAAGATACAGAGACAAATGTGTTTAGTGTTTTGTGCTTCCAATTGTGTTCTAGGCATTACTTACTTTCACTCAGAGGAATATGCCTCTCCGGTCTGGAATCCAAACTTCAGATGCCATACACTCTGGAGCATAGCTATAAACGCTGTCAAAATATGATCAGTTTTGCAATTTGCTGCTTTAAATATATTTATTTTTTCTTTGATTATGAGAGGAAAGAGAGAAAAAAAATGCAATAGAAGAAAATTTGCAAAATCTTATCGCTGTAAGTACCGGTATTGTTAATTTGTGTTAATTTTGCGGGAGCATAACTATAAACGCACTCTAATAATTTTATGAAATAAAATAGAATCAGCGAAGAATAAATAATAATTATAATAAAAAATAATAATAAATAATAAAAAATAATAATAAATAATAAAAAATAATAATAAATAATAAAATGCCGCGCGGCACAGTACTTACGCAATTAGAAATTGGGAAAATTCTTGCATTTCATGAAGAAGGCTTGAGCAATCGTGCAATTGCTAAAAACCTCAATCGGTCTGGTGCTGCAATAAGAAATGCGTTAGCCAATTCTGAAAATAAGGGAAAAACCAAAACAGGAGGCCCAAAAAGCAAGATTTCGGACCGAGCCAAGCGTTGCATTATTAAGAATGCCAGCAACTCAAAGAAGACTGCTGCCAAAATTGCTCACGACTGTGGACTAAACCTGTCCAAATGCGCATTTCACAGGGTGTTAAGGAGTTCCAAACTCATTTGCCGCCAAAAATTGAAATCGGCACCACGTCCTATCGCACGTCATATGGCAGCAAGGTTAGAGTTCGCGAAAGCAAATATGCAAACCAACTTCTTTAACAATTGAAATCATTTAGGGACTCCTAGCAAGGGAAGTCTACAAAGAATACATACAGTACGACAGTATTCGGCAATTAAAATTATCGGTACTCAGTGCTTGGGAAAATGTTGACGAAATAACAATATTGAATTTAATAAAAAGTATGCCAACTAGAATATTTGAAGTACATAATACAAAATAAAGGTGGTCCAACCACATCCTAAAGCTATCCTTTTTTGCTTTGCCTTTTTATAGTTATGCTCCGAAGTGTATTACGGAAATTGAATCCGTACAAAAACAATTCCTACTTTTCTGTCCACGGAATCTAAGTTGGGATCCCGCATTAAGATTACCACCGTATGATTATCGACTTAAGTTAATAAATCTACTATCTCTCGAAAATCGCAGAATTATGCTCAACGCTATGTTTATCCGGAACCTGCTGGTTGGCGTCGTTGACTCTACATACTTATTAGCTAACGTTCATATAAATGTTCCTCGCCTTACATCCAGAAGCCATGAATTTCTCCATCTAAGTTTCTGCCGATCTACATTCCTTCAAAACGAACCATTAAGAAGCGCGTGGGCAGATCTCAATTATGTCATCACGAGCATAACTTTGTCTGAGTCAATCACCTTAACTAAACAAAAAATCTTAGGTTTTTTATCAAATTAGTTTCATTTTTGTTATTCTCTACGAAACTATAAAGCCAAATGGTTTAGTTTTACAAATATATGTATTTCAATGTTTAAGTTATGTTTAAATGTTTAATTAATTAAATAATGAATTAAATAAATAAATAAATTAAATAAATAAAATGATTCAAAATTATTTCGAATTTATATTCATTTATTTATATGAAATGAATAATTTTATTTATTTATATGAAATGAATAATTTTATTTATTTATATGAAATTTAAAGCTTTATTCATCTTTCATTCAAAATTCAAAAAACTAAAGCTTAAAATACATTTGACTCGACATTTGACTTTATATTGTCGAAATTGCATAAAAGGGTGTAAGCATTTACGCTTCGTCTAGTTTTTTGTTTCAGTTATGTTTCTGGCGTCGAATTATTATTTGTTAATAGTCTCAATCAGTACAGCGTCCATTGATATAAAACGAATACGCAATGAGATGTAAGTACTTCTGATTTAATCGGGCACCACGCAGCGTATGAAGTGACTCTCGATACAAAAACTATTACTACGAATGTAGTTGCAGTTTAATGCAAAATTCAAATTTAGCACGATGATAATGATTGTTTATAGCAACCCGTAAAAATCAAACCATCTGAAGCAAGAACAAATTTAAATTTTTTTCAGCTTATAATTAAAAATTATTATATATAGAATAGTTACTATTATACATTATTATTATTATTTTCTCAAAAACTGTTTGACATAGTAACCTAATTTAAAAAGAATATTAAGAAGCGGATATTTGGCTTTGAAAAATCAGCAAGCAAAAATTAACTAGGTTTAACCATTTTTGTTTAATATTTTTTTCGATGTTAAGTCGGATTTGTATAAAATGGCCCCTCCCGTCTAAACGGGGGGAAATTGACCCCCCTCCAATACGATTTTTTTCTTGTCTCGACCCAACCTATATTTCCTAATCTTCTGTCCCCTCTTATGCGAAACACCCTGTATATAGAATAGTCTGCGAAATACAAGCTTCATATAAAAGGGAATGAAAATATACTATAAGTATATGTAGATGTATTTGAAATCCACATTTCATCTGTTGCTTTTACAACCGCTTGATACAGATATCTATTCGAAATGAAATTTGGCACAAATAGGTTATGTTGTGTAGAGCTGACATTCGAAATGAGGTACCATCACTTTTTATATTGGGTCTGGGAACAACTTCGTGGCGGTTTTTTAGTAAAATTCAACTGATCTGCTTATAATTTGAGAATTAATTTATTTAAACAAATATACTCCATTATTATCTAAAATGTTTCGCTATTTTTTGGGTAGAGCCATGATGCCATTGGTGAAGAACTTTTGTGGTTTCTGGTTGAAAAACTGAATCAAATGGTTTGCACAGGATCTCTGCACAACTCTCTAAATGGAAAACAGCTTAATTCCATTCAGAGAGTTCTGCAGAGATCGGAAGATGTAGATGGTAGTCCGAGGGTGCTATGTCTGGACTATATGATGGATACATCAAAACTTCCCAATTAAACTCTCGCAATTTTTGACAAGTCATCAAAGAAGTGTGTGGTCGGGCGTTGTCATGGTGGAAGACCACACCTTTCCTATTAGTGCATTCCGGCCGTTTTCTTTCAACTGCCTGGCGTAATCTCTAGTTGTTCACAATAGAGTTGACAATCAATTTTTCTACCAACTGGAAGTAGCTAATGGTGGACGACTCCCTTCCAGTTCCACCAGACATACAGCATCACCTTTTCCACCTTCAATCCTGGCTTTGAGAACGTTTGCGATTGGTCTCCATCCCTTGCCCACAATTTTTTTCAGACCCAATATGATAACAACAAATCAAACAACAAGATTTTATTAAGAATCAAAATTTTGTATTTATGTAACTACTATTCCAAGTAGTTATCACCGCACAACACCGGGTATTTCAGCTAGTATACTACTATTTTGGTATACAATTTTTGTTCGTTTAATAATATAAGATAAATTTTTCTGTATTTCAATTTCTATGCGTTCCAAATAGACACTGTTAACAGCTGCATTCCCAAAGTAAAAAGATGACTTAAATATCAATAGTATAAATAGCGGTTCTTTTCAGCCAGAACCGTTGCACTTATACCATTATTACCACTCTTCAGCTTAAGCATCAATATACATACTATACATCTTTTCCTTATGGTAATGCTAATAAAATTTAACTAAATTAACGAATGAAATAAAACGTATGGTGTATATAAAAGTCTTAAGACTTTACTTATTTATTCGTTGTTTTAAAAATGAGTTCTTTTTCTATAAGTTATTTTTTAAAATTTTACATTTATGAGTTTTATTAAAATTGCATCTGAAATTTAAAATTTGATTTGATAAAATTGTACTCCTTGATATTTAAACTTATTCGCGTACATACATATATCGTACTTTGGCACAATCAAAATCAGAGCTCAACACTCAACGCGATGCACATCGAGAGGACGCTGTTGACCTACAAACCGCTCGCCGAATGGCTCCGAATTATCCACGTCTGCAGTGCACAGCAGGCTCTGTTCGCCATGCGGAAATGAGAACTTCTAACTTGAAGAGAGCTGCTTCGAATATACGCGCAGGTCCCCACTTATTTTTCTATAGCTGTTTCAAAGCAAAACCGTTAACGCTGTCCGTTGTTGGCTGCAACATATAAATCCATCCAGTTGTATTTAGCTCCTTTCAATGTTCATTCAAATTCTAAGCGAGGCAGTTAGTAAATTGAATTCTAATTTGGTCCAGGAGTTCAGCGCCAACTTAACAGCAGAAGAATTTTATTGTGTGTGTGTGTGTATTTGTATACATGATTGTATCATTTATCGTTCATTTTAACTTACACTAATTGACAATATTTTTTAAAAAGATATTTCAATATCAGGAGAACGTTTACGTAATTTCATAGATTTCATGTATGTAATTAAATTTAATTCTATTTAGAAAAAAGAAGAGAAAACTTTCTAGACAAAGAAGTGCGAAATACTAAATTCTACTAACAGAACCAAAGGTGAGTTGAAAATAGGATAAAGAGCTGTAGAATTATATATTAATTTATTATTATAATTAAATTCAAAAGATCAAGTTCTGCTAGCATAAGTGTATATCTAAAAAAATATATACATATTTCAATTAAAGAGTAACAATATAAAGCTCATTAAAATTCCTATAACTTGACTTAATCAAAATTTATTTTATACATTCGTTTTAAACATTGAGTACTTTTAAATTTCATACTTCTCAGTTTCTCAAGTTCGTTATAGTATTTATGTAACATCATCAAAATCATTTATGGAATAAATTATTCGTTTGTAAAGCATAGAACGCTTGACAGAAAAATTGTACAGAAAAATATTTTCATTTTACATTTTTCAGTGTAAGTGTATGTTTAACTCATGATCACTACAAAATTTATAGAGACACGAAATAGGCTCTTGTCGAAAAGAAAATAGAGATACACAAGTAAAAGGTATTTAGAATTTAATAGTAATAAAAGAAAGTCACTTTTATATTGACTAGCCAATTATATGGATGGCAATTTGTGAAATCTTAGATTAGATGTTAAACCTTAAATTTCTCTACAAATCCTAAATTTGGCATTTACTCCTTTAGAAACTTAGAATCGAAATTTTGACTTAAAACAGAAATCACAAGAAACAAGAAGAACAGAACCATGCTGCTCACGAGCTAGAAAATTTTTGTCTGATACAATTTGTGAGAATTGATAGGTCCATTTCCATCTTTCTCCAAAGGTGTCGAAATACATTATGCATCAGTATTACCTAATTTTGTCAATTCTTTAAGAGTTTGGAGGAGAAACGCATACAAAACGTGGAACATTTTAGCTCCCCAGGACTTTGCTTTCCTGTTACATCAAAAAATCAAAATCATTGTTGGTACACTCGAATCGTTGAAGTTTATTCTTGTTGAGTTTCAACAAACGATGACTTTCAGTTGCTCAGTTGATTGAAAAAATTACTTTGAAAGTGCATTAGTGATATATGTATGTATGTATTATACATACATATAAGAAAAAAGAGTAACTGGTGCTAATTTTATCATGTGAAACAATTCCAAGCAGTATAAGCAGACATTAAATATGTGAGAACTTCGCAATAAAGTGTATGTGATTAAAATACAATAAATAAAATTACTTTATGATCAGTTAAATTGAAATTTTAGACATTTTTCGTGCGTCGATCTATTTCCTAGTTTTAGTAATGTTTTTTAGTTAGAACACTGGACATATCTTTAGTTTTTCATTAAAATACGGTATATGGACATGTATGTAAAGTTGCACTATCTATCAAATAAAAATCAAACACTGAAATTAGTGCAATAGACTTTGTCGGAGACATGACTTTAATCATAGAATTTTACAGTGGACTTGTTGATCTCCCTATTTTTCCCTATTTTGATAGAACTGGGTAAATAATAGGGATAAGAACCATATTCCGTTTAAGAAAAAAAAAACCTAATTGATTTGTCGAATCCTTATAAATATTCAGTGCTTGGAAAGTATAAAGTCGTATAAAGTATATGTTCTTAACACCTTTTACCTTAAGAGCATTAAATACGGTAAATAGTCAAATAATTCATATTGAGCTCGTTGTTATGGTAGTTCGTTAAAACTCCCAACTATCCCAAATGAGCATTGTTGAAAATTCATGTTAATGTGGTGATGTTCTGAAACAGCTTATTAATTATTTTAGCATATGAAAATAATAATCAGCATAAAAAAATGCCCCGAAAAAGCGTGACATACACAATATTAAACAATTATATTTCATTTTATGTTTTAAGAAAGCATTTTATTAATAAAACATTAAATTAGTTTTTATAATAAATTAGTACAAAAAATAAAATACCTCAACAAAAAAAGAGACTTGCAATGAAGTTTGAAACTAATAGTATTCTTTGTTATATTTGTATTTCAGTTTTAACACTGCAAGTCTCTCTTTCTGTTCGAATTCTGTTTCTCTTAATTACGAGGGTAGTCCCAGAAGTACCCGACCTGACGTATAGATGGCGGTTGTTGTTTGAAAAGAATGACTATCAAATGAATGAATTAAAACATGGAAAAAATTGGGTGCCGCCGTTTTTTCTTGAAAATTTTGCTTTATTGCTGTGAAACCTCGCCAAACACTCGATTGAAACATCCTCACGACGCTGTTTTTGTTCCATTGTGAGTAATCGCGGCACCCAATTTTTTTCATGTTTACAAATTTACTGAGAGCGTTCACTATTGATGGCTGGCAAACAAATACTGAACAACGTAGCGTCGTCAAACTTCAAACTTAAGCTTTATAAAGTTGGTATTCTCTACCATAGTCATTCTTTTCAAACAACAACCGCCATCTATACGTCAGGTCGGGCACTTCTGGGACTACCCTCGTATGTTCGAAGAATATTTAAAAAAAATCTGAGTCATTTTAACTCGACGTATTTTTTTAGAAGGTATTAGGATGTGGATGGGACACCCGCCCAGAAAATATTAAAGACTGGATATACATAAAATACGTGTTGCATTTTAGCCACTCTTCTTATTCACTCATTCGTGGATAATTCTACTGATTGTAGACAAGTTCTTCGTGGGAATTCCACTATAAACTGGGTGTAAAATCCTTAGGCAAAAGTATACACCCCTACCCTCCCCCCCCACACCATCCGTATACCCTACAACCGAAAGTAAAGAGTGTATTTATTAAATATTTCCCTTTGTAACTCTATTTGGTACGTCATATGGTATATGTATAATAATATAATGATGATGACATAATGAATGTAATGATACATGTACGAACTATTCTAGTTGATTAAGTAAATTATGTATATATGTATTTAATGTCCCTAGCAATCTCCATGTGAGAGGCTCAGATTTTTCCAATTGGAGCCAAATTTATCTCGTAAGTAGGCGTATTTTGTATGCTTTCTAATGCCAGACAGAAGGCTGTCTCGTATACGGATCAGACAGAACACGAACATCGCATCGCGCAGCTAACCAATGGGAACCCTAAACGCTTTCAGACATACAAAAAGTCCCATACGGATATTTGCCAAGTGTACATCTGCTCGGTGGTCTGCGTTTTGATGATGGGAACGTATCAATGGTGGCCATAATTTTGCAGCCACTTATTTATAATAGTTTTGATGACAGTCGTTAATTTAATTTAACTTTAACAAGAGTTTTAGTGTCTTGTAACACACAGAGCAACAATAATTTTTATACAGGGTGTTTATCAATGTCCCAAAAGTGTTTATCAAAATAAAAGAATATATAAAAATAATAGCCAGGATTAATTAATAAATGTTTATTTTTTATTAAAATACAGGCTTTGGGAATCTATTTCTTAAAAAGTATTTATTATTTTGAAGATAATTATTATTTTGCTGGCACTCTTCTAATTTTTCATATTCATATATTTCGTGATAGCCGCCATTTCTCTTCGATTATTGTCTTTTAATTCATTCAGAGAGCGAGGAGTGCTGCTTTATGCCTTTGATTTAAACTAGCCTCATAGGAACAAATCCATTGGTGTCAAGTCGGGAATACGTGCTGACCAGTTTATGTCATCGCGTCTGAATATAACTTTTCCAGGGCAAATTGCACGAACACTGGTAAGGATCGTTAAGCGTGGGCGATGTTGCTCCATCTTGTAGCCATGTGTTCAGATTTAAGACATTAAAATCTTAAAAGCCTGGCGTAAAAGAGTTGGTAATCATCTCCATATATCGCTCCGAATTTACGGTTAGTGTACGACCTCTGTCATCTTCAAAAAAATACGGACCGATGATGCGCCTTGCGCCGACATTGCATCCCAAACAGTAGCTTTTGGGGAGTGAAGACTCCAATACCGGCAGTGACAGATTATTATTGTTATAAAACTCGTGCACACAGCATGTACGCGCCCCTCCTGTAAAACGCTCCATAGATACGAAATTCTCAAGGATGGTGCTAGATATTGGCATACCTCCTACTCCTCACTCTACGATTGTGTTCACGCAGTAAACAAAACAAATTGAAAAGCACTTTTGGGACACCCTACATTAGATTAGATTATGAAATAAATAAATGAATCTATATTTATAATTTGGCTGATATTAATCAACGAATTCTTATTATTTGTCGTTATTAACGTTTCTCTCTAAACATTTAATCATACAATGGTCTCTGCTGCCAACTCTTTCTCTTATGTTTCCCACATGCGTGTCTCAGAATCAGCGATATACGGATTAATGGTATCTGCAAATAAATACATACATGTATGCATAGCATACAGGTAAATATTATTGTTAAACATACAATAAAAATATAAAACGACTATGAATTAACTCCAAATGAATTAACTACGAAATCGAAATATGAATAAAGTCCCAAATTTTTCCATGCAAATTTTATATGAATTAACTCCCATATTTTGGGATCTAAATTACGATATTTTTAAAGAATAACTTCTATTGTGTGATAAACCTTCTATAAGTAGAAAAAAATTAGATTTGAATGAGCTCAATCCAATAATATCTCTTATAATGTCGTTTTCTATAGTTCGTTTTTTTTGCTCGAATGTAATCATGTAAGATATTTAATAATATGTTAATAAAAATCATAATTAATAAATAAATTTTTTTTATTACAATTTCAGGTTTCAAGGATTCAATGTCTCAAAAAATACTATCCGAGTTAATGACGTTAGTGATGGCCTTTGTGATGCTTGCCTTAGTAGTAGAAACATCCCCAGTGCCCAGGTAGTTGTATTTTTAACAACATAATCGATTATATGTATTGTACGTTTGTTCGAAAAGCTGAGTAAAAATACTAGCAATTAAATAGTTTTTGCCATAGCAGAATAGCAATTCTTGCTAGATTTCAGTAAATATCTAAAACCAAAATGTCAAAAGTGGAATAAAATTACAAGCAAAACAAAGTATATTATTTACAATGTACTATGTAGTCAGCACACATTATACGTTAGTTTGATTTGATAACCTTTATTTATCATAGATATGATAGTGTTTCACAAGAATTAGACCTTTCAATCTCAAAATTAAAACACATTAAAAATTTAATTTAAACAATATATAGAAAGGTATTTTTTAAGAAAGGTACATTTTAAAACTCAATATTATGCAATATGATATAGTTTCTCATTTCCCTCTTCAGTGAATACGGTGAGCACAACAACCCCTACTACAGCGAATTGGAGAAGGTTCCTGCTAATATCTTAATAGAACTGATGGCACGCTTTGGACAAACAATGATAAGAGCTCGCAATGACTTGGAGAAGTATGAATACAATGCTTTTAAATAGTCTTTCACTCATTTTTTGTTCGATTATTTATACCCTAAACTGGTGAAAGATTAGTAGTTATATATTTAAATTTCGGTATAGAGACTTTTGAAATATCAAATGTACATTTTGATTAAAATATTCTTTTTTAGTTCGAAACGTGCAGTTGACTTTGGACTTGCTCGAGGCTACTCTGGAACTCAGGAGGCGAAACACCGCATGGGTCTTGCGGCTGCAAACTTCCCCGGCGGTCCAGGACGGAGGCGTCGTTCTGATAACGAGACATAAACAGTTATATCAAACCTGGAACCAGTTATTTAGGATTAATTTTCAAAGTTTCTAAATAATGTTTATTATAATCAATTTAATCCCTACAACTTCTACAGTAAAAATAATTGTATATAACAGAGATGTACATACACATATAAGGCACCTATATGTATATTTAGAAGATTAAAGTTATGTGCTCTGAATGGATTAATCATTGTTTGGTGTTTGACTTCAAAAGTTACAAAGACAGTCGTTAAAATTATCCACATTTTTATTTAAAAGAGAACTAGTATTATATTTAAAATTTCGAACTAGGAATTTAACATTTATGAAATAATAATAGTGGAAAGTTCTATAGATTTGCCATACTTAAACAAAATTTAATTCTTCACTAACGCCTTTTTTTTGTTTCCGAGCTTTAATTCATGAATAATCAGAATTGTGAGTTTAGATGAAATACATTTGTATATATCATTTTATATATATATATATATATGTATATATACATATACATATGTAGTATCGTAGTATAGTATATGGTATACCACTCTTGAAATTCAGAGCTGCGCTAATTGAGTTGCGAAAACAGTAGCAGTGATTTGAAATATTTAATTTTAAGTAAAACGTTCTCTTTTGATTAAGCATTCATTATGCGGATATTACATTATGCGGAACATTATTCGGCAAAAATGAAAAATTGTTATTGCATTCTGTACGAAGTTGTCAACCATACGATCTCAGTTTTCAGAGCTGAGTTCATCCAGAGAGGATGAACTTCTTCGAGGGAAAACAAAATGATTGCTGTCGACGAGGACAAACTTCTTTGAACAGTATGAAACGTCAATGTGTTGTATTTGTGAAGAATGCTCTTTGGTTGTTCTATGTGTAATCACAATACCAAATATCCGCATTAGAACATCTGACGAATGCGAATTTTTTATTTACGTTATTTTTAGATCAGCAATGCTAGCGTCGATATGAAGTACTTCCCAAGTTTTTATTCCTTTCGAAAAACCATTTCCGAGGCGCTGCTCAAAAAACTAGTAATAATCTATCTAGAAAGCATGAACTAGTCCAATGTGATATGTGTTATGTACTAAGAATTGCACAAACAAGAGGACGAATTTTTCAGAAAAGCGCTTAAATTGGCAATTATATTTATACTTAATATAATTATATATATATTACATTCATTTAAACAAATTTAATATTATAAATTTTTCAATATATGAACTGACTTTGCATTCATTAGTACAGTGTCCAGGTTTTATTTTGACCAAAGATTATTTACTTTGTTAAAGTACTGCTTTAAATATGCTCTCAACTCACAAAATGCATTCACTTCGTTGCGTCAAAAAAATAAAATGCCTAAGCTTTTTAGTTTGATGGGTTTTAATTTTACACTTTAAAAGTTTAAAACGAAATCAAATTAAAATTCTTAATCACCCCAGCAATTTTATTATTCGTTTTTAGGAGCTTGAATTTAATTTGAATTCATCTCTAATCAGGACTACACGTGCTGAAATACGTACGACATAACTCATTTCGACCATCGGGATTCTGTGCGATGATTTATTGTAACAGTTCACCCAATCAAGGGGTGAAACGAGTGAAAAAATTATCTTGTTGCTATAGCATGCGCTTGATGTAGGGGAATATCAGGAAATCGAATTAGAATAATTGCGGTGCCATTTTTCCAACTAACTGGCCACCCTGCCGGCACACCAGATGACATCATTTCCTTAGGAACGAAATATTACATTTTATTATTTACGAAAAATGTTATTACTCTGTCGATTATTCACTTCGATACACTGAGGAAGTTCCACAATTGTTTCTGATTAACATTCGTCACACTTAATTGTTTACATATAAAGTAATGGAAAATTAATGTAAATATTTGCAAATATCTAAAGACATAATAATATAACATTATTATATTATACTCTACAATATTTTAACATAATTTAATATAATATTTAATAACTATTATTTTTAATTCTTATATTTAAAAATTATTATATTTTTAAATATTTATTTTATTTTTATGTTTTTATAATTTCTCTTATAACACAAAATAAAATATATTTTATTAAACAACTGTGTTATTAATTTTATTACGATATGGTTGCTCATAATTTGTAAGGAATTTTTGCCAAAATTTTAAAAATATTATTTCCCCGCGCATCTTTTCATCGGTCGTTAGGAGCTCAGGCCTTTTACTCTCTTGTTTACTCTCGTGATTTTTTACTCTCATATGTTTTATTCTCGTTTGTTTACTCTCAAAGTCTCTCTTATGTCTTTAAGTTAAATTAAAGAAATACCAAAAGAAATTAAAGTTCGTTTCATATCTTCTCCATGTTACTCATTATTTTAAAGATATTGATCCATTGTTTCCTGGTGCATGTAAGTACATATGTATGGAAGAATTTTCTTCAAAATTCCTTCGTTACATTTCCTTCTTACTTGGTGAAGGGAAACCTCTCCACCTCGGGTGACCTGGATTCGGTATTGGTTTCCGCCTATGACACGCAAGACTTTGATCCGTCTTCCTGGCTTCCAGTCGGCCTGGATATTTGCCTCCTCTTACTCGATGGTCGATGTTTCTTTGATGACGTTACAACACCTCACACAGTTCCAAGGTGTCGTTCAAGAACTCTTCCAGTACTTTGTCGAGGTCTACTTCGATTCCCTCAGCTTGTGACTCAGGTGTTTTCGGTGGTATGATTGGCCTGCTACCTCTAGTGGGAGTAGGTCGATTGTGTCTGCTCGGCTCTGGTAGTTTGGTGGAGTGCTGGGGTTCGTTATGGTGGCCAAAGCGGTATGTTGTGAAACTTGGGTTTCGTGGTACGCATGTTGGGCCAACGGTCGGGGTATGCCTTGCGGCCAAGCGCCACCTCGTACGGCGTTGTCCGTCCAGACTTCGGGGTTCAGTACGGTTCGAACGACGCGATAATTCGTTATTTGCTCGGGGAACGCTGGGGTGCTCACCAACTCCTCTACGACCTCTGTATTGTAGAAGACTGTTGCAGAAGAAGGTTTGTCATCTTCCTCGCCTGCCTCCTCGGAGTTTTCGTCCTCACTGGTGACTTCGTCGCTCGTCTTTGGTGTTTCCGTTTGTACCTCTGGCTCACCGCTCTCGTAGACACCTGCGTCCGACTCTTCTACGGTTGTGCCTGCTTCTTGTTCGATCCTGTCTGCATCATCGTCGTAATGCTGCACCGATTCCATTCTTGAACTATACCCAGACGGTCTTCGCCATAGAGTTCCTCGTCGGCCTGGCTACTATCGGTATCGGGTGAACTGATGGAAATTACCTCGTCGTGTGGGTTTGGCGGTTTCGAATTCGGGAACAGCGGACGCTAGGGTTGTCAACCACTTCCTCCTAAAGCGTCCGTGGTTGTTCGTGTAATCTACCCTTTCCATATTCCCCTGAAATCTTTTGCCACTCTGTTCGAATTCCTCTTCGCTCTGCATGTTACTCGGATGCCGGTGCATTGTTAACTGATGACTCTGTAGCGTCGTTCTCTTCGACAGATGCCGCAGGGCTGGTGTTGTCGAACATTGTACGGTTGGGATTGAAGCGGCTGCGCTTGCGGATACGACGGATGGACTTACGATTTCTGCCACACTTTTGATGGTTCTGTTCGTTGTGTGCTTAAGTTCCAGATTCTTACTTGGCAGTAGTTGTACTGGGGTTAGCTCCTAAGTGATCTTCGTCGCCCTCGGTCGAGTGAAATGGTTTTAGCTCTGCGACATTGGCTGTTCGTAGGCCCTTATTTCCAGTTCTTCAGATTCTTGTTATCACAGGCAAAATGAAGTCGACTACTTCGCAAGGTCGGTCATATCGCGGGGCCAGTTTCGCCACGAGCTTGTCCAATGCCATGGAGAGTGGATATTGCTTGAACAAGAACTCTTGGCCGATCCCCAGCTTCCATTTTCACCGACGTAGATTATAGTACTTTGCTTGCATCTGTGATGCCTGTCGCATGTCACTCACTGTCGATGACATTCCTCGGTTCAGTTGTTCCCGTTCCAACAATTAAGATCCGCCATGCGTTTGTGTTAAGGTGGTGAGTGGTGTTAATTCAGAGAGTTCTGCAGAGATCGGAACAAGTGGCAGAGCGTGACTAATCTTTCAGATTTTGATAAAGCATCTTTACCGTAGACAGCACACATTTTTTAACAAGCCTGCGCAGCGTTTTTCCCTTTGTCGTAATACTACAAAATATAGCGCAATTTTTCATTATTTTTATACGAAATGTGTAACGCACAGAAATAGAGTCGATAGATATAGAAAAGTATATATATTCCTGATCAGCCTCTCCTCCGGAGTCGATTTAGCCATGTCGGTCCGTCTGTCTGTTGAAATCACGATCACAGGAGAACCGGTGAAAATATTATAATGAAATTTTGCAGAAATATTCTTTGTTATGGTGTGCAGGTTGGTATTGAAGCGTCAACCGGACGAAATCAAAGTCCACGCCTATTTTTTATTAGAAATGTGACATCAGCGTTCGTTTTTGAGTTATGACAAAATTTCATTTCTGGGTATAGAGTAGCATTATCCGTTAATATAGGCGTGATCCTGGCACTTTCAGGTTAGATAGGGGGGAGGAGGCGTCTTAAATGGTTATATTGTTAAATATATAAACTTGCTGAATAAAACTTTACATAACAACTTATTTTCCAATAAAACATTATAACAGCAAAACTGGGTGCGGTCAGCCAACTTTTACACTACTTATGGAGTATAGCTAATGAAAACAAATTTATTACCACGGAAATAAAGTTTAAATTTGAATACAATAATAAAACTACTAAGATAGTTATTTTGCTTTGAAAACAGATAACGCCTACTATTTATACAGTGTCGTAGCTAGGACTCATGTAGCCTGGGACGGTTAATCAACTTGCGAAAAAAAATTCCTTGCAAAAATTCCTAGAATTCAATAAATCTACTTGATTTTCGAAATTCCCGCCACCCCCACCTCACCCTAGATACTCCGCTGTATTTATACCCGTCTGTCATTAAATGTGATTATAAGGTATAATAGCTCTAACGTTTTTTGTGTTTAATGTATTTAACTCGATCTTCTGTTATGCTCCGTTGTCAAACAAAAAAAAAGCACAAAACAAAATGGGTAAAAAACGTAGATTTTGTTTTAACAAAGACAATATAATACAATAAAAGTATTATATTGTATTATATTATATGTATTATATTATTATATAATACAATAAAAGTATTATATGGTCTTTGGCTTTAGTTTACGTTTTCAAACGATTTCCATTATAAGGCTGATAATCCAATTCAATTCAATTTGTTGGGATTTTCTTAGAATTTTATTGTATTATGTAATTTTTTTAATTATTACTATTGTAGCTCTAGCAATTAATTCTGGAATATACAAATAGCCTGCTAGAGCAGCTCATCAGATAAAAAACCAGTAAGAGTACTATATTCGGCCTGGCCGAATCTACATCTAAAAGTTTTGAAAAAATTTAATTGAACGAAATAGTTTTATTTATCCAATTTCTTAATGTATTTAGATTTTTCACTGCAGAACAATAACATTGTAGAGTGAAATACAAACTGAAACTAGAGGAAATAAGTGGTTATAAGGAAAGCTACGCTATAATCATATTTAATCACAGACGGGTATAACTACAGTGGCGTAGCTAGGGTGAGGGTGACCCCGGATGGCACAATGTTGGGGGCGGCAGTTTTGGAAATCAAGTATTAACTTATTGAATACTAGGAATTTTTGGGATGAAATTTGATTAATCGTCCCGGGCTCCATAAGTCCTAGCTACGCCACTGTATAAACAGTAGGCGTGGTCGTTACCCGTTTTCAAAACAAAATAACTAGCTTAGTAGTTTTGTTAGTGTTCAAACTTAAAGTTTGAAATTTAAAAGTGGGCGGACCGCATCCCGTTTTTCTGGAATAATGTGTTTTTCAAAAATAATTTATGTACAGTTTTATTCAGGAAGTTTATGTATTCAACAATATAATCATTTAAGACCCTCCTTTGCCTGTGTAACACATTGCGTGACAAAGTGAATATACCCTTAAACCTTAAGGTGTAATGTATAAAAAGGGTAAAAGAAAATAAACACAAACTTTGTTATTCAGTTTTATATTATATAATAAGATAAAAAAACAAACATGAAATTTCATTCACAAACGCTTTTCTGTATTTTAATATAATTAACTGATATTATTGTGTAGTATAATAACATAATTGAACCTAAAATATTCTGATAGCTCTGCTGTATAACAATTGAAATCTTACATCCATAAATTATACTGGCACATTAGCAATAAATATTGAAATCTAATAAACTCTAAGGAAGACGCGATCATTATTACGTCACAAATTCACGTTCGGAATTTGTTCGACATTCTAAGTAAAACTTAAATAATACATGATAAATCTTTATATATTATATTTACAGTCTTTATGTGGTACATTATTTGAGTAAGAAGCAGAATTAATTTTTTGCCTCCTAAGGATGGATTATTTACTATTCTATTACTATTTATGGATTTACTATCATTGTATTGAACATCAACGGACGGCTAAATATTAACTGCTGTATTTGCACTGGTGTTTATGTTCTTGGCGACATTGCAGATGCTTCTATGTTGTAACTCCATGTATTGAAATGGTACATGGTAAGTTTGTCCGCTGTGTTCGATAATTAGATGACCACGGAAAGAGGAGGTGCCTATTACGCTTACTGTCTCGCCTTTTTTCAGTTGGTCTGACGGAGGATTTGTGATTGAGTCTTCTGGGAAATTCATTTTCATGACCCGTCTCTGTGGGTAACCCAGTTTTTTGTTGGCGGTGATTGTGTATTGTCTGGAATGTGGTACCGGTGGCGGATGCTCCTATTACATTTAAATTCATGAAAAGAGAAAAGATATATAATAAAGTGAAAAAAGGGGAACATACACAAACGTAATAGCAGTTATAAGGAATGTATGTTATACATTTTAGAATCATATCGCTAATCTTTCGTTAGGTTTGTGTGGTTTGTTTTGTTCTCCATACTTACCAAATCTAGTCCAAAGAGACTACAAGTCTGTTGTATAATCTTCGAGTCGCACTTTTCATTGGGATCTGGAGGTGGTGTTCCAGCAATTGGCTGAGGTCTTGGCCTAGTCACAGTATTAATATTTGTAGTTTTTGAAGATAAGCGCGGAGCTGTGTGCGGACCAAAAAGAAAACAGAAGTAAATATAGAATTCAATTTCCTTATTTCTGTTTAAATGCTGGACAAATGAATGTATATGAATGTATACACCTGCACAAGAGGAACTGCAGCCTTTGGTCGTCTTTGCCGCGTGAATGAAAATGCCGCGTGGTTTTTTTATTCTCCCGATCTTTTTCCGCAATTGCCATCCACGCCAAATGGTCTGTATAATTGTGGCACTCTTGGTCCGGATCGCGGATCGTAGATGCTCCAGATGTTGGCGAATACCTTCGCTCAGAAAAACATGCCGCTTGCCCGGCGCCCAAGCCAAAGTCACGGAGCCGTCGACATCCGGTGGATTTTCCATGGCGTATTGCAGTATAAGACTGCTGTCCTCCAAAGCTTTTTCTTCACAGCGGCGCAAGAGCTGGAATGGGGCCAACATACGATACCGTGAATTGAACTGCTTGAATCGCATGCGATGAGGAAATCCGGATGCCATTAAATTAACCGTCTCAAGCACTTGTAGAGCCCGTATTTGCTTCACCACCGACAAGCGCTCAAAGCAAAAAGCGCTTTCGCTGGAATTGCTACGTATACAGCGTACAAAATGTGGTCGTGCATGAACAAGCGTACGAAGCAAATTATCAAGCCTTGTATGAAAGTCCTGCGTTAAAGTTGACACTGGTTCATCGCCATTCAGCAAATCAGTGTGCGAGGTGGGCGAAATGCGAAAGCTTAAACCACGTGGCACATTCTGCAAAGCATAAAGCGCCTTAAGCTCCGAACCAAAAAGGTGAGTAGCGAAGCCGAAATTGCATGAGTGTTTGTAGAAAACGGCGACTAAGTCATCTGGTACCACATCACGATTAGTATCCAGAAAATCAGTAGCATCGTATTCAACCCTTCCTGCAAAGTGACGGATGATAAACATTCTTGGATCGTGTCGCTCAGCATGTCGCGTTTCTAAACGAGAAGAGTTGCGATGCTGCACTCTGATCTTGGATACGTAGCTCTCCGCAGTGCCGCGCACTGAACACTCGGCGTCAAGCATACTTAGCAGCCCAGTGCGGAGCGATGATATTAAGTCGATACATGGCACGTTGTCCACGTAATCGACCTCAGTTTCACATATGATACCTTCGTCACGACACGACTCGACAGACGATTTGAAAATGTGCGTATTGTAGAAGTGCTGCATCGTCTCAGCACATAGATTTATACAGAGATGTTCTAGTTGCGCATGAGGAGATGGCTCCTCGAAGCCGAACATATCGAGAATGCCTATGAAACCGTCTGTAGCATGTCTAATGGCGTTATTTAGCGCAGCCATTGATTTAGAACCGGCATTTCCTCCAATAATCGAGGCATGTTGAGAGACCACGTCCGCTTGGTTGTGTACCGATTCATTAGAATCTGAACTTAGTGTACCAAGCGTAGATCCGAGTCGTTTCAGACTGTTAGCACGGCGTACTATGGTCGCCACCGTACGACAATAAAGGGCTTTGGCCAAGCAATCGCGCGTCATGTTAGACATGTTGGCATCGCAAACAGATTTCAGCAGTTGCCCGCGAGCATTATGAGTGCGCGTCGTTAGCCCTCGAAAAAGTGCAGCTGGCGGCACTCCCAGAAGACTAGCCACAGCATTAAGTTCCGATTCACCCTTCACATCGACTTCCAATGGCTATAATGAAGTACGAGTAATATTGTTCATAAAATGGAAAATTAAGCAATATTTTATAAAAATTAAGAAGTATGTAGAATAAAGAGGAACTTGAATAATCAATTAGTTTCGAATTTTGAACGTTTAAACCTAAAATAAATATAAATATATAAATAAACTAAATAATTATAACTATAATTAGTAAATAAACTTTATATACATTTTTCCAGAAATACATAGTAATATCCATTATTAAAGAACTATTAAAAATAAATTGCTACCTACCTGACCATCGATGAACTGTACATTTCCCAACAATAGAACAGCAGCTAACACTCTCACAACGTCCAAGAAAGGAATGCCAAGTATGCCCAAACATGTCTTCCAAGCTTGAAACCGATTGGCGTCTTCTTGTTCATTCTGATTTATATCCCCATTTTGCAAATAACGTAGATTTGCCAGGGAATAACCCTCCATATTAAGTTTCGTCTTCTCCTCTCTATTAAGACCGGCAAGCATCTGGTAGAAGATGTGGTAATTCTTTTCATTAGGTAGTGGGTGAATAACTCGCGTCTGATCCAAAAAATAACAATGAATCTTTGTACGATACAGAGCGCCGTCAGTGACCTGCACTTCGATAAACTGTCCTATGCGACTAGACTCAGAGTTGGTCATGGTTTTGGCAGATCCCAGGGATCGCAACACAGTGAACGCGGCTGCTAGATGTTTGAAGGCATCCGTCTCCGGTCCACCGCCAGCCACAGCAAAGAGTTGACGCAAAAGTAACATGGAACAGTGAGTCTTTCCTGCACCCGATGTACCCGAAAGTATAATGGCCTGTGGGTATCCTGTTTCAGCTTGTTGACGGACAGCTTCCTGAACGATTTTTTTAAGCTGCGGTGCTAGTGGTAGCGCACGTGTTGATGATAGAGTCAAAGAATTTCCGACGTCAACATAAGGATTTATAGAGAGCAAAATAGAACCTATGTTTGTCTAAAATTATTTAATAAAAAATAAAGATATTTAATAACATAAATATTATTATTCTATTATTTTTGAAAGAGTACTTTTTTATTACTATCATTGTTTATACTTGGTATGAGTAAACTAGAACAACGAATAAAACTATATTTAAACAATATAAGATTTAGAGGGAAGAACATACAATATATTCAGGGCAGGTCAGTGGCGTAGCGTGAATCTCTGCCACCCGGGGCAGGTTAGAAATATTCCGCATATACAACTAGCCACTTCGGCCGACCCCGATAGTTCTGACATCCTCACGCTACGCCACAGGGGCAGGTATATAAAAGTATATACATATACTATTCTTGATAAACTTCAGCTCCCGAGTCGATTTAGCTATGTCGGTCGGCCTGTCTGTACGTCAGTGGAAATCACGATTACAGAACGAATAAAGATATTTTCATCAAATTTTTCACGAATGTTCTCTATCATCAGAAACTTATTGGTATTAGATATGGGCAAAATCGGACCATTGCCATGCCTACTTTTTACACTGAATATAAATTCAACTATGCTTATAGCTAAATTTCTCAGCTTGCAAAGCGAATTTGAGGTTGAAATTTTATGAACGAGTCCAGTCTCTGGCCAAAACATAAAAAACATTTGGTTTTTTACTACCAAAAGTAAATGTACCAAGTGTCCCAAGTAAGTAAGCCCACTAATTAAATAAAACTCGACTACAGTAGAACCAATACCGGTATGGTCATGAAATTCGGCAAGAGTATTCTCTGTCATCACAGGCTATTTGGGATTGAAAATGGAAAAAATTAGACCATTGCCACGACTAACGTGTGTAGGGTATATGAACTTCGGCCAGGCTAAAGGTAAAGTAAGTCTGTTTACTTAATACCAATATCGATGTTAATTGTTTTATCAAATAAATGGAGGTACCAAAACCTTTTGTGACTTTTAGTGGTCAGTGGCAAGAAAAAATTTCACTTACAAAGTAGCAGCTCTCGTAGAATCGCGCTTGTAGAGTTTTCATGACGGCATCCTCAGTTAAAGGACCCGGTAAGTGTATTAAGTCCTCCAATTCATTAGTCCGACGGTTAGCCCGTCTACATACTGAACGCATACCTGTCCAGAAACTGCTTGCATATTTAATAGAACGGGAATCAGTGCGCATTGAAACCGGGGCAATGCCTTGGCAGGGATTCGTATGTTTTTGTACGGGTATTAACAACACATTGTTGTGTTGATTTGCAGAGGATCGCATTGGTAGTGTATGCGAAGTTTGTATCACGGATGGGGTCATAAAAGACATATCTACCAATTGAAGCGACCGTGTTGTAGAGTTACCTGAAAATTTTAATAAATTTAGTTATGGAGTTCCTATTACTATGATATATACAATCTAACCGATAACATTTTCATTTATTTGATGTGGTAAAGGATGTGGAATGGATGTATTTCGGCCAATTAATATTCCAGCAGTCAAGTTGTGTGGCAAAGTTTGACTGAACAAATTGTGATTCTGAAAGACAAAGGAGAAAAACGTATGTTTTAAAAATAGTTCCACAAATAAAATAAATGTGTGTGCGTGCGTGTGTGTGTTGCGTCCTATTTTGATTATCCTGGGTGCCTATTATATGTGAACTTTTCTTCTATATGAATCTGCGACAATTAGTTTATATAATCGAAATTGTAGACCACTTAATTACCTAGCTCCATTCCATAAAAAAAGGAATCTTTCCACACATGAACCGAACAATTTTTATATAACGAAGAGCACATTCGCTCGAAATCAGAAGTTACCCAAATCTCCCCAGTTAATTAATAGGTAGGTAGGTAGTCTGCGGCTATTGTAGAGAAATATTACTATCAAAATACATACATACATATGTAAATATAGCACTCAATGCAAAAAAGTGATACAACTCCAAATTTTTGTATCCTGTTTTTTTTTATAAAATTTAATTACAAATTTTGAACGTTTTAATTTTCTTCAAGAAAAGCAATTTTAAAAAGAAACTTTTACAACACAGTTTAAAGATAATACGAGATTAAAGTATAGAATATTAAATTTTATCTGACTGATCACATTGATTTTTTTGAGTTATTCAATTTTGTAAACTGATTTTATCATTTTGTAATGATATTAAAATATTTTATTATATTGAATCGAAAATCGAAAAAGTATTAAGAACCATATTTAAGTATAGCTTTAATTAAATTTGAAATTAAAGAATCTTCAAGGAATTTTATGGTTTTCTATGGTCTCCTTATCTACTATAATTCAAGTCGTTAGCAAACTGTATAAAAATCGGAATTTGACACTAGACAGCCGATAGTCGTGGAATTGTATGGCGAACATGCTCTTGCGAAAACACAGTGTTTCGAGTGGTTTCAAAGCTTTAAAAGTGGCGATTTGGCATCAAAGACAAAGAAAGACCTGGACAGCCGAAAAAGTTTGAATATGAAGAATTGGAAAGGTTAGTCGATCAAGACTCGTATCGAACACAAGAAGAGACTGTTAAATCATTGGGTGTGACTCAAGCAGCCATTTCAAAGCGCCTAAAAGCATTGAGATTTATCCAAAAACAATGAAATTCGGTATCATACGAGTTGAAGACCAGAGACGTGGAAAGGCGATTTTGAATGTCTGAAATGATGCTCAAGCGTCTTAAAAATATGTCGTTTTTGCTTCAAATTGTTACTGATGACGATAAATGGATTCATTACAACCCGAAGCGCAACAAATCGTATGTGAAGCCCGGCCAACCAGCCAAGTCGACACCGAAGAAGAATATTCACGCTGCCAATATAATGCTCTGTATTTGGTGGGACCAGAAGGGAGTTGAATTGAATGAGCTTTTAAAAGCGGATGAAACCATTACTGGAGAGCTGTGTCGAAAACAACTGATTCGTTTAAAGAGAGCATTGAAAGAAAAACCAGACCAGAATGGAAGACCAGACACGACGCATTGATTGTCCAACATGACAATGCTCGGCCACATGTTGCTCAACCCGTTAACAATTATTTGAAAAGTAGCGGGATGTAGATGGGAAGTTCTGCCCACCTGTCATATAGTCCAGACTTGGCGCCTTCTGACAACCATTTGTTTCCATCGATGCAGAATGCGCTTCCGGAACACGATTCACTTCAGTTCATCGTATCAAAAATTGGCTCGATTCGGTCTTGGATTCAAAAGATGACCGGTTTTTTTGGGATGGCATCCACAAATTGCCAAAAAGCTGGGGAAATGTTATAACTTCCGATGGACAATAATTTGAATAACAGGATTGTAAAAGATTTTCTTTAATAAACACTAAAATTTCCTATAAAAATTTCGGTTTTGAAGTTATACACCCGATATGTAAAAGCAAACTGCTGAAATGAGAGTTACTCCTTATATTCCTTACCTTGTTATTGGGAATGAGATTTGCATGACTGATATTCGATGGTGTTGTACTGTGATTCGAGTTGATCGGTGGAACTACAGAAGTAGTATTCAGCACTGCAGGAACACAGGTGGTTCCACTAAGTAGAGAAGTATGTGAATTTGAAATCAGGCAACTGTTGTTGTTATTGCTGCTACTGTTATTGTTGTTGCAGTTGTGGTTTGGATTGGATGCATTCAAATTCATACTATTGGTAGTAGTACCGGATACATTTGCAGCACTCGTATTCGCTTGTCCATGACCTACATGAAGGCGGTTTCGAAGCGTAACTAACTCAGTGCTAAGAGACTTGAGACGTTGTTGCAAGTGCACAGCCTCATTGGATGATGATGCGTCTACAAAAATGTGAACAAAAAAATATTATTAAAACTCATAAATGCATATATAAAATACGATATATGCAAGTATATTTTGTAATTATTATGTTTTATTTTTATTAGTTTATGGTATACATTTTTCATCATAGCATTATTCATTCAGACATTAATGAATTCTCAATTTTGATCGAAAAGTATTTTACGAGTTTTATTGATATGTAGAACGATTTTTTGGATGCGTTCCCCAAAAAATATTGGAATGGATATCTTATTGGTATTGACTTAATAACGTAAAACTTTAAAACTAACGGTTTATTCTACTCAAAAAACATATTTTTATTCTTTATAATAAACTTTATATGAAGAAAAGAAATTGAGCATTTTAACATTACTACACATCCAAAGGTATATTTTCAAAAAACTGCGCAACATAATATTGGTTCGTGGCGATTTTATAGTAAAATTCAATTGGTTTTCTTATAGTATGAAAATGAATTTATTTAAAATAAATATGCTCCATTATTATCTACAATGTTTCGGATATAGCCATGATGCCATCGGTAAAGAAATTCGTGATTTCTGGTTGACAAACTGAATCAAGTGCTATTCACAGGCTTTTGAAAGCAGCTTAATTCCATTCAGAGAGTTCTGCAATGATCGGAACAAGTGGTAGTCTGAGGGTGCTATGTCTGGACTATATAGTGGATGCATAAAAACTTCCCAAAATTAAACACTCCCAATTTTTGGCGGGTCATTACAGAAGTGTGTGGTCGAGTGTTGTCATGCTGGAAGACCACACCATTCCTATTAGTGAATTCCGCCCGTTGTATTGCAATTGCCTGGCGTAATCTCTAGTTGTTCACAATAGAGTTGAGAATCAATTGTTCGACCAACTGGAAGTAGCTCATGGCTGACGATTACCTTTCAGTCCCACCATACACACAGAATCACCTCTTTCAGCGTTAATCCTGGATTTGCAAATGTTTGTTACTAATCTTCATCCCTTGCCCACGATTTTTGTGGTTTCCGCTTATCATACGTGACCCATTTCTCATCACCGTTTATGACACGTTTCAAAAAAGGCTCGATTTCATTGCGTTTTAGCAGCGCATCGCAGATGTTAATATTGTCTATAATTTTTTTGTAGCCAGCCTTGTTTAGATGGCTTAAAACAGTTTTGTGGTCAATACCAGCTCCATCGTGATTGGACGACCAGAGCGTGACCCATCTTTCACATTAAAATTACCAGAACGAAAGCGAGTGAACCATTTCCGAGCAGCACGTTCACCGTAGACAACACAAATTTTTCACAAGCCTGCGCAGCGTTTTTCCTTTTATCGTAATAATACTGTAAAATAAATACAGCGCAATTTTTCACTATTTTTCTCCAATTTCAAACGTAAACAACAACGTAAACCACTGCAGCATGGGGTAAGTTAGTGACAGGGATGCCAACCACACAGCTTTATTATTTGTTTGGCTTTTAACTAAACATTAATAGAGAAATTACTTTGCATTTAAGAGTTATTGCGGTTTTGACGACTTCGCGATTTGGAAATAATAAAAAGTAATGGGAACTTACTGGTTTTTAAAATTTTTCTTTTATTTAAATTAAAATGAGTTATCACAAATAAATTCATAATTCATTTACTTAAATTAAAATTAGATAAACACAAGTAAATACACACTTCATGCATTTAAATTAAAATTCAATTAAGTTAAAGACCAAAAGAATTAAAATCACAATTAAGTAAATATTAAACTAAATCACAGATTAATATTTAACAAAACATATTCAATATGTTGGCATCTCTCTCGGCTAAAAATACGTGTGGTAGGTTAAAGACAGCTGTTCGGTTCGTTTTACTTGCAAACTATTCAATATTGTGCACCTAAATGACGTAAAAAAGGTTTCATGTACATTTCTAGAAGCATGCGTTGGTTTTAAAATTGGCTCCTTGGTCTTTTTTATGTATTTAAAAAATCATATTTCTGGCTTATTGCTATGAAGAAGAACAAGAGTTACATTCCTCTCTCAAAATATTTTCCTGAATTTTGTAAACAAACTCCCGAGTTGTCAAAATTTCATGTTCTTGTAATCTTCTACACCAACGCCTGATTTCACCAAAAAATTGAAAGCGAAAAAAGAGTTTCCAGTCTTGTAGTCTTTGGTTACAGGCGAAGTGTCACCTATAAGCGTGTCTAATAAGCGTTCAGTGGTATCAATTGGCCAGAGTTATATGCAATTAACGGAAAAACGCACGAATTATTTCCCAGACCCAATATTGGGAACTCGCCATAGACTACGATGACGGAAAGGAAGAAGGTAATTAATATAACGTTTTGTCACATGTGCACTTACATATGTTTAAAATTTTAGAAATGGAGATTTACACAGGCGGTGGTCGGCAGTGGTATTTTCATTTTTGAACAAATAAAAAAATCCGCTTGTTTATAATCTTTTACAGTGTTGCAAATTTCCATCATAAATTTTGCTGCAATTTAAAACACCAAAAATTATAACAGAAAAACAAAATTAATATTCTTCGCATAAATTCCTGAGTTTATTCTTTATTTTTGCTACATTTAAAAATCTCATTTCGCGAAATTTTTTTTGTTTTTATTTCAACATAACCATCTGATAGCTTCTTTAGTGCTACCAAACCAACATTTTACTATATTTTTGTCTGGTAGTACTAAAGAAGCTAGCTAGTACACAAACCATAAATACTAACAGCCTTAGTACAAGAGTCACGGTGACTAACAGGGCTATTCTCGTAGTCAGCTTGACATGAAATTGTAAAGACAAGGTGTCACAGTTCTTGTCAATGCTTTTCAAATTGGTATTCTGGTTGTCAATTGGCACAGTGACAGCTTTAATTGCAGTAACATACGAAAAGCTTAGTGTTACAGAAACCAAAATGTTATTTTTGATAAATAGAACATGAAATGTCAATCACTGATATGCAAAATGGATCAGACGCACAAGAAGTAAGTTTTGTTTTTCGCAATTTTGCCAAGATTTTAATAAAAATTTTATTTTTTATAGAAAATACGAACGGATTACGGCAGAGCAGCTGGCGCACTATGTGCAGTTCATGTCCACCATGTGCGGTGGATATATATATATATATATATATATATATAATACAAAAAAAATAATTAATGGAAAAAAACAGTACTCCAAACTTTAAATTCTGTTTTTCGCCCAAAATATTCAATTTTCTTGAATATAATACTTTACATAAATGAAAGATATTTAGTTTACCATTCTAACGATATATGTATATGCCAACCGCATATCTTCTACGGATATCTCTTAAGGAGATATAGGGCAAATAAGTTCAAATTTCAAAGGTCTACAACTAAGGGATCAGGGGGCGGGGATGATTTTGTTGTTTTTGGGGTCTGTATTACAATTAACAACAAAACGATTGGCGTTTCTGGGTGGATCCCTATCTGATCCCTAATGCCGTGTTTACACGTGGGACATACATACATATGTCCCCTGGCGACACCATTTATTTTTGTTTCCTCAGCCAAATCGCTAGATGAACTGTGGACTGTGAGAAAATGGGCGTGAGTCTTGTACACAGTCTGGACACAAATGTCCGTCGATTTTTCCGGGGACACCAGAAAAGAGAGTTGCGTATTAGTGAAAAAAATATTTATAGTTGGAAATGAAGTATATATTATCATATTTAAAAGTAAAAGTATACAAATTTAAAAGAAAAATACGAGTTGCTGTAGAACTACAATTTTATTGTTGTTTTTTATGCTAACTCCAACAATAACACTTTTCGGTGCTTTCGTCTGTTTTCCGAGTTATAACACCTTGAAGTTTAAAGATGTAGTAGCTATATATCCTAAGCTCTACGAGATACCTACCTGTCATTTGAAAGGTATTTTGCTTCATTTATTGAAAACAACATTCTGCCAACAAATTTTTCCTTTCACCCGAAGAAGGCTAAGGATCCCTACTTTCTTAGTATTGGGAGAATTACATATCTTAATTATACATTTTACTTAAAAATGAATTGGAAAAAAGTACTAAAAATCTTCAATTGCGTTTTTCTCGAAAACTATAAGGTTTCGATAAAACCTTATAAATGTCACTTCTTCCAATAATTCTAATTTTTGTTATATTTTACTTATAATTTCTTCGCGAAGTATGAACTTAACCAATCAGATTTCTTAAAAAAAAAAATGGCGAAGCCGTTTGGATTTTTTAAATATCAGAATTTAA
Organism: Myopa tessellatipennis; assembly: GCA_943737955.2. Taxonomy (NCBI): domain Eukaryota; kingdom Metazoa; phylum Arthropoda; class Insecta; order Diptera; family Conopidae; genus Myopa; species Myopa tessellatipennis. The sequence goes on along the minus strand of OX031316.1, from coordinate 50,315,080 downwards.
ATTTTTTCATCAAAATTAGATCTACATAAGTGATGTGGAAGTAAAAAAAAAAAAAGGCCCGGGCTTATTTTGCTAACAGACAGGCACACGACTCAGAAATTTTATATATATAGATATTTCGGACTTGACCAGGCCAGGCCGAAGTTAACACTCTTTCTGCTAAGTGCGTGAAGTTAAATTCGTATTTGAGCAAGTTAAATTTGCATTTGAGCTACTTAGTTCAATTTGAATTTAACTTAGCAAAGACTCAAACCCAAGACACATTGATATATTTGTTTTGTATATTTCACATACTTCACCACTAGATTGGTTAGGAGAAGGTGTCACTGGAAAGGAAGACCTCCGCGTGGGTTCATGAAACACATGGCCATCGGAATATACTCCATATTGGATATTGATATTTTCCTCCTATATGGAGTATCTTCCGATGGCCATGTGTTTCATGAACGAACGTGGAGGCCTTCCTTTCCAATGACCCCTTCTCCTAACCAATCTAGAGGTGAAGTGTGTGAAATATACAAAACAAATATATCAATGTGTCTTGGGTTTGAGTCTTTGCTTTGTAGGATGGGTCGAGACAAGAAAAAAATCGTATGGGAGGGGGGTCAATTTCCCCCCGGTTAGGCGGGAGGGGCCATTTTATAAAAATCCGACTTAACATCGAAAAAAATAATATTAAAAAAATGGTTAAACCTAGATAACTTTTGCCTGCTGATTTTCATAGCCAAATATCCGCTTCTTAATATCCTTTTTAAATTAGGTTCCTATGTCAAACAGTTTTTGAGAAAAATTAATGTCAAAGTTGAAATTTCGAAAAAAGATTCCGAAAAAAAATTTTGGTCGCAATTTTTTTTTGAAATTACGGTATTAAGTATAAATTTTCTTCCGGCCATAAATTTCTCTAATCAATTCTAGAGAGAATGCTTCAAACCGGAACGATCTATGTTTTGTAGTTTCCGAGAAAAGTGAAGTTTACGATCTAAACTCCTTCCCCAGAGCAGTATTTTTCATATTTTTGCACCAGTAATAAAACAGCAGCAGCAAAAAAATTGATATTTGAAAGGAAAGTATGCTTCGTAATTTTCACTTTTCTCGGAAACTACAAACCACAGATCCTTCCGATTTGAAGCATTCTCTCTAGAATTGATTAGAAAATGTTATGGTCGGAAAAAAATTTATATAATAAGTAAAATGTATAATTAACTAACATAGTTTTGTGGATAAGAAGAAACTAGAGGTTATTAGCTTTCTATAAATATTTTTGCCTTGTATTTTAGTATTCTGGGAGTAAACGCAGTTTAAAGTTTACAAAACACGTACTATTTTACATATTTCCAACAATGCGACTCTTGTATAATAAATAAATTTAAACTTTACTTACGTAGTAATAAATTTGTTTTCATGAGCTATATTGTATAAGTAGTGTAAAAGTGGGCGGACCGCGCCCAGTTTTGCTGTTATAATGTTTTATTGGAAAATAAGTTCTTGTATAAAGTTTTATTCAGGAATTTTATATACTTAACCATATTTGGCATTTGGTAACCAAACACTGGCCACTGACGCCACATCTTTGCCTGTGCACGATTAGACTTTTCAGGAATAGGTAGCTGATATAGTGACCTTTCGAACTGTATACAACGTTTGTCCAAGTTATGTTTTTTATTGAACAAAATGTGTATGAGAAGTGCTTCTGGAGGTACACTGGGTAACATTGGCCACTGACGCCACATCCTTGCCTGTGCACGGATGAATTTTTCAGTCGGATTTCGCGTCGGATTTACGAATTTAACTTCACGCACTTCTTAAGGTGTAGGGTAATAAAAAGTAAAATCTCTCGAAAATGTTGATTTTTGCACTATATATTCAAATCGACAATAAACTCAGTTGTAAATAAAAATAAGCGGGATTTGGTTAAGTAGCAACAAGAAAGTGTCAGCTGTCAAATCTCAAAACAGAAAAAATAATATGATTGACAGAAGAATAACTAAACGAACATAACGCTATCTATTGTGAAAACCGAAATGACTTTCTTGCCAACCCAATATTATCAATCTTTGATCGGATTACTTATATATTTAGCGATTTCAACACGCCCCGACATATTGCATTCCGTATGTAAACTTTCGTGTAGAAATTCAGATCCGCACAGTTAACGTAAAGCAGCTGCTAAGCATATTCTAAAATACCTTAATGGAACATTAAGTTTAAAGCTACATTACTAGAAGACCAATAAACCACCAGAGTGTTTTGTGAACTCAGATTGGGACAATGATGTATTTACAAAATGTTTGGGTCCAAAATAGAATAATTTTTTTATAATATGGTATTGACGTTCAATATTGTATGGTATTGAATATTTGTATTGGAGGAGTGCAACACCATATTTCAATTTCTATACTTGTTTAAAATACTTTGTTTACATTAATTTGTTGTTACTTTGATGTCGGAAATATTTTTTCCTTATACTGTTTTCGCTTATATTAATTTTTTAAAATAAATGTAAATACAACTTGTCGTTGTCTTGTAATGAAAGCTAAACAAATTTTTTATTAGATGCTGTACTTAACTGCGATATTTCCAACAATGGTTTAAAACAAACTTCATTTCACGTACTATTACTTTTTTCTATAGTTTAGGAGATATAGGCTGTTTAATTTCAAATTTCAAAGGGCTATGAAACCGGAACCGGCAACCCCTTTTTTTCGAGTTGTTGTTTGGGTTAAGGTACGGTCAAACAGAACGCGTAAATAATCGCCGCCCCGCGGCGATTGCCGCGAAGGCAGTTGCATTACACAGGTTCTTATGGAGGTAGTCAAACAGAAACGCGCTACTCGGCGTAAAAACTGACGCGTAGTAGAGCGGCAAAAAAGATCGGAGTAGCGCGTTAGAAAATTTTGCAAAATCTTGTATAAGTATGTGTGTATTTTAGGAGTGTGAGTAGAAAAATGGTTAGAACTGCAATTCACTGCGTTGCCATCTGCTGTGTTATTCAGATCTATTTTTTTCGTGGTGCTGTTAAATTTTCTGTTTTTCGTGGTTTTGTTATTTCTTCATTTCTTTAAAAATGCTAGACATGCTAATTGAATTGGTTAGAAAAAATCCATGCATATATAATACAATAGATCCGGACTCTCAATTTGTGGCTTCACCAGCTCATGAAGCTCTTCAAACTTGCATCGCGTCATTCGGAAATATGTCCAAAATTTTTCATCATTATTTTCTAAATCTCTGTATAGATGGTGGAACTCGCCGAACTGCTCCCGCGCTTCATTTATTTGGCTTACCCAGGGACGCCTTCGCTTAACTCTTCTCTTCGCAATTAGCAGCAACAGTAGTTCTTCATCGGAAGACATATTTGACACACTTCTTTGAAGGTACACTTCAATTTATTTTTAATATAAAGACGAAAATTTTTGCAACACACTAATGTTTCGATGAAATATTTGTGTCTCACAACATATGGCCGTGCAAATATGAAATACTGTTTCCCTGAGAAATTTTTCATATCACACAACCAAATTCCCCAGAGAAAGTGACAAATCCCATGCAATAAATTCAATTACTATCAATATGGCATTCTACTATTCACAGACACGAACAGCTGATTTGTGTAAATGAAAGTAGTGCCGCGTTATGTTTGACTGCCTCCGCGTATAATCTACGCGTGGCGGCGATTATTTACGCGTTCTGTTTGACCGTACCTTTAGCAATAAAATCCACTCCTGCAACAAAAACAACAACAACGTAGGGCATTGTGTTATAAAACCTATTTAGGCCAAATATTGTGGTCGCCTTATCTGTTCCACAACATTGGTTAGGTCGATAAGCGCCCTATCTGTTCCATGATTTCCACTGTCGCATGGACAGACATGGATTAAATTGATTAAGGAGATGACGCCGAACCATAATACCGACTTCTAACAAAATCTTTTAAATGGAGTCGTATTCACCTATGACGCCAGTATCTAACTGCATACAACTGTTTAAAGCTCGTTTAACTCACCCTGCAACTTTTTCTCGGTCTCCCAAAATTTTTGCAATTCCGTAAAGTATTTATCCAGGATGAAAACTTTCGAAAGGCCTAATGTGGCCATCATTAATCAGCATTGGTATCCAGGGAATTGGGTTTACCGAAACGTCACCGATAATCAGCCAAAGGAAAAATTAACATGTATCACACTTACACTGTATCACAATCACTGTACTCGTGACGCGAGAAATAAGAACCCAAAATGGATTTTTCATTTGAATAACTTGTAAATTCACATACCTATGCTTAAGCACAGATGCTGTTGAAACAGACTAAATTAAGCTGAAACTCTATGTGCATGAGTATGAAAATGAACCGGTTCCTCTTACTTTTCGAAAGACAATCAGGATTTATGTGCTTGGCAATTGCAGCGTTACTGTGGTACCTAAATAAGTGCGTCTTGCGTTGCGTTTCTGTCAAAATGAAATTGGAACACGCAATCTTATGGAAGTTGCCGAAATAAGAAACGCACTGACGGAGATCACTTCGAATTTCCAATTTTGACATGCGTTTCGAAGTGAAGTTGGCGGCAGATATCACAAAAATGTTCATGTGCGTGTGAATGTTTAAAAAGTTTTTGTGAAAACATATGGAGGCGAAACGCTGTTATTACGGTATAGCGCAGCGTAGTTTTTAAGGCGCAGTGATAAACGCAACGCAAGACGCACTTATTTAGGTACCACAGTTAGAAATACACACCCATAGCCCGGTGCCACACTAGACCTCTCGATGCCCAACTCGCTCGCTCTGATTGATTGGGCTGTAAGCACAGAAGAGCTCGACGAATTTTGTGGTCGCGACTTGTCAAAACAACAGGGTCTTATAGAAAACTAGAAAAAATAAATATAATAATAAAGTAAGGCAATAGTTTTTATGCTGAAATGTGAGGACGAATATCCTCTTCGAGATAGAATAGGTTTCATTGAGGTAGAAAATGTTTACATAGCCAGCAACGGTATCTAAATACATTGAATTATCGTTATTTTGAAACAGATTTGTATGAAAACAGTTCATCGGATTTTCAAGATTTTTGTGTTTAAAAGTTTCTGGAAGAGTTCGATCCCCACAGCTGTCATTTTGTCGACATTAATCCCAATTCTAAAAAACGCATCTAATAGTAATACCATTTTAAAAATCGCTTTGTTTATCTTTTTTTCCAAGAAAAATCAATTCTTCACTTTTGGAAAAGTGTTGAGAAAAACTTGATAGTGAAATTTCAAACGAGTTTGCATGGTAGCATAACCACGACCTTACGCTACAGTGCATACTTGGCAAGTACGACTTTTTTTTTTCTTTTGTGTGTATCCCATTCCCTCTTTTACACACAAAACAACAAAAAAAATCTTGCCAAGCATGCACGATAGCGTAACCACAGCCTAAGCAAAGACTACAAGACTGGAAACTCCTTTTTCGCTTTAAATGTGTTGGTGAAATAAGGCTCGGGTGTAGAATATTACAAAATAAATGCATGCAATTTTGACAACTCGGGAGTTTGTTTACAAAATTCAGAAAAATATTTTGAGAGAGGATATCTTGTTCTTCTTCATAACATTAACCAGAAATATTATTTTTTAAATACGAAAGAAAGACCAAGGATTTTTCATGTTTTTTAATATTTGCAAAGAAAACGAATTTAATTTTTATAAAAATTGCTTGATTCACGAATGTAATCAGCTGTTTTTAACCGACCACAGGTATATTTAGCAGAAATTGATTCAACCTATTTTGTTGAATATGAATTTGTGATTTACTTTTAATTTTTACCTAATTGTAATTTTAGTTCTTTTGCTCTTTAATTTAAATGTATAAATTTCTCTCAGTTTATTTAATTTTAGGGCCATATGCTCGATCTGCGAACGGTACGGCTTCTCAACGTTACTCTTTGTTATATTCGTAAAATAGCTGATCGAAATGGTTCTTTAGTATAAACACAGCTTGCGATTCTATCAGAAGCGATACAGCTGGAATATCTCCTCTTTAAAACAACAGATTGCACTCTTCTTACGTATTTACGTTAGAGCATTTTTTGGTGCGCGTATTTATTATATATTATTATTCACGTCCTACTGATTGCAGTAGCATAACATCTGCTGTTATGATTTGACCAGGTCTCATAAAGCTGTAATGGATAATTCTGGACCACTAAACAGACACCATAAGGTTTTTCTGATAAATGTTTAGTTTAGGGCTCTGTTTCGGAACCTCTCTTTTATCCAACCATTGCGCCGAACGTTTTCGATTGTCGAATAAGATCCATTTTTTATCAACCGTTACAAAGCGGTGTAGAAAAGGTTCGATTTTATACTGTGGCAATAAAGGAGGTAAGCTTCGGAACGATTTCTTTTTTGATGCTGGTTTAACTCATACGGAACCATTCGATCCAGCTTTTTGACCTTACCAATTTGTTTTAAGTGATCCAAAATTGTTGGAATAGAAACGTTAAACGCTACTGGTAGTTCACGCGTAGTTTGAGACGTATCCGCTTCCACTACAACTTTCAGATTATCATTATCCATCTTACTGGCCGGTCTTCCACGTGTTACATTTGCAATGAAGGTTCCGCGACGAAACTCATATTCGAAAATTACCTGCATTTTTAACCTTTCGATTGTCTTATGAAAGCTACTCTATTTCAGAGGATTCAAAAAAGAACAACGATTTGCACTATGACTTTGAAAGAGTAATGATGCACTTTCAGGATATGAAAAAACATAAAAACCGTTATAGTCAAGTGTCAGAGATATGAACTCCCAAACTCAGCTAAGAAGCTAATATGAATGTACATATATGTGTTTATTTAATTTTAATTTAAATAAAGGAAAAACCAAAATTACAGAAACATATTAGTTTACATTACTTTGTAATATTTCCAAACCGGTAAAAAATCGCCACGACCGCGATAGCTCTTAATTGAAATGTAGTCTTTTTATTAATCTTTACTTAAAACTCCAAAAAATTAATAAATAATAATGTCATTTCGTTGACATCCCACTAACTCACCCATCATTTTGTGTTATCTTGCTTGTCTAGTCTTGTACCTATTCAGTTATCTTGCTTTGTAATAGCCGGTATTAGCTTGTAACATGGAGACAATTTTACTATAAAATTTAAATACAATTGTATGCGGGCATTTTTTTAGCTCGCTTTCGAAATGAGCCGCACCTGCCCCACCCTTTCCATGTATCAATGACCCATCGTGAACATGTTGAGGTCAAGCTTGCTGCACTCATTATGCAGCCGGCCGTATGGGCTCAGTGTGTCGTGCCACCTATCGATGATTTGCACATCAAATACTGCAAATACCATCCATAGGCTTGTAAACATCGCTGACCTTTGCACAGACAATGTCTCTAATGCGACCATGTTCTGTCGCTGGTAAGGCAGCCGCAAGCCAAACAGCGTTCCTGTGCATGCGCATTGCCGCCAGCGCTGCCGTCCTCTTAATAAATAAGTCTAATGGCAGCAGCCCGAGTATCGGCTCTAGAGCGATGGTTAGTTTGGTGCGCATTGCACCACTGATGGCTATGCGTGCCAGCCGTTGAACCTCTCCAGTTCGGCCTTTATGGTTATCTGGTCTGCTTTATGCCACCAAATAACTGAGCCATAAGTCAAACAGGTTCTAACCATAGCTTTATCTAGTGTGCCTTGTTAGGGGATACTCTTCTGCCCCCTCTAAGGATACTCTTCTGCACTGAAAAAGCACCGCCTTTGCCTTCCTAATCCACTCTACCACATGCTTCTTCCAGGTAAGTTTGCTATCTATGATTACTCTTAGATACTTAACCCTTCGGCAGGTATTTATTTCGGAGCCAAAAATTCTTAGAGGGGTCATGTGCGGAAATTTTCTCTTCCTTCTGAAGAGGATCATGTCCGTCTTAGTAGCATTGATGGCGAGGCCATGCTCTCTACACCACCCCTCTATCGTGGAGAGCGCCCCATGCATTATTTATTTATTTGTTTCATTCAATAGGTGTAAAAAAAAATATCACAGGACCTTGTATAAAATGTACTATAGTACAGGAATATTATAGCTAATATTTACATCTGACAATTTTATTCATAAGGTATTGTAATAATAGGAGGAAGGAAAAAGAAAAATGTTTAATAAGTAGTTTCCATATCCAAAATATCCACCACAAACCCCAAATCCACAGCCGTGACCGCACGCATCATAAAGTTCCGCATCATAAAGTTATCAAACAAAATCGATCCACTAGGACAAGACAGCTGTATTCAATCGTAAGTTGGGTTAAAGAATTGACAGATTTCCCTTTCGAAACAGATTAGAGAAGATGCGCTTTTTATGCTGGTCGGAAGTTTATTCCAGAGCTTTTTAGAGCTTTTTTTATTTTGGAGCTTTTTTTTATCTTATTAGGCCGGAGCGTTCTCTCGCCAGCGTACAAAATCTGGGAAGGATAAGGTTGACAGAGCGGCTGGAGCTACCACGAACTAGTTTTTCATGAATATAGCCAGGTACCCCATGTTTAATAATTTTAAAAATTAGAAGAAGCAGCCTGTATTCAAAGAGGGATTTGAGATCCATCCCGATAACAGCTTTTATCAAGTGATTCACATGGGCCCTAAGGCGCAGCGAGAAAACAAACCTAACAACTGCTGTATACAAACATTAAGCTTGCCCCAACATACTGAGCTGTATCCACCATAAATTTCACAACAGTACAGGAAATGCGGCACTATTAGCGATTAACCGAGGTGCAATCTTGCCGACCGGGGTAAAAACTGCTTGAGGAGGTATAAGCTTCTTAAAGTGCAGTAAACTTTTCTACAGACATTAGCAACTTGGTTTTCCCATGAGAGGTCATCCGTAATGATAATGCCTAGGCTTTTAATCACTTGATTGTAGGGTGTAATAAGTCCATCATGTTCGATCATGGGCAGTCTTGCAATTTGGGCCCCTCTGTGGACAACTAAAACTTGCGTTTTACCGGCATTCAGGGTGAGGTTATTTAACTTAGTCCAACTGGAGATTGAGTTAAGGTCCTCAGCGATAAGTTCAACACCCCGTTCGGCATTAGACCTTCACAAGATACCAGCAACTGGACATCATCCGCAAAGATATTCACCAGTGAGTGCGTGACAACGGTTGGAAGATCGTTTATGTATATAAGGTGAACAGTAAAGGGCCCAAAATAGATCCCTGGGGCACGCTACTACCCACCTCCAGGGACTCGGAAAGCTTCCCTGAGGCGAAAACACGCTGATGTCTATGCCTTAAAAACGAGTATATAAGATTGCAAGCCGTGCTAGAAAAATGAAGCTGTTCTTTTAGTTTTGTACACAGAACTACCCACTCCACACGATTAAAAGCCTTGCTGAAATCTAGAGCAATGAGGAAGGAAAGCGCGTGGCTATCCATGCTCTGACTGATTTCAGCGTTCAGAAAGTTCAAGATCTGATTTTTCATTAGTAATTCACACATTTTTGAGAAAAATGGCAAAATGCTGGCATTTTTGGGATTTGATATTACCTTCGCGATTTTCCACCCCAATGGAAAGCTAGAGGACGTAAGTTTAGTATTTACCATTGATAGAATGTTTACACCGAATACAGGAAAAATCAACTTGATGAATCTGGAATGAATATCATCGGGTCCCACAGCGTTAGATTGTATAACCATTAAGGCAGAGTAAACTTCAATCAGGGAAGCATTTCTTAACTATAACGCTTGATTACTCTCTGGTAGCGAAGTATCCACGCGAGCGCAATTAGCTGCAGAATCATGTAACGAACCAAAGAAGGAATTAAGATTTTCAGGGTTGAACGTGACAGGTCCAGACTTTTTTGAGGTGACCCCAAATCTGCGCGAATTACCACCGTCTCTGTTGTGTTCATACTTGTCGTCTCTCAATTTTGTATGTATATGTAAGTTATAATAGAGTTAGTCGTAATAAAGGTTTTGTATAGAACGCACGCGTCTTTTCTCGTCCTTAGAGTTTTACGCCTTTAGATAGCAAGGAATTAACTCCACATCATTTTTGGTCCTTCGAGCCGGATTGCAGAACAATTTAAGATAATAATTTCATCATTTCATTCGAAATAAATCATGATCGATATTCTCACTATTATTAATCAGTTCTAAAATAAGCAAAACGCCAAGTAATTGCGAACAAGTTTTTGCAAGTTAACGGAACTTTTCTTTCGTTGTTCTTCACACTTCGCAATTGTGTATCGATATTCGAGAGAAATGTCAACCAACGTAAAAACACGTGATTCTGCTCGTAACGCAATTAAAAGGTACTTACTGAAAAGCAAAGACGAAAGTCTATCTGAAAATGCAGAGCTCATCACTAGTTATTTGCAATTGCTCAGTGAACAATGGTTAAGGTTCACTCAATCGCAAGACGCTGTAGAGATTTCGTGTGGAGAGGAGCTTAGCGGAGCAGAAGAAGTAGCGCGTGTTCAAGCAGAGACTTGGTATGCTGAAGCAATGGCCAATCTGCTGCAAAAGAAACGAATTCTCACCAAAGCGGACGATACGCAAAACAGCAATAACGTCGTACAGGCCACTCCATCAATTCCCTTACCAAAAATGGAGCTACCAGTGTTTTCAGGTGAGTCAGTGGATTGGATACCATTTCATGATACATTTCAATCGCTAGTGGACGCAAATTCCAAGTTATCTAAAGTACAGAAGCTCTTTTACTTGAGAGGATGTCTAAAAGGAGAAGCGCTCAACACAATTAGCTGTCTCAAGGTATGTGACGCGAATTACGAAGAAGCATGGATTATGCTCAAGGAGCGATACAAGGTCATGCGTGTCATCGTCGAAAGTCATGTGCGGGCTATATGTGCTGTCAATAAAGCGAACAGCGATTCTGCCAACGCGATCAAGGAAGTTTTAGACCCGGTGTTGCAGCACATATGCTCGTTGAAGGCACTATGTCGCCCCGTTGACTTTTGGGACGATTGGCTAGTCCACACAGTCGCGACAAAGTTAGCTTTGGAAACGCGAAAGCAGTGGGAACTATCGCTTCTCGATGACGAACCGCCAACATTCGAGCAACTTAGACTTTTTTTGGAAATAAGGTGTCGTTCGCTTAATGTTTTATCTACCACTTCCGATAGCCTCACCACCACGTCAAAAAGTACAGTGAAAGCTCATCATAAGAGATCGACAAACACATTTCACGCTTTACAAGTACAAGACAGGACGCATGAAAGTTGCCTATACTGCAAAGGAAGTCATCGAATTTATCAATGTGAAAAGTTCGCAAGTCTACATGTGGACGCTCGAATTAAGTCGATAAAGGATTATGGTGCGTGTTTTAATTGCTTAAGTAAAATGCATTTAAAGAAGCATTGTCACAGCATGTCAACTTGCCGGCAATGCAACCAACGGCACCATACGCTGTTGCATCAAACTCCAATGGTCAACAAAGGACTTGGTGTTAACAATATCGACTCATATGATTGTGCCAACGCACTCATAGCTACGCAAATCTCGTAGAACGTACACGACGCTTCACTCAACAATAGCTATGAGAACATCCAAAATAAGGGATCGGTGCTGTTGGCTACCGCTTTGGTTAGGATCCAAGACAACTCGGGCCACTGGCAACCCGCGCGTATATTGGTTACGGGATACGGGTTCGCAATCTTCTTTTGTTACCGAGTCATGTGTTCAACGTCTTGGGTTACCTCGCAAATCATCGCCTGTTCTAATTACAGGAATTGGGTCGGCTCAAGGAGGCCGCGCTAGAGGCGAAACTTCGCTTATAATATCACCACATTCTACTTTACAACGCTATAACGTTAATGTGTTGATATTACAAAATATCACGAGTAAATTGCCAACTCAAATAGTACCCGTTTCACCATGGTCTCACGTAAAGTATATCACGCTCGCTGATCCACGCTACAAGGAACCTGGAAGCATAGATGTGCTCATCGGCAGCGACACTATGCCAGAGTTTATACTTCCAGAAATACGCAAAGGCATACCAGGCTCACCTATGGCCCAACGAACCGTCTTCGGTTGGGTGCTTTTCGGCCGTGTGAGTGCTTTTAAAGATCACACAAGTACTCAACGCATACAATCACTTTACTGTGACACCGAACTCACAACAACGCTAAGCAAACTTTGGGAACTGGAAGAATCCCCGAAAAGACAGCATCTTACCGCTGAAGAGAAGTTCTGCGAAGACAACTTCCGATTAACGCATTGCCGTGCGTCTGATGGTCGCTTTATAGTTGAATTGCCACTAAAGCCGAACGTAACCCTTGGAGAGTCACGAAGCCTTGCAGTACGCAGTCTAATACGCATGGAAAAGAAACTCGCTGGAAATCAAGATATGCGATGTCGTTACATTGAGTTCATGAACGAACTGATCGACCTAAACCACATGGAGCCAGTTCATGGTATCGCAAATGACAGCTACTATATGCCGCATCACGCAGTTGTAAAGGAATCTAGCAGTATGACGAGGTTGAGGGTTGTATTTAATGTCTCGGCAAAATCCACAAATGGTAACTCATTAAACGACGCGCTAATGATTGGGCCTCAGCTACAAGACGACCTGTTCTCAATACTGGTACGCTTCCGAACACATCGCTATGCTTTAAGTGGAGATGTAGCTAAGATGTATCGTCAGGTGTACGTCTCACAAAAGCATACGAATTTTCAACGCATCGTATGGCGTTCGGATACTTCACATCCCATTCAAGATTATAGGATGCTACGAGTAACTTACGGTATATCTGCAGCTTCTCATTTGGCTATTAAATCGATGCAAGAGACAGCAAAGGAAGCGATTGATGATTACAAGCATGCGGCCGAAATAATACGAAATGCGGCTTCAGAACACGATGAAGTACATGCGTTAGGACTTGTTTGGAAAACGCGCGAAGACCTGCTCACCTTCGCAGTAAATATGAAGAAGCCGTGTTTTCTCAAAGAGAGCATTCTTATCAGATGCGAGTAGGTTGTTCGATCCTCTAGGACTGTTGTCACCCTGTACAATAAAATCAAAGCTTTGGTTCCAAGAACTGTGGAAATCTGACGTAAATTGGGATGATCAGATTCCTGATCAAATAGCAAATGAGTGGGCCACTCATCGCATCGGTCTAAAATCATTGGCAGAGCTTCACATTAAGCGTTGGCTTGGATGTGGAATCTCGGTGTCTCATACGGAGATGCATGTGTTTTGCGATGCATCAGAGCGCGCTTAAGCTGCCGCAATATACGCCCGTACTACTGAGAACGACGGTTCAATTACAATTTCGTTGATCGCATCTAAAGCAAGGGTCGCGCCATTAAAGGTAACCACGATACCGCGCCTGGAACTGTGCGCTGCGCACCTCGCTGGAAACCTCGTAAAGTCGGTCATGTCCAGCTTAAGTTCCAAGTATCCGATCTTCGCGTGGACCGATTCGACAATCGTGTTAGCGTGGTTGCAAGCCCATCCCAGTCGATGGGTCACATTTGTTGCAAACCGCGTTGCCGACACGCAAGATGTTTTACCGTCAGAATGCTGGAATCATGTACGCTCTGAACACAATCCTGCGGATTGTGCTTCAAGAGGCGTCACACCAGATGAGCTGCGGCAGCACGAGTTATGGTGCACTGGACCCAGTTACTTAAAGGAATCCAATGCATTTTGGGGGACACATATGTCAACGAGTTATGCAACGGAACTAGAGCAGAAACCGAGAAAAGCTGCCGTTCACGTCGCCACCAGTCAGGAGCATTTGGATTTGTTTGCGAGATATTCGTCGTATGCGAAACTGAAAGGAGTTACTGTCTACATGATACGGTTTATGAACAATGCACGCCGCGGTAAGGTAGCCAGGGGCCATCTGTTTGGGCCACTTAATTGCAAGGAGATTCAACAAGCGCAGTAAATTGGTGCGCCTACAACCTTTCCTGGATCATTCCGAAGTTTTGCGCGTAGGAGGGCGGTTGAAGCACGCAAACGTGGCTAATGACGTAAAGCATCCAATTATTTTGGCAAAGGGTTCGCAGATCGCGAGGCTGATAGTCGCTGAAGTTCATCGAAGTACAGTGCATTCAGGTCCGCAAATAATGCAAACAATTATACAACGACGGTTCTGGATTCTGGGCGCCCGTAATTTGATTCGCAGTATATATCGCAGCTGTGTGAGATGCACGCTTTTGAACCGCAGCCTTGCAGTACAATCCATGGGGGATTTGCCAGCCAGTCGAGTTACGTATGTGCGTAGTTTTTTGTGCAGTTCGGTGGACTTCGCCGGTCCATTCCCATTTAAGTTTGCCCATGGAAGAGGATCAAAATCAACCAAAGGTTACATCTGCTCATTTGTTTGCATGAGTACAGGAGCCATGCATTTAGAATTCGTCGGAGACTTGTCGACAGCAGCATTTCTCAACGCGTTTAAGAGGTTCATAAATCGTCGCGGGTACTGCAGCATGATGTATTCTGACAATGGAACGAATTTCGTCGGCGCTGAGAGAGAGCTGCGCAAAATGCGCGATCGCTGCTTATCTGACAGCGAAGTCCGAAACTACTTTTTAGATTCAAACATCGCCTGGAAATTTAATCCTCCGAACGCTCCACATATGGGTGGCTATTGGGAGGCTGGTATAAAACGCATAAAATACCACCTTAAACGCGTTATAAAAAGTTATATTCTAAGCTACGAAGAGTTCACAACGCTGCTGACTGAGATTGAGGCTTGTGTAAATTCACGTCCTCTGTGTGCGCTACAAGGAAACGTAGATGATTTAGAAGCTTTATCTCCTGGCCATTTCATCGTTGGTGAAGCCTTGAAATCATTACCAGAGCCTGAAAGTAAAGAGTTTGACGGGAACTTGCAACAACGTTGGCACGCGATAACCTCAATGAGAAGGCATTTTTGGGCACGCTGGCGAGAAGAGTATTTGGTAAGCCTACAACGTCGCACGAAGTGGTTCCGTTCGTCTCCGAATTTGCAACTGGGTGATGTTGTTGCTGTGTGTAATGAAAACACACCCCCCACAAAATGGAGACTTGGCCGAGTGATAAGATGCCATCCTGGTAGTGATGGCTTCGTGAGAGTCGTTACATTAAAGACGAGCGATGCAGAAGTGGTGCGACCCATAGCAAAACTTTGCCTTTTGCCAACGCAAGATCAGATTTTCTGCTGCGAGAAGCTATAATGTTTATATACTACTATAATATTTATTTGACATCACTTATTGTATTGTAACATTTGTAATATTGATCGCTGTTAATTAACCATTTATGTTGAACTTTGATTCGTTCAAGGCGGCCGGTATGTTGTGTTCATACTTGTCGTCTCTCAATTTTGTATGTATATGTAAGTTATAATAGAGTTAGTCGTAATAAAGGTTTTGTATAGAACGCACGCGTCTTTTCTCGTCCTCAGAGTTTTACGCCTTTAGATAGCAAGGAATTAACTCCACAGTATCCTTAATTACCCATGCCCTTATATCCGGCGACACCACAGTTATACTGAAGGACTATCAGCGAACCAGACGAGACGGCGCATTGAGTTTACGACACGGAAGTGTATCTATACAATTAACATTTCATTTTTATCTATAACACCTTGAACACCTTGTAACCCAGCTAGAATATAAGAAACCAAGAGTAGTATATAAGGAACAAACATTTAAATAAAGAAACAAAATACTTTTGGAGCCAAACGAAGATACATTGTTTCATTTTGAGCAAACGATAATTGGCGCAGTCGGAAGGATAGATGACGGTCTATTACCGATAGAAGTGCAAAGTTTAAAAAAAAAAAAATAATAATAAAAAAGTAAAAAATATAAAACTCAGTGTTTTAACAAAATATAAACAAACTACAATATATTACTAAACAAGTAACATAACTAAAAAATTGTGGAATTTTTTTATGAGTTTACTACATGAGTTCATTTCTAACGTTGAAGAATTACTCATGTACGTGAAACACATAGACGTTTCTGCTTATGCACACATATTATTAAAAGCTATTCGAAATAAAATTGAAGGGTAAGCAAACGAAATTTTATATATATTATATATATAATAAATATATATTATATATATATATAAGAACTGAAACATCACTCATTAAAGATTTACATTTACTAAGACAAGAACATAAATCAATAGAAGAATTTTTTAGTGAAATCCAAAAATCAAGAATAGTATATAAGGAACAAAAATTTAAATAAAGAAACAGAATACTTTTGAAGACAAACGAAGATACATTGTTTCATTTTGAGCAAACGGTAATTCGCGCGCGTCTCCAGAAGTCACCTCCATTGTTGATCTCATTAAAGAATTTTCTACCGTATTCGTATTTGGCCTTCTTTATTAGGTCGGTGACTCTATTCCTGATTTTGGTACACTTCTTCCAATTTGTAGGGGAATCATCGACCTTGAAGACTCTGGAGGCAAAGTCACGTATTGATTTTGTTCTGACTATCACAGGAGTAATCCAGGGACAAGGGCGATTTTTGGGTACGTACGAGGTAATTGGTACGAATGAATTGAAAAGGAAAGTCACTGCGGCATTGAGCTCATGTAGTTTAATGTCAACGTCCACTTAGTTATGGAATCGACCTAAGTCGTAATCATAACCAGCGAGATGTAAACTTCTGATGTTAATATTTCTGTAGTCAAAGTAATTAAAGGATGCCTTTTTCTGTTTTATGCTATAGGCCAGTGAACCGAGGATGAATGCATGTTTAAAAATGTTAGGAATCCAGAACTGAAATTAATATATTAATTTATCCCGGTTATCTACTACCAGGTAATCAAGTAGTGACTGCGACCCTCTCAAAATGTCAAAATAGGTTCGCATGTGCGGGTTATAAACTAGGTCCAGATGAAATTCAGTAAAGAAAAGATTGAAGGTACGATTTACTCCGGAATCCAACAGATTGGTGTTAAAGTCGCCCATAATGATAATATCGTTGAATTCGCCTGAAATCCGAGATAGGACATTGAATAACTCTATCAAGTCACCCCTAGGCCGGTAGATGATTCCAAGTATGGTGATAGTTTCACTCTGACTCATTTTAATAAAAAGGTATTCAATATCAAAAGCCGTGGGAGAACACTCTAAAATGGTCCATTTAAGATTATTCGCTATATATAACGCAACTCCACCACCACGCGCGTCAAACCTATCATGTCTAACTAGATCATAGCCAGGAACCGCAACCATGTTATCGCCTATTTCTGGTTTGAGCCAGGTTTCTGACACCACATGTAGAAAAGAACCTAAAAGTATATGTTTGACTTCCTCAAATTCATCTGGCCTGTTAGGGGTAATGATACTCTGCGCAATAAAATTACCGACATTTAATAGTTCTCTTCTATTACACAGAGCCTTTCTCAAGACTGTATTGTCGCAAGCAGCATGTTCCCTAATGCTATCTAACATGGTTATTTTTACGCTCACAACGGCATAGCGTTTTATGAAAAGTAAATGAATTTATAATGTCACTTTGGCACTGAGCAAACCACCGTTTCCATATTACTACATCTGTTCTTGAATTCATAACGCATCACTTTGGTTTCGTTGCTCAGCTCAACGGAGGGCCAGCCTTTAATTTCATTTTTAAGGTTAATGCTCAGGTCAGATATGGGACCATTTGGAGAAGTGACACAAGCCCATGTGCATAACAAAGTTGGTGCTCCATCCCCCTTAATCTTCCAAATTTTTTCATAACTAATGCACCGTCAGTTACACTGGAAATTGTATGCTTCTTTTTAGATAAATTAAATTAAAATAATTTATTTTCAACCATGTCAACAATTTTTTCAGCTGGAAGCGACCCAAATATTCGAATCATGCCCAAGTTCCAAAGCGTAGTTAATGAATGCACATTTAAATTTAAATAGCGGCGATTTTTTAAAGATGTCGCCGTGTATTCGTCCATCGAAATAGAGAATCTTGAGCCACCTTGAATTTGCATAGTCATTTCCTTAACCACTCCTTGTTTTGCTACATGGTATTGGCTTTATACCAAATTCATTACATTACATCTACTCCACAAGGCGGGGTCCTATCTCATACTGTGGAATATCACAGTATGATACTGTGGAATATATCATACTGTGGAATATAGTGGTCGATGGGCTACTAAAGGTCCTAGAAAGAGAAGGCCTAAAGATCATTGCATATTAGAGGTGAGCGATTCCGTGATTTTTCCGGAGCAGCTCCGACCTGTGACTGTGACAGTACTGTCACAGGTACAAAAACACGTGACTCGTGACAAGGCATTCGCTATAAAACGAGTGTGCAAAAACTTGCTAGATTTCTACCTACAGTATGCAACAGAGGAAACAAGAAACGAACGATTACGGAAATGACAAATTGAAAGTTACAAATTGAAAATAACAACTAATTAAGAGAAATATATATTCGGGAAATCAAAAATACAGAAATATTTATTTCATTTATAATGAAACATTAATTTAATAATTATTTAATATTAATAATATTAATTAATAACATGAATTAACATTAATTAATGTATTTATAATTAGTATTTAAAAATACTAACATATGCAATTTGTTGTCGCTCAGACTGCTTCGACGATCTGTCAGTATTTGCCCAGCTCTGGAGAATATAGAATATAGCTATAGCTTTTGCTATAGGAACGAAGTGAAGCTATGAACATTCGTTAATTTTAAAAGCATTCATATTTTACTGATGTCATACTTCATGAATACAAAAACCAATTTTAAATAGTTAAAACTACTGATATATACATGTTTTATATGTATAAAAAATATTCTTTTATTAATATTTTATTACCAAATTCATATTTGTATTTTTTCAAAATAATGAAGGCAAAATCGTATTGAAAGAGTAACATGTTATTAAGTTCATTCCGTATTTTACAATACGCATTTTTAAAATTTGTATTTGATCTGCATGATCATAGTCTAAGGATGAAAAAACAACGGCTACATAGATATTTACACATATAAACTTTCCTTAATGTCTTCAGTAGTATCCAAAATATCGTACAAATATCGCAAAATATCTAGTAAAATAGGTAATCCCACAAAATCCAGACAGGAAATCCCTGATTGCGACAAATTGCACAAAAAAGGGCATCACTGCTTCTAGTTGGAACAATAACTCGTTGTAACAATAACGAAACGGCAAATAACCAGCAAACTGTGACTCGTGATTTCATTTCAACGAATTCGCAGGCTGTAAAATACGCTCCGCACCTGTGACAGGCCGTCACAGGTTCGGAGCGTTTCAATACCAACTGTGACTCGTGGTTGCATTTCAATGAAATCACAGTTCGTTAAATATCGTTCCGCTGTACCTGTGACAGCGAGTCACAGGTTCGGAGCATTTTGGATCGCAACTGTGACTCGTGATTTTGTGTACCTGTGACAAAATCACAGGTCGCGAAATATCGCTCAGCTCTATTGCATATGCAGATGATCTCGCTATAGTGGCTTCGGGCAAACACCCACACGGCTAGGCTTAACTTTAAAGAAGGTGCAAAATTCCTCGGTCTGAACCTGGACAGGAAACTTAGCTGGAAAATTAACAAGGCCATTGTAGCTCTTTACACTTGGCCATTGGAAACAGATGGGGCCTTAACTCAGCAATAACCCACTGGTTATACGTGTCCGTCTCATTTGGTGTCCAGCCCTCAAGAAGGCAACAAACTGCAAGCTGCTGGACAAAGTACAAAGGTCAGCATGTTTGTGTATCGGAGGAGCTCTGAAGTCAACACAGACCGCGGCTCTGGAAGTATTATTGCATCTTCCCCCAATAGACATCATGGAAAGGAAAATGGCTAGGTGTACGGCCGTAAGGCTGAATACCGTAATGAAATGGACCAACGGAAATATTGGACATCAGACAATTATGGAAGGTCTACCTTCCTCTTTCGAAAACCTTGACTATACCATACCAACTCTTCTTCCATCGAAAAAATTCGGGTCGGAAATAGAGTGGGACACTGCCAGGCAGCGAGGGTATACACTGGTATACCGACGGATCGAAAATGCTTGGCAGTGTTGGTAGGGGGTTCTTCTGGGAACGTCTTGGGATCGAAGAACACTTTCGACTGCCGGACTATTGCAGCGTCGTCCAAGCGGAAGTGCTTGCAATCCGCGAGGTACTGTCCTGGCTGAAGGACAATCAGATATACAATAGTGATATCTGTATTTGTACGGACAGCCAGGCAGCGTTGAAAGCCCTGGATGCAACCTTCACCACTTCTATGGTGGTAAAAAGCTGCCACCAATCTATAAATGAGATGGCAGAGCAATTCTCCATTCAGCTGTGCTGGGTTCCAAGCCACAGCAATATTCCAGGGAGCTGCCGAGCGGACGAATTAGCCAGCCAGGGAACTGAACTAGTTATCAAGCCTTAAAAGAGGCCAATAAAAGGTGGGAGGAGCTGGTGACATGCAAGACTGCAAGGCAGCTATGGCCCACTTATCACAAAAATAATTCAAACGACCTCCTTTCGCTGAGCAGGGAGAACATTCGGCGGGTGATAAGAGTCATAACAAAAAGCCAACAAAAATTCCTGCTTTATGTTTCATCGCATATATTTTTATCAGTGCTAAGTGAAAAAAATTTCCAATACGCACTCAAAATGTGATAGTGTGCGTTTGGACATCGCTGTTCTAAATGATTGCAAAGTGCAAAATTTTAAGTTGTGTTTATCCAGTGCCTTTTAGTGAATTTATAATTTTTAAATCTGGATTCCTTAGTGCTACTGGGGCTACCTCATGTAGCTGTAATATCCGCATGCACTTGTTCCAGCTTCGCTTTGGTGCGTGCTTTAAAATTTCTTCATATCTATAATTGTAATATATGTAAGTAAGTGCACATGTGACAATAAAAACTTCAAACTAATTACCTTATCCATTCATTTATGCTACTAACGGGAGAGAGGCCGTTGGAGTTTAACAGGTCGCGAATCCGCTCCCCTTCCTCTTCACGCTTTATTCGGTTGGAGCCAAAAACAGGTTGATTCTGGAATATATTCCATCTCCCGCACCAAAACAAGAGAATTTTGGTCATCTCTGCCAAAACTTAAAATTGTCTCTATCTTAAGAATTAATAAAATATTTAAAAAATTAATTTAATTATTTATTATTTTGGAGCAGATCGGGATCGGTCGGGTAACGCCAATCGTGTTGTTGTTGTTGTTGTTGTAGCATGTGGAGCAGACCCCAACAACAACCAATTCACTTAACATTTATCTTAAACTAGATGGTATTAGCTTTCTATAGCTGTTTTTCTTATCGTAATCGGTCCAGTATTGTAGGAGGAAACGCTCTTTGAAACGTAACTAGTTAATCATTTTTTTGAATTTTACTATTCCGCTTTGTACGAGTTTTACATGCGTTTACGTTACGCATGAGTTTTACGCTACTACTCTTGCAATTATGTTCATGGTAAGTATGAATTTGAAATTATGGAAGTGCGATTTTTCATAAAAATTTTCATTTTCTCAGTGTGGAGATTAATGTGATATTGCAGGAGTGTAGCGTCGCAGGCGAAAAATTTTTATGAAAAATCGCGCTTCCATAATTTCATATTTATAGTTACCATGAACATAATTGCAAGAGTAGTAGCGTAAAACTCATGCGTAACGTAAACGCATGTAAAACTCATACAAATCGGAATAGTAAAATTCAAAAAAATTATTAAGTAATTACGTTTCAAAGAGCGTTTCCTCCTACAGTACTGGGCTAGTACCATCTAGTTTCATGTTTTTCACACAATTATGTGGGTTAATTATAGAAAAAAAATTAATTAATGGGAAAAAAATATACGTTTTTCGGAAAAATCGTACTGTACATAAATGAAATCTATACCGGGTATCTTCTATAGTTAAGGAGATATTAGGAAAAGAAGTTCAAATTTCAAAGCGCTTGAACTCCGAAACCAGCGGGGGGCTAAACTGAATTTGTTGTTGTTGGGGCCTGCTCCACATTCTACAACAACAACAAAAACCCGATAGGCGTTACCCGACCGATCCCAATTTATGCCATTAATTCTTTAAAAACTTTCTTGTTTTACCTTTGCTTTGTTATATCTATTTGTGTATCCATGTTCTTCATTCTGTATTTTTGTGTATTATTCATTTTCAAAGATCACAAGAAAATAACGAGAATCAACGATTTTTTTACCACAGTTGTATAAATCGAAAAGCAACAATGAAAGCACAAATTTTTCTTCGCGAACATATTATACCCATCACCCCGTGCAAACATATTTTTCTCCAGAGAAAAAACATTTTATAATAAAATTATGTAATATACCTATGTTTATTTATGTTATTGTTTTTTATTACAAATGTAATAAAAAAAAATCATACGAGATAAATATAAAAAATAAGCAATAACTTGCAAAATATTTAATTTTTAAATATAATAAAAAAAATCATTAAAGATAAATATAATTTAAAAAGTAAGCAATAACCTGCAAAATATTTCATGTTTAGCAAGAGACGACACCTAGACGATGCTGTCGTCGTATTTGGCAACTAATGTCGTTAGCTGTCGTCTCTGTAAGTAGGTTTTTGCTCACCTCGAAACTACGTAAGACACGACACCATGCTTAGCTAAAACACGGCGTCGTTTCTGTGAATAGGAAAAGACGACAAACAGCTGTTCTTGACGACGAAGACAGCTAAAAGTGACACTTTGAATAAGCCCCTAATTCCTTTAATTGTGTAAGGGATTCGAAGAATCTTTAATATATGGTATCCCTGCGAGTCATACACAATATTTTGGTGTTTACGAACGTGGTCGTATTAATTGGCCTTGGCTATACGCACGATCTTTTCATACGGTTTCATTACTGGTAACTGAGGTACCTAAATAAATACGTCTTGCGTTGCGTTTATCGCTGCGCCTTAGAAACGACGTTGCGCTAGACAGAAATAACAGCGTTGCGTTACCACATATTCTAACAAAAAGTTTTTCAACATTCACACGCGCATGTACATTTTTTTGATATCTGCCGCCAACTTCACTTCGTAGCGCATGCCAAAATTGGAAATTCGAAGTGGTCTCCGTCAGTGCGTTTCTTATTTCAGCCACTTCCATAAGACTCTGTGTTCCCATTTTATTTTGACAGAAACGCAGCGCACGACGCACTTATTTAGGTACCACAGTAAGTCGGTGGCTAGAAACTGTGGTTTCTAATTTGGTTTCAAAATTCGTAAACATGTGATGCCAAATGTTTGTGTGAAATTTACTGAATATCCAAATGTTGGCCAGAGTAAGAGAAATTATGATAAAATACGCGTTCAGCAAACTACGTCGCACTACTTTCGCTTATATTCTTACTTCTTTTAACTAACCGCTTACTTGTGTGCGTGAAAAGAAACTGAGAAGCAGGGTCTATTTTCGTTTCAGAAATTCTCTACACTCGATAACAGAGTGTAGACTTTTCCATTGCTTCCGCATGTCTCTCTCCATGAACTCTGTGAAGACGTAGCAATCAAGGATTATAGAATAAAAGGTTGCGCCAGTAAACAAAGAAAAGTGGTCTCGTTCTGCGCATCTATGTCAATAAGTATTTCTGAAATCACTAGGGCCACGACACGCGGTACAAATGCCAAACTTGAAAAGTGGCATGAAGAAGAGTTAGATCAGGTTAAATGTTACTCGAACGCTCCGATTATGTTGTTGCTTTTTTGTTGTTGTAGTTTTATACGGTACTTCACTTCATTATTGGAATAATAATTCACACAATAATTCACTTCAAACATTCACATTAAAAAGTATTGCTATAACCAGTGTGCAGGCGCCTCGAAACAAAATTTCAATACAAATACTTATTGACGTCATTTGACCCTCCTGTCAAACGAAATAAAATAACGGACCTGCGCGTGGCGCAACCTTCTTTCTATAAACCTTGCTTATCAATAGATACTGCTGTACAAGGTTTATAGAAAGAAGGTTGCGCCTCGCGCAGGTCCGTTATGTTTTTTCGTTTGACAGCGACGTCAAATGACGTCAATAAGTATTTGTATTGAAATTTTGTTTCGAGGCGCTTGCACACTGGTTATAGCAATAATTTTTAATGTGAATGTTTGAAGTGAATTATTGTGTGAATTATTATTCCAATAATGAAAAATGAAGTGAAGTACCGTATAAGACTACAACAACAATCAAGTAACACAAAATCGGAGCGTTCGAGTAACATTTAACCAGTTCTAACTCTTCTTCATGTCACTTTTCAAGTTTGGCAATTGTACCGTGTGTTGTGACCCTAGTGATTTTAGAAATACTTATTGACGTAGATGCGCAGAACGAGACCACTTTTCTTTGTTTACAGGCGCAACCTTTTATTCTATAAACCTTGACTGCTGTATATACTACTGTATAGCCAAGGCCATTTGTTGTGAGTGTATTCGTCTATTTTATGTACGTAACGAACATAATTTACAGAGGATCTGTGGATTTAATGTAGCGTTTTTCGGCTCGAGTTTTCTTTTAAAAATTTTACTCACGGAACATTGGCGACCATATTACCGTTTTGAATTTCATCGCAAATTTACGATCTTGACTCAAAAAAAATGGTGAATCTAGGAGCACCATCGGATCCACGATTAGATAAAAACTTATGCCGTTTGTGTCTTAATAATGCCGATTGCGATATTAATATATTTGAAGAACGGCTGGATGGTATCTCAAGTAAATCGTCTCTGGCAGAGCGACTTTCTGATTTCTTCCAAATTAAGGTAAGCGAAATAAAAATCCGTCTTAAATCAAGCACTGGCTTAAATAAGGTGCTTGCCGCTTACCTATCCAATGTTGTTTGTTGTGGCTTAAATATACGACTTGGCGTAATGGCCAATCGTGTTGTTGTTGCCGCTTGTTATAGAGACCCCAACAAATTAGTGTCCCTACACTATAGAAGATATCCTGTATAGATACCGTTAGAAAGGACTTACCTTTCTGTATATAAAGTAAGAATTTACGAAGAAATGCATACTTGTGGAGAAAACGCGATTTTAATATTTGTAGTACACTTTCCGCCCCATTAATAAAGTAAAACATGTAATTAACCTACATAATTTTGTGGAAAATTAGAGGTCTTTAGCTTTCCATAGCTGTTTTTTTCGTCATAATCAGTGCAGGATTTTAGTAGGATTTTCACTTCCTCCTCCTTATCCCTACAGCTCCAGCAAAAGTCATTTGCAACGACTATGACCCCATGCGCTTTGCGTGAGCCCCAAAAAGGCAGTGACCTATTATGACTTCTATCACCCGCCGAATGTTCTTCCTGCTCAGCGAAAGGTCATTAGAATTCTTTTCGTGGTAAATGGGCCATAGCTGCCTCGCAGTCTTACACGCCGCCAACTCCTCACACCTTTTATTAACCTCTTTTAAGGCGTATGATTTCATGATTTGCTTACAGATAGCAAGCGGCATACCTATACATGAGTTATCTGGGTTGATAACTAGTTCAGTCCCCTGGAGGGCTAGTTCATCCGCTTGGCAGTTCCCTAGAATGTTACTGTGTTCTGGAACCCAGCACAGTTTTATGGAAATCTGCTTTGCCATTTCATTTAGAGATTGGTGGCAGCTTTTTACCACCATTGAAATGAAGGTTTCATCCAGGACTTTTATTGCTGGCTGGCTGTCTGTACAAATACAGATATCCAGATATCAGATTGTATGTCTGATTTTCCTTTAGCAGACAGTACCTCGCAGAGTGCTAGAACTTCCGCTTGGAAATCGCTGCAGTAGTCTGGCAACGAAAATTTACTTCAATCTCAAGAAGTTCACAGAAAACTCCCCACCAACCCTGCCATGCATTTTTTTTGGCCGTTAGCCAATCTATATTAACCATCAATTAACACCCTATAAGCACCGAATGCTGTGGACTGCAAAACAGAAAGCTAAAGAAGCACAATGGAAATTCGTGTGGGTTTACACCGTACACATCTTGGCTATGAAACCCGAAACCTCTAAGATTGAAGAAATATTTGTAGATTCAGATGTTAAGCGAATTAACTAGAAAACCAACAAATTGCACTTTAGATAGTACCATTTGTATATTCCATATTTAATTATTTAAGTTAGCTTGTTTATTTATATTACTGTATTTCACACTTTACCCTCTATCAACTATTAAAACACAACAAATAAACGAGATTGTAATAAATACTCTAGATAATTTTGGTAGTATTGATGTAAACTATGTATATAAAAAATGGAACTATTTCTTGTCTATATTTAAACATTCGGTCGCTAAGGAAAAGGTTTAACACCCTACTTACTGAAATTAATAATCTTATTAAGGACTTAGACGTAATTGTTCTCGTTGAAACAAATATAAAGACTAGAAGTCGCTCTCTCATTTGAGTCAATCAGAGTTGATATGGAAATTAAAAATGTATATTTTACTATGCTGGCTATATACCGCCCTCCGAGACCAACAACAATATATAAATAAGTGAGTTAGATGAAATTATATCTCATAAAAGAAAAAAAGGTAACATAATAGGTGACATGAATATATATGCAGTTAAAACTAACTCAGAACAGTATACGAATATGCTGGTAGTAGATTAGACATTGCGAGAACTACACAACTACCGTGATAAATGAGATTTTTAATACTCATGTCCCTTTGCGAAATTCCAAACCCAAGAACACTGTCTGTCCTTGGTTCACAAGTGCTTTTAAGAACGCTATGCGCACTCGGAATAAATTACATAAGGCTTGGAAAAGAAAATCTAGTACAAGTAATTGGGAAAGGTTTAGAATTGCAAGAAACTATGCTGTTCCTGTTACTAGGCAATCGAAACGTAAATTTTTCCTGTCGAAATTGAGTCTCGGGCTTTCTTCTAAAATCATATGGAGAAACCTGAAAACCCTAGGAATTGCAGCCAGGAGTAGAACGGACTGCAATCTCGATCCAGATGAACTGAACTCTTTTTGTGTCCGTACGACTAGCTCTAGTGGCTCTGAAAATCCTTTATCAAGTTGCGCAATTCCACAAACTTTCCAGTTTGAGCCAGTTAATGAGTTTGAAGTAGGAACCAGCCTCATGAGCATCAAGTCGAATGCAGTAAGTAAAGATCAGGTACCCTTGCAGTTTCTCAAGATTATGTTACCGCACATTATTTGCCCGCTTACACACATCATTAAGTCTTGTATTGCGTCATCTACATATCCTGACTTTTGGAAAATCTCCCTCGTCTTACCGGTAGCAAAAACGTCGGTACCGAGCAGTTATAATGACTTTAGACCAATTTGCATCTTATCACCACTATCAAAGGTTTGTGAAAAGATCATGGCAAAGCAAATTGTTGCTTATTTAGATGATAAAAGTCTGCTTTCGCCCTATCAATCTGGCTGTTCTACATAGCTGAAATTGAAATTGTGTTTTTCTACATAAAATAATCATGACAAAAACACCACGCTATCTGTTTGATAAAATACGGTTTTGCATTTCTCAACGTAGTCGAACATTGATTCTACCCAGATGCAGGTCGCTGATATCATCGCGCCTGTTCTTCATCAACGCGATACGCCTCTGGAACTCCTTGCCAAGATGCTTGAGGGGAGTAAATGGTGATGGTGCCTTTAGACGCCTGACTCTCAAACACTTTTCTCTTTCCTACTTTTAGCTATCTTCGTCTTTCTTATTATTTTCCTCCTTCTGTTTCTTACTTAAAGTTAGGTTAGTCTTAAATTTAACCTTGAATCAATGTACTTCGAAAGAATTTATTCTTAATGTACTTATAAATGAATAAAATCAATGAAATGAAAAAAATTAAATGAAACGAAAACACAATACCGTGTCTTTCGTGTTTGAATAAATGAACCACCTGCGAAGTTGTGTTTCACCATTTGGCTGTTATTTAAAATAGTATCTAGTGGAAAATGATCTACCTTCAGTATTCTTAGCAAAAATTCCTTTGTGTTGTACAGGTCCGATTTTAACAAAATATTCTAAAATTATCAGTTATTATAACATGGCCAAAGACATGGATCACTTATGTTCCATTGTTATTTTCGTCGTTATTTTCAGAAACAGATGGTACTTCAACAAATTTTATAATTACTGAATTTTTATTGCAGGTTGAATAGATAATTTCTACGGCACTTTCATCTCCATTTGAAGCTTGAATTGTAATTTGCGAAGTCGGAGCAATTGCATTGCTAGAATTACTTCGAATATTTTTTATTATACAATTATTCAAAGAAAATAGTTTCCACGCTTCTATTGAAAATTGTTAATGATCTGCTTCATTTTGTATAACCTCAAACTTAATGACCACTATCCCTCAAATCCATTGGATTCTTAGATTTAATATGATAAAATTTTAAAATCATATTATGTTAACATTCAATTTTTTAAAAGTTTTTAAATTATTGTATCTTTTTTAATTGTATATCTTATATAATTGTATTATATGTATATGTACGTAAGTATAGTTGTTAGTTACTAAACTTGTGCCTAAATAGCCTATGTTCAAGCTGTAAACAACTATACATGTAAAATGTAACAGCTATAAACATGTAAATAGCCTGTGTTCAAGGTGCTTACTAATCCCAAATTAAGGCGGCACCAAAAGGAATTAATACTAATTTGTCTCTAAATACCGAATTTACCCATACAAACTTTTCGCCTTAATTTCTTCTAATTAACCCTGTGATTGAGGCGAATTCTATAAGGTTTTCTATTCACCTACACAATATGAATATGTGAATTTAATATGTGAATTTTTCTACACACTTTGAACACTTTTTCCCGTGTGTGAGTACACAACTGAGGTAAATCTTTTAACTACAAACTTCCAATTCGCTTCACTTCACTGAAGTGAATTTTCCTTTTCAGAATTAAATTTCGGGACCGCGTTCTTCATAATTTTGGGGCCCTGGTGCATAGCATCCACCGCACCCCCTAGATGGCCGGCCCTGACCGCAGGATTGTAACTGCTCTCCTCTAGTTGACCATTACTTGCACATTACAACGTGCTAACAAATTATTCCTGGATGAGTGTTACAGATCTATGTACTTTGTTCAGGCTAAGATATATTAAGACATCCACATCTGCATAAGTTTATCTTAACCTTCCATGGATTGTATATAAATAAACAAATATCGAAATTCTAATAATCAATATGAATCTTATTCAAAATTATTCAATACAGAAGAAATTCACTTTCCCGTTGTCGTTTCCACTTTTTACCCATAGTTTTTATTGAATAACTAAGGAAAATCTAAAATTTGTTTCTAAATATGTATAATACATATATGAAAGCATTGCCACTCGTGATTAACGGGGGGATTGTTTATCGTCCAGATTTGCCGTCCTCCTCGTTCCCTTTATCAATAGTTTCTGAATGAATTCGTGCCGTTTATTTCCAGCCAATTTCCATTACTTTAGGATTTTTATATATATTTTTAGCTCTAAATTTCTTATGTACTTCACTTTTTTAATTCTAATTTGATAATCCCAATAATTTCAGTATGAAAGAAGTTCTGAACTACCAAATAGCAGTTGCCAACATTGTCTCCACATGGTGGAAACCTTCACTAGTTTTCATCAAAATCTAAAAAAGTGTGAATCCGAACTTAAAAAACGTGTTGCCCAGAGTGGTGCACAGCAGTCCGCGAAAGCTAACCATAGAGAGACGCAACGGTGTGGTCTTAATGGCTGTCCTGGAATTTTTGTTCCAGAGGGAGATTGCATTATCACCGTTGTTGACCCATTACATGAAGACGAAAGTTCCGATGACGACTTTTCAATGGATTCCGATTCTGAAATGGAAAATAACCCACTTGCATCGGACCGAAAAAAATTCTCATTGACGTCGAAAAATAACGCATCGGAAACATCAATGCCAAATGCAGAAAATCTTATCTCTGTTGAGAGTTCTAGTCGGAAAGAGGTGATTACTTATACTGTTCCAGCCTTTGAGAGTTTAGCTATGGAATTCACAAAAAATACTTTTCTTTGCCAATTCTGTGATATGGCTTTTACCACCCATAAAGAATGCGCCGATCACGAATCGCATCATGACCCTATCAATCCCTTCAACTGCAAATTCTGCGCACTGAATACATCAAGCCGACAGAACTTAATTCACCATATCAAAGAAATGCACGACAATGAACGTCCTTATGTTTGTATTATATGTAACAAGGGGTTCTGCCGTCGATCCGACTTGAAAAAACATACCATCGTACACACTGGTGTGCGTCCATTTACCTGTCCTGTGTGCGCTAAGAGTTTCTCACGCAATACAAACTTAACGAAACACATGCGCATCCACAGTGGGATCAAGCCACATGTTTGTCAAAAGTGTCCACGTTCCTTTACTACTGCCGGAGAGCTGATACGACACGCCCGCTCGCATTCCGAGGTAAAGCCCTATCAATGTAATAAATGCTCAGCATCATTTACCCGCAAAGACAAGTTACTACTACACGATCAGACCCATTACAGGTACTCAAGGCTCTAAAATGTAATTATAATCTTTTGTTATCTCAGGCTTTTCTCTTTTTTAAGGAAAGAAACTGACTTACCTTTGAATCAATCGAAGGCAATGACATCAGTTAAAGAGTTGGCATCCCCATCCAAATTGGAAAATATCATCGCCCCTCTAATCCCTTACGCAGATGTAAGCTCTGAACATGATTTAAAGTTACACATGTCGCAGCAATTACGACAAATACCCTCTCAATTACATATCAGTGGAAAGGAGGATATCTACAAACATAGTATTCTGGCTGCACAACTTCAGATAGATACAACACCTAAAAATACCGTTGCTGCAATTGCTGATAAAGTTAAAGTTCTTTCAAAAAGTAATCCCCGCTTTATTGCATGCGATATTTGTAAGAAAATGTTCACACGTGAGCGTGATTTACAACGCCATCAAGCCCTTCATTTGGATAAGCTATTTACATGTAAAGAATGCGATCGTGGTTTTAATCGTCGTGAGAAACTGTTGCGTCATGAGCGCGAGCAACACCCTCCGCAATATACATGCTCGCTATGCCACATGACATTTTCAAAGCGCGAAGCTCTTATTATGCACATGAAAGTACATGAACTACGGCATAACATGGCTATGTCTCAGATGGTTCTTGGAACAGCCACTTTAGGTTCGTCAGGTGATACCAAACCTGTTTGTGGTGAAATGATGCATACAAACAAGCCGCAAACTACTTCAGACGTGACATTCTATAGTCAGATGGTACCGACTATGAATCTCGGTTTCTATAACGAAATACGACCAGAAGATAGGAATGGAGGTTAAATATATTATTTGAATCGAAATTTTGTAGTTTATTTTTCTCGTAATTTTAAAACCTTAAAAATAAAGATTTATTCAGATAGGAAATATGTACATAAATACAATATTAGAATTTTTTTTGTTTGAAAAAACAGTTAAATCAGAAAGTGCAAAATTTATACGTGTGTGAAGATTAGTATGCCACCGCGGAAGAAAGCGTGTTCATTGGCCCATTGGATTACAAAAACAAATATAACATTTCAATGTCAACGAAAAGCACAAAGAGAGTCACCCGACATTGTCGTCGTCGTGACGCTGGGAATAATGCTGTAAGCCTCTTGAGCACGCTTCTTGAGTTGCTCGCGGTCCCATCTTAAAAAGTTATGCGCATCCTCAAATTTGTATAGGTGTAAGCGGTTGAGAGTGTGTTTATGAACGCTTTCATTTCAACAAAAAAAAAATATTTTAATTCAGATTTTGTATAAAGCGGAGAATTCTTACTATTCTACCTGGCTTGCATATGTTTTGACAGTTTGTATTTTCAACACATAACTGTATACCGGAATTCGTAAGCTTATATTCATTCATTCCATCTTATATCATCATCATCAGAACAACAGAGTAAACAAAAACACAAAATTATCACGCACTGATCACTGATAATAATTATCAACTTTTTTCAATATACTATGTATGCAAGAAAGATAGATTACTTTCATTATTGTATATTATATCAAAAATTGTCATATTTTATTTTCATTTTTTAATCTCATATATTTTTTTCATTTTTATTTTTGTAAACTTCGAAATGACAGCAAACAACTGATGTAAACTGGTTTTTTCTAATATTTTTTTACTGAAATTTTAGTTTCATACAAATTTTCGACTATTCCGATCGAGTTTTCCAAAATTTTCTTTCATACAAACCTTGTCCTGATAATTACGAACACATCAAAATAACAATCATTCAATACGGTTCAGCCGTTCTCAAGTGATGGCGGGACATACATGGCCATTTAATTTTTATATATATAGATACTAGCGAACCCCCTGCACACTTCGTAGTGCAAAAAAGAAAATAAAGAATTCAATTCGAATTCATTTAAATCAGTGATAAATTTGTTTTATTGTAATGCTCTGTGGTAAACAACATTTGTTGTTTTTCCATTTTCGGTGTAAATATACAAAACCGATGGTTTGCAAACGCGCGAACAGGCTACATACAACTGTCCATGTGAGAAAACTGGATACTCTAAATTCACTCCACAAAATCCTAAGGATTGGCCTTGCGCCTTTTTAATGGTAATCGCAAACGCAAGGCGAACAGGAAACTGAAGTCGTTTAAATTCAAATGGCATATCAGACGGAATCATTGGAATGCGTGGAATGAATGCATCTTCGCCTTTGAATTTTATATTTTTGAAATAGTAGCTCCAATTACATAAGCCATCAACCTTTTAATAGCAAGTCTTGTACCATTACACAAACGGGGTTGATTGATATTGCGAAGCATAATAATAGTGGCTCCAACTTTCAATTGGAGATTATGCGGAGGCAATCCTGGTAAGTCCAACGAATTCAAAAATTCTGTTGGATAATTCACAACATCTTCTTCATTGGTAACAGTATCCACAGACTTGTACGACACCAATTCGCCAGCAAAAATCATTTGGCAATGTTATCAATCCAGTGTCATCAACAGGCTTTGCACCATTCCCTATTTTCAACAATTGCTTAGAGAACTTATCAGCAGATGGATCATTCTGCAACTGAACACGAACGTTGGTAGTGAGTTTCAATGTTTTAACAAATCTCCATAAATATGAAGCAAGCGTTAATTTCATCGGCAGCTGTCGATCTAGGAATGACGGGCAATGTTTGCCTAAAATCTCCTGACAATAAAATCAACGCACCACCAAACAACTCTGAATTATCTCGGATATCTTTCATTGTTCTTTCCAAAGCTTCAACCGATTACTTATTCGCCATCGTGCATTCATCCCAAATAATGATACCGCAACGTTTCAATAATTTTGCCGTTCCAGATGTTTTTGAAACGGTACATGTGGGAGTTTCATTAACTTGGTAATTCAACGGCAATTTCAAAGCAGAATGTGCTGTCCGACCGCCATCTAATAAAGTGGCTGCAATGCCAGAAGACGCCAATGCCAATGCAATTTTATTCTGGGAACGTATCCTTGCCAACAACAATGAAATTAAAAACGTTTTTCCGGTGCCTCCTGGTGCATCCAGAAAATAAAATCCACCAGCTTCACTATTGACAGCTTGCATAATAGTATCGTACGCCTTTTTTTGCTTCGCATTCAATGTCAAAAGATTTGCGTGAACAAAAGCATTTAATTCGTTGCGATCGTATTGTTGCTCACGTTGCAGTTCTAACTAAAAAATGTCATGCATTGCACGATTAGGTGATGGCATTCCCAATTGTGCTAATGCCTTATTAGCAATCGACAAGCAGAAATCTTCAACACAAATCAATGCTTCATTGTAAATTTGCGGCGTGAAATCCATTGCAGGATTACGATTTTCTTGACGCACTCGAAACAGAATATCTTCCGATAGATAGTCTTAAAATTTTGTCCACAATTCAGATGGATTCGATGGAAAACAGGTAGACAAAATGATTGCAAACAAAGCTGGAATTTGATGAGGATGAGCGACAACTGCTGCATCTGCAAGTGTTTGTTCCCAATGAATATCGTTTTCCAACAAATTGAGCAGTTGACACGCTTGTCGATATGTCGAACACAAAACTGCATTGACTGTCCTTAAATGTCGAAATTATGTTGGTCCACGAACGTTTATTAACAGTAAACGTAAATAAAAGCACTCAGCATTAATTGGGTGAACAGTATAAATACGTCCCAAAGCATCACTTGAATATAAATTTTGATGTCCATCAACACGATTTCCTTGCTTGCGACGTTGGAACTCCTTCTTTGATGCATTCCACGCAAAATACGTTGGCACTTCTGCATACAATAACGTTCTGGCAACGGCATCAAATTCACACAATTTAAAAAATGCAGTTATAGTTGTATGAGGTGGTGGTAGAGCTGTCTGTGCAGCATTTTCGGCAGTGAAATACACACGTTGGCCATTTTTATGATGAACAGCTAGATGAACAACAGCTGGATATCTCTCGTGAATTTGAAATAAAAAAATACGCCAAATCGCTTCATTACTGCTAATGTAACGCCCCATTTGATAATGGTGTATTTCGTCGTTTCGATTTGGATCAGTAGCTCCATATACGGCCATAACATTACCTTTATGTACATACATACTTGCAAATGTATTTAATGGACTTGACAGAATTGCAGTATTCGCCATTAATATGAGCTTTGAATACTTTCGACAATAAAGGTGAATATGGCACAATCCAACGATCATCGACCTCAACGTTTTGATTTTGTACTCTTATAGTAACTGATCTACCATTATCTTGAGTTGATCGACGACGATATAATGGGTAACCATCATCCGAAACTAAAGCTCTTGGATAACGTTTACTACATTTACATACCGTGTATCACATATTTAAATTACATTACATCTAAATTACATATTTAGATACATACCGTGTATCATATTTTGCACAACAACATCATATAATTCAGGATCACTTATTTGGTCTGGAATTTCAGCACATATGACATTGTCAACTTCATCCGGTGTGATTTAATTCACCAACCATATTAAAATGTGAGCGTGTGGCAAACCACGCTTTTGCCACTCCACAGAGTACATCCAGCACTTGACTTCAGCAAACTCTTTAGATTTCACGATAAAATCCATAAGCGCTTTCAATTTCTGCTTAAAAATCCGGGCAGTGATATCATGGCGGTCGGTTGGACCTTGGCCAGCGAATAAATTATCTTTAATGTCACTCCATTGCGGATTACACGTATGATATTATACGTTATATGTTATGTTATAAATAAATCTGGTCGACCGTACTGACGCATATAAGTCATTGCATCCTGCGCGTACTCATGCAAATGACGTGGGCTGCCTGTGTACGTTGAAGGCAAAATAGTCATTTTCTCAAGATCATTAACATTACCATCATTATTTATAGCATCACGCAAATGGATATAATCCTCCGAACGTAATTTCTTCTGATTGAATCGTATGAAATGTAGTCGTTCACTTTCAATTTTGGCGTACATATCAACAACAAATTGATGGAAAAGTCTACGACAATGCAAAATATGGTTAATATCATTTTGGCGGACCATAAGACTATATGAATAATAATTCATTGCGCTAACTTTTTTATTTGATTCCGCTCCTAGAATGAAGAATTATTGGAAAAACGATTAAAATTAAATAAAATTTAAATGCATTAACCGATAGAAGGATTGATAATTTTAATGTTAAAATGATAACCGTCTTCTCCTCGACAAAACAACAATGGGTACTGTAATCCATCATAGCAGCGATGAGTTTCAGATACTCGTTGCAGTTGCATATTTCTACGGCGCAGCACAATGTCACGTGAATTGAATTCATCGCCTACGATTACAATAGCGACATCATCCATTGTGGGCGCATTAAATCTTCTGACATGTTGTCCAGGAGGCGTTTTATCAGCTCGGATCACAATTGCATATTCATCAGATGGCATTTGATCGAGAGCAGTTTGAAAAAGTCGCACTAATTCATTTTCAGCATGCAACATATTCTGCAAACACTCGATAATATCCCTCCGCAAATTTTATGAAATATCACAACGACGATCGGTTTCCACATTTGAGTTTCCACAAAATGTATTTGCAAAAATTGATAGCTTTGATCAGGAAAGGGTAACAAAGAACCAAGTCGATGGTAAACTTGGCCTTGAATCTATTGAAGATTGAAATTTTCACAATAGTACGTTTTACGATCATCTAAATACACATCAAAACAAACAAAAATACCTTGAACGTTGGCATAAAATTGTCCCGAATAATATTTGTCGCTCCGAATGAAGTCATTTAAAATCCGGAGTTATACGCTTGTATGTTTGCCAGAAAATGCTTTGAAATTGGTGTTCCACCAGTTATCAAATTATGCAAGGGCTCCGGTGGTGGATTTAATTCTTGTAATTTAACTTGTCCGTTTGAACAACACAATCCAGATACCTCATGTTTAAACTTAAATGCCTTGCAATGACTGCAAACACTAGTCATTGGTCCAATTGAAACTTTGCCATGAGAAACGTAATCAAAGTTTGCATCATAATTGAATACAGCACGCTGCAAAGTACGTCGCACATACGGATGTAGAGCTCGATTTTGCAGAGCCCTACCACGTGCCATAGCATTTCGAGCAGCCAAAGTATTTGTACGCTGTTCGTCACTTTGAGATGCTCTAGATGCCGCGACATTTCTAGCATTACGTGATTGACGCCCCAAATTGCTGCGCGTACGTACCATTTTGTATTAAAAAATGTGGCTACACCAATTAAATATGAAGTAATTGAAATTTTATTTATACGCGAAATTCAAAAATTGATGTTAGTTGAATAATGCAATTATTAACCGGTTTCTTACCAAGACTTTTTTTTTTGTTTTATTTTGTGATGAAATTCATTCTAAAGTTAACACAACACAACACAAAACAAATCTGAAGTTACAAATTTTCTTAATTTTTTTTGTTTTTTTAAAGTTTTTTTCGATTTATCGAACACTGGTAACTATTTGGAATTTTTTTTACTGCCAAAGAAAAGTAAAGTAAAGTGGTTTCACTAAAATGGCTAATGCTATGTTTACACCGACCCCAAATGCGCATTTGTAATCACTCATTTGAAAAGTGTTTACACCGCCTTGTTTGCATTTCGTTTGACATTGATCAGACCAAAATTATGTTATTTGTTTGCTTGATTTTTTTTACAATTGTTTTTTGACAGCTAATTGACATTATTTCCCTTCCATTTCCCTTGTTTTGTTTTGGGATTTTATTTTTCCCTACGACAGGCTGATTCGAAATATTATTTTACAACTCGTTTGGATCTCATTTTGCCAAAATGAGATGATTTCGATAATGAGTGATTTGGCAATTTGTATGGGAAATGGGATCATTTGGCTTCTCATTTCTGGCTTTTGGGCGTAATGAGTCATTTAGCGTCGATGTAAACGTGGTATAAAACTCATGAACCAATACACATACAGAGACCGTTTATACATAAAAATTGGTATTGACGTCACCTTTCATATGAACTTTGCAGGAACAATCGGTTCACGCATTCCAGAGAACATCAATTACTAACACAACTTGCAACTTATTTTTATATATATAGATATAGATTAATTATATTGGGTCTGGGAAAAAGTTCGTGCCGTTTTTCCGATAGGTGGGGTCAATTGCAAATGAATAACTCAACATTGATCACAATGATACCACCGAACGCTTATTGGAAATGTGATACTTCGACCGCAACTGTCAGTGTAAACAACGAAATTGGTGCAGTGATTGGAAAGTTGTTTACGTTTGAAAATGGAGAAAAATGAAAAATTGCGCTATATTTTGCAGACTAGGGGAAAAACACTGCGCAGGCTGTCTACGGTGAAGGTGCTTTATCAAAATCTGCTACGCGGTAATGGTTCGCTTGCTTTCGTTCTGGTTATTTTATTGTGAAAGATGAGTCACACTCTGGTCGTCCAATCAGTGCAAAAGATGATGAAATTCTTGTAAAAGTCTAGCAAGATAAGCATATCACAGTGTCGATATAGGTATGGGGCGAGGCATTAACCATAAAACTGTTTTAAGCCATCAACACAAGTCTGGCTACGAAAAGTAGCTCGATATATGGGTTCCTCATGAGTTGAGTTGAAATTATTATACACAGAATTAACATCTGCGATGCGCTCCTGAATGAAAGCAATGAACGCAATGAAATCAAGACTTTGGAAACCGATGATGAGAAATGGGTCACGTATGATAATCGGAAGACAGACAAACCTACTTCGTTGATTGCTTGGCAGTAGAGCTGAGCGATATTTCGCGAACTGTGACTTTGTCACAGATACATAAAAGACACGAGTCACAGTTGCGATGACGATTGCTTTTAAACTGTGACACGCCGTCACAGTGTGCCTCTGGAGCAGATATTTCAGTCACAGTTCTGTTCTAACAAGTATTTTCTACTAAACAGTGACGGGCTGTCACAGATTGCCTCTGGAGCAGATGTTTCAGTCACAGTTCATTTTTGAACTGTTTTGTGAATATTAGATTCTGTTAATTCTTGGAGCAAAACGTAAAAATTTAATATATGGTTAGGTTAGGTCAATTATTTAATTGTAAAGATTTTATATACAGGTTTTATTAAATATTAGTTGATGTAAAATTGTCAGAATGTTTCTTAAAAAATTGTGTATATTTTTGCAATAATGTGTGCAATGTTTTCTATTTTAAAATTAAGCGAAAATACTCATTTTCACCACTAATGTGAACATACTATAACGTGGAATAAGCACCCTGTCCTCTCATCTTAAAAATACTGTTAGTTTATTTCACGAGTCACAGGTTTTTGTACCTGTGACAAAGCTGTCACTGTCACTGGTTGGAACTGCTCCACAAAAATTACCATATCGCTCAGCTCTACTTGGCAGCTACTGACGAGATTTCGTCAAACACTCAATGTATACATTTATTTACATGGTATTTAGGATTGTTGTGACCATTGTAGCTCTAGTAATTAATTTTTAAATATAAAACTAGCCTGCACTCCTATTTAAAAAACAAAAACTGGCCCAAAATATCAATACCCAAAGCATCTTCTGGAAAATAAAGACGGAAGAAAAAGGAGTTTTTATAATTATAAATAAAAAAATTACAAAAATTTTGGAATTCCTTTTGCTTACTTTCTACAACCCTCCTAGCATGTACATTTTACAACTTGGAATTCCTGTAAAAAAGGACTGGCGAAATGAAGACACTGCATATCATTAAAAAAACTAATGTATTATTTTTAACTATTTGTGAGTAAATTACTCATGTGCGGTAGAATAGTAAAAATCTTGAAAACTAAAACTAACTTAAAACACGCAAAGACACCAATCCACTGTCTCGCACCAAAACCAGAGATAATGAGATGGGAAACTCTTTTCCCGCCAAAAAATGTGTCAAAATGAAGTGAATATTTGCTACACGTATAGTGTACGTGTTATGTATAAAACACAATGCGGCTTCAACTTCAGCTTCAAAAACGAACACAAGCAAAATCTTATGAGAACAAAAAAAAGCCTGAGGCGGCCTCAAAATAGATTTTCGTATGGCTTCAAAAATTTCCCCTCAAAAATGTTGTCTACGTTTTATCATAAAAATATGTTACCTTTCAAAAATTCCAACAAAAACAATATGATTTTGACAGCAATAAAAATTTTTTTACTTCAAACATTTTTATTATATTTCAGCAGGCAAAATAATAAACTTGAAAAAAAATTAATAAAAAATTCGTGGACCCATGTCCATTTTCAATTAAAACAAGCCCCATAATATGTTATGGGGCTCTAATTATAAGTAGTTTGTCAATCATTTTTAGATATTTTTATTTCTCTGTGCATAAAATTTATAATTTATTTTGATTTTTGTAAACGTAAATAAGTAATAACAGCTGCTGATGCCTGAAGCTGAAGCTTCTCATTTTGTTCCGACTTAAAAAAAACCGTCGAAAAAGCTGAAGCTGAAGCTGCGTTGTGTTTTATACATAATTCACCATAG
This sequence comes from Myopa tessellatipennis, assembly GCA_943737955.2. Taxonomy (NCBI): domain Eukaryota; kingdom Metazoa; phylum Arthropoda; class Insecta; order Diptera; family Conopidae; genus Myopa; species Myopa tessellatipennis. Next base: position 50,275,114 of record OX031316.1, on the reverse strand, counting down.
GACGTCATGGTTTTATGACATTTTAAATTACGTTTCGTTTATTTACAGAATGTTTTTGGAGGAATCGGGCAATAATTTTTGTTTATTGAATTAAATTCAATTAATAAGCGCATTAAAGTAATAGATATTAAAATAAATTGTATATAAAAGTGTGTGCGTGGTATGGGAACAGTTTTAAGGCAGCACATCGACTTCGCTATTGAAATTCAACTAGCTACCGACGTCGCTATTGCAAAGTCGAAAATATTGGAGGAGAATCCTCGATTGTGTCCGGTTCTGTGTACCATACTATTGACCAAGGTGATATTCGTGTGAAGACCAGTTATCGGTGAAAGCAGGCCAATGCAAACAATCCATTGATCCGTGTATGGTTGCTGGAAGTTTTGGTAGGCGAAATATCAACAGTGCCAAAAGAGAAATAACTAAACCACAAAGCAAGGAGAAGTAAATTAAATGCAAAGGAAAAAGGTTGCATTTGTAAGGGAGCTTAATTAATTCCATAATAAAATCAAAAGATAAGTATAAACAATCTCTGCAAGCTTGAAGTGTTATTAATTTGCTATGAAGATCGGCGAGTGGCAAAAGTTTAATTCATTGTATAATAAAGTCAACAAATCAGTGTAAACAATCACTGCAAGTGTGAAGTGTTATTTTCCGCAAAACTCAGTAAAATGAAATTCTTTGTTTATAATAGCTAATTGTAATAGAAACGTGAACCAAATTCGATACTATTACAATATTTTTATATTAATAGTTGTTTCCTGTAGAGACTCCTGAGAAAACAGAATTGGAAGAACGTATCGCAAGAATTGCAATATGGACTGCTACAGTTCCGACCGAAGAGTTCATTTAATACGGAGTTGGAGTTTTTAATAAAGGAAAATAACAAGATAATACAATAACAACAATAGTTCCACATGCACAACAAAAAAAATGGGGTAATTGTCTGAAATTTGATCAGATTTCATTTAACTATGTAATTCTTTTCTTTCTGGTAGTAGTAAACCTATGAGCCCCAGTTTCACTCTGGTGGACAATGCCACCAATGTATTCTTGGCACGAAGGCGCAAGATCTGTCCAATCACATTATCTAAAAGACATTGACTCTAATGATAGTAAGATTTCAATCCTTTTTATTATAACCTTTTACTAGTTTAAGTTTTGAGTTTTTTATATATATATATGTGAGTTGTATGAGTTTTTTTAAAAATATTTTAAATTATTATTTTTAAATTATTTACGTTGTAATATATTTATGTATATACGTTGTATTTATATATCTAGTTTCTTAAAATTTGGTAACTTTTAATCTATAGGTAAATTCTAACTTCATCGCAAAATTCAATAATTTATTAATTTAAAACTTTTAGCTTCATTTACTACAGTATTTCTAAATTTTTTATTTTCCCCTTTAGAAAAATCTTGAGATGAGCATTCAGGATGATTTTGATTTAATAGCAATGTTTGATTCATTCAACTGATATTCTGATATCAACTTATGTGCCACAAGCTTTGGAGATGTAAGTCAAGATATTTCTACATACTAGGAGTTTTCGTTTCGAAATATGAGTTATTCATCCTCTTCTTATTTTGCTTAGATATTGGGACTCATTGCAAGCAGCTATTTCGTGAGCAGTGCGTGCCGTGCTGATTATTTCGACGAAATACTGCTCCTCATTTTTTGGTGGCCTCATACAGTTTTCCATCGCTGCTGACTGGCTCACAGTTGCTGCAGTTAGTTCTGGCAAGCTTGGTGCAATGTTAAAACCGTTTCCAGAAGCTACTGACAGAATATTCGTGCGCAGCTAATCAGCACGAATATTGTTATGGTAGAAAGTAAAACATACAAGAGCAGTTAACTTAAATTCTATTATATCGGTAAAAACAGAAATAAAGACTAGCGCAAAGTTTAATACAAACTAAAACAATAAATAAATAAAAAATCTGGAAACAAGATATATACAAATAATTTAATTATATAATTATACAAATAAGAAATAAAGATGAAAAATAAAAAATTATTGAAATTTGGGAATTTTGCATTTTGATGTCCCAGGAACATTCTTTCTTGCAGCAATGATGAATTCTTGAAAAATATGTGAAAGAAGAAATTAAAATTAGTAAATTTAAGCAAATTGTATAGTTTTTCTGTTCGCTTGAATTGAAAAATTCAAGTGAGGTGAACATTTTAATGACGTCACGAAACAGCGTTTCTGTTCACATTACCAAAAGAAATTATAAATGTACGAAATTGTGTAAAAGTGTAAGTTGGAGAAAGGGTACTTAAACAAAATGAAAAATTTGTTGATAACATGAAAAGGAAAGCTAAATTACAATAATGTTTAATAAATTAGGCATATTTAAGTGTACTCGTCTATTTTGCAACCAAAAAAACAACTTTTTTTGTTAAATCGTAGCGCACTAGCATCAATACTTAAGTACGAAAGTGAGCAAAAATGTTTAAAGTTTGCAAACCAGAAAACCGAATGTAATACTGAGGTGAATTAAATATGTAGATATGCCAACACAAAATTTCATTTGCCTATATATTTATATAAATTTAATAACCTATTTGCTTTTAATATTGTTTATTAGATGTAATTTCTTTAAAATTTTTTTTTTCTTCAATTTTTGGTAACTATTGAGATTGAGAGTGAAAATTAAGCAAAAGGAATGTTCGGCATAGGATTTGTTTTGTTAATGTGTGTTCCAAAAGACTTTATATACATTTATTTACTATTTAAACTATTTAACTATTTTAACTATTTAAAAACGAATATATCAAATATGTGAGAAAATTATTTTATATTTGCAATGCAATTCTTTGTTATATAATATTAAGGAAAAAAATCCTGAAAGTAAAATACCTTTCAAAACATCTTAAACAATCGCCATCTTCTGAATTGGTCAATAAGTTAGGATTGGTCAAAATTATAAAAATTAAGCAATAGCCTTAAAATTTTAAAAAAATTTAAAACAAACTGGAATGTTAAAAGCAATTCTGAAATTCTTTCAAAGAACCAACTATAACTTACTTCAGTTTTCTAATTTTCCAGAACTTAAGAAAATTCTTTCCTCTGTGAATAAAAAGTAATTCGTTGTATTTGAGAGTTAAATAATAAAAGACACGTTTTAAATGTCGATTAAATACAAAGTATATTAAAACATTTCTTTGAAAGTTTGCACAAAATTTTGCTTCACGCATTGTAATTTCATAGCCGGCCAAAACAGAAGTTAAATTGTGCAGAGTTAATGTACATTGAAGATAATTTGACCGTTTGTCTTCCTGAAAAAACAAAATATATAAATGAAAAAGTTCATTAAGTTCGAGTGGTTGTTAAACAGCTTATCTGTAAATAATTGACATCCATTCATTCATTCATTGCACCAAGTTGGTATCTCAAAACAAAGGGTGTATACAATAAAATTTATACATATTCCGGGGTGCGAGTCTGGGGAGTTTCTCAAAAAATTCCAAGAATGGGGTCTGAGTCTGGTGAGTTTCTACACTAAAACGTCATCAATTATCGAGTTTTCACGAACACTACCATACAAAAACACAACCACCAACATGCGATTTGACAACCAGAGTTGCACTTTTTATAAGTTTCCTATCTCATTATCTCTGCCAAAACATACTACCAAAAATGGCTGTTATCTGCCCACTAGAGGGGGGTGGGGGAATAAAACATCATTACAGAATAACGAATAGATGGTGGGTGTCACACTGGGCATCTATGCGCCAGACTCACACGCGCTGATTGGTTGATAGCAAAAAGTGGAACAGCTTTCGATCCACGTTCGCCTCAATACTAGCGCTAAAATTTTGGCTGCCTCACAACCGTCAAACACTAACACATGTATACAAACTCGAAGCACGGTCTGAAAATGGCTCTTATCTGTTGTCTTCTCATTTTTGTTTTGTTATGTGTAGCAGCCACAGCAAGGGCTTCGCTTAAGAAAACATGCATGCCGGTAGAAATAAATAATGTATGTAATGGAAAATCTTACTTTACTGTTTTTTTTAAGAATTTCATTGTATTATGTAATTATTATTATTATTATTAGCTCTAGCAACTTATTTCTTAAATATGAAAATATTCCGCATTCTTATTTAAAAAAAATTACTCAAAATATTGATCAATTGACCCAAAAGAATATTCTGGAAAGAAAGGATACATTTCTTAGAATTATAAATAAAAAACAAGATCTATAAAAAGGTTGCAATTTTTCTTGCTGTCTTTCTGTCAACCTTTCCAACATGTTTATTTTTGCAACAAAAAATTAGGTAAGGTCATCACAACATTACATTCGAATAATGCGAACTCATGCAGGTAGATTAGACAGAGGGTACGTATATTAACAACATATGCAACAACATATACAACATACTGATGCTACTGACATGTAAAATCAATCACTGCGCACAGTGCTTTCGTTGAAACGAAAGCGCTTACAAACACCTCTCAACCGCTTGCACGTACACGAGTTTGAGGACGCGCACAATTTTTTGTAGTGTGACAGAGTGCAACGTAAACAGCTTTTTCTGAGGCGGCCTCAAGATGTCAAATGTGACACCCACCGATATCCATCAAATTTGGCATATTCTCAGTCATCACAGGCTATTTGGGATTGAAAATGGAACAGCGATTTACGACGTATAAAGCTGGTGCGTTAAATTAATGGAAAGAAAAATTTAAACATTTTTTTACGTGGACGATTCACATTTTGATGACTGAGGAAATAAAATATTTTCAAAAAGCTTTTAAAATAAATAACTTTTATAAATGAAATGCACTAAAAAGTATAAAATAATTTTTTCTTTCCTAGTGATATAAGAAACGTTTCATTTCAAAGTAAGAAATGTAAGAATGAATGCCTAATGAAACTTTTCTTATGATATTACTGAGAAAGAAAAAAAATTTTATACTTTTTAGGGCATTTTGTTTATAAAACTTATTTATTTTAAAAGTTTTTTTAGTATATTTTATTTTATATTTTCTTACATTATAAGTCTTACGAATACACATTTTACGAAATTTTACAATGTTTTAATAAAGTTCTACCGTCGCTAAACATTACTCACAGAAAATCAATTTATGCCCACATTAGAAGACGGAACTCCATAGGTTGGCAACTATTTGGAAAAAAATTTGATGAATCCGACCATCAGAAGAAAGCGTCACTTGCTATCTCTTTCTAGCTGCAGAAAAACTAAAAAAATGCACCAATTTTAATATTTACTATATTTTTGTATTTAAACTTCTCTATCTTTACGATGTTCCCTCGAGGTGAGTTTTAGGTGACTTCATATAAAAATCTATATTTTTCACTTTAATTTTAAATTATTAACAGGGCAATTCTCGTTGTCAACTTCTAGTTGACAGCGCAGATTTTTAGCAAATTGTCAATATTCGTATTCTGGCTGTCACCTAAAAGCTCTTTTCTTTACAATTTTGTCAAGAGCCAAATAGGTACTGACAGCTACATTTTCAGAATAAAACAGCAAATGAGCAGAAGAGAAACAGCAAATTTATTATTGTTATTTTTAATTTATTTATAGTTATTTATCTAAATTGTTATTTAATTTATATATTATTTGTTTAAAACCAGCTCCTGAAACACTTTCAATGAAAATATTTTATAATATAAATATATAATATAAATATATTACATTATTATAAAATATATATTATTACATATTCTTTGGTGCTACTTACATTGAAAGATATTTCAGGATCTGGTTTTAAACAAATAATATATAAATTAAATAACAATTTAAATAAATAAATAAACAATTTAAATAAATAAATTAGCAATTTAAATAATAAAATTTAAATAAATAATAATATACATTGTATATTCTTTGATATTCAGCACATTCCACACATGGTGGACATGAACTGCACATAGTGCGCCAGCTGCTCTGCCGTAGTCCGTTCGTATTTTCTTTTGACATTTCATGTTCTATGTGTCAAAAATTAAATTTTGGTTTCTGTAACACTAAGCTTTTCAGCATGATACTGCATTAGAGCTTTCACTGTGTCAATTGACAACCAGAATACCAATTTGAAAAGCATTTACAAGCACTGTGACAACTTGTCTTGACAATTTCATGTCAAGCTGACAACGAGAATTGTAAGTTAAACTTAATTTAATAAATTTTTTACCTGTATACAATTGTGATTTTTTAGTTCGATACGATTCAAAAGATTAGCATGATCTTGAAGAAGACTATATTTCCTGTAGGTAGATAACAGTCACGGAAATATAATTTAAAAATGAGCGTACATTCCCATTTTTTACATACTCGTAGTAATTACACTGGTTAACAAATTTTGAAAAATGTTCTGCTACAGAATCGCCACTATTTTTTTATAGATATTGGCCACTTAACACGAAAATCACACTTATTGAATGGTAGGAAAAAATTGTTACCATTTTTTAAAAATGGTTGAAGATAGCGATCGGTCGGTTATATCTCGAGAAATTCCTTCAAGAATTAAAAAAAAAATTAAAAAATTAAAAACATAGTCCAACAATTTTGATGTGCTCCATATCTATGAAAAAATAGTGGCTATTCTGTGCACCAAAATGCGTGTTAACTAGTGTTATTATTGATATCAAATAGTTGATAAGACTAATACCAAGTTTACGTGTACATTTCGAATATTTTGTATTAGAAGCGGGCAGATATTTCTGTATGTCTTCTGCAGAAAAAGTAGCGTACCAGAGCGTACTAGGAAACATGGGCTATGCACCGCTCATCATCGATGTAGGGTATAAACAAGAAAGTACATTATTATTATTTCAGTGCAAAAGTATTAAAACTCTTATTCAATAGTTTAATCTAACGAAAAATTGATAAGAATTTATAACTATGTATATTTAAACTAATGCAGATCACGAAGTGAAGCATTAAGTAATTCGGCATTGAAAAAGAGTATGTACAACATCAAACTAAATTCAATTCTTACTATTTGAATCAAGACCGTGTGAAATAATAGCTAAATTTGTTTTGAATGACCTTGTGTTTAAAAAATTCAACTAGTTATTAGAGCTCTTATAGTATATAATAGCTATTATAAATATTTGGGTTGACGGTTGCGTCAATGAGCTTGATTTTTCAAAGTTATATATATGTAAGTTCGGAGTTATACTAGCTATAAATATAACTGTATATATTAACTTTTGAACTAACCTCGTGGTATGGGCAAAGAGTGTTAATAGGTAAAGAGATTTCATGAGCCGAATGATGGTATCAACATTTAGTTTGAATGACTCGAGTTAAGGTCAGGTCGATATCGCGGTCGATCACTTTGGCTGCGAACTAAAGACTCGCTGTGCTCGTGACAAAGCCAAATTGAATGATCTACTAATGATTGAGGGCTTCGGAAGATCTTTTTTAATGAGTATGAAGGAATCTGAAGATCGACTTTGTTTCTGTTATTTTTCACTAACAAGAATATGGGTAAGAAAAGTTAATTGACCCAGCACCTGTATGCCAGGTGAAGTGTGAAAGAAAGAATTCATCCATCTGGAGTTTTAACTTTTGCATATTATGGTTTTTGAAAGAAATTTTGCTTTTTGTAACTTTGTTCTGCTCTTTTTCGGTGTCCAAGCTTTGTAAAGCGCTGACACGATCTACGTGTCGAACATAGCGTGCTGTTGAAGAACTTGTATAGGCAGAAGATCTATTGTAGTCGGCATATCAATTCGATGCATACATTATACGAGCAAGACTAAAAAGTTAATGGAAGCTAATTATGGAGTAATTTATATTATACATCTGTGGTAATACAAAATACAACTTGAAACAAAGCCCATTAGCCCCTCCTTCATTGGTAGTTCATTCAATTTTGCTTTGCTACGAGCGCAGAAAGTCTTGACTTCGCAGCCAAAGTGGTCGACAGCGACATCGACCTACTTATTAATACTCTTTCGTATGGGCTCCAAATTTACACGACTATAGCACTTTGTTAAAAACAACACCAGCAGCGATTGAAGTAGGCGATAGTTTTCTGTTAGGCAAAACAAATAACTTAACCCTTAACCCTAAGTTTGAATATAACTTACAAAGTATACATTTCACAAAGAAAATATAAAAATAAATAATAAAATAAATAATAATAAAAATCATATTTAGACGTATAACATACATATACTCGTAACAACATATAAAATATTGACCTCGTCTACCTCGTTACCTCGTTAATGTCCTATCATATCATATCATGAAGATTTTTCTCAGGGGTTAAATGTTTATACTAAATGTATAATGGACTTAAAATGGACTTAAAAGTATTTGTTTTCATTAATCAATAATATTTATGAATTGAATTATATAAATATAGAGAGCTTAACACACAACATGAGCTCTCTGTATGAGATGATTGGTCTGGCCTGTGTTTTAGCATTGATTTTGAGCTGTTTCTCTAAAGCGCCGTACCAAATAAAAATGGGAGCATTTTTCATCGTTACTGGCGGGATCGTGCTTGTTTGCTTGCCGTTCATGATGCTTAGACCCAGGGACTATCGAAACGCTTTGTAAGTTCTTGGTCTTGTTAGGTAATTAATTTACCTACATTTATTTAAACAAATGAATACATGTATATGACTGCTTAGTACAATCATGCTATTATTTGTCGACATATGTAACACTATTTATGTAACTATAACTTATACTTATATGTGAATTTGCTTTCAAAATATTTTTTACACAAGATTTCCAGCTTGGTGCTGCCGTCAGTTTTGCAAATTCCTAGGAGTCACGATGGAGATACGAGGCTTACAAAATGTGCGTAAGGGGCATGGCAGTGTAGTATTAATGAATCATCAAAGTTCTCTAGATCTGTGTGGTATTTATTTCTCAAATAGCAGTGTCTTTCGGAATTCCCATTCTGAATTTTGTTCTTTGAATTTTCAGTGTTAGCCTATCTCTGGCCAGTAATTGGTCGCGCAACAGTCGTATCTAAAAAAGAAATTCTCTATATACCCTTCTTTGGGTTCGGTGCATGGCTTTGGGGTACTCTTTTCATAAACCGTTCGTGCAAAAATGATTCCATTAGCGCTTTGTTAAAGGAATCAACGGCAATCAAAGAACGCAACTGCAAATTATTATTATTTCCTGAAGGTACACGAAATTCTAAAGAGACACTATTACCGTTTAAGAAGGGTTCTTTTCACATTGCCTTACAAAGCCATTGTCCTGTACAACCAGTTGTTATATCCAAATATTGGTTTCTCGACGGCAAAGCTAAAATATTCAGGAAGGGTCACGTAATTATACAAATTTTACCAGAAATCGCAACGAATAAGTACTCGAAGGACGACTTGGATAAACTTATCGATGTGACTAGAAATGTAATGGAAGCGGAATATATGAAATCGCATCACGATACAAGGAATCAATATATTGAAAAAAAAAATTAGTTTTGTAATATATTTTGTATCAACCTAGGCGTATACTTGTACTCATTAATCAATTTGGATCTTAGTAAATCTATGATAATAATAATTCAGTACTCAACTTCTATCTCAATATTGTTCATGCATTATTCGAATGTTATACATATTACAGTATTAAGATTTAAGAAATTAAGATTCTGTCCTCAATTTTTGAGCCTGACACGTCCCAAGTGACTTCATGTCTACAATGATATTCGAACACTAAGAATTCTTAGTGTCAGTTTACAGTGTCACGTTATAACTTAGTTAATACGATTAACAAAACGGCGAATAAAAGTTTACTCTGGTTAAATCAAGAAGCAGTGTTACAGTGCACGTTTAAGTTATCTATGTTAAACTTATCTTATTTTAATAGTTTATCTATAATATGGCAACACCTTTCAATGTTAACATTTTCACAAAATGAACATTTCTTTGCCTTCCCGCTTGTTCGTTGATGGAAACAATTTTCCCGTATCCCCACTCAAAGAAAGGGTTTTGCAATGTAATAAATGCTGGAGATACACCATTCAGCAAGAGTATGAACTAAAAAGCACCAAACCTGTCTTTCCTGCTGCAAATGTCGCGAAGAAGAAATTTGCTCTGCTCCTGTCAAGTGCATCAACTACGGAGGTGGGCATGTCGCACCCTCCCCCTTGTGCCTATATTTCAAAAACTTAAAAAAATTAACTGTTATAAGGCTAATGCTATCAAACCCAAAGTCATTTCATTCAGCAATTCATACATGCCTCCCACTACTCAGGAACCCAAACACATCTTCGGTCCTTTTGACTTTCCCTCACTCCCTACCCCTAAAAAATCCTCTCTCCCGCCTGCTGAAGAGACCACGAATCCAGGAAAATCCCGGAGCCTCCTATTCCTCACCAAATCCCACTCCAGAGGCCAAAATCCATAAAATAAACACGCAAAAATCTCAAGAAGCTATAGATAACCTATACAATTATATAAACAAAAAAAAACCAAAACATCGGATATCGGCGAAAGAACCGCTATGTAAACCATCGCATCTAAAATAAGTTCTATCTTGGAGGCGAACAGTTTCGACTCCTCCATTGGCGCCAACGCCTTTAAACGTATTCTCTCCTCAACTTTAGAACACATCAATGACCACAATGAAAATAATTCAATTTAATGCCACTAGTTTGAGAAATAAATCAGCTTAAGTCTCGCAATACCTTTTCGACAACAATATCTCTGTAGCTTGTATATCCGAAACTTTCCTGAAAACAAACGAATCCTTCTCAATCAAAATTTACAGCAGTATTCGCACAGAAAGACCTTTGTTCTATAATGGAGGAGGAGGAGTCGCCATAGTGATCGACTCGAAAATTAAACACAGACATGAAGCTTTTCTCTGGTAATGGCACCGAAATATGCATTTTCGAAGTTCGGTCAAATTCTGGCTCAATAATTATTCTCTCTGTGTATGTTCCTCCAAACTCTCATCCTAACACCTCACTAATCTCCACCAACATCACTAACCATCCACATTCTTCCATCATCATATGTGGCGATTTCAACGCACATCATACTGCATGGAGCTGTCATTACGATGACTCCAAAGGTAATCAGATTCTTGATCTTCATAACCTAGTTCTTTTGAATGACGGCTGCCCCACGTTCTTTGGCCCACATCACTCCACCCTTGACCTCTCGATAGTGTCTCCCAACGTAAGCCTCCACGCCACTTGAAATACCACTAAAGAAACATTACGCTGTTTACATTGTATAGGGTTTTCCAATAAGAGGCCTTTGGGGCTGCAAGTTGATTAACCGTCCCGGGCTACATGAGTCCCAGCTACGCCTCTGTATAAATAGTAGGCGTGGTTATTACCTTTTTCAAAACAAAATAACTAGCTTAGTTGTTTTATTATTGTGTTCATTTAAACTTTATTTCCGTGGTAATAAACTTGTTTTCATACTATTATACTGTATATGTAGTGTAAAAGTGGGCGCACCGCACCCAGTTTTGATGTAATAATGTTTTTTTGTAAAACAAGTTGTTATCTAAAGTTTTATTCAGGAAGTTTATATATTTAACAATATAACCCTCTTTTGCCTGTGTAACCTAAAAGTAAGCGGATCACGCCCATATTTGGCGTATTAACGGATAATGCTACTCTATACCCAGGAGTGATTTTTTAATTTTGTTGTAATAGCTCAAAAACGAACGCTGATATCACATTTTTAATAAAAAATAGGCGTGGTCGTGGACCGATTTAGCCCATTTTCAATACCAACCACAAGAAACAATGTTTATGCAAAATTTCATCACGATATCTTTACCGGTTCTCTTGTGATCATGATTTCAAGAGACAGACAGACGGACGGACATGGCTAAATCGACTCAGGAGGTCACGCTGATCAAGAATATATATACTTTTCTATACCTATCGTCTCTATTTCTATGCGTTACACATTTCGTTACAAAGTGAATACAGTGAAAACTCTACTTGCGGACACCTCCCGCAGGCGGACACGTCTAATAAGCGGACAGTTTCTTCAGTTCCTTGGATTTCCAAGTATTTTTAGAACAAATTACACTCTGCTAGACGGACACTCCCATGGCCGGACGCGGACACCCTTTTTCTATAAAACCCCTCCTGTAGACGGACGAAAAAAATATGTTTGGAGAAAAGTACAAGAAATACATACATTAATGCTAACAAAAAAAAATCCAGAGCAACACTAACGCACATTTACTGCTTTTTAAGTGTCATACGGACTTAAACATATTAAATTGTGTGATTCTCCTTTCTTTAAACCATTGACAGTTTGTTGCACAGTTTTCTTTGATCTTTGTTAAGAGCGTTAATTTCAAAGCAATTGTTGACTAAATAAGGTCGTGTAACGATTTGTCGAAAATTTTTTATCGTAATATGGCCGCGCGAAATTCTCTTTCACTTAAAGAAAAAATTACAATTATAAATGTGCATGAAAAAGAAAAACTTTCTGTGCGTGAAATTGCAAAAAGGTAATAAGATAAAACATTTTGAAAAAAGTATCTTAATTGTGTAAGTTTTTAGATTTAATATTGGTAAAACCCAGTCTGCAAATATTTTAAGAAATAAGGCAAATCTGAAAGACAGTTGGCAATCGGGAGTTAATATTAATTATAAAAAGAATTGCCTCTCTACAAAAGGTGCAGAGCTTGACAAGATTTGCTTTGATTGGTTTTCAATAGTCAGAAGCAAGAATTTGCCTATTTCCGTACCAATTGTAATGGCAAAGGCAAAAGAAATAGCTGAAAAAATAGGTTATCATGGGTTTTCTGCATCAAATGGGTGGCTACAAAAATGGCGCAAGCGACATAACATTGCTTTTAAGAGCATATCAGGAGAGGCGGCGGACATTCCCTATGCAGAAAGACAGTTGGCAATCGGGAGTTAATATTAATTATAAAAAGAATTGCCTCTCTACAAAAGGTGCAGAGCTTGACAAGATTTGCTTTGATTGGTTTTCAATAGACAGAAGCAAGAATTTGCCTATTTCCGTACCAATTGTAATGGCAAAGGCAAAAGAAATAGCTGAAAAAATAGGTTATCATGGGTTTTCTGCATCAAATGGGTGGCTACAAAAATGGCGCAAGCGACATAACATTGCTTTTAAGAGCATATCAGGAGAGGCGGCGGACATTCCCTATGCAGATGTTATTCAATTTAGGACAACACTTTCTAGGCAGAAGACATTTACAATGCAGACGAGAGTGATTTTTTTCGAGCACTTCCTATAAAAACATTGGCTTTTAAATCAGAAACATGCACTGGGGGTAAATTGTCGAAAGAAAGACTTACAATCTTGTTTTGTGTTAACATGGTTGGGGAGAAGGAAACGTTATTATTTATTGGTAAAGCTGCTCGTCCACGCGCTTTTAAAAATATGTCTATTGCCCAATTACCAGTTGATTGGAAATCGAATAAAAAGGCCTGGATGACTAGAGACATTATGAGCGAGCGGCTGCGTCAAATGGATAATAAAATGCGGTCTTGCAATAGAAAAATTATTTTATTTTTAGATAATGCCGCATCTCATCCTAGAGACTTATCACTTATACAACTTCGGTTTGTCAACCCTTGGACCAAGGCATAATTCCAAATTTTAAAGTTAACTATAGAAGCTTGATTTTAAATTACGTAGTCACAAAAATGAGTTCGGCCAATTCAGTTTCAGAGCTTTCAAAAATTATAAATGTGTTAGACGCAATATATTTTATAAAAACAGCTTGGAAAAAAGTTGAACCTGCTACAATAGTAAACTGTTTCCGCAAAGACGGATTTATGCATCAGAACCATTATGTCAATGAATATGATCCAGAAGATGAGGAGCCATTAGCAACTCTAATAAATTTCCAAAGAATTTCAGAAATTAACGAAACTAGTTTTGAAGAATTTTTAAACATCGATAGCACTGTCTACACTGAAAATGACAGCTTTGAAATACAGGTAAATATCGAAAATGAAAAAACTCCAGAACTAAAATTAAATCGTTTGAAGAAGCTCTTATACAAATAGGGCGTTTAAAAGCTTTCGCATCAGATGATTTTGTTGCATATGAAAAATTAAACACTTTGGAAAACCATTTTGAAGAAATGCACAAAAGATGGAGACAAGAGAAATCTAAGCAGGCTACCATTCGCTAGTTCTTTTTCCCAAGCACATAATTTTAAAGTTAATTACATAATTTGTTTTTTTTTTCTGGAATGAAGTTCTTATATTTTTACCTTATGTTTTTTTCGGTTAATATACATATGTAGATGTGTATAAGTATATGAATCTTAAAACTTAAATGAATTTTGGAAATAAATAAACATTTCCATATGTATATATTAAAGATGCAATACGTTTAAATTTTTTTAATTTACAATACATAATAGAAGTAAACATTTAATAGTGGTGAAAACCGACCATTTTTAATCAACTATCCCGTAGGCGGACACCTCTCGCTAACGGACAAACCTGCTGTGACGATCAGTGTCCGCCCACCGGAGCTTTCACTGTATATATATTTACACCGAAAATGGAAAAACAACAGATGTTGTTTACCACAGAGCTGATTTAAATGAATTCGAATTGATTTCTTTATTTTCTTTTTTGCACTACGAAGTGTGCAGGGGGTTCGCTAGTATATATAAAATGGCCAGCACACATTCACATTTCACATTCACGGTACCTAGAAAAATAATTAAATATATAAAATTTTAAAACATGACGACCAAACGCAATATGAATTTCTCAACAGCATATGTCAATTTGCTGTTAGAATGTATGAAAATCCACAAGGAAAACTTGGAGTGCAAACGCTGATTGATGATACGGACAGGGAGAGCACCGACCAGAAAGAAGACGCATGGAAAATAGTGTAAATGAAAATAATGCAAATTCTACGGGGAAATATAAACTTAAAATTAAATATTTTAAATTAACTTTGTAGGACCAAACAGGGGCTTATATGAGAACAAAATATGAGAACATTAAAAAAGTTGCCAAGAAGCACTTGGCCACAGAATATGTTGTCGGTGGCAATATAAATTCATCGGGGCTGCGCCATCTCCCTAAACGCAATTTATACCACCGCCCTACCCCCTAGAATGCGATATCTTCGTTTTAGAGGTTTACTTAGGATCTATCTTTTATATAATATGCCTTTTTCTAATTTTTCACATACAGGGTTAGGCAATTGAAGTGTTACCAATTTTACACCGCTATATCTGACACGGCGGTGTTGCCAACTACGCCAAATGTATACCAATGACAGCTGTTTATATTGTTTACAAGCTACCACCAGCATTTGCGTCTAAGTTTTATAGAACAAAAGTTATTCGAAATGGAATTCAAACGTAGTGTGATTGCATTATATTTGAGTGGAAAATTACAACCAGCTACAGTTCATGAGCTCAGGCATCTCAAAGTGAATAAAATTTGAATTTGTGTATCGCACTGGTTATAGCAATAATTTTTAATGTGAATGTTTGAAGTGAATTATTATGTGAATTATTATTCCAATAATGAATAATGAAGTGAAGTAGCGTATAAACCTATAACAGCAAAAAAGCAACAACATAATCGGAGCGTTCGAGTAACATTTAACCTGTTCCAACTCTTCTTCATGCCACTTTTCAAGTTTGGCATTTGTACTGTGTGTCGTGACCCTAGTGATTTCAGAAATACTTATTGACGTAGATGCGCAGAACGAGACGACTTTTCTTTGTTTACTGGCGCAACCTTTTATTCTATAAACCTTAATACAACACTAATACAAAAATCAACAAACTAATAGAGTCGGTCCCAAGTACCGAATCTATAGACAAACACTCAATCAAGACACGAGGTAGTTATTGCCAATTAGCCGCAGAGTTGGTTCAAGTACCAAATAAGTAACAAGTACCAAATGGTTCTGTGTGCAACCAATAACTACAGGACAATCAGGACAAATCAGTTCTGAACATACCTAAAGAAGGAAATTATTTCCCACTAATCCGGAATAAGAACCTACCTGCGTCTTCATTGAAATTCTTCTGAAATGTGGATTTAAGTCTCACAATAAAAAAAGTGAATGAAAAGTGAACGTAAAAATGTCACGATCAAAATGATATTTATCAAAAATATGACGTGTTAAAAGGGCGGAGATAAGGGGGGGCGTGGCATGATAGGACGTTGTTCTTTATTAGACGGACATTAGGCGATGATGTTTGGTTTCTCAGGAGTATTGTCGAGGTACTCAAAAATTTATTGTTAACTCCGAGGGCTCATGCTGACGGGTTAATGAATCGTCCTGAAACACCGTCAGCTAGTTGGGCGTAATCACCCTGAGGCCAAAAAAGAAGTTTTAACAACTACAACTTCAAAAAGATGAAATTTTCAAATTTTGTCGTTGTTCTCTTGTTCTTGTTCTTTTATTATTTGTTTACATTCTTTTTGATATTTGGAGTTAGAAATTCATCAAAATTAATGTGGAAAAACAAATTTTATTGTGTGAGTATATTAGTTATACTAAAATTAATGGTAATTTATCCATTATATCATATTTTGGACAAAAAATATATCGTAGATCGGAATAATTATTTTTGTAAGGAAATGATCTGTCCTCTGCTGCCCATAATTCTCAGCGGCAATTGTTGGAATATCTTAACTTTTTCCTTATGAAGTTGTGAGTGGTTTTTTGCGTGAGCTACAAAACCAGATGGAGTGCTTGCGATTTTTCTAACGCGGAAGGTACAGTTAATATATCTCATTAACAATTACGACTTAGTCTTGGGTGTTCTTATGTTGCATATGCGCGATAAATCTAAAAGTATAAATCTAAATCTAAAATTTAACACAATCGTAGCGGCTAGATACAACTTCATTTCTCAACTGTCAAAATTGCATGGGCTCTTATGGGAAACGAGAAAAAAAATAATATTTCCCATTTCAACTTTGTTTCGCCGCTACGTTGTGGCGCTAGACTTAGGCTAATTTCTAATTTATGGCGGCTTTTTATAGCGGCAAAAGCATTCTTCTTCTTATTCTGTATTTGTTTACTCTTTTTTTGACGTTTTGATAAAAGTTTCCCGCAAATTTTATATGAGCTTTGAATAAGTGAGTATTTATTTGTGGATTTAGTTATATTATTTAATTTTGTGTAAAGTAAAATTATAGAATTAAAATGGAATTGGACAAAAACTGATCGAGGAAGTCAGGAAATACAACTGTCTTTTCGCCCTAAAGCCCTAAAAGTCAGACAGTGGGAGGAAATTGGAAAGCAGTTAAATTTAAATGGTAAGTATGTATGTATTTTGCTAATAAATATTAGTTTTAACATATATAATTAGCATATAATTATAATCTTAATTTTTTGTTCTAGGAGTCACATGCCGGAAAAGATGGAAGACGCTTCGCGATACGTATCGCCGAGTGAAGCAATCCAAAATTCTAGCTTCGGGGAGCGCTGCACCATCTCGAAGGAAGACATGGTGGCATTATGAATCGATTGCGTTCCTAGAGGGTGTTCGGTCGTGCAGAAAGTAATATTTAATGTAAACTAAAATAAATAAAACAATTTACTTTTGTTTCCGTTATTTTGCAGAACAACCAGCATTGTTCCAGAGGACGACGAGGCGTACCCGCCTTTTGAAAGCAATGGTCCTTCACCGATACCGGTAACATCCTCGCCAGCACCGACAACGAATTCACCGACACCGATCTCGTTTGTGACATCGTAATAGCGCATATTTTTCATTAGGTTATATATAATGAACGCAATAATTAGTATTGCAACATATGTTTAACTTTATTTGCCTTTATTTTATTTAAAGAAAACCTTATAATGGTAATAAAAACCATAACAAAATCACAAAGAATTTAAAGAAATGAATCATTTTATTCATTTTTTTTACAATTTCTTGACAGTTCAATGTTTGGCCACTAGACATTGCAGCTGTTGAAATATATTAAACTGTACTAATTGCTGAATTCCTTATCTGAATAAATATGTAAGGTCCTGTGAAAAGTACCCTAAGATAAGAGAACATATGGTCCGCCAACTGCGATAGTACAGTTTGTTTAGGATACGTTTCTCTATCACTATCCTAGCAACTCATGAGAACGTATGTATGATTAGAAGTCTGGCTGTCTTATTTATGGCAGACAAAATACAATTAACTATGGCGACAGCTAGACCTCTGGTCATATAAGTAAGCATTAGATAAGATATACACTAATGCTTAGATTAGATAAGATATCAATAGGTGATAAGATATGCACATGGTGCGAACTGCGTTCGTCCCATGTTTAGGTAGGTTAAGAATCTTATAAATAAAGGAACTCTTGGAAACAGGAGTTAGTTGGCAATTGAAATTCAGTGAAGTGTGTAATTCTTCATTTTGGTGACCCCGTACGTTCATTAGAAGTACGTAAATTAAAAAACAAATTATAACAAGTTTTTTAAAAATAGTGTAATTTAGTGTAAATTACATTAAATTGTTGGCTGTATAAAGCAAAAATTGCATCAGCTATACAAACTTTTTTTTGCTGTATAAAGCGTAGTGTTACGTGACTTTGGTTCCGTTCTTTCGGAACAGGCATGATTCCTCCAGCTAGCTCATCATTTCCTGTTGGTCGCGGTTCTCAACCCTCCATGCCTCCACAAAGTCGCGAACCTTTATTAAAAAGAAAAAAAAACTATTCTAAAAAAAAAAACACTCACACACTCATCCACCCTGTCGACGTCTCTCGACGCCCCTATTAGCGTCGACCCATCACTTCGCCATGTTCCCTCCTCCCCTCTATCCAATTTCAAACAATTTATGTTTATTGTTCTCATGTATAAATATGATTGTTGACATTAATTTAATTATTAGTTTACTATATTTATATACGCTTTCGTATTAACGCTCCACTTTTCTTCTTAGTATGCAATAAACTTATATTTTTAACATATCATTTATTCGCAATATTTACAATAGCAAATTATATATTAACACTATCATTGTTTCCTTGCATCGCCTTTGAAGGGGAATTTAAATTTTTCTCGGGTTGGGAATCGGCTATACAGTTTTCTTTTTTCTCAAATTTTCAAAAGACTATACTTTTCTGTTTTTTTACACCATCTTTACTTTCAGATTCGCATACACTCAACTTTACTGGGCGACTTTCGAGTCGCGGACCCTCCCGAAAGAGCTCTCCAGAGACAGGACCTACGCGCTACTTACACTGCTCCCCGTTTCCGCCCCCTTACAAGGCTAGTTTTCTTTTGCTACAATTGTTCGCTTCACCCCGCAATACATATGTGTACTTATGTTCAACAATATTATTTCTACTATTCTTATTATTGTAATTTATCTTACCACCTACATATATACAATCACTTACTTAAATACAACAAACACAACATAAAACATGTAGATGATCAATGGCTTTTAATTTCTTGTTTAAAGGCAATTTTTTTATAGAGATAGATTTCAAAAATTTATTCATTGCCATATATATCGTTTTATCTCTAATTTTCTATCGCGCAGTTTATTTTGCACGGAAGCTTCGCTAACCGTGATAGTTTTTTTTTTTTGTACCTAACCACCGTTTCAGTTTTTCACTGTTCACCATAGGCAATTCTTTTGGCTACAACTTTTATTCACCCTCGTTTGGGTTCTATATCTTGCGTTTTCATACAAAAAAAAATTATTGTTTCTTTATTGCCTGATCAATTTTTATAATATTCAATATTCAATATTCCTTTTTTTTCTCGTCACACCTCTTCAGCACCAGCCTTCTTATCAGACGATTTTATTTCTGTTTCGAGCACAGAGTAACTCAGGTTCAATTTTTTAAGGGGCTCGTTTGGCTAATTTTGGTTTTTGTATGGTAAAGGACTTATCTGTGTGATCTGCGCCATCTTTGGCGGTTGGTGGACTCGCTGCTGATGGTCGTCTCAATTTTGTGGTCGGTGGACTCGCTGCTGATGGTTGGCTCAATTTTGTGGTCGGTGGACTCGCTCGCAGTCTTCCAGCTTAGCTTTTTGTCCGGCGGATTCGTTCACCTTTTCTTTACAGATCCCTTTTAAATTTTTCTTGAATTTACTTTACGTTAGTTTAAAGTTTTAGCAAAGAAACTTATTTTTACTGATACCACAAAGAAACTATTTTTATTTTATCCGGACATTGCACGTCCGTACAGTTTAGCTGCTCATCGATCATCTTCAATCTTCTTTCTTTTCTCTAGCCTTCGACCCAATTCCTTAATCTCCTAGCTGACCTTGAAACATTCTTATACTAAATAAACAGGTTTTTCTGGTTTTCTCTCTAATTTTAGTAGGATATTTTTCTTAACTCCCATATTAGGATACCTATTTTTCCGTTAAGGCTACAAAAACTTTCGGTTTTACGAAACTTAGTATTCCAGAATGTTCTAATCGGACAGACTTCTAATACTTCATTCTTTTTTTTTCTTTCCTACACTTGTTCTCGGCTTCGGTTGGCCTCGGCGTTCAGCCGTACTATAATACTATACTGTACTATAAAAGCCGCCCATAAATTTTAGCTGGTTGATACCTTCTTCAGTTTTCTATACCATCGTTCCACTTTATACCTGGCAATTCCTACCTCTTTTCCCCTCCAAATTTTACTTTTCTCAACTGTTCTCATTAGGAAATATTATAAATTCCCATTGTTTGACTGTCTGCATTGCATTCACAATGGAGTGACACTTCTTTTGGCAGTTTGACGTACTGAGGAAATAAACAATATTTACTTGGTTGGCAATCTTTTATTTCTAATAATTTTTTTCTCTCAGATGTGATGTGGTGACTAACTAGAGGGTAAGTAATTTTGGTAGTCAATGCCTCTTATCATTTCTCCACAGGTTTACTATTCATGTTCTCGACGAGGAGCCTGCACGCAACAAAACTCGACATTCGTGAAGCAAACTGCTGTTGCGAAGGTCGTGTGCGATCACTCATCGGAGTTCTGCATTTTGATGGTTCATCACTTCCGACGCCCAACGTAGGGTCACGCCCACACCCTGATCATGCCTTCGGTCTCCTGCTCTTTACTGAACTAGCCGGGCATCTTACTCGACTGGCATTCGATCACCATCCGGACTATATTCGCAAATTTACAAATAATATGTTCTATTTTTTTAGGTGGCTATGATAAATCATTGTTTAGTCTATCGGAATTTATTTGCCGTTCATGTTGGACTGATGCTACTAGCTAAACTAATTCTTGGTAACTACCTAACAACATTCTGCTGATCTTAAGCACTCCAGATATCGGAATCGGTATTAAGTGTGTTTGAACATTCTGTCGATCTACCCGTTTATTGTTTTATGTCTTTAGCGTGGTATATTCCGAGTGGTTTCCCATTAAGCGTCTCTAACTGGTACATATTATTACCTACGGAATTTAATACTCGGCATTTAAGGAATTTCTTGCAGAGTTTTGCATTTCTATTGTTTTTGAAATCGCTTTACACGAAATTTCTTCTGAAGACTTCTTGCCCCGGAATGAAGTGAACAACGCGTTTATTTTTGTTGTATCTGCGCGCACTCGTTTCGTATGCGTCATGTAAATTTTTCTTTTTCTGTTCGCGTATCAACAGCAATTGGTCTTCTCGATTCAGCGTCGATGATCCCAACTTTCTGGCTAATCTATAATCTGCTCCACTTGTAAACATGTTGTATCCGAATAGTGCGAAAAATGGTGTAATTCCAGTAGCTGAATGAACCGAACTCCTTAAGGCGCATTCTATTTCCGGCAGATACACATCCCAGTCTCGGTGATCTTCTTCGAGATATGCTCTTATCGCCGTGAGCAACGACTGGTTGACCCTTTCGGAAGCATTTGATTGAGGCGAGTACCATGCTGTTTTCATGTGGGTTATCTGAAATCTATTAATAACGTTTTGGAATTGTTTAGCTATGAACTGTTTGCCGTTATCGGAATGTATGATTTCCGGCACACCGAATTTATAAAATATTTCATTCGTAAGGAATCTGACTACATTCGTGGCCGTGGCCTTCCTCATAGCACATAGGACTACATACTTACTAAAGTGATCAAGTACAATAAATACGTAGGCATTTCCTTTCCTAGAACGGGGATATGGACCTAAGAAGTCGATGTATATTTTTTGCTCGCGATTCGTTGATTTAGACTCTTTACAGATTCTGCAGCTATTCACATAATTTCTGACTTGAATAGTCATCCCTGGCCAATAATATTGCTGCCTCAGTCTATGCAGAGTTTTTGCTATGCCTACATGGGCTGTTGTTTTCGGCTCGTGTGCCCTCGAGATTAGTGTTGACGCGAGCGCCTCCGGAATCCATAATTTCCATTCGGCTCCTTCACCTTCCCAACTTTGTTTGTTCGCTGTCCGTTTAAACAATAGTCCGTCTTTTGTTTTTAAGTCAGGTACTCGGTCCGCATTTTCTTTTACCATTTCTACTAATTCCTGATATTCGGGCGATTGAAATTCCGTAGTTTCAAAGTCAAGGATTCCTCCACTTATTAGCTCCGCCTCTTCTACCGCTCGCGAGAGCGTATCCGCAACCACGTTCTCTGAACCTTTCCTGTGTTCGATCTGGAAGTCAAACGATTGCAGCTGCAGTGACCACCTTGCCAATCTCCCTGTCAAATCTTTGAACGACATCAACGACATCATTTCAGACTTGCGTGGTCAGTTATTACCGTAAATGGTTGCATTTCTACGTATGGCCTGAATTTCTTTACCGCAAGCACTGCCGCAAGGCATTCCTTTTCTGTCACGCTATAATTGCGTTGATGGCCATTCATTTTGTGTGAGAAGAATGCTATTGGATTTTCCGCGCCTTCATTGTCGACTTGAAAAGGTACTGCTCCTATTCCTACGTTCGAAGCGTCGCATTGAATGAAAAATCTGCGGCTAAAATCCGCATGTTTCAACACGGGTGCAGTTGTTAACACGTGCTTTAGCTGATTGAACGCTGTAATTGCCTCGGAGGTCATTTCAAATTTTTTGCTTTTCTTTAGAGTATCGCTTAATGGTGCTGACAGTGATGCGAAATTTTTGATGAATCGCCTGTACCACCCTGCAGCGCCTAAGAAGCTACGAACCTCTCTAACTGAGCGCGGAATCGGGATTTTATGTATCGCTGATACCTTTTCTGGGTCGGTGCGTAATGATCCGTTACCAACTATGAAACCCAAATAGCGCAATTCTTTGTAACAAAATTTCGATTTTCCTAAACCTATTGCTAACTTAGCTTTCTTTAGACATTCTGCAACTTCACCAAGTACTTTAACATGCGTCTGGAAGTCAGGTGCTATGACCAGGAGGTCGTCTAGGTATACAAACACATGTGACTTTAATACCTGGGGTATTACTTTATCCATCAATCTGCATAAACGTTGTGCTGCGTTGCATAAGCCAAACGGCATTACGGAAAATTGATATAATGGACGTCCTGGTATGGTGAACGCCGTGTATGGCTCGCTCTCATCTTCTAGCTCTATCTGCGAGAAGGCGTATTTTAAATCCACGCCGCTTATATAGTGAGTATAATCAATGCGACTCAGTATACCATCAATGTTTTGCAGTGGGTATGCATCTTTAATAGTTCTTTCATTCAGCTTCCTTGCATCGAGACAAAAACGATTCTTCCCTGGTTTACGCACGACTGTGATACGTTTGCTCCACGGACTCTGGCTTTCTTCTATCACGCCTAATTGAAGCATTTTGTCGACTTCTTCGTATACAATCTTCTGCACTGCAGGCGATATAGGGTAATGACGATCTTTTACCGGCGTGGCTCCTTCTATCAATTGTATATCATGTCTTTCCAAATGAGTACGACCAAGTCCATTTTCTTCAAACGATGTGAATTGCTTCTTCACCATTTCTAGTTTTTCATTTTGCTCAGGTATTAGTTTATGCATATTTTGAACTATGTTTGCATCTTTGCTCAGTGTGGACTCATTTTCCTCTTTAACTTCTGCTACTCCGATTACTTCTGGTGCAAGATCGAATTTTCTCCAAAAATCTATACCTAAATATATTTCCTGTTCAAGATAAGGGCATAAATAAAACGTTATATAATTTTTATCATTCTTATACTTTATTTCTAGATCTACTTTTCCTATTACATTGCTGTTGTTACCCGAAGCGCTTGTAACTATACAAAAATATGGTACAATAGGAATATTCATTTCTTCAAGAAGCTCACGACATCCTTTTCCTAGCACACTCACGGATGCTCCAGTGTCCAACAATCCTACCATCGCTTTATCTGCTATGAAGATTTCTGCATACGGACGTGGATCCTTGGGATTGATTTTGTTCATGGATTCTACAACTAGTTTGCGCAACGTCTTCCGTTGTTTCCATCGTTCTCGAGCCTTTTGTATCTTTCGAGTCACTTTGCGCTTTCCGACTTGCTGATCATCTTTAAAGATCCGTTCGCGAGCTTTATAATAATCTACGAACTTTTGTTGATACGATTTACTCTGTTTCTGATGACTCGTTTCTTTATTATAGTTTATCACATTTTTCAATATACTGACATCTCTCTTTTTTTCAGGTTCGTTTTGATGACTCCCGACTTCGACATCTCTGCTACATTGTTCCGCGTGGCGCGTGTTAACGCGTGACGTAAAATTGACCACTCAGACACGACATTTGTTTTCAACAACAACCAATACCAATCCCTCGCTTCACCCGACAATAGTTGATGAAAGTCTCTCATTATTTCTACCCATGTGCAGCTGTATTGTGCTTGCAAATACTCTATCCGAAAAATAAAATCTTCAACTGCTACACTATTTGGACTGCCATCAAAATTTAAACCCCATTTCCCGACATTTATACTACCACTAAACGGCGTATTCCTTTGAAAATCGGCCCCTTTGTCGCTCGGCCGACCACTAGTCGAGTCAAAATAGGTTCTTTCTGGTCCGGGCGTACTTTGAAATCTATCTGATTGAACTGGCTGACCAGTAAGTTCTTGCATTGTTCTGTTTCGGAATTTGTGATCGATACGCGTCTTGCTTTGCTACTTCTGCACCTATTCTATACCCTGTCATTGCCGATTTATTGTTGCGTTGGTTTTGGCCGTATCTGTTCTGCGTATTCATCATTAGCTGATTCTCGCTTCCCTTTGGTAAGTGTAATGACTTTTCTAATTTGTTCAACATTTCTTCCATTCCTACTTTCAGGCCGGCTTGAATTTGTGCCCTAATCGAATCTTCTATAGTATTTTTTAACGAGGCGCACGCGTCACCTACTAATTGCTCGACCCCTGAGTCTTCTTGTGGATTGATATGCCTCATCGGCTCTATGTCGGAGTTCCTAAAGCCTTCATTTCCCCCGAAATCTGGTTGCTGCACACCCTCCGATCTCCAACCCTGATCGATGCTCCAACCTATGTGGTTGTGTCCGGTTCGCTTTGGTTTCGCACCCTGCGTTTTACCTATAGAATGATCCCTGGCCTCCAAAGACATCGCGGTTTCTTCTTGTGACGACGTAGTTGTCGGGGCCCTAATAATAGTGTCCGATAAGTCGGTAAACGAGACATCGCGAAATCTACTAGTTTCCGATTCTGCCATGTTTCTATTATTCCTGTTCAAATACTGTAAGGGTGTATTGAATCTAACCTCTTTAACCTGAGGCGAAGATCTGTTTAAGTCAAATTGTTGATCTCTTTTTTTTCAGGTTTTCACGCAACTGACCTGTTGCGGACATTTCTCTATACCGGATTATTACAACAAAACTTTCAATGTACAAGGTAAAAAAAACAAATACTATGCCACTACTTATCTGCACGCAAAAAACTATCTCCAGTATACGAAAACTTCAAGGATTTAAAAAAAATTGGTAGGCGTATCTTACGGATAATAGACTTATGTTTAGAATTGATATAAGATTAGAAATGATATATTATAATATGTGTAATATGATTTATGAATAAGTAGTTTATACTATGACACAAATTTTTCTCTGCCTCTAATGTATCGAAATTTGATATGAGTATTTGATAAACGTTTGGATAGGGAAGGAGGATAAACATGCTTGTGTACGATTGATCTTCGTTCTGATTCTTACGTCCATTCCATTCATTCACGCTCCAGTCTCACATTTCAATATTCCCTATAATTTACTTGATTACTAACAAAAAAAAACTTCTTGCTTATTTTCTCCTTTTCAGTGCATTTGGGCACAGCTATTGCCAACCCAAGCCACTGTCTTACGAAGATTTCCAAAAAAAAAATAATAGCTTTTCGCACTTGTTTAACTGCTCTTTTCATGAAGATTTTGCAGTTCTAGCACATCTGGAATTGGCCATGTACCAAATCAGGATACTTTCTTCTACAAAACCCATGCTCTAATCTTGATGCAGTTAGATTTGGCTCCTAAATCCGCCAATCCAAGTCATCAATTCAGAAACTCCTACGAAATTAAACCCGCATACGCAATTGAACTGTGCGACCGCTTTACCAATACAAAATGTCTTTAACTTGCGGTTGCTCATCCGCAGTGTTTCCCTAGTTTGTGCATTTGGAATTGACTTATAACGCCATCCCAAGACATCAAGTTCGTGGTTGATCTGCGGAGGAGAAAACGCAACTTAATTTTATAACCTACTACTTATTAATACTATTGCTTGTTTATATTGCTTTGTTTTGCGTCTGCTCGTCTGCGGAGGATCCTTCTTTTTGCCTTAGTACTTTATTGTTTTACCTTTTTACGGGCTGCTTAATTGGAATCCCACGCATAGGCGACATCTCTTTAGTCGGATTTTTACAAAATATGGTATCATTTTAACGCGTATATAAACAAACTTTGGTATGCGATTCCTTGTTGACCAAGTCTCCGGTCTTTGTGCAATTGGATTCTGCTTTGTTCAGCCCATCCAAGTCAACATTTTTTTTGGGAGACCCGGGCAAAAAGGAATCGCCGAACCTTATTTATGTTGGGCGCCATTTGTTACGGCGCCCTTATACTTTCAAAAAAAGGTAACCTCAAAGAAAAATAACTTCTATTCGGCCTGCGGTTACTTGTCAGCAGTGCCCCCTGTTTTACTCGCGATTGAACTTGGCCGTTGAGCCAGATCAAGACGTCGTGTTCGAGAGGCCCTGCCGAGAAGGAACCGCCATTTGTTACGGCGCCCTTGTACATGAATTTAAACAACAACAAAAATTTCATATATAACTACCACTTCTTCTGCCTGCGGTTGCTTGTGAGCAGCGCCTCCCTTGCACGCACCATCGAACTTGGCTACTTGGCCAGTCCAAGCCGTCCTGCTTGGGAAGCTCTGCGCAGAAGAAACCGCGAGGCTTGCCTTTTAGTTGGGCGCCATTTGTTACGTGACTTTGGTTCCGTTCTTTCGGAACAGGCATGATTCCTCCAGCTAGCTCATCATTTCCTGTTGGTCGCGGTTCTCAACCCTCCATGCCTCCACAAAGTCGCGAACCTTTATTAAAAAGAAAAAAAAATTATTCTAAAGAAAAAAACACTCATCCACCCTGTCGACGTCTCTCGACGCCCCTATTAGCGTCGACCCATCACTTCGCCATGTTCCCTCCTCCCCTCTATCCAATTTCAAACAATTTAGCACATCGTTTTAAATTCTACGGACATGTTTATTGTTCTCATGTATAAATATGATTGTTGACATTAATTTAATTATTAGTTTACTATATTTATATACGCTTTCGTATTAACGCTCCACTTTTCTTCTTAGTATGCAATAAACTTATATTTTTAACATATCATTTATTCGCAATATTTACAATAGCAAAGTATATATTAACACTATCATTGTTTCTTTGCATCGCCTTTGAAGGGGAATTTAAATTTTTCTCGGGTTGGGAATCGGCTATACAGTTTTCTTTTTTCTCAAATTTTCAAAAGACTATACTTTTCTGTTTTCTTACACCATCTTTACTTTCAGATTCGCATACACTCAACTTTACTGGGCGACTTTCGAGTCGCGGACCCTCCCGGAAGAGCTCTCCAGAGACAGGACCTACGCGCTACTTACACTGCTCCCCGTTTCCGCCCCCTTACAAGGCTAGTTTTCTTTTGCTACAATTGTTCGCTTCACCCCGCAATACATATGTGTACTTATGTTCAACAATATTATTTCTACTATTCTTATTATTGTAATTTATCTTACCACCTACATATATACAATCACCTACTTAAATACAACAAACACAACATAAAACATTTAGATGATCAATGGCTTTTAATTTCTTGTTTAAAGGCAATTTTTTTATAGGGACAGATTTCAAAAATTTATTCATTGCCATATATATCGTTTTATCTCTAATTTTCTATCGCGCAATTTATTTTGCACGGAAGCTTCGCTAACCGTGATCGTTTTTTTTTTTTTTTGTACCTAACCACCGTTTCAGTTTTTCACTGTTCATAATAGGCAATTCTTTTGGCTACAACTTTTATTCACACTCGTTTGGGTTCTATATCTTGCGTTTTCATACAAAAAAAAATTATTGTTTCTTTATTGCCTGATCAATTTTTATAATATTCAATATTCCTTTTTTTTCTCGTCACACCTTTTCAGCACCAGCCTTCTTATCAGACGATTTTATTTCTGTTTCGAGCACAGAGTAACTCAGGTTCAATTTTTTAAGGGGCTCGTTTGGCTAATTTTGGTTTTTGTATGGTAAAGGACTTATCTGTGTGATCTGCGCCATCTTTGGCGGTTGGTGGACTCGCTGCTGATGGTCGTCTCAATTTTGTGGTCGGTGGACTCGCTGCTGATGGTTGGCTCAATTTTGTGGTCGGTGGACTCGCTCGCAGTCTTCCAGCTTAGCTTTTTGTCCGGCGGATTCGTTCACCTTTTCTTTACAGATCCCTTTTAAATTTTTCTTCAATTTACTTTACGTTAGTTTAAAGTTTTAGCAAAGAAACTTATTTTTACTGATACCACAAAGAAACTATTTTTATTTTATACGGACATTGCACGTCCGTACAGTTTAGCTGCTCATCGATCCTCTTCAATCTTCTTTCTTTTCTCTAGCCTTCCACCCAATTCCTTAATCTCCTAGCTGACCTTGAAACTTTCTTATACTAAATAAACAGGTTTTTCTGGTTTTCTCTCTAATTTTAGTAGGATATTTTTCTTAACTCCCATATTAGGATACCTATTTTTCCGTTAAGGCTACAAAAACTTTCGGTTTTACGAAATTTAGTATTCCAGAATGTTCTAATCGGACAGACTTCTAATACTTCATTCTTTTTTTTTCTTTCCTACACTTGTTCTCGGCTTCGGTTGGCCTCGGCGTTCAGCCGTACTACCAGGAGCCCATAAATTTTAGCTGGTTGATACCTCCTTCAGTTTTCTATACCATCGTTCCACTTTATACCTGGCAATTCCTACCTCTTTTCCCCTCCAAATTTTACTTTTCTCAACTGTTCTCATTAGGAAATATTATAAATTCCCATTGTTTGACTGTCTGCATTGCATTCACAATGGAGTGACACTTCTTTTGGCAGTTTGACGTACTGAGGAAATAAACAATATTTACTTGGTTAGCAATCTTTTATTTCTAATAATTTTTTTCTCTCAGATCTGATGTGGTGACAAACTAGAGGGTAAGTAATTTTGGTAGTCAATGCCTCTTATCATTTCTCCACAGGTTTACTATTCATGTTCTCGACGAGGAGCCTGCACGCAACAGTAGTGTAGTAATACGCATCAGCAAGTGATCCGACTGTATAAAGCGCATCCCGCATCAGTCGAAAAAATAAGAATTTAAAAAATAAAAGAAGATTTTTAATAATAATAAAAAAGGTGTGTGAAAATGGAAGCAAAAATTAAAGAGCAATACGAGCTGGCTGAACAAATTCAACGTTTATACCACTCATCGATTGCAGCAGATAAGGATGCGAACATGGAGTCCTTGCAATCGTTACAAAGGAACATACAGGAGAAAATATCTATGTTCCAAACAAACAACGAGCAACTGGAGGCCCATGGTACTTCCCTTAAGAAAGAAAAATATTTTAAGGAAAACGTACCATCCAAGGTAAGTACACTTGCGCTGACAGCCCTAACTAAGCTGGACTTCCTAATTCAAAAACTCTTGGAAAGTGAAGGTTAGTCTTTAAATAAATCAGACAATAGTATGTCTATTGATAAAGGTGCCGATAAAGCACAGCATAGTAAATATGGTGGCCTTATAAGAAGGTTTAAGTTTGCATTGACAGACTTCGGAGACTCCATCGAAGCATTCAGAGATGATAACGTATGCTTCGAGGCAGTTAAAGAATCAAGAAATACGGCGCAAAAATTATTTTACGAATATGTTGACGCTTTCCCAGATGATGAACTTATACAAACGTTTTATGAATTGAAGGATGAATATGCTACTATTTTAAAAGGAAGAAAAACAAAAACGGAGTAAAAATTATTGTATAGCCTTCCGTCCGTAGATATTCCGTATTTCGATGGTGATTATTCTAAATGGGAGACGTTCAAAGAGTGGTTTGAACAATTAGTTGTCTCCAAGAATGTCGCCAACGTTGAGAAAATGTGTATCCTTAAATCAAAACTGAAAGGTGATGCTGCCAGTTGCATTGCTAATTTACCATCTACAAGCACAAATTTTTCTGTAGCATGGGACATACTCAACAAGCAATTCACTAATAAAAGATGTATTGCAAACGTGTATTTTAAAAAATTGCTTGATGCACCGATTGCTTGATTGCTCTACAGGCACGAAATAACTTGAAACTATCATCTGAGGAAATATTACAAGCCTTTATAAGTTTTCTGTTAGTACGAAAGCTTGATGATAATTTAAGGTTAAAATACGAAATGACCTTAGAAGATTCTAAAATGGTCCCAAAAATTTACTCTTTATTAAAATTTTTGGAACACGAATGTTTTGCGTTAGAAGTGGTTCAGGAACCTTTGCTAAATTATTTCAATAATGTTTCAATAAAGAAATCGAACTGTTTTAGTAATGAAAAATGCATAATGAATTGCAAGATGTTCCATTTACCAAATCAGTGTTCTAAGTTTAGAGCATTATCTATAAGTGAAAGATGGAATAAGGCTCTTGCAAATAAACTATGTGTAAAGTGCTTAAAAACTGGGCATAATAGCAAAGAATGTAATGTATTGAATTGCAAAACTTGCAATGGTTGCCATCATCATCTCCTTCAAATTCAAAAAGTGCCGTGTTAAAATCTAAAGAAAAGAGTGATTTTATAGGGGAAAATGGCAAATACATTCTTTTATCCACAGCGTGTGTACAAGTACAAGACGTTCACGGGAAATTTATAGAAGCAAGAGCGTTGTTAGATAGTGGGTCTCAGGTAAGCTTGATTTCAAGTAGTTTAAAGAGTAGATTGGGGGTTAATTCGAAAAAAGATAGTTCAGTTATCGAAGGGATTGGAGAAAATAAATCAAATATTAATGACCGAATAAATATACCAATTAAATCGAAGAATTCCGACAAGTACAAGTATTATTTGTTGGTAGTGAAGAAAATATTCTCTGATCTCCCTGCACAAAAGATAGTGAGAGGGAAATTCCAGATAATATTAAGCTTGCAGATCCTCAGTTTGACATCCCCAGTAAGATTGATCTTTTATTAGATGCCGAAATATTTTACACTCTAATAAAACAAGGTCAAATACAGTTTAGTGAAGAAAGGTATGTTCTCCAAAATAGTGTTTTTGGTTGGATAGCTTGTGGTCCAGCAAATGTAGAAACTAACTCCCTTTATTGCGGTATTGTTTCACATACAGAAGATAGCTTGGAACATCAGTTAAAAAGGTTTTGGGAGTTGGAAGAAATACAACATAAAGTTGAGCATTAAACAGTTGCCGAAAAAAGATGCGAAAAATATTTCCAAGATAATACGAGTCTCGGAACCGATAATAAATTTATAGTATCATTGCCTTTTAGTAAAACTACTAAAGAATTGGACGACTCTGCCCTGCAAGCTGAAAGACGTTTTAACATTTTAGAACGCAAACTAAATAAAGATAAGAGTCTTAAGGAACAATATCATAAGTTTAAGCAAGAGTATTTAAATTTAGGGCATATGAAATTAATAAAAAATATTTCAGAATTTGATTTCAAATATTATCTTCCACATCATTGTGTTCTTCGCCCTGAAAGTTCTTCAACCAAGCTGAGAGTAGTTTTTGATGCTTCAGCTAAAACATCTAAAAACGTTTCCTTAAATGAGATTTTGCTGACAGGTCCTAAGCTACAGGAAGATTTATTTAATATTCTATTAAGGTTTAGGAAGCATAAGTGAACTGATAACTGAACTATCTTTTTTCGAATTAACCCCCAATCTACTCTTTTAACTACTTGAAATCAAGCTTACCTGAGACCCACTATCTAGCAACGCTCTTGCTTCTATAAATTTCCCGTGAACGTCTTGTACTTGTACACGCGCTGTGGATAAAAGAATGTATTTGCCATTTTCACCTATAAAATCACTCTTTTCTTTAGATTTTAACACGGCACTTTTTGAATTTGAAGGAGATGATGATGGGAACCATAGCAAGTTTTGCAGTTCAATACATTACATTCTTTGCTATTATTTCCAGTTTTTAAGCACTTTACACATAGTTTATTTGCAAGAGCCTTATTCCATCTTTCACTTATAGATAATGCTCTAAACTTAGAACACTGATTTGGTAAATGGAACATCTTGCAATTCATTATGCATTTTTCATTACTAAAACCGTTCGATTTCTTTATTGAAACATTATTGAAATAATTTAGCAAAGGTTCTTGAACCACTTCTAACGCAAAATATTCGTGTTCCAAAAATTTTAATAAAGAGTAAATTTTTGGGACCATTTTAGAATCTTCTAAGGTCATTTCGTATTTTAACCTTAAATTATCATCAAGCTTTCGTACTAACAGAAAACTTATAAAGGCTTGTAATATTTCCTCAGATGATAGTTTCAAGTAATTTCGTGCCTGTAGAGATTCATTTATGGTTCTATGAAATGCCTTGACATTGCGAGCAGATTCCGTTACAATCGGTGCATCAAGTAATTTTTTAAAATACGCGTTTGCAATATATCTTTTATTAGTGAATTGCTTGTTGAGTATGTCCCATGCTACAGAAAAACTTGTGCTTGTAGATGGTAAATTAGCAATGCAACTGGCAGCATCACCTTTCAGTTTTGATTTAAGGATACACATTTTCTCAACGTTGGCGACATTCTTGGAGCGAACTAATTGTTCAAACCACTCTTTGAACGTCTCCCAGTTAGAATAATCACCATCGAAATACGGAATATCTACGGACGGAAGGCTATACAATAATTTTTACTCCGTTTTTGTTTTTCTTCCTTTTAAAATAGAAGCATATTCATCCTTCAATTCATAAAACGGTTCAATTCATAAGTTCATCATCTGGGAAAGCGTCAACATATTCGTAAAATAATTTTTGCGCCGTATTTCTTGATTCTTTAAATGCCTCGAAGCATACGTTATAATCTCTGAATGCTTCGATGGAGTCTCCGAAGTGTGTCAATGTAAACTTAAACCTTCTTATAAGGCCACCATATTTACTATGCTGTGCTTTATCGGCACCTTTATCAATAGACATACTATTGTCTGATTTATTTAAAGACTTACCTTCACTTTCCAAGAGTTTTTGAATTAGGAAGTCCAGCTTAGTTAGGGCTATCAGCGCAAGTGTACTTACCTTGAATGGATGGTTTTCCTTAAAATATTTTTCTTTCTTAAGGGAAGTACCATGGGCCTCCAGTTGCTCGTTGTTTGTTTGGAACATAGATATTTTCTCCTGTATGTTCCTTTGTAACGATTGCAAGGACTCCATGTTCGCATCCTTATCTGCCGCAATCGATGAGTGGTATAAACGTTGAATTTGTTCAGCCAGCTCGTATTGCTCTTTAATTTTTGCTTCCATTTTCACACACCTTTTTTATTATTATTAAAAATTTTTTTTTTTTTTAAAATTTTTATTTTTTCGACTGATGCGGGATGCGCTTTATACAGTCGGATCACTTGCTGATGCATATCACTACATTACGCTTTATACAGCAAAAAAAAGTTTGTATAGCTGATGCAATTTTTGCTTTATACAGCCAACAATTTAATGTAATTTACACTAAATTACACTATTTTTAAAAAACTTGTTATAATTTGTTTTTTAATTTACGTACTTCTAATGAACGTACGGGGTCACCAAAATGAAGAATTACACACTTCACTGAATTTCAATTGCCAACTAACTCCTGTTTCCAAGAGTTCCTTTATTTATAAGATTCTTAACCTACCTAAACATGGGACGAACGCAGTTCGCACCATGTGCATATCTTATCACCTATTGATATCTTATCTAATCTAAGCATTAGTGTATATCTTATCTAATGCTTACTTATATGACCAGAGGTCTAGCTGTCGCCATAGTTAATTGTATTTTGTCTGCCATAAATAAGACAGCCAGACTTCTAATCATACATACGTTCTCATGAGTTGCTAGGATAGTGATAGAGAAACGTATCCTAAACAAACTGTACTATCGCAGTTGGCGGACCATATGTTCTCTTATCTTAGGGTACTTTTCACAGGACCTTACATATTTATTCAGATAAGGAATTCAGCAATTAGTACAGTTTAATATATTTCAACAGCTGCAATGTCTAGTGGCCAAACATTGAACTGTCAAGAAATTGTAAAAAAAATGAATAAAATGATTCATTTCTTTAAATTCTTTGTGATTTTGTTATGGTTTTTATTACCATTATAAGGTTTTCTTTAAATAAAATAAAGGCAAATAAAGTTAAACATATGTTGCAATACTTATTATTGCGTTCATTATTGCACAAGTCACAATTCTGGATCGTATTAAAAACTAAATTGCGAAGTCCATTGTGTGTGCTTTGTATAACACTCGGTGGCAAGTTTGCCCCATCTAAGATTTTAGCCAAGCTGGAGAACAAAACCTCCAATGGCGTCTCCCGTTTTTTCTGAGCAAAAGTCTTGGCATCTTGATTCGCAGACACTAGCAGCTTGTTTATGAATGCCGAAAAATCATCCTGTATTTGTCTATAACCTAATGAAAAATATGCGCTATTACGATGTCACAAAAGAGATCGGTGTCCGTGAATTCGTTGTCGGTGCTGGCGAGGATGTTACCGGTGTCGGTGAAGGACCATTGCTTTCAAAAGGCGGGTACGCCTCGTCGTCCTCTGGAACAATGCTGGTTGTTCTGCAAAATAACGGAAACAAAAGTAAATTGTTTTATTTATTTTAGTTTACATTAAATATTACTTTCTGCACGACCGAACACCCTCTAGGAACGCCATCGATTCATAATGCCACCATGTCTTCCTTCGAGATGGTGCAGCGCTCCCCGAAGCTAGAATTTTGGATTGCTTCACTCGGCGATACGTATCGCGAAGCGTCTTCCATCTTTTCCGGCATGTGACTCCTAGAACAAAAAATTAAGATTATAATTATATGCTAATTATATATGTTAAAACTAATATTTATTAGCAAAATACATACATACTTACCATTTAAATTTAACTGCTTTCCAATTTCCTCCCACTGTCTGACTTTTAGGGCTTTAGGGCGAAAAGACAGTTGTATTTCCTGACTTCCTCGATCAGTTTTTGTCCAATTCCATTTTAATTCTATAATTTTACTTTACACAAAATTAAATAATATAACTAAATCCACAAATAAATACTCACTTATTCAAAGCTCATATAAAATTTGCGGGAAACTTTTATCAAAACGTCAAAAAAAGAGTAAACAAATACAGAATAAGAAGAAGAATGCTTTTGCCGCTATAAAAAGCCGCCATAAATTAGAAATTAGCCTAAGTCTAGCGCCACAACGTAGCGGCGAAACAAAGTTGAAATGGGAAATATTATTTTTTTTCTCGTTTCCCATAAGAGCCCATGCAATTTTGACAGTTGAGAAATGAAGTTGTATCTAGCCGCTACGATTGTGTTAAATTTTAGATTTAGATTTATACTTTTAGATTTATCGCGCATATGCAACATAAGAACACCCAAGACTAAGTCGTAATTGTTAATGAGATATATTAACTGTACCTTCCGCGTTAGAAAAATCGCAAGCACTCCATCTGGTTTTGTAGCTCACGCAAAAAACCACTCACAACTTCATAAGGAAAAAGTTAAGATATTCCAACAATTGCCGCTGAGAATTATGGGCAGCAGAGGACAGATCATTTCCTTACAAAAATAATTATTCCGATCTACGATATATTTTTTGTCCAAAATATGATATAATGGATAAATTACCATTAATTTTAGTATAACTAATATACTCACACAATAAAATTTGTTTTTCCACATTAATTTTGATGAATTTCTAACTCCAAATATCAAACAGAATGTAAACAAATAATAAAAGAACAAGAACAAGAGAACAACGACAAAATTTGAAAATTTCATCTTTTTGAAGTTGTAGTTGTTAAAACTTCTTTTTTGGCCTCAGGGTGATTACGCCCAACTAGCTGACGGTGTTACAGGACGATTCATTAACCCGTCAGCATGAGCCCTCGGAGTTAACAATAAATTTTTGAGTACCTCGACAATACTCCTGAGAAACCAAACATCATCGCCTAATGTCCGTCTAATAAAGAACAAGGTCCTATCATGCCACGCCCCCCCTTATCTCCGCCCTTTTAACACGTCATATTTTTGATGTCATTTTGATCGTGACATTTTTACGTTCACTTTTCATTCACTTTTTTTATTGTGAGACTTAAATCCACATTTCAGAAGAATTTCAATGAAGACGCAGGTAGGTTCTTATTCCGGATTAGTGGGAAATAATTTTCTTCTTTAGGTATACCGAGGGAAAAAACAACGTAAAATTAAGAAAAACAACGTTGATTCAAAGTAAAACGTTAACAATAGTCTAGTAAAGTTGAAAATTTTCAAACCAACTTCTTTATTTTTATTTCGACAGTGAGCGAAATTTATGTTTTTTAAGTTGTTCAAACTTTAACTCAATATAAACATCTATTTATTTCAAAATTGTTAATTTTCAATATGGTTTGAAAACGTATTTGTTTTAAATTTGTTCTCTTTAGTTTAATATGGGAGCTTTTTGATTTGTTACAGAAACGTAGTTATTTTAAAGTTGTTTTATTTGAATTGAATATGAAACTGGAATTGTTTTAAAATTGTGACTTTATAATTTAAGATTATAATGTAGTCATTCTTAAAGTCTTTAATGACGATTTAATATGAGAACGCAGTTATTTTACAAATATTTTATATCAATTTAAGATTGCTTTTCTAAATTTGGAATTACTCACCTTATAATCCCAACTTCAAACAGATATAGACATACACTTCACAAAATTGTTTATAAAATCATTTATTTAATAAGTGTTACTTCAGTTATTTAATAATACATGTACATAAATTGCATTAGTTAGTAATAATAAACTTATAATTATATATTTTTGGGCCTTACGTAAGTTTTACCATTATTAAGGCAATATAAATGTAAAGGAGGACTTACAAATTCAGAAAATTTTTTAGTTATAACAATATTTTTATTGAGTAGACAACCAACCTCATAGGATTGGAAATGGTAGTTGAAATTTTTTACACAAATTTGGTAGCATTGTACTTTAATAGTATTATCTTTATAAACAAAGTCTTTTATTTTCAAACATTTTCTCATTTGTGGCTAAATAGTAATTGCTTTTATAGTTGGTTCCCTTGTAGACCACTTCATTTAATACTATCGGTTCATTAAA
Organism: Myopa tessellatipennis; assembly: GCA_943737955.2. NCBI lineage: Eukaryota > Metazoa > Arthropoda > Insecta > Diptera > Conopidae > Myopa > Myopa tessellatipennis. The sequence continues at coordinate 50,237,421 of OX031316.1, read as the reverse complement.
ATTAATACCTCCTTTTGGAATTTGTTTAAAAACCTGCGTTTTTGATAACCCTTCTACATAAGAGTGATTAAAAGTAATAAGTGGCTCAGTAGATTCTTGATAATCCATTAAAAATTTTGAAAACTTTAACCCTGATTTTATTACCAATGAATAAGATGGATTAACTCTTGAGGTTGTATTATGCAAATACATTTTAGCTTCTTTATGTTTTGCCTCAAACCTCATACTCCAAACGTATTTAAGAGGACCACATTTGGATATTGCTGTAGCGTAGTGAACAAGAAAGTGATGTTTTGGTTTCAGTGCATTATACAACTTAGTATAAATTAAATGATGTCTTTTAATTAAATTTTGCAAAGTAACTAATTCTTCTTTGACATATTTCGATTTTGTAAGGAAGTCTATGATTTGAAGCAGAATTATCAAGAGCTGCCAATGCTGATTATTAAGCGGAATAAGATCTCCTATCATCAAGGGCAAAAAATGAACGAAACATCCAACTTCTCTAGCTGTCATTTTCAGGTTAAACGCTTTTAATCTTGAAATTTCTAAAGAAAGAGAACTATTTCCAATTTCAGTTTCACCAAATTGGAAAAGCGTTTTTCGGCTATTAATATCACTTAATGTTATAACTTGTCTGTTATTAATCCAAGCAAAATATTACATATATCATAAGAACAGACTCCTTCATAGATATCGTGCATAAAGTCGAAGCAAAAATTGTCTGACACATGAAAATTATGTAAGGTATTGAAAATGCTATTGTTTTTTACTCCAGTTTCCCGAAAATTATTTTTCAACAAATCTTCTTGATAATTGCTTTTATTTCTTAAATCCTCTGAAACTTCTAATATATCAAATTTCATTTGTTCTTTTGTTCTAATACAACCACGGCAATATTTTTTTGAATTAAATGATTGAACAAAACCAAGAACACTATTTGTGGCCAAATTATCTCCCACTACTAAACCTAAAACAAAGTGAATTTTACGATTCCCAGAAGGTGTCACGATATCTATGCCATCTTCTAGTCTTTTCAGCTCTTGCACCAGACTGTAAAATGCAACTTCATTACCAGAGGTCTTAAGATCCGACGTAGATATAAATGCAGCATGAAAAATATATTCCAGCTTTGAAAGTAAATGCTGTGGCATCGTAGGGAAGCTTATATAGCATCCACAGATTGAATAAGTGTGAGTACCAAGAGGATTATTTATTTGAAAATCATCGACATAAAGAATATACGGAAGAACTAAATCTGATTGAAATTTTCGCTTTTGCATCTTAAATATTTCTCCACTTGCAAAATTATATAAAACCGTATCTTTGAAATAGGTATGCGTATTACTCAATGTATAATCTAATAGCTTGGGAATTTTAAAAATTTATTTAAACATAAATTGCAATGGCATAATATATATATTACACGACTTTGGAGCTAATGTAGGATTCCCTTGAAGAGTTCTTTCTGAAATTTTTTTACTAATTAGAAATGTTGTTGGATGTTCATATAACTTTAAATCTGTTAGCACTTTTAGAAGCCTATATTCTGAATTAATCTCTTGAAAAGGATTTTTGCAAAAATTCAATAAAATTTTGCAATCCTCATTGACTTCGATATTATTTATGGTAACTATGCTTCCAATTGCTGTTGATATAGAACTAAGCAAGGATGAGACCATGTCTTGAATTTCAAGAACATGTTTTCTGAGCATAGAATTTTTATAATGCAAAGAAAGAACTAAATCCAAAGCCTTCTCTTTCAATAAGTTCACTGTTTTCGAAACATTGGTACTTTGAGTTGAAAAGGATTTTAAAGTGGAATCTACCGTAAGGCTTTCCTGAATTTTTTTGTTATTACTGGCATTATACCATCTTTTAGAGTCATCCAAAAATTTATTGGAATCATCATCACCTTCATTGAATTTATGTATTTTTTCCAGATGTAATCTAAAGCATGTAAAGCTCGAAAAAGCTTGATTGCATCTGTTTTGTTTACATTGAAGTTTAAGTAGTTTACCGGTTATAAGATGGTCGATTTTAAGATGGCGAATAAGAAGGCAAGCGTTTTTGAAGTTTTTTTTACAAAGATAACAAAAATACATTTTTCCGAACTAATTATTAATTATGTATCAAATAATCTAGAAGCTGTGTTAAATTAGATGATTTTGAATCAAACGAGGTATTAATTTCATAAAAGTACTTTTGAATAAAAACCCAAGATAACTTACACGCTTGCGGATATTCCAAAAACAATACTTGATAAATTTGAAAGCATACGTCTAAGCTCTCGAGGAATGACTTAAATTTGTATAAAATTTTATCAAAATATATAAAAAAACCTTTAACATCAAATTCAGATGGGCCTTCCACAATTAAAAAGGGCTGCACTGTTAGTCCGGTCGAGTAGTATTTCGTTACTTCTTCATCAATTTTCCGTTCCAATTTGTTAAGTGAAACCAGCCTCAAAACGAAGCTTTCTTGAGCGTCCACTAGTGTTACTTTCTTGTTCCGTTTTCCCTTTATATTTTCAAATCTGTGGCAAGACGGAAGGACAGCAACCAGTAATAGAATTGATATGTAATCGTTAGCGTCTACATGAAAAATAACAGATATAAAAATTTTATTATACTATACACTATACATTTACCTTTGTTTGTTGATGACTTCAAATTTCTTAACAATTGCTTGCAGTAATCGTTATGAACATTTAATTCATAGTATCGTATTATTTTTTCTTTAAACATTTCCCATTTGGAATACATCAAATGATCTTTGGAAGGATATATCAAATTAAAGTCTATTTTTATCTAGAAAATTCAGAATTAGTAATGGTTGCTGCACTTCCTACTTGAAGTTATTTAGGAATAGAAACTCACCAATTCCGGAGCTCTCGAGTCCGAGAATTTAGGCCAAGACTGTAGGAACGTAAAATTGTCCATTGTTTTAAGATCTCTCAAACGAATACTGAAAGTCTTCTTCCATTTATCGCAAACTTCATGCCAGTCAGAGCAGCTTCTGCTCAGCGCTGTTTTCAAAGCGATAGCAATAGATTCGTCAATTTTAGGGACTTCTGTTTGTTGGAGAAATGTGGAATTAACGACGTCAGAAATAGATTCATCCGTTACTACGCTGCACACTGAACCATCTAGTAGTCTAAAATTTTTCCCGAAACTCCATGCGAAGTCCTAACGGAGGAATGGCTTCTTTACTATCTTCATTTTTCATATATTGCAGACTTCTATAAGTTACTTGAGCAGCTGAAATTTTTTAAGGAAATTAAAATATAAATTTAGAAGTGGCTCACCAAATTACTTTAGGATTAATTTGGGAAGCTCGGAAACAAATTAGGATAGCAAACACGTTTTCATACCTTTTAAATATGGCGAAATGCACTCCATGTTGAATTCTTTTAACATATCTTTTAATTTCTCTTCGTCGGGATCAAGCACATCCACTTTTTAAGATACCTCTGTAACTTCTTCCAAACTTTCCAGGAACACACATTCCGAATAGTCTATATTTTCCATTTTTAATTGCACTTCCAAAACCAATTGCACTGAAAAACGAAACTGAACTGGCAGAAATAATATTCACAAGTAATATTTGTTCTTGCTTTTTCCAAGAAGATCACAGTATACAGACCTGATTGAAGCTTGATTAAACACGTTTCAACTTTGAAACAAAAACAAACTCTCTCATATCTAAAATTTATAATAAAATAATAGCGCATATTTTTCATTAGGTTATAGACAAATACAGGATGATTTTTCGGCATTCATAAACAAGCTGCCAGTGTCTGCGAATAAAGATGCCAAGACTTTTGCCCAGAAAAAACGGGAGACGCCATTGGAGGTTTTGTTCTCCAGCTTGGCTAAAATCTTAGATGGGGCAAACTTGCCACCGAGTGTTATACAAAGCACACACAATGGACTTCGCAATTTAGTTTTTAATACGATCCAGAATTGTGACTTGTGCAATAATGAACGCAATAATTAGTATTGCAACATATGTTTAACTTTATTTGCCTTTATTTAATTTAAAGAAAACCTTATAATGGTAATAAAAACCATAACAAAATCACAAAGAATTTAAAGAAATGAATCATTTTATTCATTTTTTTTACAATTTCTCGACAGTTCAATGTTTGGCCACTAGACATTGCAGCTGTTGAAATATATTAAACTGTACTAATTGCTGAATTCCTTATCTGAATAAATATGTAAGGTCCTGTGAAAAGTACCCTAAGATAAGAGAACATATGGTCCGCCAACTGCGATAGTACAGTTTGTTTAGGATACGTTTCTCTATCACTATCGAATGTATAGTGCTCTATCGTGCGAACTGCGTTCGTCCCATGTTTAGGTAGGTTAAGAATCTTATAAATAAAGGAACTCTTGGAAATAGAAATTCAACGTTTATACCACTCATCGATTGCGGCAGATAAGGAGGATAATGCGAACATGGAGTCCTTGCAATCGTTACAAAGGAACATACAGGAGAAAATATCTATGTTCCAAACAAACAACGAGCAACTGGAGGCCCATGTTACTTCCCTTAAGAAAGAAAAATATTTTAAGGAAAACGTACCATCCAAGGTAAGTACACTTGCGCTGACAGCCCTAACTAAGCTGGACTTCCTAATTCAAAAACTCTTGGAAAGTGAAGGTAAGTCTTTAAATAAATCAGACAATAGTATGTCTATTGATAAAGGTGCCGATAAAGCACAGCATAGTAAATATGGTGGCCTTATAAGAAGGTTTAAGTTTACATTGACACACTTCGGAGACTCCATCGAAGCATTCAGAGATGATAACGTATGCTTCGAGGCATTTAAAGAATCAAGAAATACGGCGCAAAAATTATTTTACGAATATGTTGACGCTTTCCCAGATGATGAACTTATGAATTGAACCGTTTTATGAATTGAAGGATGAATATGCTTCTATTTTAAAAGGAAGAAAAACAAAAACGGAGTAAAAATTATTGTATAGCCTTCCGTCCGTAGATATTCCGTATTTCGATGGTGATTATTCTAACTGGGAGACGTTCAAAGAGTGGTTTGAACAATTAGTTCGCTCCAAGAATGTCGCCAACGTTGAGAAAATGTGTATCCTTAAATCAAAACTGAAAGGTGATGCTGCCAGTTGCATTGCTAATTTACCATCTACAAGCACAAGTTTTTCTGTAGCATGGGACATACTCAACAAGCAATTCACTAATAAAAGATATATTGCAAACGCGTATTTTAAAAAATTACTTGATGCACCGATTGTAACGGAATCTGCTCGCAATGTCAAGGCATTTCATAGAACCATAAATGAATCTCTACAGGCACGAAATTACTTGAAACTATCATCTGAGGAAATATTACAAGCCTTTATAAATTTTCTGTTAGTACGAAAGCTTGATGATAATTTAAGGTTAAAATACGAAATGACCTTAGAAGATTCTAAAATGGTCCCAAAAATTTACTCTTTATTAAAATTTTTGGAACACGAATGTTTTGCGTTAGAAGTGGTTCAAGAACCTTTGCTAAATTATTTCAATAATGTTTCAATAAAGAAATCGAACGGTTTTAGTAAAGAAAAATGCATAATGCAAGATGTTCCATTTACCAAATCAGTGTTGTAAGTTTAGAGCATTATCTATAAGTGAAAGATGGAATAAGGCTCTTGCAAATAAACTATGTGTAAAGTGCTTAAAAACTGGGCATAATAGCAAAGACTGTAATGTATTGAATTGCAAAACTTGCAATGGTTCCCATCATCATCTCCTTCAAATTCAAAAAGTGCCGTGTTAAAATCTAAAGAAAAGAGTGATTTTATAGGTGAAAATGGCAAATACATTCTTTTATCCACAGCGCGTGTACAAGTACAAGACGTTCACGGGAAATTTATAGAAGCAAGAGCGTTGCTAGATAGTGGGTCTCAGGTAAGCTTGATTTCAAGTAGTTTAAAGAGTAGATTGGGGGTTAATTCGAAAAAAGATAGTTCAGTTATCGAAGGGATTGGAGAAAATAAATCAAATATTAATAACCAAATAAATATACCAATTAAATCGAAGAATTCCGACTACGGTACAAATATTGATTTGTTGGTAGTGAAGAAAATATTCTCTGATCTCCCTGCACAAAAGATAGTGAGAGGGAAATTCCAGATAATATTAAGCTTGCAGATCCTCAGTTTGACATCCCCAGTAAGATTGATCTTTTATTAGGTGCCGAAATATTTTACACTCTAATAAAACAAGGTCAAATACAGTTTAGTGAAGAAAGGTATGTTCTCCAAAATAGTGTTTTTGGTTGGATAGCTTGTGGTCCAGCAAATGTAGAAACTAACTCCCTTTATTGCGGTATTGTTTCACATACAGAAGATAGCTTGGAACATCAGTTAAAAAGGTTTTGGGAGTTGGAAGAAATACAACATAAAGTTGAGCATCAAACAGTTGCCGAAAAAAGATGCGAAAAATATTTCCAAGATAATACGAGTCGCGGAACCGATAATAAATTTATAGTATCATTGCCTTTTAATAAAACTACTAAAGAATTGGGCGACTCTGCCCTGCAAGCTGAAAGACGTTTTAACATTTTAGAACGCGAACTCAATAAAGATAAGAGTCTTAAGGAACAATATCATAAGTTTATGCAAGAGTATTAAAATTTAGGGCATATGAAATTAATAAAAAATATTTCAGAATTTGATTTAAAATATTATCTTCCACATCACTGTGTTCTTTGCCCTGAAAGTTCTTCAACCAAGCTAAGAGTAGTTTTTGATGCTTCAGCTAAAACATCTAAAAACGTTTCCTTAAATGAGATTAGGTCCTAAGCTGCAGGAAGATTTATTTAATATTCTATTAAGGTTTAGGAAGCATAAGTATGTATTTTCAGCGGACATTGAAAAAATGTACAGACAAATTTGGATGAAAGAAAATCATCAAAAGTTTCATCTAATTTACTGGCGCTGGAACTCTCAAAGCCCGTTACAAACATACGCATTAAAAACAGTAACGTATGGTACATCTTGCGCACCATATTTAGCTGATAAATGTCTTCAACAGACAGCCGAAAGAGAAAAGACAAAATACCCAAAAACAGCGGAAATCATAAAATCCGATTTTTATATGGATGATTTAATGACAGGGGGTGACAGTTTGAGGGAAGTAGAAATTCTTCAAAAAGAGTTAATTACAGTTTTAAGCAAGTATGGGTTCAAATTACGGAAATGGTGCTCTAATAGCCCTAAATTATTAGAAAATATAGAAAAGGAAGATCGGGAAATAGAGTTAACAATTGAAAATGACCAAACAAATAAAATAAAAGCGCTAGGTGTAATATGGATTCCAAGAACAGACGAATTTCTGATGAAATGCAACTGGGAATGTAATAATAAAATTACAAAGAGAAACATTCTATCTGATGTTTCCAAGTTATTTGATCCATTAGGCTTAGTAAATCCCGTAATTGTAACTATCAAAATATTATTACAAGAGATGTGGAAATTAAAAAATGACTGGGACAAAGAATTACCCTCTCATATCCAAGAAAAGTGGAATAAAATTAAAAGGGATTTGCCCAATTTAAACGAAGTAAAAGTCTCCAGACGCATTATAAGCCACTCAGTAAAAGGAGTAGAATTGCATAGCTTCTGTGACGCTTCAATGAAGGCATATGGAGCAGTCATTTATATCAAATCCATTGTTGAAAATGGTTTATTTTACACAAACATAGCCGCATCAAAATCACGAGTTGCACCTACCAAAGTGGTAACTTTACCTAGGCTAGAACTTTGTGCAGCCGTTTTATTGATAGACTTATTTAAAAAAGTTTTGGATAGTCTAAAAATTTCAATAGATAAGACAGTTTTTTATACAGATTCTGAAATTTTATTAAGTTGGTTGAAATTATATCCTGCTACATTGCAAATATTTGTTTCTAATAGAGTTAGTTATATTCAAACGAATTGTAATAGCAATAGTTTCAGATACGTAAAATCAAAAGATAATCCAGCTGACCTTATATCAAGGTGCCTATTAGCAGGGGAAATAATTAATAACAGCTTATGGTTTGAAGGGCCAGAATTTCTTAAAACATTCACGAGTCATAGAGAAACGTTTGAAGTTGTTTCGAAAGAGCATATGCCTGATATCAAGAAAATAAAGATTGTTGCAATTACTGGAGTTCATGATACATTTTTAAATAGAATTAATCATAGAAACAAGTTTGTCTTTTTTCAAAGTATTGTCGCTCAAATAATTAAATTTAAGGACATTTTGCTTAAAAGACAGATACAATCATGGCTTTTCTATAGGCAAAATGCTCTTTCGGTGATAGTAAAAGATATACAACAAAGGCATTTTGCAAAAGAGAAGAAACTACTCCTTGCAAATAAAAGGATTTCAGGTGATTAAAAAATGGTCACACTTTCCCCAATAATTGTGGATGGTATTATTAGAGTGGGTGGAAGGATAGAGAAAAGTAGATTGTCCTATGAAGCAAAACATCCGATCCTCCTTCCGTATAAGGATAATTGGGTACGGCTATTAATAGAATACGTTCATGTAAAACATTTTCACGTTGGTCCTCAAGATCTGCTCGCAATTGTTAGGCAAAAATACTGGCCACTTAGGGGTAGGCAACTAGCGAAAACAATTGTAAACAAATGCTATAGATGTTTTAAAGCTAATCCACGTCCCCTACATCAATTAATGGGAGATTTGCCTCAGGACAGATTAATCGGAACCAGACCATTTGCAATAGTTGGCACCGATTTTCTGGGTCCTATAAATATTCATCACAAAGTGAAAAGTAAGAAGATTGACAAAGCATATGTTTGTGTGTTCATATGTTTCACAACCAAAGCAGTACATTTGGAAGTGGTTTCAGATTTAAGCTCAGCGGCATTTATTGGTGCTCTGAAACGATTTGTAGCACGTCGCAGCTGTCCATCAAAGATTTACTCCGATAACGGATACAATTTCGTAGGAGCTGCAAATAGCTTAAAAGAAATTTTTGAGCTATTTAAGAATGAAGAACACCTTACATCCTTATCAGCCTTTTGTGCAGAACGCGAAATTGAATGTATATTTATACCTGCTAGGTAGGTGGGTTATGGGAAGCAGCAGTTAAAGCTGTGAAAAAACATTTCTTCTAGGTGGTAGATGGGGTTTTGACATTTGAAGAAATGTGTACATTAATGTCACAAATTGAAGCCGTTCTAAATTCACGGCCACTCATCCCCCTTTCTGATGATCCCAATGATTTTCAAGTATTAACGCCTGGCCATTTGTTGTCTGGAGAAGCTCTGTCAACTATTGTTGACCGTAGTGATAATAAATGTTATCACGGGCTGCGGGATCACTGGAAGGCAGTGGAGAAAAATTCCAAAGAATTTTGGAAGCAATGGTCGTCTGAATATTTGACAGAGCTTCAGAAAAGATTTAAGTGGAAAAATCCGTCCGATAATGTTAAACCTGGTGAGTTGGTCCTTCTGAAAGAAGACAATGTTCCTCCAATGAATTGGAGAAGGGGGAGGGTAATGAAAACCATTATCGGAAAAGACGGGAAGTGTAGAATGGTAGACGTAAGGACCAGCACTGGTGAGACGAAACGGTCGATCCAAAATGTTTGTCCTTTTCCTACCACGGATACAAATGATAATAAGAAAGAAATACGAAGGTCAAAAAGAGTAAACAATAAAAATTGTATATTAACTATATTGTCATTATTACTAATACTGCCTATTAATAGTACCAATTCCGAAAATATTAATGTGAAAACAGAAAGTTTAAGAAATAAGGCAGGAATAGTTTTCGAGAGTCAGGGTAGCGTTGGCTTGACCAGAACATCGTGGAACATCATACTACATGCTGATCTTCAGGAGTATTTAAGTTATCTTCACAAAGTGGGCGAAGCATTCACTAATCTAAAGCAGATGAATATGACGCTTGCCGGAAACAGTATGATGAGTTCAGCGGTAGAACAACTTGGTATCAAATATCATCGGATAATCAGCAACAACGAGGTTATATTCTACAAAAGGCAAAACAAAGATCAATGAGTTCCGAGATCCCTATTACCCTTTGTTGGGTCCTTATATCATTCACTATTTGGACTTATGGACGAAGAGCATGCTGAAAACCTGCAACAAAAAATTCGAAAATCTCAGGAAAATGAAAGGTTTCTGCTGGATATGTTCAAAAATCAATCGTCTGTTAAAGAAATCACCGAAAATGTGCTTAAAAACCAAAACGAGGTAATCTGGAGGAACTTTGACGACATCAACAAGTCATTGTATAATATCTCCGAAGCGATCAATAACCAATTGAATGAAGACATGCTACTAAATACAATAAACAGCTATATGGTAGCACGAGAGTCATTTGAATTAATGCAGCGTGATGTTATTGAGCTATTATGGAATGTCAAGGGAAATTTTATAGAAAGGCTTCTTCCACTGGAGAAATTTCAAGGTCAAATTCGAAGCATCGTCCTGAATTTAGGCGAGAATCTCCAGCTTCCCGATAGTGTTCCGTTAGAGCTTGGACGCATCGCTACGGTCACAGGTCGAACAACGAATCATTCCGTTTTATTCAACATAAAAATACCTCTAATAGCCAAGGAAAAACTCAATGCATATGCAATTTACTCATATCCGACACACCACGATGGGTTTCGTTAGTGTGAAAACTGCGTTTCGCTACATTCTTATAGATGGAAGAAAATCGTTCTTCTATGGTCTAACGGAAGAAAAACTTTTTCATTGTGTCTGCTGTTACTGCTGTGTCCACAAACTCATCCTCTATACAATGAAATTCAATTACTTCTTAGAAGACAAACTCTCCCGAAAACTTGCGAGATAAACATCATGCCACCACGCAGCTTTTGGATGCAGTTGCATACAGCGAATTCTTGGATATATTCAGCCTATAATGAAGAGTGTCTACAAATAACATGTGACGAGATCCCGAAGTCAATCACAGTAAGGGAGCAAGGTGTTTTACAACCCAGACCAGGATGCCAAGCAGAAGCTGAAGGCATCAATCTATGGGCTTACGACGACTATACATCAGAGGTTAACTTCCATGTTTCGCAGATAAATTTATCCGAGCAACTGCCTTCGTTAAAATATGTCCGGGTAACTGGGGATTTACAAACCTTCAAAATTCCAGAATTTCCAAAGCCGAGGCAGATTTTTGGAGTCCCTATAAGCTTTGACGTCGATCTTCATGATATGATGCACTATGGAATGAGCGTGACTAATTTAATCCTTTTGGTAGCTGCGGTCATTGTAGGAGTTTTCGTCCTGAGGAAACTGTGTGCTGCTACGTCCGGTATCATTCCTATTGGAGGTTTCGCCTTTGGACGCTAACCTACTCTCATAGCACTTAGCATAGGGTAATTAAGAACTATTCTTTAATTAAATACATAGGCAGTACTAATTACCTCTCCACTTCAAGCGTTGAAATTTTAATTAAAAAATAAAATAGAACATTAGGGATATATTAAATATTATATTATATTATATAAAATAGTAGGATATAATTTGAAAGAGTTAACTCTTCTAACGCGGGGGAGTGTTGAAATATATAAAACTGTACTAATTGCTGAATTCCTTATCTGAATAAATATGTAAGGGCCTGTGAAAAGTAGCCTAAGATAAGAGAACATATGGTCAGCCAACTGCGATAGTACAGATTGTTTAGGATACGTTTCTCTATCACTATCCTAGCAACTCATGAGAACGTATGCATGATTAGAAGTCTGGCTGTCTTATTTATGGCAGACAAAATACAATTAACTATGGCGACAGCTAGACCTCTGGTCATATAAGTAAGCATTAGATAAGATATACACATGGTGCGAACTGCGTTCGCATCATTAGGTGATAAGATATGCACATGGTGCGAACTGCGTTCGTCCCATGTTTAGGTAGGTTAAGAATCTTATAAATAAAGGAACTCTTGGAAACAGGAGTTAGTTGGCAATTGAAATTCAGTGAAGTGTGTAATTCTTCAGCAGCTATGATTTGGTTTAATCTGCCAGAGCTTGGCAGCATTTGTAACTGCATCTTGCATCCTGCCGCTTCAATTGTGTTTAATTTCTAAGGAGGTCGAAGCATTTCGTGAGCAGCTAAATGCACGCAGTGCTGAGGAAATACTGGCTCCTCATTTTGGTGGCCTCTAAACTAAAACTAAAGGAAATAAATAACACCTGCCTGTGCATTTCCACACCAGCTAAGAGGTATGTACAGTGGTGCGCTACCGATTTTTTTTGGGTGTTCGGTTCTGCAGTAGGCCTATGTCACCCATGTACAAATAAAGATAAAATAAGACAATCATGTAATTATTCAATACAAATAAGAAATAAAGATGAAAAGTAAAAAATTATTGAAATTATACAAATCAAAGAATTTTTCAAAATAAAAAAATAAAGCCTTCACCAATTATACAACACAATGAATAAATATTAAACACAATGAATTCAAATGCAATAGCCGCATTAAGCGGTTGAGCGCTCAGGGAGCGCTCAATTGTTTTGATGTCACTGAACGTACCCTATTGTTTACATATTCACGGAGCGGTCACCATTTTTTGTAGCGAAAAGTTTTTACGCTACTTTTACGCTACATTTGCCAGAGTTGCATTACTAACAAGCAAGCAAAAAAAACAAATAAATTCGCTTTTTACAGAGCAAACGTCAAAGTGTTTTTAAAGAATTGGCTTAATAAATCAACGCATTATTAAGTGAAATAAAATTAATTTGAAAGTTCACTCAGAATGACTCAACAAAGGAATTATAATTATAAAAATATAGAATATGTAGTTTGGGATACGATTGAAGTTTTAGGTTTGGGAATTTTCTTTTTGTGGGATACTTGAAATTCGTGTGGAAAAATCAAACGTGGCAACTTTTTTCTCGTCTTGTTTACTATTTTTATCTTTCCGCTCAATGATCAGGTAGCATACCATTCAGGAACACATAGCGATCACTGATCAGGTAGCGCTCAAGGAGCGCTCACCCGCTGAATGCGGCTAATGAATTTATGAATTACATTATTATTAAATTTAAGAAAATTTTATTTCCCTTGAAATGAAAAATTCAGTTGAGGTGAGAAATTTTAATGACTTCACGAAACAGCATTTCTATTCACGTTACGAATAGATAAGATTGTAGATTACATGTACGAAATTGTGTAAAAGGGGAATAGAAAAAGTGTACTTAAATAAAATGAAAAATTTTTTGATAACAGAAAAGGAAAGCTTAATTACGATGGTTAATAAATTAGGGATAAATTTTTAAAAAAAAATTTAAATTTATAAAAAAAAATTTTAAAACATATTGTTTTACATAAATAAAAGATAATTTTAATACTTTTCCAACCATGCCCACAGCATGTACGTAACTCGTATTGTTTCGGAGATATAGGGCCAAAATTTTTAAACCTTAAAATTCAATAACTCCGAAACCAGATGAGAGCGGGGAAAATGATGACATGCCGAAATAGGAGCTGCGTCAACATCCCCGATATGCTCCAAAAATGGTTTTAAAAAAGCTGAAAGCTAAACGTAAGTTTTACACAGTTTAACAGCCTTATTCCAGATCAATGCAACGCAATACAATTCGCGTTACGCTTCTAAGAACCGCGCTTCTTAAATTTGTATTCGATAACTGTTACGTTGATTTGCGTTCAATGACCTGAGCTTTACGTGTTTGCGCTGGTATGTCAAAACTGGTTTTTTGTGGTATACACAGAGTACACTCGGATTTCTATTTTCCTCTTATGATTTTATTGCTTCCAAGATTTTGTTTGATTTGTGTTTTGTTTCTAAACTTTAGAATTTTACTTCATATAAAATACTAGCTGACTCGGCAAAAGTTATGCTGCCATATAAATTAGTTTGAGTGAATATTTTGGTTGTTAAATAAAAAAATTGAAAACTGCAAATATATTTTCAATTTCTGGCACTCGTAGTTGCACTTATCCTGATGCGCAACACATCCCGGCTGACTCATATGTGAATTTGAGTGCATGGATGAGAGAAATATTCAACATCTGGCTCGTACTCGAATACGAGACGACGGAACGAAACGGATGTATATGCTCGATGTATTTGTTGGCGTTGTCGATCATTTGCTCTGCGTGTGTTCACTACGAAACGGCGCGCTTGTCTTCGTTCCAATTGTCGTTGGTGATTTCGTTCAGCTCGTTCCTCTTGTGATTGAGATGCACGCAATCGCAACATGCTTTCACGCACATCTTCTTTATCTTGATAGATTTGTTCGTCTGTCCTTTCTGCTCTACTATTTAGCATATTTGTTGCATTATTCATTCGACGGAACAAATAAAAAAGGACCCCCTTGCGTCTTACTGGCATTGTTTACTGTAACACGGACAAATATACCAAATTGTTTTATTTACTGATGGTACACCGATAATGTATTTGTTCAACCAACATCCACAATTATAAAACACGTAATAGATTTTATATAAATTTAAATAAATCGTACAAAATTTTTGAAGTCAAAATGACGCAAAGTTTCTCGTAAATGACTTGAAAGATCTTTAAGGCACGCGTATCGTCAGCTCTCAGCAACATATTAAATTCGTTTTAGTTGAAATACGAATGTTAAACTAAAATCGTTAAAATAAAAAAAAACTAAAATCGGAGGGTAAAATATACTTTACGACCTATCTCACACCTACCAAACATACACAAAAAATTTTATCAAAATCGGTCAAGACGTTTCGGAGGAGTGCAAACACAAACATCTCGTGACACGAGATTTTTATATATGTATATACTATATATGTAGATATAAATTATTCCATTATCTACTTAATATTATAAAATATTATTCTATTATCTACTTTATATTATAAAATATTACATATACATTACTCATAAACCGTAGTCACATGTTGGGGTCGTTTTCGACCAATTTTAAAATGTTACCTGCCATATTTTCCATAACTTTTGGTGCAAAATTGCAATTTTTACTGACTTTGGTTTTTGTAACACTCCAAATCTTAAAACCTTAAAAAAAATTTTCATTTTCACTTGTAGCCTTTTTTATTGCAAAACGTTCGTTTTGGACCCAATACGAAAATATTACAAATAAGTTCTCAATTTTGTTTTAGTATATTATGATGTACGATAAAGACTAAATAAAAAGTATTTTATGAAATGGCAACATTTAAACGCGGGATTTTTATTTTAAGTAGGGGCAAGCCTGTTATATCATCTGTTTGATTTACCGTTAATCGTACGCGAACTTAAATATTTTACTTCTGTGAGATGTACCCTTGCTAATTGAAATCAAATAAAATGCCGAGTATATCAAATGCTGAAATCCTGCGCATAATTTTGGAAGAAAGTGAGGAAGTCAGTGGAGAGGAGGATGAATCTGTAGAGGAATTCATTGAAAACTCATACGAGAAATCTCCATCTGATATATTTTCAGAGGAAAACTCTGCTGAGAACATGGACATTAGATATATTTCCAAAGATGTAACAGTCTGGAGTCCAACCCAACTTGGAGCAAGATACAGGTGCCGGAAAGGGTACTATTCACTAAATGTTGTTTCCCGTTGGAGAGTTGGAATGTTGTTTTCCCGTTGGAATGTTGTTTCCCGTTAGACGATTCGAGAATTTGGCGGCTATCAAAAATCAAACAGTTGGAGCTTTGGGAATCGAATTTTCGTGGAGGTGTTTTGCTAAGCGATGGTGCTTGTGCTAATAGCAAAATATTGTTAACTCCATTTCGCCAGAATATTGTGCTTACTCCACCGCAACAACGTTATCAACATGCACATGTAAGAGCTCGTAACATCATTGAGAAAGTGTTTGGATAGCTCAAAAACAAGTTCCGCATATGCCTTACCGGACTACAAGTTCAGCTTCCTACCGCGAAAAACATCGTTGTCGCAATATCAGTACTCAACAATTTTGCTAAAATACGAAATCAACCATTAGAAAATAGTAATGATTTAGACCATCCGATTGTAGCGAATGAATTACTACTAGAAACAGTTCCAATTGCATTCAGTTATAGAGATCAATTGTTACACATTTTGAACTAAATTCAGGAACATAAAATAACGTAACATTTCTTTCATTAAAAATAACTAAACATAAACGTCTTTAGTAAGGAACAAAAATTGTTGTTCTCTTCAAAGCCAACTTAAAATAAAGCTCTTTCTTTACGGCACATTTATAAATCACATATTAATAACGATACAAAACTGAAAACTGTTTTATCGTACAATTTCTTTCTTAAGTCCCATTCTTCACGGTTATGCTGAAGCTTTTCTTCCTCTACCCTAATTTGCAACTCTTTGAGTGTCCGATTAAATTTCCTCTCCTCCTGTATTTGTCTAAACGCGCCTACAGCACAGCTTCATCCCATCTTTGTGTGCCTTGCGTTTTAGACGTACGCTTCCGTTTTGACGAACTCAACACGGTGTCTCCAGTTTTTCCAAGCTTTGCTTTTAATGGTGTTTCGATAACCTTTAATGAAAATTTTATTAAAACTTCTTGTGATACCAACCTGAACGACCAAACTTCCAAAAACTAACCGGGGAATTTCGCGGTGACCTCGCTTGTTCTGTGGGAGAATCCATTTGGGAGAGGGTTTCGTTGACCTTAAATAAAAATATACACACATATGTAAATTCAAAATGACCGAAATGATTATTTGGTGTAACCAAGAAACGCGGGTAAATTAACCATAAAATCTGCATCTCCATCGAATTCCGCCCAATCTTCCACGGCGTCAACGGGGTCCATTTCCAACACATTGAAGTGTATGTCGGCTGGCATTTTTTGCGGCGTTCCTCCACCTGTTGCGGCGGTTGCCCTCTTGTACGCTTGTACTTCGGTCCTGGCCAGGCATTTCATCCGCACCCACAACTCGCGCATTTTTTTAATGTCGACAACAAATCCTAATGATGTAATTTTGTTGCCAACACCCCGCCACGCGTCAGATTTAGCTGCAATCAGCTTTGTGTCGTTGGATTTTGAATTTATAACGCTGGCATGTTCGACAACAAAGTTTCTGAACGCCTCTTTCTTTTGAGGCGTCCAATTCGCTCCTCTTTTACACTGTTTGTTCTTTTAAATTAAATTATAGATATAATTATTAAATAAAATGAAGCGAATGAAGACAACTTACCATTTTGTCTGTTTTGCTTTTTTAATTTGCCAACTGTCAAAGCTAACTGCAGAGCTGTTCACAATAGGCAAAAGCCAACATTACGTGGTGCAACATTAAATTTGTTTATTGGTATCACTGCACAGATAGTATTCTACTAACCTTAGTGTCGACACTACTTAAAATAGACACTTTCGAATCTTTATTGGTAAGGCTCATTATGTCAAAAGAAACTCTTCTGCGTGTGACATCTATTTTGAGATTCGACAACCCGTATACGCGCCGTGGAAACGTGTCGGTAAACGACAAATTCGCTCCTATAAGAAATTTTGGGACAATTGGGTACAACTACTACCAATGTTTTACAATCCTAGTGAATTCGTGACTGTGGATGAACAATTGCTAGGTTTTCACGGAAGATGCAGATTTCGGCAATACATGCCCAATAAGCCCGAAAGATACGGAATACAATTCTGGGTATTCACTTGTGCTAAATCATATTATGTGTGGAGGATTCAACCATATTTAGGAAAACAAACTGGTTCTCAACCTGAACGAACCCAGGGCGAGAGAGTTTTTCTAGATTTGGTTGAAGGATTACGTGGTCACAACGTAACAATGAACAATTTTTTCTCATCCTACGAACTTGGGCAAAAACTTCTCCAAAAAAATTTGACAATGGTTGGGACTCTACGCAAAAATAAGCGAAGCATTCCTCTAAAGCTTTTCCAATGTAAAAAAGTTCCCGTTCAGTCCTTAGTGTTTGCATTTATCGTTCAAAGCGCTATGCACCATGATCCCATTGTTGGAAAAGAACCAAAAAAACCAGAAATAGTCGAGTTCTACAATCACACTAATACCACGTTTACACCGACGCTAAATGGCTCATTACGCCCAAAAGCCAGAAATGAGAAGCCAAATGATCCCATTTCCCATACAAATTGCCAAATCACTCATTATCGAAATCATCTCATTTTGGCGAAATGAGATCCAAAGGAGTTGTAAAATAATATTTCGAATCAGCCTGTCGTAGGGAAAAATAAAATCCCAAAACAAAACAAGGGAAATGGAAGGGAAATAATGTCAATTAGCTGTCAAAAAACAATTGTAAAAAAAATCAAGCAAACAAAAAACATAAATTTGGTCTGATCAATGTCAAACGAAATGCAAACAAGGCGATGTAAACACTTTTCAAATGAGTGATTACAAATGCGCATTTGGGGTCGGTGTAAACATAGCATAAGGGTGGACACAGTAGATAAAATGCTTGCTTCATACAGCTGCAAAAGAAAAACTAATAAATGGCCGATGTCAGTTTTTCTCAAATATTATTGACATTTCTGCATTGAACGCACTTATAATCTGGATGGATATAAGTCCAGATTGGGTTTCCAATACTAAAAAACATCGAAGAAAAGTATTTTTATAGGAGGTTGCTTTGAGTTTAGCTCAACCTACAATGCAGAATAGAAAAAGAAGGCCAAAAGGAATTATTGAACACAGAAGTTGTGCTGGAATGTCCTGCAGATGACCTCGATATTAGACCAAGCACTTCCAAAAAAAATGCATGTTCCTGAAAGTCCACAACAGAAACGTTCAAGATGTTCTTATTGTGTAGTCGAAAAAAATGTTCATATGAGCAATAAAACAGAATTAGCCTGTGCATTTTGTCTAAAAAGCATATGTGTAAACAATAAACATTGCTTAGAAATACGTTTATTTGTTCGTTTTTATTATGATGATTATGATTATGATCGTTTATGATTATAGTTTAGGAGATATGGAGAGTTAAATTTCAAACGGCTATAAAACCGAAACTGGAAACACCCCGTTTTGAAGTTGTTTTTGGGTTCAACAACAACAAAAACAGCAAAAACAACAAAAAGATTGAGTATGATGTACGCCCCCCGATATACTCCAAGAATTATATTAATTGTTGCATATACACTTCCGTTCATTTAAATAGCAACAGTAAAAAAGATAAACATTATTTGGATTTTCAAATCAAACTAGTAAAAATTAGTCAAAATAACATTTTTTTTGGATAATTTATTCTATTCTTTATTATCTGCAACAAAAATTATACAAAAAAATTTAACCGTTATTTTTATTTATTTTTTTATCTGAAACACTATCAAAAAACAATGAAAAAATAGTTCAATTGAATAACAACAATAGTTCGTTTTCATATTTTTGATCGATTGTGTTGCGTAGAGTGGTAATCCTTGATTAGTTAGTTAAATTTCACCTGACGAAGTAATAATTTGTTACAACACGCAGTCGAATGTAATGAGAACCACGCCCACAAACCCAGAGAAGAGCTAGCCACGGCAAGAATAGAAGCGGTGGTGTAACAATATGGCGCCCAATGGAAAACACGGCTTCGCGGTTTCTTCTCAGCAGAGTCTCCAAACCATGACGAATTGCGCATGCGGAGGAGACGCTGCTGACAAGCAACCACAGGCCGAAGAAGAGTTTGTTTAGGAAGTTTTTTTTTTGTTAACTTTAACTTAGAATGGCGCCGTAACAGTATGGCGCCCAAATGAGAGCGAGCTTTGCGGTTCGTCCTCCGCAGTGTCTCCCCAACCTGATGGCTTGGAGTGGCAGATCAAGCAAATTCCAATTGCACAGGATGAAGGAGATACTGCGGATGAATAACCACATATCGCAGAAGAAATGTAAGTTTTTTTTTGTGTTTGATTCCGAGACGAGAAAATTGCGGTTCTTTCTTCGCGAGGTGTTCCCTCAAACAGGGTGACTTGCACTGGAATAACGAGCCAAGTGAAATTGCACAATGACAGGGGGGCATCGCGAATAAACAACCGCATGTGTCTTGTTTGGTCCTTCGCAGAGTTTCCCAGAATCGGTGGCTTGAATTGGAAACACGAGCCAGGTCCAATTGCACCGAATAAAGGAAACACTGCGGACGAACAATCATCGAAAAGAGTAATTATTTATATTGCAGATGAGATTAGAAATCAAGAACCAAAAATCAACCATGAACGGAAACAAAGCTTCCGATCACTCCTGGTCGCAAAAGTCCATCATCCAATGGAAATTAAAAACAAAATCACTTTGAGTGTTTTAAATTATTGTTTATAAGTTTATTTTATTTATTTATTTAGCAAAATACAGTGGCAGTACAATAAGAAAAGATTTCTTTTATAGTACAAAATATGATGAGATGAAATACATGATAATAATGATAAAAAGAAGAAGAAGATAGAAGTTCAAAGTAATATAAAGTTAGAGTGTTTAGAGATTAGAGGTAAAAGAAAAAAGGAAGATAATTTAAAGTATCAAGTAGAAAAGTAGCTTAGTATGGCACGCTTGAAGATGACACTTGATGAAATCGCCCTGAGGCTACTGGGCAAGGAATTCCATAGCCGGACAGCATTGATAAAAAAGAACCTTGAGGTGTTTAATGATTTGAAGGGTGGAATAATGAGCAGGACACTTCTCCGGGAGTGACCAAACCTTAGCTTATCAAACAAATAAAAAGGCGTCCTTTTGTAGATAAGCTTGTGTAGGAAGATGCAGTTTCTAGCATTTAGGTAGTTGAAAGCGTCACATCCTATTACACCGCACTTATACTCTCCGAGATGCTCAAAATAACGTATACCGTACACATATCTAGTGGCATTATTGAAAGCAACAGAAAGCTTTAGGTACGAGCACGAGTCCAACTTACTAAAGACAACACTTGAGTAGGTTATATGAGGGAGTATAAGCTGCATTACAAGTTTGCGTCTGATCGCAAGCGGTGTGAATGCAGCCGATTGTTTGAGACTTCGCAGTGCAAGGTAGATCTGACGGACAAGATAATTAATGTGATCAGTACATGAGAGTTTGGTATTAATCCGATAACCAAGATTAACTATTTTAGCAACAAACTTTAATTTATGAGTGCCCAAATAAACGTCAGAGAAATCACAAAAGTGCACTGATTCTTTCGAGATGGGAAGCACAAAACTTTTTGATGGATTAAGGATGAGACGATTTTTGTTAGACCAGAACAGGATGCAGTTTAAGTCCTCATTCAACGTCTGAACAAGGTGCTCTTTGAGATTACTCTTGCCTGATATATAAATTTCATGTCATCTGCATAAGCATGAATAGAGGAGGACATGCAAGTCGTGAATATGTCGTTTATGAATAGAGAAAACAGTAGGGGCCCCAATACAGAACCTTGTGGCACTCCACTAGAAATAAAGCCCAGCTGTGAAAGGCCAGAGCCACACTTAACTTTTTGCGTTCTATTCGATAGATAGCTCTTAAGAAGACAGACCGCCCTATCCGAGAATGCAAAGAGATCTTTAAGTTTCGAACAGAGTAGCACATGATTCACCATGTCGAAAGCCTTCGAAAAATCAAGCAAACACAGAAGCGTGAGCATACCATCATCGTAGTTAGGACGAACATCATCCAGGACTTTGAGCACAGCTGTAGAACAACTGTGCCCAGCCCGAAAGCCTGACTGGTAAGGATGTAGTAGGCTATTTTCACTTATATATGATGATATTTGTTTTGCAAGAAGATATTCAAAAGCTTTGGACAAAGGTGATAAAATGCTAATTGGTCTATAGTCAGCAGGGGAGCAATGGTTAGGTTTTTTGGGTATAGGTGTAACAATTGCACTCTTCCAAAGGCAAGGAAATGTAGATGTTGTAAGACTGTGATTAATTATGTGAGTAAGGGGACTTATTATATACGGAAGAATAATTTTAACAAATCTAAGGTGAACCTCATCAGAGCTAACAGAATTAGATTTAATTTTATACAGGGCACTTATCACATCTGCTTCACATACACTGGAAAATTGAAACAAAGGGGCAGAAGGTGAAGGTGAAATAGCATCAAGTGCGAGAGGGACAGAGATATTAGTATTAGAATTAGAATGACAGGAAAGAAAATAATTATTCAGTGTGTCTGGATCAACCACAGGGGAATTATAGGGTATAGAGTTAACACCAAGTTTTTTCAAGATGTTCCAGAGGACTTTAGATGGCAGAGACATTTTTAGTTTGGAAGAAAAGTACCGTAATTTAGCATGTCTGATACATCTCACAGATACATTTCTGGCGGTTCTAAATCTTTCCCACGTCTCAGGAGAAGGATTCTTCTTCCATATACTACGTTGCCGATTTCGTTCGCGAATAGCCTCATGAACACAAGTAGTAAACCATGGACAAGAATTACTATTTATATGAACAGACTTAAGTGGAACAAACTTGAGAAACAAATTATTTATAATACTAATAATACTAATAATTCTATACCTCGCATACCTTCGCTACATCTTCGCATGGTACTAACTCGGATCGATCCGGAAGTGTCCGAGCGGAGTACAATGGCCCTGTAATCAAACTCGATCAATGGGGGCTTAACTTCGACGGTAACTCACGGGAATTATCGGTAGAAGACTTCATTTTTAGACTAGAATACCTGCAGGCCCAGTATGACTGTCCGTGGACAGACATTTTGAGGGGATTCCATTCGTTTCTTTCCTCTGAGGCTAAGGACTGGTACTGGCTGCATATCAAGACTCACTCAGTTTCAGATTGGCCAACTTTGCGTTACGCTCTCTTGCGACGATACCGCACAAATCGGGCGGATTACGAAATAGTGCGCGAGATGAACGAACTAAAACAGTCCCCAGGCGAATCGATAGACGTGTTCTTCCAGTCAGTCTGTAAGTTGAGGGCAAAATTGGTAAATTCGATTACAGACCTCGAAATGGTCAGAATAATAAAAAGGAACTTAAGAGAACCCTTATTTCAATTAGTCCACCCGATACCAATTTACTCTGTGGAACGGTTGCGTGATGAATGCCGCGAAGCGGAAAGCAGTTGCGGGTGACGCAACAGTCGCGAGGCTCAGCGACCGATGACACATTTCACCAAGCGAGTACATGAAATAGAATGGGATCGTGCGATGGAAGAAGCTTCGAATAGTATCCAGCCAGATGAAGTAGAAGAAGTACAGCACACGGAGGCGACCCAGCAACGACAGAGTTTGGTAAGAAAACGGCAAGTAATTTGCTGGAACTGTCGAAAAACAGGGCATGCGTATATGGACTGCGAATCATCACAACAACATGTGTTTTGTTTTGCCAATGTCATAACGCCAAAATGTCCCAATTGCCATGCCAATTGCCAAATGGGAGCCATGCTCCGAGATGATTCCCGCGAGGATCTAGAGGCAGAGCAACCGACCACGTTAGAAAATCCAGTGGTAGAAAGATAGAAAGAGATAGAGCTAAAAATGTAGAATTATACGAATGAATAAGAAGTTTTAAAGTTAGCGATGAGAATAATAAAAACTTGAAAATAATTAGACCATTTGAGGAAAGGATGATTGAATACAACGAGATACGAAACCGAATATTCGGAGATCCAGAAATACCAAATGAATGCAGGGTATCGAAAAAAGTAAAAAAAGCTCGCGATCGGTACATGAAGCGCAATCAAATCCGTAAACAAGTGATAGAAACAATGCATTCCAATACTAGTAAAGATCCCCGTCCTTTCGCAGAGATACGGATTGGAGATCGAATAGTAAAAGGTTTATTAGATACAGGTGCGTCTGTGAGTATACTAGGACACGGATGTAGAGAGCTAGTATTAGAATTCAACTTGAACATTTTACCATATTTTTCCAAAGTTAGAACAGCCAGTGGACATAGTCACAACGTAATCGGTAAAATAAGAGTACCTGTTATGTACAGAGGAAAAGAGAAGATAATACTGTTTTATTTATGTCGATATTTGGAGCGAAGAATGTACTTGGGCGTAGATTTTTGGAGGGAGTTTGGGTTGGCAACTGAAGTGTTAGGAGTGTCGGCAGTTGAAGTTAGTGATGATGAGAACCAAGCAGTCGAGAACAAACACGAAGTAGAATTGCATGAATTGACGGACAAACAGCAGGAACATCTAGCCAACGTGGTCAAAGAATTCAGAACGTTTGAACATCACGGTTTGGGGCGCACACAGCTAGAAAAACACAGTATACGACTAATTGAGGGAGCTGTGCCAGTAAAAGAGCGACATTACCCTATGTCACCAGCAGTTCAGAATGTAGTTTACGAAGAAGTAGATAAGATGTTGAAGTTAGGGGTGATTGAGCCGAGTCAAAGTCCCTGGAGTAATCGTATCACGGTAGTAAGGAAACCAGAGAAAAATCGTTTCTGCTAAGATGCCAGAAAGCTAAATGACCTTACCGTCAAAGACGCGTATCCTCTGCAAAATATAGAAGGGATTTTGGGCCGGCTCGATTACACCTACTTCATCAGTAGCGTAGACCTGAAATACGCATTTTGGCATGTAGAATTGGATGAAGAGTCCAAAGCGTGCACGGCGTTTACTGTCGCAGGACGGCCCCTGTATCAGTTTGTGGTTATGCTATTTGGCTTATGTAACGCCGCTCAGCGTTTTTGTCGACTAATGGACAAAGCAATTCCATCACACTTGCGGGCATGCGTTTTCGTCTATTTGGATGACCTCCTCATTATTTCTCCAGATTTCTCGACACATCTACGAATCTTGAAAGAAGTTGCCGACTGTCTGAAAGGTGCCAACTTGACTATAGGGTTAAACAAATCGAAATTCTGTTTCAAAGAGCTCAAATATCTAGTTCTAGGAGTTCTATCTATCTAGGAGTTCACTAAGAACAGATCCTCAGAAAATAGCAGCGATTCAGCGTATCCCAGTACCGCGTTCAGTTAGGCAGGTGCAAAGTTTCTTGGGAACCGCCGGATGGTATAGGCGTTTTATAAACAATTTCGCAGCAATCGCCGCTCCCTTGACAGATGTTCTAAAACAGGGAAAGAAATTTGTTATGACTTTAGAAGCAGAAAATTCATTCGAAGAGTTAAAACGTGCGTTAACGAGCGCTCCTGTATTGAAACACCCTGACTTTTCGAAACACTTTTGGGTTCAATGTGATGCGTCCGACGTCGGTGTGGTTGCTGTCCTATACCAATTGGACGATGACAAAAATGAGAGGCCAATAGCCTAATATTTGCAAAAACTAAACGGACATCAACGGAACTATAGTGTGACCGAAAAAGAGTGCCTGGCGGCAGTCCTCGCAGTGAAAAGATTCCGGCCGTATGTAGAGCTTATGCCATTCGCCGTGGTAACAGACCACGCAAGCTTAAAATAGCTCATGTCGCTGAAGGATTTGAGCGGAAGATTAGCCAGGTGGTCACTCCAACTTCAGGCATTTGATTTCACTATTTAGCATAGGAAAGGACCTGAAAATATTATGGCGGATACCCTATCCAGGTCAATCGAAGAATTAGTAGAAGACGACCCAGAACTACTGGACTTTGAGACTACAGAATTCCAATCCGATGAATATCTACAGTTGGTGAATAACATTAAAAGTAATGCAGAACGAATTCCGGATTTAAAAGTGGAAAACGGAATGGTATTTAAACGTACAAGGTTTAATCGGAGTCCAGAAGAGTCGGATGAGTTAGAGTGGAAACTATGGATTCCAGAGGCGTTAACATCCACATTGATAGCGAAAGCGCACGAACCAGCAACTGCAGCTCATGGAGGAATAGCGAAAACACTGCATCGATTACGTCGATTTTATTTTTGGCCTAGAATGACAATACAAGTTCGAAACTTTATTAATAATTGTGTAACCTGTAAACAGTCGAAATCCTCAAATACGAATCTGAAACCAGCCATAGGCCAGGTGGTCATCACTGTGAGACCATTTCAAAAAATCTACATTGATTTTATGGGAAAATACCCCAGGTCGAAAAGCGGAAATGCGTACATCTTTATCGTTGTGGATCATTTCACGAAATTCACGCTATTGAAGGCAATGCGGAAGGCAACTTCGGCTAACGTAGTTGAGTTCCTCACGAATGAGGTATTTTACAAATTTGGAGTTCCAGAAGTGATCCACAGCGACAACGGCAAACAGTTCATTTCGCAAGAATTTAGAAAATTGGTAGAAACATTTCAGGTTACCCATCTTAAGACGGCAGTGTACGCGCCACAATCAAACGCGGCTGAACACGTGAATCAATCGGTCTTGGCGGCGATTCGATCGTACCTAAATCGAGACCACCGTGACTGGGATCTATATCTTCCCGAGGTAGAATGTGCCCTGAGAAGCTCTATACATTCAGCAACTGGTGTAACGCCATTCTTCGCATTATTTGGGCAAAATATGTTTCTTAGTGGCACTGACTATAAATTAGCACGTAAGCTACATCGTTTAAGCGATCCCGAACTCGAAATTTTGGATAAAGAAACTCGAGTAGAATTGGTGCGTGAAAAAATTAAAGGCAACTTGCACAAAGCGTATGATAGAAGCGCAGTACTGTACAATAGACGTAAAAGAGAAGTTCGATTCACTCCAGGCCAAGAAGTGTACAAGAGGAACTTCGTACTTAGTAGCTTCAAAGACAACGTAAACGCCAAATTCTGCCCGAAATTCATTAAATGTAGGGTGAGAAAAGTCCTCGGCAGCAACATGTATGAACTGGAAAACTTACAAGGCAAGTCTTTAGGTGTGTTCCATACGAAGGATATTAAACAATAAATGGTTGCGCGAAATCATCACTGAAGTAGTTACCTGAAGCGGATCTATTAATTAACTTCATTTTTTTAACTTACGCATGCACAC
The DNA here is from genome assembly GCA_943737955.2 of Myopa tessellatipennis. Taxonomy (NCBI): domain Eukaryota; kingdom Metazoa; phylum Arthropoda; class Insecta; order Diptera; family Conopidae; genus Myopa; species Myopa tessellatipennis. The sequence goes on along the minus strand of OX031316.1, from coordinate 50,210,618 downwards.
CAAGCCTTTCTTCAGCGTATAGTATTTTACCCGATCTGAATAGTTTTTGATTGCTTGTTTTCGTAGTTCTCTGCACACGAAGTAGTTCGTAGTTCTCAACCGCAAAAAGCCTGGCGAAAATACCAAAAGTAATTTTTTTTTTTTGTATTATGATGATACTTCCCTGACATGGTTTCTGTCGAAGAACGCTATAACAACCACAATGTGGCCGATGATGCAATCCAATGGTCCGGCCAGCTCAGCGAAAAGCATGAGACACTGACAGGGTGGGCTTTGGCCTACGTTGGGCGCTGCCTAAAGAAAAACTCACCCAGCACACTGTCTTTGCTGTGACCGTACGAGTGTAGTCTTCACAACGCCAGAGTTTTGTTGCGGGTGTCCAGAACGCCATAACCAGAAATGAAAATGAAACCTCAAAATGAAAATGCCATGCGTTTTACTGTTTGATGTACTCGTACCGACAGTCAATTTGACATATAATCGCCAGTTGTCAAACCTGCATGTCTTGTTTAGTGTTAGCGAGGTAAATAAAATACGAATTACAAATCGAACAGGTCGAACACAGCTTCCATGATGCAATGGAATGTGGAAGGTGTAGCGAGAGTATGCTTCTGAGGTTAGTGAACGCACAAACCAATAAAGAGAGATGGGTCGGTTTACTAGTATCAAGAGCAGCTCCACTAGCTCAAATACTCATTAATATCAATTACACCAACAAAAAGATGAGTGTTAGTTAATATAGATGAGTTAGAATTAAAACTGGTAAATAAATAAAGGAAAGGGAAACTGAGTCGAGTTAATCAAGGCTAATGAACAATTAGTTAAGATAAGCGAGATCATTGCTAAACGAACTTTTGACTGGAGCGGTTGACACAAAATATAAGGGTGAAAGTTTATATATTTTTTTGAAATTGAGAAAAGTAAAGAAAAAGTGTTATTGTACGCTAAACAGACACTACCAGCACAGAAGGAAAAGGGTTTTACAGGAAACGAATAGTGGAAAGACGAAGTAAAGTAAAGAAAATTGTGTTTTAAATTTAACGTAGTATATACAAATTTAGAGCACGACAAAGAAATTTAAATTGGTGAAAGTAGAAGTAGGAATTTGAGAAAGGTAGTGCGGTTTTGCTAATTAGAATATTTTTCCCAGGCCAGACGGGGGGGGAAAATCATAGAAAAAGCAAAAATAACCTGGACCCGAAAGAGTCGCGGCGAAAAAAAGGACGTAGAGGTCATCAAAAATAGCATGGTGCTGGGAACCGCGCCAGAAAGATAAGTTCAGAAAAACTATTTACAAAAAGAATATTTACTTGAAAATCGTCAAATAAAAGTCCGCTAGAAAATAACGGCCGTCTTTCCGCTATATATATATATATACCTGCAAAAATCGTTTTATACATAAACACTCATACATATACATAATACACAAAGTCACCCATATGAAGCCGTCACACCGTTTTAAATCTGCCGCATATTAGAAGAGAAAAAGTAAAAAGTAAAAGCAAAAATTTCATTCAATGTCCGTCCAGCGAACCTGAGAAATTAAAGAAAAGAGCAATTGTTCAATTTTTATTTTTTAAGACTTTTTTTAAACTAAATATATATATATTGTAGAGTGTTAAGTGTTAATTATATATATGTTCTTATAACCGAGTTACGTACTCTAGAGTAAGTTTAAAAGATTTTTTGTGTATATAAAAAAAAAAAAAAAAAGGAAAAGAAAAGGCGAAACCGGTGGGTAGATAAACGATCCCCATATTTTTTTTTGAATCGTGAATTTTCAAGATTTCGCATAGCGTATCCCGGTGAGCTCCTCGGGCGCGCGTAAAGAAAACCAGTAACAAAGCTATATTCGGCCTGGCCGAATCTTAGATACCCTACACCTAAAAGTTTTAAAATAATTTAATTGAACGAAAAAATTTATTTGATATTTAATTTATTTAGATTTTATTTTTTAGATTTTATTTATAGAGTGAAATACAAACATAAAAAACAAAGCAATATGATTGTTTCTGAGAAAACCATAAAAAAGAGTTTCTTTTAATTATATGTAGATAACATGTTGTAAAATTGCAATTTTAGGAATTAATGTTTTATACCAATGCATTTTTTTATAAATTGATTCTTTACAATTCGTTTACTCGTTTACAATTCCGAACAAAGAATATTTCTACAAAATTTCATATGAATTGATGACATCTCATAAAATTACAGACTTATATAAGGATTTATGTAGGTATAAGCAGTGTAAAAGTGGGCGGGTCGCGCCTAGTTTTGCTGTAATAATGTTTTATTAGAAAAGAAGTTGTTATGTAAAGTTTGATTTAGGAAGATTACATATTTAACAATATAGCCATTTAAGACCCTCTTTTGCCTGTATGACCTAAAAGTAGGCGGATCACGCCCAAATTACGGATAATGCTACTCTATAATAATGGCATATTAACGGATAATGCTACTCTATACCCAGGAATGAAATTTTGTTGTAATAGCTCAAAAACGAACGCTGATATCACATTTTTAATAAAAAATAGGCGTGGCCGTGGACCGATTTTGCCCATTTTCAATACCAACCTGCCCAACACATAAAACAATGTTTATGCAAAATTTCATCACGATACCTTCACCGGTTCTCCTGTGATCGTGATTTCAACAGACAGACAGACAGACAGACGAACGGACATGGCTAAATCGACTCAGGAGGTCACGCTGATCAAGAATATATATACTTTTCTATACCTATCGTCTCTAGTTCTATGCGTTACACATTTCGTTAAAAAGTGAATATACCCTTACCTTAAGGTGTAGGGTATAAAAAAAGGTCAAATCGGAAGTAATAGTAAAATAAATCAAATATTCGTAAAGAAGTCCGGTTTCGTCTGCATATAAGTACTATCTAAGTGTCGTGTATAATCTATACTAGATTTAATAATATATGTTAGAAAATTTTGTTAAAAGTTAAAATGTATTTAGATTACAATTAAAGAAAAAAAAAAAAGGCAAGCCAATATACATACATGCAAATAAAAACTCAAATTAAGCCAACAAAAACCTGAATTCTGTGAAACACTAGATTTTTTTATTGGACGATGGAATGGCCGGACAAAGGAGGGGGAGCGAAAGTATGAAAATGTAGTCAAGAAAGGATAGTCACCCCGACGCATGGGTGAATTGGTTTAGGCTGTTAGTTTCAGAAAAAAAAAAAAAAGTTTTTCGTTGTTGACGACAAGAGGATTTATTGTTACAACACGCAGTCGAATGTAATGGGTTGAGAACCGCTCCCACAAACCCAGAGAAGAGCTAGCCACGGCAAGACTAGAAGCGGTGGTGTAACAAATTCAACGAAAATGGGTAGAGGACATCCGTTAAACTCAGAAGAAAGAAGAAAAATGAAAGACGTTTAAATTTTGCTTAAACGCATACGACGTGGAGCAGGGAATGGCATACAGTTGTCTTCTCCGACGAAAAGAAGTTCAACTTTCGAATATCATGATAATAAAAGTTATAGCCATCAGGACCATCAAAATTGAACTTCTTTTCGTCGGAGAAGACAACTGTATGCCATTCCCTGCTCCACGTCATATGCGTTTAAGCAAAATTTAAACGTCTTTCCTTATAAATGGGTTTTAGTAATGGTTTTTTTTTAGTTTACGCCTTTGGATATGCTGAGCTTTAACAAACAAGCGCCGAACAGTTGATATAATAGCTGATATTCCCACTTTTGGCTTTATTTTTGGTATAGAATCACTAGAGTTTGAGGCCTTTCGTAAGATTGCGCGCTTGTCTGCTGGCGATAAAACACTTTCTGGTCTTCCTTTCATGTTTTTGCCCTAAGAATCCTAATTTTTTAGGTAATTGAAGACAACACGGTGACTTCTTCCAATTTGTTGTGAAATTTTTCGCGATAACTTTTGCTCGAAATATGCATTAATTTTTTCTCTTTCTTCTGAGTTTAACGGATTTCCTCTACCCATTTTCGTTGTATTATTACTTTGTCAGGTGAAAAATAACTAACTAATGAAGGATTACCACTCTACGCAACACAATCGATGAAAAATATGAAAAACGAACTATTGTTGTTATTCAAATTAACTATTTTTTTCATTGTTTTTTGATAGTGTTTCAGATAAAAAAATAAATAAAAATAACGTTTAATTTTTTTTGTATAATTTTTGTTGCAGATAATAAAGAATAAAATAAATTATCCAAAAAAAATTTTATTTTGACTAATTTTTACTAGTTTGATTTGAAAATCCAAATAATGTTTACCTTTTTTGCTGCTGTTGCTATTTAAATGAACGGAAGTGTATTTACGTCAGGCATGTGGCTCCAATTATGTTGTTATGTATGTTGGTGTAGTTTTTTCCGGTGACCCCAACAACAACAAAAGTTGATCCCGGATTTCATTGGGGTCAGAGTTATAGGCTCTGAACTTTGAAATTTAACCGCTTATATCTCTTAAACTATAACAGATATGCTTATGGTGTTAGTGCCGTTATAAAGGCATTAATAATATCTTTCATTTATGTTAAATATTATTTTGCCGAGAAGCATTTATTTTCGAAGATAAACACGGACAAGATCTACTCTGGTCCGGTGTGATTGTTGTTGTTTTTGTTATTGTTGTTGTTGTTATTGTTGTTGTAGCTACCCACTAAAACAAACCTTGCCCCGCCCCCGTTTAGGAGTTATGGGCCTTCAAAATTTGAAGTTTTATGCCCTATATCTCCATAATCCCGGCACACATAGGAACGACATATACATCGCTGGAAAGGTAATTTTAATATCTATAATTTATCGTTCAGAGATTTTATGGAAAAGCTTTTAGTTTCCCCGCAAATCGCATTTATTATTTTTACTACTATTTTTTATAGTATTTATTAATTTTTTCCAAATAAAGATCTTCAGAAACCTGTACCAACGTTTGTATTTTAACAAAGTAGAGTTAATAAGCTATTTACAGGTGTTTTTTTTATTGAAATCGATTCACTATTTCGGTAAATAACGTTCTTTGTCAAAAAAGGAACAATTCTTTGGCCCTTTGTCAATGTTGTGTGAGTACTTTTTGTACGAATTTTTTTGAAAGTAATGTAAATATATAATACCTTATAAGTAATGTAAATATTGTTACCTTATATGTAAATAAAAAAATCGGAAAACATATAAAGGTAAATTGTTTTGTATGAAAATTGGCGCCGCAGACGAAAAATTTTTTGTTGTGTTTTTGTTGTTGAAATGAGCAATTTTTATAAAAAAAATCGCGCGATTTTTTATTTTTTATTAATTTCCGATTTCAATAAAAAAAAACCTGTAAATAGCTTATTAACTCTACTTTGTTAAAATATAAACGTCGATACAGGTTTCTGAAGCATTTTATTTGGAAAAAATTAATAAATACTATAAAAAATAGTATTAAAAATAATAAATGCGATTTGCGGGGAAACTAAAAGCGTTTCAATAAAATCTCTAAAACGATAAATTATAGATATTAAAATTACCTTTCCAACGATGTATATATCGTTCCTATGTGTGCCTGGATTATGGAGATATAGGGCATAAAAGCTGCAAGCTTTGCAGGCTCATAACTCCTAAACGGGGTTTGTTTTAGTGCGTAGCTAAAACAACAACAATAACAGCAGCAACAACAAAAACAATCACACCGGACATGCCTTGAATGTAGCTGATAAACACAATTTAAAATTTTTAGTACGTTTTTTTTCTATTGATTCATTTTTTTTAAAGTAAAATGTATAAATAACTTACATAATTATGCCAATGGAAAGATAGTAGAGCTTCTTACCTTTGTATGGAAAGTTATTTCACGAGGATTGGTGCAGGAATTTCGGACAAAACTCATTTTAAAACTTACAAGATACCATTTTATGAAATTGTACTATTATACATTTTTTTAATTATGAAACTCTGGTACATTTCATTATGGCGGAGATAATTTACCAATGATGAAATGAAAATTGTGTTGGTGCTTCTGTGACGCTGCTGCACAAACAATTTTGAACTTATCATAAAACAAATTATGTTCCTTAATTGTATATATCCACGACTTTAATAATTGTTAACTATAACTTAAATTGGTGTCAATTTAACAGTGAAACCGAAGTTAATAACGCTACAACTGGCAACACAAAAAAATTTTTTTTATTGCCGCTCTACTTCGTGACAATTTCAACTCGTTGAAGAGCGTTTCTGATTGACTGGCTCCATAAGAACCTGTGTAATAAGATTCAGAAAAACTGCCGTTTCGCCCGACATAGCGTAAAAACGCGTTGTGTTTGATCGTACCTTTGAGGTACCACAGTAAGAATAAGAGAAAAAGGACACATTTGTCCTCAAAAAGCTGAAAATGGCCGCCAACTCTGGTTGCTACAGCATTTGTCATGTTCGTTACATTAAGTATTTTCAAGTACATGTTTAAACCAACGTATTAAAGATTGAGCTAACCACAATATTTCTGTATAATTTGTTTTACCATGGGAGTAACTGGACTGTGGAAACTTATCGAGCCATGCAGCAATCCGGTTCCTTTGGAAACTTTGGAAGGCAAAATATTAGCTGTGGGCAAGTGTCATTTAATTTTTAGGTTTTCTACGACTGGCGAAAAAATATTCTTATTAATCCTTATATAATAGATGTATCTATTTGGCTGCATCAAGTGGTGAAAGGATTTCAGGATAAGAATGGTGCTGCACTCCCTAACGCTCACTTGCTTGGACTGTTCTACCGTTTATGCAAACTGCTCTATTATCGTGTGAAACCTATATTCGTGTTTGACGGTTGTGTACCCCTTTTAAAACAGGAAACAATTGTACATAATTATAAAGAATTTAAAATAGCTTTTCGATAATGTTAAATTCTTTGCAGGCACGTCGTCACATGCAGCGTAACAAAGTGCGCAATGAGGCTGATCGAATACAAGGACTGCTCCTTCAGTCATTGGCCAAAGAAAGGGTAGTGCATCAAGTGCTCAGCGTCAATGCAGCAGACTTGATTTTGAAATCCAATAAGCGTGTAAGAAAAGATAGATCCATAGATGACCTCTTCAAGTTGCCCCAAATGCCTGAGCCAATTGAATTAACGATAGGAGAGGATGAACAAAATGACAGTGAAATTTACTTAAGCGATTCAATAGGAGATTGCTCTACTACTACAACGGAGGACAGTTCATTTGAAGAATCTGATCGATACCACAACTACAACGTAAACTTACAATGTATCGATGTCCGAAGCAAGCAGTTTAAGTCACTACCAGCAGATGTACGCCATGACATTCTTATTGATATCAAGGAAACACGAAAGCAATCATCATGGGGACGAATTCATGAATTGCCAGAGAAAACTGACGATTTCAGTTCATTCCAAATGAGGCGTTTACTGAAGAGGCGCGCAGTGCAGGAAAGCATTGAAGAAGTTGAGAAGGAAATGGGTGGTTGCTCATTAACATACAGTGAATTAAAAAAAGTATTTGCAGAGAAGGGCATCGTAGAAGGTACTTCAATCGTTAAAAGTAAGTGATAACATTATAATGGCCCAAGTTTGAGAATTGCTAAATGCTGGTGAATTTAAGTCAGGAAATGGGGATTTCATGACCGTAATGGGGTACCCTCTAATGTTGATCAAACGGTATACGGTATTATTATAGGGTCGTTGTTGCACATCGCGAAACGTTCCGAAATCGTGGAAATAATTTATATGTTACCACAGAATATACAATTATATAGAAGCCGCATTTGAATACAAAAATTGCAATTTGTGCTTGTGGTTTTCATGGAACGGAAGAAAATCTGGTAAGAGGCAAGAGAGTGGAGCTTGCTGTCATTTTTCACGTTTATCTCACTCTAAACATGGGTTCTTGCATAGAATACTTTGTTCTCTGCTTTGCACTATGATGAGCTTTTTTTTCTTGCTTATTGGTTTCCGTTTGGCTGAAGGAAAACAAAGTTCGGCATAAATCGGACACCGTACAAAACCGTGCCGAATCGTGTTGTTTTTGGCGCTGACCCCGGTTCCGGTTTTATAGCACTTTGAACTGTGTATATAATCGCTGATCTGATCTCCTAGGTACCGTTAGAAAGGGATTAAAAATATCCTCCATTTATGTTATATAAGATTTTATCGAGAAAATCCTATCGTTTTCGAGAAAATCGCTTTTTAAGATTTTTAGTACTTTTTTCCCAATTCATTCATTTTTATCTAAGTAAAATGCATAATTGAGAAACGTAGTTATCCCAATACTAAGAAAGTAGGGATCCTTAGCTTTCTTTAGAAATTTACTTCACCATGATCGGTGCAGGCATTTCTGCAAAACCCGCCATTTTGCTTGTATGAGATGCGCCTTCTATACAGGGTGTTTCGCATAAGAGGGGACAGAAGACTAGGACTTGCAGGTTGGGTCGAGACAAGAAAAAAATCGAATGGGAGGGGGGCGGGTCAATTTTCCCCTATTTAGACGGGAGGGGAAATCTTATAAAAATTCGACTTAACATCGAAAAAAAAAATATTAAAAAATAATGGTTTGACCTAGATAACTTTTGCTTGCTGATTTTCAAAGCCAAATATCCGCTTCTTAACATTCTTTTTAAATTAGGTTCCTATGTAAAACAGTTCTTGAGAAAATTAATGTCAAAGTTAAAATTTGGAATAAAAATTCCGAAAAAAAATTTTTGGTCGCAATTTTTTTTAAAAATAACGGTATTAACTGTAAATATTTTTCCAACCATAAAATTCTCTAATCAATTCTAGAGAGAATGCTTCAAACCGGAAGGATCTATGTTTTGTAGTTTCCGAGAAAACTGAAAATTACGAGGCATACTTTCCATTCAAATACCAATTTTTGGTTACTTGTGTTTTATTACTGGTGCAAAAATATGAAAAATACTGGTTTGGGGAAGGAGTTTAGATCGTAATTTTCACTTTTCTCGGAAACTACAAAACATAGATCCAAGCAAAAGTTATCTAGGTCAAACCATTATTTTTTAATATTTTTTTTTCGATGTTAAGTCGAATTTTTATAAAATGGGCCCTCCCGTCTAAGCGGGGGGAAATTGACCCCCCCCCCCCCCCCTCCCATATGATTTTTGTCTTGTCGCGACCCAACCTAGAAGTCCTAGCCTTCTGTCTAGAGTTGGGTAGTTCGTGAACGAACTAGCTCAATTGAACGAATCACTTGCGTGAACTATGAGATCTAGTTCACAGTTCTTAGTTCTTTTAGTTCACTCGGTCTTTTAGTTCAGTCGCTCTTTTAGTTCACTCGGTTTTTTAGCTCAGTCGCTCTTTTAGTTCACTCGGTCGTTTAGTTCAGTCGCTCATTTAGTTCACTCGGTCTTCTAGTTCACTCGTTCTTTTAGTTCAGCAGTTCGTTAGTTCATTTCAGTTCAGCTGCTCGTTAGTTTTTCTGTATGTTTCAGTTGGTTAGATTAATTTCAGAGGATGTTTCCATACGAAATTTTTATTTGAAATCTTGGCACAATTCAGGCATAATGACATTACTCCGATTTTGTAGTTATTTTTGTTGTTGCTTGTTGGAACCAACAATATGAGTTCGTGGAGCTCTCGTCTTGTTTCCGCGTTATGTCCCTTTAACAAAAAATTAATGAATGGAAAAAAATGTTACTAAAAATCTAACAATATATAATTTAATCATGTATTCAGTATTAGACATTAATACCAAAATTAAATATAATTTTGCCAATTAACCAAGTAAAGTACTGAACTAAATGAGCGAACGAACTATTGAACTAAATGACCGAGTGAACTATATGAGCGAACTAGTTCATGACAGCTGATTGAACAGCCCAACACTACTTCTGTCCCCTCTTATGCGAAACACTGTATAATTGCATATTCTTTAATAGTTATCGAGACAGTCTACAGTGTCCCTTGAGTACAAATACGGTTTTGGGTAATGCTAACTTATATTATGCTTATATACTTATATTATAAATATTTGTTAACATTTAAATAATATTGTTATGTGTCAAATATTGTTACGGATAAAATAATAGGAGGTAGCAATAATTTTGCTACAATTATGATGTGACTTTTTGATCCCTTGCTGAATGATTGCTGTGGATTTAATAGTCTCAAATTAATACAAGCTTTACCCATTTATATTCGTACGCAGTTGTTTTAGGTTATTCAATTCAATTCAATTTATTTTAACTTTATCGTATGAGTACAATAAGAAAATGCTTTCTTTTATAGTACAAAACTTTCAGTAACACGTTTTGAGAAAAATTAAAAATAGATTAAACAATACAGGGTGTAACGCATAAGGTACGCCAAAAAGCTAGCGCTCAGTTGGTACTCTCTACCATAGTCCTTCTTTTCAAACAACAACCGCCATCTATACGTCAGGTCGGGTACTTCTGGGACTACCCTCGTATGTCCAGCATGAAAACAAAACTGATTGGCCTAAACTCATCGGGCTCAACTCTTTTCGATTTTTTAGGCAAGGGTATGACAATGGCATTTTTCCAGCATAGCAAGTGGAATAGGGAAGTTTGAAGTTGTAAAACTGGTTTATAACATGGGTACAAGAACCAATGATGCATGCCAAAATTATCTTATCAACTTTAGTCTTAGAGTTTTTAGCGGCGACTTTAATACTTCAGACTCACAGCAGATAATTAAAATATATAAATAGAAGAATAATCGTTTAGAAGATTACGGTGAATTGTAGTACGGGCAGCATTGTTACTATCATTGTTATCAGCACAATACATCAATAAAAGCAAAATAAAATTATTAAAATACATTGTACTTATTGACAAATAAATAAAACACTTAGGGCCAGTTTTTCAATGCTCGTTTAAATGTCGTTTAAACGACGTTTACTTAAACGTCAAATAAAAGTTAAGATTAAGACGAAAACTGAGATTAAGACGAGCACGGGTTTTACAGTGCGAGTTTAACTTATCAACTTATAGGTTGATGTTTCAACCTATTTTGGCAGCACCTGTCAATATTTTCATTTTTATAAGGAGAACAGCTGTTCTGGTGCAAATAAAGAAAATTGTTAGCATATTATTGAACAAAGGTAAATTTCTGTACTCCAAAGAAACAGCTATTTCTTAAGTGCGTGATTTCGTAAATCCGACGATAACTTAGCAAAGATCTGAACCCAAAACGCGAATACGAATTCGTAATTTCTACCCATTCCAAAGTAATGGCTTCAATTGTAGCGCTCTTTTGTTCAACGAAATATATATTTTGAGCAACAAATTTACATATTTCGAGAGAATAATATATATACTTCAAAGATTACGCCTACTTTTGAAAAAATTTTAAAATTTGTGGAAGTGAGGTGTCTCCGACGGTGAAGCTTCTTCCCCAATATTCAGCGATAAGTTTTGTTCTACGAAAAACATAACTTGGCCAAGTGGAATATAAGGTTCGATAGCCTACTTCAATACCTTTCATAATCAGTAAAAACTTTTAGTGCACTCGGAAGGGTTTGGTCACCATGGTCATTTGAAGTTGGCCTTACCCAGTGCAATTGTGTTATCTTCATGATTTTTCAGAGAAAAATTTTCTTCAACGAAAAACATAACTTGGTCAAGTGGAATATAAGGTTCGATAGCCTACTCTAATACCTTTCATAATCAGTAAAAACATTTAGTGCACTCGGAAGGGTTTGGTCACCATGGTCATTTGAAGTTGGCCTTACCCAGTGCAATTTTTCATGATTTTTCAGCGAAAAATTTTCTTCAACGAAAAACATAACTTGGCCAAGTGGAATATAAGGATCGATAGCCTACTTCAATACCTTTCAGAATCAGTAAAAACTTTTAGTGCACTCGGAAGGGTTTGGTCACCATGGTCATTTGAAGTTGGCCTTACCCAGTGCAATTGTGTTATCTTCATGATTTTTCAGCGAAAAATTTTCTTCAACGAAAAACATAACTTGGCCAAGTGGAATATAAGGTTCGATAGCCTACTCTAATACCTTTCAGAATCAGTAAAAACATTTAGTGCACTCGGAAGGGTTTGGTCACCATGGTCATTTGAAGTTGGCCTTACCCACTGCAATTTTTCATGATTTTTCAGCGAAAAATTTTCTTCAACGAAAAACATAACTTGGCCAAGTGGAATATAAGGTTCGATAGCCTACTCTAATACCTTTCATAATCAGTAAAAACATTTAGTGCACTCGGAAGGGTTTGGTCACCATGGTCATTTGAAGTTGGCCTTACCCAGTGCAATTGTGTTATCTTCATGATTTTTCAGAGAAAAATTTTCTTCAACGAAAAACATAACTTGGCCAAGTGGAATATAAGGTTCGATAGCCTACTCTAATACCTTTCATAATCAGTAAAAACATTTAGTGCACTCGGAAGGGTTTGGTCACCATGGTCATTTGAAGTTGGCCTTACCCAGTGCAATTGTGTTATCTTCATGATTTTTCAGCGAAAAATTTTCTTCAACGAAAAACATAACTTGGCCAAGTGGAATATAAGGATCGATAGCCTACTTCAATACCTTTCAGAATCAGTAAAAACTTTTAGTGCACTCGGAAGGGTTTGGTCACCATGGTCATTTGAAGTTGGCCTTACCCAGTGCAATTGTGTTATCTTCATGATTTTTCAGAGAAAAATTTTCTTCAACGAAAAACATAACTTGGCCAAGTGGAATATAAGGTTCGATAGCCTACTCCAATACCTTTCAGAATCAGTAAAAACTTTTAGTGCACTCGGAAGGGTTTGGTCACCATGGTCATTTGAAGTTGGCCTTACCCACTGCAATTTTTCATGATTTTTCAGCGAAAAATTTTCTTCAACGAAAAACATAACTTGGCCAAGTGGAATATAAGGTTCGATAGCCTACTCTAATACCTTTCAGAATCAGTAAAAACATTTAGTGCACTCGGAAGGGATTGGTCATCATGGTCATTTGAAGTTGGCCTTACCCACTGCAATTTTTCATGATTTTTCAGCGAAAAATTTTCTTCAACGAAAAACATAACTTGGCCAAGTGGAATATAAGGTTCGATAGCCTACTTCAATACCTTTCAGAATCAGTAAAAACTTTTAGTGCACTCGGAAGGGTTTGGTCACCATGGTCATTTGAAGTTGGCCTTACCCACTGCAATTTTTCATGATTTTTCAGCGAAAAATTTTCTTCAACGAAAAACATAACTTGGCCAAGTGGAATATAAGGTTCGATAGCCTACTTCAATACCTTTCAGAATCAGTAAAAACTTTTAGTGCACTCGGAAGGGTTTGGTCACCATGGTCATTTGAAGTTGGCCTTACCCAGTGCAATTTTTCATGATTTTTCAGCGAAAAAATTTCTTCAACGAAAAACATAACTTGGCCAAGTGGAATATAAGGTTCGATAGCCTACTTCAATACCTTTCATAATCAGTAAAAACTTTTAGTGCACTCGGAAGGGTTTGGTCACCATGGTCATTTGAAGTTGGCCTTACCCAGTGCAATTTTTCATGATTTTTCAGCGAAAAATTTTCTTCAACGAAAAACATAACTTGGCCGAGTGGAATATAACGTTCGATAGCCTACTTCAATACCTTTCAGAATCAGTATAAACTTTTAGTGCACTCGGAAGGGTTTGGTCACCATGGTCATTTGAAGTTGGCCTTACCCAGTGCAATTTTTCATGATTTTTCAGCGAAAAATTTTCTTCAACGAAAAACATAACTTGGCCAAGTGGAATATAAGGTTCGATAGCCTACTTCAATACCTTTCATAATCAGTAAAAACTTTTAGTGCACTCGGAAGGGTTTGGTCACCATGGTCATTTGAAGTTGGCCTTACCCAGTGCAATTGTGTTATCTTCATGCTTTTTCAGCGAAAAATTTTCTTCAACGAAAAACATAACTTGGCCAAGTGGAATATAAGGTTCGATAGTCTACTCCAATACCTTTCAGAATCAGTAAAAACTTTTAGTGCACTCGGAAGGGTTTGGTCACCATGGTCATTTGAAGTTGGCCTTACCCAGTGCAAGTTTTCATGATTTTTCAGCGAAAAATTTTCTTCAACGAAAAACATAACTTGGCCAAGTGGAATATAAGGTTCGATAGCCTACTCCAATACCTTTCAGAATCAGTAAAAACTTTTAGTGCATTCGGAAGGGTTTGGTCACCATGGTCATTTGAAGTTGGCCTTACCCAGTGCAAGTTTTCATGATTTTTCAGCGAAAAATTTTCTTCAACGAAAAACATAACTTGGCCAAGTGGAATATAAGGTTGGATAGCCTACTCCAATACCTTTCAGAATCAGTAAAAACTTTTAGTGCACTCGGAAGGGTTTGGTCACCATGGTCATTTGAAGTTGGCCTTACCCAGTGCAATTGTGTTATCTTCATGATTTTTCAGCGAAAAATTTTCTTCAACGAAAAACATAACTTGGCCAAGTGGAATATAAGGTTCGATAGCCTACTCCAATACCTTTCAGAATCAGTAAAAACTTTTAGTGCACTCGGAAGGGTTTGGTCACCATGGTCATTTGAAGTTGGCCTTACCCAGTGCAATTTTTCATGATTTTTCAGCGAAAAATTTTCTTCAACGAAAAACATAACTTGGCCGAGTGGAATATAACGTTCGATAGCCTACTTCAATACCTTTCAGAATCAGTAAAAACTTTTAGTGCACTCGGAAGGGTTTGGTCACCATGGTCATTTGAAGTTGGCCTTACCCAGTGCAATTTTTCATGATTTTTCAGCGAAAAATTTTCTTCAACGAAAAACATAACTTGGCCAAGTGGAATATAAGGTTCGATAGCCTACTTCAATACCTTTCATAATCAGTAAAAACTTTTAGTGCACTCGGAAGGGTTTGGTCACCATGGTCATTTGAAGTTGGCCTTACCCAGTGCAATTTTTCATGATTTTTCAGCGAAAAATTTTCTTCAACGAAAAACATAACTTGGCCGAGTGGAATATAACGTTCGATAGCCTACTTCAATACCTTTCAGAATCAGTAAAAACTTTTAGTGCACTCGGAAGGGTTTGGTCACCATGGTCATTTGAAGTTGGCCTTACCCACTGCAATTTTTCATGATTTTTCAGAGAAAAATTTTCTTCAACAAAAAACATAACTTGGCCAAGTGGAATATAAGGTTCGATAGCCTACTTCAATACCTTTCAGAATCAGTAAAAACTTTTAGTGCACTCGGAAGGGTTTGGTCACCATGGTCATTTGAAGTTGGCCTTACCCAGTGCAATTTTTCATGATTTTTCAGGGAAAAATTATCTTCAACGATAAACATAACTTGGCCAAGTGGAATATAAGGTTCGATAGCCTACTTCAATACCTTTCAGAATCAGTAAAAACTTTTAGTGTACTCGGAAGGGTTTGGTCACCATGGTCATTTGAAGTTGGCCTTACCCAGTGCAATTTTTCATGATTTTTCAGAGAAAAATTTTCTTCAACGAAAAACATAACTTGGCCAAGTGGAATATAAGGTTCGATAGCCTACTTCAATACCTTTCAGAATCAGTAAAAACTTTTAGTGCACTCGGAAGGGTTTGGTCACCATGGTCATTTGAAGTTGGCCTTACCCAGTGCAATTTTTCATGATTTTTCAGGGAAAAATTTTCTTCAACGAAAAACATAACTTGGCCAAGTGGAATATAAGGTTCGATAGCCTACTTCAATACCTTTCAGAATCAGTAAAAACTTTTAGTGCACTCGGAAGGGTTTGGTCACCATGGTCATTTGAAGTTGGCCTTACCCAGTGCAATTTTTCATGATTTTTCAGAGAAAAATTTTCTTCAACGAAAAACATAACTTGGCCAAGTGGAATATAAGGTTCGATAGCCTACTTCAATACCTTTCAGAATCAGTAAAAACTTTTAGTGCACTGGGAAGGGTTTGGTCACCATGGTCATTTGAAGTTGGCCTTACCCACTGCAATTTTTCATGATTTTTCAGAGAAAAATTTTCTTCAACGAAAAACATAACTTGGCCAAGTGGAATATAAGGTTCGATAGTCTACTCCAATACCTTTCAGAATCAGTAAAAACTTTTAGTGCACTCGGAAGGGTTTGGTCACCATGGTCATTTGAAGTTGGCCTTACCCAGTGCAATTTTTCATGATTTTTCAGCGAAAAATTTTCTTCAACGAAAAACATAACTTGGCCAAGTGGAATATAAGGTTCGATAGCCTACTTCAATACCTTTCAGAATCAGTAAAAACTTTTAGTGCACTCGGAAGGGTTTGGTCACCATGGTCATTTGAAGTTGGCCTTACCCAGTGCAATTTTTCATGATTTTTCAGAGAAAAATTTTCTTCAACGAAAAACATAACTTGGCCAAGTGGAATATAAGGTT
The DNA here is from genome assembly GCA_943737955.2 of Myopa tessellatipennis. Taxonomy (NCBI): domain Eukaryota; kingdom Metazoa; phylum Arthropoda; class Insecta; order Diptera; family Conopidae; genus Myopa; species Myopa tessellatipennis. The sequence goes on along the minus strand of OX031316.1, from coordinate 50,194,315 downwards.
CGATAGCCTACTTCAATACCTTTCAGAATCAGTAAAAACTTTTAGTGCACTCGGAAGGGTTTGGTCACCATGGTCATTTGAAGTTGGCCTTACCCAGTGCAATTTTTCATGATTTTTCAGAGAAAAATTTTCTTCAACGAAAAACATAACTTGGCCAAGTGGAATATAAGGTTCGATAGCCTACTTCAATACCTTTCAGAATCAGTAAAAACTTTTAGTGCACTCGGAAGGGTTTGGTCACCATGGTCATTTGAAGTTGGCCTTACCCAGTGCAATTTTTCATGATTTTTCAGAGAAAAATTTTCTTCAACGAAAAACATAACTTGGCCAAGTGGAATATAAGGTTCGATAGCCTACTTCAATACCTTTCAGAATCAGTAAAAACTTTTAGTGCACTCGGAAGGGTTTGGTCACCATGGTCATTTGAAGTTGGCCTTACCCAGTGCAATTTTTCATGATTTTTCAGGGAAAAATTTTCTTCAACGAAAAACATAACTTGGCCAAGTGGAATATAAGGTTCGATAGCCTACTTCAATACCTTTCAGAATCAGTAAAAACTTTTAGTGCACTCGGAAGGGTTTGGTCACCATGGTCATTTGAAGTTGGCCTTACCCAGTGCAATTTTTCATGATTTTTCAGAGAAAAATTTTCTTCAACGAAAAACATAACTTGGCCAAGTGGAATATAAGGTTCGATAGCCTACTTCAATACCTTTCAGAATCAGTAAAAACTTTTAGTGCACTGGGAAGGGTTTGGTCACCATGGTCATTTGAAGTTGGCCTTACCCACTGCAATTTTTCATGATTTTTCAGAGAAAAATTTTCTTCAACGAAAAACATAACTTGGCCAAGTGGAATATAAGGTTCGATAGTCTACTCCAATACCTTTCAGAATCAGTAAAAACTTTTAGTGCACTCGGAAGGGTTTGGTCACCATGGTCATTTGAAGTTGGCCTTACCCAGTGCAATTTTTCATGATTTTTCAGAGAAAAATTTTCTTCAACGAAAAACATAACTTGGCCAAGTGGAATATAAGGTTCGATAGCCTACTTCAATACCTTTCAAAATCAGTAAAAACTTTTAGTGCACTCGGAAGGGTTTGGTCACCATGGTCATTTGAAGTTGGCCTTACCCACTGCAATTTTTCATGATTTTTCAGAGAAAAATTTTCTTCAACGAAAAACATAACTTGGCCAAGTGGAATATAAGGTTCGATAGTCTACTCCAATACCTTTCAGAATCAGTAAAAACTTTTAGTGCACTCGGAAGGGTTTGGTCACCATGGTCATTTGAAGTTGGCCTTACCCAGTGCAATTTTTCATGATTTTTCAGCGAAAAATTTTCTTCAACGAAAAACATAACTTGGCCAAGTGGAATATAACGTTCGATAGCCTACTTCAATACCTTTCATAATCAGTAAAAACTTTTAGTGCACTCGGAAGGGTTTGGTCACCATGGTCATTTGAAGTTGGCCTTACCCAGTGCAATTGTGTTATCTTCATGATTTTTCAGCGAAAAATTTTCTTCAACGAAAAACATAACTTGGCCAAGTGGAATATAACGTTCGATAGCCTACTTCAATACCTTTCATAATCAGTAAAAACTTTTAGTGCACTCGGAAGGGTTTGGTCACCATGGTCATTTGAAGTTGGCCTTACCCAGTGCAATTGTGTTATCTTCATGATTTTTCAGCGAAAAATTTTCTTCAACGAAAAACATAACTTGGCCAAGTGGAATATAAGGTTCGATAGTCTACTCCAATACCTTTCAGAATCAGTAAAAACTTTTAGTGCACTCGGAAGGGTTTGGTCACCATGGTCATTTGAAGTTGGCCTTACCCAGTGCAATTTTTCATGATTTATCAGCGAAAAATTTTCTTCAACGAAAAACATAACTTGGCCAAGTGGAATATATGGTTCGATAGCCTACTCCAATACCTTTCAGAGTCAGTAAAAACTTTTAGTGCATTCGGAAGGGTTTGGTCACCATGGTCATTTGAAGTTGGCCTTACCCAGTGCAAGTTTTCATGATTTTTCAGCGAAAAATTTTCTTCAACGAAAAACATAACTTGGCCAAGTGGAATATAAGGTTCGATAGCCTACTCCAATACCTTTCAGAATCAGTAAAAACTTTTAGTGCACTCGGAAGGGTTTGGTCACCATGGTCATTTGAAGTTGGCCTTACCCAGTGCAATTTTTCATGATTTTTCAGAGAAAAATTTTCTTCAACGAAAAACATAACTTGGCCAAGTGGAATATAAGGTTCGATAGTCTACTCCAATACCTTTCAGAATCAGTAAAAACTTTTAGTGCACTCGGAAGGGTTTGGTCACCATGGTCATTTGAAATTGGCCTTACCCAGTGCAATTTTTCATGATTTTTCAGAGAAAAATGTTCTTCAACGAAAAACATAACTTGGCCAAGTGGAATATAAGGTTCGATAGTCTACTCCAATACCTTTCAGAATCAGTAAAAACGTTTAGTGCACTCGGAAGGGTTTGGTCACCATGGTCATTTGAAGTTGGCCTTACCCAGTGCAATTTTTCATGATTTTTCAGCGAAAAATTTTCTTCAACGAAAAACATAACTTGGTCAAGTGGAATATAAGGTTCGATAGCCTACTCCAATACCTTTCAGAATCAGTAAAAACTTTTAGTGCACTCGGAAGGGTTTGGTCACCATGGTCATTTGAAGTTGGCCTTACCCACTGCAATTTTTCATGATTTTTCAGAGAAAAATTTTCTTCAACGAAAAACATAACTTGGCCAAGTGGAATATAAGGTTCGATAGTCTACTCCAATACCTTTCAGAATCAGTAAAAACTTTTAGTGCACTCGGAAGGGTTTGGTCACCATGGTCATTTGAAGTTGGCCTTACCCAGTGCAATTTTTCATGATTTTTCAGAGAAAAATTTTCTTCAACGAAAAACATAACTTGGCCAAGTGGAATATAAGGTTCGATAGTCTACTCCAATACCTTTCAGAATCAGTAAAAACTTTTAGTGCACTCGGAAGGGTTTGGTCACCATGGTCATTTGAAGTTGGCCTTACCCAGTGCAATTTTTCATGATTTTTCAGCGAAAAATTTTCTTCAACGAAAAACATAACTTGGCCAAGTGGAATATAAGGTTCGATAGCCTACTTCAATACCTTTCAGAATCAGTAAAAACTTTTAGTGCACTCGGAAGGGTTTGGTCACCATGGTCATTTGAAGTTGGCCTTACCCACTGCAATTTTTCATGATTTTTCAGAGAAAAATGTTCTTCAACGAAAAACATAACTTGGCCAAGTGGAATATAAGGTTCGATAGCCTACTCCAATACCTTTCAGAATCAGTAAAAAATTTTAGTGCACTCGGAAGGGTTTGGTCACCATGGTCATTTGAAGTTGGCCTTACCCAGTGCAATTTTTCATGATTTTTCAGCGAAAAATTTTCTTCAAATATTAAAATACTTAAAATCGGATAATTAAAATAATATAATCAAATAAAAAATAATAAAATAATTATTACTGATTTCGATAACCGCTTCTTCACCTTTTTTTTAGTTATGTTTCTATGCCAAAAAGTTGTTGAGAAAATGAAGGCCAAAATTGAAAATTTTATATAAATAAAAAAAAGGTTTTGGTCCCAATTTTTTGAAACTGTATTAAGTGTAGAATTTCTAGACAAAATAAACCGAAATGATCTGTATCCAATAGTTTCTGAGATAATTAAAAATGACCAATTATATTATATTATACTTCTTCCCAAGGAAGCTCTTTTTGGATGATTTTTGCAGTATTTTTAGAGTAAGGAAGAATTTCTTTATGGGCAGGCAAGAATTTTGCGAGGTAGTTTTCAATTTTCGATTTTTTTCCTTGTCGCGATATGTTCTGGTTTTTTGGTGCTACACCCTGTATATATATATACTTTATATATATGTAATATGAAACAATGTCCATAGAATGCTATACCGTTCTCAGAACTTGTGAAATTTCCTGACTTGAGTGAGCGAACGTAGGTTTCTTTTGCTTCAATATCACGCAATTTAGAACAAAACTCCGTTATGAACAACAATAAGGAGAATTCGGCGAATTTTTTAGGTTCCACTCTTTCACTTTCAACAAAAATGTAACTTTGATTTCAATCCGTTGAGATCAATCGCGCTCTAACGTCTCATGTGTAAAGATAATTTGGTGATAATGGAAAACGACAAATATTCAAATTATTTTTTAAAATTTTCTCTATATAACATTACAAAGAGTGAAGGTTTTAATTCAAAAAAAATAGAACGGTATTTCAACAACAATGATTATTTTCAAACAATTTTTAATAACTATAAAATGTGGCAAAACAGTGTGAAATATAAAAAACGAACCACAAGGCACAATTTCAACAACAATAAACGAAATAGGAAACGAATTTCATCTCTTTTTAGAAGAATGGTAAGTTGTGTATGACGCATATGAAAGAAGACAATTTTGAATTTTGTGAGGTTAATATGAAATATAAGGCTAAACCGAAAAAAGAGCTCTACAAAGAGTTAAGTTTACGTTAATAAAATTAATGTATACATATATCTGTCTATAAATAAAGTGTGTGAAGTTAAATACGTCGCGTACTTTAACAGAGAACTGTTAACTCCGCTGTTATTGACTTCCTAGCGGCGAGTGTACCAGATAAGTTTGCCGAGATGAGACCTAAGCCGTATGAAGAGTCACAGTCAGAAATATTTATGAATCAAAAATCAAAACAAAACCCAATCCCCATTTTTCTTAAAATAAATTATGAAAGTGGCTTTATATTATATTACATATACAAGGTGTTGTATAAAAGATGCCACTGTTGGAAAACCATGCTTAGTCGTTGATGAAACCTACAGTGACTAAAAGCGAATGAAAAGCCTTTACCTGTAGGAAAATGGTTGGGAAGGTTATAGCCAAAATTTTTTAAACCAAAATTCATCAACGCACCAAGCATGGTTTTCCAGCAGATGCATCTTTTATACAACACCTGGACCTTGTACATTTTCATACGGCTTAGATCTCATCTCGGCAAACTCATCTGGTACACTCGCAGCTAGGAAGTCAAAAACAGCGGTGTTAACAATTCTCTGTTAAAGTTCGCAACGTCGCGATCTCAACAGAGAACAGAACTATGTTAAAGTTTGCGACGTATTTAGCTTCACGCACTTACATATATAAATAACTACACAACTTTTTGCTCTTTGTGTTGCAGGCAGCAACAAATTATGATTATGCAGCCGATTTTAAACAATTTGAAAACTTGTGCTTAATACAAGATGAAGCGACTCTTATAAAAATGACAAAATCTTTGTCAGGTATAAATATTTATGAAGCAGATAAACAACATTCATTAGAAATACAGATTCCAAATTTCGGCAATTCTAATAGTCTGCCATATGAACTAATAGACAGTTACGTGTTTGGAAGTAAACACAATGAAACGCCAATAGAGAATATTCGTGAACTGTACAAGCAGTGGAACAATGTATGCGAAATAAATTTCACAAGTAACGGAATTAATAAAAAAGATCCTGTGAGGCGTTTTTATGCTAGGTGCATATACTGTAGTTGCAAGAAATTTAAATTTGTGGTTCGCCTGTCAGATAACATATCTGTAAAAGTATTTTCAAACATAGCAAATATAATACATCAAAAAAATGGGAGGAAACGTCAACAGATTCGCGCAGTTCGCAGAACCATTGCAAAAAGCGAACTAGCCCATCAGTTCGCTTCAAACTGGCGCGATTCAAAACTACGCCAGCAATCACTCTTCCTTTGCAAACTTGGAAATGTTCAAGGTGTCCCCAATCTGCAAACAGCAAGAAAAATAAAATCGGAAGCAAATCGTGCTCAAGATAGAGATGGTGACGCATTTTTAGACCTAGTTAAGATGAGAAGGGATTCAAAGTATAAAAGCTTTATTCAAAGAGTTTCTGAACCACTTCAAATTTATTTATGGTCTAAAACTCAGCTTGAATTAATCCAAAAAAAATCGAAGTTACTTTTAAAAAAAAAGCAGAAATTCGATATTCATGGACGCAACGGGCGGAATAGTGCGCAAAACAGAAAAAGAAACGAAAAGGCTTTTTCTATATAGCATTATAATTCATGTAAAAAATATGGATAAAAATGACGCAGGTATTCTGTTTCCGGTTGCAGAAGCTTTTTTATGTAGCCATTTTTCGGAGGACATTGAGTGCTTTTTATTGAACTTGAGAGTTTTTTGCTTAAAAAACAAAATTATGTGGCCGATAGCAAAACGCATAGTCATAGATTGGAGCTTCGCCAGCATGACTGCTTGCATAAGGGTTTTTAATGTAAAATCAAAAATGTCGTCCATAAAAACCTATTTAGCTGCGTGTTTCGAATTTTGCGTTGCTCTAAAAACAAAAACTAAAGGAAAATTAAAATTCGTAGTAATTCAAATATGTTGCAGCCACTTTTTAAAAATTGTATTTAAGGATGTGGATGATTATTTTAAGGACGAAAAATTAAATTATGCTGTTAAAAAATATATTGGAATTGCAGTGAATATTTCTTTTATCACGGACTTCTTTTCATGGTACGATGCAATCACCACTATTCTTATAAACACTACAAAGTCGAAAAAATTTTTTAAATCACTTCAGTATTTGAAAAGCTTAACTACAAATAACGTTGAAGAAATCAACCCAAGCAGTGTCCCAATTAGTCAAATAGATGAATTTAAAAATGCAGATTTGAACAATATTTACAAAAGCAGTCGCTTTTACATTAAATCACTACAGTTATTTCTGAAAATTCAAAAAGATGCTCATATTGGCAAAGGTGGTGCACCTAATGAGTTTTATAACTGTCGATTGGCAGATGTGATATTGAAAAAGTATTGCCCTTATGCGCCTATGTGGACTAATATGATGGGATACCATCTGGAAACCACAAACAAAACAAGAATATCAAATGGCCCTGTGGAAGCATATTTTTCCAAGCAGAAATTGTATTTGTTGGAGGGCAAAAAAAATGTGCGGCCTACTGAATATGTGCGCATATCGGCTAATTACATACAGGCAAAAACCAATGAACTTCTAAATTTGTATCCAGATTTGTCAGAAAATTCGGTGATAGAAAATGATTGCGACAGCGAAGATGTAAAGCCCCACGTTTCAAAATTAGTGGAAGACAAATGGAAAAGAGCTCCAAAAAAATCCGCGAATATTATTGAATCTGCTCAAACGAAAAAAATTTTTAAAAATATTGATAAGGAAGAAAATATAAAGAAGGAAAATTATTATTCGATAAAAAAACTGCCTCGACAACTACGGGATATACGTTTTTATCTAAATGATTACAGCAATATTTTCTCAAGTATTTACACAGAGTCCTTTATGCGCTATGGAACATTGGATTTAGTGGAGCTTTGTTCCCTTGATGGTGTTGAAGAACTGTATAACAATATTGTGGAAATATACAGTCATTTAATTGTTTATAGTTTAAAAATTAAAAACGTATTCATAAGTATGTGCGTACAGGGAAACGAGATTTTTAGTGAGAAGAGCGTGAGCGATATTGCTATTGAAAAATTTTTGCAAATTGAAGGCAATAACATGGTCTTCATACCAATATTAAAATATAGGCACTTTACCCTAGTTTACGTTAATGTAATTAAAAAAACGTTCACGTATATTGATCCCCTTGGCGAAAAAGAACTCACAAAAAATGCAATGTTCCAAAGGTTTTTGAAAATATTAATGTTGCTGAAAGTGAGCACAAAAAATTGGAAGATAGAAAGCATTGAGCATGACATACAGATCAACAGCTATAACTGTGGCGTACATATATGTCAGTTCATCGAAGCACTATTAAAAGGCGAAAAGCTCACCAATTTAGAAAAACCAACACAATATCGGAAACAGATTAAAGCGACACTCATAGAATATTTCAATAACACACACGACACATGTTTTCACTGCGAAAGGAGGAAGACCGACAAGTATCTAAGTTGTCGAGACTGCTCTAGAGTGATAGATGATTATTGTCTTGTAAAAATATATGGTACCCGATATGAAACCGAAGTTGTTAATAAAAAATCATTTATATGCCTATTATGTAAATATTAATAAATAATATAATATATAATATATATACTAATGAAAAATAAATGTAATACAATATATGTATGTATATAGATATACGTGGAATGTTTGTTTTTCTTATGTTTATGTTTTTCTGGGTAATGATTCTGAAAGGTATTGGGGTAGGCTATCGAACCTTATATTCCACTTGGCCAAGTTATGTTTTTCGTTGAAGAAAATTTTTCTCTGAAAAATCATGAAAAATTGCACTGGGTAAGGCCAACTTCAAATGACCATGGTGACCAAACCCTTCCGAGTGCACTAAAAGTTTTTACTGATTCTGAAAGGTATTGAAGTAGGCTATCGAACCTTATATTCCACTTGGCCAAGTTATGTTTTTCGTTGAAGAAAATTTTTCGCTGAAAAATCATGAAGATAACACAATTGCACTGGGTAAGGCCAACTTCAAATGACCATGGTGACCAAACCCTTCCGAGTGCACTAAAAGTTTTTACTGATTCTGAAAGGTATTGAAGTAGGCTATCGATCCTTATATTCCACTTGGCCAAGTTATGTTTTTCGTTGAAGAAAATTTTTCGCTGAAAAATCATGAAAAATTGCACTGGGTAAGGCCAACTTCAAATGACCATGGTGACCAAACCCTTCCGAGTGCACTAAATGTTTTTACTGATTATGAAAGGTATTAGAGTAGGCTATTGAACCTTATATTCCACTTGGCCAAGTTATGTTTTTCGTTGAAGAAAATTTTTCTCTGAAAAATCATGAAGATAACACAATTGCACTGGGTAAGGCCAACTTCAAATGACCATGGTGACCAAACCCTTCCGAGTGCACTAAATGTTTTTACTGATTATGAAAGGTATTAGAGTAGGCTATCGAACCTTATATTCCACTTGGCCAAGTTATGTTTTTCGTTGAAGAAAATTTTTCTCTGAAAAATCATGAAAAATTGCAGTGGGTAAGGCCAACTTCAAATGACCATGGTGACCAAACCCTTCCGAGTGCACTAAATGTTTTTACTGATTCTGAAAGGTATTAGAGTAGGCTATCGAACCTTATATTCCACTTGGCCAAGTTATGTTTTTCGTTGAAGAAAATTTTTCTCTGAAAAATCATGAAAAATTGCACTGGGTAAGGCCAACTTCAAATGACCACGGTGACCAAACCCTTCCGAGTGCACTAAAAGTTTTTACTGATTATGAAAGGTATTGAAGTAGGCTATCGAACATTATATTCCACTTGGCCAAGTTATGTTTTTCGTTGAAGAAAATTTTTCGCTGAAAAATCATGAAGATAACACAATTGCACTGGGTAAGGCCAACTTCAAATGACCATGGTGACCAAACCCTTCCGAGTGCACTAAAAGCTTTTACTGATTCTGAAAGGTATTGAAGTAGGCTATCGATCCTTATATTCCACTTGGCCAAGTTATGTTTTTCGTTGAAGAAAATTTTTCGCTGAAAAATCATGAAAAATTGCACTGGGTAAGGCCAACTTCAAATGACCATGGTGACCAAACCCTTCCGAGTGCACTAAATGTTTTTACTGATTATGAAAGGTATTAGAGTAGGCTATCGAACCTTATATTCCACTTGGCCAAGTTATGTTTTTCGTTGAAGAAAATTTTTCTCTGAAAAATCATGAAAAATTGCACTGGGTAAGGCCAACTTCAAATGACCATGGTGACCAAACCCTTCCGAGTGCACTAAAAGTTTTTACTGATTCTGAAAGGTATTGAAGTAGGCTATCGAACCTTATATTCCACTTGGCCAAGTTATGTTTTTCGTTGAAGAAAATTTTTCGCTGAAAAATCATGAAAAATTGCACTGGGTAAGGCCAACTTCAAATGACCATGGTGACCAAACCCTTCCGAGTGCACTAAAAGTTTTTACTGATTATGAAAGGTATTGAAGTAGGCTATCGAACCTTATATTCCACTTGGCCAAGTTATGTTTTTCGTTGAAGAAAATTTTTCGCTGAAAAATCATGAAGATAACACAATTGCACTGGGTAAGGCCAACTTCAAATGACCATGGTGACCAAACCCTTCCGAGTGCACTAAAAGTTTTTACTGATTCTGAAAGGTATTGAAGTAGGCTATCGAACCTTATATTCCACTTGGCCAAGTTATGTTTTTCGTTGAAGAAAATTTTTCGCTGAAAAATCATGAAAAATTGCACTGGGTAAGGCCAACTTCAAATGACCATGGTGACCAAACCCTTCCGAGTGCACTAAATGTTTTTACTGATTATGAAAGGTATTAGAGTAGGCTATCGAACCTTATATTCCACTTGGCCAAGTTATGTTTTTCGTTGAAGAAAATTTTTCTCTGAAAAATCATGAAGATAACACAATTGCACTGGGTAAGGCCAACTTCAAATGACCATGGTGACCAAACCCTTCCGAGTGCACTAAAAGTTTTTACTGATTCTGAAAGGTATTGAAGTAGGCTATCGATCCTTATATTCCACTTGGCCAAGTTATGTTTTTCGTTGAAGAAAATTTTTCGCTGAAAAATCATGAAGATAACACAATTGCACTGGGTAAGGCCAACTTCAAATGACCATGGTGACCAAACCCTTCCGAGTGCACTAAAAGTTTTTACTGATTCTGAAAGGTATTGAAGTAGGCTATCGATCCTTATATTCCACTTGGCCAAGTTATGTTTTTCGTTGAAGAAAATTTTTCGCTGAAAAATCATGAAAAATTGCACTGGGTAAGGCCAACTTCAAATGACCATGGTGACCAAACCCTTCCGAGTGCACTAAAAGTTTTTACTGATTCTGAAAGGTATTGAAGTAGGCTATCGAACCTTATATTCCACTTGGCCAAGTTATGTTTTTCGTTGAAGAAAATTTTTCGCTGAAAAATCATGAAAAATTGCACTGGGTAAGGCCAACTTCAAATGACCATGGTGACCAAACCCTTCCGAGTGCACTAAAAGTTTTTACTGATTATGAAAGGTATTGAAGTAGGCTATCGAACCTTATATTCCACTTGGCCAAGTTATGTTTTTCGTTGAAGAAAATTTTTCGCTGAAAAATCATGAAGATAACACAATTGCACTGGGTAAGGCCAACTTCAAATGACCATGGTGACCAAACCCTTCCGAGTGCACTAAAAGTTTTTACTGATTCTGAAAGGTATTGAAGTAGGCTATCGAACCTTATATTCCACTTGGCCAAGTTATGTTTTTCGTTGAAGAAAATTTTTCGCTGAAAAATCATGAAAAATTGCACTGGGTAAGGCCAACTTCAAATGACCATGGTGACCAAACCCTTCCGAGTGCACTAAATGTTTTTACTGATTATGAAAGGTATTAGAGTAGGCTATCGAACCTTATATTCCACTTGGCCAAGTTATGTTTTTCGTTGAAGAAAATTTTTCTCTGAAAAATCATGAAGATAACACAATTGCACTGGGTAAGGCCAACTTCAAATGACCATGGTGACCAAACCCTTCCGAGTGCACTAAATGTTTTTACTGATTATGAAAGGTATTAGAGTAGGCTATCGAACCTTATATTCCACTTGGCCAAATTATGTTTTTCGTTGAAGAAAATTTTTCTCTGAAAAATCATGAAAAATTGCACTGGGTAAGGCCAACTTCAAATGACCATGGTGACCAAACCCTTCCGAGTGCACTAAATGTTTTTACTGATTATGAAAGGTATTAGAGTAGGCTATCGAACCTTATATTCCACTTGGCCAAGTTATGTTTTTCGTTGAAGAAAATTTTTCTCTGAAAGATCATGAAAAATTGGAGTGGGTAAGGCCAACTTCAAATGACCATGGTGACCAAACCCTTCCGAGTGCACTAAATGTTTTTACTGATTCTGAAAGGTATTAGAGTAGGCTATCGAACCTTATAATCCACTTGGCCAAGTTATGTTTTTCGTTGAAGAAAATTTTTCTCTGAAAAATCATGAAAAATTGCACTGGGTAAGGCCAACTTCAAATGACCATGGTGACCAAACCCTTCCGAGTGCACTAAAAGTTTTTACTGATTCTGAAAGGTATTGAAGTAGGCTATCGAACCTTATATTCCACTTGGCCAAGTTATGTTTTTCGTTGAAGAAAATTTTTCGCTGAAAAATCATGAAAAATTGCACTGGGTAAGGCCAACTTCAAATGACCATGGTGACCAAACCCTTCCGAGTGCACTAGAAGTTTTTACTGATTATGAAAGGTATTGAAGTAGGCTATCGAACCTTATATTCCACTTGGCCAAGTTATGTTTTTCGTAGAACAAAACTTATCGCTGAATATTGGGGAAGAAGCTTCACCGTCGGAGACACCTCACTTCCACAAATTTTAAAATTTTTTCAAAAGTAGGCGTAATCTTTGAAGTATATATATTATTCTCTCGAAATATGTAAATTTGTTGCTCAAAATATATATTTCGTTGAACAAAAGAGCGCTACAATTGAAGCCATTACTTTGGAATGGGTAGAAAATACGAATTCGTATTCGCGTTTTGGGTTCAGAATTTAACTTCACGCACTTCTATTTCTTTATCTATTAAAAAGATAAATTAAACGGGGTTTAACTCATCAATTTTGGCCGGTTTAACGGCGTTTAAACTTGTTCTGAAAAACACAATGTGTGGTTTAAACAGAGTTTAATCGAGAAACGACGGTAACCGAGCACTGAAAAACTGGCCCTTACTATGTATTAAAAACGTCATGGTTTACTGCTATTGGGAGAGGCCACACCATCAACACGATTTACCAAACTAGGATTAGCAACAGCATTTAATTTCACGTAAACCTTACCACCATATGTATATAAATTTTATTCTTACGTCGCAATTGTAAAGCATTGCGTAAAAAACTCCACATAGTTTTTGATAAGCTTTCGTGTACATGAACTTTCTCCAATCCTCCAAGCTCAAAATCACTTAGCTTTAGAGCATGAGTATTTCGTTTGCAGAACGATGATATAGGTCGATGTAGAGTCGGACGTTGTTATGGAGAAGATAGACGCAGAATGGCCCATGTGCAGAGTCCTTTTTTAGGCGAAAAACATCACATGAAGTTTCAATGTCACCATGCATAGAGCGTAGGATCTCATTCTGGTATAGCGGAATTGCAGAGACAATGAAATCTATTCAGACTGAAGCCTTCTCGTAAGTTGAGATCTTCTCATCCAGCACAATAGCTCTAATAGCAACAGCCTCCAAAACAGCGGCCTCAGCAACCTCAAAGAGTTGACATAGAGCACATCTCTTTTATATTGGAGAGCTCTGCTGACACCTTATTAAACTTTTTCATGATGCGCTTCTCAGTATTTATCTCTTATCAAGTGCCTGATGGATACAAAGTATAATATAAATAAATAATAGCAGTAAAATATAATTTTATTTACTGGTAATAAATTATTATTAATTACTATTATTATTACTACTATTATTATTACTACTGTTATTATTATTTATAATAATATACTACTACATATATTATTATTATTACTATTATAGAATTTTATTCAGTTTTCATAACTCAATATTAACTCTGCTTTTTATTTTAAAAAAGGTTCCAAACAAATTTGCTCGGATGAGAATACGAGATATTTACTTGTAAGTGATCTCAAAAAGAAGCTTAAAACTCAAAATTATGGTTCCGTTGTGGAAGAACATTCTGAGTTGATTGAAAAACCATTTCCTTCGCAACAAGTAGTCACAGCAACGAAAGAGTCTGAAACTGATTCCAGTAAAGGGTTAGATGATGAATTTAACATTGACTTCGAACTGGCGGTTGCACTTTCTTTAGAGCAGCCAACAACACATATTCTCCAATATGAAGGCATACCCGACGACCAACTGATAGCTGACCGCAACAGTGGCCAGAGTATGGATACGGCATCAAAAAGTGAAGCATCAGCCTCTATTGATAACACTTCAAGAAAAATGTAAGATAATTTATTATTAGTTTTTTTTTTTTGTTATCTCGATTTACATTTGGTATGCACATGGTAATTTTATACAGGGTGTTTCGAATAAGATGGGACAAAAGACTAGGGCGTGTATGTAGGTTGAGTGGAGACAAAAAATCGAATGTTTAAAAATTTTTTGTCAGAACATATGTTGACGCAGCGCTGTTATTTCGGTTTAGCACAGCGTCGTTTTTAAGACGCAGTTGTCAACGCAACGCAAGACGCAATAATTTAGGATTTAGGATAAAACGAAAAAAGATAACCGCGTAGCGCAATGTTATATTCTATCATTCTTGGCCGATTTGGATTTTGGATTGGTGAATATTCATTTTGCTTACACCCATTGCCTGCGACCGACCGCATGTTTTGGGAAAATATTGAAATTTTTGGTTATTCGGCTCCTATGTTATTGTATATTCTTTGATATCAGCTATTGCGTACCAGTTCATAAATATTATTATATGTAATATATTATCAACATCATTACATCACCCATGTATACACCACCCATATTTTTTCGACTCAAGGTGTTTCATTCACAATAAAATTTGTTTCAACTTGACTGGCAGATCGTATAGCTATTTCGGTACATTCCAACGTTCCTCATCAGCGATCTCTGCCGGTGGCCATTGATCCAGTTTTTGTACGTTTTTTTTTGGAAATTTTTTTGCTAAGTAATTTCTGTTTTAGCCAATTAGCCAATTGTTCTGTTTTCTCGAATTAGAATGGAAACTAGAGGTGAAAACAATTCCCATTTGGATTAAACCATCCTAGGAAAGAAACTTCTGCATGTTTAAGGACTTTATTGTATTTTTGTATACTTTTTTCTGGAAATGCGGCTCATGGCATGTTATCTGTATATATAAAATCCCTGTGCCGTGTGTCTGTCTGTTAGCAAAATATGTCCGGGACTTTTTTTTTACTTCCACATTATTTAGAAACCTGAATTTTTTCACAGATGTTCCTGGGCATCTAATGTTGATGAGAAAAATTTCAAAAATCCAAACGGCTTCGCCATTTTTTTGCAATAAATCCGATTGAGAGGAAATTTATATTTTTTTTTTTCTAGATTGAGCTGATTAATTTGTCAGATTTTATTATGAAAAATTTAATAATTTAAAAAATTAATAATTTCTCATAAAAGTGTAATTTCTCAATAGTATGGTAGGAAAGTCCTAAAGGTTTCGCAATTTTTTTTACGAAATAAATAAAAAATAAAAACTTTCTGGCGAAGAAAGGCTTATATACAAATCGCTTCAAAAATAACTACAAATGTCAAAGTGCTATAAACATATATTAAAAAATATACGAGGGGTTTTGTAAATAAAGTTGCGTTTCACTGTAGTTTTTTGTAGACAGATAGTTATTTTAGTCCGTAATTAAGTTAATTTTAGTTTTCCTTCACGTCTTAAAGTTTGTATATCCAAAAAAATATTTAAATTAAATTTATTAAAATTCTGATTTGATAATAATAATCTATTCCCGAAAAAAGTTAGCATTTGTGCTACAAAATGTGTAGCATAATGGAATAAATAGTTAAAATCTAATCCTTGATTGTTATTTAATCCGTGTGGAGGCTACGACGATAAAAGTGAGTTAAATTAAAATTTTATACTCCACACCTGAAGTATTTAACGTATTAAAGAGACGTGGCAGTTATAGAAAAGTAAATACTTATATTCCTGATCAGCGTCACTTCCTTAGTAGATTTAGCCCTGTCCGTCTGTGGAAATTATTATTACAGGAGAACGAAAAGGTGTATCCTCATTAAATTTGGCACGAATATTCTGTCTTCATGGCTTGGAATTGAAAATGGAAAACAATCGAGCCAGTTCCACGCCTACTTTTTACAGCGAATATAAATTCATTCATACTTATGCTCAATTTCTCAGCTTGTAGAAATTGAATCTGAAATCTTATCCCCGCTCCACCATCTCAGGCTAAAATATATTTCTCAAAATGGGCGTGGTCTGCCCACTAGTGCCAAAGCACGATTACTGTAGAAAGCATTGTCATGAAATTCGAAACGAATATTCTCTCACATCTAGTGCTCTTTGAAATCGAAATTGAGAAAAACGGACCACTACTACTTTTAAATAAATTTTAATGCTTCCGATTTAAAGACTGAATTTATCAGCTAGTAGTACATACACCCATGCCCAAAATAATAAGTACACATTAATATTTTCATTTCAATGTTCAGTTAACATATAATACATTTATTTAATTTTTATTGAGAAAATACACAGGCTTATATGTAATAGCCTGGAAATAATAAGCTTCTGGCAAGTTTCCCGTGGTATTCCTTACCATATTTTTTGTATAGAGTGCCATAATTCCTTTTTATTAGCGAATGTTTCCTTAGCCACTTCTTTCTTCATGATCCCCTACAGGTTTTTAATCGGATTGATTTTCTGATCGTTAAACCAATTTTTTACTAATTTGGACGGTTATCCTGTTGAAACGTCCATATTAGTGGCATATTTTCTTCGGCGTAGGGTAGCATAACCTATTCTAATATTTCTTTATATCCAGATGAGTTCATTGTATCTTTTATGAGGTGTATTGGACCTACTCCACTCCACGAAAAAGAACCCCACACCATTACATTTCCACATCCATGCTTAATTGTTTTTTTTTTGTAAAGCGAACGTGAAATTTTTTTCCTTGTGGTCTTCGTACATTCCTATAGCAGTCATTACCAAACAAGTTTATTTTGGTTTCAAACTTCTGCTGAAATCGCCCTAGACGATTTAAACGGACCTTTCTTTGCTAAAGTCACAATTCTATGGTCAGCTGTAGGAGTTGTTTTTTTGGGCCTTCCACGGGATTCCTTTTCTTTTTTTGCCTTGAAAATGTTTTGCACGAAACATAATAAACGCTGTAGTAATTTGGCAATATCTCGCAGTGATTTTCCATCTTCTCGCATCCTTAAAACTATTCTTTTCTTCTCAAAAGTGCAATGTGTCGCTTTACCCATCTAAATAATAATTATAATAGTGTTTTATCGAATTTTATCTCTTAAACAATTAGAACACTTACTTCTCTTTAAAAAAAGGTACTCAGCAAAAATTTTCACACTTGAATTAAATCACTATACAGCATGTACTTATTATTTTGGCCAGACAGATTTTGTGGTTTTCAATTTCAATTTATTCAACAATATTTAACAGTCCATAGTAAGATTAGGAGTCTTATGTAATAATGGCTGCTTAATAATTACACACAGAATTAATAAAATCCAGTTTACATTCAAAATAATATCAAATCGGTGGTTGAAATAACAATAATAGTAATAATATATCTAAAATAAAAGAAAAAAAATAGAATAAGTAGAATAGGATCAACACTAATAAAGAATGTAATTAAGAGCAATTAAATATAGGGAAGGTAGAAAGAGAAGATACTGAGAAAAATAAATCAAACGTATCATTAAGTAGGAAAGGAGGAAAGAAAGTAACTATTCAGAGCTAAGATGTGAGAGTAATTGAGACCTGAAAGTAGCTCCGCTTCTGATTGCACGCAGTGATGAAGGTATTTATTTCGATGGATTGATGGATTTTAAAAAAAAATGGTTTTTACAAAATATGAACAACCACTTTGAAGACTTTTAATATTCAAGAGCTTTTCCACATTATAATTTTCATGATTAAGGTGAGTCACAATGTCTATCTTGTTATATCGTAAGTTTAGAGAGATCGAAAATTTTGTTGGGGTGATGTACTTATTATTTTGGCCTGGGGTGTATATACAGTTGAAGTTCTATTTCCGCATTTAATGTATCAGATCAATACGGGCCTCATAAAATGGGTCCACTGAAAAACTTCCACTGAACGTCCACTGAAAAACTTTAGTTTCGATTAAACTAGTTTTGTCGCAGTTTTGTCAAAGTTTGAACAATTATTTCTATTATTATCTATTAAAATATATATTTTTTGCAGTAGTGCGTCAGAATCAAATAGCGAATTAACGAATATAGCAGATAGTGAAATCGATCTCATGAGTACGTCTGAAAGTGATTCCGAGGACGTGGAAAAAGGATACGATAGAAGCGCTATTGATCACAATATATGTATAAACAAAAACATTGAGATAGTTCTTGACCCAACAAAACCCCTAACGCCAAAGGATGATTTTTTTTCTGATATATTCAATGAAAAAAAACCTGTTGAACAGAAACCATCCACAGATCCAGATTTTCAAAATAATACTCTTTCAAACCCTAATCCGATTACGCCAAGCATAAAGGCAGTGCTTGATGAACTTAAAAAACAAGCTAGTAACATTCACATCATCACATTGGACGACATAAATATTTTTCCCTCTCAAATTGAGGTATCGAATGGTGAAAAAAAAAATTATATAGAAAATCGTGAAATTTTAACCGAAATTATTAAACTTGCTGATGTTGATTGTATTGAACATAAACAAATGCCACAAGTAAAGACACCATCAAAAGAAATCAAAACATTTTCAGAATGCACTGAAACTGATGTGAGGGAAAACACACCAAAACAGCCGAAGAACGACAATAATGTTCCAAAAGAAATGATACCTGTTTTTGTAAACAAAACTAAAACACTATTGACTAAAGAGTACTCAATAACTGATTCCAATCCAACTTCAGAGTTATATTCAGATATGTCAAACGATAGTAAATCTTTATTTGCACCCACAAAAGGAAATCTAAATCAAGAGACGTCAAGCAGCACAGAGGTAAAACATATTTAATGAATAATTAAAAATTTTAAAAATATTGTATGCATAACTGTATGCAGTTTCCAAAATCGTTTCAAATTTTTCTCTACATCAAACAGAATTTGTGGACTCTTGATGACATATTTTGCCAAGGGTACAACTCATATATTCGTACGGTTTCCATTGCATATTTTCCAAACTTTTCAGCATCAATTTGTAGATTACATGCAATAACTTCGAGAATTATTTTAAATCTATTAATTCTAAAAATCTATTCCTGTGATTTCAGCATTCTATAATTAATCCAATTGTTTTAAATTCATCCTGAATTTGTTTCTTTTTTCGTGGTTCAACTTGTCACTTCGTTTACTTCCTGAAGCTCCAAAATCCAAGTCGTAGCATATTTTATGTATGTGTTCCATAAATCCAATCCTTGCATGTAACGGCATCCTTGCATGTAATGAGTCCAAAATCATATGGATTTTAATTTCTTCTAAGAACGATGATGATTGATAATGGTTGCTGGCTCAATTTGCTTGATGTTTGTTTGCATTTTATACAACTCGGTGACGCGTTTGTGTCTGTCAATGCTTGACCAACTTTGCCATCGCTCATTGTGAGCGATGTTCTACAATGGTCTGCTGACCAACCTCAAATTGTATTGCCTGAAGAGCTTAGTTTTTAGCTCTAATCGCATTTACTTCCTCAGCAATAACTTCCTTGCTTTCTTGATTTCAAATCGAATAGGTCTGCAGTATTTTGTAGAACTTGGTTCACAAATATTATTCAGTTTTGCTGAACTAGTCGATGGTTTCGAATCTTCCAAGTGCTTGCTTAGTCGCAAAGGTGCGATTAATGACGTCATCTATAGAATGTTTATAACTGGTCTCCCCTAAGGAACCATCACAACCCCATATGCAGTAAAGAGTTAAATTGCAGTTTCCTAGTTCCTTTAATTTCGGTTCATTAATTCATTTAATTCATTAATTCATGTAGTAATTAACAACTCCCTAACGTCATTCTCGTAAATAAAAAATTTTTTTTGCTTCCTCGCTTTCTTTCTTTCCTCGTACAGAGTGTTTAATACTTCCACATCTTATGCTAGATGCGACTTCTTTTGCCTACGTATAATCAACCACTCTGGTTGGAATCTTTTCTTGTTTCCACTTTGGCTCGGTTGACGGACTCGTCGGTAGAACCAAAGTGAATCAGTTGGTCGTATTTCGCAATTTCAATTATTTCGCAATATTTATATTTGCGATATTAGCAATATTAGTATCGACAGATTTAAATCGTTCAAATTTAATTGTTCAAATTATTAAAATAATAATAAACTGGCTCTTACGCTTCAAGTTACCCAGAAATTCAAGTTGCGATTACGACATACAAGAGTGAATATTCCCCCTACATTCACCATACATCATTTAAATTTTTTCTTCTACTGTTGCAGGATTCATTTTGTTAAAGATGCTTTCAGATTTAATTCTGAAAGAAAAGTGACCTCGGACCGCACTGCACTGCTATTTATACTTAGTAATAAGACGTAATTCGCCACACGCCCACAGTGGCGCGTCGAGCAGCCCCCTCTTCGATTTGTCTGGGAAATACAACGTTGAGAATGGGGTTTCCCACTGAAGGTTTTGAAATAATTTCCTTTGGCACCTCAGGGGGTGGCGGTGGGGTCTTGTTTTGATCCAATGCATACGATAGTTCTCAAGATATTTCATTGTCTTCGGATAAATAGACTACACCGTATATAACATATATATATTCTTAATATTACTTTTCTCTCCCTTCAGATTTTGCTTTCACTCAGATATTTTCGTTATGTTTAAATGATTGAGCATTTTTCGAACCATTGCCCAACCACAAATTAGGATTAAGAGTTAGCAACCCATTCCGTTGCTTCAGCAGTGCAAGCGAAATATCGGTTATAAGGCAAATCACTTAGAAGTGCATGCTCAGCACTTCGTTAAATTGTCAAGTGTTTAAAATGTTCAGAACCTACAATTGATCAGTTAAAATTATTCATAAAACACATCTTTTTTCCTAACCAGGATGTAAACCAGGTCTTAAACCAAGCTACTAATATGCTTAATCAAAAGAGAAATATTGATAAATTAACTACTCTGGCCTCAAACATAGCCCATGAGAACCAAAAATTAACAATTGAACGAAATCGTCAGGATCGTATGACACTGTCGATCAGCGAACGCATGAACTTAGATTGTCAGGAATTGCTGCGATTATTTGGTATTCCGTACATTGTGGCTCCCATGGAGGCAGAGGCGCAGTGTGCTTTTCTTGACGCAATGCATTTCACGAACGGCACGATAACCGACGATAGCGACATTTGGCTGTTTGGAGGTAGAACAGTCTATAAAAATTTTTTTGCGCAAAACAAAAATGTTTTAGAATTTTCTGCTGATAATATAGAGAAAGTATTTAACTGTGATCGCCCAAAACTTATAGAGTTGGCTTGCTTAGTAGGCAGTGATTATACATCAGGTGAGTGTGTTGATCTTGACTGATTACTTATTTTCCCTGATACATATGCGTTTCCGATTAGGCATTCATGGAATTGGTGTCGTTACTGCTATGGAAATTTTGTCAATATTTTCTAGCAAAAAAGGTATACAGAAACGGCCAAATGCGTCAACTTCAACAGTTATGTCAACATTGAGCAGATTTCGTGATTGGTGGATAGATAGTAAAGCAACAGGTACGACGCCATCAAATTCGACACGTCTATCACTCCTCAAAAAACTACAAAATATAGAACTGCATGAAGGATTTCCTAATATTGCAGTAAGTAATGTATATCAATCGTGTTAAAACGATGCGATTAACAATTCTAGCTTGTATATGTACATATAATGAAGACTTATGTAAATATAACTTGCATTCAATAATCTCTAGGTTTCTTTAAGTGTACGTTTGCAAAATATTTATCTGAAATGTGTTTACAATGACAGTGTTTCGATTTTAATTTTTTTTAGATTATTGAAGCATACTTATCCCCAAAAATAGATGATAATACAGAGAGTTTTACATGGGGATATCCAAATATCGAGTCGATAAGAGAATTTACAACAAAAACGTTTGGATGGACTATTTCTAAAACAGATCACATTCTTATGCCTGTCTTAAAAAAAATTAATGAAAAAAAATCGCAACCAACGATTGATAAATATTTTAGTATCAACAACGCTTCATCTCTAAAGCCATTAAAACTTAGCAGGAGAGTACAAAGTGCAATAGACAACATGTCTGATAAAGTAGAAGAAAAAGTTGTAAAATTAAAACGGCCTGCGCTGATAAAGCGTAAAATTCAGCACAAAAGAAAGAAACAGACGGGATTAGAAAAACAATAAAAAATATCCTTTTTCATGTAATGTCACTTTAAAGTTTCACAATTGTATTATAAAGCCAAATAAATGAATTTCAAAACAGGACAGTATGAAGTTAGTCAGTTAGCCAAACATACACTCCAAGGTTTCCACACCGTCACAAAATGATGGGGTGGACTTAGTGACAGGGATAACAACCACACAACTTTATTATTTATTATTTGTATGCATTTTAGAGTTATCGCGGTTTTGACGACTTAGCGGTTCGGAAATATTAAAAAGTAATGGAAACTTACTGGTTTTTTAAAATTTTTGTTTTATTTAAATTAAATTTAGATAAACACAATAAATTAAAAAAGTTTCATGTACATGGTCTTTTTTACGTATTTAAAAAAGCATATTTCTGGCTTAATGCTATGAAGAAAAACAAGAGTTGCATTCCTCTCAAAATATTTTCCTTGTTTGTATTTTGTAATTTTGTAAACAAACTCCTGAGTTGTCAAAATTGCATTAGTTTTGTTTTTGTAATCTATAACGAAGCCTGATTTCACCAACGCATTCAAAGCGAAAAAAGAGGTTCCAGTCTTGTAGTCTTTGCCTGTCTTAAAAAAAATTAATGAAAAGAAATCGCAAGCAACGATTGATAACTATTTTAGTATCAATATAGTCTAATAAAATTCAGTGATACATTAAATTTGTTTAGTGGTACAGTTGCAGATAAATTAAATTGTGAACATTGGTGAAAATATAGAGAATGTTTTTCAACGTGGTGAAAAATCATGCACTGATAAAACACGTGATAACGAAGATTCCTTTTTAACCGAAGACAGATCTCATTTGGTAGAAGTATTTCTCCAGAAGTATGAAGACATTCTTCGAAATAAGGAGGAGGTACCCAAAAAAACGTAGATAAAACTCCTGAAAAGAAAGTCGAACTGTTCGCGTGTGTGAGAGTTTTTCGGAACATTACATATTTCCGATAAAATCATACTGACTAAAATTAAATTATTAGTTATTAATTAATGAAAATGAAGTTGTTAATAATGTTTTATTTATGCATATATTTATAATCTTTTATATGCGAAGTGATGAATTTGAATTTTTCGGTTCCTAAAAGTGAAAGGATTTTTGGGCTTAAATTGAGCGCTGTCCGATATCGACAATATTTTTTTGAATATTCGATTGGTTTGAAATTGATCTGAGATTAAAATTCGATATCCAATGAAAATAAATAAATTATATACTATTCTTGACCATATTCTTGGGACTATTATAATTTGTTTTTGTATTGATACACGTTTGGAGTAACAACCTCTACCGCAAATCTTGCGAAGCATCTACGAAATTTACCAAGTCAAGGGCATTGGTTAAAATGTGTTGCCGTGATCTTCGGCCGTTCAACATTGTACAACAGGAAATCTTTTTGGATTACATAAAATTTATACGACCAAACTTGCGTAGCCCACTCGCAGTAACATTGGTTTTATACATGTGGACGGATACTTATAGGAAACTCAACATAACTATGTCAACATAAGAATGTATTTCATTGAACGCTGGGAGCCGATTTGAATTTCGCTTGCTACTGAACATTTTCCACATCCACATCTGGATTTTCTCACAATTCTACATATCTGATAAAAAAAGAAACAAGATCGGAGCTAAACTGCATTTATGCATACTTTTTAAATAAATGTTGGAAAGGAAAGCATTGTGTTATGTAAAAAGTTGTTTACAGAAACATTTGATATATCTATAGGCGACTACTCTTGGGATAAATGGGCTCTAGGGATAAATGGAAGGACTCGAAGGATGCCGTAAAAGCTCATATAAAAAGTTTTTCACGCTAAAAAAGCCGTTCGAATAATCCAAACAAAAAATATCTGAATTCTGATTTGAACTTCAGAAAAATGTACAACTTGTATTGGGTCTGGGAAAAAGTTCGTGTCGTTTTTCCGATAGGTGGGATCAATTGCAAATAACTCTGGCAACACTGACCGCAGCGATTGGAAAGGTGACACTTCGACTGTAGCACACTGGTCGATCCCATAAGACAAAAATTAAAATTAAATTAATTAAAAAAATTAAAGTCCGAATTTCGTCTCCAAATATGTCATCACTATTTCTTATAACAAGAAGATTGTTTTAATTTAATTTTGTTTTTTTCCGCACGTGCGCGATTATACTCTTCAAGAATAGCACGCACATACTCTTCAAGTAAACTTTCTGTGTAAGCATCATAATTGGGAAGCGCAAAATGGAAAATCTAAAAAAGCAGAGCGCTTTGTAGAAAACCTTAAATCAAAATGGATTTTTTAGTTGAAGGTATAAGATTTATTTGTATTCAGTTTTTGTTTAATTTGCTTGCTTTGTGTATATAAAAATATTATAGTTCTCTTAGTGCTATTGTCAGTTTTCAATAGTTCTTACTGTAATATTTTCAGGTAAGGTTTTAGTTGTGTTCCCTACGAAGTGCGTGAAGATAAATTCGTAAATGCGACGATAACTTAGCAAAGATCTGAACCCTAAACGCGAATACGAATTCGTATTTTGTACCCATTCCAAAGTAATGGCTTCAATAGTAATGCCTTGAACACAATTGGAAGCACTAAACACAAAATCAACTGTCAAATTTACACAGGCTCTTATGGGATTCAAGAAAAAAATGAGTTATCTACGAACATTTGTGTTTAGATAAAGAAACGCATGTCCGTGAGATAGCTCTATTTCTATTTTGACAGCTTTTGTGCACAAGCTCTTCTTCTGCTTCTGTATATATTCAAATTGTTTGCACAAGAGAATTGAGAGAAATGACAGATTTTGTTTCTTGTGCGCGAGGCCCAATTGTGTGCGTGTTCTAAGCAAAAGATACAGAGACAAATGTGTTTAGTGTTTTGTTCGTCCAATTGTGTTCAAGGCATAACGCTCTTTTGTTCAACGAAATACATATATATTTTGAGCAGCAAATATACACATTTCAAGGGAATAATATATATACTTCAAAGATTACGCCTACTTTAGAAAATGTTTTTACATTTGTGGAAGTGAGGTGTCTCAGACGGTGAAACTTCTTCCCCAATATTCAGCGATAAGTTTTGTTCAACGAAAAACATAACTTGGCCAAGTGAAATATAAGGTTCGATAGCTTACTCCAATACCTTTCGTAATCAGCAAAAACCTTTAGTGCACTCGGAAGGGTTTGGTCACCATGGTCATTTGAAGTTGGTCTTACCCAGTGCAATTTTTCATGATTTTGCAGGGAAAAATTTTGTTCAACGAAAAACATAACTTGGCCAAGTGGAATATGAGGTTCGATAGCCTACTTCCTTTCAGTGATGGCTGATGGTGATACCTTTCAGAATCAGTAAAAACTTTTAGTGCACTCGGAAGGGTTTGGTCACCATGGTCATTTGAAGCTGACAAAACCCAATAGGGCTACAGAAATCAGGACTACACATTTAATAGCCCTCAATTTGAATGTTCAGATTATAGTATTAAAAAGATATCTAAGTTCTGGAAAAGATGTTACCGTTCAAAGCCAAAAGTTCTTGAGAGATACTCTGATTGCAAGCTTCAATATCTGGACCAACTCAAGATCGAAAACGTCCGAAAAAAGTTTTGAAGAGTGCTCAAAAAGAGCAAAGCTTCGTCGAATTGCAGAACTTTCTGAAATTGATAAGTCAGCTGCAATGATTAGCGTTTCGCTACGCAACAATGGGAGGCATCGATTTGGCCATCAACGTAAATTTTTTTTCCATGCTATGACAACATTTTAAAAGAGAAAACAAAAAGTTACCCTGATAATATACATAACTATAAGGGAATCTAGTGCTGAAGTGGAACCCCAAAACTTATTAGATCATACAGCTGCGCGTATTCTAGAACTACACAGCGAAGTTATCGATGGAATTGATGATAACTCAATAAATGAGCTTACATGAATTGGAAAATGGGGTTTTGATGGAAGCTCAGGACATAGCAAGTAAAAGCAAAATTTGGTCGAAAATAATAACTTGGAAGACAATAATTTCTTTGTTACCTCGTATGTCCCGCTCCAACTTTTAACAAAACCAGATGAGAACAGTTGTTGAAAAGTAATTTGGAAACATGCCCGACCATCATCCACCAGATTCTGCCGCCCGATTAGATTTCAATTTAAAAGAGAGTCCGCTCAATTGTCTGTTGATGAACAAAAATATTTTAAGGCTAAAATAGATCAGCTAATGCCAACTCAATATAAAACAGCTACAAAAACAATATAAATTACACATTCCCTGCAGCTTACAATGGTTGATGGAAAGTTTGAATGGTTGAATGGAGTTTGCAACTTTTCATGTTATATATGAGATGTTATTTTTGAAAGTGGAATAAGTCCATTTTTTTTAAAAAATGAGTTAAGGGTAATATTAATAATATATAGACACATTCTATCCATATTTATAATCATATATTCAATTGATTATTTTTGAATGTGGTACAAGTCCATTCGGAGATAAAAATATCGTTTATTTATTAGATAATTTTAATTATTATTACATCATAACAAAATTAAAACGTGTTAAAAAAATCATTGAAATTGATTAGCTTTTGACAATATTTTTAAATTTATTCAAATGAAAACCCTTAAATATTCTAATACATGAAAAAATGGACTTATTCCACTTTCAAATATAACAACACAAATCTTATCGCAAAAAAGTTATTTTTGAAAGTGGTATAAGTCCATTTGGAGCTTAAAAAATCCCCTATTTTTTGAAATATTTTCAATAATTATTATTTCATAATAAAATTTAATAGGTGTGTAGTGTTAAAAACATGAGTCGGATTGATTAACGGTTGCCAATATTTTTAAATTGATTCAAACGCAAACCTTTAAATATCTCGATACATGAAAAAATGGACTTATTCCACTTTCAAAAATAACAGCTCATATGTAGTGCAAAGCCAAGTGAAATGAATGACATTAAAACATGTTTGCAAAGAACAGTTCAAAAAGATCGGTATGAATTCGGATATCTCCCTTGCATACATACATTCGCTTTTTCGAATACTTTCTACATGTGGCATATAGACTTCCTGTTAAACAATGGCAAATAAGAACAAAAAAAGGACAATAGAAAGTTCAGGAAAGAAAATTGCATATTCAGTTAGAATTTCGGAAACAATGGGAATAATTGTGGACAAACCAAAAACAGGAGGAATCGTCGGATCGTCTAATGACGGAAACACAGTCAGAAAATTTTTTAAAAACTGTTGAAATAACAGGTCTAGATAGAAATTTAATAGATCAGAGCGCAACATTACAAGCTTGGTCTACCTGACGCCAACAAATCATGTGAAGGACACACTCATGGACAACGGCCTGTATTTCAGCAGTTGAGAAAATTTGTCTTTGCGGCGCAAAAGTGTAACAAAGTTCGACCTGTCTCATCGCACCTTGTTACTTCTCTTACCATCTATATCACTAATATATAATAAGTCGTTCATTAGTATTCAATGACTGCAATAGTTTCTGATTATATTTAGAAAATTATTATTTAGTTGAAATCAATGGGTGGGTAGCCAAAAAATTTTAACTTTGTTTTTGTTTCGATTTCCATTAGTTGCGTTAACCAAGGTCGCACTGTACCATGCAAATCATTTAAAGACAAAATTCTAGTAAAAAATATTTGAGTATTTATTTATAATCACCAGAAATCGTAATTGAATTCTGGGCACAATAGTAAAACCGCATCGAAATCGGTGCACCCGTGTAAGAGTTAACTAACTTTAAATCGTTGAGCAACTAATTAGATTTTGATCGAAATAATAATTCTCCTACCTATCTAAATCCCTCTGCTTTCAGTCTTTTATAACCTTTTAATGTAAACAACCAACAATAACTCCACACAGTCATTTACACACAAGTAGATTCTTCTCGCAGAACAACGAGTTGTTGTTTGTGTAAAACATTGTCGTCCCGGTACCTGCTGTCGATAAGGGCCACGGTTGAGATAACACATCCATATATCATTTCATTTGAAATGACCACTTTATTTCAACTAAGAATGTTATTTCAAATAATTATTTCAGAAATTATTTGAAATAATGAGCGCATTTGCAAGATTATTTCAAATAACATGTTATTTCATTTTGCAATAATGAATTATTTGAGATGATGAGTTATTTCAAATAATTATTACAAATAATTATCGCATTGCATGGTTATTTCAAATAATCATGTTATTTCATTTTGAAATAACGAATTATTTGAGATAACGCGTTATTTCAAATAATTATTTCAGAAATTATTTGAAATAATTACCGCATTTGCATCCGCGCTCAGCATTACCCGGGGGTATTCCCTGGATAGGACTGCAACTGATGTTGGGTGTGCTGATACCCACCGCACAGTCGCCGGTTTTTCAACTTAGCGGCCAAAAGTAGTTTTTTTCAATGTCACAGATTTCAAAATGGGTTAGGTGAAAGTAGAAACCCGAGAACCTAGGGAGCCAAAAAATAAAAGCTTTATCTTGATTATTTCATTAGTAACTATGCAATAAACCAGTAAGAAAGCTATATTCGGCCTGGCCGAATCTTAGATACCCTACACCTAAAAGTTTTGAAAAAAGTGGTGAACCTATGGTGGGGCGGGGGTGGCGGCAGAGTTGAGCAAACTTATTAACTAGTTACTTTTCGTTAAAGTTAATTTAACTTCGTTACTTTCACAGACGCTTTCGTTATCGTTAAAGTAACGAAGTTACTTGGCAGTCGTTAACGTAAAAGTAACGAAAGTAAGATCGTTGTTCTGATCGTTATCGTTAAAGTAACGAAGTTACTTTGCAATCGTTAACGTTAAAGTAACGAAAGTAGTATCGTTGTTCTGATCGTTATCGTTAAAGTAACGAAGTTACTTTGAGATCGTTAACGTTAAAGTAACGAAAGTAGGATCGTTGTTCTGATCGTTATCGTTAAAGTAACGAAAGTAAGATCGTTGTTCTGATCGTTTTCGTTAATGTAACGTTGTTAACGTTGAAGCAACGAAGTTGTTCTTGAACTAGTTTAAAGAACGAGTAACTAAAATCTTTAACGACGTTACTTTAATGAATTTTCGTTACTTATGTAGATTTAGGTATTGACCGTATAATGGGATTCTGTGAAAGAAAAATTTTTGTTTTGCTAATCTATAGTAAAATTAACAAGACAGATTTTGGTCATTATCTGCGAGAGGTGCACTTAATATTATATAATATTTAAATTTTACTATTTATTTAAAAATTAATTATTATTTTAATTCTGCATTTAAGACAAAGTATACATATTTTTTTGCATACATTCACCATACATATGTATACCATATTACGAATATAATTAAGTGCGGATAAGTGGTGGATGATTTTTAAAAAATCATCGATAGTCGGTTGATAGATGGTAATTGTCGCTGAGTAGGTGTATAGATGAACTGAACAAGCAAATGCTGACTGTGTGTTATCAACTTCTCTTTCGTACCCTTTCGTATCGGCGACTGTGTGGCGGCATCGCATTACAATAACAACTTATTTTTCGGCATCTACGGAAATTCATGTGTTGTTATTGTTGAGTTGGTTGATTTAAGGGTTATAAAGGAGTTTAAAGAAACAAGGAATATCCAATCATTTCAGGTAGTTAGTTAATTATTTAATATAATTCTAATTAGTCGCATGTCCTTTACAGTTAGTTAACTCTTAAACCGTTGGACCGATTTCGATGCGGTTTTCACCATTGTACTGTAAATTTTACTGTACTATTGACTAATTTTATTGTACTAATTAGTATTATATTAAATAATTAACTAACTACCTGAAATTATTGCATATTCCTTGTTTCTTTAAACTCCTTTATAACCCTTAAATCAACCAACTCAACAATAACAACACATGAATTTCCGTAGATGCCGAAAAATAAGTTGTTATTGTAATGCGATGCCGCCACATAGTCGCCGATATGAAATGGTTCGAAAGAGAAATTGATAACACACAGTCAGCATTTGCTGGCTCAGCAGTTCCTGCAGTGGCCTGCACACCACAAGAAACAATATATCTGCAAAATTTCATCACGATATCTTTACCGGCTCTCCTGTGATCGTGATTTCAACAGACAGACAGACGGACGGACATGGCTAAATCGACTCAGGAGGTCACGCTGATCAAGAATAAATATACTTTTCTATACCTATCGTCTCTATTTCTATGCGTTACACATTTCGTGACAAAGTGAATATACCCTTACCTTAAGGTGTAGGGTATAAAAACAGCCCTTTTTATTTTCAACTAAAATCAACACATAATTTAAACTTTTCCCAGATTTAGATATCCATATCTCCGTCAATATTTCAGATATTAAGTTCAGGTTTTTTTTATTAAATTCTTGGATATATTCGTTGTCAAATGTTGTTACAATTGAGTAAAACTGTAATTAATTGTAATGTAATTATTACATAACAAGAATTGCAGAAATGTTCCAAATTTGGTTAAATTTTTTCGTATTTTGGAGCAGGACTTTTTTGCTCCAAAAGACTCCAAAACGAATTTTACACCATTGTAAAGCTGAAAGCCTATACCCATTATAATTGCATCGGTTTGCCCCACCGAGCGCTAGAGCCCATTATATGAGTCAAAGTCACACACTGCAAACGTTTTTAACATGTTGTCCGTTATTTTTTCTTTGTTAGTGTTGTTCTTTTCTTTCAAATTATATGTATGTATGTATATTTCAAAGTATGGAAAGGTACTGGGATAGTTTGCATTAATTAGGTTTTTTTTAATTATCAGCTCTTATTGCATATGTACTGTAAATGTGAACAGATTATTGCTTACATTGGAAGATAATTATGTGAAAAGTCTTGGCCTTTGTAAGTGATGTGATAAAAGATGTGATAACCGAGGAAGTTAATAAAATTAAGAGGCAAATAGATGAACTTCAACCGCGGCTATTTGAATATCATGGCCATATTATTCAAATAGATTTCAAATTTCTGCTCACCATGATTGATGGAAAAGTCGGACAAGCCGTAACTGATACTAAGGCATCCTTTAGCTGTATTACATGCCATCAAACCGCGAGTACACTAAGCCAAGCACCAGCAGATGCCAATTATTCTGAAGAGGTATACGAACTCGGATTGTCGCCTCTTCACACTAGAATTCGTTTCATGGAACATATACTCAAATTGGACTATGATTTAGAATTCGAAGCAACAGGAACGGTTAGACAAAATGCAGTGAATAAGGAGAAACGGAAGCTGAAAAAATTGATTGATTGGCTAATAATTAACCAGCCAAAACAAGGAG
The DNA here is from genome assembly GCA_943737955.2 of Myopa tessellatipennis. Classification (NCBI taxonomy): domain Eukaryota; kingdom Metazoa; phylum Arthropoda; class Insecta; order Diptera; family Conopidae; genus Myopa; species Myopa tessellatipennis. The sequence continues at coordinate 50,162,951 of OX031316.1, read as the reverse complement.
AGGGAAATACGAATGATGGAAACATCGCTAAAAGATTTTTCTCAGATCCTGAGACGGCAGCTTTCATTACAGGAGTGGACGTTGAATTAATTAAGCGATTCAAAATAATAATAAAAGGTTTAGCATGCAGCAGGATGATTGATGCTAAAAAATTTACAACGAAAAATATCCTTGGAGGAATATGCCATCAACCATTCATGAAATTCTTTATCATGTCGAGCAAATTATTGAAAATAGTCTACTTCCACTATCAATTAATGTTTTGAAAAAATTGTTTAATTTGCATTAGTTCCTTATTTATTACCTTATTTTTATTAATGTATTTTATTAATATGTTTGTTATTGATAATAAAAAGTCTTTAATCATTAAATAAAAAGAAATATTATTTTTATAATCTCTTTTTGAGGCTTTTAAGACAATTTTAGTAGGTACCCTGATTGAAACTCTCATATCTCTGGTTTTCAATAATCGATTATGATTGTAGTCTTACATTAAAGCTTAAGATTAGAACAATTCAACATTTCAATTCAAAAAAAACGGAATAAAATATTCCAAGAGAGTCAAAAGATATAGATTTTTGACCGCTAAGTTGAAAAACCGGCTACTGTGCGACGGTCTTCTTAGCAGGGCATTCCTGCTAGTGGTTGGCAAATCTTCATGGATGGCTTTCTCAATACGGTCAGCGTTTTGACTAGCGGTGCGTCAACCAAGTATTTGTTTTGTTTTTTTAATCCATTCAAGTATTATTACTACGGAGATGGGTGGTCCATCTGTACTGAGATCCACTATATAGGGATAAGGCTAGGTAATCTGGAGGGCGCCAGGTATCCGGATACTCTGTTAACGACTGGGATATTTTTTTAGACTGGGCCCCCAGTGAGGCTGATCTTTGGCACGGGTCGTATGACACCTTGTTCGTTTTGTTTAGTGTTCTCCTGAACACCGTTTGCCTATTAAATAGCTATCGTATCTCCTTTTTAAAACTGCGAATTCTGACTTTTCTTATCTTTCCGTTTTATACTCTATTAAGTGTTTAGAGCGAAGAAGTGTGAATTTGCCCGATACCTGACCTACTTTTCGGTTTTTATTTTATTGTTTAATTTCGTTTTTACTTTCTCAGCATTTTCGCTGCCAATTGCTGCTCGCTAGTAATTTGTCGGTTCTCTGAAGTTCAAGATTTTGATCTACTTCTTCTTTGTGTTCTTTACAATGAATATCTTTCAATTAAGCAAAATGTTTTTATTATACCCTACACACGAAGTGATGAGGGAATATTCACTTTGTGCTTCCGTTTGTAACGCATTAAAAGAGGGGTGACAGGTATATATATACAAAAGTATATATATTCTTGATCAGCATGTAGCGAGTTTTGCTTTTCAGTGATGGATGAAGCTCGGTCTGTCCAGGATTCGCTCGAAGGGGTCTCGTAACCCTCCAAGTTATTCAACCGCCACACGAATTTCGAACGACTGTTCTCACAGCCTAGCACTGACTCTCTGCAGAGTTCAGCTCGGATTGGTTGTATTGGTTTTATCTTAATCTAGTTAACAATTCTTATAACTTATCATACCTATAATTAGTGTGGTTTTTGCCTACTCGAATCTAAGGGAAGAGTGCCACGCAGCAGGTGCTTCCCTGCGGAAGGCCAAAAGTAAGGTTTTGGACGCAGAAGTGCTTCTTGGCGGAAGGCCTTAACTTTATGTGGGAAAAGCAGAAGTGCTTCCCTGTGGAAGGTCGTAATTTATCGAGTCAAAATGCTAGTTAGGTTAATCTCCTGTTTAATGGATTTTCCTACCGGTGGCGTGCAAATATGGTTGCACGCCGGTGGCATGCGCCGATAGGTGAATGATAGGGCATTCACCGGTGACCGAAGTCGATAGGTAATATATAGGGATATTATCGCGGGCCGAAGCCGATAGTGAAGTCGCAAGATTTGTTTAGGATCTTAAGTAAAAGGCTTACCTTATACTCAGCGCAACTCGAATTTGAATATTTTAGACGTAGCCTTTTATGAGCTGGTTGCCGTAAACGGCACGCGAATTATACTATGTGCTAGTGAAAAAGAATGTTTTTGTCGCTGGTGGGATTTGAACCTGCGATATGCGGTTTCTTAAGCTAGGTTTTATTTTTAAAAAAAGAGAAAAAGTGTTTTGTCGCTGGTGGGATTTGAACCTGCGATCATTTAGTGTATTCTGTCTATTAGTGCTGCGACTGAGCTGCTACTGTGTTACGCTGCTTTCTTTGTTTTGTTTTACTTATTTCTATATTTTGATATTTCAGTTTTCTTATATTTCTAGTTTATTAATCTTTTTTGTAATAATCTTATGTTTATCTTATTTGTAACGTTGTGCACGTTACAAGCATCACCTCCTGAGTCGATTTAGCCCTGTCCGTCCGTCTGTCTGTCTGTCTGGCTGTGGAAATCACGATTACAGGAGCACGAATATAGATATCTTAATCAAATTTTGCACGAATATTCTCTGCCATCACAGGCTATTTGAGATTGAAAAGGACTATTGCTACGCCTAATTTTTAAGTAAATGTGTGTAGGGTATATGAACTTCAGCCAGGCCGAACTTAACACTCTTTCTGGTTTATTTCTTGCGACTACTCTGTCTACTCGCCTTGTTGCTACAAATTAGATTAAAAAATATTCAGTTTTTTCTTGCTTATTTCATTGATTTAATTTATTTTTAATTTTGTATATTAATAATTGTATTTTTAATTTTGTATATTTTAACATAGTATAATATGTATTTCCTAAAGGTTGTGTAAAAACAAACCAAAAAAAAATGTGTAAAGTAATGTTTTAAAATCTGTACTGCCAATAAATGTTTATTAAAATTTAAATTGTAATTATGTATATTTATTGGAATAGAGTGTATTTGGAAACATTTATTGTTTATTTGTAGGTCAGGAAGGATTCTTTACTTTCCCAATTAGTCAGTGATGGTTGGTGACTCCTTCTGTTGTGTTATCATCCTGCCGTCGCGTCTTTAAGTCGATTGTGAGGACATTAATGTGGTTGGTGATCCCCTGTAACCAGGGGTTCAGGATTCGAATATTTATTTGTACATATTTAAAACATTTTTATATTTGCTTGATTTCGATCTGCATTGATATTGTCGTATTGTCCTTATTTTATTTTGGATAGATTTCAAAACTTCTCGTGGGCCGTCGTTGAAGGTTTACGTAATACTGTAATACTCTTTGATAACTAACTGTTTGAATCGAAAATATTAGTTTATATATCTTTTGAATTCGTTGTTGGCCAGAATCATTTCCGCATCGATTTTTGCAATTATATCAAGAATTATTTTTATTTATAATTCTTAATAATAAGTTGCGAATTATTTCTATTTTAAATTTAGAGCGGTGCTTAAATGCGAACACGATGCTTGGTTCGCTGGTGGTTTTATATAGGCCACAGAATGTGGTCACATGTGTAGTTTCGCTTTACTGCTTTACGATTATAGTGCAGCCTAAAGGTATGTATATCAGCATTTACGTTCTGCAGATAAAAACCGTGTTACCGTCTTCGAGCTTTAAGTACGAGGGTAGTCCCAGAAGTACCCGACCTGACGTATAGATGACGGTTGTTGTTTGAAAAGAATGACTATGGTAGAGAGTACCAACTTTATAAAGCTGAAGTTTGAAGTTTAACGACGCTACGTTGTTCAGTATTTGTTTGGCAGCCATCAATAGTGAACGCTAAGTGAATATGTAAACATGGAAAAAATTGGTCATCGTTATGTGATACAATACTTTCATTTGAAGGGCGTCAGTCCAACCAGACTGCTTTGCTCCGTATTTATATTGGTTGGACTGAGACCTTTCAAATGAAAGTATTGTATTGTGAAAGCTTTATAAAGTTGGTACTCTCTACCGTAGTCATTCGTTTTGTAGCTACTTGTACAAAATCAACTACAAAAACTTAAGAAAAACGTGTTTTTTATTTAACTGAAGATAATACTAAACTACAAAGATTTTTGTTTCTGTCAAACTCTTTTGACAGTTTGCTGACAGCCTACTCATACGCCATCTATCCGACGTATATGCTTTCCAGAGACGCTACATCTACTCTCTTCCTAGTTATTTTCCTTATGAAAAGAACGATACGTGTTTCTTCTTGATGTAGGTTTTCTTCGGAATATCGACTGTTGATCCCCAATGATGCTCTTCCATCGGCAGGTTGTCTTGCGGTCTTCGTCCCGTTTTACTATGTATGCCGGTTTTAATTTTTCTATTGAAACAGTCTTCTGTTCTCCGTTGACGTTGATAATGAATCTGCGATCATCCAGTCTTTTAATGACTTCATGTGAACCGGAATAAGGAAGTTCCAAGGGTGGTTTTACAGCGTCATTTCTTAAATGCACGTGAGAACAGTCGTAAATATTCTTCATTACAAACATACGAGCTTTATTGTGATGTGCCGTGGGACTCGGTCTAATTCCTCTCATGTGTTCACGGAATTTTTGTAGAAAACCATCTGTATTTACCGACATGTCCTGAGATATGAAAAATTCTCCTGGAAGTCTGATCGTTGTTCCATATAACATCTCTGCACATGATGCTCCGATGTCCTCTTTGTATGACGTTCGTAGTCCTAGTAATACCGTGGGTAACAAATCCGTCCACTGAACTTGTCGATTACACATCAGGGCCGCTTTTAAAGTGCGATGCCATCTCTCAATTAAGCCGTTTGAGCATGGGTGGTATGGTGTCGTACGTATTCTCTTTGCACCCACTAGTTGAGCTAACGCTTTAAACAATTGAGATTCAAATTGCCTACCTTGATCTGTTGTTATGTTAAGGGGTGTTCCAAATCGGCAAATCCAATGATGATAAAATGCAGTTGCTACCGTGTTCGCTGTCATATCTTTTAATGGTATAGCCTCCGGCCATCTCGAAAAACGGTCAATCATTGTCAAGCAATATCTAAAATTATTAATTATAGGTAATTCTATTAAATCCAGATGTATATGATTGAATCGAGCATCTGGAACTTTGATGCTGCTTGGTTGCAACTTATTGTGTCGCTGTATCTTTGACCGTTGGCACGCTAAACATCTGCGTACTCCTTCCAACGCATACTTTTTTATTGCTGGCCATATGTACTTTTCTCTCAATACTCGACAAGTACTCCTACCACTTGGATGCGAGAGAGCATGCACCGAGTCGAATGCTTCCTTCCTTAGAGATTCCGGAATGTATGGACGAACTATGCCATTTGAAACATTACAGTAAAGTTTTACGCCAGGTTCTGCTGATAATAGCTGTAAGTTCATCGCAGAGTTTCTTGTCATTTCCTCTATTTCTTCATCATCTTGTTGAGCTTGAAGAATTTTTTCAGCTGACAGTACTTTTGGCATTTCAATTTGAGAAATCTGCTTTATCCTCGATAAGGCGTCAGCTACTGTGTTGTCATCACCTTTCAAATAGACTATTTCCGTAGAGAATTGTGCTATAAAATCTAATTGTCTTAGCTGTCTATCAGTAGCCTTATCAGAATTTCATTGGCATGCTCGTATGAGAGGACGATGATCTGTTCTGATTAGAAAAATTCTACCGTCAAGTATATGTTTAAAAAATTTCACTGATGCAAATATAGCTAATAGCTCTCGATCATAGGTGCTATATCTTTTTTCTGTAGCCGTTAGTTTTCTAGAAAAGAAGCCGATAGGTTCCCAGACACTGTTATTCCTTTGTTCCAAGGCCGCTCCTATAGCTGTATTTGACGCATCTGTGTTCAGTCTCAAATCAGACTCAAGTGCAAGAAAATTGTCTAATGTCGCTGCAGCTACGCTTTGTTTACACAGGCTAAAAGCGTTTTCAGATTCCGGTGTCCAAGGCACTGGTCTAGTATCATTTTTCTTTGAGTCCTTTAGAAACTCGTTTAAAGGTACTTGAACTTCTGCAAGATTCTGAATACAACGTCGGTAAAAATTTATTAATCCAAGAAATCTACGTAGTTCAGCAATGGTGTTTGGTTTTGGGTACTCTATAATTGCTTTAATTCGTTCCGTTGGAGGTTTGAACCCATTCCTGTTAATCGTATAACCTAGGAATGTGAGTTCCATCTTACCTAAAACACATTTATTCAAGTTAATCTTGAGTCCATTGATCTGGAGTGTTTCAAATACGATTCTGAGATGTTGTCGATGTTCTTTTCCGTCTTTTGAAGCAATTAGTATGTCATCAATATATACTATAACGAAGTTCAAATCTCTAAATATAGAATCCATGAACCGCTGAAATGTTTGAGAGGCGTTCCTCAAACCAAATGGCATTACCAGAAATTCGTATAATCTTAAGGGTGTTGAGATAGCTGTTTTTGGAATATCTTCTGTGGCCATCGGTATTTGGTGATACGCTCGCGTTAAATCCAACGTTGAAAATATGTTTTTTCCATGAAGGCCCATTAAAACGTCATGCGAGTGTCCGGTGGGATAACGATCTGGTATTGTTTTAGAATTTAATGCTCGAAAATGGCCACATAACCTCCAACCTCCGGTAGATTTTGATTGTAAGTGGATCGGACTAGACCAAAGGCTCTTAGACGGTCGAATCATTCCTTGCTCCAGAAGATATTCTAATTCTTGTCGGAGGGCTTCTAGTTTCTGTCCTACTAACCTACGAGGTCGATGCGATACAGGGGTTCCCACTGTTTCAATATAATGTGAGACAGTATGATTTCTTAAATTTGCTTTTCCCACGAATGGTTTTGTTATTGCCACGAATTGTTCGAGCAATTCTGCTTATCATATATCATCGTTAACAGTAGATATGCTATGTATATCAGTTTTGCAGATATTCCCTTTAGATGAGATTTGAGTGACTGCATCTATTAAACATTGTTGTTTCAAATCTATGATGATGCCATGCTGTGCGATAAAGTCTGCTCCAATAATCGGGGACTTTACTTCAGCTATTATGAATGGCCATCTGAACTGTCGACGCAAGCTTAAGTCTAGTGTAAGAACCTTTTCGCCAAATGTTCCAATTTCAGTAGTATTTGCTGCATAAAGTTTAAATGGTTGTTTTTCTGTTTTATTTTTGACACATTCTTGTGGGATCACGGTTACTGCAGAGCCGGAATCTATAAGAAAATTGAGATGGTTATTTCTGTCATAGATATATAAGCGGCTTTCAGCATTGTTGCTGTCCACGACCGCTTTAACGTGGCTCAGCGCATTTAGTTTTCCTTATTCTGAGGTTTAAAAGAGCAGGGAATAGTGCATCGAGTAGCATCCTTTCTGAATCTCGCGTGATAATAACATATCCCTGACTGGTTTGGCTGTGGAGTAGACGATCTCTTTCGTGAATTCGAACGACTAGTTCGATGATGTTGATTGCGGTTGCCGGTATTCTGGTTAATAATAGTATCTAGCCTAGAACATAACTTTTCCATTTGCTGAGATAAGTAAGCCACGTTCTTTTCTAACGAGTTCATTCGTGAGTCTATAGACGCAATAGAATTTGTCTCGTTCGCATTATCACCTGGTATAGTTGATGTGGACATTATTCCTGGGCTGACACATGATTCAAGAATCCGGTCCGCCAACTCCGCTAACTTTGTTAAGGATAAGTCTGTACTTCCCATCAACACTGCACGTACGTTTGGCGGCATACATTGCATAAATCTGGTGTACATGAAATCATCATTTATCATCTCGCCTCCCAGCTCTTTCATCTCTCTCAAAAGCTGAGATGGTTTCCTGTGATCCAATCGTAATTCGTTCAAAAATTTTCTTATCTGAGTCTCTTTGGAATCGCTGAGGCGAAGAATTAATGTATCCTTTAAGGCTTGATACCTATTTTGCTCCGGAGGTCGGCGAAGGAAATCAGATATTTGCTGTGCTGTTTCTGGATTCAGCGCTTCAAGTACAAAATTGTACTTTCGCATATCATTTGTAATTTTTCTGTTCGCTAGCGCAGCCTCAATTTACGTGAACCACAGTTCTGGGAAATTTGTCCAAAATGCGGGTAATTTGACGAATTCCACATTTTGGACATTCGGTTCACCGTCGATAACTCTTGCTTTTGCTGGATCGCCGATATCGCCTTCTAGATCATTCTTTTCTGCCGTCCGTGGCGGACTATGCGAAACAGACATTTTTTCCTTTGTTAATTGCTATCCTCGTGTTAATCGAAGGGGTCACCAATTTTGTAGCTATTTGTACAAAATCAACTACAAAAACTTAAGAAAAACGTGTTTTTTATTTAACTGAAGATAATACTAAACTACAAAGATTTTTGTTTCTGTCAAACTCTTTTGACAGTTTGCTGACAGCCTACTCATACGCCATCTATCCGACGTATATGCTTTCCACGGACGCTACAGTTTCAAACAACAACCGCCATCTATACGTCAGGTCGGGTACTTCTGGGAATACCCTCGTATATACCTATAAGTATGTGGTGATAACAACGTTACGCGCTGTTATTACCAGAGCAATAATTCTGACCTATAACACGTATTTTTTTACTCATGACACAATATTAAAATCGATATATATTATCAAGGTGGCGCTACAGTCCGTTGTGGACAAGGGCCTCAACCAACAGGCCTGCTCCAACCAGCTCTGACCTCACTCCTCTGTTCTGTGCAACTCACTATCCTTTTTAGCCCAAAGATCCAGCGATTGGCAAGAGTTATACTTCGTTTGATCTCAGCGCTTATATTATTGTGTTGAGTGACACAATAAGTCCTTTCTTGATGACAGCATACAATTAGTTTTGTCCTCAATAACCGCTAAATGCAATACATGCAAAAGCTCCAGTGACATCACGCTTCGTTCTTCCAATTATGTCAATTGTCATCGTCGGCGTATGCAATTAATTGGACGGATTTTTGAAGGATTGTGCCTCTGGTGTTGACGTTGATCGATATATATACAGGATGTTTCGCATAAGAGGGGACAGAAGACTAGGACGTGTAGGTTGGGTCGAGACAAGAAAAAAATCGTATGGAGGGGGGGTCAATTTCCACCCCGTTTAGACGGGAGGGGGCATTTTATAAAAATTCGACTTAACATCGAAAAAAAAAAATATTAAAAAATAATGTTTTGACCTATATAACTTTTGCTTACTGATTTTCAAAGCAAAATATCCGCTTATTAATATCCTTTTTAAATTAGGTTCCTATGTCAAACAGTTTTTGAGAAACATATTGTCAAAGTTAAAATTTGGAAAAAAAATTCCGCAGTCTAGCAAAACAGATGTACGCACACATAAACGTTTTATGCTTGCTCTCTCGTTGCTTCTCTTTGTTCGTGATTGCTTCTCTCTGTTCACGTTTGCTCTGTCGTTGTTTGATCTCCCCTCATTTGTTCGATAAAGTGTGTACGATAAAGTGAAAAGGTATCGCAGGCCGAGATGCAACTTCTGTATACATCTGTATACATTCTGTGGTTGAATTAATACAGACCCCCAGATTTACTACTTTCGATACGACGTTTAAGGCAACACCTCCAAGAAAAATTATCGGGAGAGTTGGCTTTCTTTTTATATATAGGCAGTAAATGGGATTTGAAGCCCATTTCTTGAAACCCACTGGTAGATACCATCCAAATCAGCATTAATTTTAGCATGCAGTTCCTGTAGCTCATCCGGTTTGCCAGATATGTACACTTGAATGTCATCTGCGTATGCATGCATGCTACTCGTAGAGTGACTACAAACTGCAAAAATGTCGTTTAAGTACATAGTGAATAGAAGTGGTCCAAGTATGGACCCTTGAGGAAATCCAGCTTTTATAGGCTTATATTCTGATCACGTACTTTTACTCTTTGAGACCTGCCTGTCAGATAACTACACATCAGATCCACCGCACTTTCTTGAAAACCAAAATAATATTTAAGCTTGTAGCATAACCGTCCATGGATAACTCTGTTGAAGGCTTTGGGAAAATCTGACAAACAAAGTAACGTTAGTGAATCATCATCGAATATAGGCCTTATATCATCTAGCACTTTGACAGTAGCAGTGGAGCAATTGTGCCCAACACGAAAGCCAGATTGAAGTGGAGACATGAGCTTTGTCTCCTCTAAGTGATTGTAGATTTGCTGAGCGATCAACTTTTCGCAAACCTTACTAGAGGTGACAATATGCTAATTGGTCTGAAATCGCTTGCTAAGTTTAGTTTTTTAAGTTTAATTTAAGTTAGTTTAATTTAGTTAGGATTAGTTTTCTTGGCTACTGGTAATACAATGGCAGATTTCCATCGTTCAGGAAATGTTGAAGATTGAAAACACGGATTTATGATATGTGTCAAAGGCGAAATAATATGCGGAAGTAATTTTTACGAATTTCAAAGGAAAACTGTCATTGCCAATAGCATTGAACTTAATGTTCTTCAAGCAAGTACCGGTATCAAGATCCGTCACCGGCATGAACTTAAAAATGTGTTCAACACGCATAGAAGGTTGTAAGGAATAGTCAGGTGCAGGCAGCGTAGCATCAGTAAAAGAATCATTTAATGTGTTAGCATCAATTTGGCATTCAGTATTACACTTACTGCGCACCTCGAGTTTGTTTATGTTACGCCATAGCATTTTAGTGGTAAAGGATATGTTCAGCTTTGAGGAAAAGTATTGGGATTTAGCTAACCTACATACACAAACAGCTTTGTTTTTCACAGACGAAGATCTCCCAATTTAAAAGTGTAGTACATCTACGCCACTTATTATGTAATCTGTTCTTTTTTTAATAGCGTCAAGAGTATTACGATTGAACCAAGGACAAAATGAATTTATACGTTTAGAAGTCTTTATTTATCACTTTTTTGATAAAAGTTATAAAAGTTTCAATCTCTGAATTTAGGACAACCGTTTATTGCAAAACACTTGACAAAAATTGGATTACCGATATACAGAGCTATTGTATAAAATTTCAATACGAAATTCAGAATATTTGGAGAAAACAATCCACAATCAACACATAATATGTGCCTTTGAGATGGAATAAATCTATTTATTGTGTCTTATGGGTTTCAATGTTTTCCTTTAGTTTGGCAGTTGTCAATGTTATCGTCGATTTCCTTATTGGTCAACGGCCTGCTGTATACTGTCTGCTTGGCCTGTTGCCTATCTGAAGCCTAACCAAAATCTCCTGATTGATGACTATTCTTACCTTTAAAGGTAGCACCCTCTGTAATTACCATTCATCTCTAATTTTGCAGTAGACTTTTATTAAAGCATTTATTTTTTCCTGTCTGTAGGCCTCCAGCCTTCTAAAATTAGTTTCCATAATTCTTTTAAATCCGGAAATTTGTCAGTCTCTGTTAATTATTTTATTCCACATGAGATTGCAAATCTGGTGCCAGAACTTCAAAATTATAACTATTCCTTGGTAACGCTTCTCAAAACTACGGTTGCTGTCGTAGTGGAAATTTGTCTAAAGGGTTTTTGAGTCATTTGTTTCTTAAAAAACATTTCCAAGGGCTTATGATCTCTCTCAATAGTAAATAATTTACTGTATAAATTTTGGTGAAATCGTCGACAACTAAAAAGAATAGCTAGCATCTCTTTTCCTATTTGAGTAGAATCTTACTGAATTTCTGATAGTGTTTTTGAAGGGTAAATTGTTGGGGTTTGTTGATGTAAGATTAACGCTCCCATGCCATCCTTTGAACTGTCCACTGAAAGTTTAATTTGTTTTGATCTATCAAAAAATTTCACAACATGACTTCAAGTTAGTAATTCTTTCAGTTGTTTAAATTCTTCTTCATGAACTTTGGATCATAACCAAACTGTGTTTCTTTGAGAATTTTCTTATAGTTGTCGCTCTTGTAGAGAAAAATACATTTTTCAATATAATATTTCAAATATTTCCGAAAATATAAAAGCTATGAATCTGAGTTTTTGTGAACGTTATTAATTCCATTCATTTCTCTTTCATAGCTTTTATATTTTCGTAAATATTTGAAATATTATTATGAAAAATGTATTTTTCTACACCACGGTAGGACTTCGATAAAATGCGGCAAAGTTCCTACATATCATCTTCTGATCTACTATCATATTAAGATGGTAAAAAAATCTAAAGTTCTAATCTATATATATGTAAATCTTGACACCTGGCATTTTCTCAAATATTTTTGAAAACTTGCTATGAACAATCTCTGGTCCGATTGAGCGACCAACAGGTAGTCGTATTACCTGTATTGCTAAGTATTTGCTGAACTGGTTTCTCGGCTATAATAAATTTCAAATTATTAGCATTTTCTTTCTACTTAATAAGAAGGAGAAAATCGGTTCAACGTAATCAATCATGTTAATATGATTTGGTTTTACCATATGCCACAGTTCCCATTCTCTAAAAATATAGTCCGATATTCGAGGATAGGTCGAGAGTTATCCAAAGATTCCAATAGACTACAGAATTTTTAAAATAAAAAACATACCCTTTTTAATTTTGTTAGATTGTTTATTTAATTATCTGCTAATATCTATGAAACTTATGTGTGAAAAACGGTATCTGCCAAATTAACATTACGACCACATTTAAAGACAGCAATTCGAATATCAAAATTTTCGATGTAATGTTGTTTTTCATGTCATTAATTGTTGCTGTTTTGATGGTATACTTTGCTTTTCAAATAGGCCCAAAACAAAAAGTCCAATAAGCTCAAATCACACGAACGAGGTGACCAATTCACATCACCATTCCTTGAAATTAATCGACTATTGAGTTTCAATCGCAATAAATTGATATTTTCACGCGTTGTGTGTGGCGTAGATCAGTATTGTTGAAAATAAACATTACTTATCTCGATTGCATTTAATTTCAGCCATAAACAATCAATAAGCATTTCATAATACCGTGCACCATTCACTGTAACTGTATCTTCATTTTCGTTATCGGAAAAGAATGAACCGATCCTGCTTTTCGACCAAGTTCAGACCCAACCGTAACTTTTTTTGGATGAAGTGATTTTTCTTTATGGCTCTTGGATTTTCATCATTGCGAAAATTTAGCATACTGACGTGTCCATCCAATGTGAAGTAAGCTTCATAGCTGAAGATGTTTACGTGATGATGAGATATTACGTGAAAACAACGCATTAAACAATATTCTAACAACCAATCAGCAAAATTTCTGATGGCAAATGGTCACGTTGTTTCATTTCTTGTCTTAATTGCAGTTGGAAAGCATGCAAATGCATATCTTTATCCAAAATTCGGCACAAAGTGCCATAAGAAATACTCAATTTTTGGAAACGACGTGGAATTGAAATTGATGGGTCATTAGCAATATTTTCACGAACACCATCAATATTTTCATTCCACCGAACTGTTTTTTTTTTAACCAAATTTCAAATTGTTTGGTTTAATGGACGATTATGTATGCAAAAAAAATCACATATGTACATAATTTACGATGGGTATTTTTTATTAAATACTGATTTTGACAATAAATTTTAATTAGGGCAATCGCGAATTCCGCCGGAATTATTCATCCGTTGAAAATTTCGTTCCTCTCGGAAAAATTCCTCCAATCGTGAATTTCCATCGGAACAGTTTTCCGATACAGAAATATTGATTCGAACATAACTTCGAAATGTCAAAATTGTCAAATGTTACTGCAAAGTTTTATATTGCGTTATTACTTTGGAATAACCAACTCCAGTACCATTTCTAAGTTTTATATTCTCCGACATCTTTTTCCGAATATATTTTTGTGTGGTTCCAAACCTAGAAAAGAAATTATTTATATATACATATGCATGTTATTATTGTATTAAATTAGCAATTATTAGTATATAATTTATCAACTGTGGGTATGTGTCAATTGGTTACTTTTTACTAGTATAATGTAAGTAATGTTGAAATAAATTTACTCTGGTGAGTAACATTTAGTTCTATTTACTGTGCCAATTCATGGATGAAGTTTTGACAGAAAAAAAATTTTGAGTTTCAAGATTGTCTGCAAAATTAAACAAAGAATTATGCATAGAATATAAAAACAGTATTTTCCTTTGTTACTAGCTATTATATTAAAAGCACAACATCTTATAATAATAATAATATAAGTTTTCCTAATTTTCTTTTCCATTTTTAAATAATATTGGAATACTCGACGTTGAAGAGAATTGTTGTTGAACGGTTGTCAAAAATTTACCTAGCCCTCAAGGCTACATAAAATTTTGACGTTTGAACTCACCTCACTCACGTCAAAATTTCAGTTTCTTATGTCAAAATTTTCTTACCAAATTTTTATACCTCCTTTTGGCTTTCTATTTGCAAAGAGCTCGAATTCGTCGTACATTTACGGTTTCCTCGACACGTTTTTCTTCTAAATTCGAACATCGAAGTTCATGCCAGTTTTCACGGTTATGGTGCATGCATTTATTTACATAAGAAGCGAACGCGATAGAATCATGTTAGGTTAGAAGGGCGTGTGGCCGCAAGGCGGCCACATCCACCAAGGCCTTATAGGCCCATTGTGAGTGCCCTCATATAGCGCGGTGGGAACACGCTGTTCCGGGCAGCTACTCAGACCGAGCCCATCGAGTAGGTGGGGTAATGACCAAATTTGGGCAGATATTGCCACAAATTTTGTTGGCTCAAAAAACAAATTAGTGGAAATAAGGAAGTTATTTTTAATCCAAGGGTTCACCAAAGCAGTTCATTCAGCCTGCTAGACGAGGGCATCGACTGAAAATGATTCCTCCAAGATCTCCTCATTTTGGTGGCCTCTGGGAGCCTGCAATCAAGGTCGCAAAGCTCCATCTTCTTCGCACCTTTGGGAACATGTTCTTTAACTTTGATGAACTAAGAACTTTAATTTGCCAAAGAGCAGCCATAAGGAATTTACGACCCCTTTGTCCACTTTTAGATAAGATCGATGACTTGGAATGTCTAACACCGGCATACTTTCTGATAGGTGCCCCGCTTACCGCTGTACCAAAACCTGATGTCACAGATGTTAACGTCAATTGTCTTGGCAGAGAATCTGCTCGTAACTTGAGCAGTGATAAAGCTATGTATATTGCGGTTGAAGACCAAACCCTTCAACGGGGGGAGGATGTTCTGCTCTAGGAAAATAGCCGCAGCATCCCTGGTGGTATTTTGTCTGGCTGGCAACACCGAAAGAAGCGCACTCAATTTCAGTTCCAGCGTTCGTTCATTTTGCTTGCTCACTAAAAACCGAAGTCAGTTACATCGTTGTTCTATTGCTGCGAAGAGCAGCATGTACACATTTTCTTGATGTCTACTTTTAATACAATACAACAATTTGCATTTAAACTCTAATTTTTAATAAACAAATACCATTTTCTATACAATTTCAAAATGTTTAATTCAATACAGTACCTTTTCGACATCTCGCACTTAGATGTATCTTATTTGCTTTAGGAACTATTGACCTTTAATTAGGTGATTTGCTGCGACCTTCATTCACCCATAAATCCTAAACGGAGGCCACAAAAAGTAACGGAAAAAAGAGTCATCAAAATCGCTTCTTACCCCTTAAGTAGTTCCGAAATCTATACTTTTGTGTAAGGCTTGTAGTGTAGGCTTGTACTTGGCCAGATAGATAATTTTTATATTAAACGCACAGATATTTAACGAACAGATCAAAGATATGTATATTTTTCTATATCTGGCACGCCTTCTTCTATTCGTATAAAACGGAGGGACGACTTTAACGTACTCCATTCATTAAACTCTGTGCTTATTATTTAATGTAGAAACTTATTATTTTATTATTTATCAGTTAAGAAATGAATTTAGTAAATATATTTATAGTTATAAAGTTATAGTAAACACTTAATAAAGAACTACAAAATTAGTTTTCAAATTTATATTATTTACTTAAAATTTAATTAACGACAAACAATACAAAAAATTATCCCTGCATCCAATGTAAATTTTTTCTTCATCGCTAGATACACAAGGCGATGAAAAAACTTCCCCTTTCAAATCATATCTCGCTACTAAAATCCCAGAATGGATATTTAAAATGACAAGTAATCCTTTCGTACTGCAGGTACATATAAATCCATTTTCCAAATTATTGTTGAATATTTTAGGTGTTGAGTAAATTGGTGAGGCCAAATAATATTTCCAATGTACGACTATAATTTGTTCATTGTAGTTATATTTGAGGCAGTAAAAATAGTGATCGTGACACCCAAACATTATGAATATGTTACTTGTATATATAATATATCGTTGCACACTTATGCCAGAAAAAATATTTCCATCGACAACGTACCGACAAACCTAGAATAAGTATAATCTTGAATTAATAATTTATAATTATTATTTAAAATATAAAAGAAAACTAAATATGACCTTCGATAAATAAATTATTAAATACAAGTACACTACAATCACTCACTATTTTTCCATTAGATGTACTGCATATATTTACACTACCGCGTACTTCTGCAATAATCACTTGAGAATCATCGAAGCCTGTTGCGGGACTTGAAAATATAGGAGAGATCAGATTGCATATCCAAAAAACTTCACCACTTTTTGGGCAAACACAAGCACAAGTTCCATCCAGAGAGCACACAATCATTTTTGAGGTCTTGAGTAAAAGAGGCGTAGCCAATATACCTTTTAAACCGATCTTTTTTTGCCATTTAACAGTTTGATCCTAGTACAAATTTACAGAATTAGTTCCTGTATTACTATGATATAAGAAATTCTCTAAACCAATTCAGTATTTACCTTTAAACAGATACAAATGAGGTTGAACTTCACAGCATAACTCGATACAATTACACTATTATCATATTTTAAAGCTTTTGACTTAATCATGCCGCCAACATTGAACTCCCATAGGACTTCTCCTTGAAGAAAATTAAATGCATATAATCGCCCATCGTAGCAACCAACCAATGCCATACATTCCGAAATAAATATAACTTGACTTTCAATGCGATCAGGCAGAGTAATGACAGCTATGTGCTCGCCTGTCATACCATTTAGCGTGGATACGGTACATGCATGTGAACCAACGCATATACAATTATATTCCTTGAAATTCATACTACTAGGTGTTGCATCAACACATTTTTCTAAATTAGTTTTCCATAGAAAATTCAGTTCCATTTTCGTATTAGTTATTTTTGGAAGCTGCGTGTATTTAGATGTAGAATTTATTCGAACAGTGTCAAGAAATTTTAGAATATCCAGCAAAAGGACGTTTTCATTCAATAATAAGTTTATAAACTCTTTCCGATCCCCTGGATTAAAAAAAATTGTATCGAAATATATGGCTAAGCTCAAGGCATGAAAAGAAGTACCGCCAGCAGCAGTAAATGATACATTTAAAGAGCGTCTTAAACATTTTCGTTTACGGTCTGAATGTACAGCATGAAAATTTAAATATTTTAATCCCAGTGATTCTTCTAGGAATTCCTTAAACTTTTCTGATGGACGTTTATTAGTATTAAATTGTCGAACAAGAACATGCCTCGGACACTCCTTTCCGTGGGTTGTCAGCGGTAGGCTGTCGGAAAATTTTATCTTATCTGGCTTCTCATGATTTTCTAGTTTTTGGTTTATTAATATGCGATATCTTTGCATTTGGCTTGGGTGGGTCTCAGGCAAAACAATAAAAGCAATTAATTCCTTATTGTTTTCATCAAAATCACAAACAACGCTTGACTGGTGTTCGCAGAGAATTTTTTTAATATTCATTGCGATTTGATCTACGAAATATACACCATATTAATATAAAAAATATAGTTCAATAAAGTAAATAAAAACCAATAAATAAAATTAGAAAAAACAACAATTTTAAAAACCAGTAAGAGTGCTATATTCGGCATGACCGAATCTTAGATAACCTACACCTAAAAGTTTTGAAAAAATTTAATTGAACGAAATAGTTTTATTTATTTAAATTTTTCATTGCAGAACAATAACTTTACAGAGTGAAATACGAAGTAGAACTAGTGGAAATATGTGGTTATAAGAAAAGCTACCTTATAATCACATTTAATCTCTATAAATACAGTGGCGTAGCTAGGGTGGAGCGGGGGTGGCGGTCCGCCTTGGGCGTCACAATTTCGGGGGAGCTATTTTTTGAAAACAAGTATTGATTTATTGAACTTTATTTCCATGGTAATAAAGTTGTTTTCATGAGTTATACTGTATAAGTAGTGCAAAAGTAGGCGGACCGCCCACATTTGTTGTTGTAGGTCATTTGTAATAACAACGCTTAACGTTGTTATCACCACATACCTTTCGGCCCAGTAGTTAACAATGTTTAACTTGTGGTAACACATACTTCTAGGCTACACTTTAATTGTGAAGCTCGAAAGTACAAGTGAATCACACACTACTGTGGCCCAGATAAAAGCCGAACTTGATCGCATTCCGATAAGTGGAACAGCGCGCGAACTTGATCGCATTCCAAAATATGCAATGAGCGTCAAAAATAATTCTTGAGATAATTGCAAAAACGACGCGGAAATGATTCTGGCCAACAACGAATCTCAGAAGAGATATAAACCCAGCTTTCGGATTGAAAGAAGGCAGTTGTTGTGAAGTGTCGGATCTAAGCAGTTAGCAAGGCACAGATTAAGTCAAGTGGTAAAAACTAAACAGTGTGAAACAGATTAAGTCGCAGGAAGATTAATCGCATTACATTAAGAAGCGGAGATAAAAGAAGGACTCAAGAAAATAATAAACGTAAGAAAAATTAACGCAGGACCTTTTTATTTCAGCACCTGTCGAAAGACGGCAGTATTGCCCGACAGGTTAAAGGACCACAAAGGCGGCACCTTGGTGCCCGTGGTAAATAGGCGAGGGGATCCACTACGGCAGTTCGCCGGATCCCAATGGTAAGACCACAAAGTCGGCAGATCCTTGCCCGTGGCACAAGCGTCCGTGATCCTTCGCGTCGAAGGATATGCGACAACAACCCTTATTATTAGAAGCACTGTCAGTGATCCTTCTCGAGGAAGGATCTACGACATTAAGTTTATTCTGGTGTCCTACTGGAGGCACCAGATACAACATTTTGGCGCAGCCGGTTTCACGATCCAAAGATCGTTCCTTTATTTTGAAGTGAAGTTTAAAATAAATTAAAAATAAATAACAATGTTTTTTAAAACAGAAACACACTAACTAGAATGGTTGTGAAGTAATAAACATATTTTGAAATATTATAAAATTATACAAATAAAATTAAAGGTAAATGTATAATAGTAACTTGTCTAAATAGAAAACTTTTGTTTACTTCATTATAATCGGACTTTAAATTGAAGAATTTAGAAATTCATTGACAATTCTTGTATAAATAAGGTGATTTTTGTTAAATAGAAAAATTTAATAAAATTTTCGGGCAAGTCAAGAATAAGTTTGAGATAGTTAGATACAACCACAGTTACGAGGCAAATTTGAAATTATGTTTATACATAAGGATTGTAAAAGAACAAATAAATGAATACAAAACACAAATCCCTTAGTATTTTTTAATAACACAGTAATTAATAGTAACCAGGCTAACAGCGATAGCTGCAAGTCAATAAATAAAATAGATTCTGCATAATTGCAAGAAATTTATTGTAACAAGAAGTAGGTCACAAACTTGAGCTTGAACTTCAAGCAAGGCCAGAAGCGACAAAATTACTATCGAGCGGCAGCTGGTAGCAAAAACGCTAACAGAGCCGAAACGCAAATACAAGCAATAAAAACAAAAATTACGTCAGGCACCAGGCGAGCACAATTGAGCCACAAGCTCGAATTACAAAAAAAAAATATATATGATAATAATATATGTACGAGTATAAGCGTACGAATGTTTACAACTTGTTCAGCCAAAAGGGTGTCAATGAGTCGTATTAAAGCTGAATAAGCAAAAGTCAATTGCTTGGAGAAAATCAATTAAAATTTTAATTGATTATAAAATATCCAAAATACATACTTAGAACAATAAGTATAGGATAATTAATGGCAGAATCGCTCCAAGAACAAGCATATTTAGCTTTAGAAAAAGAGCATAAGGAATTGAAGAGGCAAATAGAAGAATTTGCATCAAGAACTTGGAACAGCCTGAAAAACACCGTTTCCAATAAGGAAAATTTAGAGTTAATAAAGACTAGAATACAAGCCCTAGGAGAAACATCAACTTTGGAAAAAGCAGACGCAGTCATAGAGGAATTGCTAACATTTTTTAAAAATATAATAGAAAGTAAAAACCAAAGGATAAGGTCCTATTCGTCAGAATTTAACGCGTTAAAAAGGAAATACGATGCTTATCTAAACGAAAAACAGTTTCAAGAAAAAATAATAAAGACTTTGGAAGACGAGAACGAACACCTAAGAAAATTACTGAATGACGAAGGATTAACAGAAGAAACCTTAAATAAAACGTTAGAACTGGAATCAGCACAAAAGTCAAGAGAAGACTGTGCATCTTTAGAAAAGGCGCATTCCAGAATTCAAGAATTAAAAGAGGAAAACAGACGGCTAAAACAGGAAATAGAGCTATCGCACGACCAATCACTATACCATAAGGAACCAACCCCCTCCGCACCCAGTCTAAAGGAATTTAATCCAGTGTCATTACCTACAAATAAGCAACCAGCGGCAGATCACAGCAAGATGGGTATAGCAGAAATAGCCTAAATAACAAGCAGCATTGTTCCACTGTTTTCAGGAACACAGTCACCAGATTTGAGAGGTGAGGTGTATAAATTTATACAGGCGCTGCAAGTGAAGCGACTCCAGCTAATAAAACAATTTACATTGATTGTATAAAACAAAGATTATACGGAGACGCTTATGATCTTGTAGGCACACAACGTTTTAACAGCCTGGAAGAATTATACCTGGTGATACGAAGGGCCTACCTACCAACAGTTTCATTAGACGTGACGTTGGCAGAACTTCAGAATTGCAGTCAACTATACAATGAGGATATTCGGCAGTTCGCAAGACGCCTAAATACGAAAAAAGCGCAAGTGTTGCAGGTAATAAAAGATACATACAAAGGAGAAGGTGACAGCGCACTTGTATCTATGGCAGAAACATCAGCAAATATGGAATTTAAAACAGGGCTAAAGGATGCAACCTTACGAATCCACATGCTAAGTGTCACAAGAAAAAGTATCGAGGAAATGGTAGAAATAGCAGTGAACACACTAGTCGAGATACAAAGAAGTAATTCCATACATCAACCAACAATTAATATGAATTCGGTAGAACCCAACATAAGACCTCTTGTACAAAATCGCGTGAAGTATAAAAGAACAGAAGAAAGGCAGAACGTCTCGAGAGAGCCACAGGAGAAAATAATTTGCTCATTCTGCAATAAACGTGGGCACACTAGAGAAAAGTGTTTGATTAGGGAAAACACGCCGTATTGCCAAAAGTGTCTACAATATGGACACGAGACGAACTGGAAGTGTAGCACGAAGGAAAGCCAAGGAAGTGGGGCAAATAAGAAATATCAAATGCCCCATACCCAGGATCAAGTACAACAAAACTGGAAAACAAACCAACCACAACAAAACTGGCAACCAAACCAAGTACAACGTAATTGGCAACCCAACCAAGACCAACGGAATTGGCAGAAACAGACGTATGGAAAGCAGAAGCCGAATCCAGCGAACGGAATACAAAAGGCTCAATCTCAATGTGAATGGTGCAGAAAGGTAGGACACAATACACTCGAATGTTATGCAAAGAAGAGTTGGGAGAAGTCCCAAGGCAACAGTCCGGGAAACTGCCAAGGGCCCAGAATAGGCCAATAATCTGGGAACCCGAAAGTATTAGTAATTTAAGGCCAAATGATGGAGTAGCAGTAATTCATACATCCAAACCGATTGTGGATATGTTACCAACTTTAACAAATAAATAATAAAGTGGTAAAGTGGTAATAATAAAGTGTAAAGTGGTAAAGTGGTACATGACGTGTTCATCGAATTACCTTGCGCAGAGGCGATAAATGGAAAACTCATTTTACTGGTAGATACAGGAGCAGATACAAGCCTGATAAAGAAATGTGCAATAAAAGATAGCACAATAATAGACAAGTCGAATAGGAAAGACTTGAGCGGAGCATTTGGAGGTTGTGTGACCACAGAAGGATCAATTACTATGCTTCATAATGAGGTACAGTCCTTACGTTTAACGCTACACGTTGTGTCACTTAAACAAGGAGTACCGGCAGACGGCATACTAGGAAGAGATAACTTGTGGAACAACTCCATTATAAACACAATGGAAAAGATTTTAACACTCTTCAATGAAAGAAAAGAGATTATTTTGGAATTACCGATAAAAACTATCGAGCAGATAGAAGAGGAAAGCGAGCAACATTACATACCAGTTGATGCAAGAACGATTACGATAGTACCACTGAACCTTCGCACAAAATTTAAGAATGTTGTAATTCATAAAGAAGAAATAGATCCAGGAATCTACATAGGAGACACATTAGTAAATGTAAAAGATAACACAGTTTATGCTCCCATATTAAATACGACAGAATATGATTACGAAATAAATAGCGAATTTAAACCAAAATTCACAAATCTAGACACAAGTACACAATACAAAGTACTAAGTCAATTAATAGTATAGGCAGAATAGATGCCAAAACGAGAATAAATGAATTGCTCAATGAAATTGAGTTAGATAAAAATTTAAATATAGAAGAACAGAATTCAATAGAAGAAATAGTAAAATCTTTTCATGACGTCTTCCTGTTAGAAGGAGACGAACTTTCGTTTACAAGCGTATTAAAACACGAAATTCCAACAGGCGCAGATCAACCGCCAATAAATAGAAAACAATATAGATTACCTCAAATACATAGGGAGGAAATAAATAAACAAGTGAATAAACTCCTAGATGACGGCATAATTACATATAGCACTTCACCATGGAACTCACCGTTAGTTTTAGGGCCCAAGAAAAGTGGCAAGGACGGGGAGAAAAAATGGAGACTAGTGATAGATTACAGAAAATTGAATGAAGCCACGATTAAACAAGTTTTTCCAATTCCACGCATTGACGAAATTTTAGAGCAGTTAGGTCATAGCGGATATTTTACAACGCTAGATTTGGCAAGTGGATATCACCAAGTTTTAGTCGATGAAAGGGACAAGGAAAAAACAGCATTTAGTACAGGACTAGGACATTTCGAATTCAATCGAATGCCATTTAGGCTAACAGGTGCCCCAGCAACATTTCAAAGGATAATGAATCATATCCTAACGGGTCTGCAAGGGATAGACTGCTTTGTTTATTTAGATGACATAGTTATATATGGTAGAAATCTAAAACAACACGAGCAAAGGTTACGTTCAGTATTACAGAAATTACGCGAACATAATTTAAAACTGAATACAGAAAAATGCAGATTTCTAAGAAGAGAAATTGTTTATTTAGGACATAAATGCACAGATCAGGGCGCACTCCCTGACCCCAGCAAAGTGGAATGCGTTAAGAGCATTCCGCCGCCTAAAAATAGAAAGGAGATGCAGGCATATTTATGACTAGTAAACTATTATAGAAAGTTCATTCCGAGTACAGCAAAGATAGCTCTTCCTATTAATAAACTACTAAGAAAAGACGCTAAGTTCAATTGGACGCAAGAATGCCAGACAGCGTTCGAAGCATTGAAGAGGCAATAATAACACCACCGGTTTTGGCATATCCGGATTTCGAAAAAGAGTTCATACTAACTACTGATGCCAGTAACGAAGCGTTAGGCGCGGTACTTTCTCAGGGTAAAATAGGCGAAGATAGACCGATAGCCTTTGCGAGCAGAGCCTTGAACGACGCAGAAAAGCGTTACTCAACTATAGAAAAAGAGTTCTTAGCCATTGTATGGGCAACAAAAAACTTCAGAGCATATCTCTTAGGCAGACATTTTAAAATTTTTACTGACCATCAGCCATTAAAGGGAATAGCAAACTTAAAAGATCAAACTTCAAGACTGGCGAGATTTAGACATAAATTATCAGAATACGATTTCGAAATCATATATAAGCCAGGAAAGAAAAACTTAAATGCAGACGCGTTAAGCAGAATTCCACAGGAAAAACACAAAACGATAGCAGCCGTACAAACACGGTCAAAAGCAAAAACAGCTAACCAAGATCAAAATCAAGGAACAGCCGTTGAAATCGATAAAGATGATGAGGAACCGGGAAACGGAACAAATAACACAGCAGCATTGCTATCCGACCCGAAACAAATAGAAACAGTAATCAAAGACTTCACAATTCACCACTGGGAGGACATCAGGGTGCAGTGAAAACATATTTGAGAATACGGAAACAATTTAGATGGCCCGGAATGCAAAAACAAGTAAAGGAATTCATAAAAATCTGTCCGAAATGCCAAGCTAACAAAAGCTCGAAATTAACAAAAATTCCCATGGTGCTAACAGATACACCAATGCGGCCATTCGACAAAGTTTACATGGATATAGTAGGTATTCTACCAGAAACCGTATCCGGTAACAAATATATTTTAACGTTTCAAGACGATTTTTCTAAATTTATGGCATGTACATTAGACCGGTCCTTATTTATATGGACAAATTTATTTTCTTGAATATATGTTACGGCAAGCGCTAAAAATATTCGTTTTAGTCTCACAAAGCATAAAAAAAAATTTGACAACGATTGGATAATTTTTAGCCGTGCCCCAAGCACCTTTTTGTTTTTATTATGAGAAATAAGGCAAAACAAAATATATTTTTTTATTTTATTTGCATTTATTTGAAAAGTAAGAATAAACTGAAATATTTTTATTAATTACATACTTATAGTAACATTAATATTCCATAATTCCATAATAATTCCCTGCCACTAATTTCTGGTAACATTGTACCATCCCAATGCAAAACAAAACTACGTGGAATCTGGAAAAAAAAACTCAAGTTTCTTAATTTATACTCAAAACATAAAAAAAGAAGCATAGGGAAAAACACAAACACATTACAGTACTTACATCAAAGTTTGCTGCAATGTTTTGTGCTGTTGTTGCACGATGTTTCTGACGCATTCGACGAATTGATGAACGATTTAGTATAAGATCTTCGATATCATAGCCCAACGCGTCAGCAGTTGCACTTAGGATATGAACTGCAGCACCATCAGTGATTTTCCACTTATCCAAAGTTGAAAGCAGTCTTGGTGTAAACAAATTTGTTTTACCTCTGGATATACCTGATATACCTGGATATGCATTTCCTGCTGATGTTGATGCTACAACTTCAATATCGTTTTCGTCGTCAATGTCAATCATACCTGTTTTACAACAATAATTCTGATTTGCTTAAAAGATATAATTCTTAATTGTATACCTCTTTGAGTATGTTGTTCATATAACTCTTTTCGTTCATCTTCTTTTATTCGACGCTGGTTTTCTTGTTCTTTCTGGACTGCCTTTCGCTTTTCTTTCTGCATGACAATTCTATCCGTTCCTAGCATACAACCTGGTCTTCCTTTTTCTCGTTGCTTTTTTAAGAACTCTTTGTCTTCTTGTATTTTAATTAATTCTATCGCGTTTGCGTGTGCGATATCGAATAAATCATGTAATTTATCTTGAAATTCAGTTTCTTTCCTGTTTTGACATTCTGTTTTTCGACCATGATGCTTTGTAATATCTCTCCACTCGTTGTATAATTTTTCCAGCTTCTCAATGCAGTGTTTTTCATGGTGTGTTGGAATTCGTGCTTTTTGCCAAAACGTACTAACCTCAGCAACAACTAATTTAGAACTTTCTCTTAAATTTAAACCAACTATTCTTAAATTATAAAATAAAACTTGTAGCACTTGTTTTCTTCCTGGTAATTTAGCTCCAGTAATTTGGTGGTCAATTACGCCAATTAACATAATATCATCATCCGATCGAAATCTTTTGGTTGTCATCGCTTTGGATTTTTAATTTTAAAATTTATTTGTTCAATTTTTTAAAGGTAATCTTTTGGACAATATTCTTTTAAATTTTTTTGTTTGAACTTCAAGATTTCACTAAATTCGTCGATCTCCACGTGTGAAAGTTGCAATACAAAATGATTTATTTATGCGAATTTTCGTCAGACGTACACAACAACAACACAGTACTGGGCCGCCACAAAAAAAGAGAGAGTGTGTGTCACATTTGCCAAACGCACACACACACATTTCAATAAGTACTTACCAACAGGGCTGCCAGATACATTTCAAGAAAAACCGGGGAAAAACATTTCAATGTTGGCGGGGGCACGGCTAAAAATTGTCCAATCAAGCTCAAATTTTTTTTGTGTATTTTTAGGATCAAATAAAATGGTTTTAGCGCTTGCCGTCATTCGAATTCGAAAAAAAAGAAATAAGGACCGGTCTAATGTACATCTATCCCAGACGCGGAAGCAAGTACTGTTGCCAGGGCTTTCTACGATGAAGTAATCACGCGTTACGGAATTCCTCGAATTCTAATTACAGATAACGGCAATTTCATTTCGAAATTGTTCTCAGACACATGTAAATTATTAGGTATCAAAAAATTACACATAACGCCTTATCATCCACAAGCGAATGGCTCATTAGAAAGAAGCCACAGACCTTTAGCGGAATATTTACGTAGCTTTGCTAAAGAAGACGGGTCGAATTGGGATCAATGGTTAACTGCAGCTATGCATGTTCATAACCACACACCCCACATTACGACGAAGCAAACACCGTTCCGCACTTTATTTGGATTCGATACAGAAATGCGGACTAACTTAAAACGAAAGTGTAGTCCGGTATATAATGCCGAAGATCCAAATAAAGTTCTAAAATTCCAAATACAAAGGGCTCACGAAATCGTGAGAAAGAATCAGGAGTTAGCAAAAGAGAGAGCTAAAAGGCAATACGATAATAAGTTAAACTTAGTAGAATTTAAGGTAGGGGATAATGTATTAATTAAGAATCAAACTAGGAAAAATAAGTTTTCTCCCATATGGATAGGGCCATATAGAGTAGTAAATATTAAAAGTCCAATTACTACAGTTTTAAATATTAAGGGAAAGGAAAAGCCATTCCACAATAACTTACTTAAAGTATATAATAGCAAATAAGAAAATAGGTTTAGGAGAACGTTAAATTAAGTTATTTACAATAGTCACGTTATTAGGAGTAGGACAAAATCAATTAATATATAATAGGATAGAATAAAAAGATATGAATGGGTTATAAACTATAAACAAGATAGAGATACAATATGACATTAACAACAGAATGCAATAAAACTAATAGATAATTCTTCCAAAAATAAGATAAATACAGAGTTTTACTAATCACCTTGCTAATTACACAGTTAGCATGCACTTCGATTATAAAAACAATGTGTCTCAGTTTTCCACGGTACAAAGCAGGGAGCATTAGTCTTGATATAGCAGGATATATTACAGATATAAAAGCACTTGCAAGGAACGTAAAATCACGAGTATTAGCGAAATTTAAAATTTTTATTTAGGACAGGAAATTAAGAAAAATTCAACAAGAAAATAAAAAGAAAATCAGAATAGCGTTTAAATAAGCAACAACTTGTTTATTTAAGCGTAAAAATATAAGAAAAGAAAACTCATGATAAAGTAGACTCGTTGTTAATATTTGAATAATTTTTTTTTAATTGAACTTTTTAGTTTGTATTAATTTTGATTAATAGTAAACGGTTTATGTAAAGTAGCTGTTCCGTTTTAAGAACACTGGCTGTGTTCTTACATTTGCATTTGCAATTATTATATTAATAAATGCACATGTAAACATATGCCTGAAGAAGTAGTTCATGCATATTACATACACACCTACACTATATACATATACGCACCTATATCGTTAGACAATAAGAGATGTACATAAGATCATGAAATTTAGAGACAAGATAAGAGACATGCAATAGAAGACATTACACATTACAAAATTAATATAATGGGAAACATAATACATATACTGTAAATAAGTCAATTAAATTAACTAAATGCAAAATGAGTGATTAACGTAAGCAATGCAACAAAGCAGGTGTAGAAGTAGAACAACACAACGCGAGCACAATGCAGCGTCAGTTACAACAACAAAAAACAATAAGGAATAACTTCAAAATATCCGAAACAAAAACAAAAATATATTAAAGAAATAAGAGAGGGAAAAAAATATTTTTTTTAACACAGGTTACATGTTAAAACACGTGTTACTACACTACATGTCATTCTTATGCATAGAACTAAGAAACTAGTAATAAAAACTAATAATAAAACTAGTAATGAAAAGAAATAAGAAAATTAAAAGGAAAGAAAGAATATAATTATAATAAAAATAGAAAAAGAAATAGATATAAAACCCTACATATTAAAGTAGAAAGGGAATACACTAAAATACTTGTAAGGAAAAAAAAAAATCTTTTTACTATTCAAAAATAATAATCATAGTCAATAGCCTAATAAATTACATTCAAATAAAATATCGTCGATATTTGCATTAAGAATTAAAATTTGTATTGAATTGAATATATTACTAGAAATTATGTAATAAAATTTGATAAAGATAAAATATTTCTAATTAAAATTAAAATAATATACGTCTCAAAAATGATTTAAATCTTACTAATTGTAGACAAATTGTAAATAGCATAAAACTAGATTGGAAAAAGAAATATATGTATATAAAATTAAATAGTTAAACATAATAACGTATATACAAGAAGAATCCAGCATGCAGAGAATCTGTCGGGAGTGCCGATGTACACCCATCACGACAACAAAAGCACAACAACACAACACTTGACACCAGGGCGACGAATAGCACCCAGCCAACTCGAAGGGGGAAGGGTAGCAGCACATTATATATGTCGCGACTCGCTATGCTAACGGCAGCACTTTTTCTACCTTGGACTGGGTCATCGACTGCGAGCATGGCTCAGTGTCGTTGACTGCACTCATATTACGCTGGCGGTCGCTGACCGAAATCAAAATTAAGTTAGCTTGCGAATTTGCTGACGCTCACTAATATAGCGTTTTTAATTATTTTGTCTTCTGTTTAATTTAAATTGTTTCACAATACTTCTTTGTCAATTAGGCAATATTTCTTATTTTATTTTATTTTCTTATTGTTATTTATGCTTAGCTTAAGTGTTTTTTATCTATAAATGAAATCGATTTAATAAAGAAATTGGTAGTATTCAACTAAAAATCAGAGAGTATTCATTTAACCCCAATTATAATACTATCACTCAAAGAATAAAGTGTGGATTCGGTTCAAGTTCCGAATTGCACTTATAAAATAATAAAAGGTATTGGAATTGGTTCAAGTTCCAAATTCAATTACCTATTAAACAACAAAACATTTGGTGACCCCGACGTGATCCTTTAAAGGATCACATAAACGACACACATCAGTCAGCACAGAGTCTACCAGAAGAGTCTACAAGGATAACCCCGACATGGAAGGGTTTACTCAATTGATAAAAGATCAACAAGAGGCTGGAAATCAAATCCAGACTATAATCCGAAACTACAAAAAGGATTCGGCTTCGCGCAAACAAAATGAGAAATATTTCACCGATCGTCTGCAGTGTCTGAGGGATATTTGGGACGGTTTCGTGACGAGAGACAAGATAATTCGAGAGGACAAAGATGTGGACCAGGAGGACGCCTATTTCACATCGGACTTCTTCGATCAAATGAAGCAGTTAACCGCAACGTACATCCAAATCTTCGAAGAAGAAAAGAAACAGGTGCCGCCAACAAAGGACCAATAAAAGATGTCGCCAGTCAGTCAATGGGTTCAGAAACAGGCATCAAAAATCATAGTGGATTGGTACGAAAGCTTGTCGCAAGAAGCAATGCACTAGAACGATTGTTGTCAAACGTAAATAGCAACAGGCAGCCTCAGCCACAGCTATACTACGTCATCAAAATAAAAACCATCAAACATGCATGGGAACAAATTGAACAAATAAACGATGAGATCTGGACTCAATTTGAAAGTCCCGAATCCGTCGGTTATAACATACAGCCATATGTCGATATGGAAGACCAAGTGCAGCAGACTTTAGTCAGTTTAGCAGTCATTGCAGAACAACAGAAAATAAGTAGCGAGTCATCAACAACTTCAACTACAAATAATTCAACATTACAAACCAACGTACATCTACCTAAGCTAACAATTCCTAAATTTGATGGAAGTTATCTTCATTGGCGTCAGTTCTTCGATCTCTTTTCGCAAATGGTGGACCGGCAACCCATCTCCAAGGTTCAAAAAATGTTTTACTTGAAATCGAACCTTCTTGGAGAAGCGGAAAGATTAGTCAGTCACTTAGCACCCACTGAGGAAAATTATGATGTGTCTTGGACAATGCTGCGACAACGCTACAACAATAAAAGGGTATTGGTATCAACTCTAATCCAAAAAATCGTCGAGCAGCCATCAGTATCTGGATCAGTAATGGCGTTAAAGGGATTACACGATACAACTCAGGAATGTCTGCTGGCCCTAAACAATTTGGAAATTGCCACGGTCCAGTGGAAACCCTTATTATTAAATTTACTTACGAAAAAGCTGGACAGACAGTCATTGATTCGATATGAGCAAACAATTTCGAATCCCAGAGAAGTGCAAATAATTCCCGACTTTCTTACCTTTTTGGAAGGACAATTCTTATCACTGGAAATGATAGGACAAAGGGATAAGGTTCCAGCAGCTCAGAAAACGGCACATGTCCATGCAACATTCGTCTCGAAACCTCAGGGCAATAACACATGTCGATCATGCAAATGTGGCACGCATCCCTTATTTGCGTGTCCACACTTTCTTCAGCTTGGAGCATCAGACCCATTAAATTTTGTGCGTAAGCAAAATCTTTGTGTGAACTGCTTGAAGGCAGGTCATCTGGCTGGTCAGTGTCGTTCGCGAAGTTGCAGTCGATGCAATAAAAAACACAACACGTTATTACATTTGGAGCATACTCAAACCTTCAGTACAGGGCAGAACAATCAGCAAGTTAAGGACAGCACTCGGCCAACAAACTCTACACCTATTAAGACAGATAACGCGCCAACTACAGTAGCATCAGCCAATCAACAAGGCAACAGGCAGGCGTATGTTATACTAGCCACCGCTGTAGTTTCAATATCTGCAGCCAATGGCAAGTCATTCAACTTTAAGGCAGTTTTAGATTCCGGTTCGCAAGTTAATCTGGTAACTCAGAGGCTCATCAAGAAGCTATCCCTATCGCCCCGAACTTCATCACTTCAAATCGAAGGCATCGGACGCAAGACTCGCAACTCTAGCAACAGGGTCAATGTGGGACTTCAATCACAAGATGGAACCTTCTACACCAGGCTCGAGGCATATGTATTACCGCAAATTGTGGCACCACAGCCGACACAAACGTTGGACATTTCAAAATGGTCCATACCAAGTAACGTGAAATTAGCGGACGAAACTTTCGACAAACCGGGTAAAATCGATGTACTCTTAGGAGCAGAGTTTTTCTACGATTTAATGCAAATCGAATAGGTAAAACTTGGCAAAGATATGCCCATCCTACAAAATACAAAATTAGGATGGATAGTATCGGGAAAAATCAACTCAACAATTCATCAACCTGTTACGTGTGGAGTCTTTCCGGACAGCAACGAGACCACAGACGAGTTAATCGAAAGATTTTGGCTTAGAGAACACTGAAGACGAGAAAAAACAATTGACGGTGGCAGAGCAGTTGTGTGAAAGCAGCTTTACGCAAACAATATCGAGATCCGAAACTGGGCGTTTTATAGTCCGGTTACCATTAGCAGAAAAGGGTGAAGCATTGGGAGAATCATTTTCAATGGCTCTTAGCCGTTTTTATGCGCTAGAGAGACGATGCCCATTCATCTTACAAAAGCAGCAGCCACAGAAGTATGAAGTGGGAAATACATAAATTAGCAGCGATGTAAGAAATGCGACGCAACTACAAGTGAAGCAGGAATACCAGCGCTTGCGTACTCTGCAAGCAAAAATTCGAGCGAGAATCGCACCTTCAACCCCATGCTAGGAACAACAACATGCGATGAACAATTGACAAAAGAAACTAACAGCGACTGTGCAACTATAACACGGAAATCACTAAGCCAGCTACCCAGCAGCAGCATTCCCACAACAAATCGAGAAAGAAGACTTTAATACAGCGGGATGTACGTCAACGGCAATATCAACAGTAACGTCAACGGCAACATCAAGAGTAAAATCAACAGTAATATCAGCAGTAACATCAACCGCTATATCAACTTCAAGATCAACACCAACATCAAATCATCATCAGCCTACACACAGACGACGCCGAAGAAGTGCAGCTACCATTTGTATTATTATATTATTATTGTAATTGTGTTTTATTGTAATTATTGTTATAAGTAGTTGTATTATAATTATTGTAATTATTGCTAATAATTAATCATTATTGACATGTCACATAAGATATTCACAAAGAAAGAAAAACACAAACATACATAAGTATACACTATGTAAAGCCATAATAAGCACACGCCCACCCGCAATTCAACAAAATATAAAGGTACAAGAAAAATTTAATATCGTTTTACGATACTAAATTTTTCTTCCCCGAGGGTGGAGGGATGTTGTAGGTCAGAATCATTGCTTTGGTAATAACAACGCTTAACGTTGTTATCACCACATACCTTTCGGCCCAGTAGTTAACAATGTTTAACTTGTGGTAACACATACTTCTAGGCTACACTTTAATTGTGAAGCTCGAAAGTACAAGTGAATCACACACCACTGTGGCCCAGATAAAAGCCGAACTTGATCGCATTCCGATAAGTGGAACAGCGCGCGAACTTGATCGCATTCCAAAATATGCAATGAGCGTCAAAAATAATTCTTGAGATAATTGCAAAAACGACGCGGAAATGATTCTGGCCAACAACGAATCTCAGAAGAGATATAAACCCAGCTTTCGGATTGAAAGAAGGCAGTTGTTGTGAAGTGTCGGATCTAAGCAGTTAGCAAGGCACAGATTAAGTCAAGTGGTAAAAACTAAACAGTGTGAAACAGATTAAGTCGCAGGAAGATTAATCGCATTACATTAAGAAGCGGAGATAAAAGAAGGACTCAAGAAAATAATAAACGTAAGAAAAATTAACGCAGGACCTTTTTATTTCAGCACCTGTCGAAAGACGGCAGTATTGCCCGACAGGTTAAAGGACCACAAAGGCGGCACCTTGGTGCCCGTGGTAAATAGGCGAGGGGATCCACTACGGCAGGTTGCCGGATCCCAATGGTAAGACAACAAAGTCGGTGATCCTTCTCGAGGAAGGATCTACGACATTAAGTTTGTCCTGGTGTTTTGCCATTGATAGGGTAGAGTCATGATGCCATCGGAAGAACTTCTGTGGTTTCTGCTTGACAAACTGAATCAAGTAGTTTTAATAGGCTTCTTTTGAAAGCAGCTTAATTCCATTCAGAGTTCTGCAGAGATCGGAAGAAGTGGTAGTCTGAGGGTGCAATGTCTGGACTATACGGTGGATGCATCAAAACTTCCCAAGATTAAACTCTCGCAATTTTTGACGGGTCATCAAAGAAGCGTGTGGTCGAGCATGAGGGGAGACAACACTATTCCTATTAGTCAATTCCGGCCCTTTTCTTTCAATTGCCTGGCGTAATCTCTCTAGTTGTTCTCAACAGTGTGGAGAATCAATTGTCCGATCAACTGGAAGTAGGTCATGGTGGACGATTCCCTTCCAGACCCAGCATCACCTTTTTCATCGTCTATCCTGGTTTGGACGACCAGAGCGTACTCATTTTTCATATTGAAATGACTAGAACGAATGTGAGCGAACAATTTCCGCGCAGCAGATTTTTAGAAAGCACCTTCACCGTAGACAGCACAAATGTTTTACACAAGCCTGCGCAGCGTTTTTCGCTTCGTCTTAATAAGACTGCAATTAATAAGGGCCTGATTCAGAGAGTCACGACGACGACGTTATCGGGTGACCCTCTTTGTGCTTCTCGTCGATTACAAAAACAAACACATTGGAAAGTGTCAAAGTCGACGAAAAGCACAAAGAGGGTCACCCGATAACGTCGTCGTCGTGACTCTCTGAATCAGGCCCTAAGAGCACGCTGCAAGTTGAGCGCCACTATAGGCTGCCTGACTACTGTAGCGTGCTCCAGGCGGATGTGTTTGCGATCGAGCAGGCCGCTGAGTTTGTCCTGGAGGAACGGATATCGAACGCCGATATACACTTCTTTGTGGACAGTCAGGCCGCCCTGCTTGCCCTGGACTCCGCTGTGGTAAAATCAAGGGTTGTATCGAAATGCAGAGGGAAGCTCAGGGAGCTCAAGGCGGATCGTCTGGCAAGGGTGGGTTCCTCAACCAGTTCCACAGATGCTGATACCTCCGTTGGTATACTAATTTCGTCCCAGGCGTCCCAGAAATTGAAGTCCTGGCAACGCACGTAGCCAATCTTGCCTGGATTAACAGGAGAGATTGCGCTACGACCCGGTCTCTATGGCCAAAAATTAACGTGAACAACTCGAAGACACTCCTATCCTTACCGAGGGAGCAGCTGAGAGTCGCAGTTGGAGTGATCACGGGGCATTGCCCAATAGGCCAAATGGTCTCCAGATGGAGGCCTGGGGTAATAGTTGATCACTGCAGGTGCTGTAATGACATAGACGAGGAGGAAACTATAACCCACTTGCTCTGCCAGTGCCCCGCCCTATCACGAAACCGTGATATCCTAATAAATTTTTTCAAATAATATGTTCTCTAAAAAAATCATCTCACAATTTATTTGTAATAATTACCGTGTATGTATGATTATTTCAAAAAATTATTTGTGAGATACACTTTGAAATAGGAAAACTGTTTAAGATAACTCGTTACTTCATTATGAAATAAAATACTTATTTGAAATACAAAATTATTTCAATTTTCCCAGGCAGAAAGGTAAATAAACCTATACCACTCTGCTCTTCTAAACGCATCACCAAGATAAACTGAGGTTTCAGCGGTAGTTCGATATGCATATGTACATTAGGGTGGACCTTATTTTTCGACCATCTGATTTTTTTTATGCGACCCCCTAGATCTGTTCCAGAACCAAAAAAAATAAGTTCTGCAAAAGAAAAACTCAATTGGACAACAGGAAAGGGTGTCGCAATCGGTTTGAAATTTGGAAACTTCAGTAATTTCCCTTTAATTTTACATGCAACTCAAATTTTATGTTTTAAACCATTTTTTACCAGGACTTTTTTTTGTTTTATTTTTTGATGAAATTCAGTATTCTATAGTAAATGGTGGTCGAAAAATACAAATCTGAAGTTTAAAAAAGTTTTTTTTTTCGATTTATTGAACACTGGTAACTATTTCGCATTTTTTTTACTGCCAGAAAAAAGTGTATATATACAGGGTGTTTCGCATAAGGGTGTTCAAAAGACTAAGGCGTGTAGGATGGGTCAAGACAAAAAAAAACGTATGGGTTGGGGGGGGGGGTCAATTTCCCCCCGTTTAGGCGGGAAGGGACATTTTATAAAAATCCGACTTAACACCAAAAAAAATTTTATTAAAAAATAATGGTTAGATCCAGATAACTTTTGCTTGCTGATTTTCAAAACCAAATATCCGCTTCTTAATATCCTTTTTAAATTAGATTCCTATGTCAAACAGTTTTTGAGAAAATAAGTGTCAAAGTTAAGATTTGGAAAAAAGATTCCGAAAAAAATTTTTGGTCGCCATTTTTTTTTTAAATTACGGTATAAGTATAAAAATTTTTCCGACCATAAAATTCTCCAATCAATTCTAAAGAGAATGCTTCAAACCGGAAGGCTTTATGTTTTGTAGTTTCCGAGAAAAGTGGAAATTACGAAGCATACTTTCCTTTCAAATACCAATTTTTGGCTACTTGTGTTTTATTACTGGTGCAAAAAAATGGAAAAAGGAAGGAGTTTAGTTCGTAATTTCCACTTTTCTCGGTAACTACAAAACATAGATCCTTCCGGTTCGAAGCACTCTCTTTAGAATTGATTGGAGAATTTTATGGTCGGCAAAATTTTTATACTTAATACCGTAATTTTAAAAAAAAATGGCGACCAAAAATTTTTTTTCGGAATTTTTTTTTCAAATTTTAACTTTGACACTTATTTTCTCAAAAACTTTTTGACATAGGAACCTAATTTAAAAAGGATATTAAGAAGCGGATATTTGGCTTTGAAAATCAGCAAGCAAAAGTTATCTGGATCTAACCATTATTTTTTAATAAAATTTTTTTTGGTGTTAAGTAGGATTTTTATAAAATGTCCCTTCCCGCCTAAACGGGGGGAAATTGACCCCCCCCTCCAATACGATTTTTTTCTTGTCTCGACTCATCCTACACGCCCTAGTCTTTTGAACACCCTTATGCGAAACACCCTGTATATAAATATATACATATATTAATACATATTTGCTATATATAGGAAAATGGAAAAAATGCCAAATAATTAAAAATTGGTCGATACTCAAACACTCAGGTAAGAACACCTTTCAAAGATAAAGGGATGTTGGAAAAAAGGGTTTTGCATTATATCAGGTGCGATACCATTAATACTTTTACCTGCATAATTACTTTTAGTACTTTCGATCATTTATTGTGGTTTTTTCACTTCTCAGAAATAGCTAAATAATAATAGGTAATTAAAATGTTTATTGCGCCACAATGCAAGGTCAAAATATGAACAAAAAAAATATTTTTGAATAGCTAACACTCCACAAGCGTCCATGCTAGGCGTTATCAGAAGGCAGAACCGTTCGCTAGGGGCACAGGACTGGGAGATAATCTCGTCCAACGTCCCAAAGAACGGTGGCAGAAACTTCTGGCTGGCCGTCAGCCGAGACTCCTTAGAGACGCTATGGAAGCAAGGAGGCTCCATCAGGTTCGGCTTGGGAGGGGAGGTAGGCCAAAGCCAAATGAAGGTGGTGCAAATTAATCTGCATCACTGCAAGGCGGCATCGGCCGACCTCCTCATGGTCATGGAGAAGGAGGGTATCGACGTGGCCCTAGTACAAGAACCCTTGGTGAGGGTTGCAGGACTAGTGTCAGGCCGATACCAACTATTCGCAACGGACACCACATTGAAGGTAAGAACATATATACCGGTAAGGAAAAACATTAACGCCTTTCTTTTCCCTCATTACAGCTCACCTGACCTTACGACGGTAGTATGCGAGACCCAGCAAGACGGTTCGTTCCTGCTCTCGTCCGCATACTTTCCATACGAGGAACAAGAGCCCTCATCCCATCAAGTCCGGGAACTGACAAAACTTGCGAACAAGAGCAAGTTGAGGTTAGTTATGGGATGCGATGCGAACGGTCATCTTACCCAGTGGGGAAGCCAAGACATCAACAAAAGGGGTGAGTCAATCTTTGAGTTTATACTAAACTATGACCTTGTTATATGTAATAGGGGGGGTACACCCACTTTTCGAAACAAGGACAGGTCAGAGGTGTTAGACATAACCCTGAAGAACGATAGGGACACCACCATTGAGAGTTTGAGAGTATCCACTGAATCCTCATTCTCTGATCATTACAGGATACTCTTCAACATTAAGACTACAAAACGACCCAAAGAACCACCATTTCGAAACCGCAAGAAAACTGATAGGGCAAAGTTCGCAGGCCTAATCCCTGGGTCACTGTCAAAGGTCACCCCAGGCGAAGGAAACAAGAACACCGACTCCTTAGTTAGACTTCTATGGGAAGGACTCCGCAGCGCCTTTAATGTCTCATGTCCAATCAGCCGACCGCGCAAAAAAGACAAACCGGCCTGGTGGACCTCAGAGCTATCGGCGCTGCGGAAAGCATAGAGATCGCTCTTCAACAGGGCAACCACAAGTGGCAAAGACACAGACTGAGCTTTATACAAAGCCGGACTCAGAACTTATAAAAGTAGAACCAGAGCGATCAAGAGGGATTCCTGGAGGGCATATTGCGAGTCAATATGCGCAGTCAACGAGGCCGCAAGGCTTCGCAAAGTGCTATCTCGAGAAAGAGCAGTACCGAGCAGCATCCAGCATTCCAACGGCTCGTGGACTCAATCCAGCCTCGAAACTCTGGAACTCTTGTGCACCACACATTTCCCAGGTTGTACCGACAGATCCACAGACGTGCCTTCAGCAACTCCGACGGCGGTCGACAACTACACTGATAATGAGTCACACGGAATAGTGAACGACATAGTAAATGCGGAAAGGATCGCATGGGCGGTTGAATCCTTCCAGCCCTACAAAGCTGCGGTCCCAGATGGAATCATTCCCGCCATGTTACAGAGATCTATATCCACCATTTTACCAATGCTCACTGATATATTTAAAGAATGCCTCACAAGGAGGTACATCCCGAAGGAGTGGAGGGAAGCAAAGGTCCTATTCCTGCCAAAGTCAGGCAGACCCTCCCACAGCTCCACCAAGGACTTCAGACCCATCTCCCTCTCGTCAATCCTACTAAAGACTTTGGAGAGGCTGGTGGACCTGTTTATCAGAAATAAGATTACACACCGACTGTGTCAGTCTCAACACGCCTATCTTAAGGGCAAGTCGATTGAAAGCGCACTGCACTGTGTGGTTGGCACAATTGAGAGGACCCTAGAGGTAAAAGAGTTTACTCTAGGGGCATTCCTTGATATAAAGGGGTATTCAACAATGTCAACCCGAGAGCAATCAGCGAAGCCCTGAAGTACTTTGAAGTGCCGCGCACCATTAGGGACTGGATTGGTAACATGCTGGAAAGCAGAATTATCAATGCAGCCATGGGTGCAAGCAACTGCCGCAAAAACGTCACACGCGGGACACCTCAGGGGGGAGTTCTCTCCCCTCTGTTATGGCTCATAGTGGTAGACGAAATGCTAAGAGAATTTCAAGGTACGGGGGTCAGGGCAACAGCATACGCCGACGATTTAGCCTTACTAATACCGGGGAAATTCCTCGGCACCATTAGCGAGCTAATGTCGCAAGCACTAGGAAAAACTTCAAGGTGGGCAGACAAGAATGGTCTTAGCATCAATGCCTCAAAGACCGAGCTTGTCCTTTTCACTAGGAAGTATAAAATACCAGACTTTAGAAGACCAAGCTTAAACGGCCATATTCTTCCTCTGTCTGGCGATGTGAGATACCTCGGCATAGTTCTGGATAGCAAACTCTCCTGGAAGAACATAGCCGAAAGAAGGAAAAAAGGACTGAACGCCCTATACACGTGCAAGGAGGCCATCGGTAGGAGTTGGGGTCTGCCACCGTACATTGCCCATTGGCTGTACACGGCGGTGGTCCGCCCAATCCTAACCTACGGATGCCTGATATGGTGGACGGCAATCCAACGGAAAAGCAACCTAGAACCGATACGCAGTGTACAAAGATGCGCAACCATGAGTATCAGAAGCACACCGCAGGCAGGGCAGGAAATGCTGCTGCATCTCCTCCCCTTAGACCTCTTCATTTTGAGATCAGCAGGGAAAAGTTTCCTCAGGCTACGAGGTCTCAATCTCTGCAAGGAGACTTATTTTGGACACGCCACTGTACTTCAAGCGCTAGAGCAACGGAGCCGAAATACTCGGAAGACCCTGGCCGCTGAAACGGACTACATTCTTCCGAGAATGGACTTTGAGGGAATACCTAGCATCCTCCTTCCCAGCAGAGAGGAATGGTCGTCCGGTGAACAAATACAACTCAAAGGTATTTCAATTTAAACGGACGGCTTGAAGACCTGCGAAGGAACAGGAGCTGGCTTCTACTCCAACACGCTGCAAGCACAGCGATCATACAGATTGCCAGACGAGTGCAGCGTGTTCCAGGCGGAGATCTTCGCGATCGATCGGGCGGCTAACTATGTCCTGGAGGAAAGGGTAACTGGCACAGATATAAATTTCTTCGTAGACAGTCAAGCCGCCATAAAAGCCTTAGGCTCGACGGAGGTAAAATCAGAGATTGTCTTGAAATGCAGAGGCAAACTGAGGGACCTAATGAGAACTCACATCGTCAGGATCTGCTGGGTCCCAGGCCACTCGAACATCGAAGGCAATGAGCGAGCAGACCTCCTGGCTAGAACGGGTTCCGCAATGGGGGCCGAAGAAGCAGACTCCTCTGTCAAGACACCTATCTCTAATTAGAGGAATTCAATAGATACCATAGTGACAAACCTAACCAACCACTCCTGGAAAACCAAGCCGGACTGCGTTATCACTCGCTCACTATGGCCAGAGCTCAATCGAAGAAACTCTAAGACGATACTCTCAAGGCCCAGAGACCAACTTAGAGTGATAGTAGGAGTGATCACAGGGCATTGCCCCATAGGGGTCATGGTGACCAGGTGGAAGCCTGGCACCAGAGTCGATCACTGTAGATGCTGTGACGACGTGGATGAGGAGGAGACTATCCACCACCTGCTCTGCCAATGCCCAGCCCTTGCATACCGTCGCCTTTGCAGTATGGGGGCGGAATGCATCGCGAGGCTGACAGAGTTGGCAGAGCGTCCGGTGACTAGCCTCATAAAGCTAATTAAAAGCACCAGTTCGGCTTACACCCGACCACTACCCCACCTACTCGGTTAGGCTAGGTCTGAGTAGCTGACCGGAACAGCGAGGTTCCCACAGAACTTCATGAGGGCACTCACAATGGGCCTATTAGGCCTAGGTGGAAGTGGCCACTTTACGGCCACACGTTCTCCTAACCTAACCTAACCTAACACTCCACAATATCACAAATTACCAAGTAATTAAAAACCTGCCTTAAAGTGTATCCCGAAAAAATTTCAGAAAAACCCCAAATTTGCTGTTCGAATAATCGAACGCTGGTAAAAAATGGGTTAATGATAACCAGTACCCCTTCCAAAGAGCTATCCTTCTATTTCCAGTTTTATACCTGCTTCCTAGTCCCTTAGTAAAAGAAACCTCAATTTACGGCGAGAGTTCGAGGTATTCGTATCACGAAGTGTTGAAATTTGTTAGTGTGACAGTGAGGAAAAATGGAAACAAGAAGTAGTGATAAATTGTTTATATTGGACTACTACGAACAACAAATTGTTGGTGCAAAATTGCCATTTATGGTACTTGTCACCGGAGAATGCGGCGCTATCGTTTTTTGATAAAAAAGTTTCAGTAGAAACAAAAAGATCGATGGTGCAAGCAGTACAAAATGTAAAAAATAATAATAATTATAAGAGATACATGACAACGACTATAGAAATTAAAAATCTTGCAATTTGGAAATACAACATTTCGTATCATCTGAAAAATTTTTTCAAACGGTTCAATATAAATTCAGATTTTCTTTTAATTGATCCAGCACTATGGGAAACTAATAATAATTATACCGAAGCGATAGGTATTATAACAAAATTAGAAGTTGTGAATGACGCTGCAGAAAGAGCAGTAAAACCAGTAAGAAAGCTATATTCGGCCTGGCCGAATCTTAGATACCCTACACCTAAAAGTTTTAAAAAAAGTGACGAAGCTAGGATGGGGCGGGGGTGGCGGTCCACTCTGGGCGGCACAATGTCGGGGGCGGCAGTTGTGGAAATCAAGTATTGACTTATAGCATTCTAGGCATTTTTGGGGCTACAAGTTGATTAACCGTCCCGGGGTCCATGAGACCTAGCTACGCCTCTGTATAAATAGTAGGCGTGGTCATTACCTTTTTCAAAACAAAATAACTAGCTTAGTTGTTTTATAATTGTGTTCATTTAAACTTTATTTCCGTGGTAATAAACTTTTTTTCATACTGCTATACTGTATATGTAATGTAAAAGTGGGCGGACCGCACCCACTTTTGATGTAATAATGTTTTTTTGTAAAACAAGTTGTTATCTAAAGTTGTATTCAGGAAGTTTATATATTTAACAATATAACCCTCTTTGCCTGTGTAACCTAAAAGTGGGCGGATCACGCCCATATTCGGCACATTCACGGATAATGCTACTCTATACCCAGGAATGAAATTTTGTTGTAATAGCTCAAAAACGAACGCTGATATCACATTTTTAATAAAAAATAGGCGTGGCCGTGGACCGATTTTGCCCATTTTCAATACCAACCTGCCCACCACATAAAACAATATATCTGCAAAGTTTCATCACGATATCTTCATT
Source organism: Myopa tessellatipennis (assembly GCA_943737955.2). Classification (NCBI taxonomy): domain Eukaryota; kingdom Metazoa; phylum Arthropoda; class Insecta; order Diptera; family Conopidae; genus Myopa; species Myopa tessellatipennis. Next base: position 50,120,881 of record OX031316.1, on the reverse strand, counting down.
GGTTCTCCTGTGATCGTGATTTCAACAGACAGACAGACAGACAGACAGACGGACAGACATGGCTAAATCGACTCAGGAGGTCACGCTGATCAAGAATATATATACTTTTCTATACCTATCGTCTCTAGTTCTATGCGTTACACATTTCGTTACAAAGTGAATATACCCTTACCTTAAGGTGTAGGGTATAATTAAAAAAAGATTATAATTTAACGTTATGCAAAAACGAAGAAGAAAAGCAATTCATATTACAAATTGTAACCGATTATAGGGAAAAATACCCAAAAATTGATAAAATAACATTAAGTAAAGATTTTTAAAAATTATTTATACTCTTATTATAATTAGGCCTATAAATAAAATATTTAATGATAAGTATTTAACTGTCTTTTTCTACTTTTCCTTATTATAATGTGAGATCAAATTTTATATTTAAAAAATAAATATTAAAAATTTTGCTTAAACAAATTCATTAAACAATTTAATTTTTGCTTTGATATAATAAGAATATTACATTAAAATAGTGTTTAATTACCAGTGGAATTGAAAAAATGTGTACTTTTTCATTTTTCGCAAAATTTAAATTTTTTGAATAAACAAACTCGTTGCGACACGTCTTCCCTTTGTCCGATCGAATTGAAATTTGGAGGGAATTAGTTTTTTACCGAGTAGAACAGATTACAAGGGTCGCATCAAATCAATTTTTAAAAAATTTTGCACTAGAGCAACTAAGGTCCACCCTAATGTACATATGTTTGGGGTCGTTGACTGGTGGCATGTGGATTAGATGAGATAGATTTTAAAAAAGCAGTCGGGTCTCGATTAACCGTGATCCGGTAACCCCGATTAACCGTGATCCGGTAACCCCGATTTACCGTGATGGCCAAAGATCAGTCTATTGTTTTTTGTTTGCAATGTTTTCAAATTGTTTGCTTCGATTAACCGTGATTACCTCCATTATCCGTGACGGCAGAATTTTTTTTTATTAACTTCAAATTCATACATACATACAATATAATAAATAACATGAAAACGGGGAATTCCCTTGTTTGCATACGACAAACACCAATGTTCACTTGTTAAATAATGAAAATATTAAAAAAATTGTATAATCAAAATTGTTATTCGATTAACCGTGAAATCGATTAATAACACTGGCCGACAGCCATTTTGTAACGGACTGTTTGACAGCATATTCTAAAGGATTTTGGTCCGCTGATTCCAAAAATGATAAAATAAAAAAAATGAAACGAGCCGTTTTCGAGATAATCGGTTTTTAAATTTTTGGCCACTTTACGTTAAGGTCCATTCACTTGAAGAGCCACTACAACTGACATATGTAACCGATTCGATTACAATTAAGATTAACAGCCTTATAATGTAAAAAGTTTCAAGCCGAAAACGAAAACGAAACATATGTTTTTCATTAGTTTTGTTTTGTGCTTTTCGTCATTTTTCGTTTTTTTGACAGCAGGAATATAACAGCTGACAAATGAAATACACCACGCGCATTTTACGTTTGTTGTTTGTATTTTCACATGAGTTTGCAGACACGAGGCATAATGGATGCTCAATTTCCAAGAAAAAAGTTGATAATCGAGGCGAAAGCAAAGAGGCTATCGTCTGGTGTAAAAAATAGTTTGTGCATTTTCAAGTTGTGTCGAATTTTTATACATTTGTCTTATAATTTCGGTAATTTGTGAGTTGTTCTGGAAACAATTAAAATGAGAAAGTAAATATATATCAAATAAATCGGTATCATTTCATATTAAAGTGATTTATATGTTAAAAAGTGAATAGTTATTTTGTTGTGTAAAAACTGAAGTAAAAACATGGCTGCATGTGTTTTTTTGTGAAATTGCGTGTGAATATTGTGTGAAATACATAAATATTTTCGCATAAATTTCACAACACTCGAAAACGCTATTATCAAGTGCCTTTGTCTAATTTGTTTTAGGTATAGTGTTGCCTACACGCATTTGCACTGAATTTTGCCCGAAATCTTTGTGTTTCTAAAAATTACTTAGAAAAATGCTTGAAATACTGTACACATGGCAACATTTTTTGTCTGCAAACAACGAAAGTCTGTAAATTTGCGTAATGGTGGACGAAAACGAAAATAACCAGCCGAAAAGCTTAGTTTATAGGTCGACTGGCTTCATTTCGTTTTCGTTTTCGTTTTTGTTTGTGTTTTCGTTTACGTCTTGAAACTTTTTACATTATAAGGCTGTAAATTAAAGAGGAAGAGGATATTTTTTGCTAACATTGTTTTAAAATCCGAAAGATAGTTTAAAAGCTTTCGCTGAAATCGTAACTTCAAAAGAGGAATTTTTTAAGAAAAAAGGCAAAAAACTGCTATATATCTGTATGTAAAAATTGTTCCCGAAACTTTTTTACCCTTTTTATTTTTTATATCGATAGATTGGACATTTGCGCGAATTTTAAGCCTAATATCAAAAAAATTTGCACAGAAATGGTTTCTTGGTGCGCGTTTAAGTAAATTCAGTGCTTTTCGCAAAAAATACTAAATTTTGAAAAAAAAGATAAATAAATACATTTTAAATTAAAAATGATTTTTATTTGTGCTTCTTCGCTTATATAAGTGGGTTGGTGTTTCCCTAGTCAAACGATTATCTGTTGAAATTTTGATTGAAAAAATGCACGCGGTTTCTTGTTCTGACAATTTAAGTCTTTATTCGTTGAAACAAGAGAAGAGAATAGTTATAGTACACAAACGAAAAAATAAAAAGATGTCAATAAGTAATGCCAATATAAAATGACGGAATAAGTGTTGCATTTTATCGTACATGAAAGGGAAAAACTTACAACACTCCTCCTCTATACTTATTTTAAATATTTTCAAAAACAATATTAAATCAGTTAGCAAATTATTTTTTTTCCTTTAGGCCTAACAGATACCTCAATTTACAGTGGCTTGGCTTAGCTATAATTTTAGTTAAAATATCTGCCCTCATATTTTTGCTAGCACAATAGTTTAATTTAATATATTCATTCTTATAAGTCTCACGAATATGATGAACCTTTATGTCGATGTGCTTTGTTCTGGCGTGGTACAAGGGGTTTTTTACCAGGTTAAGTGCACTAATATTATCGCCGTGGAGGGTTATAGGTTCCGTGCAGTCATCAAACTTTATTTCCTCGTACAATTTCTTCAAGTATACCGCTTCTTTTGATGCAGAGGATAGAGCCATATACTCTGCCTCTGTGCTACTGAGTGCCACTGTTGCTTGCTTTCGGGACTCCCACGAGAAAACACACCCCGCTAGGAAAAACGCATATCCCGTGTATGACTTTCTGTCCGCAGTGTTGCCGCCCCAGTCTGCATCGACGTATCCTTCGATCCGCTTTCCGGTTTTGTAGTAGTGTAATGCCAAATCAGCCGTTCCACTTAGGTATCTTAGTATGTGTTTGGCTCCTGCCCAATGCTCGGAATGTGGATTGCTGTTACGCTGAGATAGTTTACACACGGAGTGCAATATATCCGGCCGCGTCAAAATGGCAAGATACATAAGCGATCCAATTAGAGATTGGTATTCCTTCTCGTCAACTCGTTCGCAGCTATCGTTATCGCAATGTGTCTGAAATCCCACATCTAATGGTGTTCCGACTGGACGGACGTCGCTCATATTGTACTGTTGAAGAAGTTGATGAATGAATTTCGTTTGACTAATGGTGATCGATCCAGTTTCACCCTCTCTCAAAATGTTCATGCCCAGGAATTGTTTAATTGGACCTTTATCAACGACTTCAAGTCGTTCTGCAATTAGACTTTTAATTATTTTTAATTCATTAATATTCAAACTTGCAATAATCAAGTCATCTACGTAAAGCGCTATTACAATTACGTCGCCATCCTTGTGTTTCGTGTAGAGGCATGGTTCGCTTTCACATGCGATGAAACCAATATCGCATAGAATAGAATCAATTTTTGTATTCCACTCCCTGCCCGATTGTTTAAGACCGTAGATAGATTTTTTCAATTTTAAAACTCTATCCTCATACCTTTTGTCGACGAACATTTCTGGTTGTTGCATGAAAACTATATCATGCAGCTCACTATTGAGATAGGCCGATGACACATCCATTTGGTGTAAATGAAATTCGTGCTCAGCGGCTATGGCTATTAGCATACGAATAGTTTCATAGCGTACTACTGGTGAATACGTCTCTGTGTAGTTTATACCGTATTTTTGGCTGCAGCCCTTCGCCACAAGCCTTGATTTAAACTTTTCGATTTCACCATTTTCGTTAGTTTTAAGTGCGTATACCCATTTGCACCCGATAGCCTTCTGCCCTGGAGGTAATTCGCATAATTCCCACGTTTTGTTCCTTATAAGAGATTCATGCTCCGCTTTCATGGAACTCCACCACTCATTAGAATATTCGCCACTTAATGCCTCGTCGATTGTTTGTGGTACTTCAATATTTTGGGTGTTCATCAGGTTCAATATATTATAATGCTTTTTCGGTCTACCCGGTAATCCTGTTTTAATTTTCCTTGGTCTACCACGTCCACGTCTTTCAACTTCTTCCTGATTATCACTGGAATCAAATTCAGCTGTCTCGTAGTCACTTGCCAATTCATTTCGATTTTCCCTAGGTTCTGAATCAAATTCAGCTGTCTCGTAGTCACTTGCCAATTCATTTCGATTTTCCCTAGGAATATTTTCATCCTCTTCTACATTTTCTGTTGATATTAGCGGTAATTCGATTTCCAAATATTCCTTTTTATCATCTACCTGCACATTGCCTCTTTGTGGTGGGATGAAACTTACGTCGCGACTTAGAATTGTCTTTCTAGTTTTTTGGTCATATAACCTATATGCCTTCGAATTTTCCGAGTAACCCACCATCAAAAACTCTCTTCCCTTAGGCTTAAACTTACTATGGTGAGTTTTGTCTAATGCTATGGCTGTTGACCCAAATATTTGAAAATGCGATACGTCTGGCTTTCGACCGAACCAAATTTCATGCGGCGTAGCATTTAAAACTGCCTTAGTGGGGGATCTATTGCGCAAGTAAACTGCGGTATTTACTGCTTCTGCCCAAAGCGATTCATCGACGCCTGCGTAAACTAGCATGCTTCTAGCCATTTCAATTAGTGTTCGATTTAGACGTTCTGCCACACCATTTTGTTGTGGCGTATGTGGTACGGTGGTTTCTCTTTTGATGCCATTTTCCCTCAATAAGTCATCAAAATTTCTATTTATGTACTCGGTTCCATTGTCAGTGCGTAAAATTTTAATCATTTTGCCTGTCTGCTTTTCTACCATGGTTTTAAATGTCCTAAAATGTTCAAAGACTTCGTCTTTTGTTTTCATAAAATAAACATGGACATACCGAGATTTATCATCCGTAAATGTGAGTACATATCTAGAGCCACCTACCGATAAACTATTTATCGGACCGCACACATCGCTATGAATGATTTCTAATAACTCATTGGCCCTGCGGTCAGAATTCGAAAACGGCTTTACACAAGCCTTGCTTTTGAGACAAGTAATACAATCCACATTTGGGTTTATAGCATTTATTTTTAAACCGGTAACTAATCGTTTATTTATTAAATCTTTCATATTATTAAAATTCAAGTGGCCATACTTGAGATGCCATTTCATTGAATCATCCAATGTGGCTATATTTAACTCATTTTTCCGGTTTCCTTCAAACAAAAACAAATCGTTAATTTTCCTTCCAACTAACCAGACTTCGTCCTTGTCGGTTTTTATTGTTGCGCCTGTTCGATTAAATACCACTACTAAATTTTGGCTTACCGCTTTGCTGACAGAAATAAAGTTATATTGAAGTTCGGGTATATATAATACGTCAGACAAAATAATTGAAAATCCTTCTGACACGAACTTAACTTCTCCTTTCCCTTTAGCAGTAATAAATTTGCCACCAGCTAGTGTGACTAATTCACAATGATCTTCGAATTTACTGAACATACTTCGATTACAACACATGTGTGATGTCGCTCCGCTATCAATGCAAAAAGTTTTCGAATTCGCTTCGCTTCTTTGGGAACATATTGCCGAAAAAGACTTCGTTTGGCTTTCATATTTTTCCTTTCTAGGGTTTTTGCATTGAGCAGCGTAGTGACCCTTTCTGCCACAATTATAACAGGTAAACGATTTCGACTTACCAGCACCATTTGTGTTACGGTTGCTATTGCAAGTATTCCTTTTTGCAGAAAAATCATTCTGCTTAAACGACGAAATATTGTTGTTGTTGTTGGAATGAGCAACAAATGCTTGAACGCATCCAACACTATTTGAACTTTCCGCGCATGATTTCCTTCTCTCTCCCTCTTCAGCTAGCTTGACCTTCAGCTTTGGCAGCTTGTCGTGCGTTTCCAACGCAACCACGAAGTTTTCGTAGGATTTTGGTAAGCTTGCCAAGAGCATTATGACAAATAGCTCCTCTTGCAGCGATACTCCGATTTCTGCCAATTTCTCGACTAAATTCGAGAACTCGCAGACATACTTCTGGACGCTTCCATTTTCTGCCATACGCAGGTTTAGAAGTTGTTTAAAAAGAGTTACCTTTCGTACAGGCCCTTTCGGTCGATGAATTTCTTCCAACGTTGCCCACGCTTCTGCCGACGTTTTAGACGTTTTCACATGACTCAGCTCCGTTGCCTTCATACCCAATATTAGCGTTGCCATTGCTCGCTCGTCTTTTGCCACCCAGGCATCTGCTCCAGTTTCTGGCTTTGGCGTTGTACCGGACACAATTGTCCAAAGTTCTTGGTGAACTAAAACGCTCCTCATCTGGAGGCGCCATGCGTCATAATTAGACTCGTCCAACTTGTCGATGTTAAAAGTCGATAAACTCATTTTTACTTGTTCGGGTTCCTGGGCCCATAACCTGTTGAAATTTTGATTGAAAAAATGCACGCGGTTTCTTGTTCTGACAATTTAAGTCTTTATTCGTTGAAACAAGAGAAGAGAATAGTTATAGTATACAAACGAAAAAATAAAAAGATGTCAATAAGTAATGCCAATATAAAATGACGGAATAAGTGTTGCATTTTATCGTACATGAAAGGGAAAAACTTACAACATTATCATTTCCTAGAAACCCATTAAAATCGGCTTTACCTGGATCCTATTCACGATGCATGTGAGTTTGTACTTGAGTACGTGCATTTGTTTATGAACAATTTGTATTGAATATGAAGATTTAACCCTAGAGGTAATTTGTATTAGCTCTGATCTTAAGACCAGGGTAATTTGTATTAGCCCTGATCTTAAGACCAGGGTAATAAGTTAGACCAGGAGTTTTCAATGGCTATACTGATACTTCTTCGAGTCGTTGACTGGACCTAAAAATATTAAAATAATTTATTCTTGAGCTTTTTCGTCGACTCCAATTGGTTTAATACCAGTGCACTTTGGGATTTTTGGCGAATTTAGCTGGCCAAATTATTTATCGATAATTTTAAAAGGATTCGAAGGCCCTTAACACGAATTTGAAATTCGTTTTCTTGTATCTTCTTTAGGATTTTTCCAAGAATATTTTTAAAGTAAAATTTAAAACTTTAAATAAGTTCACTTTGAAATTCAAATAATACGATTGACACCTTAATAAAACACAACTCTATCTTATTTAACATTTACTCGCATTGTCATGCGACGCTGATCTTGTTCTTGCTTTTGGTGTGTATACATCCAGATTGACATTTGAAGAATATGATACTTTTTGTGGAAGAAGCGTTTTTAATAAAATTATTGCGTTGTTGTTCCATAAAACTGGGAATGTTGCTACTGTTGTTCTAGACCAGTGCTGGCCATGCCATAGGCACGCGTGCTAATTTTTTCTCTCGGCTATACACATGTACACGACAAAAGCCGTCGGTCTTTTACACCGACACTAGCGATCGCTCGTATCAAGTGAGTCAGTCGACGTGCAGACTTCAAGCAAGCAAGATCGCGTCAGACTATTTTATGATTGCACTGAGCAAAATGTTTAATAAGGAATAGGAGAATCACAATTTTTTTCTTTGAAAATTTTTTAGGCGAACCGCAATGCATGATTTGCAATAAAAAGGTGACACTATAGGACGTGTCATTTAGATTATGATAAGATTATTAATCTTAAAGGGCAGGAAAGGGCACAATTAATAGTTAAGTTAAAATGTGCTATTAAAAAACCTGAATTAGAAATAGATTCAGAAAATCGACAGTTGGAAAAGGCTTCGTATGTAGTTGCTTTGACTTTGGCAAAAAAGTGTCGGCCATTCACAGATGGTATTTTTTTTAGAGACATGTTTGTAGAAACTCTCAAATGAAAACTCTCTTTAATGAAAAGGGAAAAGAGTTGGCCGAAATTGTGGATAAAATTCCTTTGTCAAGACAGACTTTGACTCGACGTGCAGAAACAATAATAACGCATATACACTCTTGTATACAAAAAAGATTGCAAGAATGCATAGTTTTTCAATATGCTTAGACGAAAGCACCGACGCACAGTGGGCTGATTTTTGCAGAAGGCGGCCAAAAATCTATAACTTTTGAACGCGTGGGAATATTTCAACGAGGTTTTCTTTTTGTTAAATAGATCAAACTTTTAGCTTTCAGCCGACATCTTGATGATAAAAATCGAGTGATAATGACAAGAATAAATAAGGTTTGAGAACGAGTACCTCCAGTATTTAACGAATTCTGCATAAATGAAGTACCGTAAATGCTTTAAATCCATCGAAATCTTTGCAAATAAAATAATTATAGATATATTTAATTTGAAGAACACTTTATTTAAAAGTTTTCATTTAATTAAATTAATTATCTCAACTTTTTTTTTTACCTCGGCTGAATTCGGGGTTATTTTAATTGCTTCCTTTGATGGCAAACACTCGTTTTTAATGGAAAAATCATATTTTGGAAAAACGTAGCACTTTTTCTCATTAGTGCGCTTGCGTAGTTATATATATTGATTTTTTTGTGAGCTTTCTTCTGTCTGGTTTCAACGCACGCACACGTAAATGGCTAAACTTCATGGGAAGCCGTTTATACAAGTCTTTTCTTGCGGAAACAAAACGAAGCGAAAGTGATAAAATACTTATTTCTTCCTTAAAAAGTAAGGATTTCTTATTAGATTTACCTTTTCTTTGCGATATTTCCATATTTTTAAACGAAGTCAATATTCCGTTACAGAGAAAAGGAAAGCATATTTTTGATTTGATATCGACAGTAAAGTATTTTGGGCGGAAATTACGAATTTTGAAAGAACAGGTAACAAACAAGGATTTAACTTGTTAGCTTTAACGCAACACCAATTTCTCACATTTTAGCTCCACAATTCCTCATTAGAGGCACTTACATCTTGTGTGGGACTCGGCGGAAAGAAACATTTCCATTGCTTCCTTATGCCGCTGTTTTTTCTTTTTTTTGTTTTAGTCGTATCTGAGCTAAGCAATAATTTATTCATGATATTACATTATTGCATTTACATTTACTGCATAATTTAGCCGATACATACGGAAATGCTGACTATGTGCCCCAGCTGCTTCTTCCGATAACAATCCAATAGGCAAAAGTGCATGTTCCATAACACTTGCTCCATGAATTCGAATTTTGTGCGTTAGGAGTCATAGGATACCAAGGATAGTTTAAACATTAGTTCTGACTGCTTGTAGTTAAGCAGTCTCCAACGCATAATCCTCGAATTGTTTTAATTCGACTTTGTAGACACATGATATTATTTCCAATATTACTTTCAATTGCAATCTTTGGATTGGCAAAAAATTGTTGCCGCCATTAGTGTTGCTGAATACAGCTTCTGTAATATCTAAAAGACGACACAAATGTTCTTTGAATTGCTTTTGTGTTATTCCTTTTTTTTTGTTTGACGATTTGATTCTCACTGTTCGATATTATTTACCATTTTTGCACAGGTATCTTATATGACAAATGCAGTTACGTAAAGAAAAATAAATACACTATGCACCAAGATTTGCACTATTGATTTCAAAATATAAATTTCACGAGATATCACGGCAAAAGTTTATGTATTTGATAAGTTTACTGCAAAATTTTATTTACTGGTCAAATAAACAAACCAGTTTTAAATTCAAAAAAAGCTATTTTTTATAACAACAGTGAATACGACTTTAAAGTTCAAACCTATCAATGTTTCATTAATTATCAAGAGATTTACATAAATTTTCGCAATAAATTGCATGGTTACTAGTAGTAATGGAATCCATTACAATTTTCTTCTAAAGGAAGTAACAATATGAAATTTTAAGTTCGCTGATGTACTCACAAGTTAATTGATTTGATTGAGTGAAGTGATATGACTCTGGTAACAAAGAAAGGCGCTCATTGTTCGGTGTATATTCAACCTTCACTGGTAGCAATTGTTTTTATCAGGTACAAATTCTAGGAAATGTATTTTTTACTAGCTAATTATCGGAAATACCCCACAGTGTAGTAGTCAAGTGGCATCACAATATGCCTTGTCCGGCTATTCGAGTTGGTATTTCTGAGAGGAAATCCTTATCTTCTTCTGTCTAACATCAATATTAATGTAGCTCGCCGTGTAGCCAGAAGACCACAGTTTCTACAATTGAGTTTCTGTCGATCAAACTACCTTCAACACGAACCACTTAGGAATGCTTGTGCTGACTTCAACTATGTAAATTGCAACATTACCTTCTCTGATTCAATTCATTTAACAAGAATCAAAACTCTTCAATTCCTAAAAAATCAACAGTAATATATCTACTTTTCTATTTATATAATCTTTTATTTAGTATTTACCAAAAATGTTATGTAAACTATAAAGCCTATGGCTTAGTTTTAAAAATTTTTAAATAAATAAAATAAATAAATAAATAAATAAATAAATAACCATACCTTAACTGAAAGGCATTTTTATTCATCAATGTTTGAAAATAGTAACCGTAATATCGTATTATATTAGTAAGTTGTAGACTGTAGTAACTATATGTACTAATGGTCACCTTGTGATCGAAAAAAGGAAGAATAACGATTATGAATGAATTCTTTTTATTAAATTTCAATGAAACTTAGGGCCTTATCATGAATAGGTCATTCGAACGATTCGTATGTTTTTAACACTGATTATTTTGCATTTTTCGTCCACATTGAAATTTTGTAATGTCTTTGTTTTTGTAATTGTCGAAAAAACAGAATAAGATTATTGTCCTCGTTTTCCATTAATAACTTAACGGACCATCATTATCCGTTAAATTATTATTGCTGGTCCCATTTTTGACAAAGAATATCAATGCCAAATTTCATGACCACACCTCTACTTGTTCTACTGTAATTGAGTTTTATTTCGTTTTATAACGGATTCGTATTCGTTAATCGTTATTCGATCAAATAAAGATTCGGAAATGTGTGTATTTCCACCTTATTTAATACGCATTAAAGGGCTGATATCTTCTAAAGCAGATACAATCTCGGCTCCTTTGTTTCAGTAGAGGAGAAAAATACCTACAAATCGGTATAGGGTTCATTGAAATCGAATAAACCGAACACTCGCTAGAGGGATGGAATGCTTTTCGTGTGTCGTATTTTTATATAGATACTTACCTAAACAAATCATCTTCCCGAATCGTTTAAATGTATTTATTAATCTTCCAATATAAAACAGCCTGAAGTTCGTATCACACTCCACCAAATCGCCTGTGGAACGATATAACATGATGTTATTACTACATTCAGCTTCCTCTCTTGAATAGAAGCATTTGCGCAAGGCACTTCCAATTTGCAGTTCACCTATACCTTCGTCACGAATTTCTATGCCCTTATGGTCGATAATACGCAATTTTGTAGAACTGTCGATTGGGGTTCCCAACGGTATGCGTTTATCATTTGGCGTACATTCATGAATTGTACTCCAGCAGGAAACTTCCGTAATGCCATAAATATTAAAAATACGTTTCCCACTACTCCATGAGCAAAACCCCTTCGGCCACCAAATATTCCATTCTTCCAGAGGTGGAAATTCTTCGCCTCCTAATAACAAGACTCTTTAGAAAGAAGTTAGAGCAAATTATTTTTGGAAATTTTGGCTTTCTATAAAATTCGATCAGTTTGAGAAGTTATAGTAAATTTAAAGGGAAGTTTTTAAAGTGGAATATTCTTTCGAATTGTTACATACATTAATGATTTCGGCGATTTTGAATGCGAATTAACCAGAGCCTGAAAATAGCTCTTATTCCAATGACCTCCTCAAAAAAGCTAGATTTTTAACTTTTATTTTAAATATATAAGTTAACAGTTTAAGTTTTATTTTAAAAGTCATCGAAAAAAGTTTTTCTGATGACTTTTTTGAAATAAGAGTTGTTTTTCTTGCATACCTAGCCACATATTTATGCTTCTACGCACTTCTTAAAAATATTTCTGAAAACAACTCTTATTTCAAAAAAGGCAGCAGAAAAAGTCATTAGAAAAACTTTTTTCGATGATTTTTAAAATAAGTCTATGTGTATGAATCCCTCAGTTTATAAACCTACGTACCTATCTTTCTACCTATGTATATAACCTTATTAATTTGCAATTGTATTATGTCAAATATGTTCAGGTGATTCTAACAGGCAAAACTGTTTATTCCAGACCCTGAAACTATTATAAATTTTTTAAAAAAAGTCATGTGGATAACTCTTATCATTGACTTTTAAATATAAAAGTCATACCCATAACTCTTATTGAAGACTTTTAAAAAAAAAGTTATTGAAAAGATTTTTTCAATTTTCAGCTTGTCTTGTGGTGAGCAGGTTGGTATTGAAAATGGGCAAAATCGATCCACGACCACGCCTATTTTTTATTAAAAATGTGATATTAGCGTTCGTTTTTGAGCTATTACAACAAAATTTCATTCCTGGGTATAGAGTAGCATTATGAATGTGCCGTGAATGTGCCAAATATGGGCGTGATCCGCCCACTTTTAGGTTACACAGGCAAAAGAGGGTTATATTGTTAAATATATAAACTTCCTGAATAAAACTTTAGATAACAACTTGTTTTACAAAAAAACATTATTACATCAAAACTGGGTGCAGTCCGCCCACTTTTACACTACATATACAGTATAGCAGTATGAAAAAAAGTTTATTACCACGGAAATAAAGTTTAAATGAACACAATTATAAAACAACTAAGCTACTTATTTTGTTTTGAAAAAGGTAATGACCACGCCTACTATTTATACAGAGGCGTAGCTAGGTCTCATGGAGCCCGGGACGGTTAATCAACTTGTAGCCCCAAAAATGCCTAGAATTCAATAAGTCCCTATTTGATTTCCACAACTGCCGCCCCCGACATTGTGCCGCCCAGAGTGGACCGCCACCCCCGCCCCGACCTAGCTTCGGCACTTTTTTAAAACTTTTAGGTGTAGGGTATCTAAGATTCGGCCAGGCCGAATATAGCTTTCTTACTGGTTTTCATTTTGGAGGATGAATTTTGAAAAATCCTGATTTTTGGTTTAGGCATTTTGAAAATGGTTTTTAGGCATTAATACGCGGGATGTTTTCTTGAAAAAAGAAAATCCATATTTGATGGCTAACAAAAGAGTTATGTGTTTGTCCTTTTTGAAGTCCTTAGAAGTAATATTTCGAAAAATCTTTAGGGGATTTATGTTCCCTAATACAACAAATTAAGACACTAGGCCTTCAGTTTCGCGCTTGCTTGAGCAAGCCTTTATTTCCCAAAATCTTAATTTGCTAACACTTAAATTCACTATTTCGATAGCGGGAGAGACCGTGGCTCTTCCTTGAGCGATCAAGAAAGTTCTGATTCTAAGGCCATGGTAGCATATCCCAAAGGGTATGCCACCATAGCCACTTGAGCAACGCTTTGACTGCGACGTAGCAGAGGGCTACGATAATTAAAACGATAATCGTGTAGCGATACATACCGTCCGTTACTTTGTCGCCGACGCGGCCGCGATGTCGTATTTATACTTACTCCGCTTTCTGCCAGCGACGGCAGAAAGGGAAGCAGCGCCGAATACGACACCGGCGAACGTCTACGACAAGCGCATGTTCATTCGCAGCCGGCAGCGGGTAGCTAATCCGTCTAGCCGGCGGAACGCAAACAGTGGCGACGGCAAAGTGCACGCTCAGCATTGCTGTGTCGTTTACAGCAATGAAGCGGTTGTTTATTTGCCTTGGCTCGTCGATCGTTCGACCAGCCAATTAGTGTAAACAAATTTCGAAGTGGAGTGCAACAAAGTGTCGCGTCGTTAAGGATCCGATATCCGAACGACTCCACCTACTTAAAGTTTAATGCTCGGACGTGTTGGTATGTATGATCGCTCGTCAGCGAACACACACACGCACACGTGCACGCCACAGTACTCCCCCCTTAGCGACGGCGTCGCGATACAAAGGAAGTGCGCGTCGTAGTGCATTGCTTACAATACGGTCGTCAGGATATGCATATCGTCGTTTTTGCTTAGGATTACTTACTATATTGACTATAATACACTTACAGAAATACGTTATACTATTCTCTACAATACGCTATTCTCTACAATATAATCAGGAATCCGCGCTGCTGCGGAGCCTGACGGGAACGCGGACTCGTCTGCCGCTTCTCGTCGCTGTCGCTGGCTGGGACACTGGCGTCGTCTTGGGTGGCCGACCTCGTGGTCTGCCCGCTGGACGTCGTTGGGTCGCTGGCTGTGGTGCTGGTGTTGTCGTCTTCGGTAGCTGCTTTCGTGGTCGCTCCAACCGAATCGCTGGTTGGATGTCGTTGCTCGGCAAAAAGGCTGCCTTGAGGCGGTCGACCGACACTTTAGCCGTCTTGTCGCCCACTTGAAGCTCGTACACCTTCTCTTTTCGTCGCAGGACTTTGTACGGCCCGTCGTAGCGTGGTTGCAGCGGGCGCTGGACCTTGTCGATACGCATAAAGACGTGCGTGCATGTTGCAAGGTCGCGCTGCAGGAACACTCGTGTGTTGTCCTGATGGCTGGTTTGCGTCTGCGATACCTTGGTCATCAGTCGTCGCAAGTCTCTGACGAACTCGCTCTCATTGGCTTGGACCGGCGATGGTGCCAATAGTTCTCCGGGGATCTTCAGTGTCGTGCCGTAGACCATTTCTGCTGGGCTGGCCTCGATGTCCTCTTTTATTGTTGTTCGCAGGCCGAGGAGTACCAATGGTAGTACTCCGCACCAGTCGTCGTCTTCGTAGCAGGTAATTGCTGCTTTCAAGGTTCGGTGCCATCGCTCGATGATCCCGTTTGCTTGTGGGTGGTAAGGCGTCGTACGGAAATGCTGGATTCCCAGAAGCTTATTCAGTTGCCTGAATATATCAGATTCGAACTGCCGACCGAGATCTGTTGTGATGCGCACTGGTATCCCGAAGCGCGCCATCCAGCCGGAGACCAGGCTCGTCGCGACTGTTTCTGCGGTCATGTTGGGTAACGGAAAGGCTTCCGGCCATCTCGTGTATCGATCGATGATGGTCAAACAATACTTGTTGTCGCGTGACGAGGGCAGGGGGCCGATGAGGTCGATGTTGATGTGCTCGAACCTCTTGCTCGGTTTATCGTAGAAATCGATTGCAGCTCGGTTGTGTCGGCCCACTTTGCTGCGTTGGCACTGGATGCACGAGTGGACGAACTGCTTTACGTCTTTGGCCATCATCGGCCAGACGAATCTTTCACGTACCAGCTTGAGCGTCGCGTTGGCGCCGGCGTGCGCTATGCCGTGGAGCTTGGCTATAACACGCCCTCGTAATGCCGCTGGTACCAGTGGTCGTATCCTGCTGTGCGCTGTGTCGCACAGGATAGTCTTTTTGCTGTCTGCCAGCGCGAGTGGCTTGATGATCAAGGCCGTTTCCTCCGATGTCTGCTCTTTCAGCTGCTGGGTCTCGGGATCTCGTGCTTGCTCGTCGGCCATCTCGCTGAAGTCAATGAAATTGTTCGCTGTGTCCAGTCGCTGGACGCGTGACAGCGTGTCTGCTACTTCATTCGACTTACCCGGGACATGGCGTATGTCCGTGGTACCGTGGAACTGGCCCATGTAGTCGAGGTGGCGCGCTTGTCGCGGCGAAGCTCGTTCTGAGTTTTGCTGAAAGGCAAAGGTTAGTGGCTTATGATCAGTAAAAATGGCGAAGTCGCGACCTTCCACCATATGTTTAAAAAATTGGACCGCCTGGTACATTGCTACCAGCTCGCGATCGTACGTGCTGTACTTTTTTTGTGCGTTGGTCAGTTTCTTAGAGTAAAAACCTAACGGTTGTGGTTCGCCGTTGACTATCTGATGAAGGACCGCTCCCACTGCGTAGTCCGAAGCGTCGACGTTAAGTGCGAGCTCGGCGTCTGGAGCCAGGTGATAAAGCAGCGTTGCTTTAGCCAGATCTGCCTTGCACTTCTCGAACGCGGTCGCTGCGTTCGTCGACCAGTTAAGCGGCGTTGTGTCCTTTTTTTCCGCACATTAGGTTTTGCAACGCCATCTGATTGGCGACTGCGTGCGGGATGAATCGCCAGTAGAAATTGATCATCCCCAGGAACCTTTTGAGCTCGTGAGCCACCGTTGGACGTTTGAAATTCAGAATCGCCTCCACTTTAGATTGCTGTGGCTGGATACCGTCCCTCGTCACGGTGTGTCCCAGAAAACGGACCTGTGGCTTGCCGAGATCGCATTTCGCTGCGTTGATAGCGAGACCGTGCTCTCTGAGGAGCTGGAAAATTCGGCGCAGATGCCGCTCGTGCTCCTTGGCGTCATTTGATGCTACGCAGATGTCGTCAATGTAGACGAACGCGTAGTCTGTTTCGTTCACCAGGACGGAGTTTATGTGGCGTTGGAACGTTTGCGCTGCGTTGCGCAAGCCGAACGTCATAAACTTAAACTGGAAAAGTCCGAAGGGCTGGCGATCGCCGACTTGGGAATGTCTACCGGTTCGATCGGTATCTGGTGGTATGCTCGTTGCAAGTCGATCGTCGAGAAAATGGTCTTGCCGTGCAGTATATGAGTGAAGTCCTGTATGAACGGTATCGGATAACGATCCGGTACCGTTATCGCGTTCAGGGCGCGGTAGTCGCCGCACGGGCGCCAAGAACCGTCGGACTTCTTTACCATATGTAGCGGACTGGACCAGCTGCTGTCGGAAGGCTCGCAGATTCCCTGTTCGGTCAGGAAACGAAACTCGTCCATGGCGGCCTTCAATTTGTCGGGCGCCAATCGTCGTGGTCGGGCGCGCACTGGTGGTCCCTTCGTCAGGATATGGTGCGTAACAGTCGTGGCCGTTGTGGTCTGCGCGCTGTTCATGGTTGTTATATCCGTGAAGTCGGCCAGCAGTTTGGCGAACGGGTCGCGTCTGTCGTACGTGAAAATCTGCCCCTTTGCTGGACGGGCGGCGCCCTCCGCGTGGAGGTTGGTCGCCGTGTCGATGAGCCTCTCGTTCTTCATGTCGACGAGGAGGCCGAAGTGCTTGAGAAAGTCAGCGCCTATTATGGCTACTATTATGGCCTATTATGGGCTGCTGACCTTCGCGATGATGAACTCCCAGGCCAGGTCGCGCTTCAGGCCGAGGTCCAGTCGCAGTCGTTTACGGCCGTATGTCGTAATGCTAGAGCCGTTGGCTGCGTAAAGCCTTACTGCGTCTGGTTGACCGAATTTCTCGTTGAAATTCGGCGGCACCACCGAGACGTCCGCGCCGGTGTCGATTAAATATTTACGACTCGTTGCCGTGTCAGCAATAAATAAGCGAAACACCTTACCTGGTTTTGCTGGGGTTCGTGGCTCTAGTTTTTTGGCCACGAACATGGCTCGCGACACTTCGCGGCGTGGGCGCCGTGCAGCTGGTGGTAGAAGCACAAGCCATCTTTGGCGCGATCCGCCTTAAGCGTCCTTCTGCTGCTGGGATCGGGCTCCTGCCGGGCTGGTTGCTGCTGCCGTTGTTGCAGGCGAGGCGGCACGCTCGCCGGTACCTGCGCTGGCCTCTGCTGCCGCTGTTGCTGCTGACGTGGTGTCTGCTGTGCCACCCACATTGGTCGCGGTGACGCTGGACGTCCTCGGCCACTACCACCCACGTAGGTGAAGTGCTCGTCGTCATCGTAAATTTGTACCGCTGCCGGTACAATGCGGGCGTGCGGCGAGGATTGCGCTGTTCGTACAGCGCATCCTCTAAGCGATGCAGCCGCTGGAGCAGAATGTCGACCTCTTGCGGACGTGGATTGGCCGGCTGTTTTTTTACCGCACACGCGCTGCGGGTGCCCGTCACCTCTACGATCTTGTCCGCGAGGGCGGCACGTTGCGCCAAGTCGCCGGGCGACGCCTGCAAGATTGCCCGCACCTGCTCTGGCAACCGACTTGGCCACAAGCTTTCTAGCAGTTGATCGGTGACATTCGGGCCACCGAGCCGCCGCATTTCGTTTAGCAGCTGAGATGGCCTCTTATCGCCGAGGTCCATCTCCGAGAGCAACTGTCGGAGCTTTTGTTGCTCCGTCGCGCCGAACTGCTCGAGCATGCGGCTTTTTAAATTGGTGTACTTCCGACCCACTGGCGGTCTCGTGACCGCGTCGTATACCTGCTCTAGCACTCGTGACTCGATGGCGCCTACCACCATATTAAAACGCGCACTCTCCGAGGTAATTCGCGCTGTCGCGAACTGCGCCTCTAGCTGCGCGAACCACACCTCTGGATTGGCGTACCAGAATGGGGGCACCTTTACACTAACCCGCGTGATTTCGCACTGTTCGTCCACCTGCGGGCTGGTGCTTTCCTCGGGCTCGAGCCGGGGCGCGCGAACACTGACAGACGTGGTGGGAGCGCGCTTGGGAATAGCTCCACGGCTCACGTCCACCACCGCAGCGTCTTCACTTGCGGTTGGTTTTTCGATCTGTGGAGAGTCGCTCTCCATTCTAAGTTTTTATGTTCACTAAACTAGTCTTTATTTCGCTGCGTCTCGTGACGCACTAACTCCCGAATTGACTGTAGCGCGAGGGTCAAAATTATTAAAGCCACGCACAACACTATGCTCGCGCACGTTTCGTACATAAATGTTTGCTCCCGAGAGCTTTTTGCTAACTGTTTTTAAAAGGTAAAACACTTTTTTTTTAAAAACAAACTCCGGCGTTCGCGCCGTTTGGGGTCACCAATTTAGGGGATTTATGTTCCCTAATACAACAAATTAAGACACTAGGCCTTCAGTTTCGCGCTTGCTTGAGCAAGCCTTTATTTCCCAAAATCTTAATTTGCTAACACTTAAATTCACTATTTCGATAGCGGGAGAGACCGTTGCTTTTCCTTGAGCGATCAAGAAAGTTCTGATTCTAAGGCCATGGTAGCATATCCCAAAGGGTATGCCACCATAGCCACTTGAGCAACGCTTTGACTGCGACGTAGCAGAGGGCTACGATAATTAAAACGATAATCGTGTAGCGATACATACCGTCCGTTACTTTGTCGCCGACGCGGCCGCGATGTCGTATTTATACTTACTCCGCTTTCTGCCAGCGACGGCAGAAAGGGAAGCAGCGCCGAATACGACACCGGCGAACATCTACGACAAGCGCATGTTCATTCACAGCCGGCAGCGGGTAGCTAATCCGTCTAGCCGGCGGAACGCAAACAGTGGCGACGGCAAAGTGCACGCTCAGCATTGCTGTATCGTTTACAGCAATGAAGCGGTTGTTTATTTGCCTTGGCTCGTCGATCGTTCGACCAGCCAAGTAGTGTAAACAAATTTCGAAGTGGAGTGCAACAAAGTGTCGCGTCGTTAAGGATCCGATATCCGAACGACTCCACCTACTTAAAGTTTAATGCTCGGACGTGTTGGTATGTATGATCGCTCGTCAGCGAACACACACACGCACACGTGCACGCCACAAATCCTTTTTTCTCCCTTGTATACATCATAAAAGAAACCTCTGTGCAAAATATTTATTACATGCTTCGTTTTATTTTATTATGTCATTGGGTGTACTTTTACCAAATTATGTCCTTTAGAGGATGTATTTTGAAAAATCCTGAAAATTGTTTTGAGGCATTTCTACGCGAGATGTTTTCATGAAAAAAGAAAATCCATATTTGATGGCTAACAAAAGAGTTATGTGTTTGTCCTTTTTGAAGTCCTTATAAGTAATATTTCGGAAAAAACCTTTCTTCTCCCTTATATAAATCATAAAATAAAGCTCCATGTTCTTCTTGTTATCACACAAAATGTGACAGACAAAATGGTGGTCCTTTTGCTTTGGTCGCCGGCGAGCTTTGACTACTTCCCCCATCTGTTCGCCACAGGTGGTACCCTTGGAAGTGGGGTCGCGAACACTTCGGACCAACCTAGCCCCTACGTCTGGATTAATGATGTTGAGGTCAAATTCGTCGCACCAGTCACCATCTGTTAGCACATCTTCGAGGCCCTTCTTATCCTGTACGCACTCATCGAGAAATGATTCGAGGTCATTGAGTTCCCCTAGATCGTATCATGGGCTAAAGTGTATATCGGTTGGTAAGCCGGCGGTATCAACGGAATATCAACGGAACGTCGGTGGTAGGGTTCGTGTTCGGAATGCACGCACCGCGAGCAGCACACCCCGGCACATTCACGATGTTGTCTCGTTTCACTTGCTCTGCCCTTTCGACTGCGCTTCACTTCAATTTAAGTATCAAAGTATTTTATATCCTTTCTTTATTTAATTTTTATAGTAAGAGTAAATTAGTTATTTTATATTACAGTTTGTCAGGCTACGGCAAATTGAAGAATATTGGCGAATTTTTAGAGTTACATCTCTATTTTTTTGAAGCAGTATGAAAGATACCAGGAAAAGTAACATGTGCCACCATATTTTTATTCGCCTAATTAGGGTATTCCTGATTCTTTTCCTACCTGTTTTGAATTTGTTTTTTGGTCATGTATGTCATAAAAAAATCACCATTTCATTACAAGAACAACTTGACATCTGAGGAGATGCGTTACCGAGGTCGCACTTTGTTATACTTTTGTGCTACTTGACCCGTAATATTCGATAATAAAATGTTTTCTCTACTATTGTATGCTTAAAGGGTTAAGCCCTGGTAATTACAACCAATGATTGGCTTTTCTTGAATATGTGAAGCGGTTCGAACCCTACTCATAAAAAAAAAGAAAATATGTTCCAAGAAATCTATTCCAGTGCTTACAATAGGTAAAGAAGGGTATACATCGCATGTATAAATGAAAATATTTGAATAAAAAATATAAGTTGGGTTTTTGTGTTTACATTTACAGTTAAGTAACATTTTATTTACATTACATATACAGTTTATTAAAATAAATCTTTTTTTTATATTTTAAAGAAATTATGAATTATGATTACTAGTTATGTTGATGTGCCACCACATTGGAATTTCCAACACAACGGTGAAAACTGCATCGAAATCAGTACAGATGTTTAAGAGTTAACTATGTCGAAAGTGTCATGCGAATAATTAGATTCTTAATTCCTTCATACTTCTGTACATTAATAGATTGCATGTTTTTTTCTATTTTAAATTCCTTTATTCCTTTATGTTTGCCTTAATACGTACAAACACAACAATAACAACACAGGTATTTACACAAATACCAAAGAATCGGTTGTTGTTTTTGTACTGCAATGTACCTATCTAACTCCGACAAAGGGTACGGCAGATACATTGATAATACTCAGCCATCATTTGCTGGGTGAGCAATAAATGCAAAATATCCTTACTATACCATAGGCCGAATCAGCCGTTCAAATTCATCATACGACAATCTATGGCACACGTTTCCACCATTTATTGGCATTAATTAAAGCATGTGTACTCCATGAAAAACAAAATTCGAGAAAATTTCGACTATAAAAATTTTGTAATATAAAATAACAAATTTACTCTTACTATAAAAATTAAATAAGGAAAGGATAGAAAATACTTTTCTAAAGTCTTAGCCCGACCCAATATTGCATTCAAAACACAAAAAACGCTCATTCAATGCCTTCACCTGCGCACAATACTTTGCCTTAGATGTGTTGGCTAGCTGCACATCTAGCACGCACAATCTCCTCTTTTCGTAGCACAATTAGGTTCTTTTCATGGCACAATTCTTCTCTTTTCCTGGCGTAGATGCTTCGAGATACATAATTTCTATTATGGTGAAGTTGCCTTGTTATCTGTATAGCTCCTCCTTTTGAAGCAGTAGTCCGGAAAACTTCACGGATTTTCGCTTACCTCTTTCAGCTTCCGTATAAACCAAGACGAGCTTCAGCCTTTTTCGTTCGTGCGTATATTGCTTTTACTTATTGACGTGATATGGTATCCGCGAATATATCAGTTTAACTCGCTTGACAGAAATGAGTCTATACGCTCTTGTCCCGTTTGTTCCTTAATTGCGCGTTTGCAGACTGCGCCTTCTGTTTCGTTGTCGGTTTCCTGAATGTGGACAATCCAATCCCCCAACTAGATTAGGTGATCAACTACCTATGGCAGGATTAACAGGGTTACCACACAACTCTTTGTGCCGAATGATACGTGGATTATAAATGCCACGTGTGATTATCCGCTGGTCCAGAAGTTGAAAGTTGTTATAAATGAAGTGTGGTGCGAAATCTAAAATCGGTACGAATCAATTCCTAGAAGACTGGAAGCTGTGTTGAAAGCCAACGGCGGAACAACAAAATATTGAGAAAAAATATAATAAAAAAGAACAAAAGTCAACCAATTTTTGTATTCCAAGAATATTTAGACATAATAAATTTTAAAAAACAAAGAAAAGCCCACTATTTTATTTTTTTGCCTCTTTTTTATATTTTTGTAATTGGGTCAAATATATCTAATTATGGCTTTTTCACATATTATACGAAAATCAATTTCCTTGATCTCTTCCAGCCCACCCTTCAGCTCTTCCTAAAAGATTTTTTTACAAGAATAGGGATTTAATAATAAAAAAATTAAAGCTTCACAGTTTTACTTTTTTATATTAAATTTTGTACAAACAATGGAAAATCACTAGTGCGGCTTTTTTGGCACGGGGTGTAAATTAATACTATATCGTGTTTCGATGTTTAAAATTAATATTTTTTATAAAATTGATTAAATTATAAAATTAATAATATATGTATGTATGCAAAACATTTATTTTACCTCAATGAATTAGATTTGTCGAAAATGCTGCTCACATCTTTTATCGAAGACGCCACCAATAAACGGAAGAAAGATGAAGTCATTTGGAAAAGAGTGGCTCCACGTAGCTTAGGAATAGTAGGAAACATTACTCCAAACAATTTATTTCTATTTAATCGTATTAACTTCGAAGTAACTATGAGAGCGGCTCCGTTACGAAGAGTTAAAAAAAGCTCGATAACAAACGGATCAAAAGAAATAGGCGCAAAAAGCATTACTACATCCTGCGATGTAATGTTCAAAATATTACTGAAAATGACAATAAGACAATTAAATTACATTACAATTCTTTAAATATGAAATCTCTCTGCATGAGTTTTTACCTTAATGAATCAACGTTTGGCGCAATACAGGAATAAGGAACATAAACCGCTTTTGATTTCCCGGTACTGCCTGATGTGCTTATGCAATAGCAAACATTTTTTGGAAATGGCAATACCTCTGTCCCTTTCGTTGATATTTTATAGAAGAATAGTTTCTCATTAACAATTTCACACTGCAACATCTCACCAAATATGTTTTTATTTGACAATAAAATATCCGAAAGTATAAAACAAGCGCCAAATTTTCGTGATTGGTCCTCAATAAATTCTTCAGAAATAGCCCCATATTCAAGAGGACAAAAGAAGCAATTGCAATTAAGAATTCTAAAAAAAATACTTAAGATTAATTTATCTGTATAAAATCATTGCATTACTCCTCCTTTTGACAAAACTTCTAAAAATAAAATAAACGGTTAAAAGTGATACCACCACCCTGACCGGCTTCGACACGAACAATCAAACCAGCTCCAACGAGCATATATTTGTAAAGAGATTACATGAAACAATTGTTGCCAGCAACAATCGTGATTTCATGTGCGAAGATTAGGGCAACTGCTAATTAGCAGGCCGTAGCGCTGTAAACAAACACCAGCGCTGCAAAGCAGAAAACCGAAGATTAAAACGAAGTCTTTTGCATTGTACAAAACTTCGTTTGTATTCTTTACGTGTTGCCGTTGGCTCGTTGATTTCACGTCGTCTTACATTCATTTTTTTCATTTTAATTTTCATGTTTATGTTTTTGTGCTTAATCAAATTTTTGCGAATGTTTGCAACTTTTCTGAAAAACATGCCATATATGTATTTATAATTTTCTAATAGGTTCTAATAAGCAAATCTATATAAAATCAAATTAGTTATTAAAGTTTAAATTGAGCTTTATTTTCGTATTTTACATTGTTGTTCCTTTTAATAAACTTAATGTTAATAACGACTAGAAACATATTAAATTAGAGGGCTATTTTAAACAGAGGGACAGAATTTTCTTATGCATTTTAAGATTCTTAGATTTAGTTAGCAAAATTAACAAAATATAATATACATATAAAAATACATTAAAGCACATATCCCAGTAATCCTGTATAACTAAAGTGTGTGATGATGTGCCTCCATCCATTTACTAAGTACACACCAACCCACATGTGCAATTTGTTATTGTAAAAGAACAAAAAAGACGAATAGTCTCCATTCCCTCCCTCTTCATTCCCTCTCATCAACCGCTTTAACACTAGAATTACCAAGACAGTCATTTTGACGGTTTTCAAATTTCATGCTTAAAAATTTGATATAATTTGTTAGTTTAGAACTGAACGCTCTAACTGGTAAATGTATTCAGGACGCAATCATTATCAGTTGTCCTTCTAATGTGATAAAGTTTTTGGGCGAAAATACAATAAAGCTAAGTTTGAGATAGATGTAGTTGACCAAATGGCCCGCAAATACAGCGTAAAAGCAGGCTCACGTAGATGGCCTTTGCAGGTATTTTATATTTTGGACATATGTACATACATTGCTACATCGATGAACTCTTCTTACGCATAATCATTTATGAAAGAAAATAAACAGACCACATTTGTATTTATGCAAGAAGATGGCATGAGAAGCAAATTACACACCCAAATTGCGACGAAGTTATGGGTGGTGAATGAGTACACACTGAGATACACAGAAAAAGTAATTTAATTATGTGAAATAAATGGTATTTTAAATCGCGAACTTTATAAAAGGAAACAGACTGTAACAAGATTATAAACTTAATTAAATTAAACTAAAATGTAAATTAAATTTAATATCAATAATTAAAACGAAATTAACGTCATTTAGGATTCTTATTAAAATACCAAAATAAAACACAATCTAAACTTTACTAATTACATATTTTGTTTTTTTATTAATTTGTTTGCTAGAATCTATTAGAAAATTAAAAATAAATGGAATTTTTTAAGAAAAATTTCATATTTTTTATATACTTTTTTTTCAGTAATTAATTATTTACGAAATAAAATATATAATTAACCTATACACTTATCTCAATATTGAAAATGTAGAGCCACTTATCTATATATGTATAACAGTAAGATATAACCAGTAAGAGTGCTATATTCGGCCTGGCTGAATCTTAGATATTCTACACTTAAAAGTTTTGAAAAAAATTAATTGAACGACATAGTTTTATTTATTTAACCCTTTAGTGTATTTAGATTTTTCATTGCCGAACAATGACATTATAAAGTGAAATACAAACTGAAACTAGAGGAAATATGTGGTCATAAGGAAAGCTACCTTATAATCACATTTAATCATAGAGGGGTATAAATACAGTGGCGTAGCTAGGGTGGAGAGGGGTGACGGTCCGCGCCGGGCGGCAGTTTTGGGAATCAAGTATTGAGTTATTGAATTCTAGAAATTTTTGGAGCTGCAGGTTGATTAACCGTCCTGGGCTCCATGAGTCCTAGCTACGCTACTGTATAAATAGTAGGTCGTTACCTTTTTTCAAAACAAAATAACTTCATTTCCGTGGTAATAAATTTTTTTTCATGAGCGAACAGTATAATACAGTATAATAAGGAGTTTTGTAGGTCAGAATCATTACTCTGGGATTAACAACGCCCAACGCTGTTATCACCACATACCTTTTGGCCAGTGGTTAACAATGCTTGACGTTGTGGTAACACATACTTTTAGGCTGTACTGTTACTGTAAAACTTGGAAGTAGTAAAGTTAGGCTACACGTGTGGCCTAGATAAAACCAGAAGTAACCGCGGTTTCCAATAAGTGAAACATTGCGCCTAATTAAAAATAGCAGTAATACGCAATTTATTGGCAAGATTATTAATAAAAATAATTCTGGACATAGTTGCAAAAACTCAATGCGGAAATGATTCTGGCCAACAACGAACCCAAAAGATTATATATCCCCATCCCCAAAGAACCCATCTTTTGAATTCTAAAAAGGATTTGTAAATCAGTATATTCAGAGAGTTCCGAAAAAGGATTGTAAGTCCAATCGGCGGCCCAAAGAACATTGAAAATTAACCAAAGTACAAGTAAGAAAAGCTAATCTACTGCATAAGTTTTGTCCTGGTATCCTACTGGAGGATGCAGGATACAACATTTTTGGTGTAGCCGTTTTTTCGAGAAAACAGGATGTTCCTGAGGCAGATCAAGCAGATCTATAACAACAAAGGGAAAAATTAAACAGCATTTTTTTTTAACAATTGTTTATTGAATAGAATAAAACGTTGAACAATACGAGACGGCAGATAATTTGGCAGAATCTTTACAACAACAGGAATACATAGAATTAGAGAGAACCCATAAAGAACTGAAACGACAGTTGGGGGAATTTATAGATATAATTTGGGCATTTTTAAAAGAAACAGTAGGCAACGAAGAAAACTTAGGAATGATAAATACTAGACTAGGGGAACTAGGAGACAGTACAAAGATAGAAAAAGCAAACGCAACGCTCGAGGAATTGCTGATATATTGATTGATTAAGCAGATCTACAACAACAAAGAGAAAGATTAAAGAGTATTTTATTTTAACAATTGTTTATTGAGTAGAATAAAAAGTTGAACAATACGAGACAGCAGACTCTTTATGGCAGAATCTTTACAAGAACAGGAATACATAGAATTAGAGAGAACCCATAAAGAACTGAAACGACAGTTTGGGGGAATTTATAGATATAACTTGGGCAATTTTAAAAGAAACAATAGGCAATGAAGGAAACTTAGAATTGATAAATTCTAGACTAGGGGAACTAGGAGACAGTACAAAGATAGAAAAAGCAAACGCAACGCTCGCGGAATTGCAGATATATTGATAGATTAAGCAGATATACAACAACAAAGAGAAAGATTAAATAGTATTTTATTTTAACAATTGTTTATTGAGTAGAATAAAAAGTTTAACAATACGAGACAGCAGACTCTTTATTGCAGAATCTTCACAACAACAGGAATACATAGAATTTCGTGACAAAGTGAATATAATATATAAGTGAACGGAATATAATGGTTATTAGTCGTGCACTGCAAAGGTGCACTTGAATCGGATTTTGGAAAACTACTTCCATAAACGGTCCAAGAAGGTGTGCCAAAAATTACAATAATTGTAGAATTATTTGGGATAGGAAGCGTAACGTTTGCAATAATAACTTTATTACTTAAAAACCAGTAAGAAAGCTATATTCGGCCTAGCCGAATCTTAGATACCCTACACCTAAAAGTTTTGAAAAAAGTGCTGAAGCTAGAGTGGGGCGGGGGTGGCGGTCCACTCTGGGCGGCACAATGTCGGGGGCGGCAGTTGTGGAAATCAAATAGGGACTTATTGAATTCTAGGCATTTTTGGGGCTACAAGTTGATTAACCGTCCCGAGCTCCATGAGACCTAGCTACGCCTCTGTATAAAAACTAGGCGTGGTCATTACCTTTTTCAAAACAAAATAACTATCTTAGTTGTTTTATTATTGTGTTCAAATTTAAACTTTATTTACGTGGTAATAAATTTTTTTTCATACTGCTATACCGTATAAATGGTGTAAAAGTGGACGGACCGCACCCAGTTTTGATGTAATAATGTTTTTTTGTAAAACAAGATGTTATCTAAAGTTTTATTCAGGAAGTTTATATATTTAACAATATAACCATATTTTGCCTATGTAACCTGAAAGTGGGCGGATCACGCCCATATTTGGCATATTAACGGATAATGCTACTCTATACTCAGGAATAAAATTTTGTTGTAATAGTTCAAAAACGAACGCTGATATCACATTTTTAATAAAAAATAGGCGTGGTCGTCAACCGATTTTGCCCATTTTCAATACCAACCTGCCCACCACAAGGAACAATGTTTATGTAAAATTTCATCACGATATCTTCACCGGTTCCCCTGTGATCGTGATTTCAACAGACAGACAGACAGATAGACAGACAGACGGATGGACATGGCTAAATCGACTCAGGAGGTCACGCTGATCAAGAATATATATACTTTTCTATACCTATCGTCTCTATTTCTATGCGTTACACATTTCGTTACAAAGTGAATATACCCTTACCTTAAGGTGTAGGGCTTTTCTGTTTATGTGATTTGTTAATGTTTTTTTTCGCCAATTTTCCAAATGTTCCATAATGCGGATATTACACTATGAACATTGTTCGACATAACTGCAAAATTGTTGTTGCTTTATGTAAAAAATTGTCAACCTTATGCCTTAAACACAATCAAAGACGCAAGACGCAAGATTCAAGGCAGCGAAGCAAGAAATGGATCGGATTTAAACCAAATCATTTTCGGGAAGCAGAAGTATGAAATGTCAAATAGTTGACTGTAGAGAACAATAGATTCATTCTAACCAAAATTCTCGAAGTTTATTCGAAGTTTTTTTATTTTTATGTATATTAGAATATATTTAAAAAACATTGAAATAATATATTATACAGAATAATAATAAAAAAAGCAACAGAAAAACACTCAGATAATTTTACAGCAACTGAAATAGAAAAAACAATGAAATGTAAACAAACACAAACAAATAAGAAGAACAAGAACGCTTTTGCATCCGTCAAAATTAGAATTAGCTCGAATGCGAGATGCGTAATTTCGCAGCTAAGCAGGGAAGAAAAATGGAAAGCAAACTTTTTTCTCGATCTCCATTAGAGCCAGTGTAATTTTGACAGTTAAAAATTAATCTTGCGTCTTGCGTCTTTGATTGTGTTTAAGGCATTATGCTCTCAGGTTTCAGAGTTGAGTTCATCCAGAGAGGATGAACTTCTGCGAAGCAAAACAAAATGATTGTGGTCGACGAGGACAAACTTCGATTAAAACGGTGTTCGGTGGTAAAAACGGTGATAAAACAAAATAGTACTAGGGTTTAGAATTGAAATAACTGCACTTTTATTGATAAAAGGTACTTCATGTAAGAACAAATTCACAAAGCAACTCCGTAACTTTGCTTTGTAAATATTGGAGGGCTCCAATAACTGAAGTTGTTGTTAGAGTTACAATCTAAATAAATGTGCGTATTTTGATTTTTAGTACAATTTAAGCCTGAAATTCAAATTTCAAAGGGCTACAACTTAAGAATCAAGGGAGGGGGCGGGGACGACCCTGTTGTTGGGCTCTGCATTACCATTAAACGCAACCACACGGTTGGCGTTACCGGGTTATCCTTATTTAAGCCGCAAATTTTACTTTTACACGAAAGCCAATTCCAAACCTAGTTTTCTTAAATAAAATTAATTTATAATCAACGAACGTATTTTACACCTTTATAATCATGCACAGAAGGCAACATACATAAGCACTGGATTCATTTACAAATTGACATCTTTAAAACTTTCTCTACTTTATAGTTTGCCTGAAGGTGTGTGTGGCAGCAGGACCGAATTCAACACACGTTTTAATTAAGAAATATTACCTACCCAAGCAGACAAGCACATAGGGCCGGTGTGTGTTCCTTAAAGTATAATGCTACACCAAGGCGCTCAACGATGCCTGCTTCTATCATACGTTGTTGAAATTTCTTAGCCTCCTTGATTATATCTTCATATGAATATTGTATTTGTTCATTGATATCTGATCTGTAGAGTATAAACACATTCTTAGCAAATCTCTCTAGATTGTCAAAACCATATAAATGATTTTGGTTTGGCATCGTTTAATCCGATAAGACTAGCTGCTAGTGCTAGTTAAATATTTGTTATAATTTTAATTAAAATAAATAAATAATACTACTATACTAGTTGTCATCTCAATTGAATAATGTGGGGGTGTCACACTAGGCATCTTAACGCCAGACTCACGCTCTGATTGATCCATGTTCGCGTCAATCAAGTGTCATGTTACATTGCAATTTTTTGATTGTTTCAGTTTGTTCTTTGTTTTTATTTTCTGTACAAAACTGTCAACGCCGAGTTCATCCGTGAGAGAAAGAGAGCCGATGAACTACGGAACCCGCAATCAAAAAATTTGCCGTCGACGGCTCCAAATTTCAATCAAAACGGTGTTCTTGCGTGGCGTAATAAAAAAGTAAGCACATTTTGGAGTAAAAAAGATCCACTTTTATCAGAAAAAGTAATTTTAGGTGAAAATAATTGCTCAAAGCAACTCTTTATTTCTGCAACCAATTCCATCCAAGTAAAAATTTAGTTCGTTGGCCGCGATTGCTTATTATTTTTCGTGCTTTGAACAAAATGTTTAGCGTTTGTTAATAATTTAAGTAGAATTTCCTCTAATTCTTTAATTGTTTGCATTGTTTATCACTTTTGATATTTGTAATGCCTGCAAAAATCGCAAATCAGTATGAAATACTACGCATAGTTCTCATACTATTTTTGACAGATTGCTGCCAAACTGATTGCAATGTAACATACCAGCAAATAAAAAATTGTTGAGAGAGTAAAATATTCCAATATGCAGCAATCAAAAAATTGCAATGTAACATGGCACCAACCAATTAGCGCGTGTAAGCGCGTTAAGATGCCTAGTGTGACACCCTACAATACAAAGCTTACAACCAGTGTTCCATTTTAGCCTTTTTGTGGCTAAATTTTGTCCAAATTGAGAGTAGCGGGATGTAGCAATTTAGCCGGCGACACACATACATGAAGTATTTTTAGTGTAACTAAAACTTAAGCGAATATGAAGGTAACGATTTTGACTTCAAATCCCTTTACATTATTAATAAAAAAGTAAGTATATGTTATTTACCGTTTCAAAGGCAAGGTAGCCATACAAGTAACCAAAAATTTGGTATTTGAATGGAAAGTATGCTTAGTAATTTTCACTTTCCTCAGAAATTACAAAACATGATCCCTCCGGTTTGAGGCATTTTCTCTAGAATTGATTACAAACTTTTCTACTGTAAAGAAATTTTATACTTATTAACATAATTTTTTAAAAAAATGGCTATAAAAATTATTTAAAAATTTTTTTTTTTTAAAATTTGAAGTTTGGAATAAATTTACTCAACAGTTTGACATAGGACCCGAGTTCAAAACGGAGGGTGAGGATCAAATATTTGGCTTTCAAATGCAGTATTTAGAAAGGATCTAGGTGTAACTGTTGTTTTTTAATATTTTGTTTTTCCGATGTTAAGTCGGATTTTTACAAAATGGAACCTCCCGCCTAAACGAAGGAAAATGCACTCCCCCTCCCATACGATTTTTTTCTTGTCACGACCCAACCTATACGTCGCAGCTTTTTTTAACACCTTATGCGTTACATCCTGTATAACAACAATATTGTAATAACGTTGACCGACGTTATTATTCAAATAGTTAATAGTTTTGTACTTACGTGCTAGAATGCACTTTCTCCTAAACTCCTGTAATAATCCTGATGATATGTATATGTATAGAAAATACTCTACTTTTTTAGTATTCAGATAAGGGCACAAGTCAAGCATAAGGGACAAAAAAGACAAAAGTCTACACATAGAAAATCGCACTGCGAATTATTCGGTGCGAACTGTCAGAAATCTTCTGCCGCAGCGAAGTTTTGGCTTGTCAAAGTCGATATAAACACACAAAAATAAGAACAATAGCGACGGCTGCGAATAAATCGCATCTGACTGCGAACGAAGTGGATCGGTCGCAGACAGATGCGATTTATTCACAGCCGAAAGCAGAGGCAGCGACGTAATTTAATTTTTTTCTCGTTTCCCATAAGAGGCCGTGTAATTTTGACAGTTCGCCCCGAATGAAGAATGAACAAGAAGGAATATTGAAAATAATAATTAATAATTAATAGGCATATATGTTAAAGCAACGGAGTGGCCGAAAGAGATGGTGGGTTCGCCCAGTCAACTTGACGCGCGATAGACTAGGATTTTATGAAGTGTGCACTAAAAACCTGCAGTTAAGCGAAAAGGAGCACTTTTTTAAAGCCACTCGGATGGTCCCCGAAAATTTCAACGTGCTATTGCAATTGTTGCGAAATACGATACGCTGCAACGATATTCAAAAAGAAAAGCAATTATGCCGGAAATACGGTTGTCTCTTACTATTTTGTAAGCAAGTTTATGTTTTAAACTCCCACAAAAGATTCAACTGTTTCAAAATTTTAGGTATTTGGGGCAAGGATGTAATGTCCAAGTTTTAGCTTGGGCCCACAAGATCGGGATTTCCACAGTTCGAAAAATAATATACGAAACTTGTGAGTCGATTTGGGAAGAGCTTCATGAGGTGTAAATGGCTCCGCCAAATCATACTGACTGGAATGCCAATGTTAATTTGTTTTATGACAAAAGTGGTATGCCAAATTGCTTGGGCGCTATCGACGGCAAGCATATTAGCATTGTCTGCCCAAGAAAAAGTGGATCCTTGTATTTCTATTACAAGCGATCGTTTAGCATTTCACTCTTGGCAGCTTGTGACGCTAACTACACCTTCACTTTTGTGGACATTGGAGCTTTGGGCAGTCAAAGCGGGGGTGGTCCAAACCTTCTCTTTATAGAGTAAATTTTTATAGTTTGGGTCTTCCAAACTATATAAACATGCATTTGGACGCACCTTCTCGATTAACTGGTCATCCATATATCAAACTAACCATATTAAAATATGTGCAATATATTTTAATAAATATATTTATTATATTTATATATTATAATAATACAATACTATTAATACAATTAATAAATATTAGCAAAACATTACAGCTAAAGACTCACGCAAGAAAATTTCACTAAATTGTTAACTGTGCCACTGAGGTGTAAACAATGCTAAACCAAACGAACTGTCAACATTCGCTAACGATTGCGAAATTTCTGTAAAAATTTACAGAATTTTCGCAGTCGTTGACGACAGCAGAGCAGTCAGCTATTTTTTTCTGGTTTCCCATAAGACAATATGTTATTTTGACAGTTCGTTCCGGCCGCAGTCGTTTGCGAAATTGTGTTGTGTTTACAGCATAAGACGTTAGCAAACGAAAGAAGAGCAACGTAGTTTGCCGAATGCTTGGCCAACATTTGGATATTCAATAAATTTCACACACACATTGGCATCACATGTTTACGACTTTTGAAACCAAATGAGAAACCACAGTGTATAGCCACCGATGATATCGACATACCAGTATTGAAACCGTTTCATATAATAAGATACTGCGTATAACCAAGGCCAAACAATGTTTACTTTTGGAGAAAAATGAAACACAACTCAAGTTTTGTTAACACAACACACATTGTTTGTGTTAGATTCAAGGACAAATTCACCATCGCGCAGGAGCATTGTTGCCGTGAATGCTGATCACAAATTTATTTCCTTGAAAATTCTGATGATGAAATTAATCGGCGTTGTGAGTTAAGATGCATTGTATTTAATTTAATAAAGTCATGATGGTATTAAAATTTTTCAATTCAGATATTATTATATTTGGGCGAGACAAATTTCGTCGGGTCAGCTAGTAATTAATAAAGAGATCGAGGAATTACTTCAAAATTACCTTATCGAACCATCTCACAGCGCCTACAGTGCCGCAATTGTTTTTGTTAGAAAGAAAACCGGCAATTGGAGACTCTGCGTCGATTACAGGCAACCAAATTCCGGACGATTACCCTTTACCACGAATCCAGTATATATTGGATAGATTACAAGATGCAAGGTACATCAGCAGCCTAGATTTGAAAAATGGGTATTGGCAAGTTCCCTTAGAGGACGGAAGTAAGCAGTACACGGCGTTCACTGCCCCAAGGCGCGGATTGTTCCAGTGAAAAGTTATGCCCTTTGGCCTCCATTCTGCCCCCGCATTAGTCCAGGTGATTGGCCCGGACTTAGAGCCATTCGCATTTGCCTATCTTGATGACATCATCGTCACGGGAGTTTCCAAGGAAGTACGCCTACGTAACCTATCCGATGTTTTCCATCGACTTCGGAGAGCCCGTATAACTTAACCCGAAGAAGTGTGCATTTTTTAGAAAGGAGATAAAGTATTTGGGTCATGTCATTAGTGAAGCTGGCATACACACAGACCCAGACAAAATCGCTGCTATTAAATCGCTAAAAGCACCATCGAATCTACGTTATCTACGCCGTTATCTGGGAATCGCTTCCTGGTACCGACGCTTCGTACCAGAATTTTCCTCTATTTTACACCCACTAACAAGCCTACTAAAAAAGGATAAGCATTGGAAATGGACTCCCGAACAGCAAGCCTTCGGCCATCTGAAGAACAAACTCACTCAAGCACCAGTTCTTGCTTGCCCCGATTTCACACAAAAATGTGAATTGCAGACGGATGCTAGTGACTCTGGTTTAGGTGCAGTTTTAACACAGCATATTAAGGGTTATTGTGCTAGTCGTCACTTTGACCAAGCAGAGAAGAACTATTCTCCTACAAAAAAGGAATGCCTAGCAATCGTCTGGAGTATTCGGAAAATGCGACCCTATCTAGAAGGCTATCATTTCACAGTAATCACAGATCATCTGGCTCCTATTCAGAGCCTATCCGGACGGATTGCCAGATGGGCACTCTAGCTCCAACAACACAAATTTGATGTACAGTACCGCCGGGGTAAACTAAATGTCGTAGCGGATGCTCTCTCTCGACAACCACAGGAGAATCTATTCAAAGCCTCACTGGAAACCGCAGCAGATATGTGCCCCTGGTGGCAAAAGAAAAAAGCCGAGTTTAGAAAAACCCGACAAAATTCCCAGATTTCGTCGAAGAAGAAGGTCAGCTCTACCGGCACATTCCATCACAGGTGGACGACGAAGATTGTATGCCATGGAAGCTTTGCGTACCATAATTTCTGCAAAATAGAGTTCTCAATGAGTGCCATGACAACCCGACTGCAGGTCACCTTGGAATACGGAAAACAATTTCCAGAATAACAGGCAAATACTATTGGCCAGGAATGCTACGAGACGCAAGAAAATATGTGCAACGTTGGCAGTCATGTCATTAATTTAAAACCAGCCAACAAGCACCGGCAGGACAAATGTTGTCAAGGTAGGTAGGTAGGTAAGCAGGGCTTGTAATCCCCTGAGGGGGGGCGTCCAACATCTAGGCATATCTGGCCCATTGTGGTTGCCCATGTAAATATATACACCTATATTAAATTAAATAAGGTTAGGTGGGAAATTCTTGTCTGCGCACCAGATCTCCAGCCCCCGCAGCCAGGCCCCCCTGTGTAGGTCGGGTAGGGGCCGCGAAAAGGCCAGACTGGCGCTCCTAATGAATCCCAGAAGACAAGCAACCGGTCGCTCTGCCGTGATCACTCCAACTGCGACTCTCAGCTGCTCCCTCGGTAAGGAGAGGAGTGTCCTAGAGTTTCTCAGGTTAATTTTTGGCCATAAAGACCGGGCCGCAGCGCAATCTGCTCGGATTTCCCAGGCGAGATTGGCTGCGTGCGTTGCCAGGACTTCAATTTGTTTAGTTTGGGACGAAATCGGTATACCAACGGAGGTATCAGCTTCTGTGGAACTATTATAGTTGAACCCACCCTTGCCAGACGATCCGTCTGTTCGTTGCCCTCTATAAGAGTGACCTGGAACCCAACAGAGTCTGACATTGTGAGTTGCCTTCAGTTCCCTGAGCTTCCCTCTGCAATTCGATACCACTCTTGATTTTACCACCACGGAGTCCAGCGCAAGTAGGGCGGCCTGACTGTCCACGACGAAGTGTATATCGGTGTTCGATATCCGTTCCTCCACGACAAACTCAGCCGCCCGCTCGATCGCAAACACCTCCGCTTGGAACACGCTACAGTAGTCAGGCAGTCTGAAATATCGCTCAACTTGCAGCGTGCTGGAGTAAAAACCAGCTCCCGTGCCTTCTTCGGTCTTTGAGCCGTCCGTGAAGATAACGATGCCTTCTTGGGGGATTAGTTCCCCTGACAACCAGTCCTCCCTGCTGGGTAAGAGCACCGCGGGTCTGCCCTCAAACTCTAGTCTCGGGAGAATGTAGTCCGTTGGAGCAGACAGGTTCAACCCGTGTCCAGAGTTTATCAGCCTAAGCCTGCGAAGCACGCTGGCGTGTCCGAGCTGGGAATCGTTGCCGAGGTTGAGCTCTCTGAGCCTAAGCAGGCTTTTGTCAGCAGTGCCCAACATGAATAGATCGAGCGGCAGGAGATGCAGCAGAGTGTCCAGTCCTGCCTGCGGCATACTTTTCGCCTCTCCAGTAATCGCCCTGGCAGCACATCTTTGCACCCCTGTTAGGGTTTTAAGGTTGCTGTCGCGCTGCCACGCCTCTCACCAAACCAGGCCCCCGTAGGAGAGAATCGGGCGTACAATTGCTGTGTACATCCAGTGAACGATGTACGGTGATAGGCCCCATCTCCCTCCGATGGCCTTTTTGCAGGCGTAGAAGGCGTTTAGTCCTTTTTTCGCTATCTCAGCCACGTTAAGCTTCCAGGATAGTTTACTATCCAGGATTATGCCGAGATACCTCACATGGCCGGACAGAGGTAGGCATTGGCCGTTCAGGCGGGGCCTCCTAAAGTCCGGGATTTTGTATTTCCTAGTGAATAGGACAAGTTCGGTCTTAGCCGCGGTTGTGCCGAGACCATTCCTGTCTGCCCAACACGAAGTTAGCTTTAGTGCGTGAGCCATGAGCTTGCTGATTGTGGGTAGGAATTTACCCGATATCAGGATAGCTATGACATCAGCGTACACTGTTGCCCTAACCCCAGAACCCTGGAACTCTCTCAGAATTCCGTCCACCACCATGAGCCACAGGAGGGGGAGAGAAACCCCCTGGGGAGTCCCGCGCGAAATGCTGCCTTTCAGCATTTCGTCAATCCAGTCCCCTATGGCCTCTGGAATGTTAAAGTGCGTCAGGGCCTCGCTAATTGCCTCCGGTTTGACATTATGCCCCTTCGATGTCCAGGAAGGCACCTAGAGTTTATTCTCTGTTTCCAAGTGATTTCTCTATCGTGAACACCAGAGGACACCCAGACACCAGTGGACACCCTATGAAGTGCGCTCTTAACTGATTTGCCTTTCATGTAGGCGTGTTGGGACTGGCACAAGCTGTGAGTGATCCTGTTCCTTATGTACAGATCCACCAGCCTCTACAGCGTCTTCAGCATGAATGACGAAAGAGAGATGGGTCTGTAGTCCTTAGCGGAGAAGTGGGAAGGCCTACCTGCTTTCGGTATGAAGACGACCCTTACTTCCCTCCATTCCTCAGGGACGTATTTCTTCCTGAGGCACCCTTTGAAAATTTCGATGAGCAGCGGTAGGATCGAGGTGAGGGACTTTTGCAACATGGCCGGTATGATACCGTCCTGCCCCGCCGACTTGAAGGGACTGAACGAACCAACAACCCTCGACGGGCTCGCTGCTGAATCACAGATGGAACTTGGAGCGCCACATTGCACCTCCGCTTCCAACTCGATATCAGTGCATCCTGGAAAGTGCTTATGACAGAGCACTTCCAGAGTCTCCCGGCTGCTTTGCGTCCACGAGCCATCAGACCTTAGGATAAGGCCCGGTGTCGCCTTTTCGTGGGCAAGTATCCTTCGTAGTCTTGCCGCCTCGTTTACTTCGCAAACAGATCCACAATATTCCCTCCACGAGTCCCTCTTTACTATTCTTATTCTACTCTTGTAAAGCCTGAGCCCCGTCCTGTACAGAACCCAGTCTGTATCATTGCCGGAGCTTTTGGCCCTTTTGAAGAGCGTTCTGGTAGCTCTCCTTAGCGCCGCCAGCTCTAGGGTCCACCATCCTGGCTTGCTGCTCTTGCGTGGATGGCTTATAGGACAGGAGCTGGTGAAGGCACTGCGGAGTGCCCCAGACATCAACGAACCTGGTTTTCGGTGTTCTCCCCCATAAGCCTCACCTTGTGCACAGACAGTTTGGCCGCAGCTAGTTGAGAGAACCTCTCCCAGTCCGTTTTCTTGGGGTTTCTAAATGGTGCTATCGATGGTAGTGAGACTTTAATATTGAAGAGAATCCTGGAGTGATCCGAAAAGGAATACTCAGCGGACACTCTCCAATCTACAATATGTATGTCCCTAGCACTACTAAGGGTCAAGTCTATGACTTCGGATCTAGTTTTATTGCTAAACGTGGGAGTATTTCCCCTATTGCAAATGAGTGCGGCGGTGGGTCCTCTGCATCATATGGGAAGTAAGCTGATGCGAGTAGGAGTGAACGTTCCTGACTCGGCTCACACACAATAGTTGTTAGATCAGGGGAGCAGTAGGAAGGGAGAAGAAAAGCATTAATGTTGTTCTTAACCAATATACAGGTCCTTACCTTAGATGATAGAATGTCAATGTCCTTACCTTAGAATGTTGTCAAAGATTGCAGACGAGCCATGGTCCATTATCAGTGCAGATTTCGTAGGCCCACTTTCACGATTCAAGCAACGAAATACGATGATCTTAGTTTTCCTAGATAAATTTTCAAAGTAGGTAGAAGTCATTCCCCTCCGGGCAGCAACAAGTGAAAAGTTACTTCAGGGCTTCCGTGACCGCATTCTAGCTGGCTTCGGTACTCCCAAAATATTCACCGACAATGGCTCCAAGTTTACCAGCAAGAAATTCAAAAAGTTCCTGCAAAAATTGGCGCGAAACAACAGTTTACGGGTCCATATAGTCCGCAGGGTAATCCCACGGAAACACCAAACCGGAACATTAGCTATGAACTCCGCGACATCCGACGTTACAGGTACAGTCCCTCCTACCTCACAAGGAAGAGAATTACGACTACCGAACATATTGTACGACGAGCAGACCTTTGGTACAGGCCAGAAAACTCAAACCCCCAACGATCGCGAAAAACGGTTAAAAGAAATCTTCGAGATAGTACGTAGGAAACTGGAGAGAGCCGCGCAGGACCAGTCCCGCTATTATAACCTACGCCATCGCCGATGGACCCCGGAAATTGGTCAAATGGTTTATGTGAAGCAACACCACTTGACCAAGGCCGTTGAAAATTTTGCCGCTAAGCTGGCTCCCAAATATCATGGACCATATAAGATCAATTCATTTAAATCACCAGTCATAGTGCTGCTACAGAAGGAAGGAGAAACGCGGACTCGCACTGCTCACATCAACGAAATCAAGCCTGCACATTCAGAAATAGTCGTCGATAGAGACAAGAACAGTCACACACGCAGCGTCGAGGAAGGAACATCTCGAAAATTTTATTCAATCAAAGCTTATAAAAAGTCACTTCCTAGGAAAAAAGATAAGCTCAAATTAGCCAGCATGGAGACCAACACACCAAAGTCAACGGAGGACCGAGAAGGCATCACGGTAACCAAAATTCGTAGAATACAAACGATGATTCAGGAAATTTCTCTGGAAACGCAACAACACGGAGTCATGAACGACGAAATAAAGGGTGAAAAGGTTATATACGAACATAATCATGCTCAGTGACGACGATGAAGATGCGATCAGCACCCCACTCGTGGTTTATCCGCCGGACAGAGGTAGAGTCGCCATATATGAGGAGGACTACGCACGCCTCGCCATCGGACGATGGTTCAACGACAAATTAGTAGACTTCCCTTTATCCTGGCTAATCCGACAAGAGACGAAGGAGGTCCAGGGCCAGACGCACATCTTCAGCGCTCAGTTCTATTCGCAGCTGTCCAGACAAGGATCAAATCTTGCATTGGAAGACCATCACGATCGGAT
Organism: Myopa tessellatipennis; assembly: GCA_943737955.2. Classification (NCBI taxonomy): domain Eukaryota; kingdom Metazoa; phylum Arthropoda; class Insecta; order Diptera; family Conopidae; genus Myopa; species Myopa tessellatipennis. The sequence continues at coordinate 50,080,830 of OX031316.1, read as the reverse complement.
ACTACGTTGGACCAGAAACGTCAATATGTTAGACAGAACATAAATATTCGTCCCTATCGTCGACAATCACCACTGGTTCCTAGCCGTGATCCGCCGAAAACATGGTGATCACTCAACCATTGCTGGAGAGATTTTGCTGCTTGATTCCCTAACGGATAAAACCAGAGCAATAGTAGGATCCATCTTGAGAAACTACCTCCGAATTGTAGCCCGCAACACGTATCCAGAGTCTAACGTTAAATGCGACGAATCCACAATGCCGCTTCTGTTGGTGGAAGACCGCAGCAGGATAACTTCGATGACTGTGGAGCTTTCTTGTTGCAGTTTGCTGACAAATTCCTACGCGAGCCACAACGAGATTATCGAGTCGACCTACGAGAATGGTTCAAACTTTCGGAGGCAAAGGGAAAGCGAGTGATGGTAGCAGAGCTATTTCGACGCATGGTCGGTGTTGAGGAGGAACATACATTGCCCACACTTCACCCCCCCTACAATAAAGGGGGCAACCATAACTCTTTCAATCATGCCGTTCCCGAACAACAAAATAACCAGCCCCAGAACACCGATCCACGTAGTTACGAGACACCCACGACCTACCATGAGTACATCGATGACGACGATCTCTGGAACCACACATCATCCAGTCCAACAGTACCATATGCTATCAATAATATAATCGAGGAGATCCCGGAGGAGTTCCCGGCAATTCCATGATGATACCTTAAAGCCTTCCAGCTTGGCATGCTTTAGCGATGAAAGTAATGAACAATGTTGCCCACAACTTTCACCACCTACTTGCGACGCCCAAGATGAAGAACAACGCAACATTGCAATGGTGAATAAACTCACTGAAGATTGTCCCTCACTAGTAACAAGCAGCCTGGATACCGCTGCTGCCCTGCACCATGATCCACATACAAAAGTGCCAGCGGCCAAAACCAAATAGGTCCCACCAGAGTACTGGCCCGATGATTTAAAAGCAGAAATAGACCGACGCACAGTGGACTAGAATTGCAGTTTTCGACTTAGTCGCGGTCAAAATTCTGTAACTTTTGATCAGATTAAGATATTTGAATGCGGTTTTTTGCAAATGAAAGAATAAACATGTATCTTTACGCTAATCTAAGTACGAAATATCTAGATATTTTTTTTATATTTTTAAACAATCTCGACACGTCAGTCGCGTTCAATCAAAGTCGCGTCAAAAAAATAACCTTTTTATCTTATTTGTTTTTTTTTATTATTAAGTATTATTAAGCAATATTAAAAGTTTATTGTTTCAGTATAACAATTTAAATGTTTGGGATACTCAATTTCGACAAAAAAAATTTCACAATACTTAAAATTGTGTGCCTTTAGTATGAAAAAGAAACATAGTCCATGTAAACATTGCTAAAATAAGAACACCAGGTATTTTTTCATTGTTATGATCATTTATTTATTTAAAAAATTTAAATATAGGAACAGTTTTACATAAATTATTACATACTCTAAAACACAAATACAATTTACAATAATACATACTTATTTATTTTCAAAAAAATATTCGTCTGTAGGTTTCATTAGAAGTTCTCCAGCTTCTCTATCTAGAGGTATTGTTGTCTTAATAAACTTTTTTCTCAAAGACGAAATGTAAGGATCCGAAGAAATGAAGAGCATTCTAAATAAAACCTCATTGGTACTCTGACGTGAACACTTTCGTGTGTTGTGCTCTCTATAGTATCTATAGTCTTTGTTTCGTTTTTCTTGTGCTTCTTCTGATAAATCTCCAATGGGTAATATTTGATGGTTAATTATGTCCTCCCCATGCATTAAAACCTTATGAAATGTAGGTGACATAGTTCTCCATGGATACAATTGTCAAGTGGAGATCAGCAAGAAAAGAGTATAACAGATATCATGTTCATATTTTTTTTGCTTATGACGTCTCGGAATGACGATGGAATTGTTTTCAACAATGATTCATGCAGACAGAAAACATACGTTTTATAGAACTTTGAGTCGATAAGATGATATTAAGGCTACCGGAATTTTATTCGTCCTCATACTTGAATGATGAATTCCTTGAAGTGATGAATCGAGTTTTATTTAATTAGGGGGTGAACCACGCCCTTTTGTGGTAGTCTGTTTTGGTCAGAGACAGTGAACTTCTGGACAAAATTTCAACCGCAAATTCGTTTTACAAGGTGAGAAATTTATCTATAAGCATGGATGAATTTATATTCACTATAAAAAGTAGGCGTGGTAATGGTCCAATTTTGCCCATTTTCAATACCAATGAGTTTCTAATGATAGACATTATTTTTGCCAAGTTTGATGAAGATATCTCTATTCGTTCTCCTATACCTGTCACGCCTCCTTTAATGCGTTACAAACGGAAGCACAAAGTGAATATATCCTCATCACCTCGTGTGTAGGGTATAGAAACTTTACTATAATAAAATTAAATAATTAAGATAAGGAAAGAAACCCTATTCCGCGAAAAAATCGATCAAACAGGTACGAAAATACACCCCTTCCTAAAATCACAAGTACTCAGGAATATACACAAAACAGGTAGGTAAAATTTTCAAACGAAAAAAAAACAGTTTCGGCGGGTCCGGGCGGGTCATGTATGTTTGGGGCATTTGTTTATAACACTTCATAGTTTCAAGAAAAATAAACTCTAGGATAAGCATTTATAAGCGCTGAGACTTATAATCTCCCAAAGTTAAAATATATATAAAAATTAACGTTTTTTTCAAAAATTACCGAAAAATACTTAGACTCAAGGCACAAAGTTGTTGTTCTATTTTTCCTATAGATAATTAAATGACCTTTCAGAAACTACTTAATTCATTGAGTTATGTTGACTACTTTTTTAGATACAGTCATTTGAATTTTGGCAAAAAACAAAAAAAATACAACTTTTTAGAGAATGAAAAAAAGGTTCACATTTGATCGACCGCCAAAACTATTCACGAAGGTTTCCAACCGAGATATTTTGGCTCATGAGGTATTGAACTATTATAAACAAAATTGCATACCAAATTTTTCAAAAACTCGGCGCGACTTCTTGGACTTTTGGCCGCGGTTCCGAAGCGATAGTCCACTGTGCGACGACTCCAAGATCGCCCGAATGCGGTTCTGTCAGATAATCCAAGGACTTAGGTGGAGAATCGATGTCAACAAATGCGGAAAGGTATTTGTTTCTCATCGCCCTGGGAAGTAAGGGGGGAATGTGAGGATCAAATTTGATCATAAAATTTTACCTACATATTATTATTATTACTTATGTATATACAAACATATATATATTTATACTACTTTATAAATTTATCCCTATTCACTACATTTTTCTTTCTACTTACGAGTATTTACTACTTTATTATCGTTAGTCTTAAGTTATAAATACAACTTTTTAATTCATATTATTACTACTTTCTTATATACTTATATATGTACATATTTATTACTTCTTAATATACTTATGTATATACATATTTACTACTTTATTATTGTTAATGGTAAGTTATGAATGCAACTTTGTGCATTCTGTACTGTACTGAATTTCTCTATCATATTAATTAAATACATACATACATGAACATTTATAATATTTAAAGTTAAACATAAGAATTTTGTCAGTGTAAGGGTACTATTTGATCACAGCAAGAGCGAGAGAGCGTAGAAAAATCTAGAAAGATTTACAAACATATCGCACTGAAAAACTACTCTCATAGCTGGTAATATAAACATCGAGCTCGAGAGCTTGTAGCGAGTGGCTGTGCAAATAAGCCGTCAGAATCTTTATAAGACAATCAAACATATTAATGTGAATAATAAGAGTGAATAATAAAACCTTTAGACTTTACGGAAATAAAAACATGTTAGAAAGCTGGACTTAATTAATGGTTACAAAAAATAAGCAAATTAAATTTAAAATTGTGAACATTTCAATTTATGACACTGTGTAAAAATGAAAAAAGCGGGAAAAATGTTATGCGGAGGATGCAAAAACACTCTTCCCCGAACAGGTGAATTCGCGACCTGCAAATTCTGTGAGTCATCGTATCATTTCTATACATGCACAACAATTGCGGAGCAAACATATGCCAGAATGAGCGCAGAGAAGAAATTGGAATGGAGGTGCCTCCAAAAGTAATTTTGGTAGAAACAAATATTACGAACGACGAAAACCAACTATACAATATTGAAGATTTGAATGCTGAATTCTTTAATAGGGAGGAAGGTAGATGTGGTGGAATCGTAGTGTTCGTAAAGAACTGTTACTCATATGAATTTAATATCTTAAAAAAAACCTCGTTTGAAGCAGTAAAAACTGAAGTTAATTTCGGTAAAAACTCACTCACCTTTCTTGCAATTTACAGACCCCCATCCACAAATGTAAACCAATTTATAGAAGAAATCGATAGTACAAGTCATGAAATACATAAAAAACAGAACTTAATTATAATAGGCTATATAAATATAGATCTTCATAACCCAGAAATTACTACAACAAATTACATGGATAAACTAGCAGCGCATGGACTACAAAATACGAATAACACCATAAGCACGAGAGTTGATGCTGGACGAGGAACACAAACCAACATCGATCATATCTTTGTCAGATATAGGAATAATACGGATATGCATTTATCGGTAGTCTATCGGTATCTATTATCGGCAGATATCTCAGATCACTACGCCCTTGCCTTCTATATAAGTGATCAAAATCTCAAAGATATAAACAATATAGATCGAAGCGAACAAGTAATGATTAACGATCATAAAGTAGGAATGCTAATTAGAGAAACTAATTGGGAAAACATTATGAATGGCAATACAGAAGATATGTACAACAGATTAGCACTTTCTTTCGAGGAAATATATGCCAAAGCAACTTGCGTCAAGCAACAAAGAAAAAACAGAAAAGTAAATTCATGGATCTCTCAAGGACTATTGAATATGTGTTCTTCTAGGGATATATTATCCAAAAAATGGTTGAGGAAACCACAGGATAAAGCAAGGGAAATTAGTTATAAAAAATACAGAAACATGGTTAATAAAAAAATACACAATGCCAAAAACAATTACTACAAACAAAGATTAAGTGAGTGTAGACATGATTTAAGAAAGACTTGGAAAATAGTAAATGAAATATTATGAAGAACCGTACCCAATCTAGGTGAAACAATCATTAAAAACATGAAACACAGCAATATTGAACAAATAGCTAATGTATTCGCACTAAACTTTAAAGAGAAAATTACCCAACGATTCACGAATGTGAAATAAGAACAATAAACAGCATTGCGAGCACAACTCAAAACACCATATATATGGAACCAACAAGCGAAGCGGAAGTTTATAATATCCTGAAAAACCTGAAAATGAAAGGAGCAGGAATTGATGGAATAAGGCCGAAAGATCACAAGAAAAATGCACAAGTGATGAAATTTATAATAACAAAATTAATCAACACAAGCCTTGTTGAATCAAGGATTCCAAAGGGTCTGAAGATATCTGTCATCCGCCCAATATACAAAAATGGTGAAAAAAATAATTATGGTAACTATAGACCAATAGCAATTCTGCCCGCTATTGAAAAAGTTCTTGAAGAGATCGTAGCCAGAAGAATAACAGCATTCTTAGAAAAGTATAAGCTTATTAACTGGAATCAATTTGGGTATCAGAGAGAAAAAAATATTAATAAACTTCTAGCCTTCTTTTCAAGTAAGATAAATGAAAACCTCAGTAAAAATCTACATACTCTCGTCATTTTCATAGTCATAGATTTCATAGCAAAGCGTTTGATACGTTATCACATACAAAACTAATATCCATGTTGTATGACATTGGAATACGCGGAGAATGCCTAGCATGGTTAGAAGATTACCTTAAATTCAGGACATATCAGGTTAAAATAAAAGATGCGTTAAGCGATAAAACGCAAATCAACCATGGTGTGCCACAAGGCTCCAAATTGGGCCCAATTCTATACATCATTTATGCAAATGAAATGCTGAATCAGCTGAAATATAGTGACGCATTTACATATGCTGACGACACTGCCATTGTTGTAGCACATAAAAATATGAAAAATGCGGTAAATAACATGCAAGACGAACTTAATCAAATAACAAGATGGTCGCACGATAATGGATTGAGCATAAACGTATCCAAGACAAAACTTATCCATATTAGACAGCCGCAGATTCTGCAAAGCGACATAAGGATTCAGTTTCACGACTACGACTGCATTCACAAAAAAAAGACACAAACTTACGCAGAAAATGAAAGCTGCTGCACTGTATTGATAGAGCAAGTGGCAACCTACAAGTATCTAGGTGTGATAGTTGACAACAATCTCAAGTGGCATCATCATATAGAATACTTAAGGAAAAAACTGAGAAAAGCAGGATATATGTTGCACCACCTGAGAAACTGCAGCAACGATAAAGTCTTAAGGCAAACATACCTTGCAATAGCTGAATCACATATTCGTCATGGAATTATAGCTTGGGGCACATCATCGCGCTGTAGAATGTTACAAAGCACTCAGAATTCAGTTATAAAAATATTAAAGAGAACAACAGAAAACACCAGAAACATAGCTATACATAGGCAGTTAAACTTACTGAATGTGAACAGCATTTATAAAACAACAATTATCAACGAATTTTATGACGATATTAGTTTCAAAAGAGAAATTGATCACACACACAGAACCCGCAGAAAAGAACAGGGAAGATACAAGGTTCCAAAGTCATATAATAATTATAACACCCATACATTAGAAGTAACGATACCAAAAACATTCAACGAGCTACCAGTAAACCTAATACATATACGAGGGAAACACAGCAGAAAACGAAAATAAAGCAACACTTCGTCGAAACTTCATAACATATAACACCAGCATATCCACAGAAAAATGAAATGCATTAACTATAAATATATTACATCCTCTTAGCATCTACTATAATTATAGATATAGACAACAAGAGAACTACAAAAAAAAACAAATACATACATATATACCATTTGCACATCCACAGAAACGTTACAAGGAACGAAAAGTTATAGAACTGCTAAAATATCCTGCAGATAAGCCTCAAAAGCTTCGCGGGATTATAAAATACGAAACAACAACAACAATAAACTTGAATAATATACTTTTATATTGTAACTATTTTGTTTTTAAAATAAAATATTCCAAATATGAGAGTGAGTGAGATGACTATAGTTCACATGTAGACTTATGAACTGGAACGCGAGAACTTCCAGTCACTCTAATGCCTATAAAAGAACAGACGTATATTATCGGAGAGTCAGTCAGTCAGTCGCCATTGAACCTCTAAGTGTACAGTAGACGAAGATAAGCAGCGCAAGCAATTCCCTTGTGTTTGGTAAGTGACCAACTTATAGCTTCGTTCGCTCTTACAACATCAGTTCAACACCCACGGATGATAAGGTTTTATTTTCTCGGTGGTGAACGCTTCTCTTAGGTGCCGCTCTTGTAAGATCAGTTTACCCACCGGTGATAAGGTCTTACTTTCTCGGTGGTGAACGCTTCTCTTAGGTGCCGCTCTTTTAACATCAGTTTACCCACCGATGATAAGGTTTTACTTTCCCGGTGGTGAACACTTCTTTTAGGGGTTGCGCCGTATATCAGTGGTAAGGTTTCACTTCCCTGGTGCAAGGTAAGTCCGCTTCGCTAAGTTGACATAGAACACTGACATCACGCCATAACACAGGGAAGCTAGCGATATTTTCGGACCGCACTTCGTAATGCTATTTTTACACCGACCCCAAATGCGCATTTGAAAAGTGTTTACACCGCTTTGTTTGCATTGTTTTTGAAAGACCATCAGACCAAATTTATGTTTTTTGTTTGCTTGTTTTTTTTTACAATTGTGTTTGGACAGCTGTATGACATTATTCCTTCCATTTCCCTTCCATTTCCACTGTTTTGTTTTGGGATTTTATGTTTTCCCTATCATAGACTGATTCTAAATATTATTTTGCTTCGGATTTCATTCGCATTTCTTTCAAATGCGATCAAATTTATTAAATTTTATTTGTCAAATCGTATGAAAATTTTTAAAATTTCGCTTCGCATTTGGGAAATAGAGCTCACGTAGCATAACGTATGTAGCACACGTACCTTAACGCGTTCTTGAAATTCAAAGCTTCTAAAACAAGGCAGCAAAACAACATTGAATTTTTATTACTATATATATATATATTACTGTAACTGTTACAGATATGCGGATAGGATGGATACCTTTATAAAGGAATTTAAAGTAGCTGCTTGCTCCTGTCAAGCCTAGTTTGTTTTAACCGCGGAGTTAATACATGGCACTTGGATCTGCGGAAGACTTTCATGTGGAGAATATCCTGGATTATTTGCGTCATGAATATCGTGGAAATATTCAGCTGCCTAGCCATGATTATCTGCTTTCTAAATGGATTTCGGAGAATTCGCTGGTCCCCACATCGATTCGAGCCCACTTCTAGCTCTGTCCTCCACTTGCGATGAGTCCAAGAAACGATTGATGGTACGATAAACACACATTTTTGATATAATAAGATTTTTCAGCAATTTCAAAATTTACTGGCGCTATTTGCGCACTTGTATAAGGCAATTACCGCGATGTGGTTTTCTTTGTCACCCTACTCTATATCAAACAAGCAAAAATTGAAATATATGGTTTTGTAGGCACAAAAGTATGTATCCAACAAAATAAAACGTACCAACTCGCTGCTCGCTGACTCGACTCAAATGTACAGTCTTGGAAGTACTAAAAATTGTTGTCGTTTATTTAAAATAAACACCTGCTCGCTAATCCGAAGCTTGATATTAATATACAATACACCTTTTTTTAGAATTAATTAGACTACAGATATGCATTATTGATTTTCCACACACTCGCCGTATGAAACGAGTTATTTAAAAATGGAAAAACAGCATGTGAAATAACGGTTGTCTTTGCAATAAGTGGTAATCGTCGTAGTAAATGTTCACAGCTTGACTCACATCTGATAACTTCTGAGTAAAAAATTTGCACTCGAGTTCTTGTGGCGATATATCGAAACCGCTGTTTTCGTTATGAAGTAATTCCTTCATACCTGAATGCGGAAACGTTAGCGTAACAGGCTGTTGTTGAGATGAGGCCTTTCCAATAAATTCATTATTTTCATTACTCCAAAATTTGTTTCCTCCGAATATTGGCTGCGTTATAGGTGCAGGAATTCATGATCACAAATAAACGGAGTCTGTAGGTTTGGCTCTTTTTTAAACAAACTAACTTGAGGTTTCATAAGATATATTTGCTTCCTTTGTTGTTGTTTCAATTTTATTTGCATTGGATCAATTATGTAGACTTTTCCTTCTCGTAGGAACACTACATTTCTAGATTGCTTGTGATTTACAAAATTTAAACTTTTAAGAAGAGAACTGCAATGCACCTTCAAATTTGACTCTGGATATTCTAGCATATTGGCGTCCTTTGATACCTTCAATTCTACCGTTTTTGAACGTTCTTGTTAGTTACCAAACATTAGAACGTTTCACTAACCAAGTCTAAACAAAGAAAAATTATCCATGTACATTGTATTTTGAAATAAATTATTAAATGCTAATCGGATATTGCAGGTAAAAAATTGTAATTTCGTTGTTCACTTGCTCATCCGCAAGATCTTCGCTGTTCCAAGGAATAGCAAACCAACCGAAAACAAAACCAACCATTAAAAAAATATGTTATTCTGCTTTCCTATTTCACACGAAGCCATCGTCCTGATTATATAGCTATCGGCTCCGATGGGAGTAGCAAATGCCTTATGAAATCTCTAAGTATATTTATAGTCTTTATTATAGTATCTATTTATAGTCTTTGATATAAATTATGGGATTTGAATTTTTATCCTTACTCAGAGAACTTGTTTTGATGCGCTGCAACTCCGGATTTTCTTGGTACTGATGTCGTATTGGCAGTTATCTTCGATATTCTAGAATTAGCTAAAAACATTTGGATGTAGTACTTAACATTTCCATCTAAATTTGCGAAATTTGCAGCACAGGTGATTGGGTAATAAGCGATGGATTTCCTTCCTTTAGGATTCGATTGGAGTCTGTTTCGAAGGCTAAATGTAGTACTTTTGACGTGAATGTGCCTACATCAGCGTAGATATTACAAACATTAGGAAGCATTTTGCTTTGACTGCTATCCATTTCACTAGCAATCGGTCTGTATTAATTTTTACAATCAATATTATCTTTATCTTTTATGTTATCATATATTTTTCATTTTGTTAATTATTAAAACTGTGTATTGAGGGCAATTCTCTACCACTGTTAAAATGTATTAAATAATTATTATATGAACAGTAAAGTTATCAATAAAAATCGGCAATCGTTCCACAAACTTCACAAGTAAAGTGTTGTCAATTGGATACAGGTACGAAGTACCAAACCTGTCTAATATCTACTGTCATCAATAAGCGACAAATGTTATACAGTCGGTCCCAAGTGCCGAATCTATAACCATTAATTAAAACCAACTAGTTTGAAGTCACTTGGCTGCAGAGTCGGTTCAAGTATCAAATCTATATGCAGTCACCAAATACTAGACAGCAACCAGGAAAAACCAGTACCTGAATATTTTGGTGACCCCAACGTGATTATTGATCACTACAACAAGGAGCAAAAAATTCACAAGTCTACTTCTTCCTTGTGTATTTATTTCATACAGGTGAAATACCGAAATATATTTATCTCCATCGATAACACAATGGCAAACGTGGACGATCTATTGACGAACCAAAGTGAGCTTGGTGGACGGATTTAATAACGAATATCTAAGAAGGATTTATCAAATTGAAAGCATCCAAGGGATACTATCAGGAGAGGCTCAACAAGATACAAGAGCTATTGGAAGCATACGAAGAAAAGGATTCTACGCTCAGGACGCTCTGTGAGAATGTACTTGAGCTTGAATGCGTATCTCAGAAGCGAGCCTATCTCAGAAGCAGCAATGAACTACATGCAGAAGTTCACGTAGGAGGTAATTATTGGGATGCGTTAGAAGTTCCGGGAGTTTCGAAACCTCAAGGGCAGTCAACAGTCAAGACATCTATTCCACCAGATGTAAAAGATACAATATCAGAAGGCTACGACTCCGAGGCACATCTACAATTCGAAGAAGATTTCAGGAACCAAATGGTCGACCAAATTTCGTAATTTTTGTAAATGCCCGAATTAAGGTAGAATCACCAGTGGGAACGGCATATTTGAGTGCCGACCCGTATTGAATTCTGGATCTCAGATCAAAATGTATAAGCGGTTGGTAAACAAATTAAAGATGTTCTACAGTTCCACTGCATTATTGATTAAGAGAATTGAATCCGGCAACCTGAGATCACACAAACGAGTCTTCGCAAAAATTGCATCAACTACTAATAAGTTTTTATCGTCGCTTAAAGCCTTTGTACTACCAACAATCATCTCCAACCAACCTATGCAGAATCAGAATACTTCCAGGACTATCCTAAACAACATAAAGTTAGCGGAACCAGAGTTTGTGCGGGCTGACAATAAACGTCCTGCTGGGAGCTGAGTTCAACTTCCATTAAAGGTTAACACTGAAGCGAACTCCATCGCTACGTGTGGAGTATGCAGGGACAGCGAAGATTAGGTGGAAGTCCTCATTGAAAGGTTTTAGAAACTAGAGAAAGTCGGTGAGCCAGATGACAACAGAATACAAGCCGAAACACACTTCGCACAAAACACCACTCGGCATCAAGAGGGAGACTTCCACTTGCCTAAGACACGTCTCTGCTCTGCAAGTCAAAAGAATTAGCGCTAAGCAGGTTCATGGCATCGGGAAGACTTTTAGCAAAAGATGACACCCTTCGAAGGCAATATTTCGATTTCATGCATTAATATGAAATCCTTGGATATATGCCTGAAATCAATCCGAAAGAAATATCGCCAAACTATGTGATTCCATCTATGTGATCATTGCCAGATAGTAGCTGAACAAAATTGCGTGTCGTGTTCGATGCCTCGGCGAAATCATCATCAGGAGTCTCTCTAAATGACATCATGTATAGCAGGCCCAGAATTCAAGATGAATTATATGCCTTATTATTACGGTTCAGATTACTTGTCTTCACCACCAATGTTGGAAAAATGCTTCAATAAATCCTGGTGCATTCTGTAGACAAGCGTTATGAAATCATAATTTGGAGGAACTGTCCAGAGGCAGTGAGTTACTGCACTCTCAACACAGTAACCTATGGCACACGCACCGCTACCTGTCTTCCCACAAAATTCCTGCAAAGACTATCAAAAAATGGCAAACGCAAACTACTAGCAGAGAACTTCTACGTTTATGATGGACTGCCGGATCTGATAGCCTAAATACGGCCAATGCTATGCAAGAGCGGCTCAACAAGCTACTAATATCAGGTGGTTTCAGACTACGTAAGTGGTGCGCTAATCATCCTAAACAAGGCATACCCCCTTCATGAAGTGAAAGGATCATGAATTTAACCTAAACTTTGACGACGATACATCCACAACAATAAAAACATTGGGTTGACTTTTATTCCAAAATCAGGCGTGTATTGTATCAGGGCTACTGTAAGTCTAGAAACAAAAATCATGGAAAGAATCGTATGTTCTGAACCGGCAAAAATATTTTATCCACTCGGAATCCTGGCACACATCACAATATTAGCAGAAATCTTCATTCACGAATTATGGAGCAAGAAGGGTCACTGTGATGAAGTTCACCGGCGTCGATGAACACAAAATTAAATAACTTTTGCTGCTCACTCGACAGAATCAATGGGTGCACATCCCAAAACCTACATATATTCAAGGGCTCATGTCCAAAATCATGGCAACTACACGGGTTTACAGACGCATCTAAAAAGGCAGATGGAGCAGCCATATATTACCAATAAATAAGAGCGACTATGCCAGACGGAACAGTACTTGTAAGACTATTGTTCTCCAAGTATATGCGATTTTCAGAAAAATTTTACATTTCTTATACCTTTAAGAAGATACAGGACAAATAAATTAAAGTATCAAACGGGTATAACTCAGGAACCAGGGATAAGTTATTGTTGTTGTTGTTGGGTCTGCTCCACAAGTTACAACAACACCAACACAGTGGGCCTTACCGGATCCCTATCTGCTCCAATTTTTTGCAGTGACACTGCGCAGCTTTTTTTGAGGCGGCCTCAAGTGTAACATGGGCCATGAAGCTGTTGCAACCTTGGTGTTTTGTTGTGTTTAATAGGTGATTGAATTTGGAACTTGAACCAATTCCAATCCCTTTTCATTTATTTATAAGTCCAAATTCGGAACTTGAACTGAATCCACACTTTGTGTTCTTTGAGTGATAGTAATTAGGTTTAAATGAATACTCTTTGATTCTGGGGGCTATTCTCGTTGTCAGCTTGACATGAAATTGTTAAGACAAGTTGTCACAGTGCTTGTCAATGCTTTTCAATTTGGTATTCTGGTTGTCAATTGACACAGTCAAAGCTTTAATGCAGTAACATGCTGAAAAGCTTAGTGTTACAGAAAGCAAAATGTAATTTTTGACAAATAGATCATGAAATGTCAAAAGAAAATACGAACTGACTACGGCAGAGCAGCTGGCGCACTATATGCAGTTCATGTCCAACATGTGTGGAATGTGCTGAATATCAAAGAATATACAATATATATTATTATTTATTTAAATTTTATTATTTAAATTGTTTATTTATTTATTTAAATTGTTATTTATTTTATACATTATTTGTTTAAAACCAGATCCTGAAACATCTTTCAATGTAAGTAGCACCAAAAAATATGTAATAATATATTTATCTATATATGTATATAAAAATGAAATGGCCATGTATGTCCCGCACTCACTTGAGAATGGTTGGACCGATTTGACTGATTGTTATTTTGTTGTGTTCGTAATTGTCAGGTCAAGGTTTGTATGAAACAAAATTTTGGGAAACTAGATCGGAAAAGTCAAAAATTGTTGTTTTAATTTGTATGAAACTAAAACTTCAGTAAAAAAATATTAGAAAAAAACAGTTTACATCAGTTGTTTGCTGTCACATCAAAGTTTACAAAAATAAAAACTAAAATGAAAAAAATAAAAGAGATTAAAAAATGAAAATAAAATATAACAATTTTTGATATGATATACAATAATGATAGTCTTTCTTGCATACATAGTATATTGAGAAAAGTTTATAATAATTATTATCAGTGATCAGTGCGTGATAATTTTGTGTTTTTGTTTACTGTGGTTATATAAGTTAGTGATAATTTAATATTTTGTTTTTTGGTTTTCGGTTTGCGACTTAAAATGCCACCAGTTAGACGGTCGACATACGCGTAACCAGAGATAATGAGATAGAACACTTCGAATTCGCCCCTTCAAAAATCGGTTTGACGTCTATTTTTTATGAGCTGTTGAATTCATATACACTATACGTGAGAGCTACCATATTGTTGTTCTTGTTTCTGTCTTTCAGTATGTTGAAAAAATCAGCTGTTTCATGTTTCACCACGGATTAAGTTAGTTATGAAATCAGCTTGACTAAAGGCATATCTTTACAAACGGTTTCACTACTAGTATGTCGATACCATCGGTGGCTACACACTGTGGTTTCTCATTTGGTTTCAACAGTCGTAAACATGTGATGACAAAGTGTGTGTGAAATTTAATGAATATCCAAATGTTGGCCAGAGTGTGAGAAAATATGAACACGCGTTCGGCAAACTCTCTCTTGCTCTTCTTTCGTTTGAAAACTGCTTTCTTATGTGCGTGCAAAGAAACGCAAGAAGAAATAGGAGCAGGGGCTATTTTCGTTTCAAAAATTCTTTACATTCGATAATAGAGTGTTATAGAGTGTTAATAGAGTCTTTCTTCCTCATCTTTCTCTCCCACGAACTGAGTGAAACCGTTTCAAAAGATACTTCGTATAGCCAAAGCCATTGGCTTTTAAAATATAAATTTCACCATATATAAACAAAGGTGGTGAAGTTTCCCAAACCTAAAATGGTAGGTGCCAACGGATGTTTGACCCCCCAAGTGCATCAACAATGTATAACAGTACATAATTTTCAAAGATATTAGAAACCAAATGAAAAAATATAAATGCGACCATTCTGGAGTTATTAATCGTAATTTTTTTTGTCAAAAGGTAAACAAGTATGCATTTGAAACGAAAAATTAACACAACGACAACTTTATACCAAAGTAAAAATGAGAAATAAACAACCAATACTGGGTAAAATATGGAAACATACAATAATTACCATTATACGGAACAGGAAGTTATGTTTTATATATATTTTACACATATAAAAAGGATAATATTTTTAATTATTTGTTTTGGCGTTTGATAAACAACCCCCGAAAAACTGATTTTGCATGCGTTCATGCGATCATTTTATTTTCGGCGAAGTACAAATTTTTTGCAGCGAAGTACAAGTTTTTTAGAGAGAAGTACAAGTTTTTTGCACAAAATCACAATTTTTTATCGTAGTGTTAGTGAAAATGCCAATGTGTTTTGCGACGAATTCGAAGTGTCCTATCTCATTATCTCTGCGCGTAACTCAGCTCGAACAAGTAACCATCGTTTGAATGAGAAAGATGAAGAACGCAGACACCGTTGTGGAAGGAAATCGTGTAAGAATTTCGCAATCGATTATGGCTCTGGAACAACGTATTCAATCAAGTTCGACTCGCTCAGTACAAGGTAACTCTCGAAATAATTTTAAACGTTGACAAAAAAGACGGCCAGCCGACACAATCATTAACGAATATTTGGCGTTCAGGTACGATCCAACATTCGATTACGCAGCGGATATGGCCAACTTCGGTACAAGGAGCAATGTTTGTCAATATTGCATTGCTTTGAGGTTCCTACAGGAACCAGCAGGAATATTTTGTTCGAGCGGAAAGGTAAAATTACTACAATTGACACCGCCACCAGAGCCATTGACGTCATTGATTTCTGAAGAAGATACTCGATCGAAGCATTTCTTGGACAACATACAAAAGTATAACATTTCCTTCCAAATGACTTCATTTGGGGCGAATATTATTAAAACACGAGGCTTTAATCCTACGTTTAAGGTAAATTCTTTTTCGAATGCAAATATTACAGATTTACGAAAGAGCTTCAACGAAGGAAAACATTACACAAACTCAAGAAATTGTGTTTGATTTTATAGATTCAAGGACAAATTCACCATTGTTACCCGCCGTGAATGCTGATCACAAATTTCTTTAAATTTAGTTCCTTGGAAATTCTGATGATGAAATTAATATTAATATTTGGGCGAGACGAAGTTCGTCGGATCAGCTAGTATTATATATTTACGGGGCAATTCTCGTTGTCAGCTTGACATGAAATTGTCAAGACAAGTTGTCACAGTGCTAGTCAATGCTTTTCAAATTGGTATTCTGGTTGTCAATTGACACAGTGAAAGCTTTAATGCAGTAACATGCTGAAAAGCTTAGTGTTATAGAAACCAAAATGTAATTTTTGACAAATAGAACATGAAATGTTAAAAGAAAATACGAACGGACTACGGCCGAGCAGCTGGCGCACTATGTGCAGTTCATGTCCACCATGTGTGGAATGTGCTGAATATCAAAAAATATACAATATATATTATTATTTATTTAAAAATTATTATTTAAAATGTTTATTTATTTATTTAAATTGGTATTTAATTAATATATTATTTGTTTAAAACCAGATCCTTAAACACTTTCTAATTGCCTAATTGACAAAGAAATATTGTGAAACAATTTAAATTAAAAGGAAAGCCAAATTATTAAAAACGCTACATTAGTGCGCGTCAGCAAATTCGCAAGGTAAATTAATTGCTTTTAAATTCGGTCATCGACCCCAATCGTAATATGAGTGCAGTCAACGACATTGAGCCATGCTCGCAGTCGAAGACCCAGTTCAAGGTAGAAAAAGTGCATAGCGAATCGCGACACTTGTGGTTGACGCTGGGAATGAAAGAGGAGGACAACTCTCTGCAGAAACATTCGCCGTAAATACACCACCGGCATACCTACGATTTTTTTATCCCGCCGATACCCATTCGTTACTACCGACGTCTTTATATATGAGTCGGCTTAGCCGGACAACAGCCGACGCCGTTCCAAGTTTAAGCTTACTACTCCGGCGTAGAGAATTAATTCGGCGAATGCCTCCACACTTATTTGACGTACTATAAAGCGGACGTCAGACAGAACGCGTATTGGAACAGATAAGGCACTTGTCGACCTAACCAATGTTATTGTTGTTTTTGTTGCTGACTCCAACAACAATAATAACAATTTTATTGCCCATTTGGTTTCGGAGTTATAGTCCTTTGAAATTTGAAAATTTAATGTTTGTAAGGTTACCTCTATGGTATTGGTGTTGGTGGAAGGGTAACCCAATTATCTTTTAATATTTATTTTCAATATTAACAATATTTTGTCAAATTCAGTTTCGGAGAAAAATGAAATTTTAGTTTTTTACTAGTATTTTTTCCCATTCATTAATTTTTTTGTATAATGTATTATTAATTCACATAATTATGCCAATACTAAAAAAGTAGAGGCTTTTAGCTTTAAACGCAGGTTTTTTTCATTGCCATCAGTTAAGGAGAGAACGAATTAGGAACGAACGTCTTAGGAGAAAACGAATATTTAAAATCACAATCCTGTATAGTTTAGGAGATACATATAACATATTATATACTATTTTAAAAGTAAAAGAACAAGATAACGAAAAAAGACACTGAAGATGGCACAACGCCGAAACCGGTTTGTCTCCAAACCAAATTTGACACAGGATGACGGAAAATCGTTCCAAAATATATCATAAAAGAACAAGCTTTCCATAACTGTAATTTGTTTTATACCTTAATGTGTCCGTTTGGAAGAAAAAATTTGTTGTTTCGAAGTCAATTTGTCACTGTTTTCTAAAAATCAATATAACTCCGTAACTGCCATCTTACGGAAAAAGAAATGTAAATCACATTAATGAAAGGTATAAAAAATACCTTTCCCTTAGTACTTCGTTTGTTCCGCTAGTTCACTTAGTCTATGAGATAAGTGCCTTTTATTGGTACCATTCTTTTGACTTCCAAACGGTCATAAATCCAAGATAGCTGACCAGCCCCCGAAGAAACATGGCCACCTCGGGTTATAACGGGCAAATAACGGTAAAAAAAAGAAAAAAAAATTTGAGCTTTGTACCTGTTCTGCATTTGTTCCCTTTTTAAGATTTGCCAATTAGTATGATTTGTTGAATTACTTGATATTTTATAATAATCAAGATCAATAGATTCAATCAGATTCAATTAGATCAAGATCAATCATTTTGCCTTCAAAAATATATATTAAATTTTCTTTTTACAATTATCGTTTATTTTTAATGTTTTCTTTAAATCGTTATATTTACGTTCCACACAGCAACGAAAAAAGAAACCACCCTAAATCGTTGCTAAAGTGGACATCAAACAGAACGCGTAATTATGATATACCGTGCGAAGCGACAGTTTTCAAAATTATAATAATATAGACAACTGACTTGTCAATTTTGTGCTCTGTATGATTTCCATCGCATAAATCTCCGCCTAATATAGAGTAAATACGCGTTCTGTTTCACCGTACCTTAACTTTCGTTGCTATTTGTACGCACGTGACAAAATATTCTATATGAAAGTAGATACTGATAAAATGTCTGCATATTTATCATTGCCCCATCAAAAACGAAAACATATGGAGTACCATGATCCGGATTATAGAGACACACTAGTCCATTCTTCAGAGTCAAAACGACGTTGTGAATCTACGATAATAAATACTTTGCCTTTGCTTAATTCTGGTGAAGATGACCAGAATAGTGCACAACACATATGCTACATCATTTCAAGAGAGTTTCAGTATGAAATAGAGTTCAAGCAGAAACAACTGGAACAAATTACCGATCGACTTGATAATGCGACTAATGTGCTTGACCGCCTCAGATGTGTTCTGGTAGCAGATTACTACCGCAAACAAAATCCCACTTTAACACCTAAAGATTTGAATTCTGTACGAGGTGATCAAATTCTATTTGACCAGGAACCATGCGGAGTTCAATTGGAGTTACATCCATCCCTTAAACAAATTATAGGAAAGAACAAAAAAACGTCTGAGGAGATTTTACGTACGTGTTCTATGCGTGTGGCATTTCAAACGACAAAAAAAACGATTTCGGCGAAGTCTCAATATACCAAAAATCATGAAAAACTACACCGGTTAACACACAAAGGTGTCTTAATAGACCCTTCCAAAAAGAAGATGGCAACAAAGTTTTCGAAGTTCCATCCGATACAAAATGCGAAAGATCAATATGTTATTCCACCGACCCGTTGTTTGAGTCTTACGGCAGCGACGAAACCGCTGAATGCTGCTCGTCTTAACAACAAAACAAGACATTTAATTGTAGTAGGAAATACTTCAAAATATATTGGCGGCGATGTCGCTGATCAAGAATCGTGGGGAAAAAAAAACACACACAAATGGCTTATTTATGTTCAAGCCAAGGATATTAACGTACCATTGGAGAGATTTGTAAAAAAGGTGATTAATCTTCCTATGAGACTCTGATACGTGTATTTCTAAGGGCCAGTTTTTCAGTGCTCGGTTACCGTTGTTTCTCGGTCAAACTACGTTTAAACCACACATTGTGTCTTTCAGTACAAGTTTAAACGGCGTTTAACCGGCCAAAATTGGTGAGTTAAACACTGTTTAATTTATCTTTCTAATAGATAAAGAAACAGCTGTTTCTTTGCAGTACAGACATTTACCTTTGTCTAAAAATATGCTAATAATTTTGTTTATTTACAACAGAACTGTTCTCTTTGTAAAAATGAAAATATGTTGCCAAAATAGGTTGAAACATCAACTTATAGTAACGAGTATACGCTAAATACTCGTTGCATTTAGATAAAATCTCTATTTTTGAATATCACCGATTACAAATAGCGGTACTTATACGCGTAGGTTGAAATATTTAAAACTTATATAAAAAAAGACACAGGGATAAATAATTTTTTTAAACCATCTAACCTTATTTTTGTAAATTTATGTCTTTTTGTTTAATAATAAGTTTAAAAATGTTACTCAGGGTTTAGACAAGCGAATAGCAGAAAATCTGTCATGGTATTATTATTTTTGCGTGTGTTGTAACTATCAAGCCGTGGCGAGTTTTGATAACTGGTATGCTAATTGATTTGAAAAACAACAAGAACAATGAACTGAAAATGGCAGGTGAATTGGTAGAAAAGATAAAGCAATATCGAAATGTCAAATTACTGGCATCACAACTAGCACGGAAAACTAGCCGTATAAGTTGGTTGCTAGTTGGTTGTATCTTGTGTACAGATACACTACCACATGCATACGCTACTATGTATAGTTCGACTCGCTCATCTAAACCCTAGGTAATAGCACTAACCACATAATATATAGACCGCTAAAAGTCCATTTTTTGTGGTCCGCAATTACTTCTATAGCCAGGGTCCCAAAAAATTTCTTACTCTCATATTCTCTTTTCAAGAGCAATTATTTTTGTTTTACAACGGTTATGAACGGTAGGCTTTCTCGTTCTTCCACGTGTTTAAAATGTGTTCCTACTCATTTCCACAAATGCTTTTATAGTCTGGATCCCACGAAATTTCTTACTCTCGTATTTTCTTTTCAAGAGTGATTGTTTTTGTTTATAATTTCTTAACTTTATTAAAAGTCTTTTTTAACACTTTCAAGCCGCACGGTTTACAAAAAAGTTTGTTCTTTGTAGCCGGAACTTTTTGCAAAGTCGTTCATTAAAATGTACAAATATAAAACACAAAATTCATTGCAACATAATATGTAGTTAACTTCTTCGTCGATTTCTTCAGAAACACTTATTAAAGGCTTGATCCGTCGTTTTCTTTGCACTCTAATAATAATATATTGAGGGATCAATTACAAATAACTTTAATCAAAGACTAAAATTGAATTTGGATTTTCGGAAAATCCCATATGAAGCTTTGGGAGAGTAAAATTAACATTTTGTGAGATCGAGAGATCAGGTTATGAGTATAAAAGTTGCAACCTGCAAAAAAGTGAGCACAAAGGAGAACGCGTTTGCTACAAATGAATGTATCAATGCAGTTGCTTTTGAGTTTTGATTTTTTTGTTTTTAAAGCATTCTGGCGATATCGACATATTTTCTAGGCTATCAATAATTCTTTTTATAGAAGACTCTTTCTGTGATTTCTTACTTCGTACTGCAATATTTCTAAGTTATAAGTTTTCTCTTTTCAATGAAGTGATTTTTTCCTTAATTCTTTCAGTTTTTTTTCTAATTAATTACTTTTTACAACGAACGCAAAGTGACTCAGGTGATGATGATCTTTTGCGTTTTCGAGAAGGCGATCTTAGCTCTGTTACATCAATATCATTATTATCTAGTGTATCATTATCAGGAAGTGCATCATCTTTCTCCAAATCAAATCGGGGGATCAATCCAGCTTTTAAATATCTTTTCCCAATTAAATTTGGAGTAAAATGTCTTTCGCATAAATATAACGTAGAAGAATTACTAAAAAATTCTTCAAATAGTTTACATTTATGCACCCATTGCTCAAATAAAGGCAACTTATAGTCAGGAAATTTGAATAATCGCGTGTCAGGAAACTGTCGTTTTGATCAACTGAAATGCAATAAGCAGCATTTGGAGCCGCATTTGCGAACTATTTTTCTAGTCAATTTAAACGGAGAGAAATATGAATAAAAATATTCAGAAGTTAGAATCAAATTACCGATTATAATATAAATAATATAATAAATAAATTGCCAAATTATCCAAATAAAAAACCAAAATCAGTATCAAAAATAGTAGCTAAGGTCAAAATCAATCAAGTCACAAAAAGCGGAATAAAAATATCAATAATCATTAGGAAAACGCAATGAGCTCATCAACAGCTAAAACATCAATAAAAATAAAAACACAACAAAATCTGTTTCTGGTTCGGTAAAGAACGCTGTTGTCGTCATTCATATCATCCATATACTTGTTGTCGGGCGAGAGGTATTCTTGCACATTCGTACAAACTCTAAAAATTTATTTTACAAAAACAAACATTCGCTTCCCGAGTACAAGCACCGCTTGTGTTTACTGTGTTTTGAGCGCGAATTATATATTTATGTACCCATGTAAAAGGCGAGAGAGAATGTGCGTCGCATCTCAACAAAATTGAAAGCTTTTTCTCAAAAGCACAAAAGCTATGTGCCATGTTACATTGCAATTTTTTGATTGTTTCAATTTGTTCTTTGTTTTTGTTTTCTGTACAAAACTCGACGACTCCAAATTTCAATCAAAACTGACTATAATTGCGCAAAGCAACTCTTTATTTCTGCAACCAATTCCATCCAAGTAAAAATTTACTTCGTTGGCTGCGATTGCTTATTTGTTGTCCACTAAATTGAGTTTGCTTAATCTGAGGTTCGTGCTTTGAACCAAACGTTTAGCGTTTGTTAATAATTTAAGTAGAATTTCCTCTAATTCTTTAATTGTTTGCATTGTTTATCACTTTTGATATTTGTAATCGCAAATCGGTATGAAATACTACGCATAGTTCTGATACTATTTTTGACAGATTGATGGCAAACTGATTGCAATGTAACATACCAGCAAATAAAAAATTGTTGAGAGAGTAAAATATTCCAAATTGCAGCAATCAAAAAATTGCAATGTAACATGGCACTATCAGATCAGAACAAAATTTTTTTCACATTTTTCAACGTACCGAGTGAGACATCTTTGTATTATATTGTCTTTGCTCTGATCGCTGCGATACCACTGAACGCTTATTGTGAAGGTGAAACTTCGACCGTAAATGTCAGTGTGTAAACAACGAAATCTTCTGCAGTGATTGGAAAGTAGTTTACGTTTGAAAATGGATAAAAATAATAAAAAATTACGCTATATTTTGCAGTATTATAACGACAAAGAGAAAAACGCTGCGCAGGCTTGTGAAAAACATTTGTGCTGTCTACGGTGAAGGTGTTTTCTAAAAATCTGCTGCGCGGAAATGGTTCGCTCATTTTCGTTGTAGGTATTTCAAGGTGCAAAATGAGTCACGCTCTGGTCGTCCAATCACTGGAAAGCAAGATAAGCATATCAGCAGTATCGATATTGGTATGGAGCCATTGACCACAAAACTTTTTTAAACCATCTCCACAAGGCTGGCACCAAAAGCTCGATATATGGGTTCCTCGTGAGTTAGGTCTTGTGCAGACAGAAAGCGGAGCGGAGCTTATCAGCGCTTAGATGAGCTGAGCTGATTTGTTCGTGCACTTTTGTTTATTTAGATCAGCGCTGATAAGCTGCTGAAAATGAAAACGAGCCAACGAGTTGATGCAATGGATTGCGAAATTTTAATAAGTGAAAATGCTTTGCATTCTGCACTATGGAATAAGAGAAATACATATTATTCTAATAGGATAATAACAGAAATAAGCTCACCTCAGCTCCGCTTTCTGACTGCGTACTGCTAAAAATGTCAAGTACCTGATGGCCGCCGATTGGCTCAACTCAGTTCAGCTCACCTCAACTCCGCTTTCTGTCTGCACGAGACCTTAAGCGAGAAAAACATGATAGACAGAATTAACATCTGCCATGCGTTGCTGAAACGCAATGAAATCGATTCTTTCTTGAATCGTGTCATAACCGGTGATAAGAAATGGGCCAGGTATGATAATACCCGGATGTGTCAAAAATCGTGGGCAAGGGTGGAGAGCAGTCGCAAATGTTTGCAAAGTCAGGATTGACGCTGAAAAGTGTGATGCTGTATGTATGGTGGGAATGGAAAGGAATCGTTCACCATGAACTACTTCGAGTTGGTCGAACAATTGATTCTCAACTCTATTTGAGTTATCTGGTTTTCAACCAGAAACCAAAGAAGTTCTTCACCAATGGCATCATGGCTCTACCCGAAAAATGGCGAAAAATTGTAGATAATAATGGCGCATATTTGGTTTAAATAAATTAATTTTCAACCTATAAAAAAACCAGTTGAATTTTATTAAAAAAACGCTACGAATTTAGATAACGAACAATATATCCTTAGGCTTCATCAAACGATGGTCAAAGGAATTTAAAGACCCATATATTACGAAACTGCTCTTCATCTCCTTAGTGCGGCCTATCTTGGAATACGGTTCTCAAGTCTGCAGCCCTAGTTATTCTTGCCACATCACTGATATCGAGTCAGTGCAAAAACAATTTCTCCTTTTCTGCCTACGAAGTTTCCGTTGGGAGCCTCAAAATATGCCATCTTACAGATCGAGACTTAAATTGATAGACCTTCCTTCGTTAGAGAATCGGAGGAAAATGTTGAACTCTATTTTTATCTTGAAGCTCTTATACGGTATCATCGACTGCCCGTACTTATTGAGCAAGATCCACATTAATATTCCTCGCCTCTTCAGAAGACACTATGATCCACTATATACACGACAAAATGTAAAATCTTAAATCATCTTAAAAATATGTCTTAATATGTTAAAATTTGCATGTTATACAATGCAACAATTTTGTAACTAGTAGCTACTGTTTTATATCAATTCTCATTTTATTTAGTTTTAATTCGTTAATATCAGCTATAAAATCATTTTACAGATTTAGCTGCTCTTTATATATAAATAAATAAATAAATAAATAAATAAATATGTATAATACAGATTCTGCATCACTGTCCCTTCGTCGAAATCTTAAGAAACATCAGAGAGCACATCAGCATAATTATCTCTTAAAGTGTTTTCTCCTTCATAATTCAATACCAGAGAATATTTTCACAACGTTACTAAAGTTATACACTGAACTGCAAATGTGATGCTCTGAAAACAATTACACAAGTCAAGCCCTGAAAGCCTTTGCATGGCTTTCCAATAGCAGCACGTTGATGTCACCGCAAATAACAAACAGGTTGCAAATGGCACAACGTTGGTGTCACCGGCAAATAACGACCGGCTTGCCAATGGCAACACGTTGGTGTCACCGGAGATGAAACTGTTAATAAGACTTAAGAATAAAAGTCTTAACGCTTTTTTTACTTTTAAAAATAAAACTTCAAAAACTTTTTCATGATATATGTATGTACATATATTTAATAATTTATATTTTCATTAAGTAAAAGTTTTCCGCCACACATACTGTTGATGTGCAATTTGTGATATTTCTTTTCTTAAATAATGGTCTTTAACATTGGAATTGCGTTTAGATTGTTGTCACTTAAGTGTCCTAAAGGATAGTGTTGGATTTGGCATTAAGCTGTTACAATGGTTTGTTACATTGCTTCTGTTTTAATTTAACATTGCCCCTGTTTTTAAACTGAAAACTGATTAAAGAGAGTAAGAGGAAAAAATAATTTCTTTTGAACGTATGCAGGTTGATAAAGAACTAATTTTAATATAGTGACTAATGTCAGTATAGTTTATAGTATATATTTTTTGGATATAGGGCCATGATCAGATCGACCATGATCAGGTCGAAAATATAGTTAAATTATTCTAAATTGTTTAACTATCGCATTGCGAAGCTAATAGTGATGCACGTGATTTTAAAGTGTGAGTTTATTTCTATTTTTAAATTGTAGTTTCTTTACAGGTTCGCTTCTTTCTGCACTCGTCATATAGACCAAATGACATTGTGGACATTTACACTTCACCCTTTCAATTGGCACGACGTGGTTGGGGTGAATTTCCTGTACGCATTCAAATTTTTTTCATCGAGTCTTTGCAACAAAAACCTATTCAATTTGTACACAACCTGGTTTTAGATAAAGCATTGAGTGGTTTGCAAACACTAGGAGCAGAGACTTTAGTTGAAATCTGGTTGCGGTCTGATCAGTTTTCATCTTACGGGAATAGTAGACATGAGTCCTCAAAAGAAGATTTATTTGCAAAAAATGAATCTCCACCGATTTCGCGTACCGATCGCACCGATTTAGAAGGTTATACAAGTCTCCACTCACAAAAAATGGATAAAAATCTATTTAAATTTTCAAAATATGCCGAAATAACGTCAACGACAATAGGTGCTGGCAAAGAAAAAATATCACAGAATATTGACGAACCAGTCACAAACAAAGATAATATTGATTGTAAAAATGAATGCACACTGATTGCTACTGAAATGGATAACAGTCAAAGCACAACGCCTCCTAATGGTTGTAATACCTGCGCTGATGTAGGCACATTCAAGTCAAAAGTACCACATTTAGCCTTCGAAACAGATCCCAATCGAATCCCAAAGGAACGACAACCATCGCTTATTACCCAATCACCTGTGCTGCAAATTTCTACAGATTTGCACACCGTCAATACACACGAAGCAAATTCGATGCATGCGGATATCAAGCCAAAAGATATTAATACATCTCTATGTAGTTGCTTAAAATTACCCGAGAACAATACCATAATTTTAAATAAAGGTAAGATAACATCGGTAAACAAGACACAGCTATTAAAAATGTTCATGTATTAGCTGTACACAGTCACTCTCAACTGAAGCAATCCTCGGCAACAAAGCAAATACTACAAAAGAAATTAGCACACATCGTTGATGCAGATGGAAATGTTAAGTACATCCAAATGTTTTTAGCTACTTCTAGCATATCAAAGATAACTGCAAATACAACATCAGTGCCAAGAAAATCCGTAGTTGCAGCGAATCAAGGCAAGTTCTCTGACTAAGGATAAAAATTTTAATCCTATAAATTATATCAAAGACTATACATACATACTTAGAGATTTCATGAGGCATTTGCTACTCCCACCGTAGCCGATTTGCTATATACCCAGGACGATCGTTTCGTTAAAATAGGAAAGTACAACATCTTTTCTTAATGGTTGGTTAAATTTCATATCTGGGATATACCATCAGCGTTAATAATTTATGAAAAGTAAAACTTGCTAATGTTTGGTAACCGCAAAACGAGTGTTGCTACCAACATATACCCCGTGAAATCTTTTTACGTATGTATACTCTTTGACTAAAATCAACCTGAAATGAAATGTATTTTACTTGAAAGATTTTTAATTCACGAAAATGAAACAAGTTTTTAATTGCAGTTAACACTCAAAGTGTATTGCAGCCATGTGTTCGTCAAGATTCCAAACTCATTTCAAGAACGGTAGAATTGCAGGTACCAAAGGACGCCAATATGATAGAAGATCCCATAATCAAATATCCAGAGTCAAATTTGAAGTTGCATTACAGTTCTCTTCCTAAAGGTTTAAATTTTGTAAATGACAAGCAATCTAGGAATGTAGTATTCCTACGCGAAGGAAAAGTCTACATAATTGATCCAATGCAAATAAAATTAAAACAACAACAAAAGAAGCAAATATCTCTTCTGAAACCTCAAGTCAGTTTGCTTAAAAAAGAGCCAAACCTACAAACTCCGATTATTTGTGATCATGACTACCTTCCTGCACCTATAATGCAGCCAATAGTCGGAGGAAACAAATTTTTGAATAATGCGCAATTTATTAGGAAGGCCTCATCTCAACAACAGCCTGTTACGCTAATGTTTCCGCATTCACGCTTGAAGCCATTACTTCTTAACGAACACAGCGGATTCGATATATCGCTACAAGAACTCGAGCATCAATTTTTTACCCAGAACTTTTCAGATGTGCGTCAAGCTGTTGAATATTTACTACGACGATTACCACTTATTGCAAAGTCAACCGTTATTTCACATGCTGTTTTTCCATTTTTAAATAATTCGCTTCAATATTTTAATTCATTGTCCGTGTTTAAGCAAAAGGCTTATGTGTGGTTGCACTCCAAGTTGATTGCAAACATTTTAAGAGCTCATAAGGATCTGCAAAAACCCGACCAACCCCTGAAACTATCAGATGAGTTGTGGACCACACGAGAAGTAATCACATTTGCTAGTTTACACGCCTATACACCTCCTATAATAAGCTCATCACCACATCTATACGACGCCACCCATAGTTTAAACAAAATTAAATCTCGGAAAGGGGTAACGCGCTTTACAGATCTTATAAAACGCGACCTTAAAAATGAGGATGGGATTCCTTATGAATCAATAACGAAAAATATTCGCATTTACAATTGGATAAAAGATATTTCAAAACAAGTTGCGTTGCACCAGGTTATAGTCCCCCAAAACCAAATTATTGAAGTTCTGAAGATTGATCATCTGCCAACTTGCAGATTGAAACAAAGAGTACCACAGGCATTTTGTGATGGAAATGATACAATGTATTTATCTTACCCAGGTAACCTTTCGGGTGCGTTCGAATTAGTAGCTAAAATATGCAAGGATGCAGGAATTTGTTTGCAACATGAAGAACTCAGCTTCGGTGTAATACATCCACTTTCACAAACGCTTCTATCAACATGTTTACGCTTATTCATTGAGAAGCTATTACGTTTGACTCTAGGGTTTAAAGCTCATAACCTTATTGAAGCCATAACAGTAGACAAAAATTCACGAAATTATATAGAGCCGCAAGATATAGGAAAAGTAATTAGTTCACTGAACGAATTTGATTTCCTATCTAATTGTTATCTAGGCACTTCAAAATCGTACGGTGAATGTGTGGACAATCAATAATGGATATCTGTAGTCTAATTGATTCTAAGAAAAGTGGTAATGTATATTAATATCAAGCTTTGGATTAGCGAGCGACTTGTTTTAAATGAACGACGAAAATTTAGTAGTGTATAATCTATACATTTCAGTCCATCAGTGAGCAACGAGTTGGTACGTTTTATTTTGTTGGATACATACTTTTGTGCCTACAAAACCATAAACAATATTACTGAAATATTACTAAAAAATCAAGTTATCGAAAAGTAATATGTAGTAATTTTACTTCCATTTCAAATTTTTTTTTATTCTGTATTTTTAACCTCTTATAGAAATATACATGAAAAATATAAATGACTACATTGTTTGCAAAAATTCAACACACCAATACCAATTACGAAAAAAATTGTTTTCTATATGAATATCTATCACTTTATTTACAATCTGATTCGCTTGATTACAGTAATGATTGGTAAGACTTTTACTCCCACAAATTTACTCCTAATTTGAATTAATATGTGAACATAAGAATAAACTTATTATGTGATAGATCCTTTGACATGAAGGACGACAGACAAAGGTGCCACAGGCAAGAATGTGACGAATTTGTGGACTTGGACTGTCACAGTTTAACAGTTCTTATTTCTCTTTATTGATGACGCTTTTGTTGTTGATATAACTGTATGTTATAGTGTATAATTCCCGAACAGGCCTTTTCATTTTTATTTCAAATGAAAGAGGAGAACAAATTCAGTTAACTCGTGAGATAAGGTTATTTCAAATGAAATAACATTATTATTTGAAATAACCATGCAGATGCGATAATTATTTCTAAAATAATTTCTGAAAATTGCGATAATTTCTGAAATAATTATTTGAAATAACTAGTTTTCTCCAATAATTCGTTATTTCAAAATAAAATATAATGGTTATTTGAAATAATCATGCAATTGCGACATTTATTTCTAATAATTTTTGGAATAACAAAATTTAAATAACATTTGTTATTTGAAATAAAAATGTTCATTTGAAATGATCACAGGTGCGATAATTATTTCGAGCGGATAGATTTTGGAGAAGCTTGTTTTTAAGCGAATGAAATTGGAACTAGTTAACGTTCTGGAAAATTTAAATCAGCTTTAGTTTTAGCACAGAATAAATAGTACACAGAAGACGCATCTCGTACAAAGCAAATTTTGTTTGTGCATTCCAATATTGGGGCCCTAGCCAACAGAGAGTAGGTAGGTAGGGAGGTAAATTGGGCTGTCCCGAAGGACACACTTAGACCAGTTTCGGTCCCTTGTGATACCCTATGGATCTGTGTACACCCCTATTCGAACCACGAGGAGCTATTAATATATCGGCTTATGTTCTTTATATTAACGGATGCTATCTCACAGTGATTGTCAATGAAGTACGATCCCATGTGAGTGTTTCATCTTCGTGTCTAGCCAGCGCAAGACAGCTGCACATCAGGTGTAGGACGGTCTCCTCCTCCTCCTCATCCATGCAGCTTCTACAAAAGTCGTTTGAGAATATTCTAAGTCGCCTTGCATGCGTGCCAATAAGACAGTGTCCGGTGACGACCCCTATCACTCGACGAGTATTTTCCCTGCCTAGTGAAAGAAGAGTCTTCGTGTTCTTTAGATGAAAGAGTGGCCAAGTTTGCCTTGCAATACTGCAGTTCGATCTCCTTTCCCATCTCTTGTTGGCTTGCTTGAGAACTGTTTCCATAAGCCATCGTTTGCAGGTAGCCATTGGCATACCCACGCTAGCTCTGTCAGGTGTAATGATCAGCGTAGGGCCCTGGCGGGCGAGTTCATCTGCATAGCAGTTTCCTGGAATATCTCTGTGTCCTGGTACCCAGCACAGGCTTATTGAAAGCTGCTCTGCCATCTCGTTTAGAGATTGGTGGCAACCTTTTACCACCTTGGACGTGGTGTATGTTGATTCCAGGGATTTAATAGCCGCTTGGCTGTCCGTGAAAAAACAGATATCGGTTGCCGATATCCTGCTTTCTTTTAGCCACGACAGTGCTTCGCGGATAGCGATTACCTCCGCCTGAAACACGCTGCAGTAGTCCGGAAGACAAAATTTTTCTGCAAACCCGCAGCTTTCCGAGAAAATCCCACCTTCCACCCTGCCGTTCAGCTTTGAACCATCGGTATAAAACTGTATAGCCTTTTCAATCGGCTGTGATCCATTCTCCCAATCGCCTCTGCTTGGTACCAGCGTGTTGAATTTGCGAGTTGGGAGTATGAACGGCGTGATGTAGTCTAGATTTCCGAAAGAGGAGGGCAAGCCCTCTAATATTCTCTGGTGGCCAACGGATCTGTGGGTCCATTTTGTTAGAGCATTCAGCCTTACAGCTGAGGTCTTGGCTAGGAATATTCCCATGATATCCAGAGGGGGCAGATGTAGTATCGTCTCAAGTGCCGTAGACCTGAGAGCCCCCGCAATGCAAAGGCAGGCAGACCTTTGAACTTTTTCCAGTAGCCTGCAATTTATTACCTTTTCCAAGGATGGCCACCATATGGCTACCCCGTAGAGCAGTATGGGCCTAACCACTGCTACGTGCAGCCAATGCGTGATCCATGGGGAGAGCCCCCACTTCCTACCGATGGCTTTCATACAGGAGTAGAGTGCAACCAGGGCTTTCTTTACACTTTTTAGAATGTTTAGTTTCCAGCTCAGTTTTCTATCTAGGAGCAGACCAAGAAATTTGGCTTTCTCCTGAAAGTTGAGCGTCACTTCCCCCATGCTCGGAGGTTCTATATGAGGAATTCTATGTTTCCTGGAGAAAAGGACAAGTTCTGCTTTGTTTGGATTAACCCCTAGACCTCTGGGGTTGGCCCATCGTACTGTAGTGTTCAGAGCACTTTGTATCAAGTCTCTGATTGCACCGAGGTATTTTCCTATTTTCCACTATGGCGAGATCATCTGCATAGGCAACAATTCTCATTTCCCTTCCCTCTAGAGCTTTCAGCTGCCCATCGACCACTGCATTCTATAGAAGGGGGGAGAGGACACCCCCCTGGGGAGTCCCTCTGCAGATCGTTCTCCTAACTTTGGCATCGCCTAGATGTGCCTCGATGGTCCTACCTTTGAGCATTTGCCCAATGAAGGACACCAACACCTCTTCGACTTGTAGCTTTCTCAGAGCATTCAGGATACCATCAGCTTCCACATTATTGAAGGCTCCTTCAACATCGATAAAGGCCACAAGGGAGAATTCCCTCCAGGCCAACAGAGAGTAATCGTGCAAAATTTTTCTCTCGGCTGTTCACATATACTCGTACACGACAGCACTCGTTTTTTTTTCACACCGACATTAGTGATCGTTCCTAGAAAGAGCAAGGATCCAAGCAGGGTATATCGTATCACGCTGTTTTATGAATGCACTGTGCAAAATGTTTAATAAGAAATGGGAGAATCACTTTTTATTTTTTGGAAATAATTTAGGCGAACCATAATGTCTGATTTGTTGATCAATACTAACACACGATATCATTCCCGTTAATGTTTATGATTCTTTTTCCTTTTTTTTTTTTGATGCGCTGTCCGTGCTTCCATCTTTTCAGTGTACCTCAGAAAGAGATTTCCTTCGCAAAACAAGCCCTCTCGAAGCTTCACACGGTGTTTGATCTTCCCCTCAGCTGTTCTGCCCGTACCAATAGGTTGTAGTTAATAAAAAAGAAGTGCTTGGATTTGAACTTGTATGAAAATGAAACTGGCAAACAAAAACGTTTGCGTAGTTATGGACGACGAAACATATGTGAAAAGGACTTAAGAACTTTGCCTGGTTACCAGTTTTAATCAATCAGAAGTGGTTGAGTGACAATAACATTCATTATGTTACGAAAGACATGAACCCACCGAATGTGCCAGAGTTGCCATCAATTGAGTGATTTTGGGCTCTAAAGAAAACTAATCTGCAGAAAATGGATAATCTACAAATTCTGTCGCGGAAATGAAAGTCATGTGGCGAAAAGCGTCCATTAAATTAAATGAAACGGTTGTACAAAGCTTAATGGGAGCACTTATAAGAAAAGTTCGAACATACGGACATCAGCCCATAAAATTACTTTATTTTTTCTAATATTGATACTGCAGTAATATATTTAAGTATTGATAAAAACAGAAATTTGAACAAACTGAAGAATACAATATAGTGAGAATTTTCAATTCTGCAAAACTTTCTATGTTTATATATGTTTTGATGTTTAGATATGTTTTCGATGCTCCTCCTTTATATCTTCAGATATAGATTTTGTTGTCTCTGTTGTTCTATTTTCTTTATTTTAGATCTGGTTCCCACAGCTACAACGGTTCTATCTTGCGATATTCTGCTTAGGGCCAGTTTTTCAGTGCTCGGTTATCGAGGGTATAAAAGACGCAAAGCAACCGAGCATCGGACTGTCAGTGCAGAATAACAAACGAGCATCGATCAGTCTGTTGTTGTATTTTAAATTGTAGGGGGTGTACCTTCGAGCTGCTAGGGGGGGGGAGTCCAAAGGAAAAGTCCTGTAGGTTGTTTCTTCTCGTTGTAACTTTTATTTAAATATTATTCTTTCTTTTCTTTTAACACTATTTTCACTTATGATATTATTACACTAACTCCTATCTTAATTATAGTTACTGCGCGGCTTTATACGCGTCTAACAACGACTTCACAACAACTGCCCTCTTCCAATCTGAAAGACGGGTTTATATCTCTTCTGAGATTCGTTGTGGGCCAGAATCATTTCCGCGTCGTTTTTGCAACTATCTCAAGAATTATTTTTAGCAATAATTCTTGACAACAATGTGCGAATTTTGCTCTTCTGATTTGAGCGCGATGTTCTACTTATTGGAATGCGGTCGCGTTCGTTCTTCTATCTGGGCCACAGTGGTGTGTGATTCACTTGTACTTTCGAGCTTCACAATTAAAGTGCAGCCTAGAAGTATGTGTTACCACAAGTTAAGCATTGTTAACTACTGGGCCGAAAGGTATGTGGTGATAACAACGTTAAGCGTTGTTATTACCAAAGCAATGATTCTGACCTACAACACTGTGCAGATTAGCAAACGAGCATCGATCAGTCAGTGCGAATTAGTAAATGAGCATCGATCAGTCAGTACGGATGAGTGAACGAGCATCGATCAGTAAGTGAGGATTAGTGAACGAGCATCTATCAGTGATCGAAGGCAAGGGAACAGAGATCACACAGTGCGCAGCAGACGATCAAGTTACAATCGCCTAACCCTATAATCTGGACATTTGGCAAATTCTCCTCCCCTAAGGGCCAGTTTTTCAGTGCTCGGTTATAATCGTTTCTCAGTTAAACTGCGTTTAAACGACACATTGTGTTTTTCAGTGCTCGTTTAACCGGCCAATATTGATGAGTTAAACGCCGGTTAATTTATATTTTTAATAGATAAAGAAACAGCTGTTTCTTCGAGCACAGACATTTACCTTTGTTCAAAACTAAGCTAATAATTTTGCTTATTTGTATAACGTTCTGACGTTGGCAGAGGCTGGAAGTGAGCAACTCATGGTGCCTTGATAAAAATAAACTTATATAAATAGGAAACCCAATTTTTGCGGAAATGTACACCTTGGCGGTTTATTATTTATTGTAGGATGCGGAGAAATTTTCATAACAGGAAGGTAAGGATGAATTAAAGAATTATAAAGGTAAGATGAAAGAATATTAGGTAAGAGAATAAGAGCTGCAGAGGAGCAAGAACTGAAACAGAAGAGGTATAAAGTAATAGTGTTAATGATATTTGTTTTAAATGATCCAAATGATCAAAAAAAGTAAATATTGAATAAAATTATGTAGAGTCTCCTTGTGCGACAGCAGGTCCATTAACTAGTCTAAGTAGCGCGGCTTCGTCGGTAACTTTGATCGCTTTACCATTTGGCTGAAGTGTAATCGTTATAGCACTGTTTCTAGTAAAAGCACTATGGATTTGACCCCGAAGCTTCATCCGATAAGGCAGTTGTAAAAGGGAGCGATTTTTCCTTGATAAGCTTTCATTCACGTATATGAATGTGTCCGAGTCGAGTCCGACTTCTCTGAAGGAGAGTGGCCTGTTAATTTTTTTGCGAAATTCGAAAGCAGCTTTCAAAACAAGATTCCTTTCGTAGACGGATTTAAATTTAATGATTATCGGCGAATGTAAGGTTTTATTATTGTGTAATATGTGTTGAAGGACCTCTGGTCCTGCCTTCAAAAATTATGCTGGAAAATATTCTATTTTATTATAGATTCATAGGCTTGGCCGGCAGAGTATGCCATGGGCCTCAGCTTAGAATGCTATTTGTATAGTTTATAAAGCCGGCAGATTATCTGCCAGGGCTTGAGAAAATTAGAAGACTGCCGGTTTTAGGCTCTGATAATATTCTGTCTTTATTTTAGAAATTCTTGCCCTTTTATAGCCGATTTTTATGGGCGGACTTAAAACTAATATAAACATATTTCTTAAAATTACTTCGTTATTGGTCAGCAATTCTGCTGATCCAATCAATAATATATTGTTTATAGATTATTGTGAATAAGTGTTGACTGCACTATTTCTGTCGCAGTCTAGACAGAAGACGTCGGCAGCGAAAAGAAGTCGTCAACGCACACGCAGCAGAACTTAGCACGGTCAACGATCCAACAGGAAACGCAAACGTTGCAGTTTTTATGCGCTGCGTGTACCCTATCGTTGGTCGATTTGACTGTCGCTTAGGAAGCAGTCATGGTGACTTGTGTGGTACACTACACCCTCACCCTTTCAAGAAAAATATATATTTTGAAGAAATATATATTTTTATTAGAATTTTTTCAATAAATTGTTGTGGAATTCTTTTCTCATACCGTTAACCATTACTGTCGAATTTACGCCATTTTTACATATTATAGTGTAAGGGCCGTGATATGGTTTTTGATGCTTTTTTCTATTTATATTTCTTACTAGTACTTTATCACCTATCTTAAAATTAGAATTATTACAATTGTTTTGATTATTTACACGTATTTCTTTAGATTTTGTTAAATTAGCTTTCGCATTTCTTAAGGATAAACTTAGTCTAGCTTTTAATTCGTTAGCATAATTATCTAGGTTATAAGAAATTGTATTATTATTTATTGCATCATCAGGCATTGATGGTAATTTTCCAAAAATTAATTCATATGGTGAATACTTTGTATGAACGTGTGGTGTGGTATTGTACGCAAATACATAGTATGGTACCCATTTGTCCCAGTCATCGTCTTTTGCAAATGGTAGTAAGTATTCGTTCAGTACCCTATGGTTTCGTTCTATTGAACCTAAGGTCTCATGATGATATGGTGTAGAAAAAATTTGTCGAATTTTTAGTAGTTCGCATATTTCTTTTAGTAGTGTGTTAGTAAATTCAGTTCCTTTATCTGATTTTAATGTTTTAAAATTTCCATACTTGAAAATGAATTGTTCTACTAATGTTTTTGCAACTGTAGTTGCGTCTTTAGATTCTATTGGATGTGCTACTACAAATTTTGTCAATTCACATTGAATTGTTAAAATATATCTAAAATTATTTGAAATTCTTAGAGGATCCACAGTGTCTATAGATATTATTTCAAAACTATTATTAGGTGTATCAGTATGTACCATTTTTTCTTTTATATGTATGGTTTGCTTATTAATTTTACATTTTTCACATTTCGATATAAATTGTTTAATCATTTTGCTCATATTTTTCCAAATGTACCTTTGTTTTAATTTTATTATTGTTTTCCTAAATCCTAAGTGTCCTCCTATAGGTGAATTATGGTATTCATCTATTAATTTGTATTTTATTATATCATCATCAATTTTTTCTGGGGGTTTATATATTAAAATCTTCAAATACGCGCGATTTTTATTTTTATGTTGCAACACATTATATAACTTCTTAAATTCTTCTTTGTTAACAATTGTAAATATTTCATCTTTTTCACTGAATGCTAGCTCTTTAATATTCATTTTTTTCATGTATAAAGATAACTTCTCCAGAGTCGAAACGAATTTCGTTGGATTATCATTATTCTTTACGTTTACATGTACATTTACGATATCGTTTTCTGTAAATAATTCTTTTCTGTTTGTGCACAAACTGGTAGGTTTCTCTGAATGCGAATCTGGATTCGTCAAATTATCACCATACCTATTTACTATAAATTTTAACTTTTTTACGTTCTTTATATCTGATAATGATGTACAGTCCCATGTGTAGAGGCTCTATTGGATTGTTATAACATCAGTCTTATCATTTTTCTTATTCTTCATACCCCTTGTGACGATTAATGTTCTTTTTATATTTTTATCATTTTCTTTAGGAATCATTGCTTTTAACATTTCAGAATTTATTTGAATTCTTGATAGTGCATCTGCATTAGTATTAATTTTTCCTTGTTTATACTTAATTTCAAATTCATAGTCGGAAAGGTCTAATCTTATTCTGGTCATTTTGGAAGATGGATTCTTATGCGTAAATAGTGATACTAAAGGTCTATGGTCAGTTACTACAATAAATTTGTTACCATAAAGATATGGCCTAAAAAAATTTATTCCCCAATGAATTGCTAATAATTCTTTCTCCAAAACCGATTTGTTTAAGTCATGTTTGTCCAGTGCTTTACTTGCGTAAGATATGGGTAAGTCAGTCCCAATATCACCTTGCGATAATACTGCGCCAAGAGCGTAGTTTGACGCGTCACTTGTTAGAATAAACGGTTTTGAAAAATCGGGATATTGCAATATTGGTAGGTTCATTAATTTTTCTTTTAAGATGTCGAAAGCGTTCTGGTGTTCTTCTGTCCATGTGAATTTGTTATTTTTCTTTAATAGTGAATTTAAACATTTAGCAATTTCTGAAACATTTTTTATGAATCTTCTGTAATAATTACAGAAAGCTACGAATCGTCTGGTTTCGTCGGCGTTTTTCGGAATTGGATAATTTTTTATTGTGTCAAATTTGTCTGGGTCTGTTTTGATTCCTTTGTCTGTTATTAAATGTCCTAAAAAAGTTACGTCTGTTTTCAAGAAATTGCATTTATTTGCATTTAATTTTAAGTTGTACGTTCGTAGTCGGTCAAAAACTTTCACTAAATTTTCATTGTGGTGTTTTAAACTACAACCAAAGATAATGATGTCGTCTACGTAAAGGAATGCTTCATTGTCCAGTCCACTGAGTGCTATTGTCAACATTCTTTGAAAGCTGTTTGTGGATATCTTTAATCCAAATGGTAGTCTTTTAAACTGGTAGTGTCACATTTTCTGTAGAAAAAGCTGTTAATGGTCTTGAATTTTTGTCTAAAGGTATTTGGTGGAAAGAGCTAGTCATGTCAAGTGTCGAAAAGTATTTTGCTCTTCCTAATTTGTCAAGTATGTCTTCTAGTCTTGTTAAAGGGAATTTATCGTTTACTATTTTGTCATTGAGTTTACGGTAATCTACTACTAGTTTCCACTTTTTGTTGTCCTTGTTTCCTTTTTTTGGTACTACTAACAGTGGTGAATTGTATGGACTTGTGGATGGTTCAATTATGTCCTCGTTTAATAATTTTCTGACTTGTTGTTTAATTTCGTCTTTTTGTGTCTGCGTAAGTCTATAGTTCTTTATGTAAGTCGGACTTTTGTCGTTTAGGTTAATTTTTTGTGTGTAAAAGTTATTAGTTGATAGTACTTCGTTGTCTAAATGAAAAATGTCTTGATAGTTTTGTAGGATTTCAATTAGTGAATTGTATGCGTCAGGGTCAGTTGTTTTTATTTTCATTGTTTCGAATAGCTTATTTAATCTTTCGGTGTTATTCACTGTTCTTGATGTTAGAATATCATAATTTGTTAATGGATCGGACTCTAGTTCAATTTTATGTATAGTAACAGTAGTATCATTTGTGTTTAACATTTTTATATGACCTATCCTTCCTTTTGGGCAAATGCAATTTCCTACGAATATTCCTTTTTGAATTTCTTTATTCCATATTATTATATCTTCTTTAAAATTTGTATTGATTGGTACGATGAGCTCGCATCTTGATGGTAAAACAATTTCTATCGATGTGTTTAAATGTAATGGTAAAATTATATCATTTTCATTAAAACTAAATGTAATAGTTAAGGTTTCGTAATCTATTTTACAAAAATGTTTTCTTAATAAATCTCTCCCGATAATTCCATCTGTTAATATAGGAAAATTTTCATCTACTACTAAGAATTTATGATTAATATTTTCATTGTCTAATTTTATATTTAAATTTAATAATTCTAATGGTTCTATAACTTCATTGGTTATACCTTTTAATTTACAAGTATCATAAGTTCTATAAGTATTATACTTTACATCATTATTAGTTTTAATTAAAGATACATCTGATCCAGTATCTATCAAAAATGTTAGTTTTTTATTGTAATCATGCAATTCAACAAAGTTTGTAGCATTCTTGGAAATATAAAATTTTGTTATTGTTTTTGGCTTTCCGGAGGGGGAATTTAATTGCCCTCCGAGCCTAGCTCGTTTTCCTGAGCATTGACTGTGTAAACTATATTGTTAGTGTTATTTCGGTATTGCTGTTGTTGATATGTAGTATTATTGTTTCTGTTGTTGTTGTTTCTGTTAGTGTTGTTGTTTCTGTTGTTGTTGTTATTACTGTATCTGGTATTTGTGTTCTGTGTATGATTGTTGTTGGAGTTATTTGAGCGGTTGTTGTTGTTAAAAGAAGTGTTTCGATAATTTGTGTTGTTATTATTGAAATTATTGAATGAATTTTGTCGTGTGTTATTGTTGTTGTAAAAATTGGTCGAATTTCTTTGTGTGCCATTAGGTCTGTGGTAATTTCTATTTTTATTTATGTACGTTATTTGGGCACCTGAGCTTTGGTTTATTTCGATTTCTAAAGCGAGGTTTATTGCCTCATTAAATGTTTTTGTTTGTGCCGCAAATATTGTTGATTTCAAATTTTCATTGAGACCGTTTTTAAACACAGTGAGCGCATAAGTGTCATTTATTTTTGTGATCACTTCTTTCTGTGCACTACTGGCGTTTTCTCCTAGGTCGGTAATTTGAAGTCTGTTTAGGTCGCTAATTACTTTTAAAATCTGCTCTTTGTACTGTTGCACTGTTTTATTGTTCTGTCGTACACCACTCAGAGTGGTATGTATTTGCGAGACTGTAGTATTGTTCTTATATCTGGTTCTTAGTGTTGTTTCTAGTTCTTTGCAAGTAGTTGGTATTGTAACACCACATATAGCCGTTCGTACATTTGACGCTAGTTTTACATAATATACAAATTCTATTAATTTAGGTCTTTCACTTGTTTCTAAGGAATTATAAATCAACTCTGTGATTTTTAAAAATGATTCAAGTTCTTTAAATGAACCTGTAAAATTTGGAATGGCTTTTATTGCCGTATCAATATTGAAAGTACTCATTTTTACTTTGTTTTCTAACAAAAAATCGTGAATTGATTGAACTATGGTTTTAAATTGTATTATACTCTCTTTGAGTTTCTCATGATTTTCTTCAGTTTCTAAGATTTCATAATACTTTGTTTTTAATTGTTCAAATTCTAATTTCTTTGTATTAAAGTGTTCGATCGACTTTAATCTATTAGGGTTCTTTTTTAAATTTGTAAGAAATTTTATGCATCATTGAGTAATTCTTCCATTTATTGAGACTTATGTTTTATTCTTTTGTTTTAATACGAAAAATTGTGGTTAATTATACAACATTATTTCTGTTTATATGTCTAAGTACATAGTTTTTATAATGTTTATTAATTCCAAATGCTATGAATATTACTATAGCTAAAATTACTATTATCAGGAAGAAAATTATTACAATGCTGTCCCGAGTATACATGTTATTCATTGTATATGTATTTGTCTGCTCATTGTAGACTGGTTTCGTTTGTACTACTCCCATATTTTAGCTTGTATTTTTTTTTTTTTGTACGTAACGTAAGAGGCTTTAAAAGCTAAGCAAAATTCATACCGATAATTTAATTGCTTTGGGTATTTTAATTGTAGGTAGTACTATTTAATTTTAATTATTTCATATTGATTTTAAATCATAATCTTTAAAGAAATTGTTTTACAATTAACATTAAGTGTTTGAATCATAGTATACTACTTCCTTGTTCTCTCTGCTTCTCGGGTCTCTATCTGCGACAGCTCCTGATATAGTCTTGACATTACTTCCCAGGTCGGTGGTTTGTCTTGTAGTTCAGCGATTAGCTCCTTGAGCTGTGCCTTCCGTTTTCGGTCCTTGACCAGTTTCCCTCCTCGTTTCTTCTTTGTTATGAAATTTAATTTTGGTATTGCTGTCCGCTCTTCGTCCGTCTGGATTCTTGGGAAGTATTGTTTTGTCGGCTGACGTCGTCTATACTCCTCTATACTTAGACGCACCGGTTGGCAGTGCTTTAGTGACGACGGTGTGTAGGTTGGCGCTTCGAAGTTCTCTCCCTCGGGAACGTATTCCATTACTGAGTACAGGAATTCTTGATGGTTTTTTTTTGCAGGATCAAATATGCAGGATCGAAGTTCGCAGGATCGCCATGTAATATGTGTTGAAGGACCTCTGGTCCTGCCTTCAAAAATTATGCTGGAAAATATTCTATTTTATTATAGATTCATAGGCTTGGCCGGCAGAGTATGCCATGGGCCTCAGCTTAGAATGCTATTTGTATAGTTTATAAAGCCGGAAGATTATCTGCCAGGGCTTGAGAAAATTAGAAGACTGCCGGTTTTAGGCTCTGATAATATTCTGTCTTTATTTTAGAAATTCTTGCCCTTTTATAGCCGATTTTTATGGGCGGACTTAAAACTAATATAAACATATTTCTTAAAATTACTTCGTTATTGGTCAGCAGATTCTGCTGATCCAATCAATAATATATTGTTTATAGATTATTGTGAATAAGTGTTGACTGCACTATTTCTGTCGCAGTCTAGACAGAAGACGTCGGCAGCGAAAAGAAGTCGTCAACGCACACGCAGCAGAACTTAGCACGGTCAACGATCCAACAGGAAACGCTATCGTTGCAGTTTTTATGCGCTGCGTGTACCCTATCGTTGGTCGATTTGACTGTCGCTTAGGAAGCAGTCATGGTGACTTGTGTGATACACTACAATTGTCCCGTCTGCGAGACCGAAATATTGAATTTGCGGCAAGTGGTTTGCACTTAATTGAGTCACAAAGTCGAGGAAAATACATCATCAGGCTTTCATCCGCCAAGTGTGGAATACCGAATAAAATAGCGTCGGTAGATAAATAACTTTGTTCAAGAATATCGAAACGTTAGCCTAAAGTCGCTAACTGCTCTCGTAATTTAACCACCTCGGCACTACAATTGCTCAGGTGATCAGACGTCCGCTGCTCATTATTCACTACTCGTGCCTTCAAATCATTAAGAGATTCTTACAGGTTTTTTGTCCATAAGAGTTACCTGCGTGGGTCTTTACGTAGTACACATATTTCGGAGCTTACACTCTTCATTATAACTTCAGTGTGCTTGGTTAGCTCTGATGACAACTCGAATAACGTGAGAGCAGTAGGTTGACTCTTTAAGTTCCTCCCATTTTGCATACGCTGCTGTCGTCTATTGTCGTTTAGAGTATGAGGGCAAGGTCAGCACTCAACTGCTCGCCGCTAAGAGTCGTGTAGCCCCATTAAAGCAGGTTTCACTTCCACGTCTTTAACTATTTTGCAAAGAACATCGCAATGGTCCCGATTGGAGCGTTCCACAGCGTACTGCTTGCGTGGACAATTAAACACCCTGTGATTTTATCATGCAATCACTATGTCACCGAATTGCTGGTGGAGTATACACACGTACATCATCTACACGTCGGAGTAAGCCATCTTATATTCATCTTCAAGCAGCAACCGCCACATTTCGGTGGATTATGGGAGGCCGGTGTAAAGCCTATTAAAACACACTTAAAAAAAGTCATCGGCGAGAGTAGTTTAACATATGAAAGTCTATATACGGTGTTGACGAGAATAGAAGCGCTTCTTAACTCTAGGCCGTTGTGTCCAAGCAATGACGGGGAAATCAACGCGCTTATTCCTGCACATTTTTTAATAGGCCAGCTACTCACGGCGCGACCTGAAGTACCATTCGAAGTAACTACCAACCTAAATCCATTGAGACAGTGGGAGCAAGTGAAACACATGACTCAAGGTTTCTGGAATCGATGGTATTCCGAATATCTCACAAGTTTACAACAGAGGCAAAGGTGATGTATTGCACAGCCTAACTTAAAGTTGCATGATATCGTTATACTTCGAGAGCCCAACGTGCCATAGTGAACACTGCCACCCTGTACACGTTATACTACACTACCATCGTATACTGCTCATACTCTTTGGTGCCGCACGCTCTCTAAATGAAATGTTAGATGTTAGTTAATTGCGAAAGGTCAGTCCATCAGGTCAGTAAACCTCATCTTCAATATTGTATAATACAGTACACTAGTCCATAGTCCAGTACACTAGTAACCGTACATTGTAAATCTTAAACCAATAAACAATTGTAGCAACAAGCGTTGAATTGACAAATTCCTATTAAGTTGAATTGAGAATCGCAAACAGTTTATTTCCCCCAGCTATTCTTTCTGCTTGTCTGGTTGCTTTGAATTAGTTTCTATTAAATATAATATTCAGTTTTTATGTTTCTTATATTCTTTATTCTTTGGCCTATTTATTCTTTTAATTTTTGCATATTTTTTCTCAAATATATTATAACATTAAAAGTTGGTTGTGTGAAAACAATCCCAAAATAAGTAATGATTAAAAATTTTGACAAATTTCTATTAAGTTGTGTTTACGCCAAACACTCATTCTGACTCGCTTGCATACCCCAGCGCTGGTCTTTCGCCCTCCCAGAGAAAGCAGCGCCCCTGTAGATGCAAATGCATTGCACGTCGTTCAGCGCAGCCAACCTTCCGGACTGCGACCTGTCAACTCTTGACAGGTCAATGAGTTTTTCCTGACTTCCGCCCCCAACTTAACTTTACTTTTCATTCCTCGTGTCTTGAACCTGGCAGCTTTGAGATCTTGACCGGTGAACTTTACACTTTTACATTCGTGACTTAACCTACTTTTGACTCAAGAGTGCAACCTCGACGCGAGTGCTACGAACATTCACCACAACCACCACCCCATCACAACCATCATCACCACGGTCACCTCATCACCACACACACCGCACCATCAAACCAACCACCAACCTCATCTGTACCATCATCGACTTCACCGACACCGCGTCAACCACGACCACGGTAAGTCTTTTTATTCCACCTGTCACTTTTATTCGTATATTATCTTATATTATACACCAGGTGTGTTGCACTTACCTGTGCACACATCTCCCACACAAACAAGTTGAATTGAGAATGCAAACAGTTTATTTCCCCCAGCTATTCTTTCTGCTTGTCTGGTTGCTTTGAATTAGTTTCTATTAAAAATAATATTCATTTTTTATGTTACTTATATTCTTTATTCTTTGGCCTATTTATTCTTTTAATTTTTGCATATTTTTTCTCAAATATAATATAATATAACAATAAAAGTTGGTTGTGTGAAAACAATCCCAAAATAAGTAATGATTAAAAATTTATCAGTGTATTTCCAATAAATATTTATTAAAATTTTAATTTAAGTTTTGTGTATTTATAGGGTTAGGCGATTGAACTGCTACCTATTCAAACTATCATTTTTTTTTTTTGTGAAATTATGTTTTATGCTACGTTTACACTGACCTCGAATGACTCCTTCGAGTCAGATTTGTCGAATGCGAATGATATATTTCCGAATGAGAATATTTTCCATATGATTTGCGAATGAGAA
This sequence comes from Myopa tessellatipennis, assembly GCA_943737955.2. Classification (NCBI taxonomy): domain Eukaryota; kingdom Metazoa; phylum Arthropoda; class Insecta; order Diptera; family Conopidae; genus Myopa; species Myopa tessellatipennis. The sequence continues at coordinate 50,036,299 of OX031316.1, read as the reverse complement.
TCTATCTCATTCGTCATGAATGCGAAGCGAATGAGAACAAAATAAAGATTTTGAATCATTCTATAGCTGGGAACAAAAAATTCCCAAAACGAAACAGTGGAAATGGAACGAAAATAATGTACTAATAATAATAATTAATACGAATTCTTATAATACAATAAAAGGTCAACAAAATAAGTAAAATTATTATTTAAAATCCACACATAAAACAGGGAGGGGGCGGGCACGCTCCAAAATATGTTCTTCTGCTTGGTTCAGGACTCGAACTCGTATCCACCACAGAATGAACATATACAACAAAACAAGAAATTGTGACAAAAACTTGAGTTGTGTTTGCAATGGTGTGCTTCTGAGTTTCCTAACAACGTTATAATTCACAACAATGTAGTCTAACATTGGAGTCATATAGCGGCAGTTGCATACAGGAAAACACATCAACAAAGATCGCTGATGAGAAACTTTGGCAAGTTTCGAAAAAGCTATCCGATCTGCCAGTTTGAGTCAAATAAATTTGTTGTTGTTTTTTGAAATTTATACAACAAGATTTGTTGTTTTATATGCACATTACTACAATCATGATATAATTGTAGTATAAAGTGTAGAAAACGAATTAACGTTTTCAAATGACCTAAACAATACGAATTCTTATAATAATAATTCTATTTTTTGTCAAAAACAGAAGGCAAAAACAAAATAGATGAGAATGAGGCAATGTAAACGGTTTGGGAATGAGTCATTCATTATTCTCATTCGAGGTCGGTGTAAACGTAGCATTATTGATTCAAATTACAAAAATGTGTGGAAATAATAAAAATATTGGAATCCATTCAGTTGATTCGATGTGGCCACCTTTTGCCTTGTCAATGGCCTTCAAATGGTTAAAAAATTAGTTCAAGTCGGCATGAATATGATCTTGCGGTGTTTTGGCCCATTCCCGTACAATGGCTTTCTTCAGCGCATCCATACTGGCATAGTTTTTAGTCTAATCAAATATAATGCAATCACACTATTGCGTTTGAATTCCATTTCGAATAACTTTTGTTCTATAAAACTTAGACGCAAATGCTTGTGGTAGCTTGTAAACAATATAAACAGCTGTCATTGGTATGAATTTGACAGTTGGTAATATCGTATTGCCAGATATACCAGTATGAAGTTGGTAACACTTGAATCGCCTAACCCTGGATTATAACATATTTCACGAAGGCTGTCTTTCCCAATTAGTGTTAGTTTCTCCTTTGTGGCCTTTTGCCTCCTCCAGTATTCCTCAATTGTTATTGGGGTTGGCCCAGCTTGTTTGTCCTTAAGGGCTTCTTCCGAAGTTGTGCGCGGTTGTGATGAAATGAATGCAGTTTGTTGAATATATATTTATTTTATATATTAAGAACTTTTTGTTAATATTATTCCTTTGTTTTTTATTTGATTATTATCGTTATGGTCTGTCTCCTTCGTCCGGGATAACGTTCGAAGGATAACAGAACAAACGTGATGTCGTAGATCCTCCTACAAGGACAGCGTAACTGTTTGAATCCAAAAGATAGGTTTATATATACAGTACCGCTCATAAGTATTCGAACAACATTAAAATTCAAAATTTTTCGGAATCAGTAGAATTCATTGGAAATAAAATTCGATTTTATGATTTTATGACGTCTCTGTGGTTTTTTTGGGAGAAACCTAATAACCCTAACCTTTTTTTTGTTGTGGCACAGGTGCATATATTCCGAATTCGTCTTTATGGAAAATTTCATCCACAATATTTTAATGACTACCTGTCAATATTGGTGATATGCAAATGGTTTTTATGGTCTTGTATTTTATCTGTTGGGTGTTGGGAACTCTAAATTTTATAAAGGGTCCGCCATCTAACGTTTTTTTTTTCAACTAGTGCTTATTTCGTGAATGGTAACACTTAGCTCATGTCTGATTTGACAGATAATTAGTTTTATCCTTCCGCTGAACGAATATGGTTTTGTATACGCTTGAACAACGCTGGGAAATATTGCGACATTACTTTGAAAATCATGGTAATGTTGCAGAATATGTGCGAAAAAAAATCATCTTTTCAGATGAAGCTGATTTTGATCTTAGCGGGTATGTAAACAAGCAAAATTGTCGTATTTGGGGCACAGAAAACCCGCACGCATACATTGAAAAGCCGGTGCACCCAAAACGAGTCACTGTTTGGTGCGTATTTTGGTCCAGAGGCATAATTTTTCTTCGATCGTTACGATCGAACGAATGGCGATCGTTATCGGGCCATGTTGAACGAATTTTTGTTCACAAAAATTGAAGAGGAGGATATTGGCAACATTTGGTTTCAACAGGACGGCGCTACGTGCCACACAGCCGAAGCTACACTCGATGTTTTGCGCCCTGTTTTTGAAGATCGCATTATCAGCCGCAGAGCTGATGTCGTTTGGCCACCTCGGAGCTGCGATTTGACACCGTTGGACTATTATTTGTGGGGTGCCGTCAAAGATAAGTGTTACGCCGACAAGCCAGAGACAATTGATGCTTTAAAGGACAATATTCGTGACCCCATTGGTGAAATACAGTTGCACACAATCGATAATGTGCTTAAAAATTGGACCGATCGTGTAGGCTACTGCATGGCCAGACGAGGCAGCCATTTGAATGAAATTATTTTCCATTATTAACCGGAAGGATTGTGCTTTCAAATAAAAAAAGAAATTTGAGAAAATATTCAGTAGTTTTTTTTATATTATTGCATTTTCAAAAAAAAAAAAAGTTAAAGACCCTGTAGTTACCAGAATCCGTACCCAATCCCTTTAAATACCAGGACTTAATTCTCTCGGACATTAATTGTAATTTGCATATCGTCCTGAAAAGTCAAAAAAGCAGCACAAGTATGCCAAAACGACAAGAATTATCAATTGAGACACGTTCTCCGGTTTGTACTCTCCACGAAGAAGGATATTCCTACGAGCAGATTGCTGCTCGTTTAAAGATATCGAAGAGTTCTGCTTGGGCCATTCTTAAAAAAAGGAAGAGATCGGCAGTGTTGCCAAAAGAAATCTGGCAGAAAGAGAAAGACGACTGCAGGAGATGACAAGTTCATTGTGGTCCATAGCAAACGGAACAGACATCTAACGGTCCCAAATATTACCAATCAGATAAACCGCAACCGCGCAAATCCCATGTCTGTTTCCACAGTAAAAAGACGTCTAAAGGAAGCTGGTTTGTCAGGAAGAATACCAGCAAGGAAGCTTTTACTTCGGCCTGCAAATAAGAAAAAGCGATTGGAATGGGCGAAGACATACAAAAATTGGACGTTGGAGCAATCGAAAAAGGAAGGATTCACTTCTCAAGAAGATAATGATCCGAAGCACTCTTCACGTTTGTGCAAATCATTATTACAATATCTGGAAGGCAAGAATATCTTGAAACGTATAGTATGGCCACCACAATCACCGGATTTATTTCCCATCGAACTTTTGTGGGACGAGCTGGACAGAAAGCCTAAAGCTCTAAGTCCTACAATTAAGGAATACCTCTGGAAGAATTATTTCAATCTAGGGGCGAGATCAGGCCTGAAACTGTGGTAAAATTGGCGAGATTATGTAATGCAGTTATTAAGGCGAAAGGCGGTTATATAGATGAAAATGTATAGTGACCACATTTTTTGTATTATTTGTTGTTATTGTTATTTTTTTTAATAAATATATCGCAAGGCACACAAGTGTGTGCCAAAACTCGATTAAATTGCTTTCCTTTTTTTTTAAATCGGTCTAAATTACACATATATGAATCGTTCGAATACTTATGAGCGGCACTGTACATAATCTATATATATATAAATCTCGTGTCACGGTATTTGTGATCGAACTCCATCCAAACGGCTCAGCCGATTTTTATGAAATTTTCTATGTATATTTGGTAGATATGAAAATAGGTCGTAAAGTATATTTCAGCCTCCTACCCACACCTCTCACTTTTTTAATCCCGATTTTATTATTTTTTTTTTATGAACAGTATGCAAATCGTTTGTATTTCAAACAGTGGAAGTGGGAGAAGTAGGTGTGACATATGTGGGCGTTGTAAAACGGACAGATAGCCAGACATACATACATACATACGAGGGTAGTCCCAGAAGTACCCGACCTGACGTATAGATGGCGGTTGTTGTTTGAAAAGAATGACTATGGTAGAGAGTACCAACTTTATAAAGAATAAAAATATGGACTGATGACTTTACTTAGATATTTTTAATTCCAAGATAAATTCGAATGTAAATGAAGGAATTTAATTTAGTGTGAATAAAACGGACCAAATTAAATAAAACTTGATTTGTATTTGGATAATTTTCTATTATCTAAATTTATTATGTAAACAATTTTTAGGAAATTTTCTGCTTTATGGAATCTTATATGAAAACTTAAGTATTTTGACAGCAGTGAAACGCGTTACTTTTAATACTCGTTACGTTTTAATTTTACATTTCATTGTAACAATAGTTTTATTGGAAATATCCTTAGGGTATAATCATTCTGAATGCGTTATTTAAAATATACTTTATTTAAGATTGTTTACTGATCTTCATCACCCAATTCATGTTTAATTTTAGAGAAATCAAAATCCTCTCCAGTACCACGTTTGAATATATCTAAAACATCTAAACAAGTTGTCTCAAAATGTGTGGTTGCATCATACGATTCAGATATAAAGATTTGCGAATCTAATCCATTATCAATTGGCTCCATGTAATCAGAGATTGAGATGAATTTTTGTGCGATTGGTTCCAGCAGATCTAAGCCGGGTTTAATTTCATTCTCGGGTTGGGAGGATTCTACGGTAGTAGAAACCATACCAACAAACCAGCCCTTAGCAGCCACTTGATGGGTGTAGCTTACTAATGAAACATAAATGTCCGATTTGCGTCCAACTTGCTTTTGTGGAATGATGATTTGAGTAGAAAGAGCATCCTTAGTGTTGGAAATAGGATGGTCTAAAATGCAAATACAACGGATAACTTTTCCCTTCTGGCGCACCTGTTGATAAGAACATTTCTCATTAAAATAATTTAATAGAATCAATCTAAATAATAGTACCTTATCTGGTACGTAACTTGGATCGCAATAAACTTGTTTACATTTAGCGATTTCATCGCCCGAACGCACCCCTACAACCTTACCGCCCTCTCCTATTACGATTTCATCGATAGGTTTGTCCAGCATATATGTTCCGCCATAAATTGCAGACAAGCGGGCAAAACCTTGTGGCAGTTCACCCAAACCGTACATAGGATACAGATACGGAGATTTTCCGTATCTTGCTAAGGAATCAGAATAAAGTTTTATGCGCCTTATGGTATTAACTGCAGGCTCATTCAAATATTCGTCATCTCGATATAGGGCCAATGCATGACCAGTAAAATCTTGAGTGTTTTTATCTAAACCGAACTTATCATAAAGAGCCTGCATGTTAGACTTCGTCGGATCGAAATCCTTCCATGAGCTTGGATCATCTTCTTTGAAGTCTTGGACATACATAAGAAAGTTGCGGAAACGGCGTTTTTCAAACATACCTTAAAATAAAAATTATGAATTTTTTTAAACCATTTGTATTATATACTATATATACATATGTATATAATATATTAGTTATACCCTACACCTTAAAGTAAAGGGTATACAGTAGAATCTCGGTAATCCGACAATTCTTTTGCAAATCGTTGTCGGTTTATACAATTTGACGGACTATAAAGTGCTGCCACCAACCCCTTGTAGACCGGAAATTTTTAAAGAGAAGTGCCTTGTAATCTGGCAAATTATAAAAATGGTGAGATAAAATCTATACTATACGAAATGGATCCTCGTGATTTAAACAACATAATAGATTTGTATTTTTATTTATTTTATTTATTTATTTTATTTAGAAGACTTTGGTACACACTAAGATATTTACATCTTTTATAGTGCAAATGAGTTAGAATAATAAACAAACAGATATACAAAAGCCAATAAATGAACATTTAAGAATAATTTATAAATTATGAAATACATTTACATTTAACAAACAATATTAGAAATAACAAATTAACAATATGATACATATAACATTTATATATATAAAAAAAAAAAAAAAAAGAAATAAAAGGAAAGAAAAAAAAAAAACTCAAATGAGATTGAGTAAACAGAAGTGAAAGTGAAAGAAATAGAAGTAAATAATGAGTTAAAGCAGAAGGAAAGAAGGATAGATTAATGTTAAGGAAAGCTGACCTTGAAGTGTGTGACAATAGCCTGCCCAAACCTTACCACCCCAGAAATCGACTTAATATTATTAGGTAAGGAGTTCCATAGTCTGACAGCGTTGACAAAAAAGAATCTGCTTGAGTTCAACAGTCTACATTCAGGTGTAATGAGCAATAAGCCTCTTCGCGATTGACCAAAGTGTAATTTTTGGTAAAGATAGGAGGGTGTCTTTGAGTGTATTAATTTATGCAAAAATAGACATGCTCTTATCTTTTGATAGCAAAAGATATCATAGCCTAATATTCCATTCCTAAATTGCCCTAAGTGGTCATAAGTTCGGATACCAAACACATACCTCGTGACGTGATTATACGCAATAGACAATTTTAAAGAGGAACGAGAATCTAACTTGCTATAAACTTCAGCAAAATATGTTATGAAAGGAAGAATCAGTTGGATAGCAAGTTTACGTCTGGTGTCAACCGGAGTGTACTTAGAAAAATATCTCAATTTTCGTAGGGTGGAATAAATTTTTCGAATTACAGCGTTAATATGGTCAGTGCAAGTAAGCGAGTTATTAATGCAATAGCCCAGATTCTTAGCCGTTGTTACCATATTTAGTTGTTGATTACCGATTAGTACTTCCGGTATGTCGGAAAAAGTAAATTTACTGTTAAAAACAGGGAGTATTTGTGTTTTGGAAACATTGATTTTAAGGCCATTATTATCTGTCCATAGTTTAAAACTGGCTAGGTCCTCATTGAGACGATAAACTAAGTCATCCTTTAAATTGCTCTCGCCAGATATGTACACTTGGATATCGTCCGCATAACCATGCATTGAGGAATATTTACAAGCAGTAAAAATATCATTAATAAACAATGAGAATAAAAGAGGCCCCAGAACTGAACCCTGCGGAACGCCGCTACTGACTGGTTTGAAGTCTGAGTAATAATTTTTGCACATAACCCGTTGCATTCTTTCAGTCAGGTAGCTATTTAGTAAGCAGATTGCACCATGACCAAAGCCAAACAGATGCTTCAGCTTACAACATAGTAATTCATGATTCACAATATCAAATGCTTTCGAGAAATCTATCAAACATAAGAGACTAAAGAATCCACTATCATAATATGGTCTCAGGTCTTCAAGTACTTTTAATGTAGCAGTAGCACAGCTGTGTCCTTTGCGAAAGCCAGACTGAAGTGGACTTAAAAGACTATTCTTTTTTAAAAAAATTGACATTTGTTGAGCCATGATGGATTCTGCAATTTTAGCCAACGGTGATAGAATGCTAATAGGTCTGTAATCCTCAACACCAGAAGCATTCGTCTTTTTGGCAAGTGGTAGTACTATTGCAGTTTTCCACAGTGAAGGAAAAGTAGATGTTGTGAAGCAATGATTTAGTAAATGAGTGAACGCACCAACAACGTACGGAAATACTATCTTAAGAAATCTTAAGTTTACTCCGTCCACGCCAATCGAGTTAGACTTCAATTTGTATAACGTTTTCATAACTTCATCCTCATCCACATGTGTAAACTGAAAGGAGTTAGTCAAGGAAGAAGGCGCAGCTGATATATGTTCAGCAGTACTGTGAGTGATATCGTCATCAACATCAACGTTCAGTCGTAGAAAGTGATCATTAAGAATGTCAGGATGAATCTCACATGGTTTTGTCTTACAAGTACCTAAGCCAAGCCGTCCCAGGTTCTTCCAGAGTATCCTAGTTGGAATGAACGAATTTAGGTTTCTGGAATAATATTTCATTTTGGCTAACCGAAGTAAACGGACAGACTCATTCCTAGCGGACCTATAGCTCTCCCATCGCTCTGGGCTAGGGTTCTTTCTCCATGCTCCACGTAACCTGTTTCGTTTACGAATAGAGTCCAAAACCTGACGGGTAAGCCACGGACATGAATTGCTTTTAACTACTATTACCTTTGAGGGAACATGCTTGAGAAACAGTTCGTTTATTTTATTAGTAAAGTAATTCAATTTTTCATTAACAGATGGTAAAGTCCATATATCCCTTAGCGTCAAAGTTTGCAGATCATGAATAAGGTGACAGAGGTCAATAGACTTAAAGTCATAGTACGAAATTGAGGTTGCAGTGGTCGAGCGACTCAATTGAACGTTAAAGTTACAAAAAATTAGGTCATGATCTGACACGAAGTATAATTGATCAAACAAATTCACGTGATTGATATCGGAAACAATGAAATAATCCAATAAGCTAGGAACATCATTAGGCGCAAATCTGGTCGGAACACTTACATTAACAACTCGCAAGCCAAGAGAACTGACATGTTCAGTAAGTGAAACTGCATAAGAATCGTTATTCAAGAGGTTAACATTGAAGTCACCGCAGACGATAAAAAACGCGAAGTCTATTATCCTATTTGATATATTGACAAAATACTCATCTAACAGGTTTAATCTGGATGGGTTATAAACGCAAGACACAAAGATTTTTGTATTGTTGTCTGAGACGCAGAGATTTACATACTCAACATTACTCGACGGCAATGACTCACCAATGACCTTTGCGTTTAGATTTTTCTTAGCATATATAGCTACTCCACCTCCTTTACGACCACATCTGTCGTTTCTGTAAATGTTGTAATTATTCAATCCACAAACACTATCTGTAACATCACCATGAAACCATGTTTCAGATACACAAATGATATCAACCGAGGAATCCTCAAAAGTGTATTTCATATAGTCAAGCTTGTCAGCATTTAAACTTCTCGCATTGAAGTGAACAACGTTCAGCCCACAGTGCCTATTACACAAAATGTTAAGAAGCATCTTGCAGTCAACACCGCCTCTGCATGTATTAGCAGCTAGCATAAAGCAGAAGTCGAACTGAGCAAAATTTGAGCAGAGCACGTGTACACACACAGTCAGAAGTCAGAGAAGATGATAGAGCGAGAAGAGGAAGGGCTAGAAATTCATATAGAGAAAGAATAATATTAGTGGTGCAAAGAATAATAAGAGAAGAATAAGAAGATATAAAATAACTTAGAGAACAGTGTATTATAAGAGAATACAATATCCTGATTAATATAAATAGTAAAAAATAATGATTCATAACCAATAAAGACTATTAAATTTCAGCTAGTGCTGGCTAGGGACTGGATACTAGAAATATCATTAACAGGAACCGGGTTGTCATCGGGCGCCAATTTAATAAATATTTTTCCACGGATAGTGAAGGCAGCATGCAGTTTGTTATCACGTTTCTGTTGAAGAGCAAAACGCAGCACTTCTCTCATCGATTTAGTCAGACTCTCATGAATGTAGACCTTGCTTTCACCATGCAAACCAATCTCACTCAGAGTAAGTGCTCGATGTTTATGTCGGCAGTGTGACGAAATGCTTCGCAGGAACTTAGAGCGATCATAGGGAGACTGCAGTTTGACAATAATTTGCCTACTATAGACATTCTCTTTGTTGTTGTTGTTTTTGTGATTAGTAATTCGAAAAATGTCTCGTACAGTAGGAGCGTCATTATTATTGATCCCAAAAGCATTGCATAAATTAGAGAATACCGTATTTAGGTTCTCGTTATTTTCGTATGGGATACCAGACAGCTTTAGATCTAAGTTACTCATGATAGATGACTCATCAGCTCGAGGTATAGTGTTTACAGGCGTAACGGGACTTGCAGCAACACTGTGAGAGCTGACAACTGAGAGGGTCGTACTTCGTGTCTCTCTTTTTGCAGAACCAGCAACATTATTACCGGCAAACTTCTTATTATGGGCAGACATTATTCACTTAATAATTTTAATTGTTCTTTAACAACAAGAAAAAGATGCCAAGTTAAAAAAAGCACACTGCTTCCACAGCAGTCCCTCAACAGTCACAAATTACTTGAAGGAAACTGAAAGTTTTACACAACGGTGAAAACAAAAATATATAAGCAAACAGCACCAGCCTAGCAGAACACGTCTAGTCAGTACTCATGACAAAACTCAACTCCCAAAATTAGATTCACTCATATTAGTATTCATTCCAATATTAGAAAAGGTTTATTATAAAACGTCAATAACGCAATCGCACATATTCTTGTTAATCAAATACATACGATTTCAAGGTAATATGTAAAATAATCCAAATTAAACTGAGAAGATACGCCTCTAGCAGCACGTCACGGTGACGTGAGCACGTTGCAGGTTGTTCAACCACACATTAACGAAGTTTTACCGTAATACGTATGTACATATGTATGGGGCGCCGGATAAGACAGTGGTCGGACTACCGAGGTTCTACTGTATTCACTTTGTCACGAAATGTGTAACGGATAGAAATAGAGACGATAGGCATAGAAAAGTATATATATTCTTGATCAGCGTGACCTCCTAAGTCGATTTAGCCATGTCCGTCCGTATGTCTGTCTGTTGAAATCACGATCACAGGAGAACCTGTGAAGATATCGTGATGAAATTTTGTTCATCGTGATTATTTTTGCAGAAATATTGTTTCTTGTGGTGTGCAGGTAAGTGCGTGAAGTTAAATACGTCGCGAACTTTAACAGAGTTCTGTTCTCTGTTAAGATCGCGACGTCGCGTACTTTAACAGAGCACTGTTAACTCCGCTGTTATTGACTTCCTAGCTGCGAGAGTACCAGATGAGTATGCCGAGATGAGATCTAAGCCGCATGAAAAGTCCCAGTCAGAAATATTTATGAATCAAAAATCAAAACAAAACCAATTACCATTTTTTTAAAAAATAAAGTTTGAAATTGACCTTATATGACATATAGGAGGAGGTGTATAAAAGACGCCACTGTTCGTAAACCAGGCTTAGTGCGTTGATGAAACCTACAGTGCCTAAAAGCCAAAGACTACAGCCACTATCTGTGAAAAAATGGTTGAGACGGTTATAGCCAAAGTTTTGTAAATCGTGTTTGAAGTTGGCCATATATCACATACACGATGGCCGGTCCAGGTGTATAAAAGCCGCCACTGTTCGTAAACCAGGCTTAGTGCGTTGATGAAACCTACAGTGCCTAAAAGCCAAAGACTACAGCCACTATCTGTGAAAAAATGGTTGAGACGGTTATAGCCAAAGTTTTGTAAATCGTGTTTGAAGTTGGCCATATATCACATACACGATGGCCGGTCCAGGTGTATAAAAGCCGTCACTGTTCGTAAACCAGGCTTAGTGCGTTGATGAAACCTACACTGCCTGAAAGCCAATGAATACAGCCACTATCTGTGAAAAAATGGTTGAGACGGTTATAGCCAAAATTTTGTAAATCGCGTTTAAAGTTGGCCATATTTAACATACACGATGGCCGGTCCAGGACGTGTATAAAAGACGCCACTGTTCGTAAACCAGGCTTAGTGCGTTGATGAAACCTACAGTGCCTAAAAGCCAAAGACTACAGCCACTATCTGTGAAAAAATGGTTGAGACGGTTATAGCCAAAGTTTTGTAAATCGTGTTTGAAGTTGGCCATATATCACATACACGATGGCCGGTCCAGGTGTATAAAAGACGCCACTGTTCGTAAACCAGGCTTAGTGCGTTGATGAAACCTACACTGCCTGAAAGCCAATGAATACAGCCACTATCTGTGAAAAAATGGTTGAGACGGTTATAGCCGAAATTTTGTAAATCGCGTTTGAAGTTGGCCATATTTAACATACACGACGGCCGGTCAAGGAGGTGTATAAAAGACGCCACTGTTCGTAAACCAGGCTTAGTGCGTTGATGAAACCTACAGTGCCTAAAAGCCAAAGACTACAGCCACTATCTGTGAAAAATAGTTGAGACGGTTATAGCCGAAATTTTGTAAATCGCGTTTGAAGTTAGCCATATATCACATACACGATGGCCGGTCCAGGAGGTGTATAAAAGACGCCACTGTTCGTAAACCAGGCTTAGTGCGTTGATGAAACCTACACTGCCTGAAAGCCAATGAATACAACCACTATCTGTGAAAAAATGGTTGAGACGTCGTCAAATGGTCGTCAACGCACTAAGCCTGGTTTACGAACAGTGGCGTCTTTTATACACCTCCTTGACCGGCCGTCGTGTATGTTAAATATGGACAATTTCAAACGCGATTTACAAAATTTTGGCTATAACCGTCTCAACCATTTCTTCACAGATAGTGGCTGTAGTCATTGGCTTTTAGGCACTGTAGGTTTGATCAACGCACTAAGCCTGGTTTACGAACAGTGGCGTCTTTTATACACCTCCTGGACCGGCCATCGTGTATGTGATATATGGCCAACTTCAAACGGGATTTACAAAATTTCGGCTATAACGGTCTCAACCATTTTTCTACAGTTAGTGGCTATATTCATTGGCTTTCCGTAATATGTATATATGTATGGGGCGCCGGATAAGACAGTGGTCGGACTACCGAGGTTCTACTGTATTCACTTTGTCACGAAATGTGTAACGGATAGAAATAGAGACGATAGGCATAGAAAAGTATATATATTCTTGATCAGCGTGACCTCCTAAGTCGATTTAGCCATGTCCGTCCGTATGTCTGTCTGTTGAAATCACGATCACAGGAGAACCTGTGAAGATATCGTGATGAAATTTTGTTCATCGTGATTATTTTTGCAGAAATATTGTTTCTTGTGGTGTGCAGGTAAGTGCGTGAAGTTAAATACGTCGCGAACTTTAACAGAGTTCTGTTCTCTGTTAAGATCGCGACGTCGCGTACTTTAACAGAGCACTGTTAACTCCGCTGTTATTGACTTCCTAGCTGCGAGAGTACCAGATGAGTATGCCGAGATGAGATCTAAGCCGCATGAAAAGTCCCAGTCAGAAATATTTATGAATCAAAAATCAAAACAAAACCCAATTACCATTTTTTTAAAAAATAAAGTTTGAAATTGACCTTATATGACATATAGGAGGAGGTGTATAACAGATGCCACTGCTCGTAAACCATGCTTAGTGCGTTGATGAAACCTAAAGTGCCTGAAAGCCAATGAATATAGCCACAAACTGTAGAAAAATGTTTGAGACGGTTATAGCCGAAATTTTGTAAATCGCGTTTGAAGTTGGCCATATTTAACATACACGACGGCCGGCCAAGGAGGTGTATAAAAGACTCCACTGTTCGTAAACCAGGCTTAGTGCGTTGATGAAACCTACAGTGCCTGAAAGCCAATGAATATAGCCACAAACTGTAGAAAAATGTTTGAGACGGTTATAGCCGAAATTTTGTAAATCGCGTTTGAAGTTGGCCATATTTAACATACACGACGGCCGGTCAAGGAGGTGTATAAAAGACGCCACTGTTCGTAAACCAGACTTAGTGCGTTGATCAAACCTACAGTGCCTAAAAGCCAATGAATACAGCCACTATCTGTGAAAAAATGGTTGAGACGGTTATAGCCGAAATTTTGTAAATCGCGTTTGAAGTTGGCCATATATCACATACACGATGGCCGGTCCAGGAGGTGTATAAAAGACGCCACTGTTCGTAAACCAGGCTTAGTGCGTTGATGAAACCTACAGTGCCTAAAAGCCAATGAATACAGCCACTATCTGTGAAAAAATGGTTGAGACGGTTATAGCCAAAATTTTGTAAATCGCGTTTGAAGTTGGCCATATTTAACATACACGATGGCCGGTCCAGGAGGTGTATAAAAGACGCCACTGTTCGTAAACCAGGCTTAGTGCGTTGATGAAACCTACAGTGCCTAAAAGCCAATGAATATAGCCACTATCTGTGAAAAAATAGTTGAGACGGTTATAGCCGAAATTTTGTAAATCGCGTTTGAAGTTGGCCATATATCACATACACGATGGCCGGTCCAGGAGGTGTATAAAAGACGCCACTGTTCGTAAACCAGGCTTAGTGCGTTGATGAAACCTACACTGCCTGAAAGCCAATGAATACAACCACTATCTGTGAAAAAATGGTTGAGACGTCGTCAAATGGTCGTCAACGCACTAAGCCTGGTTTACGAACAGTGGCGTCTTTTATACACCTCCTTGACCGGCCGTCGTGTATGTTAAATATGGACAACTTCAAACGCGATTTACAAAATTTCGGCTATAACCGTCTCAACCATTTCGTCACAGATAGTGGCTGTAGTCATTGGCTTTCAGGCACTGTAGGTTTCATCAACGCACTAAGCCTGGTTTACGAACAGTGGCGTCTTTTATACACCTGGACCGGCCATCGTGTATGTGATATATGGCCAACTTCAAACGCGATTTACAAAATTTCGGCTATAACCGTCTCAACAATTTTTTCACAGATAGTGGCTATATTCATTGGCTTTCAGGCACTGTAGGTTTCATCAACGCACTAAGCCTGGTTTACGAACAGTGGCGTCTTTTATACACCTGGACCGGCCATCGTGTATGTGATATATGGCCAACTTCAAACACGATTTACAAAATTTTGGCTATAACCGTCTCAACAATTTTTTCACAGATAGTGGCTATATTCATTGGCTTTCAGGCACTGTAGGTTTTATCAACGCACTAATCCTGGTTTACGAACAGTGGCGTCTTTTATACACCTGGACCGGCCATCGTGTATGTGATATATGGCCAACTTCAAACACGATTTACAAAACTTTGGCTATAACCGTCTCAACCATTTTTTCACAGATAGTGGCTGTAGTCTTTGGCTTTTAGGCACTGTAGGTTTCATCAACGCACTAAGCCTGGTTTACGAACAGTGGCGTCTTTTATACACCTTCTCGACCGGCCATCGTGTATGTTAAATATGGCCAACTTCAAACGCGATTTACAAAATTTCGGCTATAACCGTCTCAACAATTTTTTCACAGATAGTGG
This sequence comes from Myopa tessellatipennis, assembly GCA_943737955.2. NCBI lineage: Eukaryota > Metazoa > Arthropoda > Insecta > Diptera > Conopidae > Myopa > Myopa tessellatipennis. The sequence continues at coordinate 50,021,289 of OX031316.1, read as the reverse complement.
CTATATTCATTGGCTTTCAGGCACTGTAGGTTTCATCAACGCACTAAGCCTGGTTTACGAACAGTGGCGTCTTTTATACACCTGGACCGGCCATCGTGTATGTTAAATATGGCCAACTTCAAACACGATTTACAAAACTTTGGCTATAACCGTCTCAACCATTTTTTCACAGATAGTGGCTATATTCATTGGCTTTCAGGCACTGTAGGTTTTATCAACGCACTAATCCTGGTTTACGAACAGTGGCGTCTTTTATACACCTGGACCGGCCATCGTGTATGTGATATATGGCCAACTTCAAACACGATTTACAAAACTTTGGCTATAACCGTCTCAACCATTTTTTCACAGATAGTGGCTGTAGTCTTTGGCTTTTAGGCACTGTAGGTTTCATCAACGCACTAAGCCTGGTTTACGAACAGTGGCGTCTTTTATACACCTGGACCGGCCATCGTGTATGTGATATATGGCCAACTTCAAACACGATTTACAAAATTTTGGCTATAACCGTCTCAACAATTTTTTCACAGATAGTGGCTATATTCATTGGCTTTCAGGCACTGTAGGTTTTATCAACGCACTAATCCTGGTTTACGAACAGTGGCGTCTTTTATACACCTGGACCGGCCATCGTGTATGTGATATATGGCCAACTTCAAACGCGATTTACAAAATTTCGGCTATAACCGTCTCAACAATTTTTTCACAGATAGTGGCTATATTCATTGGCTTTCAGGCACTGTAGGTTTCATCAACGCACTAAGCCTGGTTTACGAACAGTGGCGTCTTTTATACACCTGGACCGGCCATCGTGTATGTGATATATGGCCAACTTCAAACACGATTTACAAAACTTTGGCTATAACCGTCTCAACAATTTTTTCACAGATAGTGGCTATATTCATTGCCTTTCAGGCACTGTAGGTTTCATCAACGCACTAAGCCTGGTTTACGAGCAGTGGCATCTGTTATACACCTCCTTGACCGTCCAATGTATATGTCATATAAGGTCAATTTCAAAATTTATTTTTTAAAAAATGGTAATTAGGTTTTGTTTTGATTTTTGATTCATAAATATTTCTGACTGTGGCTTTTCATACGGCTTAGATCTCATCTCGGCAGTCTCATCTAGTACACTCACAGCTAAGAAGTCAATAACAGCGAAGTTAACAGTGCTCTGTTAAAGTTCGCGACGTCGCGATCTTAACAGAGAATAGAACTCTCTTAAAGTTCGCGACGTTTTTAACTTCACGCACTTGTGCAGGTTGGTATTGAAACTGGGCAAAATCAGTCCAGGACCACCCCTATTTTTTATTAGAAATATGATATTAGCGTTTGTTTTTGTGTTTTGATAACAAAATATCCTGGGTATAGAGTAGCATTATCCATTAATATGCCAAATATGGGCGTGATCCGCCCACATTTAGGTTACACAGGCAAAAGAGGGTCTTAAATGGTGGTTATATTGTTATATTGTTAAATATATAACCTTCCTGAATAAAACTTTACATGACAACTTATTTTCCAATAAAACATTATAACAGCAAACCGGGACGCGATCCGCCCACTTTTACAGTATAGCTCATGAAAACAAATTTATTACCACATAAATAAACTTTAAATCTAAGTACAATAATAAATTAATACAATACAATATAATATAATAAATAAAAGCTAATTATTTTTTTATGAAAACAGGTAACGACCACGCCTACTATTTATACAGAGGCGTAGCTAGGACTCATAGAGCCCGAGACGGTTAATCAACTTGCAGCCCCAAAAATTCCTAGAATTCAATAAGTCAACACTTGATTTCCAAAACTGCCACCCCCGTCCACGTAGCTACGCCACTGTATTTATACCCGTCTGTGATTAAATGTGATTATAAGGTACCTTTCCTTATAACCACATATTTCCTCTAATTTCAGTTTGTATTTCACTTTATGTTATTGTTCTGCAATGGAAAATCGAAATAAATTAAAAATTTCTATAAATAACTTTAATAATTAATTAATATAATTAATAAGATAATTTTTCAAAACTTTCAGGTGTAGGGTATCTAAGATTCGTCCAGGCCGAATTTAGCAATCTTACTGGTTTTACTTTATAATTCTATCTCTAAAATTATATTATAATAGTCGAAGTGGTATAGGCTTCTTTAACTCTAATTTCGATTTTCTATTCCTAAAACATTCACATAAAAAATCATAAATTTTCAAATCAACAACAAAAAAGTCAAGAAATACCGACGTTTGCCTTTTCCTCTTATGCATTTGGGTTTTCGCTTAATAAGCAATTTTCTATAGCAAGGCAATTATCAATGACACTGTCAATTGTTTTTATGTATCGAATAAATAACACGTATTGTTAAACAGTTTTAAAGGAAAGAGGACTTTTCCATTTTTCCATCCATTTTTCTCAGTGCTGAGAGAAAATGTGACCAACACACACTCAAACTGTGATAGTATGCTATATGGATGCATTAAAATAGGAAGCATTGGAAGCTTTTGTTTGTTTGTTTGGTGTAATCAAAATAAAAGAACGCAGTGAGACAACAATACTTCGATAGTGGTATTGGCTGCTACTGACGAGATTTCGTCAACACACTCAATGCATATGTACATATTATGCCATTCAAAAATTGAGTGCCCAAATGGCTACTCATGGAGACCACTTCCCTAGAGTCACGACGTCGTAGTCGAGATATTTCAAGAGCCACGAATCCGGTGTTGTCGTGATATTACGTTGCGATCACCTAAATTTTCATACCTTCACGGCCCTTATTTATGCGTCAAAAAGGTTTGAGTACGAGATAAGAATTCCAGTGGTAGTAAATGAATATATTATTATTGTGGTTATGTTCAATTAATGAAAACCTTATAAAATTGGTTTCTTCGCGAAAGTAGGTTTATAAATGTTGCTAAGATATGGAATAAACTTGCCATATTATACTATATATTTTTTTATTTCGAAAAAAGTTCGTGGCGTTTCTTTACTAAGATTCAACTGGTATACATACTTATAGTCTGAAAACGAATTTATTTAAACCAAATGTGCTTATTATCTACAATTAATATGCATTATTATCTACAGTGTTTCGCCATTTTTCGGGTAGAGATGCCATAATGCCATCGGTGAACATGCTTCTGTGCTTTCTGAATGAAAAACTGAAACAAGTGATGTTCACATCGCTTCCTTGAAAGCTTGCTTTCATTCAGAGAGTTCTGCAGAGATGGGCTAATTAATAATTACACAAGATTTTATTGGACAAACGGTTTATTTTTCTGTACGTAAAGGATTACTTGTCAAAATTTGGAATTTCGGCAATAGAGTGGAAATAGCCCTTTTAAACGAAAACCGGTCAATTATTACCATACTAATTACCTATTTACCTATTTAATTACCTATTTCAAGTAGTTAATACACATATATATTCATGTCTAGAAGAATTTTAAATAAAATTTTAAAGAGTTTAAAAGAAAAATTTAAAGTTCAAGGAACAGACCACTTTAAAAAAATTTCTATTAAATAATAATAACAACGGTGTTCGGGTTGAAGCTACAATGGTTTGAGTTGACTGATGATAACTCTTTAAACGGAGTATTCAGCTTGCAAAATATTATTAATGAAATTCAAGCAAATCCTGATGCAACTTGATGCGAAATTGGCAACCATTCAGATAGTCCGTCGAGCTGGGGTATTGAGCACTAATCGTCGAATAGGCAATGGTTTATTAAGTAACAAATAATACGAATTATATTAATAGGTAAAAGTATAACTTTAATTTATAATTCATTATCGAGGCGATTAAAAAACTAAATTTAAATAAATTTTTTTAAAACATTTAGGTGTTAGGGTATCAAAGATTCGGCCAGGTCGAATATAGTACTCTTATGCCTTGAACATAACTCATTTTTTTCTTGAATCCCATAAGAGCCTGTGTAAATTTGACAGTTGATTTTGTGTTTAGTGTTTTGTTCGTCCAATTGTGTTCAATGCATTACTGGTTTCTATTCCTGAAATCTATATACACTAGGTTGGACCTTAGTTGCTTTTGTGCAAAATTTTTTAAAAATTCATTTGATGCGAAAAAACTAATTCACTCCAAATTTCAAGACGATCGGACAAAGGGAAGACGTGTCGCAACGAGTTTGTTTATGCAAAAAATTTTAATTTTTCGAAAAATGAAAAAGTACACATTTTTTCAATTCCACTGGTTATTAAACACTATTTTAATGTAATATTCTTATTATATCAAAGCAAAAATTAAATTTTTTAATGAATTTGTTTAAGCAAAATTTTTAATATTTATTTTTTAAATATAAAATTTGATCTCACATTAATATAAGGAAAAGTAGAAAAAGACAGTTAAATACTTATAATTAAATATTATATTTATAGGCCTAATTATAATAAGAGTATAAATAATTTTTAAAAATCTGTACTTTTTAATTTCTATAGTCGTTGTCATGTATCTCTTATAATTATTATTATTGTTTACATTTTGTAGTGCTTGCACCATCGATCTTTTTGTTTCTACTGAAACTTTTTTATCAAAAAACGATAGCGCCGCATTCTCCGGTGACAAGTACCATAAATGGTTCACAATTTTTTTTAATGCCACATCGCTTATTTCTTCGTTAACATTTTTGTAATGAATTATATTTTTGATGAATTCTAGATCTACACATGGCGCCATAGCAGCCATTGGGGTCAAAATCCAAATTCGTTCCGAAAAATAAATATTTTTAAAGTGTATATTATTTTAGCCATCCACCTCGCATGGTGAAATGCGCCAGGCATTTTGAATGAAATGCCGCCCAAAGGAATCCCCCCCCAAGAAAAATTATTGCTAATTCTAAAAGTTCTTTGTAGTCATCTCTTGGGTGACTCATTTTTGTGTAATTTTTAAAAAGTTCGATTTTTTTTTATATCATTAATATGTTTCAGAACGTAATCGTCGTGCGTTCCCGGGATGTAATTATTTTTATTAATTTCAAGCCAACTATTTTGAAATTTTTTAAAAACTTGAATATTCGGGCCTGTTGTTTTCGTCATTTTTAATTCAAAGACCCTACGCAACACAATTTCGTATGTGACGGCGACAAGGAAAATACAAAAGATCTCTTTCAATTCTTTGTTCTAGCAACACACAAGCTCCCTGTAATCGTCCCGTATTTGACGAAGTCGTGTCACAGCATAACAGCCTTATAATGTAAATAGTTTGAAAACGAAAACACAAACGAAAACGAAAACGAAACGAGCCAAACTAGTATAATAGAAGCTTTTCGTTCGTATTGCAGACTTTCGTTGTGTTGCAGAGAGAAAATGTTGCCATGTGTACAATATTTGAAGCATATTTATAAGTAATTTCTAGAAACGCAAAGATTTCGGGTAGAATTCAGTGCAAAAGCGTGTCGGCAACACTGTACACAACACTATACACATACAAATTCGACACATACAATTCGACAACTTGCAAAACACAAACAATTTTACACTAGGCGATAGCCTTCTTGCTTTCGCTTTCGTCCTGGTTTCTCGACTTTTTTCCTGGAAACTGCCGATCCATTATACCTCGCGTAGGTGATAAAATCTGCAAAGCATGTAAAAATACCAACAACAAGCATATTTTTCGTTTAGCGGATTTTACTCGAGTTTTGTTATGCTCAATTGTTAAACAACCGAAAAATGACGAAAAGAACAAAACAAAACTCATGAAAAACATATGTTTCGTTTTCGTTTACGGCTTGAAACTTTTTACATTATAAGGCTGTAAAGCTTCTACGTGGTCCGTTAAATTCCATTCTTCTAAGGTTGCAAATATCGCCAAGGCCTGGTCGCTTCCACTACTGGAAGAAATCGCAGGTATCCCCAATAATTTTCGTACACCGTTCCACGAAATTACCACTGGAAGTTGCTCCACAGTTTTCTTGTCCAAAGTAGGCAACATCGCGCCATCCCAATGTACAGTTATCCCCCTGAGATTAATTTCTCCGAACATTTTCTGCAGATGTTTGGCGTGATCTGCGCGAAAATTATGGCGAAATCGCCGAAGGGAAGTGCGATTAAAAATTAATTCATTTGTATTGCGACCTAAGCTCTCTGCTGTTGCCATAATAATACGAACAGCATCGCGATCGCTGATTTTGCACGCATCTAAAGCTGCAACTAACTTTGAAGAAAATACTTGGACTTTTCCTCTTCTCCTTTTTCGGTCACTCGGCCCAGGCATATTCAAATCGAAAGAGACTTCAACTTGTCAATGCTATCCGACGTCTTCTTCACTGGTATTCGTGCTTTCTGCCAAAATATTTCAGTTTCTTTTATAACCAGAGTCGCACTTAAGTCGTTTTAAGGTCCAGCTTTACTTTTCTAATATTATAGAAAAGAACTCGTAACATTTGTCCGTTACTTGGCAATTTTGCACCAACAATTTGTTGTTCGTATTAGTCCAATATAAACAATTTATCACTACTTCTTGTCTCCATTTTTGCTCACTGTCACACTAACAAATTTCGATACTTCGTGATGCGAAACCTCCAACTCTCGACGTAAAATTAGGTTTCTTTTACTAAGCGACTAGGAAAGCAGGTATAAAACTGGAAATAGAAGGATAGCTCTTTGAAAGGGGTACTGGTTATCATTAACCCATTTTTTACCAGCGTTCGATTATTCGAACAGCAAATTTGGGGTTTATCTCAAATTTTTTCTGGATACACTTTAAGGCAGGTTTTTAATTACTTGGTAATTTGTGATATTGTGGAGTGTTAGCTATTCAAAAATATTTTTTGTTCATACTTTGACCTTGCATTGTAGCGCAATAAACATTTTAATTACCTACTATTTTTTAGCTATTTCTGAGAAGTGCAAAAATCACAATAAATGATCGAAAGTACAAAAAGTAATTATTCAGGTAAAAGTATTAATGGTATCGCACCTGATATAATGCAAAACCCTTTTTTCCAAACATCCCTTTATCTTTGAAAGGTATTCTTACCTGAGTGTTCGATGATCGACGATTTATCAACTATTTGGCATTTTTTTCATTTTCCTATATATAGCAAATATGTATTTATATATGTATATATTTATATATGTATATATTTATATATATATATATACTTTTTTCTGGCAGTAAAAAAAATGCCAAATAGTTATCAGTGTTCGATAAATCGAAAAAAAACTTAAAAACAAAAAAATTTTTTTAACTTCAGATTTGTATTTTTCGACCACCATTTACTATAGAATACTGAATTTCATCAAAAAATAAAACAAAAAAAAGTCCTGGTAAAAAATGGTTTAAAACATAAAATTTGAGTTGCATGTAAAATTAAAGGGAAATTACTGAAATTTTAAAATTTCAAACCGATTGCGACACCCTTTCCTGTTGTCCAAATGAGTTCTTCTTTTGCAGAACTTATATTTTTTGGATCTGGAACAGATCTAGGAGGTCGCATAAAAAAAATCAGATGGTCGAAAAATAAGGTCCACCCTAAAATACACTCATACCCCGGTTTGCGTCGTTTCGAAGTTGCGTCTTTTTAAAATTTCCGTGATTTCGATGTTGCGTCGTTTTTGCTTCAGTTTGCGTCGCATTGCTTCGAAGTTCCGTCGTTAGTGCTTGGATTTCCGTTAGTACTTTCTCCGCAGACAAGCTTTAAAGAGCTTCGCATGATCGCTGAATTATAAACTATACATTTAAAGTGAATAAAAAATATACATACATACATTTGCGTCGTTAATAAATGTTTGTATGTACAAAGAAAAAATAGAAAATTTTTTTTATGTGTTTTTCATGCATTGTTATTTTTTATTTTAATAAAAACCATTATTACACAAATTGGTATTATAAATATTAATAACAAAAATTGGTATTTTCTATTGAAAAATTAAATTTTTTTACTAAAATTATGAGTCTCGGAACGAATTAAATAAAAGTTCATACAAATGTATGGAAAACTATGATTCGGTTTGCGTTGTTTCATTTTGCGTCTCGTTTTTCCGGTCCCAATTAGCGACGCTAACCGGGGTATGAGTATATAAAAATGAAAGGCCTGACTCACTTCCCATCAACGCACAGGCTAAACCCTTGGACCTAGAACGGTCCATTCTAAGGACTTCAAAAAGGACATACACAAAATTTTTTCTTTGCACAGGCTAAACCCTTGGAACTAAAAAGGTGAAATTTTGCACGGAGGTTTCTTTTATGATGTATACAAGGGAGAAGGAAGTATTTTTCGGAAATTTTACTTCTAAGGACTTCAAAAAGGACAAACACATAACACTTTTGTTAGTCAACAAATATGGATTTTCTTTTTCACGAAATCATGCCGCCTATAAATGCCTAAAAACCATTTTCATGATTTTTCAAAATTCATCCTCGAAAGGTAAAAAAAAGACATAATTTGGTAAAAGTACACCCAATGACAATAAAATAAAATGGAGCATGAATATTTTGTACAGAGGTTTCTTTTACGATGTATACCAGGGCGAAGAAAGGATTTTTCTAAATTTTACTTCTAAGGACTCCAAAAAGGACAAACACATCAACTTTTTGTTAGCCATCAAATATGGATTTTCTTTTTTCACGAAAACATGCCGCGTATAAATGCCTAAAAACCATTTTCGGGATTTTTCAAAATTCATCCTCTCAAGGTCCAAAAAAGGACATAATTGTAAAATTAAAATAAACACATAAAAAACATAAATAAATACATACCAAATTAAAAACACAATGCAGTATTATAAAATAATATTTTATTTCCCGCGCAATGCCGGGTAGATAAGCTTGTAAATAAATAAAGAATAAAAACAACCTCGAGCCTAACAATACTAATTCTTAAAATACAATCAAATGTCAAAAATATAATAAGTAAAATTATTATTAAAAATCCACAAAGAATAAAAATATTTTGAAAATATGGTCTAAAAATTCAGTACTGAAACAGGCTGTCACACGAAACTCGTCTTTATTTAAAATATCTCCAGAGTTAATCGCCTCGATAATGAATTATAAGTTAAGGTTATACTTTTACCTATTAATATAATTCGTATTATTTGTTACTTAATAAACCATTGCCTATTCGACAATAAAAATTTAAATTAAATAATAAATTTAATTTCAAAAATTTAATTTAATTAAATAGTTTTATTTATTCAAATTTTTAATTTATTTAGTTTTTCATTGCTGAGCAATAACATTATAGAGTGAAATACAAACTGAAACTACATAGAGCAAATATGAGGTTATAAGGAAAGCTACTTTATAATCATATTTAATTACAGACGGGTATAAATACAGAGGCGTAGCTAGCGTGGGGTGGAATTTTTGGGGCTGCAAGTTGATTAACCATCCAAGGCTCCATGAGTCCTAGCTACGCCACTGTATAAATAGTAGGCGTGGTCGTTACCTCTTTCCAAAACAAAGAGCTATACTGTATAGGGAGTGTAAAAGTGGGCGAATTACTCCTATATTTGAATTAAAAAGTTTTAAAGTTATGCCATCAAAGTTTTACAGTTTTTGAATTATGACATCAAAATTTTATACCTGGGTATAGAGTAACATTATCCGTTAATATGGGATTGACCCCCCCACTTTTAGCTTACACAGGCAAAAGAGGGTCTTAAATGCCATAATAAAACTACTAAGCCAATTATTTTTTGTTAACAGGTAACAATTTATACAGTGGCGTAGCTAGGACTCTTGGAGGCGAGGCGGTTAATCAATTTCAAAAATCAAACCCAAAAATTCCTAGAATTCAATACTTGATTTCCAAAAATGCCGTCCGTGGCATGCTGACCTCCACACCCTAGCTCCGACACTGTATTTATACCCGTGTGTGATTAAATGTGATTATAGCTTCCCTTATAACCACATATTTCGGTATAAATTGTTTCATCACCCTAAACCCAAATTTGTACCATCGCTCTACCCCCTGAATCTAACCGGCAAAATGTTTTTGGGACTCCTAAAAAAATTAGGAGTTATGGGCGTTTAAATGTTGACAATTTCAGATTTTATAGGAGCAATATCTCCTAAATAGATATCTCCGAGATAGAGGTATCGCTTGTATACCGTTTAAAAAGGTTTGCTTAGGATCTATCGTTTATATAATATGCCTTTCTTTGATTTTTCACATAATTATGGAGATAATTTAGTTTTACGCAAAAAAAATGGTGGAGGTTACATTAAAAAAAGTTTTTTATTTCTTATATGACAATTAAGCTAAAATTCATTTGAAAGCATATACTTTTTCCTTTTCAATGTTATATATATGTTGGGCCATCTCTTAAACTTTTGACTTTATTGAAAATTACGCCCTTATAAACGATAAACGCTTTTTCAGTTTAACACCCGTTTTGTTTTGTGCTTTTCGTAGTTTTTCGTTCTTTTGACAGACGGAGGATAAACGATGACGAATGAAATACACCACGCGCTAAGAAAGTTTGTTGTTAGTATTTTCACATGCTTTGCAGCCTTGCGTTTACGAAACGGGTATAATGGAAGCCAAATTTCCAGAGAAAAACATGTTCAACCAGACGCAAGCAAAGAGGCTACCGTTTAGTGTAATTGTGGGTTATTATAATTACTATTTTGCATACAAAATGAGAAAGTATGTATTAAATCGATAAAGTTAAACGCAACGCATCGTTTATAAAGGCATTAAAGATATAAAGAAATAAATGTTTATATGAAAAGTGATTTTTTAGTGAAAAGACATGGTGAATACACGTGTTGCTGCAATATTCTGCTGAATATATTATTTCAATGTTATTATACAATTTTAATTACAGTTCTGTGTGAAAATTAAACGTAATTAATTCACAAATAATTTCCACAATAATAACACAAGAAACATCAACATATAAATGCCAGATTGTCGCGACACCACCACCGCGACCTTTCTCTGTGATTCTCACAAATTCATGCACCAAATCTTTGGATTTTTAAAAATTCTCTAGAAAATTCCCTAAAATATTGTACATATGGCATCACATTTCTGTCTGCAAACAATGGCGCTCTGCAAACTTAAACGTAAACGCAAATGTCGGCTCGAAAAGCTTACATTATCGAAGTTTGGCTTAGTTGAGTTTGAGTTTCAGTTTCAGTTTGAGTTTGCGTTTACGTTTACGAGTCGTTTTAGTTTATAAGGCTGTTAGTCTTAAATGCATAACATATGAACCAAAAAAATTGGTCTAAAAATACTATTTCGCTGCGTAACCGTCTTTAGATATACTAAGAGTTATAATGAAAAAGCGCGGCCGTAGGCCAAAGGCCGCATACGCGCCAAAAAAGTTTCCCAAAAATACTACTCGTATTTTACTGCGTAGCCGGCTTTAAACATACTAAGGCTTTTCTCCAAAAATGTGCGATTTTGGGAAAAACTTTACTTAAATGAAAGATATTTAAACGCATACTATAAGTTTTTCGATAGCATCTTATATAACATAAATGGAGGGTGTATCTAATCCGTTTTAAACGATACCCATTAGGCTAATTGAATGTGTTCCGTAGGTTAGGAGACATAGGCGGTTGAATTTCGAAGTTCTTAGTTCTATAAAACCGCAACCGGAAGTGACCACCCCATTTTTGGGGTCTCCCCTAAAAACAACAACAAGATTGGGCAATTTGTACGGTGCCCGATTTGTTTACAAATGAAAGATAATTTGGTTACCTTTCTAACAATACCAATAACATAGAAGTATTCCGTAAAGTGGAACAAATGCAGAACAGTTGCGAAGCTCAAATTTTTAACTGTTATTTAAGACCGTTATAGCCGGAAGTTACCATGTTTTCTCGGGGACTGGTCAGCCATCTTGAATTAATGACCGTTTGAAGGTCAAATAAATGGAACTAATAAAAGGCACTTATCAAAATCGCGCGATTTTGCCTACAAATTTTTTTATTTTAAATGTTTTCCACTAAAACGGCGCAGGCAAAATTGTAATTGAAATTTGGAAAATACAGGAAAGTAAAGCTAAAGTAATATAATACAATAGTAAGTATAACATATTATATACCATTTTAAAGGTAAAAGAAGAAGCTTTCCATAACTGCAGTTTGTTTTTTACCTTAATGTGTCAGTTTGGAGGAACAAAATTGTTGTTTCAAGGTAAACATGTCACATTTTTATAAAAATCAATTAATTACTTAACCGCCAAGTTATGTACAAAAATGTATATTACATAAATTCAAGGTATTCAAAATACCTTTTTAACACTACTTCGTTTGTTCTGCTAAATCACTTAACTTATGTGATAACAAAAATTGTTGTTATTGTTGGGGTCAGCGCCAAAAACAACAACATTGGATAGGTCGACAAGCGCCCTATCGGTTCCCTTAAATTTAGTAAATTGTGTTTATTACCGTAAATTGCGTATATTCCTAGAAATTGTAACCCAACTATTGGTGGAAAAATTGCCTAATATTATTAACAGAATTACTCACCCATTAAATCTGAAGCAAGTGCCTCTTTCTGATCCACGGGAACTTTCGATATTTTGCCACCTTTGTACACGTAACTGCCTTCGATCGACTTGAACTCCAAGTAGCGGGTCACGCCCGTATGAATAAGCAGTTTCACCAGCTGGCCGTTAGCCATTAAAAATTTCGGAATCAGATCAACGTTCCAGTCGCGACCACGTCCATATTTATCTCCTGGATTTTCAGATTTATAGACCTGAAAAAGCTCTTCCAACGGGGTAATGGAGGCAGATTCACCACCGTAGTATTTATTGCGGTCGATATGTAAAACCCTCTTACCGGAAACGGATAACATACCACTGAGAATGCACTCCTTCAGTCCAGTTCCCAAAACGATAGCATCATATTCTTCATTCATTTTTCGCGACTATGATTGATTTTTTATATAGGAATCTTTACTTTAAGGTACCGATTTATTTTCTCACTTATACTTGGCAACAGTACCCACACTTTCACGAATTGGTTCTTCAATAAAATTTTTCAATGCAATTTTTCTAGTGGTCTCAACAGAATACAGGAAAAGGTCACACCATGCATAAAATTATATTTTGCCGACGTTGCCATCGACTTTGGAATAACTTGCGTTTAGGGGGTAAGAAGCGATTTTGTTGGCCTTTACTTTACCGTTACTTTTGACGTTATCCTCGGAAATATCTGACCCTTTTTGGGGCGTGGCCTCCGTTTAGAATTTATGGGCAGTTGAAGGTCGAAAAATATTTCTTAAACCATAAGTAACATATAAGTAACAGTTACGTGCGAGATGTAATGGAAAGCTACTGCCATTGTTCATTTTTGGCAGCATTTTGCCCACTCTCGTAAAGTTTAGAAGTTATGAGTACTTTTATATAAATGTGGACTTATTCCCTTGAAATTGGGTTGTTTTCACGAAGGTACTCCAAAATGAACATATCGTAGAAAACATATCGTAGTTTTTTACCTTTAAAACGGTATATAATATAATATGTCATAATTACTTTTTGTATTAATAATGTAAATAAATGTGAAGTCAAAATCCTTACTTCCATTTCTCGTTTAAATTTTAGTTAAACTAGAAATACAATATCTAACGCCGGCTATGCAGCAAAATAGTATTTTTAGATTTTTTGGTTTGTATGTTATGCACTTAAGACTAATTTTCAATAAATTTGGTCAAAACTGTAAGAGATAACCCAACATATTATATACCGTTGGAAAAGAAAATTATAGGTTTTCAAATAAGAGAGAAAAAACATTTTTCTAATGCAACCTTCACCAGTTTTTTCGTAAAACTAAGTGATCTCCATAATTATCTGCACAATCAAAAAAATGCATATTACATAAAAGATAGATCCTAAACAAACCTTTCAAATAGGATACCTGTATCTCTCACGCTTTAGGAGATATCGCTCCTCTAAAATCTGAATTTTTGACATTTAAACGACCACAACTTCTAAACGACGCTCGCGCCAAAAGGGTTTTCGCGGTTAAATTCTAGGCGGTAGGATGTTGGTACAAATTAGTTATAGGGGGATGGCACAGCTTCCCTTCGAAAGTGATAGGTTTCCCACAAATTATTATTTTACAATAGTGATACTTTCACAACAGTGATAACACCATCTGTATATCTCTTATACTTTCAGAAATATCGGCGGTTAAATTTCAAATGCCTATAACCACAGAAAAATTAATATACAGAAGTTGCATCTCGGCCTGCGATACCTTTTCACTTTAGGGTGCGGTCGGAACAAGTGCCATGTTACATTGTAATTTTTTGATTGCTGCAAATTGGAATATTTTACTCTCTCAACAATTTTTTATTTGCTGGTATGTTAGGCCCATATTACATTGCAAACAGTTGTTTGATCAAACAGTCCAAAAAAATGAACTATTTTACTCTCCCGTCAAATCTGTTTGCTTGCTATGTTACATTGCGAACACAAACAGTCAAACACTTTCCGTAGTATATATACATAATTAGAGTTGCTTTGTGCAATTATTTTCACGCAATCCTCCTTTTTCCGGTATAAGTTCAGCTTTTTCACTCCAAAACATGCATACTTTTTTATTACACCACACAACAACTCTGTTCTGTTTGTAGTTTGCACGCATCGCCTGCAAACAGAATATTTGCTGTGCCAACAGTTCATCCGTTTTCATTCTTGACAGCTTTATACAGAAAACAAAAACAATGTGACTGTTTGATCGAACAACTGTTTGCAATGTAATATGGGCCTTACATTGCAATCAGTTTGCCAGCAATCTGTCAAAAATAGTATTGGAACTATGCGTAGTATTTCATACCTATTTGCGATTTTCGCAGGCATTACAAATATCAAAAGTGATAAACAATGCAAACAATTAAAGACTTAGAGGAAATTCTACTTAAATTATTAACAAACGCTAAGCATTTTGTTCAAAGCATGAAACATAATAAGCAATCGCAGCCAACGAAGTAAATTTTTACTTGGATGGAATTGTTTGCAGAATCAAAGAGTTGCTGTGAGCAATTATTTTCACCCAAAATTACTTTTTCTGATAAAAGTGGATCTTTTTTACTCCAAAATGTGCTTACTTTTTTATAACGCACACAAGAACACCGTTTTGATTGAAATTTGGAGCCGTCGACGGCAAATTTTTGATTGCGGGTTCCGTAGTTCATCGGCTCTCTTTCTCTCACGGATGAACTCGGCGTTGACAGTTTTGTACAGAAAACAAAAACAAAGAACAAACTCAAACAATCAAAAAATTGCAATGTAACATGGCACCAACTGAGTGGAGATCAAACAACGAGAGAGCAAACGTGAACAGAGAGAAGCAAAGAGAGCAAGCTAAAACGTTTATGTGTGCGTACATCTGTTTTCCTAGACCGCGTCGTGAATTCACGTGGTGTTGACACAATTTTGTTTCAAGCTTTAGATTTCTGTATTTTGGTTTTCTTCCTTTGACAGTTTCATATTTTACATTGCTTAGCTATGTGCAGCATTAACAAGAGTTACTGGTTAATTGTAGTGCTCTAGTAAAAAATTACTATAGAGAAAAATTAAATATTGCCGGCACTTTGGATCTACAGCGGCGGTATTTCATTTTGAAAGAAAATTTTACTGTCATTATACACAAAATAGGGTATTTCGAAAGTATGTATCTCCCAACTCCTGTTACAGGACCCTTGGTCACAAGTTACAACTTTAACTATGATGCCAAAACTGTTCAAAAATGTTAAATTTCGTAAAATGATCCTTTTTAGTATATTGGAAGAAAGTTCATTTTTGGAAGTCCATTTTTCAATCACATTTTCCTCAAACCTATCCACTAAATCTAGTTTGGAATTGTATCGCAAGTTTGGAATTCCCTTCTAATCGCTATTTCATCCATTAACAGAATGATATTATTCTTTTCGTTCTGGTTCAAATCCCAAGCACTTCTTTTTTATTAACTCCAACTAAAGGCATGGGCGGACAGCTGAGGGGAAGATGTGAAGCTTCGAGAGAGCTTGTTTTGTGAAAGAAATCTCTTTCTCAGCTACACTGAAAATATGGAAGCACAGACGGCGCACCAATAAAACAAAGGAAAAATAACCATAAACATTAATGGGAATGATATTGTATCCAATATTGATCAACAAATCAGATATTGTGTTTCGCCTAAATTATTTTCAAAAAACAAAAAGTTATTCTCCCATTCCTTATTAAAAATTTTTCACAGTGCATTTATAAAACTGCGTGGTATGATCTTCCCTGCTTGATGTCTGCACATCGACCAGAGATAATGAGATAAGACACTTCGAATTCGCTGTTTCAACACATGCATTTTGCTGAAATTTCACTAAACCTATGACAAAAAACGTGTGCGCTGTCCTTTCATGTGTACTTCGCCACACAAAATCGTGAGCTTTGTCCTCGTGTGCTTTGCACGCATGCAATATTGATTTTAATGGGTGTTTTTTCGAAACGTCAAAAATATATTTAAGAAATTAAACTTTTGTTTATGCTCACATTATATACATGATATATCTACCAGTTTCTTATAATTATAATAAATCTATACTTTCAGATTTTACATAGTATTTGTTGATTTATTTCACATATTTAATTGGTATAAAGAAGGCGTTGTGCTAATTTTTGGCTGTCAATGCATAGTTGTTCGAATTTTCACAAAAAAAATTAAGATTAATAACTCCAGAATGGTCACATTTATATTTTTTCATTTGTTTTCTAATATTTTAGCAAATTAAGTATTGTTATACATCGTTGATGCATTTGGGGGGTCAAACATCCGTTTGGACCTACCAATTTAGGTTTGGGAAACTTCACCACCTTTGTTTATATATGGTGAAATTTATATTTTGAAAGCCAATGACCTTGGCTATACACAGTATCTTTGGTTATGGTTTCAGTTTATGGAGAGAGAGATGAGGAAGAAAGATAAAAGTCTACAATCTGGTATGAAGAATCTGGTAAAGAATTTTTAAAACGAAAATAGACGCTGCTTCACAGTTTTTTTGCACGCACAGAATTAAGCAGTTGTCAAACGAAAGAAGAGCAACGTAGTTTGCCGAACGCGTGTTCATATTTTCTAACACTCTGGCCAACATTTGTATATTTAGTAAATTTCACACACACATTGCCATCAAGTATTTACGATTTTTGAAACCATTTGAGAAACCACAGTGTGTAGCCACCGATGATATCAAAATATTTGTATTGAAACCATTTGAAAAGATACGACGTCTAGCTAAGCTGATTTCATAACTAAATGAATCCGTGGTGAAGCATGAAACAGCTGATTTTTTCAACATACTGAAAGACAGAAAACAAGAACAACAACATGGTAGCGCTCACGTATAGTGTACATGAATTCAACAGCTCATAAAAAATAGACGTCAAACCAATTTTTTAAGCGGCGAATTCGAAGTGTCCTATCTCATTATCTCTGACGTCGACTGACTGCTCTTTATAGGAACGATCGCTATTGTCGGTGTGAAAAAACGACGAATGCTGTCGTGTATATATGAATAGCCGAGAGAAAAACGATTGATAGGGTGCCAATATTGGAACCCTAGAACAAAATTTGCTTTGTACCAGATGCAACTTCTGTATACTATTTATTCTGTGCTATAACTTTGGCCACAATGGTGTCCAGGATAAATTGTTGTTGTTATTGGGCTCAGCTCCAACAAACTACAACAACAACAACAATATTGCAGCTCCGGTCCTATCATAAATATGTTCCCAAAATGTATCCATGTGGACACCTTTGCACATATTTTTATTTATACGATGAAATAAAATTGTATAATATTTTTCTGTAATACTAATTACATATTTATGCTTGAAATAATGTGTATGTTTGCAACCATATTTATACAAAATGAAACAGAATATATAGTATAAAAAAAATTATTGTATTTTATCCCCAAGGTTTATAGAATAAACCTTTCTATTAACCTTGTTTTATCCCCGTAACAAAACTTTTGGCATATGTATTAGAGATAGGAAATTTCAATCACTCGCATTTACTAATTGCAATTTCAATTTACGCTATACTTTTTCTTTCATATAAATATGAACAGTATCCAAATCACACAGCTGATCTAGTGTTTCCATACATGATCAGGTGCGGGCTGTCAAACCGAAAAGAAGAAATAAACATCTGTTGTTTTGTGTTTGTATATTTACGCAGCTATTTTGAAAATTGTGCATCGCTTTAATTTATAATAGAATGAATAAAATAACAATAATATTCAAAATTGTTGAAATGGACCATATCCGCCGCCATCTCCCTATATATATGGACATTTTTGCGGAGTCCGCGCAGGCAGTCAATGTTTTCTTGACAGAGGTCCAGCACCATTAATTCCGCCCCCATCGACCACAAAGTTCTCTCTGTTGATTTCTGCATCTGAAATAGTTAAATTTTTGTTAATTATTAGATATTATACTTATTTAAATAAAACACATTTGGCAGAAAGTTTGGTGGCACTTTCTCTTTATCTCTTTCTAACTTATTGACACTAGAAAAGGAGAAAGATAGTGTGTCTGCAATTCCGAACAAACTTGCAAACTAAAAACTGGGCTGGAATCGCAACAACAATTTCAAGGGAGTTAAACCAGTTTAGTAGTGGTTTTGGGGCTTAAAGCAGTTTATTCCAAATACCTGGAAAAACCATTTTATGGAAACACCATATTAGAAAAATGTCACCGAGCAATATCGGTCGCTGATTCGATTCTTATTTGCTTGGGTGCTGTGTACGCTGACCTTCCCTTCCTAAAACAAGAATCGAATCACCGACTGATATTAGGTCAAGTACTTATACGGACCGCCCTTGTATACCTCAGTAAATTATCCATACAGCATCCCTTCAGGTTGCATTGCACTACCGAAAATTGATGATGATGTGCCCTGGAGGCTATCAAATGCAATTTTGAACCCGGACCTGATGGTATTCCGTCTTGCATTTTGAAATTTTTTGCGAATGAATTAGCGGCAACTATAGCTGCACTCTTTCAAAATTCACTACGTTCTGGATATTTTCCAGATGCATGGAAGTCTTCCTACGTCGTCATAAATCTGGGAATAGATGTAATATAAGTAATTATCGTGGGATTGCTAAACTTAGCGCGCTGCCCAAACTATTTGAGAAAATAATTGTTTTCATTATCTCTTATTCTTAATATTTATCAATGATGTGCCAGCTATTGTTAAGCATGGAAATGTATTGATGTTTGCCGATGACGTGAAACAATTTCTATCTTTCACAACTTAGCGATATGCCTAGCGATATGCCTATATCCGTCAATAGGCGTTCTCACCTCTTTGGAGGCGGCAAAGACTCGTACTTTCTCCACCACGTCGTTAGTTAAGTTGATGGTGTTGTTGTCGCCCGGATGTCGCATCTTTAGGCGCAGAAAGGAGCTTCCTACGTCCCAAGCCAACTTTCCGAACCACGGGTACAGGATGTCCTCCGCTTGGTGCGTTATTTGCAGGATGTAGTTTTGGCCCCCATCCGGCGTTGCGAGCTTCGCTAAATGCAGAATCAGCAACTCGCTGGTTAGCATGTCTGGATTCTACCTCTGCAAAAGACGAAAGGTCACTAAAGTCAACGCTTCGAACGCAGATTTGAATGTGGAGGGGGCTTGGTCCTGATGCTTCGGCCTCTTATATGGTGACTTTACATCGTTCTTGGACCTCTGTCTCTTAATCTGCCTCGCGACATTCTCATCGATAGAATTGGCGAAAGCCCTATCTATGGCAGCTCATTTGGTTTCCCCGGATAAGTTAACCCTGCCTTTCGCAACCGTGTCGTGCCCAAGCCATCCTTTCGCTCTCCCCACTGGAGACGCCATCTTGGAACCTAGAAGGTCTAAGATGCAGATTGCCGACTCGAATTCGGAGCGTGCCTTTAGATTCTCATCGTTTGGTATCCTTTTAGTCCCGTTCTTACAAAGTGGATCGGCAACCTAGGAGCCGAGAATTCTGTGGCTCTCTCCCAACCTAGTTCGAGGGTAACGCTGTCTAGGTCCGAGTCTGATTCGGCTGCAGCACCTGTCAGCGTTATTCCTACGTCCTTCGAAGTTGCAACAGCAGCTCTATCCCTGACCTGCCCTGTTGCCAGCATGCCCGTTATTATTGCTTGTTAGCCACTGGGGACAAGATCCCCACCGTGCCCGCCGGTGGTAGCGGCCACGCTTCCTACCGACGTTTGGCCAGGTATCCCTGCCCGAATTTTGTCCTTGTACGACGACTCCATTTGTTACATTCCCCTCCTCCTGCATTTTATATCCTTCTGCAAGGTTTGGAATAATCCGTCGCCTCTTCTGGAGAACATTTTTTTTTAACGCACTGTTAGGAGGACATCAGGAGAGGGTAAAAACGTATCTACGAATTAGGCATCAATATATGTGGCCATGGATGCAAAGACATAAAAGTATATTTGAAAAAGTGTCAGATTCGAACAAGAGTTCGAAATGAACAAAAATGCTTACGGTATTGACATAAATATACATCAGTGTGGCCATTTGACAATTTTTGGACATTGTAGGTATTTTGCCAGAAACGGTCTCCGGCAATAAATATATTTGAACTTTTCAAGAAGATTTTTGAAAATTTATGGCATTTACAACTATCCCTGACGTGGAAGCAAGCACTGTTTCTAGAGCTTTTTATGAAGAAGTAATCATGCGTTATGGAATTTCGAGAATTTTAGTTACCGATAACGGGACGAATTTCATTTCAAAATTATTCTCAGACACTTGTAAATCATTGAGTATTAAAAAAACGGTTCATTGGAAAGAAGGCATACCCATAACCTTTAGCGAAATATTTGCGGAGTCTTGCGAAAAAATACGTTCTGATTAGGATAGATTAACTAGAGCCTGCAACTGCATGCACGTTCTATCCTATCTATTCTATCGGATTTGATATAAAGATGCCGAGTAATTTAAAAAGAAAGTATCGTCCGGGTCAATATATACCATATTGCCGAAGACCTGAATAAAATATATTATTAAAATACCAAATAAAAAGACCTCTCGAAATAGTCAGAAAAAAATCAAGAAATGGGTAAACAAGTAGCCAAAAACCAATAAATTCAATTTAGAACGATTTAAAGTAGGAGATAGTGTATTAATTAAGAATCAAATAAGAAAAAAAAAACTGTTAAAAAAGTAGGTCAAGTCAAGCTCAGCAGGAATTAAAATCTGCAGCTATCTCCGATTCCTTCACTTGTAATTGTGCCCAGAGTTCATCTATATGCAATGACACGCGAAGTGAAGAAATTTCCGCTTGCAGCGTTGTCAGTACATTCTTACTCTGATGTTTCTTATTTTCCACTAATTTCACTTGCTACTCTAAGTCGTTAATGTGAGAATCATTTAAGGATTGCACTTGGCTGCTAAAATCAGTTTTTAAAATCAGGCTTTTTTAATCAGTTTACTTATACTGTAAACAATTGGAAACAATAATTTCACAATTATATTACAAAAGTAATTGTTTACGCCAAAGCAATCCGCTCGCCGGGCTGCCTCTCCTGATCGTCCGAAGCCGTGTCCTCTCTGAGCGCGGACTTCGGCCGCCCAGGAGAGGCAAGCTTAAAGCTTGACTGCGAGCTCTTTGGCTCCAGCCTTGGTGGTCGGATTCAAGCCGTCACTTAACCGCCGACTGCAGTAGTGAACAATCGCAAACCACCTCAACAGAAGTGCACCAATAACATCTAATTAGAAAAAGACTAAATAACCTAAATTTAACATTTTTACCAATTTAGTCATATTCGAAAATTCGGTATATACTTAAAATTTATACATGTGAAAAGAAATGCTAAAGTATAAAAAATGTATGTCTTAATAAATAAACTTTGATGTGTAATAATAAAGTAAACCAACAAATAGTAAAAATGAAAAATAAAATATAAAGAAACACCTAAACATTTGGTCCAAGACGAGCCGGATCGAGCTCCAGCGTCAACTCCACGACATCGTCGCCCTTTTGAAAAAGGTAGGTTGCTTAATTTAATAAGTAATAAAGTGCAAAGTAGTGAATATTTTGAATAAACTGTACCCCCATCAAACGGGCGAACATATATATATATACGCGGCACGTATATATACATTTATATACTCCCGTGTACACCTTGCAATTAACGGCAGTATTAATTTCGGTGTAACGGTGCTCCAAAATTTAGAATTGGTTCACTTATATATATTACATAAAAGTGCCCTTGAACCCGGTCATATACTTGTATTGACCGGCACGTGTTGCAATTATTTATTCTTCGACGAATACATAATTGCAGCTCGCTCTCGCTTGGGTTTGCGCTCTTCACTTAGAAACCAAAAAACCACCACCTTTTGCTGGTTATTTTGGTTTACGTGCTCTCACATAGACACGCTCTCAGCTTGCAGCCAAGCAAGCGGCACGTTTTTTTTTTTTTTTTCTCCGTTCGTTGGTGCCAAGAAAATCGACAATTCTTGCACAGTGGGCGAAAAAATCTAAAACCATAATAAAAAATTCTTGTTACCTAAAAATATTAAGGTGTTTTATTTCTTTATTATCCCATCTGTCTAAGCTATTTTAGCCCCGTTATTCTGTTGCACCCCCGAAAATCGATTTCATAGCGTGTATTCTTTTGCCAAATTTGTAATCATCGTAACGCACCCACAATGACGCTTCTAGATACGTTTATACGTCGGGCTGACGGCTTGGTCGAGTTCGGTGTGGAGTTCGCTGAAATGGCGGCTGATGCTCACACCATTTACACGCTTGAGCTCCAAAGAGATGAAATCAAGTCTCAATGGACCCTTATTAAGCGCACGTACGACAGCCTCTTAGCGGAGATGAAAAAAGATGATGAGTTAGTGAAGAATCTGGAGATGATTAAACAAAAACGTCGCAAGTGTTACGACATGTATCTACAATGCGCCGGAGTAATTAACGCTTTATCTGATTCGCGAACCCGTGAACATCGGTCCGATTTCCCAGCATTACGCGCGAAACCGGCCGAACTACCGCCCACCGGGTATAACATTAGCTTGCCTCCTTGCGATACAGACCATTTTAAAGGCGACTATCTGTCATGGCCCTCCTTCCGTGACATGTTCACGGCCCTATACACGAACAACTCGCGTCTCAGACGGTTGAAAAATTGTTTCATTTGAATCAAAAGACAAAGGGAGAAGCAAAGGAAATCGTACAAAAGTCTCCTTTGACGAATGACGGATTCGAGCAAGCGTGGCAAAATCTATCGGATCGATATGAAAATAAACGCGTTCTCGTGAACACGCTCCTTAAAAATCTCTTTGGCCTCGCGACGATTACTAGGGAAACCGGGCACGAAATCAAAAATTTACAGCGGGAATTCAACAATATTCTCACCGCGTTGGCGCTCCAAGGCGTCAACACATCAACTTGGGACGCTGTGATAGTTTTTCTGTGCTCTAGTCGGCTTCCGGAAGCCACCCTGGCGCTTTGGGAACAATCAATACCGAATAAACGTGAAATTCCAAAGTGGTCCGATCTCGACGCGTTCTTGACACATCGGTTTGAAACGCTGGAAGCGGTGCACGATTTAAAAGCCGCACCAGCAGGTAAAAATCGCGCATCACCAGCTCCACAGCATGTGGCCCCCTCGACAAAACGCGTCAACACATTCCAATTGAATGTTGCATCGACCGTGTGCCAGTTGTGCTCAGAGCACCACACAATTCGAGTCTGTCCGCAATTTTTGGAATTGACTTCCGGTAAACGTCTAGAGGTAGTGAAAAAGTTGCGTCTTTGCTTGAATTGTCTCGCGCAAGCGCATCAAATACAAAGATGCCCCAGTAAATACAACTGCGCGACTTGTCAGGCGCGACACCATACGTTGCTGCATCGGGAGCAAGCGCAGAACCGACCCGTAACGAACTCAGCGTCGAATTCGTACACTACCTACCCAAAGTCTGCGCCGAGTGGAAACGCTGCATTGCAAACCAATCAGCCCCGTATCAACCCACCTAACGCGCGAGCACCACCCTTTACTGGGCCCTCCACGTCGGCCAACGCCGCCCAAATCAGTCAACAACAAATACAGTCCACTGATCGAAATCAGCCAGATAACCATCAAGTTTGTTTCGCTGCCGCACCGAAGCCAGTTCTGTTAGGAACCGCGACGGTCACTATATTCCACGACGGTACTTGCTATGCCGCTCGTGCCCTCATCGATCCAGGATCCGAAGTATCCTTCATCTCTGACCACGTTCAGAAGATGCTCAAGATCCCCATGCGGCCAGTGAAAGCAACGGTTTCTGGCCTCAACGAAACCATTTCTGCGAAGGTTTCAAAATCTTGTGAGTTTATGCTCAAGTCGCCACGCGACCCCTCGTTTCAGATTCATGCCACAGCGCTAGTGCTGTCGCAAATCACGGGCAGACTGCCCGCCCACTCGTTCGATAGTGCGCTGCTTCGCAGCCTCCCTCGTAACATCGAGCTTGCGGACGTCAACTTTGTCAAAAGTCAACAAGTTGACGTTCTCATTGGAGCCGATCTCTTCCCGGCGATCATACTTGATGGTATTCGCCGCAATGTGTTAGGTTCACTTCTAGCACAACAGACTGTGTTCGGCTGGATAATCACCGGACCAGTCCCCTTGCTACAATCTGGTAGCTCCAACATTAGGGTGGCCTTCTTCAATGAAGTCACCATCGAACAACAGTTCGAACGTTTTTGGGTGGTGGAGGAACTTCCCAAAACTCGTCACTTATCCCCCTCCGAAAAGTTTTGCGAAGAGAATTTCGTAAAAACAACTCGTAGGAGCCCTGACGGCCGCTACATCGTGACGTTGCCATTCAAAAGCGAAGCCGTAAACCAACACGCGCTAGGATATTCACGGCACATCGCTCACCAACAATACCTTCGCTCAGAAACAAGGTTAGTCAAAAATAATGACCTCAAAAGGCAATATGACGATGTAGTTCAAGAATATCTTGATTTAGGTCATATGACGGCCGTAGCGCCCCCACAACCCGATGCTGAGCACTATTATTTGCCACATCACGCGGTTATAAAACCGGACAGCACGTCCACCAAGGTTCGAGTCGTGTTCAACGCATCCTGCCCCACCACAAGTGGGCTCAGTTTGAACGATGTGTTACACGCAGGCCCTGTTCTACAAGCCGACTTAACATTCTTAATGTTAAGATGGCGCTTTTATCGGTATGTTTTTAGCGGTGACATTCAGAAAATGTACCGCCAGATCCTCGTCGACCCGAAACATACCCCCTACCAACGAATTCTATTCCGAGATTCGAATAGCTCCCAAGTTAGGGACTATGAGTTACAAACGGTAACATTTGGCGTGAATTGCGCCCCCTTCTTAGCGATCCGTACGCTTCTTCAGCTAGCAGACGATACTCAACAACAGTTTCCGCTTGCGGCCCACATTTTGCGACACTCGATGTACGTTGATGACGTGTTGGCTGGTTCTCACAACCTTGCCATGGCCACTCAAATGCGCGATGAACTGTCAGAGGCGTTGAATACGGCAGGCTTCTCACTCCGGAAATGGACAGCCAACGACAAACATATTTTGGACGACTTGCCTGGATCCCATTTGCTCAACGCTGAGTTCCTGAAGTTCGAAGACAACAGCACCGCAAAAATGCTAGGTATTCGGTGGAACGCCACCAGCGATGACTTTTACTTCGACACCCAGGCGATCGACATACAGCCAACGTACACCAAAAGACAAGTGCTGTCTCTCATCGCGAAGCTGTTCGATCCAGCCGGTTGGCTGGCACCTATCATCGTTGCCGCGAAAATGCTGATCCAGCAAGTCTGGCTAGACAGGATTGAATGGGATGACCAACTTCCCGCACTGACGCAGCAAACATGGTTGAGTTTCCTTCGAAATTACAACCATATCGCCACGATTCGAATTCCCAGGTGGATTCGATTCACCCCCGACTGCACAGTGGATCTTCACGCCTTTTCGGACGCTTCCGAAAAAGCTTACGCCGGAGTCATCTACGCCCGTGTCCAAATCGGCGACACCGTTCATGTATCGCTACTGTACTCCAAAACAAGAGTAGCGCCCCTTAAAACGATATCGCTGCCTAGACTTGAACTCTGCGGAGCTACACTCGTCGCAGACATGCTCGACGCCCTAGTACCCAATCTGCACTATCGTCCCGAGAATGTCTTCTGTTGGACAGACTCGACGATTGTACTTGCGTGGCTTGAGAAGCCTCCATGCGTCTGGGCCACTTTCGTGGCGAACCGCGTTGCTAAAATCATTGAAAGAGCACCACACACTCAATGGTTTCACGTGGACTCGCACGACAATCCAGCAGACTTAGCTAGCCGTGGTGCCACGCCCAAGACTTAGCTGAGAGCACCCTTTGGTGGAATGGTCCACCTTGGCTCCTCCACAACAAGGGTCGGTGGCCCGAACTACGAACAGCTGCGGAGTTTGCTACCGCACTTGAAGAAAAGCCTGTAAAGGCTCTTCACACTTACTTCCGACTAGACGAAGACCCACTTGACAGGTTTTCCTCTCTCCCGAGAGCCCTACGCGTATACTCATATGTACAGCGGTTCCTAGATAACGCGCGACGTAAACGGAACCCGCTATATGCTACTTTGCGCCTCTCAGCGACAGAGATTCGAGACACCAAATGTCGTCTCACAATCATCTGTCAAAAGACACATTTTCCCGACGAATATTACGCGCTCGAAAGCAAGCGACCAGTGAGCTCGAAAAGTTGTTTACTCTCACTCAATCCCTTTCTTCATGAAGACAAAACGATGCGCCTTGGCGGGCGGCTGTCTTCATGCCCGAATTTGGCATTTGACGAACGCCACCCAATAATCATGCCGTACGACTGTCAGTTGTCTCGGTTACTTGTTCTCTTTATCCATCAGATCTCGCTTCACGGTGGTAACCAGCTGATGCTCCGATTGCTCCGGACCCAACACTGGATTCCGCGAGTAAAAAACCTCATCAAAACCACGATCCACCGCTGTAAGCCGTGCATCGTGCATCGGAAGCAACAAAGAACGCAGATTATGGCGGCGCTGCCAGAGGAACGAACAACTTTCTCCCGCCCCTTTGCTAACACCGGTGTCGACTTCGCGGGCCCTTTCGACATAAAGAATTACACCGGCCGGGCGTGCTTAATAACGAAAGGCTACACGTGTATCTTTGTCTGTTTTGCGACCAAAGCAATTCATTTAGAGGCTGTCAGTGATCTGACCACGGCCGCTTTCCTTGCGGCCTTTTCACGTTTTGCAGCGCGCCGAGGCTGCCCCGCAAAGGTATATTCCGATAACGGCACAAACTTCGTCGGCGCCTCAAAAGAGCTCAAACAAGAATTTGAGAAATTCCTTGTTCGAACCCGCGATCTCATCGAGACCCATCAGTCGCACCAGAATGTTGAATGGCACTTCATCCCCCCCGGTGCTCCTCATATGGGAGGACTCTGGGAGGCCGGTGTTAAAAGTCTGAAAACGCACCTGCGCAAAGTCGCCCCAACGTCCAAGTTTACATTCGAAGAGTTCTCAACTCTCTTGAGCAAAATTGAAGCGTGCCTCAATTCTCGCCCACTTCATCCTCAATCTGAGGACCCTAACGTAATGGAGGCAATCACTCCTGGCCACTTCCTAGTAGGCGGCCCTCTGCTCGCTCCTGCCGAGCCCGAAACCCTCGACAATCCGCTCTCCATTCTTAACCGATGGAGACGTGTCCAGGCCCTTGCCCAACATTTCTGTCACCGGTGGAAAACGGAGTATTTGCACGAGCTGGCGCGTCGCACCAAGTGGAAGACTCCGCAACTCAACCTACAGCCCAACGACCTGGTCGTCGTCCGTGAAGACAACCTTCCTTCCACGTCCTGGCGACTGGGCCGCATCATCAAGGTGTATAAGGGTCAGGACGCACGAGTCCGCGTGGCCGATGTCCGGACGGCTAACGGCCAAATCACGCGTTCAATTTCTAAACTAGTATCTTTATCGTGCATGGCTCGAGTCGTTATTAATAACTTTTTTCTCCACAGATCCAAGATGAAACGCGTACGCCGCCGCGGCGCCCTTTACCGGCTGGGCCGTGTGTTGGCTCCGCCACCCGCCGTGCAAACGGCGCCCCCTACGCCAAATCCCGACCCCGAGATGCCAGAATGCGAGGAGCACGAACCCGAAGACGACGACGTGCTCAGCCTGAGTGCGTCCTCCCAGTCTGAGGAAGGCAACGTGACTCCGGGCTCCCTCGGGCCGCCAAGGAGCGAGACGCGACGCTCACCCGAGCCCCATCACGCTGAGGCTCCACCATCGGCCCCGGCGATGCCAGCACGGGCAGGATACTTGTTCCGCCGCCTGGAGCTGGGCCTTCCAGCGCCATACATTCCGGCACGTCGCGGGCGCGGCCAGCCGCCCCGACGCCCAACACCACCACGACTCCCGTCGCCCGCTGGCAGAAGGACGCCATCGCCCAGGGCGCATGTGAAAGTGGCATGGGCGCGTGGCCGGCGTCAGCTGCTCGACGAGCCTGCAGCTATTAGGCGACGCGCCCCCCCAACCGACCAGGGAGATGGGTACGCGCTGGAGCCGCATGGTCCTCGCAGCCGCTCACGCGACCTTTGGCGACCAGCAGGAGTGCGCCGAGCTCGCCGCCAAGGATGCTGCACACTCTGCCGTGGAGAGCACCCGCTCCGGCAGTGTGGCCTCTTCCTCGACCTGTCGGTCGAGGCCCGATGGCGGACGCTTGCGGGCCGCCACGTGTGCGTCAACTGCTTGGCGTGCTCCCACACCAGCCCCGGATGCACCAGCACGCGCCGCTGTACTGAGTGCGGCGAGGCCCACCACAGCACCCTTCACGGCTAGTCGCCTGATCCACCCAAGGGCTGAGGGTCGGGGAGCTTTGCAGTCCTGCAAGGCGGGCGGGATGTTTACGCCAAAGCAATCCGCTCGCCGGGCTGCCTCTCCTGATCGTCCGAAGCCGTGTCCTCTCTGAGCGCGGACTTCGGCCGCCCAGGAGAGGCAAGCTTAAAGCTTGACTGCGAGCTCTTTGGCTCCAGCCTTGGTGGTCGGATTCAAGCCGTCACTTAACCGCCGACTGCAGTAGTGAACAATCGCAAACCACCTCAACAGAAGTGCACCAATAACATCTAATTAGAAAAAGACTAAATAACCTAAATTTAACATTTTTACCAATTTAGTCATATTCGAAAATTCGGTATATACTTAAAATTTATACATGTGAAAATAAATGCTAAAGTATAAAAAATGTATGTCTTAATAAATAAACTTTGATGTGTAATAATAAAGTAAACCAACAAATAGTAAAAATGAAAAATAAAATATAAAGAAACACCTAAACAGTAATAATCTTAGAGCGACGAGGTCGCGTTAAAATACTGTTAAGATAGAAGCAGTGTTAAGAGTAAAATTAGTGTCTATACTAAGAAACTAAAAATAAAATCACTAACCACATAATATATAGACCGCTAAAAGTCCATTTTTTCTGGTCCGCAAATATTTCTATAGCCTGGGTCCCACAAAATTTCTTACTCTCGTATTCTCTTTTCAAGAGCAATTGTTTTTGTTTTACAACGGTTATGAACGTTAGGTTTTCTCTTTCTTTCACATATTTAAAATGTGTTCCTACTCATTTCCACAGATCGTGCTCGTTATTGCTTTTGTCATTGCATGTTTGTATTCTGTGTATGTGTAGCTTATTTTGCTAGGTTGTGTATGTGATCTTTTCGTATTTCGAAATTTCGTGGGACCCAGACTATAGAAGCATTTGTGGAAATGAATAGGAACACATTTTAAACACGTGGAAGAACGAGAAAGCCTAACGTTCATAACCGTTGTAAAACAAAAACAATTGCTCTTGAAAAGAGAATACGAGAGTAAGAAATTTTGTGGGACCCAGGCTATAGAAATATTTGCGGACCAGAAAAAATGGACTTTTAGCGGTCTATATATTATGTGGTTAGTGATAAAATACAAAGGACCCGAAAGTAAACGAGTTTTAATTGGAAGTCCAGAAGACGATCAGCTCCTAGTTTGAGAAGATTCCCAACATCCGTTCACCACAACAACCTGAATTTTGTTTCATTCAACCAGCCATTCCCATAGCTGTGAAATTTGAGAAAAACTAATTGGATATTGACAACGACAAACAAAATTAATATTGACACCGGTTGATGGCAAAAACGGAGTTATAAAAAAGGAATTGTGTTGTCCGATAGTTCGAAAAGCCTCTTTGTATATCTTCCATAAAGTTTTTGATCTTTCCTTTAAAAAGAAAACATTTAATGTCTGCAATTATTATTCAATAGTATTTAATTGTGTTTACTCTTGTCCAGCTTAGACGCCTACTTGAATCAAGAAGTTCATTGAAAACCATTAATATGTCTTGCTGCTCCTTAAATAATCCAACTATTTGTCCCACTTTGAAGCTAATTTGTCCTCTGTATGCAGCTACTTCGCTGTCTAAACTCTGCTCTACAATGAGATCACTGTCTCTACGAGATATGTTTCCAGCAAAGCAACACAATCGCTAAATGACATTTTTTTAATTTATAGTTAAATTTTTGAGAAAACGCCACAAATATACATACACTACCGGCTAAAAGTTCCGGAGCACCACTCCTGTTCATAGAAAATCCTGTAGCATTTCTTTATTATTGTATAAATTTTGATTTTTTTCTTTTTTAATAGGATGGTTATAAAGTGATAACTGTAATATGGAACCCAAAACGGATTTACGACGTTCATTGTTTAATTGCATGCTCAAAAAATGCACTAAGCCAAGAAATTGGGTTTTTTTGTTTATTGCACATCCCATACAAAATCGAGAAAAAGGGTTATAAAAAACGTTTTTTAGGTACTCAGGGTAATTTGTTATGATGGGGTAATTACTGCAGGTAATTATGAGTAATTATTACTATGCATTTTTATCCTGGGTCAAGTATAAAAGGCTGACCCAGAATATTGGCACCATTCTTTTTCCTCGAGATTCAAACTGACCAAACCTTAAACAAAACAGAAGCTTCTTAAAAATAAGAAGAATCTTTATTGATTTATTGATTGATTTAAGATCTGCAGTGATTATCATAAGGAAGGCAATTCCGAGCGGATAATAGAGCAAAAATTTAAAATTTCGAATAGTTTTGTGCATTGCACCATACAAAAATACAAGGATTATCGAACTCTTGAGGACTTTCCGCGGTCCTTTAACAACTGTAAAAGGCGGCTAAGAGAGGCTGATCTTTGTGAAAGGATTGCTAAAAAAAACCCTTACTTCGACCACGAAATAAAAGCAGAAAACTTGAATGGGCTCTAACAGAAGCCCATTTTCTAAAAGAAATGGACCGAAGAGGAATTCAAAAATGTTCTTTGGAGCGACGAATCAAAGTTCGAGCTGTTTCGGTCAAATCGAAGAATTTTCATCAGACGTAGTGCCCAAGAGAAGATGCTGCCGGAGTGTGTAATACTAACAGTGAAGCACGGCGGCGGTTCCACTATCGTCTGCGAATGCTTCTCAAGCAATGGAGTACGTGATTTAATTCGAATCGATGGAATTATGCGAAAGAAGGAGTATAGAACGATACTGCAGCACAATGCCATGCCATCAGGCCTACGATTGATCGGAGAAGGTTTTGTGATGTAGCAAGATAACGATCCCAAACATAGCTCCAAATTGTGCAGATGCTATTTAGAGAACAAACAAACTTCTGGAATATTAACAAATATGATTTGGCCTGCCCAGTCACCCGATCTCAATCCAATAGGGCTTCTATGGGATGAGCTGGACTGAAAGGTGCGAGAAAAAGCGACTATGTCGAAAGAGGAAATGTGGAATGCATTGTTGGAATCCTGGAACAATATACAACAAGAAACCATAAAGAAATTAATCGCCAGAATGCCAAGAATTGTAACAAAAGTTATTCAGTGCAAAAGGGGTTTTTTTATGAAAAATCAGTTTAGACATTTTGTAAAAATTTTAATAATAAAAATGTTTCTAAAATTTAATTTAAATGTATTATAATTTCAAAGCAAATACAATAAACTTTAAAATTAACAATTAAACTTTTTATTTTTAAAAGCTTTGGATAACTATTGGTAAGATTTGTAGAAATTTCAACGGTGCTTCGAAACTTTTGGCCGGTAGTGTATGTGCTTTGTTACAAATTGTCGGCAAACTTTACTTATAATGCTTATTCTTCCCTCTTGTTTCAGCTGTCAATGAAAATTTACGGTTGTCGTTGGAACACCAAATTATTGAATTTTGAAAATTCGCTGAAAAGTGTGAACCCTATATGCATGTTCATGGGTGCGCAAATTGTATTCAGTGTATTCGTAGTTCCTCTCTCTTCATGCATGGCATGCATATGCATTGCATGGTTAGGCCTTGACGCTGAGAAGCGGTACCGTTCGCAGATCGAGCATAAGGCCCTTAAACATAAGTGTAAAACTAATCCATTATGGCTTTATAGTTTCGTAGACAGTAACAGAAATTAACCTATATTAACCCTATATTAGCTTTCTTATGAAATTAGTTAATTTCTGTTACTGTCTACGAAACTATAAAGCCATAATGGATTAGTGAAGATTATATGAAGAGAGAGAAACTACGAATCAAAGACTACAAGACTGGAAACTTTTTTCGCTTTGAATGTGTTGGTGAAATCAGGCTTGGGTGTCGTAGATTACAAAAACAAAACGCATGTAATTTTGACAGTTCGGGAACGAATTTTCGACAGTCCGGGAATTTGTTTACAAAATATTTTGAGAGAGGAATGCAACTCTTGTTCTTCTTCACAGCAATAAGCCAGAAATATGATTTTTCAAACACGTAAAAAAGACCAAGGAGCCAGTTTTAAAATCAACGCACGCTTCTAGAAATGTAGATGAAACCTTTTTTAAGTCTTATAGTTGCACAATATTGAACATTTTGCAAGTAAAACGAAGTTAAAATCCATAAAATTACTCATTTCACAAATTTAGTCAGCTGTTTTTAACCTACCACGCGTATTTTTAGCCGAAAGAGATGCCAACGTATTCAACATGTTTTGTTGAATATTGATCTGTGATTTAGTTTAATATTTACTGAATTGTGATTTTAGTTCTTTTGGTCTTTAATTTAAACGGATTTAATTTTGAATGCATGAATTGAGAATTTGTTTATGTTTAATTAATTTTAATTTAAATAAATGAATTGTAAATTTATTTGTGTTAACACATTTTAATTTAAATAAAAGAGAAATGAAAAATTACAAAAATAAATAAGTTTACATTACTTTTTAATATTTCCAAACAGCTTAGAAATCGTCAAAACCTCTAGAATTTATAAATGGAAAGTAGTTTTTCTATTAATGTTTACTTAAAAACCAAAAAAATAATTAGTAATAAAGCTGTGTCATTGGTATCCCTGCCACTAACTCACCCCATCATTTTGTGGCGGTGTGGTAACAAAGCAAAACGGTTTACCTTTTCAGATATCATGCTTTGT
The DNA here is from genome assembly GCA_943737955.2 of Myopa tessellatipennis. Taxonomy (NCBI): domain Eukaryota; kingdom Metazoa; phylum Arthropoda; class Insecta; order Diptera; family Conopidae; genus Myopa; species Myopa tessellatipennis. The sequence goes on along the minus strand of OX031316.1, from coordinate 49,987,843 downwards.
GATAGCCTGTTTTAGCTTGTAACAAGTCGGCAATTTCACCATAAAATTCACATACACTGTATGTGAACACGCGGACGGACATTTTTTTTAGCTCTCTCACGAAATAAGAGGAGTTTCCAGTCTTGTAGTCTTTGCTACGAATACACTGAATACAATTTGCGCACCCATGAACATGCATGCTAAGCACATGCATAGCTTCGACAAGTTCGTTCTCTCTCTTTTTGCATAGAGTGAATAAGAATATGCGGTCTGGATCGTACTTTCTGTAACAAGCAACGGAAAAAGAGTTACCACACCCATACAAATTTGCAACTTAAATTTTTGCAACCTAAAATTTTATTTAGTGTTTTCCTATTGAAAAGTCCCAGAAAACTACTAAAAGTTATAAAAATAATACTACATAATTTTCTTTAGTTTTTAATTAATTTTATGCAACATTAAGTAATTTCTTCAGTTTTGAGGATGCGTACTACGCGGTTCTCAACTTTTCATGTGAGGCTGGGTAATCCTTAAAAGCAGAAGAAAACATATGTAATGGTTTTCTGGATCATGAAACAGCTGTTTTATTTGCTTTCAATTTATGCAATGCTTGGTTGTTCTACTGATGCATGGAATGAATAGCTTGTTTTTCGTTGACTTCTCTCACAAAACTTAACATGCATATGCATTGCATGGTTGGGCCTTTACTCTTTGAAATCAAACGCTTTTCTCGATCTCTATTAGAACATCTCTCTTGCCTTAAACACAATTGCCTTAAAACACGCAAGATTCATTTTTAACTGTCAAAATTACACGGGCTCTTATGGAGATCAAGAAAAAAGTTTGCTTTCCATTTTGCTTCCCTACTTAGCTGCGAAATTACGCATCTCGCTTTCGATCTAATTCTAATTTTGACGGATGCAAAAGCGTTCTTGTTCTTCTTATTTGTTTGTCTTTGTTTACATTTCATTCTTGTTACTATTTAAGCTGCTGTAAAATTATGTGAGTATTTTTATGTTGCTTTTCTTTATTATTATTATTGTTTATTTATTATTATATATTATTTAAATGTATTATAAATATGTTGTAATATCGATTGGAAGAATGGACTTCGAGGAAAAATTAATCGAAGCAGTCAGGAGCCACAGCTGCCTATTCGACCTGGCGTCGCCATTCTATAAGAATGTTGCGAAGAAAGACGCAGTGTGGGAGGAAGTTGCTAAGAGCCTGAACTCAAATGGTAAGTTGTCACCATATAAATGTGTTGCATTTTAAAGTATTTAATTCCATTTCAGGGGACACTTGCCGCAAGAAGTGGAAGGTGCTTCGTGGCACATATCGGCGTGTCCAGCAGGCAGATTTGTTGGACTCGGGCAGCGCTGCGCCGCCAGGTCGAAGAAGGACGTGGCGGCATTTATCGGCCATGAGCTTCCTGAGTGGAACGCAGACAAGCAGGCGGTAAGTGGATTAATCTTATTAATCTGATTTAACAAAATAGTTAATGTTTTGGTTAATTTGTTTGCAGTACCATAGGAAACCTGGAAGAGCAGCACGGCGACTGCGCTTTGCCGTGCGAGGTCCCTCAGCTCAGCGATCGGCCTTCAACAACGCCGACACCGAGCACGACATCTCTGCCACGATATGTATGTATAGTATATTTAAAAATGCATATTCATACACAAACATTTCTCCACAATTTAGCGCCAAATACAGGATGATTTTGGGGCTACCATGGCGCAGATTTCTACTTCTGCGATCCAAATTGCGCAGAGTTTCGGGCAGGTCAACGAGTCGCGCGTCGATATTGCGTTCGCCGGGATGGCGAAAAATATTAGTGCTGCGAATATGTCGGAGAGTTGGGAGCGGCGCGTGATCCATGAGACCCAAACGGTAGTTTTCCGTTTGGTTCAAGAATGGAATGAGCGCAATATTACAGGCAATTAAAAAAAATTGCAACATTTTTAAATTATTTTCTTTCAATAGAATTATTATTATTTATTTAATTATTCCTTTATTTATGTGTTTGAATTTTTTTTTGTTTTATGATTTTGTGATTTATGTGAATTATGATTTAAATGATAATTAATGAATATAATTAATAATAATAATAATATAATTAATGAATTGATAATTAATAAAAACACTTGAAAATAATTATTATTTGTTGTTTATTATGAAATGTAATGTACGGTGACGTGAAATATTAACAGAATACATATATAAGAATTTAAAGCAGTTGAATGAAATGTATAAGGAGTTAAATGTCTCTGTTTTCATATAAATAATTTTTGATGCAAATTTAATTAATAATTTTTAAATGCAAAAATGCTTGGATCGCCTTCATTGCCCTCGTGCGCTCCATATTTTTAAATTAAATTGAAATAATTACTGTAAACAGCTAAACTAATAGAATTTGAAGACAGAAAAACTTTGAGAATTTGGTATTGTATTGAATTGTATTTATTATTAATAATAAAAATGTAATGTATTGTATAGAATTGTATTTATTAAATCTCTACTGTCAAATTTTTGACATTTTATACTTCTGCTTCCCGAAAATGATTTGGTTTAAATCCGAGCCATTTCTGCTTCGCTGCCTTGAATCTTGCGTCTTTGATTGTGTTTAAGGCATCTCTTGTTGTTCTTTTGTATTTGTTTACATTTTTTTGTTGTTTTCAATGGCTTTTGTTTTCCTTTTTGGACAATTTTTGAGGTGTCATATTTTGCTGCCCGACAATAGCTGCTATGCCATTTAGTGTACTACCTAGCCATTTCTCTGCTCTAACTTCACGTTGCAGCTTGCTGCTTTGATTGTGTTTAAGGCATAAAGAGTTAGCCTCGAAAAAGCTAAACTGGCAACACTGCTATGATTAATATTTGGCAGAAGTATAAATAACAGAGATAACCTCTGATCAATTTTTTGTACGGTACACATTTGTAAGGATTACTGAAGGTTTATAAATTATGCCAAAAGTTGTATCGCGAAGTATCGTCTGCTCAGACTCTAAAGATCAGGAGGAGTACAATGAGGAAAGACCTTTAAATATATACTATTGCCTGTGTGGGAAGCTGTCACTAATACTTGGTGGGTTGGACTTGCTTCAATAAATTATGTTGACATTATACAAACATTAAAATATACATAGACTGTAATTTAGACAAACTGCCTCTGCGTAAAATAGACGAAGCTCGAGTCATTGATGGCAATGAACATGCCCAAAAGGTATCGTATAATACCGGACGATCTGTCTATATTCAACGAGAAAAGGGTATTGAGAAACAATATCGCCTCAATGTTAGTACAATTTCAAGTTTTCAAATAATTATTGTGTTTAAATATTGCCCTTCAGTGCAAGTCCTGTAACCTGCCCATATATTATCGCCATTGTCCGAATTCGACAGTAACATTCGTTTTAAAAGGAGCGCTATTTAGCCACAAAAATGAAACTCGGATTGAAACCTTTGAGAAATTGCAATCTACCACCACGAAAGATGTTCTTGATGTAAAGGAGAAGGTGATGGTAACACGACATACAAAGAACATGGGAAAATTCAGTTCGGTTACAGTTTCTACTATAGATGAGGAAGAGGATGAAATTGAAGCTGTAAGCTGAAACCTTAAAGTTTAGCTTTTCATTTAACTATTATATATTACCTTACATTTTGTAGCGGGAGGTAGCTGATAGCTACGCCAATAATGCTAGAATCATTGAGAAGCAGCTCCAACGTAAAGGCGGAAAGTACACAGAGATTGGTACAAACACCAAATCGGAGACTTTTCCAATAATCCCAAATAAAAAGTCGAGAGGAACACTTCTAGATATATAAGTGAATTTACAAATAAAACAAAGAGTAAAAATAAATATAATACAGTTCGACCTAGATTTTCTTGGTTACTTAGAATTATTACAGAAAATGAAAAATCCATATATAAATAAAAATAAATATATATAAAATAAAAATCCATAAAAATAATAAGACACATAATAAGAGCTTATATATAAAATTCGAAAATGTTATAATATTATATTATTTTTAAGAAGATTAAAATGCAATTTGCATCTATAAATATAGAGAACTGTAAAGGATACAATCAAACGAAGTTTTGAGCCAATCGCAAAAACACGAATGTCGACGATGTACCAATATGCATCAACAAGCACAGCAATGCTGAGTTAACCATTCCTATATTCACTACATACTCGTGTCGTCTCTCGTGCATTAAATTTACGAATGAGCTTTATTCATGTGCAGATAAAAACAATTTTATTAGTTGCAGTTCACTGATACATATTCATTTGCCTTTTTCATTTAGCTTTTTATTGTATAATTGTCAAAGAATGTTCTTCGAGTAATCGGTTATAATGAATAAGCAAGATACATTCGTATCAGAGATCTGCATGAGTGCACTCACTCCACCAAGCCGCTTGCTATCTTAACACAACTATGAATGTCTGCATGATTCACATTCACAAACTATGAATGTCTGCATGATTCACATTCACAAACTATGAATGTCTGCATGATTCACATTCACAAACTATGAATGTCTGCATGATTCACATTCACAAACTATGAATGCCAGCATGATTCACATTCACAAACTTCAAGTGGTAGAGCCAATTGCGCTTGAATGAGCGAGCACTTGCGATGGCATCTTACACTGGCAAAACTAAGAAAAATTAAATATAGATTCTAACATTTGCTTTTAATAAGAAAATGAGGATTCCTTTATAATATTAAAACATGTCGTTTTGAAGCAAAACACTAAAATTAAAAGTTTTTTTTCAATAAATAAAAAATATTTTTCGTAATTAAATATTACATTTTTTTCAAAAAATAAAAAACCTATAACTTGATTTTAGTTATTGTTAAAACCGAGTCAAAGGAGTACAAAATTTAAGCAGATTGAATATATGTCCCTAGAATTTAAAGCATATGTGACACAAATCTCACGTAAACATTCCAGTTTTTCATTACAAAAATGCTTTCATATGCATACATTTTTTAAGTGCACTTTGAAAACTGGGACTTCGAAGCGTCTTGCTGCGTAAGATAACTGAATGCATAGGTGTAGAATATACAGGCATTTTTTACGGAGATAAGTGAGCCCTTTTCAAAAATAAGACGAATTATCTGTGAACCCGTGTCCCCTCCCTAACTCTACCTGCCTACTTCAGTGCACTTCAAACAAAAGCGATAGCTTTATATTTTTATATTTCAGGCGGCAGTCGACGTCTTCAACTGCTTTTTTGTTCGGCATATTGCATTTTTTGTTATTATTTTATTTATTTATTTTATTTATTTATTATTATTGAATAGGAGTTGCGCTAAGAACTAATTCTTTTATAGCAAACAAAAATTGACACAGGGAATATATATAACAATACAAATAATTTAGAAAACTTAAGTTAAAATAATATAATATACATATAAATTGTTTAATTATTTGATTAATAGGTATTAGATATTAGATGTATAGACGACAGGGGTACAGAAAGGAGAAAAATAGATACAGAATGGAGAAAAATAGGTACAGAAAGGAGAAGGTATGTAATCTCTTGGTTGCAAAGTCGTTGTTTTATGTGTTCAAAAAGTGTTCCCTAGCATGACGCCTGAAAGCTCTCTCTCCCGCTATAGCCTTTAGCCTATTTGGCAGATTGTTCCATAGCTTGACAGTGTTGACGAAAAATAGTCTCCCCGTGCTTAGGTAATTGAACTTTGGAACAATTAGATTGGATAGTCGGTTAGAGCTTCCAAAGGACAATTTTGCAAACAAATAATTAGGAGTTCTCGTATGGATTAGCCTGTGCAAAAAGACACAGTTTCGATAATTAATTAGGTCAAAGAGATCACCACCTATGAGAGCGTGTCTCCGAACACCGAGTCGGTCAAAGCGTCTTAGACCACAAACAAACCTGGTCAAGTTGTTGAATAAGACCCTCAATTTATTCAACGAAACAGAATCAAAGTTACAGTACACTAATTCACTGTATGTTATGATGGGCAGAACGAGTTGCTGAACAATCCTTCTTCTGGTTTCTTCAGGAGGATAACTAGCTGCATAGTGGAAATTACGTAAAATAGCGTACGATTTACTTACAACAGCATTGACATGATCTGTACATGTTAAATTTGAGTTTAAACAAAAACCGAGATTTGTAATTTTAGATACGAATTTGAGAGTCTCGTTTCCTATAAATAACGGCGGAATATTAGTCAAGTTAGAGGCATTACGAAAAACAGGTAAGACAAAAGATTTGGAGACATTGAGTTGAAGACAATTATCACTAGACCAACGGGTAATATTCATAAGATCACTGTTAATTTTGGAACATAGATTGACAATAGATTCGACACTACTAGACATGTATAGCTGCACATCATCCGCATAGGCATGCATGGTCACATAATTTACTGTAGTAAAAATGTCATTTAGGAACATGGAAAATAAAAGAGGTCCCAACACAGAACCCTGGGGAACCCCTGCCTCGACTGGCTTAAAGTCAGAGTAAGCTGAATTAACTTGAACCCTTTGGTATCGCTCACATAGGAAACTGCGTATAAGCGTAGTCGCATTGGAGAAAAATAGAAAATACTTCCTCAGCTTATGGCATAAGAGCGTATGATCAACACTATCAAATGCTTTCGAGAAGTCAAGCAGACAGAGAAGTGTAACATTCTGTTGGTCAAGTGCTACTCTTATGTCATCGGTGATTTTGAGCATAGCTGTAGAGCAGCTGTGCTTTGAGCGAAAGCCGGACTGAAGAGGGCTAAGTAAGTTTTTGTTTGAAATGTGACAATTAATTTGGGATACCATTAACGATTCACAGACTTTGGAGAGAACAGGCAAGATACTTATAGGTCGAAAATCAGACAGGAGAGAAGCAGCAGATTTTTTCGGTACAGGGATAACTGTGGCTAATTTCCACAAGGAAGGAAAAGAGGAAGTAAGGAGAATATGGTTGATAATGGCTGTGAGGGGTGAAATTAAGTAAGGTAGAATTAACTTGACAAATTTTATTGAAATTCTATCAAGACCCACCGAAGGCGATTTGATAGATAAAACTTCTTTGATAACATCAGATTCCGAGACATTCGAGAAATGAAATAACTCGTCTTCATTATCATTGTAAGTTAATTCATCTATATGGGGGGCGTTAGTATAATTGGTCGAAAGGAATTCGCTAAATTCGTTGGGATTTAGGTTAACATTCGTAGACCTTTGACGCCCAAGTCCAATATTTTTTAATCGTCTCCAAAGTTGTTTAGAGCCCAGATTAGGTTTAAACCTAGATACAAAGTACCTCTCTTTTGATTTCTTTACCACTAGAGTGGCAAGGTTACGCGCTCGTTTGTACAAGTCCCAATTCGCTTGTGTAGGATTTCTTTTGAATCTTGTATGGAGCAAATTTTTTTGACTAATGGCAGCTTTAACCTGTGACGAAAACCACGGACATGAATTAGGACTAACATTTATTGTACGAACAGGCACAAAAGAGTCAAACAGAGATTGAATCACATTGACAAAAAACTTGATCTTATCATTAACCAGGAGGGCAGCCCAAAGGGGTGCCCAGTCAATAAGCGCACTTGTGCGAAATAGTTCGTCAGTATTGATAGATTTGTAGTCAAAGAAAGAAAACAAAGTGGGTAGGGAATTATTGCCGAAGCTAATGTCAAAAGAGCAGAAAAGTAAGTCATGGTCAGAGATGAAAGAAATCTGGGTACATAGTAAAGCTAAAGCGGGATCAGAGACCGCAAAATAGTCAAGTAAGCTAGGTTGGACGTTATTACCAAATCGGGTAGGAAGTGATTCGTTCACGATAGAGAGACCTGCAGTAGAGAACAATTCCCGAAGGGATGAAGAATAACAGTCAGTCTGTAAAAGATTGACATTAAAATCGCCACAGATTATTAAATGATTAACTCTTAGTGAGTAGTCAGCTAGAGTGTCAAAAAAATTATGTAAATTAGTATGTTTGTTAGGGTTGTATACACATGAAACAAGTACTTTTGAGACTGAATCAGACACAGAAATAGACAAATACTCGGCATCAGACTCATCAGACATGAATTCTAACTGTGAACGATAAATAGATTTAACATAGATGGCGACTCCACCTCCGCGTCGACCAGGTCTGTCGCAGCGAAATAGTGTATAGTTGTTTATTCTAAGAACAGATTCTTTTAATTCGGGTCGGAACCAGGTTTCAGTCACACAGATAATATCGACGGACGAACACTCGAATAGGCTCCTAACATAATCTAATTTGTGGCCGCTTAGGCTACGAGCATTAAAGTTAACAATATTGAACGCGTTATTTTGTTTACAGAAAATATCGACCAGTAATCTGTTATCATAATCAACACTACCAGCCGTAGGGGAGACAATCATCTGAGCACCATATAGGAAGAGAGGTCAGACAATAAGCCAGGAGAACACAAAACACAATTTACTAAGCATACAAGAGAATTACTAACAACGACAGTGAAGCTAGGAAGTGTGCAGACAAAACAAAAGAATAGATGTAAATGAACAAGAGTGGTAACTAAATGAGAGTAACTGAGAAAAGTAATTGTAAAAAGAGAGTGAAAAAAGTAGGTGAGGAAAAAATATTGGAGCAGGTTGGAGGAAAGAGAGGAGATTAGAAGAGAGTAAAGGTAACAACGAGTTAAGTGAGAATCAGTACAATATACGCATAACAGTTTAAGGTAAAAATGAAGCATTTTAAGTATAAAAAATAAATACATTGCTGACAGTGAGAGAAGTGTGAGACAAATAGCAGAGAAGAAGAATGCGCTCAGTACGAGTAAAAAGAAAATAGAGAAATGAAGGAAAAAAGAAAAATTAGTAAAACTAAGTACAAATTTAATGCAAAAAACTATTAAAACTAAGAAAAATTTAAATTAAACTAGCAGACGTTGAATTTGATTAGCTGTTGGTGGCGTAGTCGATGCTTTCAATGTCCTCCACTAAAATAGGCTCCCCATTAGCGTTGTTTTTTACGAAGACTTTTCCTCCTGCAGTGTAGGCAGCAAATAACTTTTTTTCACGTTTTAATTGGAGTGCATGCCTTAAAACTACACGCCTCGACTTCGTAATGCTCTCATGAACATGAACCCTTCCATCAACATTAAACTCAAGTTCTCTTAGGGTCAAAGCACGGCGTTTTTGTCGACAAAAAGAAGAAATCGCACGTAAGAACAGGATTCGATCACGACTTGAGGGAAACTTCATAATTAATGTCCCACTATTGCGACTATTGTTATTTTTAATTCGGAATGCATCACGCAAAGCAGGAACAGGTTGACAGCTGACGACGTTGCATATTTTCGCATATATAGCTTTAATGTCCTCACCTTGTGAGTAGGGAATACCAGACACAATCACATCCCCAGATATAGACTCATCCTCAAGCTGAGTTAGTCTTTTTCTCAATTCAGCCATATCGATGCCCATAGAGTTGTGATGCATAGTAGTAGCACTCTCAATTGCATCAACCCGAGATTCGAGAGCATGCAACTGCATTTTGATATTACCAACAACAGCATTCAGTTCACCAAATCTCTCCATAATACGCTCCTCAGCCTTTGCAATAGATGAAACAACTTGTTCAATGATGCTCTCACGTAGAGCAGCAAACTTCTGATCGAGTGTCACCATAAACGACGAGTGATCAGAGCGAGTTTCAGCAGATCGTTCAGTTGCGGGGGTGGCGGGGCTTGCCCAGGCACCAGCAATACTAGTGCTGATGATATTGTTGTTGCTACGGGTTGCGCGCTTTGTAGCGCCGCTCAACTGTTTGATGTTTTCAGCGCCAGAATATTTCTCACTGCTTTTCATTGTTAAATTCGATTTGCAAATTATTAACAACTGTTTAAAATATATGGTTATGAGATTAATTTTCACAGCCAAGATAATATTGAATAAAAGTACAACACGTTTAGAGCAGCAAATTAAGTAAAGGAAAAAGAAGCGCGAATTTTACCACCAACTTTAGTGCGTCTACACTCCACGACTCATAACGAGAGAATCCATTTGTTCTCCTTATTTCGTTAATGTGCAGACATTCATAGTTTGTGAATGTGAATCATGCAGACATTCATAGTTTGTGAATGTGAATCATGCAGACATTCATAGTTTGTGAATGTGAATCATGCAGACATTCATAGTTTGTGAATGTGAATCATGCAGACATTCATAGTTTGTGAGTGTGAATCATGCAGACATTCATAAATTCGTGAGTGGCTCACAAGCTCAAATATGGGCATTCATGCAGTTCTCTGATTCGTATATATGAACATTCCACATTAATTTGATAAGTAATGCATTGTGCTGCAGTTTTTGGAGGCATGTAATTCTTTTTTAAATACACAGTATTCGACAATTACATGTATTACACCTTCAGTGATTGCATAAATGAAAATCTAATGCATTATATACTTATCCGTAGGAAAAATATTTGCTTTTGCTTTTAATATTCTGCCATGCATTGCTGAAACGCAATGAGATCGAACCTTTTTGAAACGTTTTATAACCGGTGATGAGAAATGGGTCACGTATGATAATCGGAAGCAAAAAAATCGCAAAAATCGTGGGCAAGGGATGGAGAGCGCTTACAAACGTTCATAAAGCCAGGATTGACGCTGAAAAACATAATGCAGTGTGTATTGTGGGAATGGAAAGGAATCGTCCACCATGAGCTACTTTCGGTTGGTCGAATAATTGATTCTCAACTCTATTGTGAACAACTAGAGAGATTACGCCAGACAATTGAAATAAAACTCCGGAATAAAATTGCTCCTGATGATTCTGGTTTGATTCCAAATAATGTGAATAAAGCCTCCATATTTTATTATCTAATAGAGAGCTGCACAAGATGTCTTGAAACGTACGTCAAGACACAACAAAAATTTCAAGCATTGCACTGCTTGCTTATTTTGCTTTCGAATCAAGACATTGAGTGCCGGAAGCGTGCTAATAGCAAAGCACAACAAAGGCCATAGTATTCATTGCCATTCGTTGCTTTTTTGAACAAAAAGGCAATGCATGACAATTGATAACGCATGGCAACGTAAGGCAACGATTGGTGTTATTAAATTTAAATAATTTAATAATAATTTATATTTAAATAGCGTAAAAACATGAATCTAACTTAACTTAACATTTTTGTTAATGCGCATGTTGCCCGATCACGCAAAAGAATGTGTCGTTCATATAATTGCGCATCGTTGTCGACATCATAGCAGTATTGTTATTTTCAATGTCTTGTTGCCTTCCTCAAGGCACTATTGCCTTTTCTGCTTACAATTCAAGCTATATTGCCTAAACAGAAAAGCAAAGCAACACAATGTCTTGTTCAAAGCAGGTAAGGCAAGGCAGTCACGGCTTGTTCAGGTAATTGCCTTGAATCGTTCGTGTCAAATCCTTCATTTGTACACGACAGTGCGCTGCACTGCAATACTGTGGCTTAGTGCCTATAGCAACTCAAGACATCTTGTGCAGCTCGCTATTGTCTAAAGAGAATATTAGATCTAATTTTGACTACCAAATCTCTTAATCATAATCTTTTTGGTTGTATTTCTCCTATTTCACCATCTAATGCTCATCATACTGCATTACTCTTTAATATTTACTTTTATATAATACATACCATCTACTAAACATTACATTTACTACATCTACGACATTTTTCTAACCTACACACGAAGTGAATGGGTATATTCACTTACTGATTCCGTTTATAACGCATTAAAGGAGGCGTGACAGGTATAGAAAAGTATATATATTCTTGATCAGCGTGAGCTCCTGAGTCGATTTAGCCATGTCCGTCCGTCTGTCTGTCTGTGGAAATCACGATTACAGGAGAACGAATAGAGATATCAATAGAACAATAGAAAATATTAATCAAATTTGGCACGAATGTTGTCTATCAACAGAAACTCATTCGTGTTGAAAATGGGCAAAATTGGACCATTACCATGCCTACTTTTTATAGTGAATATAAATTCATCCATGCTTATAGCTCAATTTCTCAGCTTGTAGAACGAATTTGGGATTGACATTTTGTCCAGAAGTCCACTGCCTCTGACCAAAACAGACTACCACAAATGGGCGTGGTCCGCCCACTAATTAAATAAAACTCGATTACAGGAGAACGAATAGATTTATTTTCATTAAATTTGGCACGATTATTCTCTGTCATCACAGGCTATTTGAGATTAAAAAGGAAAAAAATTAGAACAGTGCCACGCCTAATTTTTAAGTAAACGTGTGTAGGGTATATGAACTTCGGCCAGCCTGAAGTTAACACTCTTTCTGGTTATAAGTAACTTAAGTAATTTCCTTCCGGGTGCTTTCGATTAAAAAAGGTGGTCTACAAATTGCCTTTGTATACAAATGGATTAACAAAATTAAAGAATATTCGTCATAAATTTTTAAGTAAATTTAAAAGTAATCCGGTTTACCAAATTAAATTAATCGCGCGAATTTAATTCCCTAAACAAATTTTTATATAAACAATATATATATTTTGAGTATGGAAAGTAATAGTAAATAGAATTCAGTCCTTTTACAATTTTATTAAATCAAAAAAAGGTTCGACTGATATTCCTACTTCTATGTTCTTCAATACTGAACCGACTTTAAATTTCGACAATTTATTGTTAAACATTGAGGTTCCACTTTTTATGACCTTCAATTTATATCTTCAATCTGGGACTTTTATTGAAAAATGGAAGATTTCACAGGTTCTTCTCATATTAAAATCAGGAAATACGCATTTAGTTCAAAATTATAGATCCATATCTAAATTATCTAATATATCAAAAATATTGGACAGCATTATTAAGAAAATTTACTTTTCGGTAAAATGTGCAATTTATATTCCTCGGCATGGTTTTGTTCAGTGAGCAGCTTTGTGCTATGCTAAATTAATTTTGTGCGAAACTACGCCATTACTAAAAATGCAACGATACACGCAGCAACAACGCATTGAAATTATTAAAATTCACTACAAAAATGGTGAAAATTTTGCAGTCACAGTTCGCAAAACTAAACGCAAAACTAAATTTTTGGGTCGTCGTGAAGCACCTTATCGGACCGCAATACAGAAATTGGTAGAAAAATTCGAGCTGTTGGGACAAGTTAGTGATGTGAAGAATAAAACCCGTGCACGTCGCTCAAGAACAACTGAGAATATATACGACTTTGCAACCAAGAGTTTACCTATCTATTTTTCTCCATTCTGTATTTATTTTTCTCCTTTCTGTACCCCTGTCGTCTATTCATATCTAATACCTATTAATTAAATAATTAAACAATTTATATATATATTATATTATTTTAGCTTAAGTTTTCTAAATTATTTGTTATTGTTATATATATTCCCTGTCAATTTTTTTTGCTATAAAAGAATTAGTTCTTAGCGCAACTCCTATTCAATAATAATAAATAAATAAATAAAAAATATTGCTACTGTAGCCCAAAGTGTTGAGGATAACCCATGTTTGTCCATTCCTCGTCGTTCTTTGGAATCGGAGATGATTAATGATTTATTATGGCCGGAGTTAGATGGTATTAATCTGGACAACGTTTACTTTCAACAAGACGGCGCTACGTGCCACACAAGCAACGAAACCATTGATCTTTTACGGGAAAAGTTTCCTGACCGTGTTATCTCTCGAAGAGGTGATCACAATTGGCCACCGAGATCTTGTGATTTAAGACCTTGCGACTTCTTCCTTTGGGGCCACGTGAAAGATAAGGTCTACGCCAACAGCCCAGCATCGATTCAAGACCTCAAAGATGGACTTCGTGAGGCTATCGAGAACATCGGGCAGCCACTTTGCGATTTGGTTATGGAAAATTTCCTGAAAAGGATATGGTCCTGTAAGCGTGGTCGTGGTAGCCATTTGGCTGATGTTCTTTTTCATTATTAACGGCATACCTTCCTCTTTATTACGAAATAAACATGCGATAATTTATCTCAAAAAATGGCATTTTTCTTTGAATATCAGAATTACACCTCTAATTGGAAAACCCTTTACCTCAAAGAGATTTCCTTCGCAAAAGAAGCTCAAACCAAAGACAATATAATACAAAGATGTCTCACTCGGTACGTTGAAAAATATCAAAAAAATTTCGTTCTGATCTGATAGCTTTTGAGAAACAGCTTTCAATTTTGTTGAGATGCGAGGCACATTATCTCTCGCCTTTTGCATGGGTACATAAATATATAATTCGCGCTCAACACGCAGTGAACACAAGCGGTACGAGAGAGAAGCGAATGTTTGTTTTTGTAAAATAAATTTTTAGAGTTTGTACGAATGTGCAAGAATACCGCTCGCCCGACAACAACAAGTATATGAATGACGACAAAGCATTCTTTACCGAACCAGAAACAGATTTTTTGTGTTTTTATTTTTACTGATGTTTTAGCTCCTTTTTGTGACTTGGTTGATTTTGACTTTGGCTACTATTTTGATAGTGATTTTGGTTTTATATTTGGATAATTTGGCAATTTATTTATTATTTATATTATAATCGGTAATTTGTAATTAATAATAATTAATTAATAATATATTATACAACAATGTATTCATTATACAAACCAAAGTCCAAATTCGCATCGGTTTGAGGAAAATAATGAATGTTATTCTCACAGATTTAGTGTTTTAGATCGTTTGATAACCATATTACACCGTAAGCATAGTTCTTGGTCATATTTCAAAAACAAACAATCAAAAAAATCAAAACTTCAAATACTGAATCATAAATACATAAATGTCTGATAGGCCCTCTGAAAGTTTGTTATGCCATCACTCTTTGTTGTTATAATTAAAATAAGATTTTATACATTCTGATGGCAACTGCATTGATTCTTTACACTCATTTGTAGCAAACGCGCTCTCTTTTGTGCTTACTTTCTTGCAAGTTGCAGCTCTTACTCTCACAACTTAATGTCTTACTCTCACAACCTGATCTCTCGCTCTCACAAAATGTTAATTTTACTCTTCCAAAGCTTCAGATGGGATTTTCCGAAAATCCCAATTGAATTTTAGCTGCTCGGTTGTTTTGTATAGCAGTGAGACATCTTTGCATTATATTGTCTTTGCTCAAACGTTGTTTGATCTTCCCCTCAGTAGTTCCGCCAGCACCGTGATGTGAAAAAGCATCGTAGGCTGAGATGCGTCTTCTGTATATTATTTCCAAGTCAATATTTGAATATCTCTTCTGTTTACTTAAGGTCCGAAGTATAGTTTTGCATTTTCTGTTCGGAGCTCTTATCGAGGCAAATACTTTATTATGTATTTTATTATATGTTATATATATACATTGGTTTACTGATTAAACTTCGAGACAGTTGCCTGACTGTCTACTAATTTTCTTTTCGAAAGTCAAAAAAATATCTTCCAACTTTGACTCATTTACGGAGTAGTCTTCAATTAAACCTCCGTAGTCAAAGAAAAGCTTCTCCATTTTACTGAAAACACTAGACCATGAGACTTTAGAGCTAGTTTCTACGAAGAATGTTAACATTCCCTGTAATAGAAACATCTTTAATAGTGATTTAATAATTATAGTGATATTGCTCACAGCATGATTTTCTCTAAGAGCAGTATGAAGAAAATGAATTTCTACTTGCGTTGTTATTTCGTTAACATTTTCACTTGTATACGGGTCTTTCATCTTAATACTTATTGTAAAACCGATACCATAGCGTTGCTTTAAATCAGGCACACAGCCTAAGCACTTTAGTTGTCCGTCTACCATTATTCCCAAACGATTGCAAAGTTGTTCGCATTCATCCATGCTATAAATAGAAATATTTAGAAAATTACCTAAAAAAAATGTGAAAATGTACCTATGTGATGTAAGTACAACGGTTTTATCACGCTTTTGAAAATTCTGTATACATTTCCAAAGAAATCTTCGTGATACAGGATCGACACCTGTTGTTGGTTCATCTAAAAATACTACTGGCGGGCTTCCAATCTTTCAGAAAAGAAATTTTTGGTTGAATGTTTTTAAACTGCATTTCTATTACAATAAGAAAATACTCGTACACACCATTGCAATTGCTGCATTAATTTTCCGTTTAGTACCGCCAGAATAATATCTTATAAGAATATCACGATATTTCAACAAATCTAATTGAGTTAACCAATACATGACTTCCAAGTGAATATCCGAACCTTTGATACCACGTAATTGTGCCATGTACTTCAGCACTTGATACGAAGTCATCAAACTATTGAAACAATCTTTCTCTGGACAGTATCCAAATAAATATTTATACTGCAAGGAAAATTAATAAATACTAAATAAGTACTTTATTTATTAGAATATACATATAACTAAAGTATATCAATTATTGTTAAACTTAAATTGTATAATATTTAAACCAGAGACTGAAAGTTTTATAACTTTTATCAAAAAAGTCTTTTGAATAAGTGAGTTTTATTTATGTAACCATCAGCGATTGAATCCACTGTACTGTAAGCGGAAAGTTAAACATGGACGAAGAAATGCAATGTTTTGGGCAAGCTTTCCTGTTTTTGGCATTTGTCCTTTCTATCGAATAGAAGGCGTGGTGGATCGATTTTCACAGACATATCGAATAGGAGATGCCACTGAAATGGGAATTTCAACACGACAGCTACCCAAAGCATACCGCAAATTATGTTAAGGACTCCTGTAATTGTAAGGAGGTAAGAGTGCTGACTGGCCGGCTCAGTCAATCGATCTAAATCCGATCGGAAACCCATTTTCAATACTAAAACGTTTCGTAGGTACTAGGCGCTTAAAAAATATGAAGGATTTGGTGACTGCAGTAAAGGAAGAAGGGGGAAACATCCCAAACAGCAGCTAATTGAGTTAATACCTCGAATTTGTTTAGCTGTATAAAAAATAATGGCTTTTATACTAAATATTAGATAAAGTTGCTTAGGTTTTGCACATGATATTTTTGGTTTTCTTTTCATATTTACCGTCATTGGAGAGAAAATTTGTTGTTTTGGATATATAATAAATACAAATTACGAAGTAAATAAATGTAATTTTCTTTGTTATAACTTATATGTTAATAATGTTATAGAATTTTTTTCACTGTCACAGGAAATGTTGCTTATGGTATGCACAATACTGTATTTTCTCTTTCTGGTTTCATTTAATTTTAATTTTAAATGCCCGTTTTAAAATGAACGCGTCATTATTATTTTTTTATTAATCATTTTTTATTAATCATTTTTATTAATCATTATTTTTTCATAGAAAATATTTTAAGTTTAATCTTAAAATATTTTTGGAAGCGTCGGATTCTGTGAATCTATAGAAATGTTATCTAGTTTCAAGTGTGGTGGTAAAATTCGATTTTAGAGATCACTTAATGTTTTTTTAAATTCTACTGCATTTATATACTGCATTTATCTATACTGCATTTATAACGATAGTGAAGTATTAAAACCATACAAGCATTCATAACTTACGTATTATGTATAACTAAAAGTAACTTTCAAATACAGTAGGCATTTGGTTCATAATTTGCATTGAATAAATAAATAAAATACAGATTATTTATTCATGTTTATTAATTTCTCTGACGAAAAACTAGGGCTACACCGGACTTCTAAAACTATATGTTTGGCGATAACTGTACACCAACATTCAATAGAAAGACGGTTACTTTACTACATATACAGCATAAAGGATGGCTAAACGTACTAGAAAACGTGAACATATTCAAACAACAAATATTTGACGAGCGAATAATATAATAATATGTAAATATATACTCGATGCTCTAAACTAACTCAATAGTAGGCAAAACGAAAACAAGGGAAGAACTATAAAATCGCATAAACTTACCTACCTATAGAAAGATACCATAAGGCAATAGACGACCGCATAATAAACTTGAACCTCAGAAACAGTTAAAACAACAATTAGGAGTAAAAACCAAAAATTTGGAAACTTTGACCTGGTCGCACATAAAGTAAATGTCCACTGTCCAGTACCACTGGATATGTTCCATTAACATACTTACAAACTCAATTTTGTTGATTCATTCAACTTGACTCATTTCATTCTACAAAAATTAACACAGGAATTACACAATCTTAATATCTAACCAGACGAAAAAACACCGAGAATGGCACAACGCCGAATCCGGTTTGTCTACAAACCTTGATAAGGAATGACGCAATTCTTTCCAAAAGCCATGAAAATAATGTTTCATTGTAACAGAAAATAAGATTCTGCTCTTTTTTAAAAATGAATATTTAACAGTGTACTTGTATATACAATAGGTATGCTGAAATAAAGGAAAATTACCTGGTTTTTATTTTTGAGAATATCTAATCCGAATATCTTAATGGAACCTGAAGATATGGTAATATTGGCTGTTAGCAGTTGAAATGATGTTGTTTTACCAGCCCCATTTACACCGAGTAATCCGAAACATTCTTGTTTTTTCACTGTAAAACTTAAACCGCTTACAGCTATTTTGTGACCATATAACTTCAGCAACTCGTGCACTATAAGCGGGTACTGACTTTCTCTGTTGTCTAATAGACGGAAAAAGTATGTGAACGCAGATTTAAATTGTTGTACAAGTATTTACGTTAAAAAGATTGCATTACCTTTAAATATATTTTCAACTTTACATTTTTCTTGGTGCACCGAAACCATCTGTTCACGATTTGTAGACACATCATTTGGCTTTAGAGATGAACTACAATTATAACAACTAAAAAGATTTTTCAGATCTTGACGCTTTTCTATATTTTCCCAACAATAAATAAAAAAGGCCTGTAAAGGAAAAATATAAATATTATAATATTATAAATATTAATTTATTATAAATTATGTATATTATTATAAATTAATTTTAATAAGTAACATTATCTCCAAATTGATTACGTATGTACAAACATGGTAATATGTGAGATATCATTATAGTCAATATCCCGTAGACACAATAATGGGAATACGTAACACATTTTCGAAAATATGACACAATTTACAATAGCGCACTTCGACCTATTGATCTATTGTATCCCCTTCAATAATCTTGTGCGTCTCCTAATCCCAGTTTTTCGAGGAACCTCAATATGCCAAACGGGTCTAATCCTATGAGTTTTTGCATCACAGGATAGTACGAACTCAAGTGCTTATCCTCCTGCGTGTAATGGCCTCGCATTCAGAGAGCAAGTGTTGCGGGGTCTCACTTCCGTTACCGTAGAAGCGGCATTCGTCCGTTGTTTCAATTCCTAGTTTCTTGAGGTGACCCCTACGTCTACAATGAACGGTGAGAATTCCGGTTAGTATTCTCTTAAGTTGTTCTTAGAAAAGTCAAGAACCGAGTTTTGCCCTTTTTGGATTGAATCCACCAAAAAGTAGATTAGTCTGTCTGATACCGAGAGTGTTATTCCAGTTGGCACCTCCTCCCTTATGCTCTTCTCCGCTAATGTATGTGGGTCACTGCCAAAGTATGGCTCCGGCACTACAAATGTGATGCTAGCAACTTTTCTAACCAACTCGTTACCTACTATCCGTGTATATCCGAGAACCCAAAGTATTTTCAGCTTGTTTACTCTTCCTAGACCATTAAGTTTTTTAGACATTCCCATACTAGTCTTGATGAACACTCATACTATGCCAGTGCCTTAATAGCTACTTGGCTATCTGACATTATCACAATGCTCTGTGCCTTAACATTCCGCCTTAGATTGAGGTCAGTACAAATGTTTATTGCCAGGACCGCCTGGAAGATGCTGGATGGTTTCCCCCATAGATTTCCCTTGCATTAAGCGAGGTCCCGCAACTCCTGCCCCTAGACCTACAGGTGTTTTAGAGTCATCTGTAAACCACTTGTGGCTGTACACCCCAACGTGGTATTTGAAGCAGTCTTCGTAGCAATTATATTGCTACCACCCAATCTCTGTCTTGCAAAGCGATAGAACGGTTTTGATGCTGATTGCTTTATTTCAAGGTGTAAGGGAGTCAAGTCTAGCAGTGCTTCCAACACCACTGTTGGGTAGATTCTCATTGCCCTGTGATGATCAAGCAGGCGAGTCTCTATAGTTTGGTTAGGGAATACCTTACCGTTAGCTGTTTACATTACCGTATGTGATTATGGGTATAATAATCGCAGTGCACATCCAGCGTATAATCCGCGGGTTCAAGCCCCATTTCCTGCCGGCTAGATTCCAGCATATTTGTAATGACTTGTTAGCTTTGCTCATTACCATCTCAGTATGTGCCTTCCAGAGTAACTGGAAATCCAAGACATGTAGATCTAGATCATCATGAACATCATCTAGAAGTGGAGAGAGAACTCCTCCTCGTGGGAATGCTTTAGTGGTGAGCAGTGTTTTGGATGTATCATCCTTGTACTTTTTATATATTATATGATCCCTATAACCTCCACCTGTGCAAAATCTTTTAGCAAAAAAGTGGCAGGTAAATTTCTGCTAAAAAGGTGAAAAAAACCTATGTAATTTTTTACAACCTATTATAAAAGAGGGTACAAAAATGACAATAAAAAAGCTTTGGTTTTTTAAATTTATTTTGGCTAAAGAATCTTGGAATACACAAATTGGAGGTTTGGGTTTTTTTAAATTTATTTTTTCTTTAGTATTTCGTTGAACCTTGTTAGGTTTCCGATTCCTTCGTCGCAGCACACTTCATTTAAAGTGAATAAAGTTAAATTCGTAAATCCGACGCGAATTTATCAGATACAAACCAAAATACGAATTTAAATTCGTGCATAATTAGCAGTGCCAAGGTAAGGTGTCACTCAGATTTACTTATTCGTTTAGTAAAACATATAATCTGTGCACAGGCAAATATGTGGCGTCAGTGGCCAATTTTTGACTACCCAGTGTATCTCCAGAAGCAACTTATTGTTCAACGAAAAATATAACTTCGACAATCGTTGTACACAGTTCGAAAGGCCGATAAGCCCTACACAGGCAAGTATGTGGCATCATTGGTAAATTTTTTTCACATAGAAAAATTGGACACGGACGCCACATGGCGTCCTACCTGTGCATGGCTAAAGTTTCGGAAGTATCGGAATATCGTTTCTTCGTACTTCTTTAAACTGTCGGCTTTGTCAGAGAATATGGCATTCTGCCAATCCGAAACTGTCCATTTGCTCCTTGGCTTATTTTAAACGTATTTTCTTCGTAGCCGTTGTTAAAAACGCCTCCTTATTTGCCTAGCAGTTTGGAACCGATTGCGAATATACATTCGTTCCAAAGCTCGAATCTTCCCGCGGAGTGTCTTTTGCCACTTCCACTTCCGGTTTTCCTTTGTACACCCCGATATCGTGAACTTTTATTAAAAAAGTCTGAACTTTTGTTACTCTCATTTCTTTGAGAAAATCTTATATACGAATAATTTTCTCCATTGAGTATTAATATATGGCCTTTTTTCTCTTTGCTCAATACGATATTTTAATAATCTTACAAATTACTTCCGATGATTTTTCTCTGTTTTCTCAAATTTTTGAGACATTGTTCTTTTTATAACAGAAAAATGTATAATCATGTAAAAATTATACTTTTTATACCCTACACACGAAGTGAGAGGGTATATTCACTTACTGCTTCCGTTTATAACGCATTAAAGGAGGCGTGACAGGTATAGAAAAGTATATATATTCCTGATCAGCGTGACCTCCTGAGTCGATTTAGCCATGTCCGTCCGTCTGTCTGTTTGTCTGTCTGTCTGTAGAAATTACGATTACAGGAGAACGAATAGAGATATTTTAATCAACCTTACTATTTGGGAACCTTACTATGTAAATATATCGTATATAAAACGTAAAAATCTACATATTCATTGCCATTTTTATCATAAAATTTTGTTTGTTAAACGTATCAATCCCAATTTGCCCTTTGAGAATTCAGATTTTATATACATGAGTCTGATTTATGTATAAAACACAACGCAGCTTCAGCATCAAAACCAAATTCAAGCCGAACCTTATGGGCGGCTTCGAAATAGATTTTCATATGGTTTTAAAAATTTTCGCTCAAAAGTGTTGTCTACGTTTTATCATAAAAATATGTTTCATTCCAAAAATTCCAACGAAAGCCATATGATTTTCACAGCAATAAAAATCTGTTTACTTTAAAAATTTTTATTATATTTCAGCAGGCAAAATAATCACCTTTGAAGAAAAATTAATAACAGACAGTAGACATGAATGTATTTTCAATTAAAACAAGCCCCATAATATGGGGCAGTGCCCCAATTATAAGTAGTTCGACAATCATTTTAAGATTTTTTCTAAAATTTCATTTTAAATTTAAAATTTCTAATTTATTTTTTTTTTGTAAACGTAAACAAACAATAACAGCTGTTGGTGCCTGAAGCAGAAGCTTTGCATTTGCGATTTCCATAGAACGCATTTCCTAATTACAATTAATTCTGAGTTCCTTAAAATTTTTCAGTTTCTTCAAAAAACGTAAACGAATTTAACTTCAGCTCCGAATGAAATTACGAGGACAATCCCAAAAGTAAGGTCTATGGTTTTTTAGATACACAAAGAAATATTTACTTTCAATAAATGTTATTTACAAGTAAAGCTTCGATATTTATTTATCTATTTTTCGATATAGGCCTCAAACACAACACAGCTTCAGATTCAACTTTTTCGGAACAAAATACAAAGCTTCAGCTTCAGGCATCAACAGCTGTTATTGTTTGTTTACGTTTACAAAAAAAAAAATAAATTAGAAATTTTATGCACAAAAAAATAAAAATATCTTAAAATTATTGTCAAACTACTTATAATTGGGGTACTGGTCCATATTATGGGGCTTGTTTTAATTGAAATGGACATGATTCCAAGCATTTCTGGTATTAATTTTTTTTCAAAGCTCATTATTTTGCCTGCTGAAATATAATAAAAATAGTTGAAGTAAACAATTTTTATTGCTGTCAAAATCATATTGTTTTTTTTTTGGAATTTTTGAAAAGAAACATATTTTTATGATAAAACGTAGACAACACTTTTGAGGGGAAATTTTTGAAGCCATACGAAAATCTATTTTAAGGCCGCCTCAGGTTTTTTTTTGTTCCCATAAGATTTTGCTTGTGCTCGTTTTTGAAGCTGAAGCTGCATTGTATTTTATACAATAATCCAAGACGAATATAATCAATAATATTATCAATAAAACCAAGACCTCAGTCTCCGACGTCCTCAGCGCTTTGGAATCCTTACTTTTGAGATTACTCTCGTAATTTGTCATTATTAACAAATTTGCTAAAAATGTAAAAACAATAGTCAGACTAAGAAATTTTTTAAACTTGAATGAATGAATGCTGGATGAAATTTATATAAACATTTCATTTGTAACTATTTTTTCTCCATGCTAAGGTTCTACAGAAGTAGTTGGACCTCTACAACGGTTTACAGCAGAAAATTCTGCTTCAGGGTATTTCTTTTTAATTAAAAGCAACTAGAAACAACTGTGGTAACTAAAAGTTTTGTACTCTATAGAAAGAATTTAAAAAAAATTATAAACAATTAAAAGATGTGTCAAATTATGATCTCTCAAATTAGAAGGCGTGGACAGGGTAAAATTATAATTTTCAAAAAAAAATTAGGAAATTATTAAAATGAATTATACATATTATTTTATACATATCTTACCGTTGCAACAAGAAAAACTATAATCGCATTTAAAAAAAAGTATCCAACATATAGACGTTCTTGGATTTGTCCATGATCCACAAGTGAATTGCGTCTATAGATTAAAAAGTTTTCATTTATTATCCTTAACTGATGATTCAAATTAAAATCCGGCAGTATGGACAAGAGTGAAATTGTGAGTTCGTGATTCTTCATTGCATGAATATTACCAGAAGTGATGAGGGGAATTATGGCTAAAATGATGTTCAAAAAGTAATCGTTAAATGGATATAGTATACATACATATATGAAATATTCCATAAATTTTCTTACCAGATATAATAAGCATAAAAAGTAGGTAAGTTGATAGTGTTGATAAGCAGCGAAAGGCATTAGCCAAAAAGTATAAAATTGGCAGATAGCTTAAGCCGTAAAACACAACCGACATCATTATTAAGACAAGTTCACTTATGGAGTACAATCCAAGGGGCATAACAAAGCCTTGAAAGATGCCCAAAATCACACAGATGAGTAGATGTAAGGCAAAATCAAAGATGCCTATAGAAAGCCAGTACTTGGAGCGTGGAATAGGTTGCAGGTTGTTAAAGCCTGACTTGTGCTCGTTGAATGGCAATGAAACGTATAAAGACATATACAAGAATAAACCTATGAATAGAATGTTTTATTCTTATTTAATTATGGTGAAGGTAAGGGTCAAGCAATCTTTTAGAGTTGCAGTTAGTGTAGCTCGCATTTATTCTACAAATAAATAATCTTTATTGTTTAGAAATGTTGATTTCAAAAATAAATTCATTTTAATTTCATTCATAAATTTCATTATGATGGGGTTTTTTAAAATGCATGCCGTGTCACAACAGAATATTAACACTTACCAATGGGGAAAATTACAGCATAATGTTCTAAGCGTGCAGGGCTTACGTCATTTAAAATCCTGAAAAACTTGTGTTACAATTTCATAAAACATTATACAAATTGAGCTCACCTTTTTACTGGAACATAAATAGTAATAATTTCGTTTTCCTTATTAGTTTTCATTTTGAAAATTGTGCTATCTATCAAATTCACGAGAATTACTGAACTGTGGTAAATATTTCCGGAAAAATATATGTTAAATTCAACTTTCCCATTTTCAGAAACCGAAATTTCAATTGCTCCAATGACATTTTGTAGAAAGAACGCCAAATCATTTTGTTGTATTCGAATTAATTCTAAAACAGAACAAATTAAATAAAACAATATCGAATTATAATAAATATGTACATATATTAATATAATTTTTAAGTAAAAGGTAAAAACTTTTTAATTCTTTCCTGATACCCGTTCTGTATTCAGAGAGGGTGCTTCTGAGAACAAAAATCGACACCTAAGACACTAGCACTCCGTTTGTCACCAAATCAAAATTGTAAAGAAATTAAATTCGTCTCAAGACTCATTATCTTTTATTTCTCAAGGAAATCGCAATATACTCACAAAACACAAAGGTTGGTGAAAGGTTTATTAATTACACTAGCCTACAAATTAACATTTTTTGTTGTAACGGGCTGTTTGACCACATATTCTAAAGCATTTTGGTCCGCTGATTCCAAAAATAATAAAATAAAAAAAATGAACGAGCCGTTTTCGAGATAATCGTTTTAGAAATTTTTGGCGACTTTATGCTAAATGCTATTAAATTAAAGAGGAAGGATGCAAAATGTCCAACCTATCGATATAAAAAATAAAAAGGGTAAAAAAGTTTCGGAAACATATTATATATTTACATACAGATATCTAGCAGTTCTTTGTCTTTTGTCTTAAAAAATTTCCTCTTTTGAAGTTGCGATTTCAGCAAAAGCTTTTAAACTATTTTTCGGATTTCAAAGTAATGTTAGCAAAAAATATGCGTGCATCCTTCCTCTTTAATTTAATCTTAGTTGTAATCGAATCGGTTACATATGTCAGCTGTAGTAGCTCTTCAAGAGGATGGACCTTAACGTAAAGTGGCCAAAAATTTCAAAAACGATTATCTCGAAAACCGCTCTTTTAATTAACCCCTACACCTTAATGTAAGGGTATATTCACTTTGTCACGAAATGTGTAACACATATAAATAGAGACGATAGGTATAGAAAAGTATATATTCTTGATCAGCGTGACCTTGTTGAGCAGAAAAGACACGCGCAACTTGGATGTTTAATAGCGACTGACTTTATTCAATAGTAATATAATATGTATAACATAAGAAGAGTATAAAGGAAAAGTAATGACAGGAGTTGCCAGACCGATATTAATTCACAATACTTCCCTTTAATATCATAGCTGGCAAAACTCATTAAACTAACAATAATTCATTTCATTAAAACTAACATAATTCAAGCAATATAGTTTTCTATTACTTTAAACCTAGTTTGGCATTCATATGTTCATTTTTAGCAGCTGCTATACCTTTTGTTAATCCGTCTGCCAACATCTCGCTAGTAGAAATGTACTCCAGCTTTAGCGATTTATCTTCAAGCTTTTCTCGTATGAATTTCACTTTGATGTCCACATGCTTAGTTCGTGGGGAAAAGTTGTTGTTACGAACGATCTGAATTGCACTCTTGTTGTCGCAATAAAGTGTTGTTGATTTTCTAAAGCCAGGAACCAACTCCTTTTCTAAACGATTCAACCAAATCGTTTCTTGCATCGCACCCACGATTGACATTAACTCTGCTTCGGTTGAAGATAATGCAACCGTCCGCTGCCTATGTGTTGACCAAGATATAGCTCCTCCCTGCATCAGAAACACGTAACCGGATGTTGAACGTCTCTCGTCAAGATCTCCTGCCCAATCAGCATCGCAAAACCCAGTAAGATCCTCTGCTCCTTTCATGTAAACGATGCCTTTATCAAGAGTACCCTTCAAATAACGCATCACACGCTTTACAGCAACCCAATGAGCTTTTCCAGGATTTTGAGAAAAACGACTTAGCAAATTGACTGCAAAGCTGATGTCAGGCCGTGTGTTTTGTGCTGCATACAGAAGACAACCAATTGCTTCCATATATGGAACGTTTTCCATCTCTTTTACTGTTTCTTCGGTCTGTGGACACATTTCAGCCGTTAACTTTTGTGATAAGTCGAGTGGAGTGGATACAGCGTTACAATCATCCATTCCAAAACGGTTTAGTACACTGGAAATATATTCAGACTGATCAAGTTTAATTAGTTTTTTTACCTCATCACGTTGAACTCGCATGCCAAGCACGGAAGACGCCGAACCCATGTCTTTCATTTTAAATTTTAAAGACAACTTGTTGCTAATATGCTGCGTAGCCTTTTTGTCATTCGAAAACACCAACACATCGTCGACATATATCGCTACGTATACCATACTTCTTTCGTTTACGCTATAATATATGCATTGGTCAACATCGCTTCTGACAAGTCCAAGGCTGATGAGTTCCATGTTTAGTTTATCATTCCAAACTTTACTCGCTTGCTTGAGACCATACAAGGACTTAATTAAACGACAAACTCGACCTGAACCGTCATCATAGCCCTCGGGCTGTTTCATGTAGACTTCTTCTTGAAGCTCACCATTTAAAAATGCAGTTACAGCATCTAATTGATGCACCGACAAGTCATATTTTGCCGCCATGGCAAACAAGAAACGTAGTGAGTTATATCTGACTACCGGTGAAAAGGTTTCCGAATAGTCAATGCCTGGTTTCTGCGAGCAACCCTTGACAACAAGTCTTGCTTTATATCGTACAAGCTCACCATCAGCACCGCGCTTAATTTTAAATACCCATTTCGAATTTATGGCTCTTTTACCTTGAGGTATCGTTGTAAGCACCCAAGTATTGTTTGATTTAAGAGAATCCATCTCCTCTTCCATTGCGCATTTCCAAGCGCCCGATTCTGCACTATTCAGTGCTTCATCAACACTAGTTGGGTCGTCTATTCCACACACTGCGCTGAACAACAAATTAATTTTTGCTTTATTTGCAATACGTTCAGAACGACGAACTGAACACTCTTTTTTATTGTTTCGCACCTCGCTTTTATCAGAAATATCGCACTCACTGTCAGAAGATTTACTGGCATCTGACAATTCCATCTCGTCACTTTTATCAGGAGTTTCATACTCACTATCAGAAGATTTGTTGGCACTTGACAATTCCAGCTCGTCTGCTTCCTCTGAATTGTCAATGTCATACACCTCATTTTCTTCGGTAATATGAGCAATCAAATTAGGTTCCATAGACTGGATCAAATTGCTTGTATTTTCTAAAAAAGTAACATCACGACTCACAATTAACTTGTAATCCGATTTTCGAAGAAGTCGATATGCTTTTGATACAGTGCAATATCCTACAAAGATGCACTCTTCTGATTTCGCATCAAGCTTCAAACGTTTTTGTTTCGGTATATGTACCATTGCGGTGCAACCAAATATGCGTAAATGTTTTAAGTTCGGTTTTACCCCAGTCCACATTTCTTCTGGACTTTTATTGTTGTTTCTACAAGGGACACGATTTACTAAATATGCTGCCGTATTCGCAGCTTCAGCCCAAAATATATTACCGAGACCAGAATCCACTAACATGCACCTGACACGCTCTATCAACGTACGGTTCATGCGCTCAGCTACGCCGTTTTGTTCGGGCGTATAAGGAGCGGTTTTCTGATGAACAATACCACAGTCGCGCAAAAATGTTGTCAATTGTTTGTTGCAATACTCTGTGCCATTATCTGTTCTGATAACTTTAATTTTACGGCCACACTGATTCTCGACTTCACTTTTAAAATGCTTAAATCTTTCAAATACATCAGATTTTCGTACGATCGGTATTGCAAAAACTTTTCTAGAGTAATCATCCACAAATATTAACAAAAATCTCGCACCGCCGAATGACTTCGTACTGATTGGACCAAGAACGTCAGAATGAATAATATCTAATACATTTTCCGCACGAGTTCCAGCTGATTTATTAGTTGTTCTTGTTTGCTTACCTTTACAGCAGACAATGCATTTTTCTTCCCTTGGTTCTCTGTAATTAACACCAACTGTTGAATTCTGAACTTGCGTCATTCTTTCTTTGCAAATGTGTGCCAACCTACGATGCCAAAGCTCAAAACTCTCAATCGTTAACATTGCTTTTCCAACTGGAGTCTTTTCGCAGTCCAATTTATACAACCCATTATCTGCATGCGCCGTCGCAATTAATGTGCCATTTTGATCAAAAATATTACACACATTGCCTTGAAATACAACCTTTTTATTTTTCTGTGCTATTTGCCACACGGATAATAGATTTGCACACAGGCTCGGTACATATTCAACGTCTTGAATATTTGTTGCAATTTTTCGTTTGTTTACATTCAGCACAAGGTTGACATCGCCTGCGCTCTTCACACCAACTCGCTCTTTGTTTGCCAAAATTACTTCGTTATGCTGTGCCGCTCTTTCCTTCGAAAGCAAATGCTGAATATTCGTCATGTGTGAAGTTGCACCTGAGTCAATGTACCACACATTTTCGCTACTGTGTGAGTGAAAACACGAGTCTGCCAACAGCGTGTTCGAAGCCATCGCTGTCCTGTTTTTACTTTCGTACTCAGCAGCTTTCTTTGACTGTGAATTTTTGCGGCATTCCTTACGCATGTGGCCTTCTTGACCACAGTTGAAACACCGAAAACTTTTCTTGTTAGAATTCTTACCATTCCTTTTCTGTTGAAAATGCTTTGAATATAAAGCATTGCCCGTGGAATCTTTGCTGCAATCAAATTTAACATCTTGCAACAACAAGCTCTTAACGTTATCTACAGTTAATTTTGCTTTAGAATTTTCCACAGCCATGACGAGTGCTTGATACTCGTTAGGCAACCCAGCAAGCAATAATGAAGCCACCAATTCGTCACCTATGTTCAAACCTGCAGTTTGCAACTTTATTGAAGTCATGACCATCTCGTTGACATAATCCTGCACGGATTGGAACTGCTCCAGCTTCAGCTGTACTAGCTTTTTTAAAAGCTCCACTTTACGAGTCAAGCCGTGGTCCTCGTAAGCTAACACCAAAGAATCCCATGCGTTCTTTGCACTTTGAGCGTTTGCTATGTGCGAAAAATTATTCGGCTCGACCATGAGCGTAATCTCTGCTAGTGCCCGTTCATTGACTTCACAATCCTTGACAGAAGAGTTTTCAGACAATCCACTTTCCGTAATCTTCCAGCAACCTTTTAGAATTAGGTAGGACTTTGCATTTCTCCTCCATACATCAAAATTTTCACGACCGCGAAGCCTTTCAAAAGGAAAACTGATTGTACCGGTCGCCATTTTAACTTTCTAATTAGTGACTGGGCCCATAACCTGTTGAGCAGAAAAGACACGCGCAACTTGGATGTTTAATAGCGACTGACTTTATTCAATAGTAATATAATATGTATAACATAAGAAGAGTATAAAGGAAAAGTAATGACAGGAGTTGCCAGACCGATATTAATTCACAATAGACCTCCTGAGTCGATTTAGCCATGTCCGTCCGTCTGTCTGTCTGTCAGACATATGTCAGCTGTAGTAGCTCTTTAAGTGGATGGGCCTTAACGTAAAGTCGCCAAAAATTTCAAAAACGATTATCTCGAAAACGGCTCGTTTCATTTTTTTTATTTTATCATTTTTGGAATCAGCGGACCAAAATCCTTTAGAATATGTGGTCAAGCAGCCCGTTACAAAATGGCTGTCGGCCAGTGTTATTATTGTTGATAACATACAAAAGCAGTTATAGTGGTACCCATTCGCGAGCCACTCACAAGGTATTTACATGTATCTTAACTAGCTGGTTACCCGCGACTTCGTTGCGCATTGTAGAGTAGTGGGCGATGGTATAGTGTGAATATGTGTATCTAATTTTTCAATGTATATATGAAACATATAATTTTCAGATTTTATCACCCATCATTTGCAATTTTCGCTAGATGTTTGTTACTTATTTTTGTATAAGAATATACACATATAACGGATTCTTACTTCGTTATAATGTTTCCGGCACTCACTCTGAATTAAATCCTCGATGATTTCCAATATCGCTATATTGAATAAATTTTGATCAAAAGCATTGAAAGCAGCTCCTACTGAGATTAACAGCCTTATCATGTATTTTTAAACGCAAATTCAAACGCAATGCGTTTCAAATGGTATGATCAAACTTTTTCGAGTAGAATGCGTTTGAGTTTCGAGGAGAAACACAAAGATAAACAAACTTTACGTAGTCTTGCAGACTTTCCCTGTTTGCAGAGCACAAAGAGTTACCATGTATGAAGCATTTTTTACTTTTCTCGGAAACTACAAAACATAGATCCTTCCGGTTTGAAGCATTCTCTTCAGAATTGATTAGAGAATTTTATGGCCGGAAAAAAAATTTATACTTAATACCGTAATTTTAAAAAAAATGGTGACCAAAAATTTTTTTTCGGAATTTTTTTTCCAAATTTTAACTTTGACACTTATTTTCTCAAAAACTGTTTGACATAGGAACCTAATTTAAAAAGGGTATTAAGAAGCGGATATTTGGCTTTGAAAATCAGCAAGCAAAAGTTATCTGGATCTAACCATTATTTTTTAATATTTTTTTTCCGATTTTAAGTCGGATTTTTATAAAATGGCCCCTCCCGTCTAAACGGGGGGAAATTGACCCCCCCCCTCCCATGCGATTTTTTTCTTGTCTCGACCCAACCTACACGCCCTGATCTTCTGTCCCCTCTTATGCGAAACACCCTGTATAATGAACAGGTTTATGACGAACTACGCATGAAAAAAGTTTTTCTGGATCTTTTGGAGAAGGTAGCGCCGTGCATAAAAAAAATTGTATGATCCACTGTTCAGAATCACACCAAATGCGAGCATTTTGCAATCGTCTGGTTTGAGAGACAATTTCCACGAAATAGTTCATCCATCATGCCAAACATACACAGTGAAGTCTGCAAAGCATGTAAATTACCAACAAAACTACGTTTGCGTTTGGTTTCGCGTTTCGATTGCGTTTGAGAGGTTTACAGATGTTTCTTTCTCAATTCTTTGAAAAATACGAAAAGCCCAAAACAAAACGCGAAAAGATACATGATAAGTCTGTAAGATTTTTGGTTTTGTGTGAAGTTTTTATGGGCATTAAAATCATTGCAACGCCCATTTAAACCATTTACAGGTCGACCTTTTATAAAATAGCTTACGTCCATCCCCATGGCTTAAGGGGTTCCTCATGTAAAAGGGTTCAGCTGTGAACCCTTATAGTTTCCTCATTACGGCGACTGAAATCATTGCCACCCCCATTTCAACCATTTAGATGTAAACATTTTATAAAATAGATAGCATATGTGCATCCCTATGGCTCAAAGTATCTCCATATAAAATTTCGTCAAAATCGGTGCAGCAGTTTAGCCGTGAAAAGGTAACAGACAGACAGACTTTCGCATTTACTATTTATATTAGTATGGATAACGGTAATCATATCGAGCACGCTAGCTCGTTATTCAGCAATTGTTATGTATAAAACACAACGCAGCTTTAGCTTCAGCTTTTTCGACGGCTTTTTTGAAGTCGGAACAAAATGAAAAGCTTCAGCTTCAGGCATCAACAGCTGTTATTATTTATTTACGTTTACAAAAAACAAAATAAATTAGAAATTTTATGCACAGAAAAATAAAAATATCTTAAAATTATTGACAAACTTCTTATAATTAGGGCACAGGTCCATATTATGGGGCTTGTTTTAATTGAAAATGGACATGGGTCCACGAATTTCTGGTATTAATTTTTTTTCAAGTTCATTATTTTGCCTGCTGAAATATAATAAAAATGTTTGAAGTGAAAAAAATTTTATTGCTGTCAAAATCATATTGTTTTTGTTGGAATTTTTGAAAGGAAACATAGTTTTATGATAAAACGTAGACAACACTTTTGAGGGGAAATTTTTGAAGCCATACGAAAATCTATTTTGAGGCCGCCTCAGGCTTCTTTTTGTTCTCATAAGATTTTGCTTGTATTCGTTTTTGAAGCTGAGGCTGAAGCCGCATTGTGTTTTATACATTAAGTTTTCACATGTATTTTGATATTGTAAATTTAACGAGTTGCCGAATTAACGAAAATCAAATTACAATGCTGACAATAATTTTCATGTTAATTTTTTTGAAATTCTTTTCTGTTTCTGTTGTGTTCCTCGAAAGTAGGTAATATAAAGTTTTATTTTATACTTAGAAAATATGCTGCTCCCCCCTCACAACGTAATCACGTAGACTGCGATTCACTTAACATCAAATATCTTAATAATAATGTGCAATAATTGGTAGTTGGACTTGACGGCATCTACTGCACTCTTATTAGATTGCAAATTACGGATTTACAACCATTTATAACCCACATTATAATAGTATATTTATAACCTCAAAATTTACGGATACTTGGAAATTCACTAAGGTGATTCCTATTGCAAAATTCGACAGTGAGTTTCAGTCTATCTCTATTCTTCCTTTTCTATATGAAGTATTTGAGAACGTAGCTTTTAACAAAGTATCCGAGTTTTGCGCGGAATATATGTAGGTTCGGTTAGGTTGTAGGTAGTTTCAGATAACCTATCAGGCTTCAGATGTAGGCGTGGTTGTATCACTGCTTTAATTATTATTATAAAGGTTTTGTGATTGAATATTAAGGATAATAGTGACTTTTCTAGTTTTACTTGATCATTGCACTATATACTCAGCAGTTCATTTAATTGTCATATCCCGCCAACAAAAGACATATAGTATGGCATAATAAGCTTGTCTCCCAGTACCTTAATATAAAGGGCGGTATACACTAGGGTTACATCCTGGGGTTGATTTTTGCAGAAAGCGGCTAAAAATCTGTAACTTTAGAATGCATGGGAATACTTTAATGCGGTTTTTTTAAGAGCTATAAACCCTTTCTGATGGAAAAAAAATTGCCAGTAACAGCGGTCCTCCTGATAGACAACGGTCCTTCTCATTCATGTGAGGTAGTGCTCAAGACCGAAGATGGAAACATAATTGCAATGTTTAAGCCGCAGTTGTGAATTTTGTAAATGAGTCGTATTTTTATTCCCTACACACGGAGTGAATATACCCATATTCACTTACTGCTTCCGTTTGTAACGCATTAAAGGAGGCGTGACAAGTATAGAAAAGTATATATATTCTTGATCAGAGTGACCTCCTGAGTCGATTTAGCCATGTCCGTCCGTCCGTCTGTCTGTCTGTAGAAATCACGATTACAAGAGAACGAATAGAGAAATATATTTATCAAACTTGGCACGAATATTGTTTATCATTAGAAACTCAGTGGTATAGAAAATGGGCAAAATCGGACCATTACCATGCCTACTTTTTATAGTGAATATAAATTCATCCATGCTTATAGCTCAATTTCTCAGCTTGTAGAACGAATTTGGGGTTGAAATTTTGTCCAGAAGTCCACTGTCTCTGGCCAAAAAAGACTACCACAAATGGGCGTGGTCCGCCCACTAATTAAATAAAACTCGATTACAGGAGAACGAATACAGATATTTTCATCAAATTTGGCACGAATATTCTCTGTCATCACAGGTTATTTGAGAATTAAACGGAAAAAATTAGACCATTGCCACGCCTAATTTTTAAGTAAACGTGTGTAGGATATATGAACTTCGGCCAGGCCGAAGTTAACACTCTTTCTGGTTTATTTTTGATTAAGGTTAATCACACATTACCGTTCAGAAGTGGAATGAAGATATTTATATAGATGACCTGTCTGAAAATGAACTAAGTGAAGACACAGATAATGATGATTGCATCCCGGATGAAAACGTTAAAAAAGGCAAACCAAACGAGGCAATCGAAATAATTAACAGAGCTTTAGATTGGGTTGAAAATGAGAACGCGGATCAAAACGACAGCAGCAAAAAATTACAGATTTTTTTTAAGTTTAGCAAGATTGCGAGAAGGTCTCTGAATACCTCGTACATATTATCGATTAAATGAAGAGTTGAGCGAAGGATTTAACTTCCTTTTATTAAAGAAATTATTTGTTGAAATCGTAATAAAGCGATTACAAAACATAAGAATGACCCTTTTTTGTCTTATCGTCGGACTCTCACAAACTTGAACAAATTCATAAAGGTGAACACCCGTGGTTTTAATTAGTTCACGTTATCCAATGTGCACTGTACTTCGACGAGGAAAATCGAATGATATCGACAAGAATAAGTAAAGATTTAATATGAATCCAGTTTTTATTGAATTCTGTTGATGAAAAAATGTTCCTTTATTGTTTGTTGAGAAATCATCATCATTTGCGAACCATGTAATTCATATAAAATTATTTGCAAACGACGAGCTTATACAGGGTGTTTCGCATAAGAGGGGACAAAAGACTTGGGTTGGGATTGGGATGGTAAGTCGGATTTTTATAAAATGGCCCCACCCGTCTAAACGGGGGGAAATTGGACCCCCTCCAATACGATTTTTTTCTTGTCTCGACCCAACCTACACGCCCTAGTCGTTTGTCCCCTCTTATGCGAAACACCCTGTACAGGAAATATTGTACAGTAAGACCCCGCTTAACGCTGTTTCGGTTTAGCGCTCTTGTTTGTTTGTGCGCAGCGCCAGCTTTCCAAATACATATGTACATAACATATCCGAAACAGTTTACAATAAGACCCCGCTTAACGCTGTTTCGTTTAGCGCTGTTTCGGTTTAGCGCTGATCTGACTGACTAAGAATTTTATTTGTTTTTATAAGTATATTCGTTTATATTGTTTTTATATTTGTAAGAAATAAATGCTTGGTTCTTATTTTTATTATAAAAACATATAGATATTTTATAAAAAAAAACATAATCATTAAATTTAATAACTAACCAATTTTCTATCCATCTTCCCCTAACCCCATTTTGTACTATTTACATATTAAGATAGCCTCGTTTAGCGCTGTTTCGCATTACGCTCTACTTGATGGAACGTATCCCCCGCGTTAAGCGCGGTCTTACTGTACATAAAAAGACACCGACAGAGATCGCTGATGAGGAACGTTGGCATGTTCCGAAATAGCTATGCGATCTGCCAGTCAAGTTGGTTCAAATCCTGTTTTAAATGAAACGCTGAGCCGGAAAAATATGGGTAGTGTACATATATACATACATACATATATACATCACGCATACAATATAAAACATATATTAACATTTTTCAGCGTTTAGAAATATGCAAATTAAATAATTGATTTGCAATACATATAATTGGGCAATTCACAGTTTACCCTCATAAATTATGAGATACTAAGTTATGACTTTGAACTTTATAAAGTGTTAAAAATTTTCCTAATACATACCTGCGAGTGTTGTAATCGTGCTAGCATAGATTTTCGTACAAACCAACAACAAATTTTCTTATGACAGTCATAAATTGTTTAAACTTATGACATTTTATGACTTATGACGACTTATGAGGGTAACTGTGAATTGCCTAAATATAATATAATAATAATATACATATGTATTTGTACCCCTTTATCCAGAAATAAACGTTCTAATATTTCATTTATTTTCATATAAATCTTTTTAGCAATACGAAAAACATTAAACAATGCGATGACAACATCCATTTACAATTTTTAAAATATCTATTACCTTTGAATCTGTTACCTGCCAATATTACCTAAGATTTTTGAAAGGTTATTTCACATTTCACATTAATTCAATAGATATTGTGAGGTACAGCTCTATATCCCTCCCTGTTGTGTATATTTAAGCCGTTTCTAAAAACTTTTAACATAAGAAGATAGCAAGAAGATAGATAAAAGATTTTACTTTGTCTCGTAAAAAATGATTTGGCTTCCACAGACACAACTTGAGCATGAAAATCTGTTATGGATTTTTAGAGGAAAGCTCCTCTGTGTGAAAATATAAATTCGATTATGTCGAATTCTGGTTTTTTCAAGTTATACTTTAAAAAGGTTAAGATTTTCTTCTATTTTGGTCTATTTTTGAAAATATTTTTTTTAAAAAACTTTTGCATAAAGGTGTATATATTAATGGAGCATAATGGATGCTTAAAATTAAAATATGCCAAGGTATTATTATATTTATTTATTCAGCCTACCGATAAGTTGATCTTACTTACTATTACAAAAATCTTAAGCTACATACATTAATTAATTGAATAGCCTAAAAAGATTTAATTTGAAACGGTTTTCAGGGAAACCAAAATCCAAAGCATGAGCAAAATTGTTGCATAAGGAAATGCACCAGTTGATAGGTTCGGCTGCAGCATAGTTTGTTCTGTGGAAGCTAGCGTTCAGTAGCAAGCTTCCAAACCATAAAAACGCTTGGCTTGGAAGAGCAAACGACCAGAATCCAAACCCGGAAGAATTGTATTGAGAACGATTTTCTTCCGCGTATTGAGATTGCTTATATCGCAATTTATATATTGCGAAATAACGAAAATTGTGACACACGTCATACTGACCCACCTTAGTTCGGTCGACGGGTGCGTCAACCGAGCTAACGTGGAAACAAGAACAGATTACAAAGTCGAAAAAGAATCTTATAGCAACGAAGTCGCGTTAAAAGTAGTGTCAAGTTAAAAGCAGTGTTAAGAGTAAAATTAATGTCTATACTAAGAAACTAAAAAGAAAATACAAAGGACCCGAAAATAAACGAGTGTTAATTGGAA
This sequence comes from Myopa tessellatipennis, assembly GCA_943737955.2. Classification (NCBI taxonomy): domain Eukaryota; kingdom Metazoa; phylum Arthropoda; class Insecta; order Diptera; family Conopidae; genus Myopa; species Myopa tessellatipennis. The sequence goes on along the minus strand of OX031316.1, from coordinate 49,950,516 downwards.
GTCCAGAAGACGATCAGCTCCTAAATTTAGAAGACTCCCCAACGCTCACCACAACACGAGCATCGTAACCGGACCTTCCGATCAGGGCATCTTATTAAGTGCATATCTTGTGAAGTTTTTTTTTTAACTCTTTCAATGCGATTTGAGCGTTCGCCATAGAAAGGATTCCAAATAATTGAGCCTTCAATTATGCTGCGAACTAAAGCCACATAAAGTGATTTAATTGTCAGATTTAATTGTTTAATCTTAACACACGATTTGGACACAATATAGTCAATATGATTTTTAAAACTAAAATCCGACTTGAATATAACACCTAGATCTTTCATCTCATGCTTGGGTTTTAATTGAATGTTGTTAAGTGAATAATCATGGAAGATGCTTTTAGAAGCATTTCTTTTTTTATGAAAACGCGAAAGATCATCTTGAAGTTTCTGACAATCTGATGGTTGATGGTTACTTTTAGAAAAAGCTCAACGTCATCCGCGAAGATTAAGTATTTGAAAAATTTAAAACAATTTGGTAAATCTTTTATAAAAATTATAAATAGCAAAGGCCCACAATGAGTGCCTCGGAGAATGCCAGTATTTCGGAGGTCGTAGAACCAATTTTTACAAATGGTTTCCGATTTGATAAGAAACTCGTAAAAAATTTTAATAGATTATCAGATAAACCAAACTTACTCATTTTTAAAAGTAAAATGTTGTGATAAACTTTATCAAAAGCTTTTAAAAAATCCGTAAAAAAAAAAAAACAATATGTACATAGTAAAGTACAATAAGTACAAGTAAAAGACCATATTGGAAGTCACACATCACATCATTCACATGATCATACAATTCGACCTCAATGATGTAGTGAAATAGTTTAGCAAATGTGGCTTGCTTGACAATGGCTCCGTAGTTTTTATATCACAACGATCCCGAGATTTGAAAATGGGAAGTATTTATAAAACATATTTTCCAAGAATCTATGAAAAGACCAAGTTAGGTTAAACAAACAGGTAATTGGCACAACAATTGAGTCAACACAATGTTTTAAAAACATTGGAGGAAAACCGCGACGTATAAATTTAAAACTCGACTTCAGGTCGAGATGTATAGCCAAAACTACATATGAAGTAATATCGAGATGTTTTTAATATTTTTTAAATTGGCTAATCGGGAATTGGACCAAAGATGTTTATCTCTTAGAATTATTGGTTTTCTAGGAACATTATTAGAAGATGCATGGGAAAACTTGGCACAAATGAAGTTATATACATACTTCATTTGGGTCATGAGTTTAAACCGACCAATCAGCGACCCTTAATACCTTATTTATCTTTACAAAGTCACCTTTTGAAAAGTCAATCTGATCACAAAAAATGATTATAGTATGCTTATAAATTATAAAATTCTCAACTGGGAAGTTTTACCCCACCCGCCGTATTCACCAGACTTAGCTCCTTCTGATTATCACCTGTTCCGGTCGATGGCACATGGTCTGTCTGAGCAGCGCTTCACATCATATGAAGACACCAAAAATTGGGTAGATTTGTGGATAGGGTCAAAAGATGTAGAGTGTTTTCGACGGGGTATCCGAATGTTGCCAGAAAGATGGGGAAAAGTAGTGGCAAATGATGGAAAATACTTTGAATAGAACGTAATGTACTGTTCCTTCACAATAAATTCCTAACTTTTTATAAAAAACCGAGGAAACTTATTTGTACACCTAATAAATTTAATGTAAGTGTTTTATTTTTTGAAAATGGCGTTAGGAAATAATCAATTACCATTGTTTCAATATCAGATTTTATATTAAGAGGTAATAAATTATTTTCATCATCATTCCCACTGAATATTACCTAAATTACAGTCGCCTAAAGCAATACAGTGGTCAACAGAATTCAGCGAAGCGACTTGTGATAAACGACACGTTGTGTTGGCGTGTGATAAAACGACTTAACGGAAAGGGGCCAAATTTCTCTGTTAAAAACTTTGTTGAAAAGAAGTACCTAACTAAAAATTGGCGAATCTTAGTTTAGTCACGACCGCATCTTTCTTAATAAGCTTAAAACTGACACGAGGAATAAGCCTTGACACGTGAATGTATTTCATTTCATGCACCACCTTAAGAGCTAGCTACTGCAGTTCCAACAATACACTTCTTCATGTTCTTCGTATGAGTTTTCCGTCTTGCAGTTCTTTTGCATATCGTGACCCAGTCACTCTTAGCAGCCCTATCACCGATTGCATCCATAAACTTATCGTTTCCATATAGTGGGAGAGTAGGTGAAGCAACGGACGGCAAAATTTTTGATACATTATCGATTCGAATAACGGGCAGCCTCTCCTTTCATTTCTATGTGGTATCTAAATAAGGAAACTAGATTTATGTATGTATCCAAGCAACGACGTCAGAGTTTACAGTCCAGATCACTTTTTCTGCATTTCTCTCAACTGATAAGAGGTCAAGTTAAGTTTATTAAGTAAAGATGAATCGAATAATGCGACACATGAATTATAAGCCATAATAAATTTGGCGAGTTAATTAAAGTTTTAAAAGACTAACTGGTATATCAGCACAATGAGTATGAAAAACACGACCGCAAAACGATGTCCATTGAATGCAATCTTTCTTATTATCAACACTATTAATTACGGTTTTACATTTCCCGCACAAAATTGAGTTACCTACAACGCACGAATAGAAGCACGTCCGATCGATACAACAACTCAGCTCTGATTGACTCTATATAAGGAAAACCAGAACATGTCTTTAGAAATCCACAATATTTTTATTGGTTAAATTATTAAAGTGGATACTCAAATGCTTGCGTCTCTAGATTCTACTTATCTACTTTCCTATAAGCTAACCAATTTTAAAATCGGTGATAGTGAAAAAAATTGGGCGCCTTCTGCAAAAATCAAAAAAAAAATTCCTTTTTCAGATGCCAAGAAAGTTAACAAAACACCAATGGGTTTCCTACCAAAACCTACCTTCCTAGGTAAACCTACTTTCAAAAATAACCCCGATTAGTAGACAAGCAAGCAATTTCGTAAAACTTACTTAATTGTCTGTTACGGAAAAGGCAAAAAAAGTTCTCAAAATTTTCACGTTGAGCCCCCACAGCACTGTACCTAAAACCTCTGTGTAATTAAAAAAACCGCATTAAAAAATCGGAATCCTTTCAAAAGTTACACATTTTTGTCCGATGGATTTCTATTCTGAACATTCATACCACTCGCCACAGGTAGAAACATTCATATCATTCGTCGCAGGTGAATAGGGATGATACTTAGGAATTTTAAATATGAACTCATGTGTGTCTAAAGTACGAGGGTAATTCTAAAAGTAAAATTCGTTCTAGATCCGGTCTAGAACGAGCAAACGTTGTTATAGTTTTATTTAACCCTTAAACGGGAATTGATGCATATAGGAATCGTCTTAAAAATGCTCTCTAAATTCACTAGGTTGATGCAAACTTAATTATTCACTGGACATAATCTCTTAAAATTAATCAATTAAAACTTCTAAAACGTTCTTTGGTTTACTGTTAAATTATAAATAAATATAAAACACGGGTAAACTGAAAAAATATTTTTTTGCGAATTTATCATTTTTGGCATATGTTTGAACCAAAATTATTTGTACAAAACACACAAAAATCTTACAATAAAATTATAAATTTACAAGATTGATGAGTGTTTTAGCGAATTGCATTTAAAATTTTAATATAATTATTATACTTTAGTAGCAGCGGTAATAAATAAAGACGATTCATATATGCATCAGTGCGCATAGCGTCATACCAAAGACCAAAAAATAGGCGTGGTCGTGCACCGATTTTGCCCATTTTCAATATCAACCTGCACACCACAATGTTTATGAAAAATTTCATCACGATATCTTCACCGGTTCTCCTGTGATCGTGATTTCAACAGACAGACAGACGGACGGACATGGCTAAATCGACTCAGGAGGTCACACTGATCAAGAATATATATACTTTTCTATACCTATCGTCTCTATTTCTATGCGTTACACAGTGAATATACCCTTACCTTAAGGTGTAGGGTATAAAAATCGAAGAATAAAAATTCTTCCACCATTTCAATTTTGAAATTCTAGAAGTGTGCATCTGTTGTGAATTAAAAAAAATAAAAAATATGTTGGGAAAAGGTTAAGCTCCGAAGAAATTGCATATATTTTGGCTCATATTCATTCGGACAGCGATATTGAAGCAATTAACACTGACCGTATACCGATCTCAGATGAGGATTTGACCGAAATTACGAATGATTTATTTCTTCATGATCATAAGACTGACGACATTGCTGCCGAGCCCTCTCCCCACCCACATCAACTGAAACATTTCGGGTACCTTCAAAAAGTCAATTGGAAAGGCTCTTGTGGAAAAGAAAAAATTTGATAACTGAAAAAAAAATTTCCCGATGTAATCGGAGATTACAATAAGCATATGGGTGGAGTAGAACTGATGGACAGTTTCATTGGAAGTTATAGGATCACCATCAAATCGAGGAAATGGTACATACGAATATTTCATCACCTTTTGGATATGACCTGTATCAACTCTTGGCTTCTATATAAAAAGGCATGTCAATTAAAGGGTGTTATTATAAACAATCAGGCGGATTTTAGATTCGACTTAGCACAAATTTTCCCCCTTATTCAGAGTCACTTTTAGCTGTCGTCGTCGTCTAAAACAGCTGTTTGTCGTCTTTTTCTATTCACAGAGACGACGAGGTGTCTTAGCTAAGCATGGTGTCGTGTGTTACGTAGTTTAGAGGTGAACAAAAACCTATTCACAGAGACGACAAACACCGACATGATCTGTCAAATATGACGACAGCCTCTTAGGTGTCGTCTCTTGCTAAAAATGAAATATTTTGTAGGTTATTGTTACTTTTTAAATTATATTTATCTTTTATGATTTTTTTATGTTATATTTATATTTTTATTGTATTATAAAATAAATAAATATATATTATATAATGTTATTTTGAAAAACTGTTTTTTTCTGGAGAAAATGGGTATATTTTCGCGAAGAAAAATTTTTCTTTTCTACTTTGTTTATTTCCGATTTATAGAGCTTTGTTAAAAATCGTTGCTTCCCATTCTTGTGATCCTTGAAACATCCTTTAACAATACACACGAAGTATTGAATTGTGAATATGGATAAATAATATGGATATAAAATAAAAGGTAAACCAATAAAGTTTTTAAACAAATAATAAATAATTACAACAATTTTTGTTAAATATTTTATTAATTCTTAAGATTTAGCGTACAATTTACGACATCGATATAATTTGAAGTTTTGGTGCGGGACATAGAATGGAATAATTTTAGAATTAGCTAGAGGTGCCCCTGTTTTTAGCTCCAACCCAATATAGGGTGAACAGGAATGGGAGCGGCTTGTTAAACTCCAACGGCCCTCCCGTTAATACCTTAAATGAATGAATATGGTAATTAGTTTAACATTTCAATTGTCACATTTGCACTTTCTTACATATGTTACAATTATGAAGGATATACATATATATGTTACAATTAATATGAAGAGATTTCAAATCACGTACTAAAATTAAGCTGGGGCAAGTTTATGCAGATAGCGGCTATATGAGGTAGTTCCAGTAGCACTCCAGAAAATTATCAGATTTGGAAATTATACATTCACTAAAAAACAGGCACTTGATAAACATAACTCAAAATTTTGCACATTGTAATTGTTTAGAATTCCCGATTGTTTACAATTCTACAGTGTTGCAAATTTTCAACAGAAAAACCAATGTTAATATATTTTGGTGTAACTTAAATGACGAAAATACAATAGAAAAATAAAATAAATATTCCTCTCATAAACTCCTAAGATTATTCTTTATTTTTACTACCGTTATAAATCTAATTTCGCGAAAAAAATCTATTTTTTAAGAATTTTATTATTTCAACATAAACACCACAGTAAAATTTTTGTATTGTAACTCTAAAAATGCCAGCTAGTACACAAACCAACTGTCATAAATGAGCCCAACGTAAATTGAGGTGAGCACGACGTAAGAGCTAGTCACCTTTCAAAAAGTGACTCTGTGAATACGTCTTCCACTCAGGTGACTTTTTGACGACGACGTCCGACTCACTCCAAGTGACTCTCTGAATAAGGGGGTTTGTGTCGAATTGATATTGCTGGCAAGCGTGGCAGAAAACCAAATCGTTCTTCACCATCGGTTGCAAGCCAACATGACGCAAAAAGGAAAAAGTCGATTACAGCTCAACCTATTCCGCCTATTGACGTACGTCACGATGGTACATCCCACTTTCCAGAAGTGGTAAGCAATCGGCCACGATGCAAACTGTTTAGAACAGACCTTTATAAAAAGTACAAAATGTAATACAGCTTTATGTATAAATATAGATAAAAACTGCTTTTTACAGATTCATTCTATATGAAAATAACCAAATTTAATATTAATTAATAAATAATATTACATTACTTATAAAATAAAAGAAATAAATAATTAATAAACAAATTAAAATTAATAAAGAAATTAAACTCACAAAAAAATATTTTTCATGTACCAGCAGGTTTTATGCGCTTGCGGGCAGTGATTCATATTTGAATCAACTAGTTTTTTTAAAAATTTAGCAATAAAATAAAAAAATTAAGAAAAACTAAGTATACTACTGTTTTCAGGAGTGACTAAATAACCCACATTAATTTTTTTATTCAAATCGGAGATGTTGCCCGTTTAAGGGTTAAACAGTAAGGTCAAGTTAATGATGGAACGCTTTCATTTCGTTAATGTGCGTCGATCGGGTTTTGTTGGTTCCCTGTTGTCGTAACCGAGCAATGACGGGCGATATAAACCCCAAAAGGGTGTATGGCCCGCTGTACTTAGGGGCCAGTTTAGCGTCAAGCTCATTGATGGTCTTAGAGGCATGCTTTTGTTTTACCAGTACTAGTTGGGCAACCTGGGGTGAGCAGTTTCGAAGGTTGTAATATCGAGCTTGGTCCTTTGCGACTCTGGTTAGACTATGTTTTACTATGGTGTTTATCTCTTGCAATCGCTGTTCATTGGATTCTCGGTGATCCCCCCGGTGACCTCGTCGTACAATGCTCCCGGTAGTCGTGGCTCTCTGCCTTGTGTTATGAATGCCGGTTGATTCAGATACGCTGGTGTTAATGGCGAGGGATCAGCAGAAAATCGTCCCAATTCTTATGCTCGTTTTGGGTCACATGGATAATTAATAAACAAATTAAAATTAATAAAGAAATTAAACACACAAAAAAATATTTTTCATGTACAAGCAGGTTTTTATGCGCTTGCGGGCAGTGATTCATATTTGAATCCACTAGTTTTTTTAAAAATATGATCGCCTTCACCGTTCGATTCGATCTCTTCGTAGGATTTTCCTGTGGCATGTATGGGTCAGTGGATTGTTGTCGCACTCCGATGAATGTCAAAAATATTCGGCTGTTGAGTTGGGTCCCGTTGTCGCTAAGAAACACCTTGGGGACTCCAAATCTAGTTAGGATACGTTCTCTAAACGCCTTTATTAGTGTTTCCCTTATAGCTCGGCGGAGGTGAAGCAGCTCGACCCACTTCTAGAATCGGTCGTGGAATACTGCTGTCCATACTGTTTCCACGTTTCGAACGCGGTAGTGGTCCGGCAAAACCCGCACATAGCACTGCCTATGGTTCCTCGGGATTTTTCCTTTTTGGTTTCCTTTACAGCGTTGGAATGAATCGCATTTTCGGACGTAGCTGCTGATATCTCAAAACATTCCCGACCAGTAGTACCGTTTGGCGAATCGGTTGATCGTTTTCCTGATGCCCAGATGGCCGGCAGTGGGACTGTCGTGGTCCTCTTTGAGACTCTGCTTCGCAATGGTGTGAGCGGCTTGTAACCGACGGAATACTTCTGACAAATTTTTCATATGGTCCTCTAGTGTGGCGTCGGTGACAACTATATCGTCCAAAAATGCGAAGAAAAACGGTTCCGATTCTGGGGCAGAGTGTTGGCCGAACGGCATCATCCACCATTGAAGCAGCCCCCGTCCTGGCGCTGTGAAGGCGGTATATTTTTTGGTATTGGGCCTCCCTAGGGATTCGGCAATAGCCGTCCTTAAGGTCCAAACTGCTTACGTATCGTGCATTTTGTAGATTATCCAGTATGTGGATAATTTCTAGCAGAGGATATGCGTCTGGCGATGATCTACTATTAAGTTGCCTGTAGGCAATACATAGCCTCCATGTACCCGTTTTTTCTTTACTAGAACAACTGGGCACCTCCGCACTGATTATAGCTTGCATCGCTAGATTTTTGATGGGGCGATAATCGTTCATTATTATCCGGGGTCCCGTCAATATGGCAAACCCCCTCCATCCCATCGAATTGCCGGAACTGCGTGGCCAAGAAATTGGGATGGTTATTTTGGACTTACCTAACTTTATGAAAGATCATTCCAAGAAGTACATCGTGCGTTGCGTTTTCATAACGGGGAATCTGGCCTTACTTTTGACATTGCCGAACTGAACACTTGTGGCAATCGCTGGTTGTAGAATCTGCACATATCCATCGACTAATATTACACAGACTCTGACTGGTACTGATTCCGCATGCGCTCCTAGTTCGCGAACCACCTTCTGGCTGATTAAACTGGCGGTGGCTCCTGTGTTAATGGCAGCTGATGTTACCATGACGCCTAGAGAGAACCAAACCTCCAACAAAATAGAACCTGTCTGTTTCTCCAGGCCGTTCGATTGTTCTGTTTGTTGATGGCACCGTTGCTTCCTGGGATCGCTCTTCACCCGGTGTTTGCTTGACTTGTCGAATGTGTTCTCCCTTTGGTTCTATTTTCGAAGCGTGACCACATTCCCTCATGCGAATATTTTCTAAGTAGTAAAATCTTTTCGTCGGATGTATTGTTGGTAATCAGGAAAATATTTCGGAAAATATGCTCGAGTTTTTGCTGCTCGCTGAAACCAGCGTGCGTCATCAGGTCTTGTATTGACAGTACAAAAGCTTTAAACGGTTCTTTTGCTCTTTGAAGTCTGCCTCTAATATCTTCCTCAGGCGGGTCAGGCGTAAATGTCCTTGAATTCACTCTAAGTATGCCAGTGGGCGTTGTTGTTGCGAAACCATATGAGGGCGTCCTCTTTCAATAACTCTGGCATCATACGAGGTATGGTGTTCAGTTCAATATCGTATGCTTCTGCCAGCTCTTCCACACCAAACCAGCTCTTTCTGGTTTGGTGAAAGGGATGGGTTCCTTGGATCCATGGTACTTTAGGGACCATTTCCATACAAGTTCTATTATGTGAAGTCCGAGAGTCAGCCAATGTTGTTACTTTTGGTTCTCGATGACCCTCCGTTTCGGTTGCTATAGATGTGGGTAGCATTTTGCCCAACGTCGGGCCTAGATGCGGGCCGGCGATGCTCTTTCTCGGCTTCCTGCAGCAGTCTTTCGTGTATTATTTGTTGTTTATAAAAGTTGCTTTCATAATTTCTCTACGGTGCCGATTGCTTCCAAGTTGAATTGCCTAGCATAAGCCACTAAGCCTTCCTTTTTCAGGAAATACATCCAGGTGGTGGTATTCATGTTTGGTGATTTTTGTTAATTGGTTCTCTATTGTTTATTGTTTTTTCCCCCGACAGCTCTTATATTCTTTATAATAACCTAAGATCGTATCTGTCACTGGTTGCACTGTTCTCTTACTGAATCACTTATTATGTTTATTTATACTCTAAATTTCGTTATAATTTATTTCGCTTTTACTTAATTCTTGTTTTAACTGTATTTTTTTAGTTCTCTTAACCTTCAATATATTCGCGTTTCTTTTTGACGCGCGATTCAATTGAACATGGATAAATGTTCAAGCTTTGAAATTATGTAAACACTATTAAAGAAAACATTTGCTTGTATTTCTAAGATAAAAGACCTTACTTAGGATACGCCCTCGTATCAGGCAAACAACAACAGTTGCAAATTTCAAAAATTATTTAATAAAACCTTAGGAATTTCGTTACCTTTAGCCAGCGAATCTTCTAATAATGTAAGCTCCTTAGCTTCTATACCATTATTTTTTATGAAATCTTTTAAATTAGCTGCAATATTTTTACTGAAATTGTTTTGATTGTCTGTCTGTCTGATATATATGACCCCATCTTTAATTTGCTGTAAATTAAGCTCGATCGCACTTTCATGCTTAAATACGGACGTCGAAACCATTAACAATATGGCTAATCCAGCGCTTAAAAATGGCAACGACAGCTGTAATTATATTAATGTAATTAAATATATATTGAATTCAATACTAAGAGTTTATTATATTTACCACAATCGACGTATAAAATATATCATTGCGCAGATATATGAATTTTTTGTAGCATATTGCGAAGAACTCTTGTAAAAATGTTATGGACCCTAATTCTAAAGGCTCATATGGTATACTAGAATTTTCTATAAAATTTCCTGGCGAATCTACTTGATCCATTGGAACGGCACAACTGAAAAAATTGGCAGCGTGATGAATTTATTAAAGATATTAGAATTATTGATTAAAGATGATAGAATTGAAATTAAATATAAAAAACAATTACTTCAAAAATACATCTTCCAACGAGGTATCGGAAACGGCGATAGAGTTAATTCCCAAGGTATTTTGATTTTCTTCGAGACGCTGAAGAATGTCGCTATAAATGCTTCTATCCGAGTAGGGCAAGCTAACCAAAACAGTAGGTGGCACGATATTCTAATCATATGCATTAAATAAGAAAAATTATTCCATCAGTTTGGTCCAGTTATCTAAATTTATTAGTGTTACAGTGGTGTAAGTTCTAAGTGGTGGGATGTAGAAAAAACAGCACACCAGCTTTGAAGATATGCTAAAATATATACAGGGTATTTCGCATAAGAGGGGACAAAAGGCTAGGGCGTGTAGGTTGGGTCGAGACAAGAAAAAATTCGTATGGGAGGGGGTCAATTTCCCTCCGTGGACGGGGGGGGGGATTTTATAAAAATCCCACTTAACATCGGAAAAAATACTGGTTAGATCTAGATAACTTTTGCTTGCTGATTTTCAAAGCCAAGTATCCGCTTCTTAATATCCTTTTTACATTACGTTTCCGTCAAACAGTTTTTGAGAAAATTAATGCCAAAGTTAAAATTTGGAATAAAATTCCGAAAAAACGTTTTTGGTCCCAATTCCCTCTAATCAATTCTAGAGGGAATGCTTCAAACCGGAAGGACCAAAACCAAAAAATTTTTTTTTATCGTACCACCAATTTATACTATTATGTAGTTAATATTCTTACCATAACTACTGCAGAAGGTGAAGTTTCTTGTATAAAAGACATTGTTGCGTTCTCACTAAATAATTCGTTAGTTCGAAGTTTTAAGATATATCCGTTGCCAATCTTGCGTTTCAGTTCTAAAGGCGAACCCGTGCATTCTAACCGTCCTTTTGCCAAAATTGAAATAGTATCTCCCAATACTTCTGCTTCTTCCATATGATGTGTTGTTACTAAAACAGCCTTCGTCTTTCGAAGCTCTAACAAGACGTCCCACAGATCACGACGTGACTGAATATCTAAACCTGACGAGGGTTCATCCAATATCACGATTCTGCATTAGTATTCTTGTCAAGTAGAGACTTTAATAAGATATGAATAGGTGTTACCTTGTATCTCCGGATATTGCAATTCCTAATGAAAGCCTACGTTTCATTCCACCAGAAAGATTTCTTCCATATTCATTTTTTTTTTCTGAGAGTTTAAGAAGCTTCAGCATCTGTTCAGCTAAAATAGACGCTTCTCTGTTTGACATACCTCGCAACTTATAAAGAATTAAAAAAGCAACATACTTTTTTTTCCTTACATGATGTTTGTTGTATATTACCTGAGCGAAAAATACTAGGTGTTGCTTGCACGTCATGTAATGTATAAATATGCTATGTTGTGGGCAGTACCCAATGAGGTGACGGTAAGTGCTCACATTACGTTCGCTACAAACTAATATTTTTCCAGAATCCTTTGGTATAGATCCTACAAAAGAAGGTAAATAAATTTTGAACTTGTATACTTAACATATCCTATACTATACATCTACCTAATTGTATACAATATTATCATATCCTATATACCATGTATATACGTAAGATGTACCATACGTGCCGCTACAGGGCCATGGGTGGAACGTTTAAAGGGTTTGTATAAAAGCATTCATTACGAATGATGTATTGTATTTTCGCAAGATAATTAATACAAAAATGAAAATTATATTATAACATATACTAAAAATTTTTCCTTTAACTTTTATACTAACTTTCAATGGTAACAGAACTTACGACACGACTAAATACATAAAGTCAGGGGAACGTTAGCTAACGAATGTTAGTTAGTTAGTCGGCCTATAAAAATGCCCATCAAAACGATTGTAAAAATTTGTAATAAACGCTATCTTCATTTCGCCATACATTTTCACCACGAGCCTAATTACTGCTTCCCATCATTTCGGCATCCTGTTTAATCCTTTTCTGAGTAGTTCTATTTTGGACTAGGCATCTTGTAAATGTTTCCAGAAAGTCTGTGTAGATGTTGGGGCCACTTTTCGTATCTGTGGGTCTAGTTCTTCCCATAAAACATCAATGGGATTCAGGTCGTGGCTTTGGAGAGCACGGGTCATAATTGAAATTTTGTTTTCGCGTTCCAATTGTTTTAAAATATCATGGCAGATTTCGAATTGTGTTTGGATTAATTATCTTGTTAGAAAAGTTTTTTTAGAATAGCTGGATTCCATATGAAAATTAAATTTCAATATACCGTTCTTCATAAGTGCATGAAGTTAAATTCGTAAGTCCGACGAGAATTTAACAAAGACACACACCAAAATACGAATTTAAATTCGTGCTTAATTAGCAGTACCAAGGTAAGGTGTCTCTCAGACTTACTTATTCGTTTAAAATTCGGTTAATCGAAAGGTCACTATATCAGCTACCTACTCCTGAAGCATTTTTCATAAACTTCGAAAATTTTTTGTTCCCGAAAAACATAACTTGGACAAACGTTGTGTACAGTTCGAAAGGCCACTACTTATATACAATATAGCCTTGGTACTACTAATTACGAAATTCCTACTAAACACGAATTCCAATTCTTATTTTGGATTGTGTCTTTGCTAAATCCGTGTCGCATTTGCGAATTTAACTTCAAGTAGTTGTTCTTTACTAAGTATGCCATCTATTTTGACGAAATCGCTTACAGATTTGTTCCCAAAACAGCTCCAAACCATAAGAAATCCTCCATGTTTTACCGTAATATGCAGAACTCAAGCGCTCGTTCTCCGAATACCTCAAAATTAAACTCGTCGGCTCAGAGTACTTTTTTCCAGTCTTCCAACGTCCAACCGAATACTGCTTCAGAACGAGCTGAATTTATTTCAGTTGTAATTTTTGGTGCTGTTTTGGTTCTTTGGACCTTGCTTATTTTGCATACAAACTTCCGCTGGTGTAGTTTTTCCAATCTTCTGCTGGTGTGTCTTCAGTGTTTTTAAATTTTTTAATATTGTAGTACACGGTTCTTCGGTTTAACGTCAAAAGCTTTGCTATTTCTGGGTTGCTTTTTCAGGTGATATAAAGGGACAATATTAAAGCGCGCGTTTCAGCAATAACTCTTTTCTCCCGACATTTTTTAAAATGTTTGCAAAATTCTTTGAACACAATTGATATTCTTTGAAAATCGACTCTTTTCTGAATGAAAGTTAAATGCAGTATGGGAAAAAAAAAAATTGAGAACATTAAAATGCCTATAATTGCCTGCATTCGTTTTTCCTAATGATCGTTGTAAAAATGTTTATACTCTACACCTTAAGATTATTGGTATATTCACTTTGTCACAAAATGTGTAACGCATAGAAATAGGGACGATAGGTATAGAAAAGTATATATATTCTTGATCAGCGTCACAGCCTAAGTCGATTTAGCCATGTCCGTCCGATCTGTCTGTAAAAAAAAATGGACAAAATCGGAAACGACCACGCCTATATTTTATTGGAAATGTGATATCAGCGTCCATTTTTGAATTATGGTGGAATTTTATTATCCGTTAATATGCCAATATAGGCGTGAGCCGCCCACAAAGAATGTCTGAAATGTTTATGTTGTTAAATATATGTACAGTATTGTGCATAACCTAAGCCACATTTCCTGTGACAGTGAAAAAAGTTGCATAACATTCTTAACATATAAGTTATAACAAAGTAAATTACATTTATTTACTTCTTAATATGTATTTATTAAATATCCAAATGTTCTCTCCAATAACGGTAAATATGAAAAGAAATAACTAAAAATATCATGTGCAAAACCTAAGCAATAGTGTTGGACATTATAGTTCACTACAGAGAGCGATCTTTCTAGTTCAATCAGCTGACGTCAACTAGTTCGCTCATTTGGTTCACTCGGTTTATTTGCAAAATTATATGTAATTTTGATATTAATGTCTAATACTGAATACATGATTAAATTATATATTGTTAGATTTTTAATAAAATTTTTTTCCATTCATTAATTTTTTTTAAAGGGACATAACTCGGAAACAAGACGAGAGCTCCACGAACTCATATTGTTGTTGTGGTCCCAACAAGCAACAACAAAAATAACTACAAAATCGGAGTTATGTCATTATGCCTGAATTGTGCCAAGATTTCAAATAAAAATTTCGTATGGAAACATCCTCTGAAATTAATCTAACCAACTGAAACATACAGAAAAACTAACGAGCAGCTGAACTGAAACGAACTAACGAACTGCTGAACTAAAAGAACGAGTGAACTAGAAGACCGAGTGAACTGAAAGAGCGACTGAACTAAAAGATCGAGTGAACTAAAAGAGCGACTGAACTAAAAAACCGAGTTAACTAAAAGAGCGACTGAACTAAAAGACCGAGTGAACTAAAAGAGCGACTGAACTAAAAGACCGAGTGAACTAAAACAGCGACTGAACTAAAAGACCGAGTGAATTAAAAGAGCAACTGAACTAAAAAACCGAGTGAACTAAAAGAACTAAGAACTGTGAACTAGATCTCATAGTTCACGCAAGTAATTCGTTCAATTGAACTAGTTCGTTCACGAACAACCCAACTCTACTAAGCAATATTTAGTATAATAGCCATTATTTTTTATACAGCTAATCAAATTCGAGGTATTACCACAGAATAAACAGTATACAGAATGCGCATGTCGGCCAACGAAGCAATCTGAATTATAGGTGCGGGCCGAAAGTAATAGGGGGGGATAACAGAATTTGGTTAACAGATCTTTGTCGCTGTTAATTTGTCGGACGACGAAGTTCTCTGCTGTTATTAGTTACGCAAGTTTCATTAAAGAGCGAGTTCAGTCCACACTCTACCAACAAACACACATGATATGAGAGTGCTGTTTCGTTTGTTCACGCTCAACTCAGACCGAAGCATAAAAATTACTATTATCTACGAAGCGTGCGACATGATGTTGTTGTTGCCATGATCACCAGCCGAAATTTGTAAATAGATGGATATTGCTTTCTGGCAGACTTTTGCCAGTATGTCGACTTTAAGAACAACTTGTTGGTTTCATTATGTGCTCGGCTTTCTGCGTGTATGGATGCACTTCTGCTTATGGTTATGATTTTAATAACTCATTTGATAACGTCGTGACTAAACGATATACATACATATATTTTTCCTTATAATTTTTCAAAATGGACCCTGCGTGAGTTATTTCCAAGAAGGTTCTGATGTGCGGAGTAAAATGCTGCGTTAAAAGCTGCAAAAAATAAAAACGCCATAACCAAGGATTACGAATTTTTAAATTTCCACCATGTGATTCTATCATGGGTCAAATTTGGAGAGAAAAATATAATATACCTTCAGAAGATTAACCCTTTAATGTCAGCATTATGTTTCCGTGGGCACAAACATTTATTTTCATGAAAATCTTAGAAAACGTGATATAAATATATCAAATTACAAGAAAAATTTGAAAAAGAACGAAAGGATAACATTTGGTGGAGTGTCATTTCTATACTACAGCGGGCAGAAATGGTATACATAATATATAGTATATATAAATATATAGTAAATATAAATTCAGTTTTTCAAAGTACAAAGAAATCTTGCAGATCAACATGGACTTTTTGGAATTTAAATTATATTATTTTATTAAAAAATACCGAGTTTATTTGCTTAGTTAGCCTTAGTTACATATGATATAATTAAAATTTCAATTCCAATTTCTTTTTTATGTGAAACATAGAGTTGTACAACACTTTGAGCATTGAACAGTTGATTGTCCTTATAATACCTACAGTGGTTTTCTTTTTCCGAGTACTGTGGCCAGTGTGCAGTGTTGTCTTTTCTTACAGTAAGCACGGGGTCGTAACTTAAAAATTTCTTTTTATCCTGAGAGGAAGATTCATTTGATGGTCTTAAATGATTTAAGATGATGATTTGATTTAGTTACCTTTTAAAAAATTATGTAGATTTGTATTTACCACTGAAAATTTTCACTTGTTTATCGTTTAAAGGTTTACCGGAGATGGCTGCTGTAGTTTTAAAATGACACAGAATCAAATCACAAAATGCTTAGCATTTACAAAACAATATCGCAAACAATTTGTGCACTTTATTAACTTGGGTATATTTAAACTAAATTACACAATTTTAGTTACTAGAAATTTTTTTAATAAATTGCAAATAACTCTAAAGTTGACCAACCTTATTAAAATTTTTGCGTTCACAAAACTAACCACATGTTCAGTCACAAAAGAACCGTTATGCTCATTGTAGACCTTCTTTGGTGAATGGAAATAGTAAAAAATAGATGTTTGAGACTAAGCTAATCAAAAATTTTAGCAATGTTTCATTTAATCATCTGTTTTATAGCTCCGAAACTAATGTATTTTGTATACTACACTGGCCATTAAAGGGTTAATTAAAATCGTTATATATTTGCGGGAATCATTTTGCAGATTCTGATTTGGGTAAAAAAAGCTAAAATCTGGATCTACTCCTGTTCTTAATTTGGAAAAATTTGATGATGATTACGAATTACGATTACCAGCGTGCTATTCGAAAAAAAGTCGTTTAACAAATTCAGAGGTTAACGGTTGCAAGAATTGTGAAAAAATATGCAAAATCTGTTAGTTTTTATAGAAAAAATTACTACAATATTCTAGCAAAATTTAAAAAATTAAAGAAAGATTATAAAAAATATGTAAATTTTAATTTGGAGAATAGAATTGATTCTCTGAAACATATAAATAATGAGTCCAAAACCTTTTGTAAACTTCTATTAAATTCTCGGCCTAAGCAATATAGCAAAGAAGTAAAAGAATTGGCTCAAAATATTTTCTATGTGTCTCAATCGACATATTCTTTTTTAAGAAACAAATTATATTTTAATTTGCGTCATATTGCTTCCCTAAACCGGTGGGCGCCTGTGAAATTTCGTCAACCTGGCTTTAAAAATAATTCATTCGAAATCATAAAACAAAAATGTCTAGACTTAAAGCAATGGTAAAAAAATAACATGATTTTGTTAATGGACGAAATGGCAATTCGAGGAGAGTTACGCTATAATCCTAAACTAGATTTGGTGGATGGATTTGAAGAAAATGGTTTCGAAAGAACCTCTGAAATTGGGAAACAACTATGTGTGTTTATGCTAAAATCAATGTTTTCTAATTGGGCTTTGCTTTTGAATTATTTCGTTTCAAAAAATGGGCTTTCTGGTGATTCATTAAGAAACATTATTTATGAGAAATTAAAAATTTTTTATATCATTGGAATCACAGTTAAGGTCTTGACCTGCTATCAAGGCTCTACAAACAGAAAGTGCTTTTCAGAATTTGGAGTTTCGCCAGAAAAACCTTTCTTTTTACATAACGGCAACAAAACATATTGTTTGTTTGATTTTCCACACCTTTTAAAATCACTTCGAAATGGATTACTTAAATGTGATCTTAATACGCCGGACGGAATAGTAAGTTTCAAAGTAATTCAGGAGTTATGGGAAATGGAATGAAGTTTGGGGACGAAAATGTGTCCTAAACTTACTAGACAGCACATCTTTCCGAACTCATTCGAGAAAATGAAGGTAAAACTAGCTACACAGCCGAACTGTACAAGCTGCAATAAAGACAGTTACTGACACGGTAGGATTTAAACGAAGCAATAAAGAACAGAGTTTATCCACTGCTATTCTCAAAATATTCGATTGTTTAAATAGTGGGTCCCTTTATTCTAAAAATCCGTATAAAAGTGTAATACAACAAAACAATCAGTCACATGAATATATTAAATTTTTTTTGGACTATTTGAAAGATGTAAAATTTGTTGAAGAAAAAAAGAAAGTATACTTTCTAGATGGTATGAAACTTACATTAAATTCGGTACTATATACAACTAGTTTATGAAATACTTAAAAACGAATCGAACGTATTTTTTTTAATGACCAGAACGCTGAATCAAGATAAACATGAAAATTCATTTTCAATTTTGCGGCAAAAGGACGGAAATAATATTAATCCGTCAGTAGCTGAAATAAACAATATATTGGCGCGGTTGATAACAGCTAAAATTATTCAACTGAGCTCTCATAGCAATTGTGAAGAAATAAGGGACACAACTTTAGGTTTGCTTTCAAATATTCTTTCTTTTCCTGAGGAACCCACTGATGAAAGCAGCCCAAAAATGTTGACGCAGAAGAAGGCAACATCTGCAAAATGTTGACAATAACGATTATATTTTTTTCGAGAAATGTATTTTGAACGACACTTTTAACGTCTCCTAATATAAATATTGAACTCCCATCATTGCGATATTTTATTGGCTATGTTGCTTTTAAAATGCTACCAAAGATTAATTGTGGTGATTGTGAAATAGAAGTACGAAAAGAAAATGAAGTTTTATCTTCCCCTAGCGAACTTTTTAACTTTCACAAGAACTACAGTTCATTGCGGCATTTTGGTAACCTCATTGCGCCTTCTGATGGATTCTTAGAAACAAGCAAACTTCACATTCAAGTTTCTTGTAACATTTTTGAAAATAACCCACAAACTCTTGGTATAAAGAAAATAATAATAGAAAAGTGCAAAAAAATACTCCCATTGGTTTGATAAATGTTGTGAACATAAAGAACAACTACTAGACTTTATGATTTTAGTTTTGTTAAGAAACCATTGTGTTTGGGCCACTGAAACAAAGAACAATAATATATCCCGAAAACTTATAATACTTCAAAAATAATTTTGTACTTATAATATGTTATTTTTTCCTTAAATATATGCACGTACTAAAAATTTTTCATATTCTATAAATATATATACAATTAGTTATATATCTAGTTCTCCTTTTAACCTTCTAAACGGTAACTCATCTCTACATTCAAAATTGCTCCGAAACTGAAATATACATTCGTTGCATCCAGAAACGGAACTTTCTGAAACAGACTAATAACGGTTTTCATAACCGTAAAGCAGTTTGACGTTTCGTTTTCTATGTGTCAAGCAGTTAGTGCAAAAATTCTTTTTTCGTTATTAAAGATTTGCCTTTTAGAGGGTTAAACGAATTTGTTTTTTACGAATTTGAAATAACACGAGATAGAAAGAAAATATAATTCCGTTTATAAACAATTTTTTTTTTAACAATTCATAGATTATCAATATTCTATGAATTTTTCTTATGCTTTCTTTTTTTTACTCAGTAGTTTTGTTTTAGAAAACGAAAAAAGTGTTAGTCGTCAATTTTTTAGGGGTTTGCAAATCACCTTCCCACATCTTCCTTGTGTAAACATATATGTATATCTGCACAAACATACATATGTATTGTACGGGTATGTGTGTTCATAATTATAGTACAATAGAAATACTGTAGGAGAAAAGTCTGAGCAACGATGATACCGAATGATGACGAAGTTGCCCTCGAGTAATGATGATCAGCTCACTCGGTTCTGTCAGAAACACCAAACGAATGAACTTTACAGAAACAAAAGGTGTTAAATGCTGGTCTTAATATTATTAACAGCGGACGTAATGTTAAGTTAACAGTGGTCGTAATATTGCGACCACGGAACCACATTTTATTTGTATGAGATGCGCATTCTGTATACTGTTTCTTCTGTGGTATTACTCAATTAGCTCTGTAATGCTGCTGTTTGGGATGTTTCCCCCTTCTTCCTTTACTGCAGTCACCAAATCCTTTTTATTTTTTAAGCGGGTAGTACCTACGCAACGTTTTAGTATTGAAAATAGGTTTTCGATCGGATTTAGACCGGTTGACAGCACCGGCCAGTAAGCACCCTTACCTCTTTAGAATTACAGGAATCCTTAACATAATTTGCGGTATGTTTGGCGTCGCTATCGTGTTGAAATTGCAATTGTTCCGAAGAGGTTCATGCTGTTGATATGTAGATCTGCTGAAGCTTAGCTGAAGCGGTTCATATCGCCTTAATGTACGGCAAAGAACACTGAGATAGATGTTGGATAATAAATGTGCACTATTAGTAACGCCATACAGAATGTTCACGATAAAAATAGCATTTAACATTCTGCGACGATTAGCGCGAGATAGCACGTTTATCAGCATAAGCCGGGATTCATGTAGTGGTAAGTTTAGGGATTCATCCCAATGGAGATTGCGAAGACAAAAAAGTGGAATTGTTTTTGGACCGATTCAATCTCAGCTATGTAACAATTATAGTTTGGGCTCCAGACAGGCGAGGCGTATTCCAACATAGGTCTGACCAGTGATGTATACAATAGCTTAGTAATGTATGGATCATTAAATTCCTTTGCCCATCTCTTTATAAAACGTAATGTGCTGTTCGCTCTGCTAGATATGCGATTAATATGACTGTTGAAGCGTAATTTTCGGTCAAGGACTACTCCTAGATCATCTACAATTTCAACTCCTTCCAAATTCCTTCCACAAATAGTGTAATTAAAGAAAAATGGACTATGACAACGGGAAAAAATTATTTGTTTGCATTTCGTTAGGTTGAGGTCCATGCAGTTGATGTTACACCATACGGTTAGGGAATCCAAATCAGACTGTAGGAGACTGGCTCCAATTTCGTCCTTATATGACAGAAAAAGTTTCACGTCGTCCGCAAACATTAATACATTCCCATTCCTAATAGCCAATGGAAGATCATTAATGGAAACCAGGAACAACAGTGGTCCCAAATGGCTCCCTTGTTAGTCCGATTGCTGAGATAAGAAAGTATCCAAGTTAGAAGGGGTTTAGGAAAGCTAAATAACTCCAGCTTTAAAAAAAGAAGCTTATGATTAACAACATCAAAAGATATGCTGATGTCTGTGTAGATAGCATCGGTTTGCATAGAAGATTTGAAGTTTTTCATGATCGACACGAATTAGAGTAAATTCGTTCTAGTTGTAAATTCTTACACCACATCTATTACCAGATTTATGAAGCGGTATAATAAATGATTTCCAAGCTTTTGGAAAATAGCCAGATCGTAAAGAATGCTCGAATAAATATGTAATACGCGCCGCTAGTTCCTCTGCACAGTATTTAAGAACGCATGCTGGTAATAAATCGGGTCCCGGGTTATAGTTGCACCTTAAAGTTTTCAAAGCATTTAGAACAATATTTGCATCAATTATTGGCAGACTTATACATCCCGAAGAAATGGGGAATGGGAATTTCACTAAACTACAATTTACGGATGAATATGTAGATTCAAAGAAGTTAGCAAACATATTGCAAATAGTTCCAGAATCTTCGGATTCACGATGGTCAAGCTTCATAACCGACGGATACATAGAGACCTTTCTTTTTATATTCACAAATTTCCAAAATGACTTTGAATCGGAATTCAAATTGAGTTTAATTCTTATCAAATAGTTGGCATAAGCTTCCTTGCATTGTTTCTGATTATTACATCTCGTAGTTACATACGAAGCAAAACTTGCAGGCAATGTTCGAGACATTTGTAATTTAATCAGAAAGAATCCTGTTTATGGGATTTGTCCTTCCTATGGAATAGAAGGTGTGGTGAATCGATTTTCGCAGACATGTCGAATAAGAGATGCCACTGAAATGGCAAGTTCAACACGACAGCGACCCAAATATACCGCAAATTAGGTTAAGGACTCCTGTAATTCTAAAGAGGTAAGGGTGCTTACTGGCCGGTGCTGTCAATTGATCTAAATCCGATCGGAAACCTATTTTCAATACTAAAACGTTGCGTAGGTACTAGCCGCATAAAAAATAAGAAGGATTTGGTGACTGCAGTAAAGGAAGAAGGGAAAACATCCCAAACAGCAGCATTACAAAGATAATTGAGTTAATACGAGTAAATCGTACCTCGAATTTGTTTAGCTGTATAAAAAATTATGGCTATTATACTAAATATTGGATACAGTTGCTTAGGTTTTGCACATGATATTTTTCGTTATTTTTGGTTTTCTTTTCATATTTACCGTTATTGGAGAGAACATTTGTTGTTGTTTTGGATATATAATAAATACATATTAAGAAGCAAATAAATGCAATTTTCTTTGTTATAACTTATATGTTAATAATGTTATGCAACTTTTTTCACTGTCTCAGGAAATGTTGCTTAGGTTATGCACGATACTATATAAACTTCCTGAATAAAACTTTAGATAACAACTTATTTTCCGAAAAACATTATTACAGAAAAACTGGGTGCGGTCCGCCCACTTTTACACTACACTTATACAGTATAGCTCATGAAAACAAATTTATTACCACGGAAATAAAGTTTAAATTTGAACATAATAATAAAATTACTAAGTTTGTTATTTTGTTTTGAAAATAGGTAATGGCCACGCCTACTGTTTATACAGTGAAGTAGCTAGGACTCATGGAGTCCGGGACGGTTAATCAATTTGCAGCCCCAAAAATTCCTAGACTACCTAGTCAATACTTGATTTCCAAAACTTTCGCTCACGACATTGTTCCGCCCGGGGCGTACCGTCACTCCCGCCTCATCCTAGCTACGCCTCTGTATTTATACACGGCTGTGATTAAATGAATTATAAGGTAGCTTTCCTTATAACCACTATTTCCTCTAGTTTCAGTTTGTATTTCACTGTGTTATTGTTCTGCAATAAAAAATCTAAATAAATTAAAAATTTAAAAATAAAATTAATATAAAAACTGTTTCGTTCAATTAAAATTTTTCAAACATTTAAGGTATAGGGTATCTAAGATTCGGCCAGGCCGAATATAGCACTCTTACTGGCTAAAAAAGGGTTTTTCACCTGAACTCTTAATTTTTATAATAGTTTTTCACAAAAAACGGTAAATGCATTTACAGCACCTGATTCTGCATGTACAAAATATTTTTAATTAGCCTTAGGTTTTTATTAGCCTTATAGATAGGGTTTAATGATACGGACACTTTCAAAGAAAGAAAGAGTGAGGACCACTCCTAGTTTTGGAATAACAACAATGTGTTGGATCATAATTCTATGGTCAGTTTTGTTCAAAAAGTTTGTATAGATATCAATTAAACGCATGCGAAATTTTTTGCGGTAAACAAAAAGTGGCCGATTAACAGATAATGTTACTCTATGCCCAGAAATGTAATTTTGTTGTCATAACTCAAAAACTTAAGCCGATATACCATTTTCCATCTACGATACAGCCAAAGACTCATTGATGACACCTGTTTTAAATTGCAAAAAAAAAATTAATAAAATTTCAAAAACCGTCATAATGACACATACTGATCCACACATTTAGGTGCACAGCAAAGTCGTGGGGTCAGTAGCCAAAAGCGAATCCACTTGGGACAAATTATGATCGGTAGAGCTGAGTGATATTTCACGACCTGTGATTTTGTCACAGGTACACAAAATCACGAGTCACAGTTGCGATTCAAAACGCTCCGAACCTGTGACTCGCTGTCACAGGTACAGCGGAACGATACTTAACGAACTGTGATTTCATTGAAATGCAACCACGAGTCACAGTTGGTATTGAAACGCTCCGAACGCTTATTTATTTTATTATAGTATTTTACAGCCTGCGAATTCGTTGAAATGAAATCACGAGTCTTAGTTTGCTGGTTATTTGCCGTTTCGTTATTGTTACAACGAGTTATTGTTCCAACTAGAAGCAGTGATGCCCTTTTTTGTGCAATTTGTCGCAATCAGGGATTTCCTGTCTGGATTTTGTGGGATTACCTGTTTTATTAGATATTTTGCGATATTTGTACGATATTTTGGATACTACTGAAGACATTAAGGAAAGTTTCTATGTGTAAATATCTATGTAGCCGTTGTTTTTTCATCCTTAGAGTATGATCATGCAGATCAAATACAAATTTTAAAAATGCGTATTGTAAAATACGGAATGAACTTAATAACATGTTACACTTTCAATACGATTTTGCCCTCATTATTTTGAAAAAATACAAATATGAATTTGGTAATAAAATATTAATACAAGAATGTTTTTTATACATATAAAACATGTATATATCAGTAGTTTTAACTACTTAAAATTGGTTTTTGTATTCATGAAGTATGACTTCAGTAAAATATGAATGCTTTTAAAATTAACGAATGTTCATAGCTTCACTTCGTTCCTATAGCAAAAGCTATAGCTATATTCTATATTCTCCAGAGCTGGGCAAATACTGACAGATCGTCGAAGCAGTCTGAGCGACAACAAATTGCATATGTTAGTATTTTTAAATACTAATTATAAATACTTTAATTAATGTTAATTCATGTCATTAATTAATGGTATTAATATTAAATAATTATTAAATTAATGTTTCATTATAAATGAAATAAATATTTCTGTATTTTTGATTTCCCAATATATATTTCTCTTCATTAGTTGTTATTTTCAATTTGTAACTGTCATTTCCGTAATCGTTCGTTTCTTGTTTCCTCTGTTGCATACTGTAGGTAGAAATCTAGCAAGTTTTTGCGCACTCGTTTTATAGCGAATGCCTTGTCACGAGTCACGGGTTTTTGTACCTGTGACAGTACTGTCACAGTCACAGGTCGGAGCTGCTCCGGAAAAATCACGGAATCGCTCACCTCTAATGATCGGTTAACGAAAACAAAAAAAAAACCAGAAAGAGTGTTAACTTCTGCCTGGCCGAAGTTCATATACCCTACAGACGTTTACTTAAAAACTAGGCGTGGCAATGGGCTAATTTTTTTTCTTTTCAATCTCAAATAGCATGTGACAGAATATTCGTGCCAAATTTGATGAAAATATCTCTATTCGTTCTCCTGTAATCGAATTTTTTTTAATTAGTGGGTGTACCACGCCCATTTGTGGTAGTCCTTTTTGGACGGTGGACTTCTGGACAAATTCAACCGCAAATTCGCTCTACAAGCTGAGAAATTGGGCTATAAGCATGGATGAATTTATATTCACTATAAAAAGTAGGCGTGGTAATGGTCAGATTTTGCCCATTTTCAACACCGATGAATTTCTAATGATAGACAATATTCGTGCCAAGTTTGATGAAGATATCTCCATTCGTTCTCTTGTAATCGTGATTTCCACAGACAGACAGACGTACAGACATGGCTAAATCGACTCAGGAGGTCACGCTGATCAAGGATACTTTTCTATACCTGTCACGCCTCCTTTAATGCGTTACAAACGGAAGCAGTAAGTGAATATACCCTATTCACTTCGTGTGTAGGGTATAATAATGTGTCGCAGCTCTTGAATCCCTGTTGCTTTTAGAAATCATAAACTTTAATGGACAGGCATATTATCGGCAGATAAGAGACACTTATCAAATTCAAAAACTTACCCATTATAATATTTAATATTGTTGTTTTGCCAGCACCATTATGTCCCAAAAGTACAGTTATTCGATTGTTTTTAACTTCCATATTTAGCCGGTTGGCAATTTTAATTTCACGTGCGCCGGTATAAAATTTCTTTACCAGATCTTGAATTATTATAGCAACATCAGATGAACCCTTTCCATTGGTTGTGTATTCATTACGTTGTGTCTTCATAAAAAAATTTTTCTGAAATAAAAAAAAATTGTTTTAACAAATATAGACTGACTAATTGGATATCTTTACATTCAAGAAAAATAAGTAAGATTTTTTTTGCCCACCACGTCCGGGGAAAATGGAAGAGAGATACATATAAAGTAGGAAATACAAGAAGCATTGGCAGACAAGCACAACGTAAATAGACAAAATTTTGAATGATGAATCTGTTATGTTGACGAATATATCACCAAACATAAACTGCCGATCTAAAAAATATAAGAAAGAACGTATTCTTACAATTAGATAATAATTAATTGCCCATAAATGACTTACGTTTGTTTATAAATATTTGAAAAGTCTCCAACCCATTCATAAAACATTTCGTGTTAAAAAAATATGTAGCCACTGTAGATACTTTTCCGTTTATCAAATGTAAAATAAAAGGCATTCCAAGTAAAATCAAACCTCCAATCTTTGCATAAAAGACTTGAAAGAAAACAGTTAGTAATTTAATAACATAGTGATTAGTAATCAAAAAATACGTCGTCTAATTACGCTTCTATGAGTTCAAATAAGTTTTTACAGATATTAATTTTCTTGTAAAAATCTAGGTAATAAGAGTAACTGTATTCGAGCTAGAAAATAATTATTATGAAAATAAATTTACCTGAGTTAAAGCAAACTGATATCAAGTAAGCGTAGAACATAGTAGAAATCATATAAAGCACGAACAGGATGAATATAAAAGGGATAGGTGTAGTTCCTAATGAATGGTAATTGAAGGCAACAACAAATGCAGCGGTCAAAACGACAATATACACACAAAACCTCACTAGGAAAAATGTAACTGCGTTCAAAAAATTATATGGTGTTGCTAAAATGAGAAATTCCTGCAAAAACATTATACGTCACTTAAAATTATTTTAATTTATATGCTATTTTCAATACAAGTACATATGAAAGTCCTAACGAACCTTTAAACCATCTTGCTTTTCTTCAACCAAAGGGACGAGAAATGTAGTAAGTAGTAATACGTTTGCAAGTATTGCAAAAATTAGGCCGAAACGATATACACTGTCACTGTCCATAATTTCAATTGCAATACTGGGAAGCGAAGATATTTTCAACTGAAATATATTTTAACGCTTTTATATAAAACATTCATTATTTTATTTTATAAACCTCAAAAGCATTATCTTCCTGGGACTGCATTTGTATAAAATTTTGATCTATTAAGTTCTGTAGTATTAAAAATCCCGTCCGTATATAATCATCATCATCTAAAAGAAATATATTATAACATTTTTAACTGAACTGCTGTTGAAATTAAACGAAATAAACCAAGTTGATTTTATCAGAATATACCAAATACACAGAATAGTAAACTATATACCAAAATATATTGTTATGCAGATGACTTTTTCGACACTTAATTATATTGACGAATTTTAATGCGTCTGCATTACATCACATGGGTATGCGAGGTTAGGTTTTGGAACATCCAGTAGTTGAAAAATATAACCGTCGAACAGTGGACTATCGCTTCGAAACCGCAGCCAAAAGTCCAAGAAGTCACTCCGAGTTTTTGAAAAATTTGATATGCAATTTTGATTATAATTGTTCAATAACTAAAGAACAAAAATATTTCGATAATTTTTGAAGAAAAGATTAATTTCTATATAAATGCATTTAACTTTGGGGGATTATGTCTCAGCGCTTATAAATGCTTATCCTAGAGTTTATTATTTTTAAGCTTTGAAGTGTTATAAACAAATACCCCAAACATACTAGACCTGCCCGGACCCGTTTTTTGTTTGTTTGAAAATTTTACCTAGCTGTTTTGTGGATATTCCTGAGTACCTGTGATTTTACGAAGGAGAATATTTTCATACCTGTTTGATCGAGTTTTTCACGGAATAGCGTTTATTTATAATTTATTATAATAATTAAACCTACTCCAGAAGTAAAATCAATAATAAACAGTAAGGGAGCTATATACAATATTCGTGCCAAATTTGATAAGGATATCTCTATTCGTTCTTTTGTAATCGTGATTTCCAAAGACAGACAGGCGGACGGATGACTCAGGAGGTGACGCTGATAAAGAATATATTTATATACTTTTGTATGCTTGACATGCCTCCAAACGAAGCACAAACTGAATATACCCTCATCACTTCGTGTGTGGGGTATATTGTACATGAAATGAAAAAATTTCACAAAAAATAACAAAATTTCCTTGCAGAAATATTCTTTGTTATGGTGTGCAGGTTACTATTGAAAATGGACATAATCGGTCAACGACCACGGCTATTTTTTATTCGAAACGTTATATCAGCGTTCGTTTTTGAGTTATGACAACAAAATTTCATTAATATGCAAAATATGAGCGTGAACCGCCCACTTTTAGGTTACACAGGCAAAAAAGGGTTTTAAAAGGTTATATTGTTAAATGTATAAACTTCCTGAATAAAACTTTACATAAAAACTTATTTTGTACGGTCCGCCCACTTTTGTACTACTTATACAGTAGAGCTAATAACAACAAATTTATTAGCACGGCAATAATGTTTAAATTTGAACATAATAATAAAACTAGTAAGCTAGTTAAAAAAAGTTGATAAACGATCAGTTGATTAGCTCAAAAACGAACGCTGATATCACATTTTTAATAAAAAATAGGCGTGGCCGTGGACCGATTTTGCCCATTTTCAATACCAACCTGCCCACCACATAAAACAATATATCTGCAAAGTTTCATCACGATATCTTCATTGGTTCTCCTGTGATCGTGATTTCAACAGACAGACAGACGGACGGACATGGCTAAATGGACTCAGGAGGTCACGCTGATCAAGAATATATATACTTTTCTATACCTATCGTCTCTAGTTCTATGCGTTACACATTTCGTTACAAAGTGAATTACACCTTACCTTAAGGTGTAGGGTATAAAAACTCATACAGTCGACTCTCGACATAATGTATAAAACACAACGCAGCTTCAGCTTTTTCGACGGCTTTTTTGAAGTCGGAACAAAATGAAACGCTTCAGCTTCAGGCATCAGCAGCTGTTATTACTTATTTACGTTTACAAAAATCAAAATAAATTAGAAATTTTTTGCACAGAAAAATAAAAATATCTAAAAATGATTGACAAACTTCTTATAATTAGAGCCCCATAACATATGGGGCTTGTTTTAATTGAAAATGGACATGGGTCCACGAATTTTTTATTAATTTTTTTTCAAGTTCATTATTTTGCCTGCTGAAATATAATAAAAATGTTTGAAGTAAAAAAACTTTTATTGCTGTCAAAATCATAATGTTTTTGTTGGAATTTTTGAAAGGTAACATATTTTTATGATAAAACTTAGACAACATTTTTGAGGGGAAATTTTTGAAGCCATACGAAAATCTATTTTGAGGCCGCCTCAGGCTTTTTTTTTGTTCTCATAAGATTTTGCTTGTGTTCGGTTTTGAAGCTGAAGCCGCATTGTGTTTTATACATAACGAAAGATATAATGTCAGAGCTGTTCGTTATTTCGAATTTTTCGTTAAATCGAATACTACACAGAAGTCGGGGTAAAAAAATTTCAGAAACATGCGTTTGAAAAACAAAATTTTATTTAAAAAAGGGACTTATACATCGAATCTTTTACTTAAAAAATTCATTAATTTTTGTTTGCTTCTTCCAAAGTGTCCTTTTCAACATTTTTATTTATCTAAATGCGATTGTTACTTCTCTTACACAAGTGAACACAATGAATTTGTTTTCTGTAATTCTTGAGAAACCTAACTACGCAGTTTTTTGTTCATGCGTTATAAAGAGAGGAACATTTTGAGCACGTTCGTAATTTAGAATAAACAATGTACACATTTGGCTGTTCGTTATTTAGAGGGTTCGTTATATCGCGTATTCGTTAAACCGAGTCTACTGTATTAGTAAAAAGTTACCTACAAGTTTTACCTCTTGTCTCTTATTATATAAAATTATATGTACATGTCACCAATCAATTTATTATATTTTATAAAATGTAAAAATAAAATAATAAGCATCGTTTTCACTATGTCCGACTAAATGCTAATCGGCACTTTAATCGAAGGATCCAAAAACATAGGGCCAGATTTTCAATGATCACCGTGATTGAGAAGCGAGAGCTCGTTCCTTATCACCGTGATCATCAAATGCCATGCTAAACTTTTACGTGGCTTCTCGTTCTCTACTACTATGAGTTTTTGGGAATGGTTTATTAGTTTATAATTTCGCTGAGTTTCTCATATATTTGTTTTGACGACTGCTGAAAATTGTGAAGTGAACATTTTAAAACTGTGAAAGTGAATTGATGAAATAATAAATACATAAAAACCAAACAAAAAACATGTTTTAGGAGTGGAATTTGTAATGGTTTTGAACTGAAATATATACCGATTTTAATTTTGTCATATTGTTTATTTAATTAATTTTTGTATTAAATAAAGTTACAAAATTCATTTTTGTAACACATACAAGTTTCAATAAAGTAAATAATAAATAAATGCAACTACATATTTTAATGTTTTTTAGAAACACTTCACTCTAGTTTCACCCAACTGTTCACTCTAGAGAGCCATTTAGATATCGTTCCCTAAACAGTTCATATCGCTTCTTTATCGGTCCAAGAACGATTGAAAATAAAATTTAACCAGCGAGAACTCGTAAGAAGTATGGGAAGCGTTGTTGTATCTTTATTGAACGAGCTCCTCGTTCATTGAAAATCGCTAAGTAACGACAACCCGAAAATAACAAAGCAGAAGCAGTGATGATCACGGTGATCGTTGATTGAAAATCTGGCCCTTAACTTTCACAATGTCTGATTTATGAAAATCTGTAAAATAATCTCGGACGTTGGTGAAAACGAAAATTTTTAATCGTAAGATAAGTTCTTGTCAGGCTATCTGCCGCTTAAAAATTTATTTAACCGCACATTGTGAAAACTGTTTCACCTATTGCTCTCTTCACATTTATTTTCATTTAAGCAAGTTACAGAAAGGAATACCTTTAATTCCATTAACTTCTTCATCGTTAACATAACGCTTCCTTGGTGATAATCGAATTGACGTAGAACTTAAAGCATACTTGAACGTTTCCTTTGTCTCTTTACTTAATGAACTGTTTTGTATGTATGGAAAATTCTGAAATTCGACGGCGAAGCAATTGCCTTTACAGTTATTTTCTAAAGCAAAGACCATATCCGGTGTAGTTCCAAACACTTTTAATGCTACAATATATCTTCAATTTAGTAATGTATTATTAAAAACCGTTCTGAAAATACCTTGTTCTGAAAGTTGTAACGATATTCGCACACGCTTCATCAAGCGACGGGTGAAAGGAGCGTCAGGAACATACAAAATGTAATCTTCAGCATTAGATGGAATGTATCCTTTCAATACATCCTGTCAATTATAAGTTTTGATTAATATTACCTACACACCGTTTGTTTTCTTACATCATCTTTTGTTTCGTATATGACGCTACTCGCAGTCAATAAATGATAGGTGCATTTCAAATACACGATAAGTACGCCTAAGCAACCAATTAGGATTATTAGTAACGGAAGCCAATTAAATTTCAGAAACAAAAAATTTTTCCAAAGGAACACCCTAAAAATACATCCAATACCCATTTCAAAATATATATTTTTTTTTAGAATAGTAAACATAATGCACTTCAAAATCTGTACACACACAACAGCATTGCAAATGAAGCCTTGTTCAGAGTGGTACCGTCGAGTTTATACGCAGCGTTAAGAGGACGTCAAAAAGAACGCTATGTGGGGCGGAGCGACAGTTTTTCAGCGTTGTATACACAGGTTCTTATGGAGCATGTCAGACAGAGAAATTGCTTTGTTTACAATGAGATTTTGATCATATATGTTTTGTACCGTTAGGTGGAAAAGGAAAGGAAGTGGCGGGTTCTTATCGGGGGTTGGTCAGCTATCTTGGATTTATGGCCCTTTTGAAGGTCAAATAAATCGTAATAAAGCTCACTTAATTTATGAGATAAGTTAGGGTATAACAGAAATTACAGTTATGGAAACTTTGGGAGCAATTTAACTTTAGCAATTTTGCCAAGATTTTTTTGATACATTTTTTACCGTTATTTGGGACCATTATAATAGTAAATAGCCGACCACTTTTAGGGGCGTGGCATTAGTTTGGGTGTTATCGGCGTTTGAAGGTCGCGAAAGGTCACCTATTTAAAGGTTTATTGTCCCGAAATTAGGAAAGGTACACTGATGATCGAGGTGTCAAAAGGAAAGGTATTGCCATGCCCCTCATTTCCCTAGTAAACCATTTTACCACCAAGGTTACGGTTTGAAAGATATTTGAGTTTAAAAAAAAAAATTATGGAGGTGCCATTATAAAACCCCCTCTCTTATATGACGATTAAGGTATATATTAAAAACACTATCTATAAAGCCCATAATTTTCTCTTTTCAGCGATATGTAATATGTCATACTTGTCGTTAGAGTTGGTAAATTGCAGAAGGGATGATTATTTCAAAACAGTGTTTTATGAGTATTTCATGATGTGTTTTTTTTATTAATTATTATTTATTAAGTAGGAATTTATTCGTTTGGTACTATTTCATAGTCCTCGTCGTTGTCGTCTCCGTTCGTTTAGAGATCTGTCCCCTCACGAGAGGAGAATTGTAACCCTCAGTATGTCAAACAACGGCTACGCAACAGAATAATGTTTTGTGGCCAATTTTAGGACGTGTATGCGTCCTCCGGGCTTCGGCCTACGGCCGCGCTTTTTAAGTATACCCTCAGTAAGTCAAACACCGGCTACGTAGTGTTTTGTGGCCAATTTTAGGGCGTGTATACGTCTTTCGGCCTTCGACCTACGGCCGTGCTTTTTGATTATAACCCTCAGTATGTCAAACACCGGCTACGCAAAAGAATTTTGTTTTGTGACCAATTTTAGGGCACTTTTTGATTATAACCCTCACTATGTTAAATGAAAGTTAATGCTAAAAAACGGAAATTTTGGGGTCTGTAAAACGCTAATTTTGTATATTTCAGTGAGTGTGGTTAGAATTGCTGAAGCACCTCCAACATATTATATATCGTTGATAAGAGAAAATCAAGGGCTTTAAGATTATTGATTGCAATACATACATAAGGTTTTATAATAGCATCTCCACCATTTTTTTCTTAAAACTAAAATATCTCCTAAACAATTGACAGTATCGAAAAAATATTAATAAAATTATTAATTATTATTTTATTAGTAATTTTTATTATTAAATTATTAATTATTATTAATTAATAATAAAATATACAAATATTTCCTTTCAACCGGTATATATACCTTCTCTATAGGGCTAATAGTTTGGGACTTATCGCTCGCAAATATTTCCTTTCAACCGGTATATATACCTTCTCTATAGGGCTAATAGTTCGGGACTTATCGCTCGCCAAAGATTCTGCATTTCCTCAATTCAAACCCATATCTTCCCATATCTTCTATACGGAAGCCACGCCCCCAAAAATATTTTGGGATTCAATTCTGCGGTGAAGAACGAAGACCTAATTTTACTTTAGCGTTTATTTTACTTAATTACAATTAAGCCAAAGTTTGTTCTTTTACCTTTAAAATGGGAACTAATATGTTATACTTACTATTGTATTACATTACTTTAGCTTTGCTTTTCTGAATGTTCAAAATTTCAATTACAATTTTGCCTGCGCCGTTCCAATGAAAAAACATTTGAAATGAAAAAATTTTTATCGTGCCATTTTGTCGAGCAAAATTGTAATTTGCCATTTATTTTACCTTCTAACGGTCATAAATCCAAGATGGCTGACCAGCCCCCGAAAAAACATATAAATGGCCAAAATATTTTTCTTTACCGTTGTTTGAGACAGTCATAAACCCCCTCCCCCCCAGGTTATAACGGTCTCAAAAAACGGTAAAGAAAACAAAATGTGGTAGCTGTTCTGCATTTCTTCCTAGTTTACAATTATTAATGTTGTGGATATATACCATTAATCTAATTCTTCACATTTAAAATATAATTTCAATATTTCACATCAAAAAACAATCATTAAAAATGGAAAAATTTCACAACAAATAAAAATTCCCTAGGGAAAGTGACATATCCCATAATAATTCGAAATCGTTTCTACCAATACGGCATTCTTCTGTTCACAGATGCACACAATTGACTTGTCGACAGAGATAACGAGATAGGACACTTCGAATTCGTTGTTTCAATACATATGCATTTTGCTGAAATTTCACTAAACCTATGACAAAAAAAACGTGTGCGATGCCCAATCATGTGTACTTCGCCGCACAAAATTGTGTGCTTTGTTCTCTCAGGTGTACTTCGCCGCAGTATCGCATGCAATATTGATTTTACGGGGTGTATTTTACGAAACGTCAAAAATATATTTAAGAAATTATACTTTTGTTTATGTTTCTTAAATATATTTTTGACTTTTCGTAAAATCAATATTGCATGCGTGCATGCGATACTGCGGCGAAGTACAGTTCGTGCGGCGAAGTATACCTGAGAGGACAAAGCACACAATTTTGTGCGGCGAAGTACACATGAGAGAGCAGATATCACAATATATACATAAGATATCTACCAGTTCCTTGTAATTATAATAATAATTACAATAATAATAATTAATTAATTAATTAATAATAATAAATGTATACTTTCAGATTTTACATAGTATTTCGTGATTTATTTCTCATATTTATTTGGTATAAAGTAGTCGTTGTGCTAATTTTTGGATGTAAGTGCATAGTTGTTCGAATTTTTACAAAAAAATTAAGATTAGTAAATCACCACCTTTGTTTACATATGTTGTAAAATTAATTTCATAAAACCAATCAGAAGTATATATTTATTTATATGAATTACGAATTCAGAGTTACTCCAGAATGGTCCCAGTTATATTTTTTTAATTTGCTGTGTAATACGAGTATGTTTGAAAATTATGTATTGTTATCATCGTTGATGTAGTTGGGGTTCAAACTTTCTTTTGCACCTACTATTTTAGCTACAGTAAATTTTGAGTTACTTATACCTTTATTGACAAATTTTAAATAACAAAGTTGTTCACAAATAAATATTGATACAAATAATAAGAAATAAATCGTTATATCAACGTTGGATTGAAGACGCCGTCCAGCTCTGATTAATTCTAAAACCAAGTAACAAGCCTTTTCCTTTATAATAGCTTCGTAACCTTTGTAAAAGCTTGCTTCAATCAGTGCTGCCACATCTACTCCCCCTCCAGTACGAAATCCAAATTTCTAGCGAAGTTTACCTTTTTCTTTCAGGGCATCAGTTCGGATCAGTACATGTGAACATTCGTGAGGATTTTTTAAAATAAATAAGCTTTTTTAACGTGGTGAGCTACCAGCGCAGGTCTCAATAATCACATGTATTCTCTCAACTTTTCAATAAAAATTTGTGGATCTGTTTTTACCTCTTCGTCGGTGAAAAATTCATTCGGAAGGCGAATAAATGTACCATACAACATTTCCGCCACTGAAGCTTTTGAATCCACTTTAAAACACGTTCTAAGTCCTAGTAAGACTGTTGGTAGTAACATAGTCCAAGGAGTATCCGCATGACACATTATCGCTGCTTTAAACGAGCGATGCCAACGTTCTATCATTCCGTTGCTCTGTGGGTGATAAGCCGTAGTGCTTAGGATTTCTGAACCTGTTAAGTAAACGATTTCAGTAGTAAATTGTGAAATATAATCTAAATTCCTGAGTTGTCCTTGAGATAGTTTTTCCGGTTTCTGTCGAAAAGCGTATATCAGTGGCTGGTGATCCGTTTTAATCACGAAACATCGTGCCTCGAGTAAATGTTGAAAAAATTTCGTTGCCTCGTAAATAGCCAATAACTTTCTATCGTATGTACTATAACTTTTTTCTGCCGATGATAGCTTTCGGGAAAAAAATCCCTGAAGCTCCCAATTACTACCTGTCTTTTGTTCAAGTGTAGCGCCTATTGCTATGTCTGACACATCAGTAATACGAGCAAGCGGTGCGTTAGTGGCAGGGTGAGCTAACAGTGCTGCTTCGCCAATGTTTTTTCTGCATGCTTCAAACGCGGTGGTTGTTTTGGATGTCTAAGATATCTTGCGTTGGTTGTTTCTCTTTGCATTGCTTAAAAACTCATTTAAGGGTGCTTTTAGGTGTGCTGCATGTGGCAAGCATCGATAATAATTCACTACGCCTAAAAATACGAACGAAGCTCGGATATTGTTTTCGGTTATGTGTAATTTAAAATTGCCGAAACTCTTTCATCTGGTGGCTTACAACTTTTCTCATTGATTATGTATCCAAGAAATGAAACTTCTGTTTGTTCAAATTGGCACTTATTAACATTGATGGCTAAACCAAAATCTTCTAATCTGGAAAAAACAATTCGAAGATGCTCTTCATGTTGCTCAGATGATTCAGACTTAACAATAATATCATCTATGTAGCAATAAACAAAATTTAAACTCTTAAAAACTGTGTCCATAAACCGTTGAAAGGTTTGCGAGGCATTTCGGAGTCCGAAAGGCATATGTGAAAGCTCAACAAGACCTACTGGAGTAGTTACAGCTGTTTTTTCTACATCCGATTCCGCCATCAGAACCTGATAGTATGATCGAACAAGGTCGATCGTAGAAAATATTGTTTTTCCATGTAATTTTTCTGTGAACTCGATTATGTGTGTTTTTTCACAAATTTTTCTTTACAAATAAGTTGTACAAATAATAAGAAATAAATCTTTATATCAACGTTTGATTAAAGACGCCGTCCAGCTCTGATCAATTCTAAAACCAAGTAACAAGCTTTTTCCATTGAACATCTTTTACCTGTCAAACCTTTGTAATAGCTTGCTTCAATAAGCGCTGCCACAAAATTCACCAACTTTGTTTATTGCTGTTAAAAATATTTTCATCAAACGGCTTAGAATTTGAACCGATATTGATTTCATCTTTCTTCCTAGGTTGGGCAGTAATTATGCGGTAATTAAGAAGAATCTCATATAGAACCATTTATAATATATTTAATTATGTATGTATATACTAACAATTTTTATTTATTATATTCATGTTATATTTATAAATGTTATGATATGAAATTTTATAAATTGATTTCTAAACGTTCTAGGCAGATATGTTGTTGCGATGTTTTCTGTTCGTTTTGACACTATTTTGTTTGCATTTGGCAAATATGTAACTTAAAGCGGTACTTAAAACTACATAATGTAGCTGTAGCAAAGCCGATCTGCTCTCTCGGCCAAAGATCGGAGAGCCAAAGCTCTCTGTCGGTTGTTTACCTTGTCGTGGTGGAGGGCTTAAGTAGGATCAAAGACCCACGGGACTGAATGATTTCCTGGTGAGACACCGAAAACTAAAATTCAACCAGGGGTTGGGTCAAGGTGTTAACCGTACCGTGCCGATGACCGGCCAGGCTGGGGACCCCTAAATAGCCCAGTCGCTAACGGTGGACTGCGGATACCTGGCGACCTCCGCTTTTAACCAGCCTTGTCCACGCAACAGGGGCTCTGCGTAGATCGACCTCTTTTCCCCTGTACTCGTGGGAATCAAATGGAAAAAACAAATACAGATCAAATCCTAACAAATGAAGGGGAACAGAGTACACCTGTACCATTCAATCAGCCTTTGGCTGAAAACCTCACCGCTGCGGAACGGATAGTACGTCCCTTGGGGGCTGAAACTGCAGAACGGTACACACGTTCTGGAGACTTATGTAGTGACGACTCATCCGTCATATCTGCCGATGCCACCCTAACGGACGACAACGCCAGAAGCGTCATTGCCTCTGACGATGAAACCGTTAAGGAGTTGGATGTCGGCAGGCTTAGTATCAAACGGCAGCGTTTAAGAACAGCTCAGCGGAAGAAGCTCCGTGCTCTTATGGCGGATGGCACGCCATATAAGGATGCAGTGAGCAAAGTCCTAGAGGGACCTTCCGACAATACTGAAACCGTCGAACCCATGGTCTCCAAGAGGAAACGCTCCGACGGTGACAGTCCGGCAGAGCCCAGTAAAAAGAACCGGCCAAACGTTCCCTCCTATGCAGAGGTTGCTGGTGCTCTGTCGGTTGGTATCGTGCCGCTGGGCTTCCCGACTAGTCATCTTACTGGCTAGCAGCAGAAATCTGTGGAGGAGGCCATCATCGAAGAGCTACACAAAGCTCCAGCCGATGGGACCCAATATAGATTTCTTGGCTGCTCCTTTAAACCAGGATGGCTGGTTGTGAGGTGCGCTGACGCGACCACTAGGGATTGGCTGGTCGGGACCACGTTGGCTCTTGAGCCATGGGCTGGTGCTAAGCTGTGTGTGATGGAGGGGGATGATCTCCCAAAACCACACGTGGCTACAGCGCACTTTCCTGGTAAGAGAGCCAATGCGGAGGAGATCATGCGAATCCTCAACGCGCAAAATCGGGTGCTGCTGACCAAGGAATGGAAGATCCTCCGCACGACAGCAAGCGAGGGCGGCCTGACTCTCACCATCGCCATGGATGAGAGCTCAGCCAATGCCGTTCGAGAGTTGGACTGCCTCCCCTACTTCTATTTGGGGAGGGACCCTCGGAGACAACTGCAGCCGGTAAAGGGGGGGAGGTGAGGAAGGATAGTCCTTCCTCTAATTCCTCCCTTGGGACCGCTGGAGCCGAAAAGGGCAGGGAAATGAAGAATGTCAGACCTTCCTCGCACCCCTCCTTGGGGCCCACGGCGGCAAATCGGCCACATCTGGCAAAACCAGTTATGGATGAAAGGGCAGGTACGTTCGCCTCTTTCAGATCTGGTGGCGTTCCACCATCCAGAACGGGACCGACCAAACTATCCCAAAGGCTATCCTGGAAGGGTGGACTTGGTGACCCCAAGAAGTCCCCAACCCGAGATCTGCCTCTGAATCTCTCAATCCAGAGACGTTCGGACCGCGGAAGGGGACGGGGTGGAAAAAGGGGGACACACGCTACCAACAGACCCCCACGATGAAGGTTGTACAAGTCAACCTCCATCATGCCAAGGCAGCAACCGCTGTCCTGGCACATAACATGTCCAGCAACTAGCTGGACTTGGCACTCGTGCAGGAACCATGGACCTGCACGAAGGGGAAAATCCTCGGTCTCTCGCTGCCCACCGGTAAGTGCTTGTATGCGGCAACTAGCAGACCGCGAACCTGTATTATTTTTAACAATAACAATAACACAAAGAACACGAACTGGGAAGCGTACAGCGAACAGTTAAGTAGTATAGTCGTCGTATAATACCCTCTAAAGTCGACACCGTAAACAAATTGGAGCTTGCAACGAATATCGTTGGTCGCTCTATTATTTCGGCCTATGAGGACAACTGCCCGCTCAAAACCAAGAGTACAAACAAAAAAACACCATGGTGGAATGGGCATTTAGCAAGCTTAAGAAAGAAAGTTAGGAAGCTGTTTAATAGGGCCAAACGAAACAACGATTGGCCTAATTACCCGGCAGCCCTAACTGAATACAATAAGGAGATAAGGAAAGCCAAGAAGGAATCTTTCAGACAGTACTGTGACAAAATTTCAGATGTCCAGTCGGGATGCCGTCTGATAAAGATTCTGGATAATGATAAAACCACCCCGATTGGCACACTGTCCAGAAATGGTGGCGGCTGGAGGGCGGGTTAGTAACCATCCTGGAGGGCGGGTTAGTAACCATCCAGAGAGGATTGGAGAGTAGGGAATCAAATCTGCAGCAGACACGCAGTGAGGTGGGCCATCGCACCAATATTACACAACATCTATAGCTGTAGTCTTGCTTATGGTCACATCCCATCAGCTTGGAGAACAGTATTAGTTAGGTACTTACCAAAACCAGGCAGGAATGACGGGCACAACCCGAAATCTTTCCGCCCAATAAGCCTAATGTCCTTTGTTCTAAAAGGACTAGAGAAACTAGTTGATAAGTTTATCAGAATTGATATACTACGATTCAAGCCCCTATCTAATGAGCAGCATGCTTATGCCAAAGGGAAATCTACGGAGACGGCGCTAAATGAAGTGTTGACGAAAATTGAAGGAGCAATGTCATCCAAGGAAATCTGTGTGATCGCTTTCCTGGATATAGAAGGAGCCTTCAATAACACGACCTATGAATCCATTGGCACCGCTCTCTCTAACTTTAGGGTGCCACCCACTGTAGTGAGATGGATAGAAAACATGCTCCGCGGCAGGATCATAAAGTCGGAAATTGACGATGTGACCCTATCAGCGACTACCACGGTGGGTTGCCCACAAGGTGGAGTGCTCTCCCCCCTCCTATGGTCAATGGTTGTGGATGATCTCCTTAAAACGTTAAAGTCGTTGGGAATCCACGCCATTGGGTATGCAGACGACATAGCAGTCATCGTCAGAGGGAGGTTCGAGGACCCCGTATCGGAGATCCTTCAGAGGGCACTAATTGAAGTACAGAGATGGTGTAATAAAGCTCAACTCTCTGTTAACCCGAAAAAGACAGTTATTGCGCCTTTCCCCTATAGACGGAAATTAGTCGGTCTAAAAGAACCTCATCTATATGGAGAAACAATATCTTTCTCCAAGAGTGCGAAGTACTAGGTGTGATCCTTGACAGTAAATTGTCATGGAACCCACATATGGATCGCATAATAAACAAGGCTACCCAGGCCTTGTGGATTTGTAGGAGGATATGCGGAATGAATTGGGGGATTAAACCCAAATCAATTCTAGCCCATTTACCATTACCATGTTACCATTTGATAGTGAGACCGGTGGTGACGTATGCGGCATTAGTATGGTGGACGAAAACGAAGGAACTGTCCACAATACGAAGGTTGGAAAGAGTGCAGAGACTAGTAGCCGTCTGCATGGGGGGCATTCGATCCACACCAACGGTCAGCCTAAACGTCATACTAGGCCTGGTCCCACTACACATACACGTCCAGATGGCTGCAAAGCTGAGCATGCATTGCCTGTACCACCATGGATTGTTAATTGGGCCAAGGCATCCCAAAGGCCACTTATCAATCCTCAAAACTCTGGAGCAGACTGAAGAGTTTGAAATGCCCTTAGATGAAACTCTACCAGTATATCGCTTCCAGAAAAATGTAAAAGCTGTAATACCAGCCAGATCGTCCTGGGAAACAATTAGTCACCAGGTAGCATCGTACGACTATGTATGCTACACAGATGGCTCCAAGACAGACGAGGTCACAGGATCCGGTGTTTTTGACGTCTCGAGTAAGACGGGCCACACGGTGAGTCTGTCCAAGCTAACGTCTATCTTTCAAGCTGAAATCCTGGCCATTAACGAGTGTGTTCGGCTCTTAACCCGCAAACACACACGAAAGAAAAAATGAGTAATCTACACAGATAGCCAGGCTGCACTAAAAGCTCTGGACTCTTATGTGATCACATCAAAGCTGGTACTGGAAACGGTGACCATCCTTTCCGAACTAGCTAAGAGGAACCCGGTGACCTTACATTGGATACCGGCGCACAGGGGTTTTGATGGAAATGAAGAGGCTGACAAACTGGCCAAGTCTGGGTCGGCTGAGGCCTTTATTGGACCAGAGCAGTCATTTGGAATAAGCAAATCCCTATTTAAACAAGCAATGCAAAAATGGGCACTAGCGGAGGCAAACAACTACTGGGCCCAAACCATAGGACAGAAATGCACAAAACTGTTCCTACCACAATACTCTCTACTAGGTTCTAAATCCCTCTTGAATATGGACAAGAAGTGTATAAAGACCTTGGTAGAATTCATCACGGGACACTGCAACTTGAGACATTATCTGAACAAGATGATGTTGTCGAGTGAAACTCAGTGCATATTCTGCATGGAGTCTATTGAGTCGTCCCTGCACTTAGTCTCTGAGTGCCCGACTTTTCACAGTACTAGAAGGTCAGTCTTCGGGAAAGAGATAGTGGAGCACTCAGAGCTGGCTAAATTAAGCCATTCAAAACTTATGACATTCATAAGAAAAACTAGGGTGGAACAACCATTCTAACAATAGAGGGATCTTACAATAGGCCAAATGAGCCGCAGTATCAGGGCTGTATTAGCCGCCCGTCTTCATATAATAAAGCCGATCTGCGGTTAAAGAAATTTTAAAAGTAATCATATTTGATTGCATGTAATTTATAGATACCAACTTAATTTATCAACCTGTCTAACAGTAAACATCATTCCAAAACCGGACATGTGATTGGAAAAGTTCCTCATTGCCATATCCTAACAAATTCAGAGTTCAACGGTTGGGTAGGTACGTGCCTCCTTCCTATGTCTTATGCATACAATGAGTTAACTTATTTTTTTTATTACAACTACACTCGATCTTACTATAACTTATCCAAGGTTCATGCTTTAGAAGAGGTCTCAAATACTTTTCATCACTCTAAAATACTTCTGCTGGTTTAATCAGCTTATTTATCGGCTTACTTAGTTAGTTTTTGTTATATTGTAAACAATTGCAACCAATAATTTCACAACTAAATGAAAACGTGGTGAAACATGAAACAGCTGTTTTTTCAACATACTGAAAGACGGAAAACAAGATTTCTTTCGTTTTCACCTATGGATTTCTTTTTACTACACCTAATATTTAAACAACCTTTGAGCTCGACTATCTGTACTTATTCCCTACTTCATTTTCTAGTCGTTCGATCAACCTTCGGTCTCCCAATTTTCCGTTATTACGAAATTCTAGAAACTTCCACTTCTCTATGATTTTCTCCCTCTAACTTTATCTCCATGTTGCCCCATTTTTTCGCCCCTTATCATATTCCCTTAATCATTTTTATCCTTTGCCTCTTATATTTTCTTAACAGATCCTTCATAGCTCACACTTTGTCCCCCATCCCTACTCTACTCATTACGCTTGTTTACTGCATTTTTGATGACTTACTGATTCTATTTTATTTTATTTTTAGAAAACATCCTAGAGATTTTCAAAACGGATATTTTCCTTATTGAGAGACGGACATTTGTACAAATCAGTACGTATATTAACATAGTTATGTGTTTACGCCGAATACACCGCTCGCCAAGCGGTTTCTCTTTTGATTCCAGCCTCATGCATTAAAAGGGAATTCCCCTATATTTATGCTATTTACAATTGCTCTGACCAGTAAATTTGCTTGTATTCACAAAAAGGGAATTCCCCCTAATTTGTGATATGAATCGTGCTAAATGGAATAAAATCGTGTGAAAAAATTTAAAATTTGTTTATTTTCAAACCGTGTTATATCAAAATCGTGTAAAACACGACCGTGTAAAAACATAATTGAGTGTATAAGTAAAACGTGACACTCATCGTAATTAGTAGAGAATCGCGGTACCAATATGATTGAACTGTCATTTCCCTCCAGATCAAAATTCTTTTGATGTTCGTGTTAATTGCCCAGTGAGCAAAGATGAGCAGTATCATACACTAAACTGTGCATTCTTGGATGCGATGTGCACTTCGCCTTCGTACTACTCTTCGTTTCTTTATTCTTAACAAATACCCGCCGAAATAGGCGCATCCAAGGAAAGCGAAGTGGATGCTGTTCAAAAATGATTCATCGCACTGAGCGACATTCGAAATTAACGCGCTCTCTCTCATTGCTGTTCTTTTCTTATTTCTCTGTTTTCAAATTTTTTTTTTAATAATAATATTTTTGTAGCTTGTGTCATTTATAGCAAGCTATGAAAAAATTGAAAAAATAAATTTTCTATCATTAGAGCGCAGGTCTTCTGCTTGATGCAAGTTTACTCCAGCCAGCACCAGTTCTTTCAACGCATCTTTTCTAGAGTAAATTAATTTATTTGCATTATTTAGTATTTATGTGAATTCATTTGAAAATTTTTACTTACGATCTGCGATCTGCGATTTCAAGTTGGGTTTACACTTCCGGCTCTCCACATTACAATCTAGCACATTAACCTCTAGCCTACCCGCAATCATTTAATTGTGTTGTCTAATAAAGAATATTTACTTTAAACCCGCGCGTGATTATCTTCCTTTTTGCCTATC
Organism: Myopa tessellatipennis; assembly: GCA_943737955.2. Classification (NCBI taxonomy): domain Eukaryota; kingdom Metazoa; phylum Arthropoda; class Insecta; order Diptera; family Conopidae; genus Myopa; species Myopa tessellatipennis. The sequence goes on along the minus strand of OX031316.1, from coordinate 49,906,442 downwards.
ATAGAAATGTTAGCGCTCTCATCTTGCAGTAAAATTTATTAGGTGAGGGCTGTGAGGTGGAAACAATGAAACTTGGAAATAAGCAGGTAAGGTTACATAAATAAATTAATTATACGTAATTTCACACAAATAACATATACAGGGTGTTTCGCATAAGACGGGACAGAAGATCAGGGCGTGTAGGTTGAGTCGAGACAAGAAAAAAATCGTATGGGAGGGGGGGTCGATTTCTCACCGTTTAGACGGGAGGGGCCATTTTATAAAAATCCGACTTAACATCGGAAAAAAAAATATTAAAAAATAATGGTTACATCCAGATAACTTTTGCTTGCTGATTTTCAAAGCCAAATATCCGCTTCTTAATATCCTTTTTAAATTAGGTTCCTATGCCAAACAGTTTTTGAGAAAATAAGTGTCAAAGTTAAAATTTGGAAAAAAAAATCCGAAAAAAATGTTTTGGTCGCCATTTTTTTTTAAAATTACGATATTAAGTATAACTTTTTTTTCCGACCATAAAATTCAATCAATTCTAAAGAGAATGCTTCAAACGGGAAGGATCTATGTTTTGTAGTTTCCGAGAAAAGTAAAAATTACGATCTAAACTCCTTCCCCAGAGCAGTATTTTTCATATTTTTGCACCAGTAATAAAACACAAGTAGCCAAAAAATTGGTATTTGAAAGGAAAGTATGCTTCGTAATTTTCACTTTTATTTTAGGACTAGTACCACATGTAATACTGAGGACATCATAGGACTGAGGTTAGTAAAGTATACACTAAAACATAAACTAGAATCCCTCTTTTATTTGAGGGTGCTGAACGGGCAGACACTACAGGTTCGAAACCGTCGATGGTGCCTCGCAGCATAGAATGTGTTCGTAAAAATTTCAAGGGTCGTCCGTTCACTTATATCAATCGTGCGGCTTCAACCCAGTTCTCATGCTCTCCCGTTTCTGACCTAGCCAGGCTAATTGGCACCTCAAAAATAAGGAGTTCGTCACAAAGTTAAACTAAAATTCAACTCAAAGAACTAATATCACAGCTAATATCACTATTACCTAAAACTAACATTGCGTTACTTAATCATAATATTGCACTACAAAATTACAATTAAAAAAAATATCACAGAAGGAAGTAATTGTTAGAATAAAAAAAAATTGCAAAAATAATGACGTCCAATTATTCGGTCCAATGGTCCTAGATACATACGAATGGACCAGATACATACTGAACAGAGCATCCGGTACAACATTTTGCGAGCCTTTTCTGTGTTAAAATTGTAAGCCTGAAGTTTCAAACTTCATCTGGCTAATCTTCGAAATAAGTCTTTTTGGTTCATTAACTACTTCAGGCTCGCGTGACTCGTGATTATGGTGAAGGGTAGGCCTTCCACATAAGGACGGAACTTTAGGCCTTTCACATAAGGACGGAATACTGCGGCGTTACATTCAAGGTCAGTAACACTGTAGTTCTTCTGAGCTTTGTTGAGTTTTGCTGACATGTAGGCTATCGGATGATCGTTCTTCTCGTCGTCCATCTGGAAGAGAACCCCTCCAACCCCTTGTGTCGATGCGTCACATTGAATATAAAAACGTCTGTTGAAGTCCGGATTGATAAGCAATAAGCACTTATAAGTCCTTAAGGACTGGTGCTGAGGCAAGACTGCGCTTCATTTTTCAAAGGCGTTAGCGCAAATTTCTTTATTTGGTCTTTCTTGAGACAGTCATGCAGTGGCGTTGCTATGGTTGAATAGTCCCTGATAGATCTGTGGTACCAGCCTGACATCCTTAGGAACCTCCTCAACTGTTTGGGCGTACTGGACTCCGGAAACTCGTAAATCAAAGCCACCTTCTAGCTGCCTATCTTGATGCTACCGTTGGTGCAGTTTTTTAGGAGAAAACGCTCTTTGAAACGTAAATAGTTAATCCTTTATAGAACTCAACTACTCCGCTTTGTATGAATTGTTTTATAATACTTCTTTTTCTTTATTTTTCAAGAAAATTTTTCAGTTTCTTAGTGTAGCACAGTATAAATTCTAGTTTTGGTACACCAGCATAGCTGCAGTGTAATATACAAGAGTCATATTTTTGGAAGAAAGTAACATAGTACCTGAAGTGAGGTTTTTTGTAAACTATCAACTGCGTTTTCTCCTAAAATACTAAACCAATTCTCATGGAAAATATATTTATAGAAATTTAATAACCTCTATATTGATGTCCTTTTTATTCCACTTTTGAAAAATAAATAGAAAATGCGTTCTCTTATTTTCCGTTGAAAAGTTTATTAAATTATATTTTTCAAAGGATTGCTTGGTAATGATCAAAACTCAGCCAATGTCAAACTCTCGCTGACTAGAGAAGACAACAACACATTGCAAGTACTGCTTCGCCACCGAAGCATCCACAACGATCAGCACCAACAAGAGAGGAGAGAGGAACAAGAACCGGTTCTAATAATTTAATGCACAACGCCCCCTTTGGAATCACTGCTGACAAAACGGCCTTGTTCGATCGGTAACTTACATACTTTGGCGATGGCTCGTTTGCCGGCGGTAACCTGCACAATGCGTCCAATTGGTTTTCCATTTATTTCGTTGTTGAAGTTGTCTGGTGTATTCTACGCGCCATCGTTGCTAGAATGCTTGTTATGATATGCTAGTTGATACCGACGAACTAGTAGTTCGTTGCGTTATCGGAGTAAATGGTGTGGCATTTACCTCGCCTGGCAATTAATCAACTCAGAGCGGCAATAATCGCCGGCGTGAATAGGTCGTGAACTACATCTGCACTTCGTGGTGAAGCAGATAAATACTGCTAAGTACACCTTTAAAGGTGCTCTACGTCGTATTCGCTGTATGATTAGTAGTGGACTGCAGTAATCCACGCCTTTAATTTGAAATGGTAATGCTGGTTGAATGCAATCTGGTGGAAGTGTCCCCATTATTTGCTTGGTAATTGTAGGACGCATATGAAAGTAAAGTATGCATTTATGAATAACGAATTTAATGGAGTTTCGCGCATTCAATATCCAAAACCGGGGAAGGCTCACTGCTGAATGATACGAGATACTTACTTCAATGTGGTGTTGAATTCTGGAACTGAAATTGTATAGGTTTCCCAATTTTGATTTTTAGGTCTATTTCTGAGCCTCTCTCTGAAACCTTTTAAATAACTGAAAATTCGTATGAATTTAAAACATATTTGCCTGATGCAATTACGTCGTCATTCTCCCTGCATAACAGTGCAATTCGTTGAATGCGCTGCTCGGGTAAGTTACAAGCTGTCACTTGGAATGTAGTCAGCCATAATGGTTTGCCTTTCATTAAAAAATGGGGATCTTGAAACCAGAAATTATTGTTGACTATGTCACACGCATTCGCACCTCTTGTAATAAGATCGGCTGGGTTTTTATGCGATGAGACATAGTGCCACTCACAACCTTCGGTGAGCTAACGCATTTTGGCTACTCGGTTTGCTACAAAGGCATCCTGGCTATGGCCATCGAAGATGCCTGCCATGTGTGACAATATTGATCGTTTCGTAGACTTAGTCATATTAGGTTGATTACTGTAAGAGAATAGAAAATAGTCTTGCTTTGGCCCCCATTTGAAACCTAACGCTTTGACGCATTCAGTGTGGTCAATCTCAATCGTTTCTTCTTTGTCAATTTCTGGAATGTCAACGAGTATCATGGGCTGATTGGAAGCAGATTCAATCTCAGCCAAATGTGTGATACATTTTATAAGTAAGTATGAGGAGCATGCTAGTCCATAGGTTACCGTTTGTAGTTAGTATGTATAATAGTAATAGGATCATTAGGCGAGTCTCTCTCTTACCCACAGTACAATTAACATGGTCAGTACAAGTAAACTTAGAGTTAATAATAAAACCCAGGTTCTTAACTTTGCACACAAATTCCAACTGCGCAGGACCAATAAACAGTGGGGGATAATCATCATCAACACAGGGTTGCCTCATAATAGGCAAAACCTTTGATTTGGCGGGATTTATGCGAAGTAAGTTTTTGTCAGCCCAAGCATTAAGAGCAGAGAGGTCCGAGTTCAGTCTATAACTCAGATCTTCAGCAAGACTGTGAGGTCCAGACAAATAGATCTGAATATCTTCAGCATAGGCATGCATGAGGGAATACTCACAAACTGAAAAAACGTCATTAATGAAGATGGAGAATAGTAACGGGCCAAGAATTGATCCCTGAGGAACGCCGTTGTTGACTGCCTCAAAGGAAGATAAACGGCTCCCAACTCTAACACACTGGGTTCTACCCTCCAAGTAGCTAGCAAGTAACCTCACAGCACTACAACTAAAATTAAAATATTTACTGAGCTTATCACAGAGCAAGGTGTGATTAACCGAGTCAAAGGCTTTCGAGAGATTAATAAGGCAAAGAAATGTTAGAAAATCATTGTCATAATGAACTCTAATGTCATCAGTAACTTTCAGCAGAGCCGTCGAACAACTGTGGCCACAACGGAAGCCTGACTGCAGAGGGGATAATAAATTGCGAGAATTCAAATAAGTAGACATTTGCAGACACATGATCCTTTCCAGAACTTTTCCTAATGCTAGTAAAATACTAATCGGCCTGAAGTCAATAGCAACAGCTGAAGAACTCGATTTTGCAATGGGAATTATCATGGCTGTTTTCCATAGGCTCGGAAACCTAGAGCTAGTCAAGCAATGATTGACAATGTGCGTCAGGGAAGCTAAAATAAACGGAGAAACAATCTTAATGAATCTAATTGACAGTCCATTAACCCCCACTGCATTGGAACTCAACTTAGCCAAGATGCTGCCCACCTCGGCCTCACTAACAGAGGTAAACACGAAGGACGGGTAAGAGGGGGAGGATGAGGGGGGGATTGATGGTAAATCAACAACAGTCAGGTCACTGGAAGGGCTATAAAGACCATTAGTCACAAACGTACGATTCAGTTCATCCGGATCAAGTTGGCATTCAACAGATACCGTATCAATAACACGTAATTTCTTCAAATTCTTCCACAGCTGCTTAGCCCCTAAAGCAGGATTAAGCTTGGAAACGAAATACCGCCTCTTAGCATTTTTTAATAACATAGTGGCTCTATTACGCGCAATTCTATACTGCTCCCAGACAATAGTTGAACAAGGGGTTTTTCCATTTAGAATGGAGTATGTTTCTCAACTTCATAGCAGATAAGACACGGTTAGTGATCCATGGAGAACCTATCTTCAATGACCTTACCGTACGCAACGGGACATGCTTAAGAAATACAGCGTTAAGGTACGCCATAAGATATCATTCCAAGACATAGCTGATAAGTTACTACATAAGGCAACATAATCAATTGAACGGAAATCTTGATAACTAAAGCTAGCAGTTTCATTTTTACACAGACTGAAATTAAAACTACAAAAAACTAGATCATGGTCAGAAATAAGTCATATGGTCAATGCTTAAAAGTAGCGAAAGTTCAGAAACAAGACAGACATAAAGTAAACTTGGGTCACATGAAGGAGCGTACCGAGTAGGCGTGTCAACATTAGTAAGGTTCAGACCACACATAGACACAAAATACAGAAAACTATCAGATACAGAGTCATTTAGAAGCAGATTAACATTAAAATCACCACATACTATTAGAAAGTCAAAGTCGGTAAGTTTATTCACAAGATCAACAAAAAACGGCTCAGGATTATGACTCCGACTAGGATTATAAACACACGAAACTAATATTTTGGTACTGTTCTCATATAGAGCAACATTAAGAAATTCACATGAGGTGTTACCTTGGTTTATAACTGTAGAGTTGAGACTACTCTTACAATAAACAGCTACACCACCGCCTCTTTTGCCAATTCTATCATTACGAAAAAGTTTAAAACCTTCAATACAGTACATTGAATCAGAAAACTCACACTTGAACCAAGTTTCAGATATACAAATAACATCAACAGCCGAGTTTACAAAAATATATCTAATATAGTCTAGTTTCATCCCATTCAAACTCCTAGCATTGAAATGTACTACATTAAATCCACCCGATCGCTCGCAAAAAACATTCAATAGTGCCCTATAACAGCCCACCGCACCATTCGACCTGTCGTCAACACCAGACAATAGACAGTCGACAGGGGGTAACTTCGAGCAATACCAGACATAATACAAACAAAAATTTTAGAAAGTGTTCGAAACGACATAGACGAAGAGTAAAAAGACTGAGATAAGAACGAATAGAGAGTAAAAATGAAAGAAAAGAAAGAGCAAGGCAGAAACAACTTAAGTAATTACAAACTAACATTAAGATTAAAATTACAATAAATATAATAAATATTAAGATACAGAAACAAATTAAGTAATAACAAACTAACATTACGATTAAAATTACAATAAAAATAATAAATATTAAGAAACGGCAGCGGCGTCAACGCTCTCCTTGTGAACAACTAATTTAGCCTCTCCATCAGCTGTTGCTTTAACGTATACTCTACCACGCAGCGAAAACACGGTGTGCAGCAACTTCTCTCTTCTCTTCCCGTTGGCATAATGCAACAACTCACGATTTGCTTTAGTAAGACCTTCATGCACAAAAATTACTTGCTGATCAAGGCCACCATCACTGAGCTGCAGCCGACGATTATTCGCTCTGCGAAAAGCAGCAACAGCTTTGCACAAGTTATTGCGCTCATTCGCTGAAGATAATTTAGCAATAATCGCAGAGTTTTTATTTCCCGTTGTAGGTCTCACACGAAATATATTTTGAATACACGGAGCCCCCAATTTCAACGAAGAGCAGATCTTACCAAAAATATCAGCGAGATTCTCTCCCGGTAAAAACGGAATACCGTTATTACAACATCGGATGAAACAGAGTTACTCTCCAAACTTTCCAATTTTGCTTTCAAATCAGTTACGCTCTGAGATTTTATTTTGGCAGGCTGTGATCATTGCTCGATTTGAGCGGACGTGTATGCATGCTTTCATTCAGATCGACTTTGTTTCTTTTATTTTACACTAACAATGCAAGCGAATATGCCACATAAAGTGTGAAAGAGAGAATCGATCAATTAGTGGTGTATAGCGGGCGATGAGAAGAACGGTGCGTTCCGTCTTCTTTTGCTTCTTTTACAATAACAAACCCTGTGCAGCCGTTCGTCCATCTGCGTTTGTTTTCAATTTTGCTGGCACGATCTACGTTCCGAGCATAGCATGCTGTTGAGGAATTTGTATATAATATAATATATGTCTGTGGTGTTGTAATACAAAGATTAATTTAAAAGAAATCTGTTTTAGCCCATTAGCCCCTATTTCAGTAGTAACATTTATCAATGCTTGTATAATTTTCTAGTATAATTTTCTCTTGCAAATGCGGCTCATGGCACCTTTTTCAAACCGAGCTTTACAAATGGCAAAGTGCTGTAAGCATATATTAACAAATTTATCGGAGGGGTTTTGCAAATAAAGTTGCGTTTCACTTTAGGTTTTTGTATACAGAAATGTTGTATTAGGATCTTTCTTTCGAACGTTTCCTTACCGAGATGTTTTAATCCAAATGAGAATTGTTTTCGTTTCTATATAAATTTAATTCAATATAAATAATAAATAAGTGTTACTAATAAAATCGGGGCTAAAGTAGATTTGTTTAAAATTATACTTTGTATTACCACACCACGTCACAGCGCTTTACAAAGATTGGGCGTCGAACAAGAAGCAGAACAAAGCTGCGAAAAGCAATATTTCTTTCAAAAACCTTAAAATGCAAAATTGAAAACAAACGCAGATGGACGGACGGCTGCACATGGTTTGTTATTGTAAGAGAAACAAACGAAGACGGAACGCACCGTTCTTCTCATCGCCCGCTATACACCACTAATTGATCGATTCTCTCTTTCACACTTTATGTGGCATATTCGCTTGCATTGTTATAAGGTGTTTACATAAAATGGTTTTTCCAGGTTTTTGGAATAAACTGTTTTAAGTCCCAAAACCACTCGTAAACTGTTTTAACTCCCGTGAAATTGTTGTTGCTACTCCAGCGCTAAACCAAAATGCGTTTGGTTTTAAACCTCAGTTTTTAGTTTGCAAGTCTGTTTCGAAGTTCGGAATTGCAGACACACTATCTTTCTCCTTTTCTAGTGCCAATAAGTTAGAAAGAGATAAAGAGAAAGTACCACCAAACTATTCTGCCAAATGTCAAAACAAATTTAAGCGTTTCATGTCGTAAGTAATATGTTTATTTAAATAAGTATAATATGTAATAAATGACAAAAAATTACCTATTTCAGATGCAGAAATCAACAAACAGAACTTTGTGGTCGATGGGGGCGGAATTAATGCTACTGGACCTGTGGCAAGAAAATATTGACGGCCTGCGCGGACTCAATCATCACTGGCAGTCCACTTCCCAAAATGTACTACTGCGGGGCTATAATTAGGAATCTTAAGCTTGACCACAATAAATTAATACTGTTGAATTTACCACAATCCACAAGGTCCTATTTATAGACATCAGCGCTATTCGTAGAGCCTTCACCATGGCATACTTCTTATGTAAATGAAAATAAGTCTGATTTACGATGTACGACTTTTCGCTTTCCAAATTCTGTAAACTTGCGAATTTCGTCACCATAGCAAAATACATTTCAACAATTTTGAATATTATTGTTATTTTATTCATTGTATTGTAAATTAAAGCGAGGCAAAATTTTAAAAATAGTTGCGTAAATAAACAAACACAAAACAACAGCTGTTTATTTCTTCTTTTCGGTTTGACAGCCCGGACCGGATTATGTATGTAAACACTGGATCAGCTGATCGATTTTCGAACACCTTAACCGGATTAAATATTTTTATGTAAACAGGCTATTAGTGTAAAATAAAAGAAACAAAGTCGATCTGAATGAAAGCATGCATACACGTCCGCTCAAATCGAGCAATGATCACAGCCTGCCAAAATAAAATCTCAGAGCGTATGCATCGACGAAGTTCATGTCGGGAGCCAACGAACCCGTACGAAGTTAGAAAAACACGACTGAGAGCCAGCGTTCAGAAAATTTTACGAACCACTTTTTTGGCGATTTGAGCTATCTATCTGTTATGTGGTTAGTGGCATAACAAAACAAAAATGAGAAGACCACAGATAAGAACAATTTTCAGACCGTGCTTCGTATTTCTATACTTGTGTTAGTGTTTGACGGTCGTGAGGCAGCCAAAATTTTACCGCTAAGGCCTTATTACATTGCAAACAGTTGTTCGATCAAACAGTCACATTGTTTTTGTTTTCTGTATAAAGCTGTCAACTCTAAGTTCATCCGTGAGAGAATGAAAACGGATGAACTGTTGGCACAGCAAATACTCTGTTTGCAGGCGATGCGTGCAAACTACAAACAGAACAGCGTTGATGTGTGGTGTAATACAAAAGTATGCATGTTTTGGAGCGAAAATGCTGTACTTATACCGGAGAAAGGAGGACTGCGTGAAAATAATGGCACAAAGCAACTCTAATTATGTATATATACTACGGAAAGTGTTTGAATGTTTGTGTTTGCAATGTAATATAGCAAGCAAACAGGTTTGACGGGAGATTAAAATAGTTAATTTCTTTGGACTGTTTGATCGAACAACTGCAATGTAATATGGGCCTAACGTTGAAGCGAACGTGGATCGAAAGCTCTTGCACTTTTTGCAATCAACCAATCAGAGCGTGTGAGTCTGGTGTTAAGATGCCTAGTGTGACGCCCCACGATGAGATTTGTAATCTTGTTTTCTATCATTCTTGCTCCTACATAACATTTTGGCAACCGTTTCGATATTGATATTATTGTAAATATGTTTGGGTTTCCTTCAGCATCAACTAATCCACAATCAAATCATGACTACGTTTTAAAAACGTTTGTACTCAACAGAAAATCCTATGAACAATTAGGGCGCCATAAACGGGATATAGATGTCATAAAGGAAAATCACAAGTTCATCTGGTGTGAAGATGATGTTCCGAAGTCCTGGGAATCACATCTAGCAGAGAAGTACTATAAAAAGTTATTTAAAGAATACTGTATTGCAGATCTGTCTTGCTATAAAAAAAACAAAGTTGCGTTGCGTTGGCGAACTGCGCAAGAGGTTGTTTGCGGAAAGGGGCAGTTCCAATGTGGTAGCTGTGGATGTTCTCAGAAAGAAACACTTCGAAGCTGGGAGGTAAACTTCGGGTACTTTGAGGGTGGAGTGAAGAGAAATGCTTTAGTAAAACTGAGACTTTGTGCTGAACATTCAAGGCAACTAAACTATACTTCAAGAAAGCGTGAAGTAAAGCGGCACGGAGAAACTGGAGAATTTAATACAAAAAGACGCAGTATAGATAATAGAACAATAAAATCGAGTACTGTTAATCAGATCAATAATAATGCCAAGCAAAAGAATACAAATTTAACAAGTCGAAGCGGCGAGAGTAAACAAAAGCCAATAGAACAATCTTCCGCACAATCAGATATTTGGACTAGAAACCGGGTAACTGAAGTGGAAGTAAGCGCACGCGAAACTGATTTTGAAAAATACTTGGAAGATCTATTGCTGTAAATACAATTTTAATTAAGTAATCTATTGAGAATTAATTTTGGCTTTTAAATTAACAACCAATTTGTGTTGCAGACAGAAAAATTGGTTTAAATAGGGATCCTCCCGGAAGCTCTAATGTTGTCGGTTGTGATGTAGACCACAACAAAAACAACCACTCCCCGTGGCTCCTGAGTTATAGCCTTTTTTAATTTAAGCTTATTTTCCCTGTATCTCTTTAAATGTAGACGTTACCCAATCGAATATGTAGCGTTAGAAAGGAGAGTTCAATATCTTTAATTTATGTTGAGTAACTTGTCGAAAGTCGCATATTCGCACTTTCCGCACCTATTTTTGCACGAAACGCAAAACCCACGAAAAGCAATCGAAAACTGAGTATTCGTCAAATAAATAAGATTAGAAAGGCCAGAAAGCCACCACAAATTTTTTGAACTCAACTCAAATAAAAGAGAAATTAGATCTTCCAGTGACAACGAGGCACATTGCACACATTTTACGTAAGTCAAATATTGTTGAATGGAAAAAACCGGAGAGCAAGCCTGTGTTGAAGCCGCATCACAAAATGCGCGCCTAGACTTCGCCCAAAAACACATGCAGTGGTCAACTGAGTGGGGCAATGTTGTGTTTTCCGACGAAAAGAAATTCAACTTCATTTCTTTTCGTTTTCCCAGACTCTTACAGTTGTTATTGGCATGATTTGCGAAACAAAGACGTACGTATGTCAAAAAGAAACTTTGGTGGTGGCAGCGTTATGGTGTGGGCGGCATTTTCATCGAGAGGTAAAGCAAATATTTGCTTTGTGCCGCCCAAAATGAATTGAAAAATATACACGGAATTGTTGGATGATGCTCTCATTTCATTTATGGATTATAAAATGGATGAGGACAGCATTTTTCAACAGGATAACGCTGCCATTCACGTTTCTAAAGAGTCATTGAAATGGTTTGAAGAGCACAACATCCCACTTACGAAATGGCCTGCATGCAGTCCCGATTTGCATCCGGTGGAGAGCCTTTGGGGGTACATGTCACGAAAAATCTATGTACAAAAAGCCCAAGGACATCTGTACAAAACTGTGCTAGAGCTCAAGTTGGCCATTAAGGAAGCTTGGGAAGATTTGGATCGTCAGTTGCTCCAAAATTTACTCAAGTCGATGCCAAATCGTATTTTTGAAGCCATAAATAAAAATGGTGGACCAATTAATTATTGAATGTTAAATAAATATGTTCCTATTGAAAATTAAGTTGATGCGTTTAAACGAATATGTAGTTTTTGGCATAAATGCAGAATAGCTGCCAAGCTCAGATTTTGTTCATCTTTTTTTTACCGTTAGATACGGCCATCAGGAACGGAAGTGGCTGGTTAGCCATCTTGGATTGATTGACCGTTTGAAGGACAAATTAATGGTTTAATGAAAGTCATTTATCTCATAAACTAAGAGAGCTAGCGGAACTAGCAACGTACTGTTGGAAAGGTATTTTTAATGCGTTTCATTTATATAATACACATTTTTCTCCATAACATGGCTGTGAAGGAATTATATTGATTTGACAAGGTCAACTTGTCACATTTTTCTAAAAATCAATATAACTCCTTCACAGCCATGTTATGGATAAAAATGTGTATTACATAAATGAAAGGTATTAAAAATACTTTTCCAACAGTACTTCGTTTGTTCCGTTAGCTTTCTTAGTTTATGAAATAAGTGCCTTTCATTAGTACCATTTATTTGACCTTCAAACGGTCATAAATCCAAGATGGCTGACCAGCCCCCGAAAAAACATGCCCACTTCCGGTTAAAACGGTCTCAAATAACGGTAAAAAAAATTTGAGCTTGGCAGCTGATCTGCATTTTTCCCCCAATTTCTATTAGTTTAGTAAACAATATGAGTTAGAATTTGTTTTGAGTAATGCATTGATAAAAGAGAGAGAAGGTAGCAAAATGAAAATTAAGAGTGCGTTTATACGAATATGTGTCACTGTACGTCGAATTCGTCTAGTTATATCCTTGGTTTTGTTTCCGGTAGCAAAATATCGTGTGGACGAAAATTGCAAAGCAAAAATGAGAATTCGTATTTATGAAAATACGTCGAAGACGGAGCGATGCTGTAAAAAAATTAAATGAAATGCTAAAATACATTGAAACTTATCAGTTTTTATTTATACCCTAATTAATAATGCCATAATTTGAAATTTGTACCATGAACTGCAAAATAGTATAATAAAACAATTCGTACAAAGCTGAGCAGAATTCTAAAAAAGGATAAGGTACATACGTTTCAATCATAGCTTTCTCCTAGAGTCCTATGTGTAGAAAGGTAATAACCTCTAGTTTCTTATTATTTTTCATAAAATGTTGTGGCTTAAGTGGCCAGTTTTTCAGTGCTCGTTTAAACGGCGTTTAAACGACGTTTAGTTAAACGTCAAACAAAAGTTAACTGAGATTTGGGTTTTACAGTGCGAGTTTAACTTATCTATGTTAAACGTATCTTATCTATATTTCATAGAGAATTTATCTGAATGCAAGGAATATTTAGCGTATACCTAAACCTATTTTGGCAGCACTTGTCAATATTTTCATTTTTACAAAGAGAACAGCTGTTCTGGTGCAAATAAACAAAATTATTAGCATAGTTTTGAACAAAGGTAAATTTCTGTACTCGAAGAAACAGCTGTTTTTTTATCCATTAAAACGATAAATTAACCGGAACTCACCAATATTGGCCGGTTAACCTCCGTTTAAACGAGCACTGAAAAACACAAAGTGTCGTTTAAACACAGTTTAACTGAGAAACGACGATAACCGAGCACTGTAAAACTGGCCCTAAGTAGTCATTTTACTTAAAAAAATTAATGGGAAAACCAGTACTAAAAATTTTAGGATTGGTTTTTATAAACATATGCGAATTTCGATAACATGCTACATGACATGAATTAATCTTATTTAATTTACCTTCCTAATGCTACATATTCCAACCGAATATCTTCTACAGTTAAGGCATATAAGGCAAATAAATTCAAATTTAATTCAATGGTTATAACTCAGGAACCATGGGACAGGCGGTTGTTGTGGTCTCACCCACAAGCAACGAGATTGGAGCTTCCGGGTGTACCATATCTGCTCCGAAAAATCTCCCCTCATGAACTTTTATAATCACATCATAAGTTTTCATTTCGACCTTATATAATTTGGACACATTGTTGCACTGAAAACTTTAATAAGTTAATGTTGAATTAAGATTTCATGCTAAATATATATTCTGCTAGTTACTATGCACGATTTATTCGTATAATTTCTAGGTCAACATGCTTTGTCTGTTCATTGTTTATAGAATCTTTAAAGTATCTTAGATTGCCGTAAGACTTGAAGTGTTGATGATGGCTTGAAGTGGATGACTTCGTTGTAGACAAGTTCCTTCCATTTATCTACTGGTAGTTCCATATCTTCGAAGCTCTGGTCATACAAAGGCGAAGTCTGCTCATCGCTGGGATCATGGTACTTCTCCATATATTTATGCGCTAAAGCCTGCTCAGCTGTAATACGCTTTTCAGAATCTAACTCTAGCATTTTCTCTAATAAATCTATTGCCAGCGGATTGGCTCCCTTGAAAACATCTTTAAAATTGCGACTCTCCATTAGCGGTAACGATTTGATATAATTTCGTGCGCTTTCTGAGGATATTTTGTTCATAAATTCCTCCCCAGGTGTTCCTAGAATTTCCATTATCAAATTGAGTTGATGAATATGATCTGTGCCAGGAAAAAGTGTACGCCCTGTCAAAAGTTCTGCCATAATGCAGCCGACAGACCAAATGTCGACAGTTTGGTTGTAGTGCATCCAGTTAAGCATGATTTCAGGTGCACGATACCAGCGTGTTGCAACGTAGCCAGTCATTTCATTTTCAGTAGGCCTCGCCAAACCAAAATCCAATATTCGTAACTCACAATCTTCGTTTACTGCAATATTTGACGGTTTCAGATCTCTGTGAATTATCCCAGCACTATGAATGTACTTAAGACCGCGTAGAATTTGATAGACTAGAAATTGGACGTGGTCATCAGATAGCTTCTGTGTTCGTATAATGTTATTTAGATCGGCATCCATTAAGTGTGTAACCAAATAAACTTGATGGAAATTTTCCAATGAGTTTACTGGATGTCCAGGTTGAAATACGTCGAGCAATCCTATGATATTCTCGTGATCCATGTGTTTCAACAATCTCAGCTCTCGATAAGTACGTTTTGCATGAACTGCAGACTGAAATGGCCTTGCTAACTTCTTGATGGCAACCTTCATATTTGTGCCCCGCACAATCGCTTTGCAAACTTGTCCATATGCACCAGAACCTACCGATTGCAATTGCTGGTAGATTTCAGGAATTTCCCATTCCGTCCGATTTATTTCCAGTTTATAGAAGCTCGACATTAGAATATTTCTAAGCAAAGTAAATAAAAAAATGGAAATCCAGAATATTGATCGACAAACAGAAACTGAAATAGTTAACCCAGAGTTGCAAGTAACAAACACAACCAGTGTATGAAGAAGCATCTTGAAAAATTTCGACCGACGTAATTTTTTCCGTGTACATACACTTTTAGCCACATTGAGTATTTTTCGACTTCTACTCATTTCCTCACCAATGATATTAGTGACCTAATAGCCTGTTTCCATAAAAATATTTAAGGTGTTCGAAAATCGATCAGCTGACCTAGTGTTTCCATACATAATCCGGTCCGGGCTGTCAAACCGAAAAGAAGAAATAAACATCTGTTGTATTGTGTTTGTACATTTACGCAGCTATTTTTAAAATTGTGCATCTCTTTAATTTATAATACAATGAATAAAATAACAATAATATTCAAAATTGTTGAAATGGACCATATCCGCCGCCATCTCCCTATATATATGGACATTTTTGCGGAGTCCGCGCAGGCCGTCAATGTTTTCTTGCCAGAGGTCCAGCACCATTAATTCCGCCCCCATCGACCACAAAGTTCTCTCTGTTGATTTCTGCATCTGAAATAGTTAAATTTTTGTTAATTATTAGATATTATACTTATTTAAATAAACATGTTACTTACGACATAAAACGCTTACATTTGTTTTGACATTTGGCAGAATAGTTTGGTGGCACTTTCTCTTTATCTCTTTCTAACTTATTGGCACTAGAAAAGGAGAAAGATAGTGTGTCTGCAATTCCGAACAGACTTGCAAACTAAAAACTGAGGATAAAAACCAAAAGCATTTTGGTTTATCGCTGGAATCGCAACAACAACTTCAAGGCAGTTTACGAGTGGTTTTGGGGCTTAAAACAGTTTATTCCGAATATCTGGAAAAACCATTTTATGGAAACACCATATAATAGCGCTTTTGGACCTAACCAATATTGTTGTTGTTGCATATGGTGCTGACCTCAACAACAACAACAGGTTTTTTGCTCTCATCTAACTCCGGCGTTTTGAGGGCGTGGCTTTCGTATAGAATATATGGGCGTTTGAAGCGCGGGAATGCAGAATCTTTGGCGAGCGATAAGTCCCAGACTATTAGCCCTATAGTTAAGAGATATATACCAATTAAAAGAAAGTATTTGCACCTATGTTTTAATAATATACAGGGTGTTTCGCATAAGACGGTTCAAAAGACTAGGGCATGTAGGATGGATCGAGACAAGAAAAAATCGTATGGGAGGGGTGGTCAATTTCCAACCTTTTAGGCGGGAGGGGTTATTTTATAAAAATCCGACTTAACATCGAAAAAATAATATTAAAAAAAAATGTTTAAACCTAGATAACTTTTGCTTGCTGATTTTCGAAGCCAAATATCCGCTTCTTAATATCCTTTTTAAATTATGCTTCAAACCGGAAGGATCTATGTTTTGTAGTTTCCGAGAAAAGTGGAAATTACGAACTTCCTTCCTTTTTCCATTTTTTTGCACCAGTAATAAAACACAAGTAGCCAAAAAGTGGTATTTGAAAGGAAAGTATGCTTCGTAATTTTCAATTTTCTCAAAAACTACAAGTCATAAATCCTTCCGGTTTGAAGCATTCTCTCATGAATTGATTGGAGAATTTTATGGTCGCAAAATTTTTTAGAACTTAATACCGTAAGTTTTAAAAAAAATTGCGACCAAAAATTTTTTTTCGGAATTTTTTTACCAAATTTTAACTTTGTCATTAAATTTCTCAAAAACTGTTTAACATAGGAACCTAATTTAAAAAGGATATTAAGAAGCGGATATTTCGCTTTGAAAATCAGCAAGCAAAAGTTAGCTAGGTCTAACCATAATTTTTTAATATTATTTTTTTCGGTGTTAAGTCGGATTTTTATAAAATGTCCCCTCCCGCCTAAACGGTGGGAAATTGACCCCCCTCCCATACGATTTTTTTCTTGTCTCCACCCATCCTACACGCTCTAGTCTTTTGAACACCCTTATGCGAAACACCCTGTATAAGGTATACATATATAATATATATAATCTTTATATTTCGATTTAAAGTTTTCACTGCCTACATAAGTGGAGAGGAGTCGAACGTTTCTTGTATCACGCTACAAAACGCTGCTTATTTCGACCCCGAAGGCTGTGTCCACGAATTCTTTGGTATATCCTCGCTCGACTTCAGTTTGGCATCGGATGGCAATTTAATGACCGGCACGAGGTTTCCTCGTACTATTTCGAAATTCAAATTTGGTAAAAAAATTCCGAAAAAAAATGTTTGTTCGCAATTTTTTTTTTAAATTACGGTATTAAGTATAAAAATTTTTCCGACCATAAAATTCTCCAATCAATTCTAGAGAGAATGATTCAAACCGGAAGGATCTATGTTTTGTAGTTTCCGAGAAAAGTGGAAATTACGAACTAAACTCCTTCCGTAGAGTAATTTTCTTCTATCTATTTGTACCGGTAATAAAACACAAGTAGCCAAAAAATTGGTATTTGAAAGAAAAGTATGCTTCGTAATTTTCACTTTTCTCGGAAAATACAAAACATAGAACCTTCCGGTTTGAAGCATTTTCTCTAGAATTGGTTACAGCATTTACTACTTTGAAGAAAATTTATACTTATTAGCATAATTTTTGTAAATTAGCACCATTTTTTTTAATATTATTTTTTCGATGTTAAGTCGGATTTTTATATAATGGCCTTTCTCGCCTAAACGGTGGGAAATTGACCCCCCCTCCCATACGATTTTTTTCTTGTCACGACCCATCCTACACGCCTTAGTGTTTTGAGCCCTCTTTTGCGAAACACCCTGTATATTTGTTTGATATTCTCAATTGTTTAGGAGATATTTTAGTTTTAAGAAAAAAATGGTGGAGGTGCCATTATAGGTGGTTTTTTTTATTAATTATTGTTTATTTATTCGTAGGAATTTATTCTTGATACAATTTCATAGTCCTCGTCGTTGTCGTCTCCGTCCGTCTCGTGATCTGTTCTGTTTTTCGGGTAAAGCGGATTATATAGCCAAACATAGTGCTACGCAACAGAATAGTGCTTTGTGGCCCTTTTGGTTATACTTTTGAAATTGTCATGTAAGTATGTACAAGATGTCTCCTAAAGTGTACAAAATACATCTATGTTATCGGTGTTATTGGAAAGGTGATCCCATTATCTTTCATTTACCAATATTTTGTCGAAAACTATTCATTTTCGAATATAGTTGCCGAATTTATAGTTTTATGGGATTTCAATATAATATTCTTTAAACAATTAATTTATACGAAATCATCTCTATTATAACAAAATACCATAATAATATAAATAATGTGAATATAAATACTAAAATTTTGCTGCTGATTGCAAATCGAAGGCAATTGCAATCTAGTAAAAGCCCATAAAACCATAAAAATACCTAATTTAGAACATTAGGTGGCTACACTAGAAGTGTCGGTACCCCCTGCAACCCGTAAACAACTAAGTTTTATGACATTTATAAGTGCTAACTGTGGTACCTAAATAAGTGCGTCTTGCGTTGCGTTTATCACTGCGACTTAGAAACGACGTTGCGCTATACCGAAATAGCAGCGTTGCGTCAACATATGTTCTAATAGAAAGTTTTTACACATTCACACGCGCAATAACATTTTTGTGACATCTGCCGCCAACTTCACTTCGAAACGCATGCCAAAATTGGAAATTCGAAGTGGTCTCCGTCAGTGCGTTTCTTACTTCAGCCACTTCCATAAGACTGCGTGTTCCAATTTCATTTTGACAGAAACGCAACGCACGACGCACTTATTTAGGTACCACAGTAAGTGCCAAGTACGACTAATCAGGCCTTAAGGCTGCTCGCACACTGCATGCGTTTTTCGTTCGCACGAATCCTGGCGAAAACGATTCGCCCGAAAGAGTCCGCACACGCTATCAGAACTGGTGCGTAAAATTATTAATAAAGCATACAACAAGCAAACAACATATGCTCCATATGTGTCCATAACATAATGGATACATTTGATGACTTTTTTTATTAGAAAATTCTTATCTAAAAGGAAAATTTTTCAAAAGGAAGGTTTGGGTTCGTGAGGTTTTCGTGAAAAGAAGTCATTTTGGTGAATTTCATCACCTGCATAACTAATTGAACAAAGAAGAAAAACACTTCGTCAGAAATCGTGCGAACGATCCCATTCATTCTCTCTTTTCCCAAAGGAAATTAGTTTCAATGATCATTTCGAGGCATTTAAAGTAAATCTTGCCGTGTTTAGCGACTATCGAGTAATTGAATTCAAGAGTCTAATAGGACCAGCCTTAACTATTATCAAAACTCATAAAGGAAAGAATTTTATTAGAATAAAAGAATTCTTTTCTAGCAATTGAAAATATCAACAAGCACAATAATGGCGAATTTGACTGACATATGTAGATGACCAAAATATCCACACATATACACTTTTATCCGATGCGCCAAATGCTAGCAAGTCGAGTTGCTTTTAAATGCAGAATTTCTTGGAATACCCACTAACAATTGAAGATGAAACCTTAGACGACGAGTTAAAATCACTTTTAAAAGCTTGGAATCAAGAACATCAGTTCAGAACAGTCCTGTTTGATAGATAATTATATTATATTTCAAATCTTTTTTCGATGTAATTAAATTTTTATTTTTATAGAAGGCAAAGTCGAATAAATGTTTTAAAAATTATGAATTGGTGCCATATAAAAGACGTGCTAAGAGGTTTTCCGTTTGGAGATCAAATACTGCTTGAACACAATGTCGAAAAATGGCGAGAAAATACAGGGGTTCTAAGATTACTTTTCATATTGCCGGCTGCAATCGTACAAACCTATCAAAATCATCGACACCGACTTCAGGAGTATCGTCTCCTGAACCTGTTGATAGTTCATTTGTTAGTCTTTTATCAATAGCCGCATTCAATTGTTTTGATGTCACTGAACGTACCCCATTGTTTACATATTCACGGAGCGGTCGCCATTTTTTGTAGCGAAAAGTTTTTACGCTACATTTGCCAGAGTTGCATTACTAACAAGCAAGCAAAAAAAAAAATAAATTCGCTTTTTACAGAGCAAACGTCAAAGTGTTTTTAAAGAATTGGCTTAATAAATCAACGCATTATTAAGTGAAATAAAATTGATTTGAAAGTTATTGAACTCAGAATGACTCAACAAAGGAATTATAATTATAAAAATATAGAATATGTAGATTGGGATACGATTGAACTTTTAGGTTTGGGAATTTTCTTTTTGTGGGATACTTGAAATTCGTGTGGAAAAATCAAACGTGGCAACTTTTTTCTCGTCTTGTTTAATATTTTTATCTTTCCGCTCAATGATCAGGTAGCATACCATTCAGGAACACATAGCGATCACTGATCAGGTAGCGCTCAAGGAGCGATCACCCGCTGAATGCGGCTAATTCCTAAGCAGAAGCAAAGCGGGAAAAAGCTTATTGCCTATTATAAAGACCACAATGCTTTCCAGAATCTGCAACGAACTATACAAATCGATTTAGTCGCAAATTTTTTTGAAAAAGAAGGGGTTTTACTTTCCTTGGCTACAAGCCACAGAATCGGCAATGTAATTATCGAACTTTTTCCGAAAAGTTAGAATTTTATCGAATTGGGAAAAAAGGAAAATTATATGTGAAATACTTCAATTTTAAAAGACGTCATAAATCGCTTCAATCAAAGGAAAAATTAGTTCGCAAATAAAAGACTTTTGTGATTATTTTTCATATTTAGTATAATATATTGTACAAATAAGTACTTATGTATTTTTCTCTAAATTCTCATTTTATTTTTATTGAACACAGGTCCAGAGGTAGATGCTGAGACCTGCTTCAATAGTCTAAAATTCGACAATCTACATATCTGCTTACGAATTTGACTCTTTGTGGAAAGCTTGTTCACAGTATCGGCAGCAGAATATTAGAAACTCTTAAGACCAGAAACAAATTTTTGAGAAGTGGGCTTTTTACAAAATGCCGAATGGATATCGATTGGTATGAAGACAAAAAACAAACATATTAATGGTTGATTTATAACCCAAATTATAATTTAGATCGATAAAGACTTCAATGTACTTCACCCAAGAAGCTCGTCAATCCTGTCCATGTGGGAAAAATCTTCGAAAAATATCAAGAACTTTTTAATTCTAAATGTACGTGATAAAAACGCCGTGAAATCCCCCAAAGAAATAGAAGACAATGATGATAGCAAAGGTAAAGTGACTCTTGAAGCAGTAGTTCAGTATGCAGTAGTTCAGTATCTATATTATATATACATAAGTATATATATATTTAAATATTTCTCTCTTTGCGTAGATACTTCAATATTAGTTATATTGAATAGCATGCACTGCTATCTATCACCAACAAAGCCGCACGTCCGCAGAGATAACGCTGGTCAGAAGTCGATAAAAAAATTCACCATCAAGGACTCGCAGCAAGCCTTTGCTTTCACAGCAGTGTCAATACAGCAATTGGAAGATCATATTCAGTTCTTAGCTTCACGCAATGAACCGATACAGCCGAACCGATACTCAATAATGCAGAGTTTTTTGTCTATATCGATGGTTACAAGCTTAAAGTAAAGTGTATGCCAAGAGCGGTAGATATTTGCTTTAAATGTTTTTTTTAATTTAATATAAGGTATCCCATGGAATGTGAATTATTTAATGTGATTGCTAGTTTAAGCAACCGAAATGAAGTATCTGAAGTCCAAGGCATTTTATAAACCATTTTTATTAATTATACACTTTTAAAATTATTATATTAAAATTGTTATATAATTAATCTTTATACTTAAAACGAGTTGCTCTTGGAATACCTTAATAAACATACAAATTTTTCGATTTGCACGCATTTTATTGGCAATTGCTATTTTATTATATTGCAGTTTTCATACTGACAATTGAAGTTTTCATATCAACAAATATCATTTTAATATCAACAAAGTCAATTTTCATATTGACAACTGCAGTTTTCTTACTGACAATTGAAGTTTTCATATCAACAAATATCATTTTAATATCAACAAAGTCAATTTTCATATTGACAATTCAAGTTTTCATATTAACAATTCAAGTTTTCATATTAACAACGCTGCGATTTACGAATTGATAATCGTAGATGTAGTATTGAATATCGTTATTGACAATTGAACAACTCACGAAATTTGAAAACCGGCCTTTTTTCATATTGACAACCGTAGTTGTTGTATGAAAATTAACAAATTTTTATCAATATAACTTTAAAAATTGTCAATATGATAACTTTTTTGGTTCAGTGTATGCTCAATATGTGTATCTTGGTTTCTCTGAGCTAATTTAAAAACTGAATGTATTATATCCGGTCTTGTCGTTATGCTAAAATGCAAAAGTGCTCCAGTTGTTGACTGATACTCCGTAGCATCCAATTTACGACATTGACCATTACATGCAACCTGATAACCGGGCTCCAAGGGAGTTGATGCGATTTTGTAACTGACCATGCCATAATGATTAAGCATGTCTTTTATATATTGCGTCTGGCTTAAAGTGACTGCCCCAACTTCACCTTCACGCTCGATTTCGATCCCAAGAAAGTGTTGTAGTTTACCTTTATCAATCACACCAAATTCTTCAGCAATACCTTGCAGTTCAGCTTTATCCTTGCATGCGATGATAATGTCATCTACGTATACCGCCAACAGGACCAATTTTTAGTCTGTATTCTGCAACAACTTCGTTAAGATTAAATTTCCATTGTCTGCCGTATTGTTTTAAACCGTAAATTGCTTTCTGTAACTTTTACAGTTTTTGTGGCTGTTTCTCGTCGATAAAACCTTTTGGTTGCTGCATATACATATATATCGTCTACCAAGTCGCTGTTTAAATATGCAATACTAACGTCCATTTGGTTTAAATGCATATTCTCCTCCTCAGCTATGGCTTTTAGCATTCTTATTGCCGCATAACGTACGACTGGAGAATAAGTTTCAATATAGTCAATACCAAAACGCTGTTCACATCCTTCAGCTACAAGTCGAGTCTTAAAGCGTTCTATCAAAGAATATACAATATACATATACATAGAAGGCGCATCTCATACGAATTTTTGAACAGCAAAATTTGTTCCGTATACGTACCAGTACGTCCATGTTGCGCAACATTGAGTAGTTTTTTGTGTTGCTACATATTCTCTCTCATATTCTCATAATCGTGGCGATTTCGTGTTATTTGCTTCTCATTGCCATTGCTTTATTTTTGTATAAATACAAATCGGGTTCGCTCGTATTCCTTCATAGATGATTATGCGTAAGAAGAGTTGATCAATGCCGGAATGTATGTCAAAGGAGGTGTGAATGAAACGATCGAATTTAGTTAAAAGCAGGGGTTGAGGGACCAAGGGAATTTGACTACTTTTTGGTTCCTTTATAATAAAAAATCAGATGATTACGTCTGTCGGTCCATTAAGGTTGGTTTTTTTGTTTTCGCCTTATTATTTTTCGTTTATTAAAGGACTTTTGTTTTTTGTAATATTTTGCCGGCATAATAAAATGTTTAGTATTTTAAATTAGATTATTGTTAATTGTTATTTTATATGTATAAAATTATAATATAATTGTTGTACCAATATGTGTTATTGCCAATAACTTATTGGTAATTCGATACACTGATCTCAATGCAGGGTTGATTTCGCTTTATTGACAGCGCATAGGCAATGCTTCCTTGATAGAACTAAATAAATTTTAAAAATTTTAGTCTTTCATTTAATATTAATAATGGTTTTGGACTCTATAATAACAAGGAAATTCATAGACGGTCAGACAGCAGCACTTCAGTTGTTAGTACAAAATAACAAACATAAAGACGATCTTCCAATTCCTTCATACTCATAAAAAATCGAATTGCTACATATAAATATTTTCATTGAAATATTTACATTCTTTCATTTTTTATTTTTGCTTCCATTAACTTTTAATTTTTACTCGTATAGGGTATTAAATTGGTTGATATGCCGACTAAAGTAGATCTTCTGCCTAAACGAATTCTTCAAGAATACGCTATGCTCGGAACGTTGATCGTGCCAGCGCTTTACATAGCTTGGACATCAAACAAGAAGCAGAACAAATCTACGAAAAGCAAAATTTCTTTCAAGAACCATAAAATGCAAAATTTAAAACAAATCCAGACGAATCGCACCGTTCTTCTCATCGCCCACTGTACTCCACAAATTGATCGTTTCTTTCTTTCACTGACACTGACAGTGCCTCTAGAAAATCGGGGGGTTTCGTCGTTGATCCTTCGACGTGAAGGACCACAGACGATTGTGCCACGGGCAAGGATATGCCGACTTTGTGGTCTTACTATTGGGACCCGCAAGGGTGCCGCAGGTGGATCCCCTAGACAACGGTGCCACGGGCATGGATGTGCCGCTTTTGTCGGCTTTTCTATCGGGATCCGGCAAAATGCCACAGGTGGATCCCTTTCGCCTAGTTACCACGGGCACCAAGGTGCTGCCTTTGCGGTCCTTTTACCTGTCGGGCAGTGATGCCGACTTTAGACAGGTGCTGAAATAAAACTTGGAGGGATTATGGCTCCGTGCGTCTTCCTTCAATGGGTTTTTACTTGACAATGTTTGCCGTTCACAATTGATTAAACTTGTTTCACAACTAATGTATATCTATAACTGTTTTCCCAATTAACTTCGACTGCACTGTTTGAATCCTAAAGATGTTGGCTAGAATCATTTCCGCATCGATTTTGCAATTATCTCAAGAAGTATTTTTGTTACTAAATTGCGAATTTTGCTTTTCTGAAATGATCGCGATGCTCCACTTATTGGAACGCGGTCGAGTTCGGTTTTATTTAGGCCACAGTGGTGTGTGATTCACTTTGTACTTTCAAGCTTCACTATTAAAGTGCAGCCTAGAAGTATGTGTTACCACACATAATAATAACATGGAAAATAATTTCATTCAAATGGCTGCCTCGGCTGGCCATGCAATAGCTTACACAATCGGTCCAATTTTTAAGCACATTATCGATGCAGCTGTATTTCACCAATGGCTTCACGAATATTGTCCTTTAAAGCGTCAATTGTCTCTGGCTTGTCGGTGTAACACTTATCTTTGACGGCATCCCACAAATAATAGTCCAACGGTGTCAAATCGCAACTCCGAGGTGGCCAAACGACATCAGCTCTGCGGCTGATAATGCGATCTTCAAAAACAGGGCGCAAAACATCGAGTGCAGCTTCGGCTGTGTAGCACGTAGCGCCGTCCTGTTGAAACCAAATGTTGCCAATATCCTCCTCTTCAATTTTTGTGAACAAAAATTCGTTCAACATGGCCCGATAACGATCGCCATTGACTGTAACGGCCACTCCTTGCTCATTTTCCAAGAAAAATGGCCCAATTATGCCTCTGGACCAAAATCCGCAACAAACAGTGACTCGTTTTGGGTGCACCGGCTTTTCAATGTATGCGTGCGGGTTTTCTGTGCTCCAAATGCGACAATTTTGCTTGTTTACATACCCGCCAAGATCAAAATGAGCTTCATCTGAAAAGATGATTTTCATTCTGCAACATTACCATGATTTTCAAAGTAATGTCGCAATAATTCCCAGCGTTGTTCAAGCGTATACACAACCATATTCGTTCAGCGGAAGGATAAAACTAATTATCTGTCAAATCAGACATGAGCTAAGTGTTACCATTTACAAAATAAGCACTAGTTGAAAAAAAAAAACGTTAGATGGCGGACCCTTTATCTTATGTATTATGTAAATAATATAATTTAGGTGATAATAGTTAATATTAGAGTTGGGTAGTTCGTGAACGAACTAGTTCAATTGAACGAATCACTTGCGTGAACTATGAGATCTAGTTCACAGTTCTTAGTTCTTTTAGTTCACTTGCTCTTTTAGTTCAGTCGCTCTTTTAGTTCAATCGCTCTTTTAGTTCAGTCGTTCTTTTAGTTCAGTCGTTCTTTTAGTTCACTCGGTCTTTTAGTTCAATTGCTCTTTTAGTTCAGTCGTTCTTTTAGTTCAGTCGCTCTTTTAGTTCAGTCGTTCTTTTAGTTCAGCAGTTCGTTATTTCGTTTCAGTTCAGGTGCTCGTTAGTTTTTCTGTGTGTTTCAGTTCGTTAGATCAATTTCAGAGGGTGTTTCCATACGAAATTTTTATTTAAAATCTTGGCACAATTTAGGCACAATGACATAACTCCGATTTTTAGTTCTTTTTGTTGTTGTTGTTGTTTGTTTATTGTTGGGACCACAACAACAATATCAGTTAGTGAAGCTCTCGTCTGGTTTCCGAGTTATATCCCTTTAAAGTTTGGAAAGTGCTCTTCTAGCATTACGCAGAAAGTTGCAAAGTGTTGTGCTACCTGTGGAAGAAGCAGAAATAAATTCAATCGTTAGCAACATCGAAGATGATCGAGCAGGTACTGGAGGGACAAGTATTTGGAACGACTACGACCAGGAATTCAAAAACATAAAAAGGCCAGAGAGCAATGACGCGGAAGCAATAATAGAGCTGGATATATATATCAATGAGGATTATTTAGACCGCAAAAGCGACCCTTTGTTGTGGTGGGTGGATCGCAAAAATATATATCCTCGTCTCTATACATTTATTTTGAAAAGATTTTGTATTGTTTGTATCAGCTGCCGCTCAAATAATTAGCGAAAGAAGAACCTTAATAAGTTCTGATCATGCATCAATACTATTATTTTTACACAGCAATATGTAATTATAAAATTAAAAAATTAAATTTACTATAATATAATTCGTCTTTAATTAAACAACGCGTAACTGAAAATTCAAGTAAGTATACTTCATCAAATCTAAAATTTAATCGTTTATTTTACCAATGAAGTAGACACATACAATAATTAATATAAATATTCTTAATGCTTTCGGTATTAAGATTTTATTCGTTATTTTATATTTTTACAATATATGAGCTGTTATTTTTGAAAGTGGAATAAGTCCATTTTTAAAAAAAAATGAGTTAAGGGTAATTTTAGTAAGATATAGACACATTCTATCCATATGTATAATAATATATTCAATTGATTATTTTTGAATGTGGTACAAGTCCATTCGAAGATAAAAATATCGTTTATTTATTAGATAATTGACTTCATAACAAAATTAAAATGTGTTAAAAAAAATCATTCAAATTGATTAGCTTTTGACAATAATTTTAAATTTATTCAAATGAAAACCCTTAAATATTCTAATACATGAAAAAATGTACTTATTCCACTTTCAAATATAACAACACAACTCTTATCTCAAAAAAGTTATTTTTGAAAGTGGAATAAGTCCATTTGGAGCTTAAAAAATCCCCTATTTTTTGAAATATTTTCAATAATTATTATTTCATAATAAAATTTAATAGGTGTGTAGTGTTAAAAACATCACTCGGATTGATTAACGGTTGCCAATATTTTTAAATTGATTCAAACGCAAACCTTTAAATATCTCGATACATGAAAAAATGGACTTATTCCACTTTCAAAAATAACAGCGCATATAATTTAAACATGTATTCAGTAAAAGACATTGCCAATTAAATATCAAACTGATTTTCTCATCTCGTTATCTCTGATAAGAACTAACGAACTAGATGACCGAGTAAAGCACTGAACTAAATGAGCCAACGAACTACTGAACTAAATGACCGAGTGAACTATATGTACGAACTAGTTCACAACAGCTGATTGAACTAGAAAGATCGCTCTCTGTATTGAACTATAATTCCCAACACTAGTTAATATAATAATATAATTAATTATTAATAATAATTACAATAATTATGCAAGCGATTGTAAAACAATCATAAAAGTGGTAGCTGCACTCCTTCGATGTGTGCCCACACAGGTCGAGTGTATGTTGATGTTGATGTCGATCTTGACGTTTTCATAGCTGCAGCTGTTTACGATAATGTCGACGTGTATGTTGCTGTAGATGTACACCCCGTTGTATTAACGTCTTCTTCTCGATTTGTTGTGGGAAAGATGCTGTTGGGTAGCTGACTTGGTTGTAGGTGCTGTTTTCAACACGGCCGCTGCTAAAATTTGATATCAATACCAATTGTATTGATGCTCAGATGCGGTTGTTCGTTATTTGTAGAATCATCGTTTGTAACATAAGCTGACTGCTAATGTCTCGCGTTGCTTGTAGATAGTGGTGGTACGTTTTAAATCGCTGCCACTTGTGGTAATGCTGGAGAACGTGCTTTGTATCACGAGAGAATATGTCGGTATACATTTCACTGGCGAACCCGTAACTCCATTAGTAGTTATCTACTCGCTGCTTCATCGCCGCGACGTAATTATGCTGTCACATACGCGTAACGTAACTTCAGCTTGCATGTAGATTAGTGACAAAGGTAGGCAGTTCACTCGCAGGACTTATTTAAAAGCTGTCATAACTGAATATGTTGCCGTACTATGGAATCAGGCTACTGATGATTTGCTAATTTTTTTCAGAGACTACCATCCGGGTTGCTGACGGTAATCTGTAATAGCGTGTCTCCACCGAAGATTAACTGCTACTAGATTTTCGAAAATCTACTCAGATAATCAGGTCGTCTCCACCAAGTTAAACAGAAGCGAGCTGTCATTTGTTTGTTTACGTTGTCTATTTAAATAATTTATTACACTGGTAAAGTCTACATTCATACAAGGGAACACAACTCAATTTTTCTCATTGCAGGAAAGGCATGGACATTTTTGGGAGAAGGACGTTCCTAAAATGAACGAAATGTACTTCAAGAATACGTTTCGAATGACTCGAAGAAGCTTTTCAATTTTAGGGAATTTTTGCGGCACCCTTTTAGCTCCACTGTTTCTTCCCAAAGGGAGAAGCAACATTGCTTCGGCCAGCGGAGTCCATGCTTTCCTCTTTTTTCTTCCCTCTTTTGTTGTTTCCATTTGGGTATTGAAAGTAAATTAAAGAGAATTAATAAAAATGAATATTAATAAAGATAAACACAACTTACTGCTTGTCGATGTTTATTTATTTTATTTTGACATTTGTTCCATTTTAATCTGTTTCATTTCCACAATATACCCAGGGTTGTATTCGAAATATTCTCGAATATCTGGTTGAAGATTTAATAATCCAGTCATTGAGTAGGTTATAATTTGTGTGAATAATATACTTATATCAAAATAGGGGTAGATTTCAGAGAAAATCTAGAAAGTGTCGGTAATCTAGTAGATTTTCTCCGGTGGAGACAGGGTATAACTCAGCTCGTCAGTTTCAGGTTGTTGTTATACCTCTTTGAAGGTAACTTTGTGTTCTATTCTCTATAGCTATTGCATCTTTACGGTACTTGATTCTTTGTTTGTGATGATTGCTATCACTAAGCTGCCGTTCCAGCTACCCTTCCCCCTTCGATTTGGCTGGACGCTATTCGTCGCCCTGTTGTCAAAATTTTGTAGTGTGTTGTTGCACTTTTGTTGTTGTGATAGGTGTACCTCGGCATTCAGGATAGCTTCTCTGCATGATGTATTCTTCTTTTACATACGTTATTACGTTTAACTATCTAATTTTATAATTTTTTTTTTCAATATAGCTTTAGGCTATTCATAATTTGTCTACACTTAAGAAGATTGAAATCATTTTGTGACGTACATATATTATTTTAATTTTAATTATAACTATTTTATCTTTATCCTAATTTAACATGAAATTCTATTACATACTTTCTAATATTTATTTAATTCAATACAAATTTTAATTCTTACAATAAATATTGAGGTTATTCTAATTGAATATAATTTGTTAGGCTAGGTAGGTAGGTAAATTCGGCTGTCCCGAAGGACACACTTAGACCAGTTTCGGTCCCTTGTGATACCCTATGGATCTGTGTACACCCCTATTCGAAGCACGAGGAACTATTAATAGTGCCAATAGGATTGGATGACAGTACCCTTCTCAGTCTGCAGGCCTCCGAGGTACTCATGATGCTTCCACAGAAGAGGTTCTCTTCGCCTTACGAATTTCCTTCTTGTCGCTGCTCAATGCAGCCTTGTACTCGTCCCAGAGCTGAGAGCTATTTGCTCCCTTTGCTCGATTAAAAAGGCACATTGCCCTCATACGTAGGTCTGTTAGGCCAGGACTCCACCATGGCGGTTTCCTCTTACCCCTAGGCCTTCTAAGAGGACATGCTTTAACAAAGGCCCTGTTTAACGTAGTAGAGAAGAACTCGACCATTCTGTCAAGTTCCTCCTCATTTGTAGCGGCCCCCGGGCCGGCGACCAAGCTAGCCTCAACTTCGGCCTTGTACCTAGACCAGTCTACTCTCCTGACGTTCCTAACAGCCTGAGTTGTCTCAGTGGGGAACCCTCCAAGATTGAAGACGATGTGTCGGTGATCAGAAAAGGAATACTCTTCCGAGACCCTCCAATTGCATATACGTGAACTCAAGTCATGAGATGCAATTGTAAGGTCGATAACTTCCTTTCTATTCCTAGTAATAAAGGTTGGACTGCTCCCAGAATTACATACATATATACAGGTTTTCACTTAGAATAAAATCAAACAGCGACTTACCTCTTGTATTTGTGTCAGAGCTGCCCCAGATGACATGGTGTGCATTTGCATCGCATGCAATTACCAGGCCCGCCTTGCAGCGCTGTGCAGCAGCGACCAGACTTCTGGTCGTGAGTGCGGGAAAGTCTACCTCTTCGGATGGCATGTAGATGGAGGCCAGCCAGTAAAGCCCGTCTCTGGATTCCATCGCCACAACCGTGCTATCATTTTCACTAAAAGTATTAAGAAGAAAACCGTTAAACCTATTCTTCAAAACTATACAGGATCTGGGCCTACCTTCACTCCTTCTGTAAAAAAGCGTATATACAGAAGCCCGTAGCCCACGAACCTGGCCTTCAACGACCCAAGGTTCTTGGATTAGGGCGGCGTCATCTTCATCTTTGGAGAGACGAAGAACGAGAGCAGCAGTCGCTGCTTTGCAGTGGTGAAGGTTAATCTGCATCAAGCGCAGGATCACGGCACAGTTTATCAACCTCCACCAAGGTGTCGCCCAATTCGGAGCCGGATGTTAGGAGATCCCCCTCATCCAATGAGGCGAGAGAGAATCTTTTCGCGAAATCGCCCTCCAACCCCTCCTCGGAGTCAGAGGGTCCTTCCAGAAGAGATTCCTCTCCAGGGAGGGAGGACGGGGTTTCAGCCGGACTTTCCGAAACAGATACTTCAGTGTCCCCTGCAGGCTCTGTCCCGGCGTCCTTTTTGGCTTCACCCTAGTCCTTTTTATAGACCCTTAGGGTCACAGAGGTAAAGCCATAAACCGCCACCCAACCTGCCTTTTCTAAAGGTTCCAGGGACTCTTTGTTCCTTCCGAGCAACGCTGCCCGGAAGTGCCCCTTCGGCTCTTCTAGCTTCAGAACTTTCCAGTTCGAAGTAGGCAGGTTTGGGTTGCTGTGTTGTAATATTTCCAACACAGTGGCTGGTGCAGATGGCTCTACCGGAATTCACGCCCTCGCACGAGGCAGGGACGGGATTTCTTCGCGTGGGACGGAGGCGAGCTTTGCACCCGGCCAGACCTCTCCAAGCCTACTGATGGCCAGCTTATAGAGATCGTTTGATCTTTGATCTCCGCAGGCAATCAGCTTAGCCCGGCCATGATACCACCCAGCATCTCTGACCACGGGCACGGGACCTGGAAACTACTTCATCATTGGGAGGAAGCTTTGGGCCATTTTTTAGGCTATCAACTATAAATATTATCTTCAAAAGTATTTCAATAAAAATTCGTACAAGTATTTTAATAGGTTCCCTTTTTATACGCTACACCTTAAGGTAAGGGTATATTCACTTTGTCACGAAATGTGTAACGCATAGAAATAGAGACGATAGGTATAGAAAAGTATATATATTCTTGATCAGCCTGACCTCCTGAGTCGATTTAGCCATGTCCGTCCGTCTGTCTGTCTGTCTGTCTGTTGAAATCACGATCACAGGAGAACCGGTGAAGATATCGTGATGAAATTTTGTATAAACATTGTTTCTTGTGGTGAGCAGGTTGGTATTGAAAATGGGTCCACGACCACGCCTATTTTTTATTAAAAATGTGATATCAGCGTTCGTTTTTGAGCTATTACAACAAAATTTCATTCCTAGGTGTGGGGCGTGATCCGCCCACTTTTAGGTTACACAGGCAAAAGAGGGTTATATTGTTAAATATATAAACTTCCTGAATAAAACTTTAGATAACAACTTGTTTTACAAAAAAACATTATTACATCAAAACTGGGTGCGGTCCGCCCACTTTTACACTACATATACTGTAAAGCAGTATGAAAACAAGTTTATTACCATGGAAATAAAGTTTAAATGAACACAATTATAAAACAACTAAGATACTTATTTTGTTTTGAAAAAGGTAATGACCACGCCTACTATTTATACAGAGGCGTATCTAGGTCTCATGGAACCCGGGACGGTTAATCAACTTGTAGCCCAAAAAATGCCTAGAATTCAATAAGTCCCTACTTGATTTCCACAACTGCCGCCCCCGACACTGTGCCGCCCAGAGTGGACCGCCACCCCCGCCCCACCCTAGCTTCGGCACTTTTTTCAAAACTTTTAGGTGTAGGGTATCTAAGATTCGGCCAGGCCGAATATAGCTTTCTTACTGGTTTTATGTAAGATTTTATATTATATATATTTCTTTTTCTTTTTTAATTATAACTATATGGTTTTTCTTTAATTTTCTTTTCTTTTCTGATGCCCTTATTCTTATTTCTTTTCTTTTCATTAATCACGGGTTAAATGTACATATTTTGTTTCTAAATTACAATTGATTAACTTTCAAATTACTTTTATATGTGTATTAGCTGACCCGGCAAATGCTTTCTGATTGGTGCTATGAGCAACTAAGGCACTCACCCTTAGGCAAGGTGCCTTGTAAATTATTTCTGATTTATAATCAAGGTCTCTCAAGACAGAGAGGCACGCACCATACTCACAACAGTCAGCACGCCGAGCTATGTATATATGTATGTCTGGCTGTCTGTCCGTTTCTCAATGCCCACATATGTGACACTTACTTCTCCCATTTCCTCCCATGCCCACTTCCACTGTTTGAAATACGAACGGTTTGGATACTGTTCATACAAAAATATTGAAATCACGATTAAAAAAGTGGGAGGTGGGGGTAGGAGGCTGAAATATACTTTACGACCTATTCTCATATCTACCAAATATACATAGAAAATTTCATAAAAATCGGCTGAGCCGTTTAGGAGGAGTTTGAACACAAACACCGTGACACGAGAATTTTATATATGTATATAGATATGTGTACATTTATTATTTGTAGTTGTACTTTAAACAAGGTTTTCATTATTTCTTTGTGTTACTTTTGGCTTTTGTTAAAAGTTATTTACTTTTGTTTTTGTTTTTTTTCTTATTAATTGCTTTAAAACTATCACTGCATTCTGCTCGTGTTCAGTTGCTCTAGTTCTACACCTGCTTTGTTGCAGTGTTGCGTTAATCGCTCCATTCTTAGCTTATGTTTTGTTTGTTATTACCGCGATTTCGTTAATATTTTACATTGAATATTTATGTACTACATTTTATACGATATATTTATATTATATATATTTGTAAGAATTTATTTATAATAAACATTCTAATAAGAAAAATTCTTTCTTATTTTAGTAGTATTTACATTTTCTATTGCAACGATTGCGACTAGGTGTAGATATTGATCATGAACGCCTGGTCACCTCATGCGTAATTCTGTGCTGTCAAACCTGGCAAAGCAGTGTTATGTTTCATCCGTACTTTTTCGTTGGACTTGGTTATTGTTAAACTGACGTTGAAAAACCGCGTGGTAATTTTATAAGCAGTTTTTTCCTACTTTACAAAGAAATGAAACATGTATTCAATTTTAACTTAAAACTAATAATATTTACTGCATTTCCGTATAACTATGTAAAATTAAGAAATTCAAATACAGTCCATATAATCTACACGCAAAAGAAACATTATTCCTCATCATAAAATTGGTCCTAATCGGGTCAGATCTGGTGGAATTAATCAGCAATGGCAGCAACTTAGTACTCAGCACTTACGCAGATTCGAGGTAGGTTAAAAACGTCAATTACGAAAGCTTATACCTTCGCACAGCAGCCAGTTGAGAGCGTTACCTTTGAGCAAGTAGTCACGCGGTTGGAACGACTGAAGCAGGTTTTCGAAGCATTCACGCAAAATACAGACAGCATTCTGCCTCTCACAGATACAACGGCTTATACAGATCCAAATGTGGATTTCGATGAGTATGAAGAGAAGTACTTATCAGCTCGGGTCTTGTTGCTACCGTTGGAGACTAGGTTACGTCCGCAAGTGAAATCTACAAATCAATCATCAAGCATAGTTCTGTTGGCAGAACAGCAAGTTTCGTTTTTGCAGCAGGTTTCTAGTGCTAGCGCACCAAGCGCAGTTAATGAATTACCCAAAATCAATATTCCGAAGTTCTCTGGAGATTATAGTAACTGGTTATCATTTAGTGACATTTTCTCGAGTAGTGTCGCCACAAGATCAAGACATTCCAACACGCAAAAATGATACTATTTAAAGAGTGTGTTACAGGATGACGCTGCCGAGTTAATTCGACATACATCAGTAACTGAATCCGCATTCGAGACAGCTTGGGTGCGCCTCAAAGAGCGATATGATCGGCCGTGGCAAATAATCAACTTCTTTATCGATCGGTTTGTTCACTGCCGACTACATCTCATGAGGAAGCTCCCATTTTACGTCAGAATTCAGACGGAGCAAACGCGGTGTTGAGAGGTTGGATATGAGGAGCGCGACTGCTGGTTGATTTTCATTTTATTGAAGAAGCTTAACTCGAACACTGCTCGAAAGTGGATACACGAAAGCAGAAGTATGGTTCGTCCAACGATTCACAGTTTTCTTGAGTTTCTCGAATCACGATATGAGGAGCTTGAACTAGGAGCTGCAAACTGCAATTCAGCCACGAAACATAAGTCGGGGAAGTGTAAACCTACAAGGTCATTTGTTACCGGCCAACAGAAATCAACTCGCTGTTATATTTGTAATGGAGCCGATCACATTTTGCACAAATGTGAGTCGTTTCTAAAGCTAAGTGTTAAAGATCGGCGTAGACAAGAAAGAGGCAATGCTCTTTGCTTCACTTTTTTTTTACAGCAGAACCTGTACAGCATTTTCAGTTATGCACCGTTACGTATGGTACTTCCTGTGCACCATTCCTTTCGGTTCGAGTATTGAAGCAATTATAGGAAGATTACCAGACAGAGTTTCCTTGGGCTTCAAAGGTGGTGGCAGCAGATTTCTACGTGGATGGTGTACTATCTGGCGCGAATACAGAAGGTGAGGTAAAGCAGTTACAACATGAGCTAATTAATCTGTTTTCTCGAGCAGGTATGAAATTAAGTAAATGGGTATCTAACGCGAACGGTGTGAATGTTAATCGCCTTCAGCAATCAATTGAAATTCCTTTAAAAGACGGTTGCAAAGACCCGAAGATCCTTGGGTTGCATTGGAAACCGGAGACAGTCTGTCTGCATTATCATGTACGGATACCCTTCGCTGATGTTACAAGGCGTCAGGTACTATCAAAGATCTCCAGCGTTTGTGACCCCTTGGGTCTGTTGGCTCCAGTGAAAAGGGGGTTAAGATCTTCTTTCAAGAATTGTGGCTGACAGACTTAGGATGGGACGACCCATTGCCAGCAAATCTCTTAAACTGCTGGACTGCGTGTCGTCAAGATATGCATCGAATACAAGAGATTTCGGTATCACGATTCATTCCAACAAACGAGCACGTCCTCGAGATTCACGGGTTCTGTGACGCATCTACAAAAGCTTACGCGGCAGCAGTTTATTGTCGAGAGGTGACATCAGACGGGAAGGACTCGGTGACTCTCATGGCATTCCGTACTTGAGTGGCTGCACTGAAACCGGTATCGGTACCACGTCTCGAGTTATGTGGAGTATTGCTGTTATCACGGCTAATTAAACGGTTTCGATCGATGGACTTGGGAAAGCCACTTAAACTATACGCCTGGACGGACTCCACGGTAGTACTCGCATGGTTGTCACAGGCACCTAATTAATTAAAGACATTCGTCGCCAACCGTACTGCTGAAATCATTGATGTCCTTCCTCGTTACCTTTGGAACCATGTCACCTCTGGCGAAAACTCGGCAGACTGCACATCAAGAGGGTTGAGAGCCCCTGTTCTAATGGCTTATGATCTCTGGTAGAAGGGCCCAAGCTGGTTACATTGGAGAAAGGTTACTCAAACAAGAACTTGATAAATTTATTAACCCAGATATCGTTTCAGCTGAAGGTTTTGAGGCAGTTCTGAAGCATACTAATGTCTCGGTGGTAAACAGGTCCATCGAGGAGATTGAAATGTGTAACAGGGTTTTACACAGGCTATCCTCATGGAGTACTGCAGTTCGAGTGATAGCCTACGTTCAACGCTTTACAAGGAAATGTCGCCATCGCAAGCCGCTGGACAGCGTTGACGAAATCTGGATATCGCGAGTCCTTCTGTTGCAGCACGCGCAGCTAGCGTTTGCGGATGATATCGCAGCTCTTACTGCTACCCACGAGCTAAACGCACGGTCTAAACTAAAGCATTTGGCTCCGTTCAT
Organism: Myopa tessellatipennis; assembly: GCA_943737955.2. Classification (NCBI taxonomy): domain Eukaryota; kingdom Metazoa; phylum Arthropoda; class Insecta; order Diptera; family Conopidae; genus Myopa; species Myopa tessellatipennis. Next base: position 49,869,753 of record OX031316.1, on the reverse strand, counting down.
CGACTCCTCAGGACTGCTTCGGGTAGGCGGAGGAATTTATCATTCCAATTTACCATTTGCTACGAAACACCCGATATTGGTTCCCACAGCTAGTCAAGTAACAGAATTGATTCTGCACGATGCGCATATGCGAAATCTACATCCGGGTGTTTCCGCGCTCATTGTGATCGTTCGTCAAAAATACTGGACTCTAGGTGCACGTAATATGATCCGAAAACTCACCCATCATTGCCTGAAGTGCTTTCGCCAACGTCAACTTACGACCAAACAACTGATGGCTGATCTTCTACCATACCGAGTTCGACAGGCATATCCCTTTGAGAAGACCGGTTGCGATTACTCGGGTCCATTTACACTTAAGCTGTATAATGGACGAAACGCAGGAACCACTAAGGGTTACATAAGTCTCTTTGTATGTATGGTAACATCCGCAGTGCACTTGGAACTCGTGGCCAACCTAACTACCGACGCGTTTTTGGCGTCACTGCGATGCTTTATGGCGAGACGTGAGAAATGTGAGCAAATCTTTAGTGACAACGGGAGGAATTACGTGGGCGCTGCCCACGTTCTCAATCAGCTCATCAACTCTCAGGGGCACAACGATACGGTAGCAACAACGCTGGCCAATGACGGAATCCGCTGGAGCTTTATTCCACCCAATGCTCCACACTAGGGTGGAATATGGGAGTCAGCGGTGCGATCAGTGAAGTTGCATTTACGACGCGTAATTGGCGAAACCGTTCTCACTATCGAGCATATGCGGACATTGTTGGTACAAATTGAAGGCGTGGGGAATTCAAGACCTCTGGGAGCCGCCTCTGATGCTCACATTGGTTACTTGTCGCCATCACACTTCTTTATTGGAAGGCCATTAGCACTTTTACTGGAGGATGGTTTAAGAGATGTGTCTGTTTCCCGGCTGAGTTATTGGCAGCACGTTCAATCTATGATGCAAGGATTTTGCCGTCGATGGCACCACGAATATCTTACTTCGTTGCAGCAAAGACCAAAATGGGGCACGCGACAACCGAATCTCGAGCTGGATGCGCTCGTCGTTAGCAAGGATTCAAATTAGCACCCTGGTACTTGGTGTTTAGGCCGAGTAATTGAAGTTCATAACGGAAAGAACGGGCTGGTCCGTGCGGCATTGGTAAAAACGGCGCATGGAACTTCGACTCGTCCGATATCAAGATTAGTCGCATTACCTGTATCCTGAGACCATGTATCAGCGCCGGCCGGGATGATCATGAATACCTGGTCACCTCATGCGTAATTCTGTGCTGTCAAACCAGAGTTATGTGTCATCCGTACTTTGGACTTGGTTGTTGCTGAACTGACGCACAGTGGACTATCGCTTCGGAACCGCGGCCAAAAGTCCAAAAAGTCGCTCCGAGTTTTTGAAAAATTTGGTATGCAATTTTGTTTATAATAGTTCAATACCTAATGAGCCAAAATATCTCGGTCGGAAACCTTCGTGAATACTTTTGGTGGGCGATCAAATATGAACCTTTTTTCCATTCTATAAAAAGTTGTATTATTTCAGTTTTTTGCCAAAATTTAAATGACTATATCTATCAAAGATCTCCAGCGTTTGTGACCCCTTGGGTCTGTTGGCTCCAGTGAAAAGGGGGTTAAGATCTTCTTTCAAGAATTGTGGCTGACAGACTTAGGATGGGACGACCCATTGCCAGCAAATCTCTTAAACTGCTGGACTGCGCGTCGTCAAGATATGCATCGAATACAAGAGATTTCGGTATCACGATTCATTCCAACAAACGAGCACGTCCTCGAGATTCACGGGTTCTGTGACGCATCTACAAAAGCTTACGCGGCAGCAGTTTATTGTCGAGAGGTGACATCAGACGGGAAGGACTCGGTGACTCTCATGGCATTCCGTACTTGAGTGGCTGCACTGAAAACGGTATCGGTACCACGTCTCGAGTTATGTGGAGTATTGCTGTTATCACGGCTAATTAAACGGTTTCGATCGATGGACTTGGGAAAGCCACTTAAACTATACGCCTGGACGGACTCCACGGTAGTACTCGCATGGTTGTCACAGGCACCTAATAAATTAAAGACATTCGTCGCCAACCGTACTGCTGAAATCATTGATGTCCTTCCTCGTTACCTTTGGAACCATGTCACCTCTGGCGAAAACTCGGCAGACTGCACATCAAGAGGGTTGAGAGCCCCGGTTCTAATGGCTTATGATCTCTGGTAGAAGGGCCCAAGCTGGTTACATTGGAGAAAGGTTACTCAAACAAGAACTTGATAAATTTATTAACCCAGATATCGTTTCAGCTGAAGGTTTTGAGGCAGTTCTGAAGCATACTAATGTCTCGGTGGTAAACAGGTCCATCGAGGAGATTGAAATGTGTAACAGGGTTTTACACAGGCTATCCTCATGGAGAACTGCAGTTCGAGTGATAGCCTACGTTCAACGCTTTACAAGGAAATGTCGCCATCGCAAGCCGCTGGACAGCGTTGACGAAATCTGGATATCGCGAGTCCTTCTGTTGCAGCACGCGCAGCTAGCGTTTGCGGATGATATCGCAGCTCTTACTGCTACCCATGAGCTAAACGCACGGTCTAAACTAAAGCATTTGGCTCCGTTCATCGACTCCTCAGGACTGCTTCGGGTAGGCGGAGGAATTTATCATTCCAATTTACCATTTGCTACGAAACACCCGATATTGGTTCCCACAGCTAGTCAAGTAACAGAATTTATTCTGCACGATGCGCATATGCGAAATCTACATCCGGGTGTTTCCGCGCTCATTGTGATCGTTCGTCAAAAATACTGGACTCTAGGTGCACGTAATATGATCCGAAAACTCACCCATCATTGCCTGAAGTGCTTTCGCCAACGTCAACTTACGACCAAACAACTGATGGCTGATCTTCTACCATACCGAGTTCGACAGGCATATCCCTTTGAGAAGACCGGTTGCGATTACTCGGGTCCATTCACACTTAAGCTGTATAATGGACGAAACGCAGGAACCACTAAGGGTTACATAAGTCTCTTTGTATGTATGGTAACATCCGCAGTGCACTTGGAACTCGTGGCCAACCTAACTACCGACGCGTTTTTGGCGTCACTGCGATGCTTTATGGCGAGACGTGAGAAATGTGCGCAAATCTTTAGTGACAACAGGAGGAATTACGTGGGCGCTGCCCACGTTCTCAATCAGCTCATGAACTCTCAGGGGCACAACGATACGGTAGCAACAACGCTGGCCAATGACGGAATCCGCTGGAGCTTTATTCCACCCAATGCTCCACACTAGGGTGGAATATGGGAGTCAGCGGTGCGATCAGTGAAGTTGCATTTACGACGCGTAATTGGCGAAACCGTTCTCACTATCGAGCATATGCGGACATTGTTGGTACAAATTGAAGGCGTGGTGAATTCAAGACCTCTGGGAGCCGCCTCTGATGCTCACATTGGTTACTTGTCGCCATCACACTTCGTTATTGGAAGGCCATTAGCACTTTTACCGGAGGATGGTTTAAGAGATGTGTCTGTTTCCCGGCTGAGTTATTGGCAGCACGTTCAATCTATGATGCAAGGGTTTTGGCGTCGATGGCACCACGAATATCTTACTTCGTTGCAGCAAAGACCAAAATGGGACACGCGACAACCGAATCTCGAGCTGGATGCGCTCGTCGTTAGCAAGGATTCAAATTAGCACCCTGGTACTTGGTGTTTAGGCCGAGTAATTGAAGTTCATAACGGAAAGAACGGGCTGGTCCGTGCGGCATTGGTAAAAACGGCGCATGGAACTTCGACTCGTCCGATATCAAGATTAGTCGCATTACCTGTATCCTGAGACCATGTATCAGCGCCGGCCGGGATGATCATGAATACCTGGTCACCTCATGCGTAATTCTGTGCTGTCAAACCAGAGTTATGTGTCATCCGTACTTTGGACTTGGTTGTTGCTGAACTGACGCACAGTGGACTATCGCTTCGGAACCGCGGCCAAAAGTCCAAAAAGTCGCTCCGAGTTTTTGAAAAATTTGGTATGCAATTTTGTTTATAATAGTTCAATACCTAATGAGCCAAAATATCTCGGTCGGAAACCTTCGTGAATACTTTTGGTGGGCGATCAAATATGAACCTTTTTTCCATTCTATAAAAAGTTGTATTATTTCAGTTTTTTGCCAAAATTTAAATGACTATATCTCAAAAAGTAGTCAATATAACTCAATGAATTAAGTAGTTTCTGAAAGATCATTTAATTATGTATAGGAAAAATATAACAACAACTTTTTGCCTTGAATCTAAGTATTTTTCGGTAATTTTTAAAAAAAACCTTAATTTTTATATATATTTTAACTTTGGGAGATTATAAGTCTCAGCGCTTATAAATGCTTATCCTGGAGTTTATTGTTTTTGAAACTATGAAGTGTTATAAACAAATGCCCCAAACATACATGACCCGCCCGGACCCGCCAGAACCGTTTTTTTTTCGTTTGAAAATTTGACCTACCTGTTTTGTGTATATTCCTGAGTACCTGGGATTTTAGGAAGGGGTGTATTTTCGTACCTGTTTGATCGATTTTTTCGCGGAATAGGGTTTCTTTCCCTATCTTAATTATTTAATTTTATTATAGTGAAGTTTCTGTACCCCACACACGAAGTGATGAGGATATATTCACTTTGTGCTTCCGTTTGTAACGCATTAAAGGAGTCGTGACAGGTATAGGAGAACGAATCTTCATCAAACTTGGCAAAAATAATGTCTATCATTAGAAACTCATTGGTATTGAAAATGGGCAAAATCGGACCATTACCACGCCTACTTTTTATAGTGAATATAAATCCATGCTTATAGATAAATTTCTCAGCTTGTAGAACGAATTTGCGGTTGAAATTTTGTCCAGAAGTTCACTGTCTCTGACCAAAACAGACTACCACAAAAGGGCGTATTTCACCCCCTAATTAAATAAAACTCGATTACAGGAGAACGAATAGAGATATTTTCAAAAAATTAGCGAACGAATATTCTCTGTCATCACACGCTATTTAAGATTGAAAAGGAAAAAAATTAGACCATTGCAACGCCCAATTTTTAATTAAACGTGTTTATGAATTTCGGCCAGGCCGAAGTTAACACTCTTTCTGGTTTATTATTTACCTATTAAATAAATCATCACTTCAAGGAATTCATCATTCAAGTATGAGGACGAATAAAATTCCGGTGGCCTTAATATCATCTCATCGACTCAAAGTTCTATAAAAGGTATGTTTTCTGTCTGCATGAATCATTGTTGAAAACTATTCCTGATAGAGACGTCATAAGCAAAAAAAAAAATATGAATATTATATCTATTATACTCTTTTCTTGCTGATCTCCACTTGACAGTTGTATCCATGGAGAACTATGTCACATTACATAAGGTTTTAATGCATGGGGAGGACATAATTAACCATCAGATATTACACATTGGAGATTTATCAGAAGAAGCACAAGAAAAACGAAATACGATGCTAATATTGCATGAATAATACTTAATAATAAAAAAAAAACAAAAAAGTTACAGAATTTTGACCGCCACTAAGTCGAAAACTGCAATTCTAGTCCACTGTGTGACGTTGAAAAACCGCGTGGTAATTTTATAAGCAGTTTTTTCCTGCTTTACAAAGAAATGAAACATGTATTCAATTTTAACTTAAAACCAATATTATCTACTGCATTTCCGTCATAACTACGTAAAATTAAGAAATTCAAATACAGTCCATATAATCGACACGCAAAAAAAACCTTATTCATCATCAGATATGATGGGTAAAATATGGTTATGCATAAACTAATTCTTTATGCATAGATTTCATGTGCATTTATTCCTATAAGAAATGCATAATATGCATAATATGCATTGCATATGCAATAGTAATGGCTGTGTATTTAACGGAACAGCTACTTTTCCTATTCCTTATATTATCAATATTCATTTCACGTAAAATTATCTTATATTTCTACCTTTAAATAAGCAATTGTTTGACTATTGAAACGTGGTTTTGACTTTCTTTCTTGTGAATATTTCAGTTTATCTTTCGAAGGACAAACAATGTTAGGTTTATACTCGCCATCGATATGGCTACCGTTGGTCCTTCGATGAATTTTGAACTTACATTTGCTTATGCTGGTCTATAATGCATTTTTCAGAGATCAAAGCAAATGTAAGGGTACAAACGCTCTTTCCTGCGTATTAATAAATCTGAAACTTTGTATACAATTCAAAGCTCTAATTGAAGTGTTAAAATTATTAGTAATAAACTTAAAAATGTTAACTTCATACTAACCTATCATAACTCCTATCAATCCTATTCTATTATATTTATATATATTGCCTATTATGCCTATTATGATTAACTTAATTTAATTTTCTCCTAAACCTATTATATTTTCTTAGTTTAAGTGATTCTGATAAATTCCTATGTAATTGTCTAGTTAGTCCTATTTAGTTGCTATTATATAACTTAAGCAAGTTATTGTGGAAGGGTTTTTCCCTTCCCTTAATATTTAAAACTGTCGTAATTGGACTTTTAATTCCTACTACCTTATATGGCCCTATCCATATGGGAGAAAACTTATTTTTCCTCGTTTGATTCTTAATTAGTATACTATCTCCTACCTAAATTTAATTTGTTTCGTACTGCATCTTATCTACCTGTTTCGCTAAAGCCTGATTCTTTCTCACGATATCATGAGCTCTTTGTATTTGAAATTTTAAGACCTTATTTGGGCCTTCGGCATTATATAGCGGACTACACTTTCTTTTTAAGTTAGTCGGCATCTCTATATCAAAGCCGAATAGCGTGGAACGTTGTTTGCTTAGTCGCAATGTGGGGTGTGTGGTTGTGAACATGCATAGCGGCAGTTAACCATTGATCCCAATTCGACCCGTCTTCTTTAGCAAAACTGCGCACATATTCCGCTAAAGGTCTGTGGCTTCTCTCTAATGAGCCATTGGCTTGTGGGTGGTATAGGGTTATATGTAATTTTTTAATACCCAATAATTTACAAGTGTCTGAGAATAGTTTTAAAATCAAATTTGTCCCATTGTCGGTGACTAAAATTATCGGAATTCCATAGCACGTGATTACTTCATCATAAAAAGCCTTGGCAACATTATTTGCTTCCGCGTCTGGGATAGCTGTACATGCCATAAATTTCGAAAAGTTATCTTGAAACGTTAAAATGTACTTATTACAAGACACAGTTTCTAGTAGAATACCTACTATGTCCATGTAAACTTTGTCAAATGGCCGCATTAGTGTATCTATTAGCACCATGGACATTTTTGTCAATTTCGAACTTTTGTTCGCTTGACATTTCGGGCAGTTCTTGATGAATTCCTTTACTTTTTTTGCATTCCTGCGTAGGTAAGTTTTCACCGCTCCCTGGGTGACCTCCTAATGGTGTATTATGGAAATCTTTTATAACTGTCTCTATTTGTTTTGGGTTTTCTAATAAAATTGTGTTTTCGCTTTGTGTTATGCCCGGAGTATCAAGTTCAACAGGCGTCGGACTTGTACTTGTTTTCTCACTACTTTCTTGGGTCTTAATTTCTATTTCCTTTGTTATGGTCTACTGTTACTACATTACGATTTTGAGAAATTCTACTCAACGCGTCTGCGTTTAAATTTTTCTTGACTGGCTTATATGTGATTTCGAAATCATACTCTGACAACTTGTACCTGAATCTTGCCAGTCTGGAAGTTCGATCTTTGAAATTGGCTATTCCCTTTAATGGCTGATGATTAGTAAAAATTTTAAAATGTCTGCCTAGAAGATATGCTCTGAAATTTGTTGTTTCCCAAACAATGGCTAAGAACTCCTTTTCTATAGTTGAGTAACGCTTTTCTGCGCCATTCAAGGCTCTGCTCGCAAAGGCTATTGTCCTATCTTCGCCTATTTTACCCTGAGAAAGTACTGCGCCTAACGCTTCGTTACGTAATTCTGTAATACTGATCATAACCTTTCACGTAACTTCTGTAATACTGAACATAACCTTTGTGCGTGTTGTTTCAGACTTCTTCCGTAGATAACTATGTCATTTAAATAAACAAAACAGTCTATGCCTTGTAGGCTTGTTAGGATGTGATTCATTATGCTCTGAAATGTTGCAGGGCACCTGTTAGCACAAATGGCATTGGATTCGAAGTGCCCTAGTCCTATACTGAATGCTGTTTTCTCCTTGTGCCTGTCATCGACTAAAACTTGGTGATATCCACTTGCCAAATCTAGCGTTGTAAAATATCTGCTATGGCCTAATTGCTTTAAAATTTCGTCAATGCGAGGAATGGGAAAAACTTGCTTCATTTAGTTTCCTGTAATCTATTACCAGTCTCCATTTTTTCTCCCCGTCCTTGCCACTTTTCTTGGGCACTAAAAGTAACGGTGAGTTCCACGGTGATGTGCTATGTGTGATTATGCCATCATCTAAAAGCTTGTTTACTTGCTTATTTATTTCTTCTCTATGTATTTGCGGTAATCTGTACTGCTTTCTGTTTATTGGCGGTTGATCTGCGCCTGTTGGAATTTCGTGTTTTAATACGTTTGTAAACGAAAGTTCGTCTCCTTCTAATAGGAAGACGTCATGAAATGATTTTACTACTTCCTCTATGGACTTCTTTTCCTCCATATTTAAATTTTTATCTAACTCAATTTCATTGAGCAATTCTTTTATTCTGCTTTTAGCATCTATTTTGCCTATACTATTAATTGACTTAGTACTTTGTATTGTGTACTCGTCGAAATTTATGAATTTTGGTTTAAATTCGCTATTTATTTCGTAATCATATTCTGTTGTATTTGATATCGGAGCATAAACCTTGTTATCTTTTACATTTACTAATGTGTCTCTTATGTCGATTCCTGGATCAATTTCTTCTACAACATTCTTAAATTTTGTACGAAGTTTCAATGGTACTATCGTAATTGTTCTTGCGTCAACTGGTATGTAATGTTGTTTACTTTACTCTTCTATCTGCTCGAGAGTTTTTATCGGTAATTCTAAAATAACCTCTTTCTTTTCATTGAAGAGTGTTAAAATCTTTTCCATTGTATTTATAATGGACTTGTTCCACAAATTATCCCTTCCTAGTATACTCTCTACCGGCACTCCTTGTTTAAGTTACATAACGTATAGCGTTAAACGTAAGGACTGTACCTCATTATAACATATAGTAGTTCATCATTCTGTAGTTACACAACCTCTAAATGCTCCGCTTAAGTCTTTCCTATTCGACTTGTCTGTTATTGTGCTATATTTTATCGCACACTTCTTTATCAGGCTTGTATCTGCTCCTGTATCTACCAGTATAATGACTTTTCCATTTATAGCCTCTGCGCAAGGTAATTCGATGAACACATCATTTAGCTGGGTTTGATTGCAATTAGATACTCCTGTTTCTGTATTTCTATTGTTACTTGCTAACTTATTCATTGATATTATACCTTTAACATTATACCTTTATGTTTAAATTCTGGTTTTTCTCTTTCAATTTTAATGGCATCTCTGAATCAATTGTTTCTCCAAACGTATGATTTCTCTGTGTTACGTTGTTTTTATTATTATCAGTCTTCTTTAACTTGATATTAATTTTTAAGTCTCTTTTTTTTTTAAGTCTAGGACTTCTCCCAATTCTTCTTCCTTCCTAGCTTTCCTACCCTTTTGCACCATTCACATTGACATTGATTCTTTTGAATTCCGTTTGCTGGATTCGGGTTCTGCTTTCCATACCTCTGTTTCTGATTTTTTGTTGGTCTTGGTTGGGTTGCCAATTTCGTTCGACTTGATTTGGTTGCCAGTTTTGTTTTACTTGGTATGGTTGCCAGTTTTGGTTTAGTTGGTTTGACTGCCAATTTTGTTGGTGTTGGTTCCATTGTTGATTTCCCTGGTTCCGGTTATTAGGCCCTTGATTTTTGTTGCTGGACCCACTTCTGTTGGTTTCATTGTTGTTGCACCTCCAGTTTGTCTCGTGTCCTCTAAATGCTCCGCTTAAGTCTTTCCTATTCGACTTGTCTGTTATTGTGCTATATTTTATCGCACACTTCTTTATCAGGCTTGTATCTACTCCTGTATCTACCTGTGACCAAAGATTAAAGATGTGACCAAAGATGTGACCGACTTTAAACCGAATAAGGAAAAGGCTCGAAATTTAATAGTAAAAACGATTTATTAAATGAATATAAAGTTTTAAAGAAATTTATTTCGCAGTTGGCGCCTATCCCTTCTCACTCTTTTTCTCATAATAATATAAGCATTTACATTTAGGGCTGTTTACATTTACTCGTAAAGGTCTGTTTGCACGGTATTTAGGGCCGTTCATTTACATCCCCGCCCCCGTGAGTCGACTCAGACGATTCACTACCATCAAGTTCCAGAACGGCCAACTTCGATGTCGGGCGGCGGAGATTTCCAGTCTTCGTTCGCACGTCAGCACTTCTTACAGTTCCATCTGCTCCTTGATATACCCTTTGAATTATCCCACGGCACCATTGGTTCCTAGGCAGGCTTGCATCGCATATAAAGACCAGGTCTCCCTCCTTCAAAGGCTTGGTTGGTTGACACCATTTTGCCCTCCTGGTTAAGGTGGGTAAATATTCTGCCACCCAGCGCTTCCAAAATCCATTTTGCATCTGTCGTGCAATTTGCCACTGCTTTCGCACCACATGTGGTTTCTCTAAAATTTCTTCCACTGCCGGAGTTTGCGAAGTATTAGGACAGCCGAGCAGAAAATGATTGGGTGTTAGCGGCTCCTCTTGGTCTATGGACACAGGAAGATGAGTAAGTGGCCGAGAGTTCACCACGTTTTCGGCTTCAATTATGAACGATTGTAGTGTGTGTTCGCGTGGAGCGACCTCTTTAAGGGTGTGGCGCAAGACTCGTTTGACACACTGGACCATCCGCTCCCACACACCGCCAGCCGACGGATTGCTCGGACAATTGAAAAGCCATTCCACTCCCTTCGTTGTTGCTTCAGTTCGAAGACGGTGACAATCGAACGTTTCGGTAATACTCTTTGCCGCTTGATCAGCGCATACAAAGTTTTTTCCGTTATCGCTCCGTATTCTGACTGGAATTCCTCTTCGGTTCATGAAATTTCTCAAAATTATTATGCAGGCATCTGTCGATAAATCGGCCGCTACTTCCATATGTATTGCTCTTGTTGTTAAGCAGGTAAATAATCCTATCCACCGTTTCTCCCTCCGTCGTCCAATTGATACCTGAAGGGGGCCAAAATAATCTAAACCGACATATGAGAATGGTCTGATAAATGGCGTACAACGATCTTCAGGAAGTGGTCCCATTATCGGCTGCCTTGGCTTTGCTCGTGCTATTTTGCAAATATTGCACTGTGTTATAACACTTCTAAGAAGTCGTCTCAAACCCGGTATCCAGAATCGACGACGAATCTCACATATTGTTGCTTCGTAGTTTATATGCTTCATCAAGCTATGATGGTTAGAGACGAGTAAGCTAGTAAATGCATGTTTCGATGATAAAATAATTGGTCGTCTTGTATCGAAGGGAAGGTAACCGGCAGCATCTATTCTTCCGTTAGATCGCAAAACGCCCTTTTTGTCGACGTAAGGTGATAACGTAAACAGTTCACTTCCTTTCTTTGGTTGAACGTTGTTTCTGATTTGGCTCATCTCGTTTGGAAAACTTTCAATTTGTGCTTGGCGACACAATACGTATTCGGCTACTTTTAATTCTGCGGCAGTAAGAGTATTTTCTTTGCTCTTTTGTAATTTGCGGCAATTATTAGCAAACCGCAGAATCCACGCCATGGTGCGTTTCAACTTATTATAGGACGAAAAACGATCAAAATTTATCAGTGAATGACTTGCAGTCAGCAATCCGAATTTAAGTGGCAGCGTTTCCTCGTCTTCTTCACTTATTTCGATGGTGCCGGTTGGCCAAGAACTGCATTCCTTTTGTAAGAAGTCGGGGCCTTTCAACCAACGTGAAGTTGTCTCTAATTTAGCGTGGTACTTTGATCTGGTCGCCTCATCTGCTACGTTTTCCGCTGTCGGTACCCATCTCCAGTTTTCCTTTTTTGTCGAAGCCAAAATCTCAGCCACCCTATGGGCGACGAATGGTTTGAATCGACAATGCTTGGACGCAATCCACTTCAGCACCGTTTTGGAGTCACTCCACATTACAAACGTTGCCCTTAAAGAATGTTCCTTTAAAATAGTCTGCATCAAACGTACTCCGAGTACTGCTGCCTGTAATTCTAGTCGCGGTACTGAGATGGGTTTTATAGGGGCACATTTGGTTTTGGCGTTGACAAACGCGACTTCTACTGCACCATCTTCTGTTACGGATCTCCAAAACGATACGGCTGCGAACGCTTCCTCGCTTGCGTCGACGAAGGTATGAAGCTCAAGTTGTCTGGGCGGACCCTTTCTGAAATAATGGCGTGGGATCTCAATGTTCGTTACCTTTGCTATATTTTCAAACCATTTGTTCCATGCGCTATACACATAGTCCGGTAGCAATTCGTCCCAACCTAATTGGTGTTTCCACACCTCCCGCATTATTAATTTAGATACAATCATGAAGTTGCACAAGAACCCGAGTGGATCAAAAACTGACATGACGATGCTGAGTAGTTCTCTTTTGGTTGGTCGCCTAGTGCCGGATACGACCTCCTCATCAATTTTGTGGAACCTGATTTTATACCGAAAGCTATCATTAAGCGGCTGCCAAAACATTCCGAGGATTTTCTCCGTCAATGGATCATCTTGTTGTATGCGCCTAGCTGCCATATTGCCTTCCATGGTGTTTACGACTTCCAGTGAATTCGAGATAAAATTACGTAACTCGAACCCGGCGTCCTTATGTATCTCTCGCACCTGTTTCGCGATGTCAATTGCATGCTCAGCGGAATCGAAACTATCAACGAAATCGTCGACATAATGATGTTGCAGGATCGCTTTAACCGCTCGAGGGTCGTGATTATAATGATTTTGCGCATTAAGATTCTTAACATGTTGAGCTGCACAAGGTGAACAGGCAGCGCCGAAAGTCATAACACGCATTTCGTATACTTCCACATCGCGCGTAGAGTCGCCATCCCGCCAGAGAAACCGCTGTGAGTTTCGATCTTCTGGACATACCAGTACCTGATGAAACATTTCCTTTATGTCCGCGCAGACGGCTACGGCTCCCACCCGGAAGTTGTACAAAACTGACAGCATCGACTGATACTCTAATGGACCCTTTAACAATGAGGAGTTACAAGCTGATTCCATCTACCTTAGCCGCAGCATCGAATACTAGCCGAAACTTTCCGGGCTTGTTGGGATTGAGGACAGCAAAGTGTGGAATGTACCAAGTCCTGGGTGTACGTGTGGCGACCTCCTGTGGAGTGAGTTTACGTGCATACTGCTTCTCTACGTACGCATTTATTGTTGACTTGTAAGATTCTGCAAATTCCTCATTTTTTTGCATTTTGCGCTCGATTCCGAACAACCGCTGCTTTGCCATTTTGAAACTGTCTGGGAGCTTAATATTATCATGTTTCCAAAGCAGGCCGACTTGGAATCTTCCATCTATTTTTACAGTCGTGGCTTCAAGTAGTTCTCGTGAACGTTTATCAATTTCGCTTTCTATTGCTGGGGCCGGCCGCACTCCGAAACTGTCGGTGGTAAAGTAGTCAGCAACTAACTCATGTAGATCGTTTTCATAACTGTTTATCATCAGGCACGAGGGCGTAAATTTGTTTTCGTTACTCGGCCCGAACACGACCCAGCCTAAAATTCGGTAAATGAGTCGGTGGGTATACCGAGGTGGCAATGGTCTAAGCCTATCAGCAGCTGTGGTGTGACGTTCGAGTATGGCATTATAGGTATTTCACCGTGTTGATCCGCTTTAACACTGAATTTATCAACACTCTGCATTGGTAGTCTCAAATTGGATATTCCATATACATTTGTCAATTCATGCTTTCGTTTGGCTCCAGCACCACTGATGTGCAGATTTACGATAGTGGCTGGCTCACTGGCTGTCTTTCCTCCAAACCACTGAATTGTTGTATCTGGTTCCTCCAGTAGGATACCAGAACAAACTTCCTGTCGTAAATCCTTCTTTAGAAGGGTCACTGACAGTGCTTCTAATAAAAGGGGGGGTTTTGTCGTTGATCCTTCGACGCGAAGGACCACGGACGATTGTGCTACGGGCAAGGATCTGCCGTCTTAGTGGACTTACCGTTGGGATCCGGCAACCTGCCGTAGTGGATCCTTTCGCCTAACTACCACGGGCACCAAGGTGCCGCCTTTGTGGTCCTTTAACCTGTCGGGCAATACTGCCGTCTTTCGACAGGTGCTGAAAATAAAGACTTGGATTATGGTTCTTACTTTTATTTAACTCCAGTAATTATCCAGGGACACTAAATATACTATTATCGCTGCGATTTGCGCTTGCTATGTTCCTTCTACTCTTCTTGGTTCTTGTGTAACTTAATAACAACTGCCTTCTTACAATTCGAAAGATGGGTTTATATCTCTTCTGAGATTCGTTGTTGGCCAGAATCATTTCCGCGTCGTTTTTGCAATTTGACGCTCATTGCATATTTTGGAATGCGATCAAGTTCGCGCGCTGTTCCACTTATCGGAATGCGATCAAGTTCGGCTTTTATCTGGGCCACAGTGGTGTGTGATTCACTTGTACTTTCGAGCTTCACAATTAAAGTGCAGCCTAGAAGTATGTGTTACCACAAGTTAAACATTGTTAACTACTGGGCCGAAAGGTATGTGGTGATAACAACGTTAAGCGTTGTTATTACCAAAGCAATGATTCTGACCTACAACATCCCTCCACCCTCGGGGAAGAAAAATTTAGTATCGCAAAACGATATTAAATTTTTCTTGTACATTTATATTTTGTTGAATTATGGGTGGCGTATGCTTATTATGGCTTTACTTAGTGTATACTTATGTGAATAATGGTTAATTATTAGTAATAGTTACAATAATTATAATACAACTATTTATAACAATAATTACAATAAAACCAATTAAAATAATAATACAAATGGTAACTGCACTTCTTCGGTGTCGTCTGTGGGAGGTTGAGAATGATTTTGATGTTGATCTTGACGTTGACGTTCCTGTTGTTGATGATGGTTTGGCTGTTAATGTACACCCCGTTGTGTCGATGTCCTCTTCTCGATGTGTTGTGGGAATGTTGCTGCGGGGTAGCTGACGTGGTAGGTGCTATGCTTGATGATCAGATGCAGCTGTTCGTTGTCGACAGTATCGTTGTTAATAGTGTCGGTTGTCCCACAATTGGGATCAATTGAAGTTCGCTCGAACTGTAGCGGATGGTTGAGATTTCGCCGGGTTCGTTGTTTTAAACAAACATCATCAATCTTCAACAATTTTTCTTGTGATGGTGCGTTTTGAATCGCTGCCGCTTGAGGTAATGCTGTATAGCGTGCCTACCCCGTAAGTTCTAAATGTCGCCGTAAGTCTAACTGTCGAACCCATGACTGTATTAGTGGTTCGTCTACTTGCTGCTATTACGTCGTGATTTTGGTGTCGCATACGCGTGACGTAACTTCCAAGGCTGCTGACTATAAGTCATCTCGTCAGTTTCTGACTGTTGCTGCTTTTAGATTTCTTTGAAGGTAACTTCGTGTTTTGCTTTCTTACTTCTGCTGCATTGATCTGTTTGGTTGTTGCAACAATTTTATCCTGGTTTGTGATGGTTGGTGTCGCTACGCTGACCAGCTGTTCCAGCTATCCTTCCCCCTTCGAGTTGGCTGGGCGCTCTTCGTCGCCCTGTTGTTAACATGTTGTGGTGTTTGGTTGCACTTTTGCTTTTGTGATGGGTGTACATCGGCACTCCGGACAGATTCTCTGCATGATGGATTCTTCTTGTATATACGTTATTATGTTTAACTATTTAATTTTATATACATATATTTCTTTTTCCAATCTAGTTTTATGCTATTTACAATTTGTCTACAATTAGATTTAAGATTTAAATCATTTTTTGAGACGTATATTATTTTAATTTTAATTAGAAATATTTTATTTTTATCAAATTTTATTACATAATTTCTATTAATATATTCAATTCAATACAAATTTTAATTCTTAATGCAAATATCGACTATATTTTATTTGAATGTAATTTATTAGGCTATTGACTATGATTATTATTTTTGAAAAGTAAAAAAAAAACTTTTTTTTTTCTCTTTACAAGTATTTTAGTGTATTCCCTTTCTACTTTAATATGTAGGTTTTTATATCTATTTCTTTTTCTATTTTTATTATAATTATATTCTTTCTTTCCTTTTAATTTTCTTATTTCTTTTCATTACTAGTTTTATTCTTAGTTTTTATTACTAGTTTCTTAGTTCTATGCATAAGAATGACATGTAGTGTAGTAACACGTGTTTTAACATGTAACCTGTGTTAAAAAAAAATATTTTTTTTTTCCTCTCTTATTTCTTTAATATATTTTTGTTTTTGTTTCGAATATTTCGAAGTTATTCCTTATTGTTTTTTGTTGTTGTAACTGACGCTGCATTGTGCTCGCGTTGTGTTGTTCTACTTCTACACCTGCTTTGTTGCAGTGCTTGCGTTAATCGCTTATTTTGCATTTAGTTAATTTAATTTACTTATTTACTGTATATATATTTTGTTTCTTATTATATTAATTTTCATTACTTTTGATAAGTGTAATGTCTACTATTGCATGTCTCTTATCTTGTCTCTAAATTTCATGATCTTATGTACCTCTCTTATTGTCTAACGATATAGGTGCGTATATGTATATAGTGTAGGTGTGTATGTAATATGCATGAACTACTTCTTCAGGCATATGTTTACATGTGCATTTATTAATATAATAATTGCAAATGCAAATTGGCTGTGTTCTTGAAACGGAACAGCTACTTTACATAAACCGTTTACTATTAATCAAAATTAATACAAACTAAAAAGTTCAATTAAAAAAAAATTATTCAAATATTAACAACGAGTTTACTTTATCATGAGTTTTCTTTTCTTATATTTTTACGCTTAAATAAACAAGTTGTTGCTTATTTAAACGCTATTCTGATTTTCTTTTCTTGTTGAATTTTTCTTAATTTCCTGTCCTAAATAAAAATTTTAAATTTCGCTAATACTCGTGATTTTACGTTCCTTGCAAGTGCTTTTATATCTGTAATATATCCTGCTATATCAAGACTAATGCTCCCTGCTTTGTACCGTGGAAAATTGAGACACATTGTTTTTATAATCGAAGTGCATGCTAACTGTGTAATTAGCAAGGTGATTAGTAAAACTCTGTATTTATCTTATTTTTGGAAGAATTATCTATTAGTTTTATTGCATTCTGTTGTTAATGTCATATTGTGTCTCTATCTTATTTATAGTTTATAACCCGTTCATATCTATTTATTCTATCCTATTATATATTAACTGATTTTGTTCTACTCCTGATAAGGTGCCTATTATGGTTAACTTAATTTTCTCCTAAATCTATTTCCTTATTTTAAGTGATTCTACTGTATTCCTACCTAATTGTCTAGTTAATCCTATTTCATTCTTAATTGGTATTATATAACTTAAGTAAGTTATTGTGAAAAGGTTTTTCCCTTCCCTTAATATTTAAAACTGTAGTAATTGGACTTTTAATTCCTACTACTTTATATGGCCCTATCCATATGGGAG
This sequence comes from Myopa tessellatipennis, assembly GCA_943737955.2. Lineage (NCBI taxonomy): Eukaryota > Metazoa > Arthropoda > Insecta > Diptera > Conopidae > Myopa > Myopa tessellatipennis. The sequence continues at coordinate 49,852,036 of OX031316.1, read as the reverse complement.
AAAACTTATTTTTCCTAGTTTGATTCTTAATTAATACACTATCTCCTACTTTAAATTCTACTAAATTTATTTTGCTATCGTACTGCCGTTTAGCTATCTCTTTTGCTAAATCCTGATTCTTTCTCACGATTTCGTGAGCCCTTTGTATTTGGAATTTTAGAACTTTATTTGGATCTTCGGCATTATATACCGGACTACACTTTCGTTTTAAGTTAGTCGGCATTTCTGTATCGAATCCAAATAAAGTACGGAATGGCGTTTGCTTCGTCGTAATGTGGGGTGTGTGGTTATGAACATGCATAGCTGCAGTTAACCACTGATCCCAATTCGACCCGTCTTCTTTAGCAAAACTACGTAAATATTCCGCTAATGGTCTGTGGCTTCTCTCTAATGAGCCATTAGCTTGCGGATGGTATGGTGTTATGTGTAATTTTTTTATGCCTAATAATTTGCATGTATCTGAGAACAATTTCGAAATGAAATTAGTTCCGTTGTCTGTAATTAGAATTCTAGGAATTCCGTAACGCGTAATTACTTCGTCATAAAATGCTCTGGCAACAGTACTTGCTTCCGCGTCTGGGATAGCTGTACATGCCATAAATTTCGAGAAGTCATCTTGAAACGTTAAAATATATTTGTTACCCGACACAGTTTCAGGTAGAACACCTACTATGTCCATATAAACTTTGTCAAATGGCCTCATTGGTGTATCTGTCAGCACCATGGGCATTTTTGTCAATTTTGAGCTTTTGTTAGCTTGGCACTTAGGACAGTTTTTTACATAATCCTTGATTTGTTTTTGCATTCCTGGCCATCTATATTGTTGCCTAATTCTTAAATAAGTTTTCACTGCACCCTGGTGTCCTCCCAGTGGTGAATTGTGAAAGTCCCTTATAACTGTCTCTATTTGTTTTGGGTCTTCTAATGGAAATGTGTTTTCATTTTGTGTTATGCCCGGCGTGTCAGGTTCTACAGGCGTCTGACTTGTGCTTGTTTTATCACTATTCCCTTGGGTCTTCCTTTCTTTTGTTTTAGAGCGGGTCTGGACCGCTGTTACTGTATTCCGATTTTGAGGAATTCTGCTCAACGCGTCTGCGTTTAAGTTCTTCTTTCCTGGCTTATATAGGATTTCGAAGTCGTATTCTGATAATTTATGCCTGAACCTCGCCAGTCTTGAAGTTTGATCTTTTAAGTTTGCTATTCCCTTTAATGGCTGATGGTCAGTAAAAATTTTAAAATGTCTGCCCAAGAGATATGCTCTGAAGTTTTTTGTTGCCCACACAATGGCTAAGAACTCTTTTTCTATAGTTGAGTAACGTTTTTCGGCGTCATTCAAGGCTCTGCTAGCGAAAGCTATTGGCTTATCTTCGCCTATTTTACCCTGAGAAAGTACTGCGCCTAACGCTTCGTTACTTGCATCAGTCGTTAGTATGAATTCTTTTTCGAAATCCGGATATGCCAAAACAGGTGGTGTTATTATTGCCTTCTTCAATGCTTCGAACGCTGTCTGGCATTCTTGCGTCCAATTGAACCTAGCGTCTTTCCTTAGTAGTTTATTAATAGGAAGAGCTATCTTTGCTGTACCTGGAATGAATTTTCTGTAATAGTTTACTAGTCCTAAATATGCCTGTACTTCCTTCCTATTTTTAGGCGGCGGAATGCTCTTAACGCATTCCACTTTGCTGGGGTCAGGGAGTGCGCCCTGATCTGTGCATTTATGTCCTAAATAAACAATTTCTCTTCTTAGAAATCTGCATTTTCCTGTATTAAGTTTCAGATTATGTTCACGTAATTTTTGTAATACTGAACATAACCTTTGTTCATGTTGTTTTAAATTCCTACCGTAGATAACTATGTCATCTAAATAAACAAAACAGTCTATTCCTTGTAGACCTGTTAGGATATGGTTCATTATCCTCTGAAATGTTGCTGGGGCACCTGTTAGCCCAAATGGCATTCGATTGAATTCGAAGTGCCCTAGTCCCGTACTAAATGCGGTTTTTTCCTTGTCCCTGTCATCGACTAAAACTTGGTGATATCCGCTTGCCAAATCTAGCGTTGTAAAATATCTGCTATGGCCTAATTGCTCTAAAATTTCATCAATACGAGGAATGGGAAAAACTTGTTTAATCGTGGCCTCATTCAGTTTTCTGTAATCTATCACTAGTCTCCATTTTTTCTCCCCGTCCTTGCCACTTTTCTTGGGTACTAAAAGTAACGGTGAGTTCCATGGTGAAGTGCTATGTGTAATTATGCCGTCATCTAGGAGTTTATTCACTTGTTTATTTATTTCCTCCCTATGTATTTGAGGTAATCTATATTGTTTTCTATTTATTGGCGGTTGATCTGCGCCTGTTGGAATTTCATGTTTCAATACGTTTGTAAACGAGAGTTCGTCTCCGTCTAATAGGAAGATGTCATGAAAAGATTTTACTATTCCTTCTATTGAATTCTTTTCTTCCATATTCAAATCTTTATCTAACTCAATTTCATGGAGCAATTTATTTATTCTTCCTTTGGCGTTTATTTTTCCTATGCTATTTATTGCCTTTACAGTACTTTGTATTTTGTAATCGTCAAAATTTGTGAATTTTGGTTGAAATTCGCTATTTATTTCATAATCATACTCCGTCGTATTTAATATTGGAGCATAAACTGTGTTATCTTTCACCTTTACTAGTGTGTCCGCTATATAGATCCCTGGATCTATTTCTTCCTTATGAATTACCACATTCGTAAATTTTGTACGAAGTTTTAATGGTACTATCGTAATTGTTCTTGCATCAACTGGTATGTAGTGTTGTTTGCTTTCCTCTTCTATCTGCTCGATAGTTTTTATCGGTAATTCCAAAATAATCTCTTTTCTTTCATTGAAGAGTGTTAAAATCTTTTCCATTGTGTTTATAATGGAGTTGTTCCACAAGTTATCTCTTCCTAATATGCCGTCTGCTGGTACTCCTTGCTTAAGTGACACAACGTGTAGCGTTAAACGTAAGGACTGTACCTCATTATGACATATAGTAGTTGATCCATCTGTAGTCACACAACCTCCAAATGCTCCGCTTAAGTCTTTCCTATTCGACTTGTCTATTATTGTGATATCTTTTATCGCACACTTCTTTATCAGGCTTGTATCTGCTCCTGTATCTACCAGTAAAATGAGTTTTCCATTTATCGCCTCTGCGCAAGGTAATTCGATGAACACGTCATGTAGCTGGGTTTGATTGCAGTTAGATACCCCTGTTTCTATACTTCTAATATCTTGTAACTTCTTCACTGAGCTAGTTACGTTTTGGTTTAAATTTAGTTTTTTCTCGTTCAATTTACTTGGCATCTCTAAATCAACTGTTTCTCCAAACGTATGATTTTTCTCTGTGACGTTATTTTTCTTATTCTTATCAGTCCCTTTTAACTTGATATTAATTTTTAAGTCTCTTGAAAGTGGTAACGTTTCAACAATCGCTTCCGATGTCGGACTTACGGTTACCACTTTATTTCTTAAAGTTGGTAACGTATCCACAATCGGTTCGGATGTATGAATTACTGTTACTCCTCCATTTGGCCTTAATTTACTAATATTTTTGGGTCCCCAGATTATTGGCCTATTCTGGGCCCTTGGCAGTTTCCCGGACTATTACTTTGTAACGATTCCCAATTCTTTTTTGCCTCGCAATTTTTTATCATATGTCCTGGTCTATTACACCAATGACATAACGTTTGGTTTGCTCTGTTCGGCTGATTCCTCTGCAATCCGTTAACTGTAGTTCGGTTAGGGTTCATTGCCCGTTTTTGGTTCCCGTTCTGCTGGAATGGGTTTTGAGGCCAATTCTGCTGTGGTCGGTTTGTCTGCCAGTTTTGTTGGGCTTGGTTTGATTGCCAATTCTCCTGAGGTCGGTTCCATTGCTGATTTCCTTGATTTTGGTTGTTAGTCCTCTGATTTTTATTGCTGAACTCACTTCTGTTGTTGCCCTTATTGTCACATCTCCAACTTGTCTCGTGTCCATATTTTAAACACTTCTGACAATACGGCGAGTTCTTGCGAGTTAAACAATCCTCCCTGGTATGACCTCGCTTGTTACAAAATGAGCAAATTACTCTATTCGCCGCTCCTTGTGTAGTATTTTGTATCGAAGTTGGTTGCCTGGCAATTTTTCCTCCTGAAGCTCTGCCCTGACTTTCATGTTGAATTTGTTCTTGTTGGGTATACTGCATGGTGGCGAGGCGTGGTGAATTCATATTAATGTGTAAGGGGTCTGAGTGGAGGAGGCTACTGTTTTGTATGCTTTCGAGTGCATCGATTGCTAGTTCTACCACTTGTTGTATGCTTTTCTTCGTAACATTGAGCATATAAATTCTCAATGCGGCGTTCTTTAACCCTGTTTTAAAGGATTTCTCTACGGCTCCTTCCACCATACTCAAAAGTGCCATATCTCCGTTTCCATTATATTTCGTTCGAACTATCTCTTGTGCCTGTGTTCGTAGAGTGGTTAGGCGTCTTGCAAACTGTCGTATATCCTCGTTAAGTAACTGGCTACAATTTTGGATACCTATTATCACTGAGTCTAAGGATACCGTTGGTAAATATGCTCTTTTTATCGTGAGGTAGAATTCCTCGAGGCTATTGAAGCGTTGTGACCTCACTAAATCATAGGCATCCCCATGTAATCTCTGCTTAATGCAGTCTATGTAGTCCTGAATGTTGTCTGTGCACACATCTCTTGCGGCTAATTCGCACCCGTGTATGAATTTATACACTTCGCCGCGTAAGTCTGGCGAATGTGTTCCAGAAAATAGAGGTACCAGCCTATTTGTAATTTTTGCTATCTCTCCTATCCCCATTTTGGTTTGTTCTTCTGTTGTTTTAATTTGTTGTAATGACCGTTGCCGTCCCTCGGACTAACTGCGGACTAACTGCGGACTGAGCTGGTTCCTTATGGAAAAGTGACTGATTGTGATCTAGGGACATTTCTTGACTTAGAAGCCTATTCTCCTCTTTTGGCTCTTGTATTCGTCTATTTGCTTCTTCTAAAGAACTACAGTCTTCCCTTGATTTCTGTGCCAATCCCTTTTCCAATGTTCTGTTTAATGTTTCTTCGGTTAGTCCCTTGCTATTCAATAATTTTCTTAGTTGTTCGTTTTCGTCTTCTAAGGTCTGTAGTATGTTTTCTTGAAAATGTTTTTCCTCTAAATACGTATCGTACTTGTTTTTTAGCGCGTTGAATTCTGATAAGCAGTCCCTTAGACTTTGGTTCTTATTTTCTATTATATTTTTAAAGTCTGGATTAGCGCCAAATTTTCTTTATTGGAAACTGTGTTAGAATGTTCCAAAGTTTTGAGGCAAATTCTTCTATTTGCCTTTTCAAATCCTTGTGGGTCTTTTCTAAGGCTAAATATGCTTGTTCCTGTAGCGATCCGGCCATTAATTATCTTATACTCATCGTTCTGATTATTTAGTATTTTTTATAATCAATTAAAATCTTAATTGCTTTTCTTCAAGCAATTAACTTTTGCTTATTCAGCTTTAATACGACTCATTGACACCCTTTTGGCTGAACACGTTGTAAACATTCGTACATTCGTACGCTTATACTCGTACATATATACATATATTATTATTATATATATATTTTTTTTTTGTAATTCGAGCTTGTGGCTCAATTGTGCTCGCCTGGTGCCTGACGTAATTTTTGTTTTTATTACTTGTTTTTGTTTTTTTTTGCTTTGTTAGCGTTTTTGCTGCCAATTGCCGCTCGCTAGCAATTTTGCCGCTTCTGCCCTTGCTTGAAGTTCAAGTTCAAGTTTTTGACCTACTTCTTGTTGCAATGAGTTTCTTGCAATTTAAGCAGAATGTACTTTATTTATTGTCTTGCAGCTATCGCTGGTAGCCTGGTTGCTATTAATTAATTTGTTATTAAAAAATACTAACGGATTTGTTTGTTGTATCCATTTATTTATTCTTTTCCAAAACTTAAACATAGACCTTATGTGTTTTCTACAGGCGGTTGTGCCTAACAAGCTCAAATTTCTTCTTGATTTGCCCATCAAGTTTATAAAATTTTTTCTCTTTAACAAAAATGACCTTATTTATACATGAATTGCCAATGAATTCTTCAATTTAAAGTCCAATTATAATGAATTAAACAAAAGTATTCTATTTAGACAAGTTCCAACATTTAAAGTACTACCTTTAATTTTATTTGTATAATTTTATAATATTTTAAAATATGTTTATTATTTCACAACCATTCCAGCTAGTGTGTGTTGCTGTTTTTCCTACGTTGTTTCTTGTCGTTGGTTTTGTAAATTTGGCGGATCTGCCTCAGGAATTCATTCTTTTCCTCTTTGGTTGTGGCTATCGTTGCTAGCCGGTGCAGGTTGGCGACTTCCCTCCGTTGCTTTACTTTTCTTCCGCCGCGACTCTTTGGTGGGTGTGGGTTAACCTTTATTTCCTTCTTTGGCTCCTCATGTGTCGACTTCTGTCTCTTCTAATACTCTTCTATTGTTATCGGTCTAAGTCCCGCTTGCTTATCCTTAAGGGCTTCTTCGAGGGGTAATACTGATTTCGATGACATCTATATTGGATGGTGATTTTTTGTGTTTATGCTATTTTAAAAACATTGTTATTTATTTTTAATTTATTTTAAACTTCACTTCAAAATAAAGAAAAAGCGATCCTTGGATCGTAAAACCGGCTGCGCCAAAATGTTGTATCTGGTTCCTCCAGTAGGATACCAGAACAAACTTCCTGTCGTAAATCCTTCTTTAGAAGGGTCACTGACAGTGCTTCTAATAAAAGGGGGGGTTTTGTCGTTGATCCTTCGACGCGAAGGACCACGGACGATTGTGCTACGGGCAAGGATCTGCCGTCTTAGTGGACTTACCGTTGGGATCCGGCAACCTGCCGTAGTGGATCCTTTCGCCTAACTACCACGGGCACCAAGGTGCCGCCTTTGTGGTCCTTTAACCTGTCGGGCAATACTGCCGTCTTTCGACAGGTGCTGAAAATAAAGACTTGGATTATGGTTCTTACTTTTATTTAACTCCAGTAATTATCCAGGGACACTAAATATACTATTATCGCTGCGATTTGCGCTTGCTATGTTCCTTCTACTCTTCTTGGTTCTTGTGTAACTTAATAACAACTGCCTTCTTACAATTCGAAAGATGGGTTTATATCTCTTCTGAGATTCGTTGTTGGCCAGAATCATTTCCGCGTCGTTTTTGCAATTTGACGCTCATTGCATATTTTGGAATGCGATCAAGTTCGCGCGCTGTTCCACTTATCGGAATGCGATCAAGTTCGGCTTTTATCTGGGCCACAGTGGTGTGTGATTCACTTGTACTTTCGAGCTTCACAATTAAAGTGCAGCCTAGAAGTATGTGTTACCACAAGTTAAACATTGTTAACTACTGGGCCGAAAGGTATGTGGTGATAACAACGTTAAGCGTTGTTATTACCAAAGCAATGATTCTGACCTACAACATCATATCCAATGGGCCTTTCCGTCCAGATATTCCCAATTTCTCCAAAAGGCTGTTATCGATCATGGTTACGGTTGAACCGTCGTCAAAAAGAGCATAGGTCTCGACTTTCCTATTCGGACCATATAGTGTCACTGGCAGTACGCGAAGCAAAATGTTTCCCTTTATAGTCTTGGTACAACTTAAGGTTGTTCTTCCAGTCGTCTTGTTTTCCTTCTCCTGGCTGTGAGAAATGTGCAGAAGCTCCATGTTTTGTTGTTGTGACGGCAGTGCCTTAGGCTCATTCGGGGCGTCTTGCGATTTGGTTTCATGCAACAAAAAGTGGTGTCTTTTTTGGCATTCTTCCTTGTTACAAGGCTTTCGGCGACGGCAATTACGTACCGAATGGCCTGTCTGTAGGCATGCGAAGCAAAGTCGTTTCTGTTTCACTTCCTGCCATCTTTTGATGGTGTCAAAATCTGAAAATTGCTTGCATTTAATTATATCATGTGCGCCTTCACAAACAACACATTTGCGCGCGTTCGAGTATACGTTCTCGGCAGCATGTAAAACAACTCGCTTTTTATTTTGGGGTACATTGCAATTGACTTGTACCGAACTAATTAAATTTGCCATTTCAGATAACCATTCACTAAAGTCACTAATCGTGGCGTATGGCAAAATTGTAACCGCACGTCTCGCCCACTCAATTCGCTTGCTCATAGGGAGCTTATTTATTAATTCGTCTAAGAGAGTGGGGTTTGACAAGTGCTGTTGCCCGTTTATGGATTGCAGAAACACAGATAGGTTTCTCACCTTTACGGAAAAGGGAATCAATTGGTCAACGGCTGATTCTGTGACTGGAACTATTTCTTTTATCTTACGTAACTGGCTACGTACCAAGAGCTCTGGCCGACCGTAGCGAAAGCGCAATTGGTCCATCACGGCTGTCACGTTGCTTGGGTGGATCAAGAATGACAGCACCGTTTCTCTGGCTTCGCCCTTTAAGCATTTTTGCAGTCTCTGGCAATTCTCTAAGTTTGTATAATTATATTGAGCTGTTGACTGTTCGTAGGCTGTTGAGAAGATGGGCCAGTCTTCAGGTTCCCCAAAAAATACAGGCAGATCTTGTACCTTCCGTGGACCTGCATTATTGGCGTGGTGAATATTTGCATAATGTGCATATGGCGACGAAACGGCTTCAAATAAAGGCGAAGCTACTGTAACGGTGGTGGGAAATGCTGAGCGTTCATGATGATGAACGGCAGAGAACGCTGAGCGTTCACCATAACGCGAAGTGGCGGTGGCAGCGCCGGCAGAGAACGCTGAGCGTTCATGATGGTGCGAGGTGGCGGTGGCAGCGCCGGCAGAGAACGCTGAGCGTTCATGATGGTGCGAGGTGGCGGTGGCAGCGCCGACAGGGAACGCTGAGCGTTCATGATGGTGCGAGGTGGCGGTGGCAGCGCCGAGAGGGAACGCTGAGCGTTCACCATAACGCGAAGTGGCGGTGGCAGCGCCGGCAGGAAACGTTGAGCGTTCAACAAAGGGCAAATTAACGTTGGCAGCGTCGGCAGTAAACGTTGAGCGCTCAACAAAGGGCAAATTGACGTTGGCAGCGTCGACAGGAAACGTTGAGCCTGCCCCATGACACGAAGTGGCGTTGGCAGCGCCGGCAGGGAACGCTGAGCGTTCAACAAAAGGCAAATTGACGTTGGCAGCGTCGGCAGTAAACGTTGAGCGTTCAACAAAGGGCAAATTGACGTTGGCAGCGTCGGCAGGAAATGTTGATCGTTCAACATAACACGAACTGGCGGTGGCAGCGCCGGCAGGGAACGCTGAGCTTTCTGAAGGCGAAGTGACGACGGCAGTTGGCGTCACACGAGATGTTGTACATTGCATTATGGGAGAGAGTGAGACAAATGATGGTACTGATGGCGTCAGTCTAGCGACGGTTGACGATAGCGGCATTTGCACTGTACCGTTGCCCACTGAATTGTTCAATAAATGATTGGGCGAATTATGCCCAACTTGGCTTCGTTGGTTCCCATCATTCATCCGTGTGCGTATGGAGCGCAACTCTTCGTCCATTTGCTTTATTTTCTCAAGTATAGCGCTAAGAATTGACGTATCGGCTGGCAATGGTTTAGCGCTTGGTGGTTCCTTCGGATCGGGTGCGTCTAAAGTCACTGTGCTGGCAGTGGCGACATCGATGGCTGAAGATGCGGAGGAGGCAGTGGTCACAACTGCTTCATCCGTTGTCATGGCGTTAAGGCGAGGGCTTCTCCTCGGCGGCGTGCGTTCCATGAATTCGGCGAAATTTCAATTGCGAAATAAAGATGTGACCAAAGATTAAAGATGTGACCAAAGATGTGACCGACTTTAAACCGAATAAGGAAAAGGCTCGAAATTTAATAGTAAAAACGATTTATTAAATGAATATAAAGTTTTAAAGAAATTTATTTCGCAGTTGGCGCCTATCCCTTCTCACTCTTTTTCTCATAATAATATAAGCATTTACATTTAGGGCTGTTTACATTTACTCGTAAAGGTCTGTTTGCACGGTATTTAGGGCCGTTCATTTACACTACCAGTAAAATTAGTTTTCCATTTATAGCCTCTGCGCAAGGTAATTCGATGAACACATCATTTAGCTGGGTTTGATTGCAATTAGATACTCCTGTTTCTGTATTTCTATTGTTACTTGCTAACTTATTCATTGATATTATACCTTTAACATTATACCTTTATGTTTAAATTCTGGTTTTTCTCTTTCAATTTTAATGGCATCTCTGAATCAATTGTTTCTCCAAACGTATGATTTCTTTGTGTTACGTTGTTTTTATTATTATCAGTCTTCTTTAACTTGATATTAATTTTTAAGTCTCTTTTTTTTTTAAGTCTAGGACTTCTCCCAATTCTTCTTCCTTCCTAGCTTTCCTACCCTTTTGCACCATTCACATTGACATTGATTCTTTTGAATTCCGTTTGCTGGATTCGGGTTCTGCTTTCCATACCTCTGTTTCTGATTTTTTGTTGGTCTTGGTTGGGTTGCCAATTTCGTTCGACTTGATTTGGTTGCCAGTTTTGTTTTACTTGGTATGGTTGCCAGTTTTGTTTTAGTTGGTTTGACTGCCAATTTTGTTGGTGTTGGTTCCATTGTTGATTTCCCTGGTTCCGGTTATTAGGCCCTTGATTTTTGTTGCTGGACCCACTTCTGTTGGTTTCATTGTTGTTGCACCTCCAGTTTGTCTCGTGTCCATATGTTAAACACTTTTGGCAATACGGTATGTTTTCCCTAATTAAACACTCTTCTCTCATATGCCCACGTTTATTACAAAATGAACAAGTTATTTTTTCTTATGGTGCTTTCGAAATGTTCTGCCTTTCCTCTGGCTTTCTATAGTCTACGTGATTATGTCCAGGAGGTCTTGTGTAGGGTTCTACCGAATTCATATTAATTATGGGTGTAACTGTTGGCTGATGGAGGGAATTACTTCTCTGTATTTCAATCAGCGTGCTCACTGCTATTTCTATCATTTCCTCCATACTTTTCCCTGTAACACTTAGCATGCGAATTCGTAAAGTTGCATCATTTAACCCTGTTCTGAATGTCTTATTTGCCGATGTCTTTACCATAGATACCAGTGCGCTGTCGCCTTCTCCATTATAAGTATCTCTTATTACTTGCAATGTGTGTGCTTTTTTGGTGTTTAGGCGTCTTGCGTACTGCCGAATATCCTCATTGTGCAATTGGCTGCAATTCTATAGTTCTGTTAATGTTGAGTCTAACGAAATCGTTGGTAGGTAGGCTCTTCTTAACACTAAGTATAATTCTTCTAGACTGCTGAAACGTTGTGAACCTACTAGATTATAAGCGTCTCCATATAATCTATGTTTGATGCAATCTATGTACTCTTGTATATTTCCTGCAGTAATTTCCCTTGTAGCTAACTCACACGCCTGTATAAACTTATACACCTCACCTCTTAAATCTGGTGACTGTGTCCCTGAAAACAGTGGAACAAGACTGCTTGTTATCTTCGCTATTTCTGCTATACCTATTTTGGTTTGATTTGCCACTGATTACTTAAATGTGGGAAATGAGATTTAGTCATATTCCTTTGGAATGACTGTGGCTGGGATGGCTTCCTTATGGAATAGTGTCTGGTTGTTCTCTAGTTCTATTTCCTGTTTTAGACGTCTGTCTTCCTCTTTCAATTCTTGTATTCTTGAATGTGCCTTCTCTAAGGAGGCACAGTCTTCTCTTGATTTTCGTGCCAATTCCTGTTCCAACGTTTTATTTAATGTTTCCTCTGTTAATCCCTTGTCATTCAGTAATTTCCTTAGTTGTTCGTTCTCGTTCTCTAAACTCTTTAGTATATCCTCTTGAAACCGTTTTTCTATTAAATAAGTATCGTACTTATTTTGTAATGCGTTGAATTCTGATGTATAGTCCCTTAAACTTTTGTTTCTATTTTCTATTATATTTTTAAAAACACTAGCAATTCATTTACTAATGTGTCTCGTTTTTCTAGATTTGATATTTCTCCTAGGGCTTCTATTCTAGTTTTTATTAACTCTAATGTTTCCTTATTGGAAACGGTATTTTTCAAAATGTTCCAAATTTTGGTTGCGAATTCTCCTATGGCTAAATATGCTTGTTCTTGCAGCGACTCGGCCATTAATTATCCTATACTCATCGTTCTAAGTATTAATTTTGGATATTTTTATAATCAATTAAAACCTTAATTGCTTCTCTACAAGTAATTAACTTTTGCTTATTCAGGTTTAATACGGCTCATTGACACCCTTTTGGCTGAACACGTTGTAAACATTCGTACGCTTATATATATATATACATATATATAATATTATTTTTTTTTTTTAATCCGAGCTCGTGGCTCAATTGTGCTCGTCTGGTTAATATTAATTTTGGATATTTTTATAATTAATTAAAACCTTAATTGCTTCTCTACAAGTAATTAACTTTTGCTTATTCAGCTTTAATACGGCTCATTGACACCCTTTTGGCTGAACACGTTGTAAACATTCGTACGCTTATATATATATATACATATATATAATATTATTTTTTTTTTTTAATCCGAGCTCGTGGCTCAATTGTGCTCGTCTGGTGCCTGACGTACTTTTTGTTTTTCTTTATTGTTTTTGTTTTTCTTGCTCTGTTAGCGTTTTTGCAACCAGCTGCCGCTCGCTAGCAATTTTGTCGCTTCTGGCCTTGCATGAAGTTCAAGCTCAAGTATGTGGCCTACTTCTTGTTGCAATGAATTTCTTGAAATTAAGCAGAATCGATTTTGTTTATTTCTTGCCGCTATTGCTGTTAGCCTGGTTGCTATGAATTAATTTGTTTCTAAAAAATAACTAACGGATTTGTTTGTTGTATTCATTTATTTGTTCTTTTACATTACATAAGTATAAACATAATTTCAAATTTGTTTCGTGAAGGTGGTTGTGTCTAACTAGTTCAAATTTATTTTGACTTGCCCAAAAATTTTATTAAATTTTTCAATTAAACAAAAATATCTTATTTAGACATGAATTGCCAATAATTTTTAAAATGTTTCAATTTAATATCACGATAAAAGAATTCGATAGAGGATTCGTTTGGTTTCCGAATTGTTGCGGCCATCTCCATATGTTTATCGGCATCAATTTCGTTTCAGAGAATTCTTCCATCAATCGGTCCGCAAGTTCATCGAACATAGCAAAAACAGGATTTAGTCCGTTAATCCATATCCGTTCGATTAATTGCTCCCTATTTCCTGTCGTGCCCTTCATCGTCGCTCATCTGCACTAATGCGCATTTATTCATTTTAACCAAAACTTTCTTTCCACGTTTTCTGTGTTCCTTTTATCTTAATCAAAACTTTCCTTCCACGTTTTCTGTGTTCCTTTTATCTTAATCCGTGCTCATCGTTTTTCATCCCACTTCTGATTAACTTATAGTGAAAGAATTAACTCTTATTTTAATTTCAGTTGAACAATAGTAGGAATAATTTTGCTGATCTAAAATATATAACATCTAAAAAGTTCTCTCAACGCGCCATTGTTTTTTCAATCTCCCTTCTTTCTGACGGTGGCGACATCTACCTGTATATGGTTGTAAAGGGTTTTTCAATAAGAGGTGTAATTTTGATATTCAAAGAAAAATGCCATGAGATAAATGATCGCATGTTTATTTCGTAATAAAGAGGAAGGTATGCCGTTAATAATGAAAAACAACATCAGCCAAATGGCCACCACGTCCACGGTTACAGGACCATACCCTTTTCACGAAATTTTTCATAACCAAATCGCAAAGTGGCTGCCCTATGTCCTCAACAGACTCACGAATTCCATCTTTGAGGTCTTGAATCGACGCTGAGCTGTTGGCGTAGACCTTATCTTTCACGTGGCCCCAAAGGAAGAAGTCGCAAGGTGTTAAATCACAAGATCTCGGTGGCCAATTGTGATCACGTCTTCGAGAGATAACACGGTCAGGAAACTTTTCCCGTAAAAGATCAATGGTTTCTTTGCTTGTGTGGCACGTAGCGGTATTTGGTTGAAAGTAAACGTTGTCCAGATCAATACCATCCAACTCCGGCCATAAAATTGGGCATGGAATGCCCAATTCCAAAGAACGACGAGGAATGGACAAACCTGGGTTATCCTCAACACTTTGGGCTACAGCAGCAATATTCTCGGTTGTTCTTGAGCGACGTGTACGGGTTTTATTCTTTACATCACTAACTTGTCCCAACAGCTCGAATTTTTCCACCAATTTCTGTATTGCGGTCCGACAAGGTGCTTCACGACGACCCAAAAATGCTTTAGTTCTGCGAACTGGGACTGCAAAATTTTCACCATTTTTGTAGTGAATTTTAATAATTTCAATGCGCTGTTGCAGAGTGAATCGTTCCATTTTTAGTAATGGCGTAGTTTCTACTGGTCAAATGTCAAAAATAACAGCTTCAAAAGTGACAGCTACCAAAATAGCGGGCTATTCAAAATTACACCTCTTATTGGAAAACCCTTTACTTTTGTTGTGTCGTGTTCACAATACGTTTTTTTCATACTTTAATATTCATAAAATAAGCAAATTACATGCATGGAATTATAAATTCTGCAGCCTTCCTCGTCTCAAACTTCACAACACATAAATTTTCAAATTATTATATTCTTCAAATATAACATTTTTCTTAAGGGTGAAAGTGATCGGTATCCACTGACCGCACTCCGCTCTCTAAAAAACGAAACAATTGGTAAATGCTAAGCATGCACTTTTTTAGTGCAATGCTCCAGCATTATGCCTTGAACACATAGAAAATCGCACGACGAATTTTACGGTGTGAACTGTCAAAGTTCACGGCCTCTTATGGGAAACGAGAAAAAAATAACATTACTTCGCTGCCTCTGCTTGCGACTGCGAATAAATCGCATCTGCGATCGATCTGGATGCGATTTATTCGCAGTCGTCGCTCTTGTTCTTCTTATTTTTGTGTGTTTACATTGACTTTGACAAGCTTCGGCAGAAGATTTCTGACAGTTCGCACCGTAAAATTCGTCGTGCGATTTTCTATGTATTCAATGCATTACACAGCGACCGCGATACATTGACGCTTATTTTGACGCAATGTAATCCGATCCTTGAACCGCCCAAATCCAATTCGATTGGATGTCAGTCTTGATTGCTCGATTTTCATAGTAAATTGAACAAGTAAAATACAAAGAATTGAATGAATGTGTTTTGTGAAGCGAGAGAAGAGTTTTAGAATTAATAAGTACATGTGTAATAGCCTGTTTCCATAAAGTGGATTTAGTTGAATTAAGGCCTAAGCTGCTTTAATCGACGAAATCCAGCCCTTAATCGGCTGTAGCACCATTGAAATTTTTGTTGTATGATTTAGTTGAAATCCAAGAAGCAAAGTAGATTTCAGAGTATTCATCTCTGGTTCGAAGTTCGAAACTACCGACTAATAGCCTTGCCTCTCCAACTAATGAAGTAGAGTGAAATAAATATAGCATTGTAATAAGCTGTCAAGTTTATTGAAGTATTTGAAACAAAACAAACAAAGTATTAAAAGTATACAAACCATTTAATATAGGAGCTTTTCTTTCAATTATAGTATTACATGTTTCCAAATTATCCTGCTTCTACTTAATAACATTGCACGTATAGCATTAACAATTAATTGCTGTTATATATAAAAATGTCTTTTTTTCTTTAAAACTAAACGTCTTTCTTTTTCAGACTTATGTAATGCCATAAATTTATCTATTATAGCTAGGTATAATTCCACGCAATTAAAAATAAATTTTAATTTTTGCATTTTGATTCCGATGTTAAAAATATTCCCGATTGAAGAAACTTGAGAGATCAGCTGTGCCGATTGTCAAAATAAATCTGAAGCTTTTTTTTAAACGCTCGATTGCTTATCCGATGTTCAAAAGCACAAATCCAGATTTATATTTTAAACAGGCTATAAGAATAGTTTAAGCCTACATATTAATAATGTTAATATGTTCACTCTAAACAAAATAATGGATCTTGTCGAGTATAAAAACCCCACTTGATCCCAAATAAAATCAGAAATTAGCTAACAGCCAAATAACCAACCGGCTTTTCATTTCTCTATGCCATAAATACAGACATCATCTGAAAAGCGTCAGCTTCATTGCACGGCATTTTGGTCTATCCAGTGGCGTTTCCACGCCGGACGAAACCTTTACTAAGGGTGACCTCTACACTCATTGAATTAGCAATTAATTTAATTTTAACAGCAAAATAATTCACTGAAACTGAAACACCTATCACAGTGATATAGTCTCGGAATTTCCAAATTTCAAAGGGATGTAACTCCGAAAAAATACGAGAATACCAGAATTATTGTTTCTTTTTGTGTTGCCGTATATAACTATAACAACGAAAAAGCAACAATAAAATCGGAGCAACATTTAACCTATTCCAACTTTTCTTCATACCACTTCTAAGTTTTGGCATTTGTACCGTATGTTGTGACCCTAGTGATTTTAAAAATACTTTGTGATGTATATTACACTACGAACATTGTTTGTTGTCGATGATCCATTTCGGCTCTCTTAAAATTTTGTTTGGTATTGTGATAACACATACAATAACCAAATAGCGTTCTTTACAAATACAACAAGTTGACGTTTCATACTGTTCAGAGAAGTTTGTTCTCGTCAACAATCTGAAGTTTCATCTTTTCTGGATGAACTCGCAGAAGTTGTTCATCTTCTCTGGATGAACTCAACTCTAAAAGGTGAGAGCGTAAAATTGACAACTTTGTACAGAAAGCAATAACAATTTTACAGTTTTGTCGAATAATGTTCCTCGCAGAACGAGACCATTTTTTTTTTGTTGTGGACGTAAGACAGAACGCGTATTTACGCTATGTCGGGGGTAGCGTTGATTTTTCGGAGTTGTATTACACAGGTTCTTATTTGTCATATTACATTGCAAACAGTTGTTTGATCGAACAGTCCAAAGAAGTGAATTATTTTACTCTCTCGTCAAATTTGTTTGCTTACTTTGTTACATTGCAATCACAGCGCACAGCAAACTCTTTCTGTAGTATTTATACGTAGTTAGAGTTGCTTTCTGCAAATATTTTCACGCAATCCTCCTTGTTTTATCAGTGGCGCTTGCTCGCTCTTGCTCTCGAAAACAAACGCTCTTTCGAGCCCGAAAAAGCGAGCTAGAGCGGAAAACCCTGATTATACGATTACGAACCCTGTATACGGCACTTCAGTACACATCATCAATTTCAGAAAATATTCGTAAATAGAATAATGGTGGAGTACAGCAACTGTTTGTTTCAAATTAAAAATTGAATAATTTCCATTCCAGGGCTAAAGTAAATTTGTTTTACAACAACAACAGCAACAAAAATAGAGTCACATGGTTGATGTAAATCTGTTCCCTTTAGAAATGCTCGTTCCAGTGATTTTTCAAGAACGGTGACAGTAGTGGCTGCTACATTTTGTCACCATGATTTTTACCAGAGACTAAGTCACCGTGACTTTGATATAATTAATCGATATCAAAAGTTTTAATTCGTTTAACAATCGACCAATTTTAAAACAAAATATGAAATAAAATGAATGCAATAAATGAATACTATGAAATCATTTTTTCAATATAATAATATATATAATAATAATATAATAATAAGGAAGTTGGATAATACAAAATAACAATTCTGTTACCGAGTATTTTTTTTTATCATTATTTTCATATTTTATTTTTCCAATAATGTTCGAACAATAATAATAATTAATATGTAAGATGAAATAGAAATAAATCATAAGCAAATGCTTTAGAACAGGATGTTAAATGGCACATAAAGGCAAACATATGATGTCCTACAAGTAGTAGGGATATGTACCTTCTGGGCCAACGTAGCGGCTGCGCTACCCGTGAGGTGCTATGGTAGCGACTGCGCTGCCCGTGAGGTGCTATGGTAGCGACTGCGCTGCCCGTGAGGTGCTATGGTAGCGACTGCGCTGCCCGTGAGGTGCTATGGATATGTGAGAGTGAGCGAGAGGGCGATAGTTTGACGGGAAGGGGAGGGGAGGGATTGGTGGGAGGGGAGGGAGAGGAGAAGGGAAGGGGAGGGGAGGGAGGGAGGACAGGAGGGAGGAAGGGGAGGGACAGACGGACATATAGACGGACATACATACATACATACATACATATAGACCGACATATAGACGCACATACATAGCTCGGCGTGCTGACTGTTGCGAGTGTGGTGTGCCTCTCTGCCTTGTCCTCTGCCCGCCTCTGTATCGTTTGTGGTACTTGAGATTGTTGTTGTTCTGAATATGCGTAGCGTTGTTGTTGGAAAATATTTTTTATTGCTTTAATTTAATTGCTTTTCGTCATTTTGCTATGTGGTTGTTGTAGATTTAGTAAATGAGTTATGAGTATTTCAAGTGGTCGGTTGGCTCGCGATCACACTAATTGAATGTACATACTATATTAATACAATTATTTCAATCTCGGAATTGAAGTTGACAATTTCAGTACTTCTGTTTACAAATATTTCTCGGAATAAAAAGTCGTAAATTAGAATCATAATGGGAATAATCGGCTGGAGAATATGGGATACTCGAAATACTTTTAATAAGAGTATTGTTTATGTTCAGTACAGATGGGTGGTGGATGCAAATGCAGATGGTTGGGTAGTAGTTTTGCTATGTCGTTGTTGTTGTTCTTTTTCTTCATCTCAACGGACTTTTAGAATTTTTGTTCTTGCACAAAATCATAATGTAAACAAACGCAAGTGGTCATTTAGAATATGGACGAATTTGTTTGTATATTGAACTTTGAATGGATGCAGATGGCTGGGTAGTAGTTTTGCTGTGTCGTTGTTGTTGTTCTTTTTTTTAATAAGCAAATAATTTATTGTGGTTGGGGTCTCTGCAGCTCGATCCACGAGCATAAAATTAGCTCCAGCGAGAAGAAAGAATCAATTGTAAAAGTGTCGTCAAAGTGTAAAGATCTAATTTTTAATATAAAAGAAAAAGTGTTCTAAAAGTTGCAGTTGTAAAAAGTTGTAAAAGAAAAGTTGCTCATTTTTTTCTGAAAAAGTAGAAGTGAAAAGTTAAATATAGTACTTAAAACGTTAATAAAATATAAACAAATTCAACAACAATTAAAAGAAACTGAAGAATATTATTTAAAATCAAGTGACAATTCGGGAAGCAAAGTGAAAAGCTAAATAAACTATTAAATAACTGATTAAAATATAAACAAATTCAACAACAATTAAAAGAAACTGAACAATATACTATTTTTTAAAAGTAAAGCAAGTGAAATATTTTTAACAAAAATAAAAATGAAGAGCTTCATATGCAATGTTTGTGGGCAGGAGTTCACTGCAATGCGCAGCCTCAAAAGGCATGTGCAAGGGCAACATGGAAATTTGCTACTCCAGTGTGAAGAATGTCATCAACATTTTGCACGAGTAGATAACATGCGTAGACACAAAAACTTAGTCCACTTGAAATCGTCATCATCATCATCGTCATCAACAGCAACGCCATCATCTGTAGCCGCACCATCATCATCATCACTAGCCGCAGCATCATCAACAGCAGCACCATCATCATCTGTAGCAGCACCATCATCATCATCACTAGCCGCAGCATCATCTATAGCAGCACCTTCATCATCATCATCAACATCGAGAGCAGTATCATGGCTACCAGTCAAAGCTAACGAGAACGTTCGTTGTCCAAATTGCAATGAAGATGTTTCTCGAAGAGACTGGAACCATCACATCAAAACATTGAAGCACAAAAGGAATTGTTGGATTCCCGTAAGTGGTGGTGGTCTGAAATGCATAAGATCATCTTTCCGGAATAGAATTCAAACCCTGATATTCCAAAATGAGGATGAGGGTCTTGTCATTCCGGAAAACTTTTTTGAGAAGGCTCAAAATATATTGATCAAAGAGCTAGTAAAAACGTTAAAAAAGCATGCATCATTTAAGTTCAACATGGAGCTGTATACTGAATATTTCAAAGTGGTGGATGATGGTGAAATGGTGGTGGAGATGAAATCGTTCCAAACCAAGATGATTTTGGTGGAAAAATATGAAGATCTAACTGCCATATACAATTACATGTGCCAACAGATCAGCTCCAAAATGGGTGAGTTCCAGGAAAGAGACAGTGGATGGTCCCTACTGAAAATATGTCACGTAGAGGTGAATATTAATAGGTATCGACCGTTGAAGGGATCGTCATATATCGCACTACCCAAATCCCTGCAGGAAAAGCACGCCTGCATCAATGTTCAAAATTACGATCCCTACTGTTTCAAATGGGCGATCGTCTCAGCTCTGAGACCCACCGAGAACAATCCACATAGAACCATAAATTATAATGTAGAGAACATTGGGGCTGATCTCATAGTGCTGGATAATGGAACTCAAATGGATTTTAAAGGATTGGCGTTCCCCATGCCCATAAGCAGCATCGATCATTTTGAGAAGCAGAATCCAACGATGAGTGTCAACGTCTTTGGATTCGATGAAGCTTCGAAAAATATCGAGGGGCCTTACCATTGCACCAAGCAGGAAAAGGTGCAGCATATAAACCTGCTGCTGCTGCAGGAAGGAGAGCGGTTCCACTATGTATGGATCAAAAATATTTCAAGGTAATTATAATTATATCACAATTTAAATTTTTTTTTGTTTATAATAAACTTTTATATTATGTATAAATTTTTCCAACTAATTGTTTTTTTTTTTTTTTCCTTTGGTACAGATTGATAAAACAGCAACAAACATCCCATCGCAGAAAACTTCATTTATGCAATAGCTGTCTACAGTACTCTCACAACGAAAGTACACTGCAACAACACAAGATTGTATGTGGGAGGACTGTTGCAGAGATGCCGGGAATAGACAAGGCGGTAATTAGTTTTAAGAATTATGAACGTAGTTTAGACGTACCATTCGTTGTCTATGCAGACTTCGAATGTGTACTTAGTAGCGTAGATTTAGATTTAGTTAGTAATACTAAAAATATTAATAAACATATTCCGATAGCTTTTAGTTATTATATAAGTTGTAATTATAATAGTAAGTTAAATAAATTTAAAATTTATTCAGGGGAAGATGCCCCCACAAAATTTATAGAATATTTAGTTAGTGATGTAAGAGATATTTATAATAATTATTTAAGTGTAGTTAGGCCAATGAACTCCTTGTCCAATGAAGAGGTAAAACTCCAAAAAGACTCCAATGACAGAGTGGCAGATCATTGCCATTTAACTGGAAAGTACAGGGGGCCGGCACATAACGAATGCAATTTAAAATTTCAAATTGCAAAGTTTGTGCCTGTATTTTTCCATAATTTTTCTGGCTATGACTGCCACCTCTTCATTAAAGAACTGAATTTATTCGAGGGGGATATTAATGTTATCCCCTTAAATAAAGAGTTATACGTATCACTCTCAAAAGGTATCAAAGTGGACGAAAAGAAAACAATCGAAATCAGATTCTTGGATTCTTTTCGTTTCATGGCATCGAGTTTGGATGCATTAGCGCAAAATTTGTCACCAAGTGATTTTCATATAGTGCGCCAAATGTATCCAAACGATGATGAGTTTCAGCTCTTAAGACGAAAGGGGGTATTCCCTTATGAATACCTCAATTCAATTGATCGTTTAAGAGAAACCAGTCTTCCCAGTCATGATAATTTTTTTAGTCGTTTAATTAACAAAAATTGTTCGGATGAAGACTATCAACACGCCTTAAAGGTTTGGAATGTCTTCAACTGCCAAACGCTAAAAGATTACATGCTGTTATATTTGAAGACTGATGTGTTGATCTTAGCAGATGTTTTTGAAAACTTTAGAAAGGTTTGCAAAAACATCTATAAGCTAGATCCGTGTCAATATTATACAGCTCCAGGGTTATCATGGGACGCAATGTTAAAAACAACAAAGATAAACCTGGAGCTCTTCACTGATATTGACATGCACCTTTTCGTGCAAAAAAGTATTCGAGGCGGCATTGTCCAATGTAGCACTAGGCATTCCAAGGCAAATAATAAGTACATGACGGGGTACGATGAAAGTAAACCGTCAACATATTTAACTTATTTGGATGCCAACAATCTGTATGGATGGGCAATGTCGCAATATTTACCTTATGGGGGATTCGAATGGATGGAAAATATTGATCAATTCAACGTTCTTGAAATTCCATTCGATTCTCCCATCGGATACATAGTCGAAGTAGATTTGGATTACCCACAGAATTTACATGATGCGCATAATGATTTACCATTTTGTGCTGAGAATAAAGCTGTGGGTAATTCAAAATCTAAAAAGTTGATTACTGACTTAACCAACAAAACTCGCTATGTAATTCATTATAGAAATCTTCAGCAATGTATAGAAAATGGTATGTTGTTGAAGAAAGTATATAAAATACTGAAATTTAAGCAGTCTTGTTGGTTAAGTGAGTATATTGATCTAAATACCCATCATCGCAGTTTAGCAAAGAATACGTTCGAAAAGAACTTTTTCAAATTGCTAAACAATGCGGTGTATGGAAAAACGATGGAAAATGTAGATAAACGAAAAGACATCAAAATAGTAACCGACTGGGAAAGTAAGGGAAGGCGATTAGGAGCCCGAGCGCTAATAGCCAAGCCCAACTTTCACAGCTGTACTCATTTTACAGAAGACATGGTTGCCATCGAGATGTCTAGGGTCCGTACGGTTTACAACAAACCGATATATTTAGGTTTTGTTGTTCTTGAGTTGTCAAAGTGGAAGATGTATGACTTCCATTATAGTTATATGAAACCCAAATTTGACAACTTGAGATTAAACTATATGGACACCGATTCGTTTATCTATACAATCGAGACAAATGATTTCTATAGGGATATTCGGAATGATATCGATTCCAAGTTTGATACATCTGAATATCCCGTAGATAATCTGTATGGTTTCCCCCTTAGAAATGCCAAAGTCCTTGGTATGATGAAGGATGAGAATAAGGGGGAAATCATGCAAGAGTTCGTTGGCCTTCGATCGAAAATGTATTCAATAAGTATAGCAAATAACATAGTCATTAAGAAAGCAAAGGGGGTTAAAAAATCAGTAGTAAGTAATTTAAGTTTAAGCAATTATAAAGACTGTCTAGTTAATAAGAAAATAATATATGGTGATATGTATATATTTAGATCTAAGATACATGAAATATATACCCAACTAGTTCATAAGATAGCATTAAGTTCTAGTGATGATAAGCGTTTTATTAGGGAAGATGGTGTAAATACATATGCGTGGGGGCATTATAGAATAGATTTAGAATTAGAGTTAAGTAGGGATGCAGATATATTTATGGATATAGAATAATATAATATTATAAGAAAATAAACAATATTTGTAAATAGATTTAAGAAAAACATTTATTTTCAATCAAACTTAATTAATTAAATGTATAATATATTTTTAAAATTCAAAGTGATGTGTTTTATTTATGGATGTAAGATGAAGTTTCTAAGTAACATTGCATTTTCTAGTGCACAGCAACCATTATGAGAATGGCATATCTTTTGTAGTAAGTATGTATCTCTAAGAGTTTTCAGATTCTCGCAGCCAAATTCTTCCACATTCAACACAGGTTTCCCCAAGATTTCTTCAATCCATTTCGATTTTTCAACTCCCTTCACATATACAATGTGGTTTTTAATATTTAGTCTCAAAAAATGTACAACGCTATTAAAAGAGATAGATCCATCGTTCCAACGAAATCCATGATAGCTAAATTCCTTCCACATCATCTGCTTTAACGTTCTATTAAAACGTTCAACAATTGACGCCTTCAAAACACTGTATGAAGAATAATGGTTGATGTTATATTTTTTCATTAAATTTTGAAATTTTCCGTTGAAGAATTCTTTGCCGTCATCGGTTTGTAAATTGCTTGGTTTTCTTCTTAAATCGAGTATGGATTTCATGGCTTTAGTAACATCAACAGCGTTTTTAGATTTTAAGGGTACAATCCAGCCATATTTCGAGAATGTGTCTATTACAGTTAGAAGAAAGCGGTATCCATCATTATGTGTAGAATAACTACCCATTTCCACTAAATCTGCTTGCCAGAGGTCATCTATTCCCTTGGTTATTACTCGCCTTCGCTTAAAGTTCTTACGAGCTTGTCTGTGAAGCTCCTCTACTAAACTTCTCTTCATTTTCTGCTAAATTTAAGATTAAATCGCCAACTTTCTTTTCTATTTCAGCTATTGACTTTCCTTTATTTAGTTCTTCATTTACGATACTTGTAAACCGCTCAAGCCCTTCGCTTATATCATCTACATAATTCTTGTTATTACTGTCGACGTTTTGGTTCTTGTTTCGGAATTTTACATATATTATTGTAACGACTCTAAGTATTCTATCACTTAGTATATGGATTTCGTTTTTAAAATAATCCCTTATCTGAGTAGTACTATTTTCAAATGAAGTAGTACCAGCCAAATGAAGTCTAAAAATAGCTAAATCAACAGAAGATCCACCATGAGCAATTACAGAGGAAAGGGGAGGATACACAGTTCATCCTGTCCCAGCCCCATTTTCAACCATCCTTCTGACCAATAATAGTGAAAGAGATGGGGGTAGTATTCAAAATCTTATATTGTTTATTCGAGGAAAAGCTATATCAGGGGCCCCCAACATTAAAGGCACTAATCAATTTCCAAATCCCCCAATTATAATTGGCATTACCATAAAAAAAATTATTACAAATGCATGAGCAGTAACAATAACATTATAAATTTGGTCATCGCCAATTAATGCACCAGGATGACCTAATTCAGCACGAATTAAAATTCTAAGAGAAGTTCCAACTATTCCAGCTCAACCACCAAACAAAAAATATAAAGTTCCAATATCCTTATGATTTGTAGAAAACAACCATTGTCGCGATTTGATTAAATGGCTGAAAATAGGCAGTAAACTGTAAATTTACGAATAAGATAAAATCTTTTTAATCAAGGCTTTATAGTCAAAAATGACATTAGACTGCAATTCTAAAGGTGTAAATTACTAAAGCTTAAAAGGTTCATTCTTTTATTTTTAGCTTTGAAGGCTAAAAGTTTAATTAACTTAAAGCCTTAAAATAAAAATAAAATTAACCCGATTAATAAAAACCCAAATAATGAAAAAAATGAAAGAAACAAAATCAGGTTTATAAAATTACCGCAATCTCGGACAATTTTCCATGAAGGTTCATAATAAGACATTATAAAAGAACTAAAACCTAATCGCAAATAAAAAAATAAGGTTAACAATGCCATTATCACCATAATAAAAACAGAAAAAATATGATTATTTTCGACCAAAGCTTGAATTACCATTCACTTTGGAAAAAACCTAAAAATGGGGGAAGTCCACCCAGTGAAAGTAAATTTAAAAGAAGAAGAATTTTAATTTCCGAAGTAAAATTAGCCAAAGAAAAAAGCTGATTAATGTGAAAAATACCAAACGAATGAAAAAGTAAAATAATTACCCCCGACAGAAAAGAATAAAACAAAAAATAAACAATTCAAATTATTTCTCTCAGCATTAAAGCAGAAAGTATTCATCCTAAATGATTGATAGATGAAAAAGCTATTAACTTTCGCAAGGAAGTTTGATTTAAACCGCCAAAAGATCCAATTACTACTGAAAAAATAATTCTCAATGAAATTAGCCAGTTAATTGATGAATAAGCAATTAAAATTATAGGGGCAATTTTCTGTCAAGTTATTAACAATAAACTGTTTATTCATCTTAACCCTTCTATTACAATGGGAAATCAAAAGTGAAAGGGTGCTCTTCCTCTTTTTATTAAAAGAGAAGAGAGAATCATTAACAAAGAGCAAGGGGGGTTGCCTTCACTAATAAAATTCTCTTCAATTAAAAACAAAAGAATGGAAAATAATAAGACTGCCGAAGCCAGGGCTTGAGCTAAAAAGTATTTTAATGAAGCTTCTGATGAAATCAAGTTATTGGATCTTATTAGGGGGATAAAAGCCAATAAATTAATTTCTAATCCTATTCACGCACCTAATCATGAATTAGATGAAATAGTAATTAAAGAGCCGATCATTAAAATTATTAAAAATATTAATTTGGTAAAATTATTAAGAATTAAAGAGGGGGGGAATTGACCTCCATAAATGGGATATGAACCCAATAGCTTAATTAGCTTACCTTTTTATATTTTAGTGTACGAAGCACAAAAGTTTTTGATACTTTTAGAATAGTTTAATTCTATAAAATATAAAAAATAAACTTTATTAGAATAATTCAACTTTATGGTTCATCTATTCAGGGGAAAATAGAAATCCCATTTAAATAATGAATATATTTAAAAATACATCATCTATTCTATCAAAATAGCCCTTTTATCAGGCAATTCATTTTTTAAAATGAAAACATATTATATTTTCATATCAATTTCCAATTTAAATGAAAATAAATCTTTTAAAAAAAAATTTCCAATTTAAATGAAAATAAATTATATTTTTATATAAATTTCCAATTTAAATGAAAACACATTCTTTATAAAAAAAATTTCCAATTTAAATGAAAAAGATTTTTGTTAATAAACAGTTCTCCTTTCTTTTCTTTTTTTCTATTAAAATAATTTAGTTTAAAAATAAAAATTTAAAGAAAAGTTATATAAGTTTTATGAACTAAAATTAGTTAAGTTTTTATAAATTTAAATGAAAAACAATAAGAAAATATTATTAGAAAAAATAAAATAATTTTTTTATTTTATTAAAATCTTCTTTATAATTATACAAATTTCACTTTATTGAAAAAATTTAAATGAATTTCATTTATTTTATAAATATTGATTAAATTCTATTAAATTAGTCAAATATTTAATAATATTTTATTATTTTTATATAAAAAATTATTTATTAACAAATTTATAATGAAATTTATTAATAAAATGTTACTTTATATATAAATATTATTTATATTAATAGATTTCATTATAAATTTATTAATAAAATGTTACTTTATATATAAATATTATTTATATTAATAGATTTCATTATAAATTTATTAATAAAAATATTATTTTATATATAAATATTATTTATATTAATAGATTTATATATAATAATTTAATAATTTTTATAATATTTATATTTTTAATTATTATTAAATTAATTATTATTAATATAAAATATATATATGTATAAAGTATATATATATATAAATATTATATATATTAATAATTATCTATATATCTATTTATTAATATATATAATATTTATATTAATATATTTATTTATTTATTATTATATTATATATTAATTTATTAATATAAATAATATTTATATATATATTATATATTATATACGCGTACGCGTAAGTATTCAGTTTTTATAAAAATATTATTTATTAGTAAAAAAAATAAGGGGGATTTGTTTATTAACAAAAATCTTTTTCATTTAAATTGGAAATTTTTTTTATAAAGAATGTGTTTTCATTTAAATTGGAAATTTATATAAAAATATAATATTAAATATAATATGTGTAAATGTGTTTAAGTTACTTATGGTTATTTTATCTTTCTTGAAAAATAATAATATTAATAAAATTCTTACATTAAAATTATAGTAATTAGGGATTACTGTAGTTTAATCTACAATATCATAAATAGGGGTTTATGATGAAATATTATTTGATAGGGGGTTTATTATTTAATATTTCCTAATTGTAGATTATTTAGATCTAATTTATTTATGTCACTTATAATAATCATTTTTTTATTTAATTATTATTTTATGGGGAGCCAGCATATTGTTGGGGAG
The DNA here is from genome assembly GCA_943737955.2 of Myopa tessellatipennis. Taxonomy (NCBI): domain Eukaryota; kingdom Metazoa; phylum Arthropoda; class Insecta; order Diptera; family Conopidae; genus Myopa; species Myopa tessellatipennis. Next base: position 49,824,205 of record OX031316.1, on the reverse strand, counting down.
AGGGTACTCTACTTTTTTAAGTTACTAGTAAATAAATGAGATTATGTAAATGTGTTTAAGTTACTTATGGTTATTTTATCTTTCTTGAAAAATAATAATATTAATAAAATTCTTACATTAAAATTATAGTAATTAGGGATTACTGTAGTTTAATCTACAATATCATAAATAGGGGTTTATGATGAAATATTATTTGATAGGGGGTTTATTATTTAATATTTCCTAATTGTAGATTATTTAGATCTAATTTATTTATGTCACTTATAATAATCATTTTTTTATTTAATTATTATTTTATGGGGAGCCAGTATATTGTTGGGGAGAGGGTACTCTACTTTTTTAAGTTACTAGTAAATAAATGAGATTATGTAAATGTGTTTAAGTTACTTATGGTTATTTTATCTTTCTTGAAAAATAATAATATTAATAAAATTCTTACATTAAAATTATAGTAATTAGGGATTACTGTAGTTTAATCTACAATATCATAAATAGGGGTTTATGATGAAATATTATTTGATAGGGGGTTTATTATTTAATATTTCCTAATTGTAGATTATTTAGATCTAATTTATTTATGTCACTTATAATAATCATTTTTTTATTTAATTATTATTTTATGGGGAGCCAGTATATTGTTGGGGAGAGGGTACTCTACTTTTTTAAGTTACTAGTAAATAAATGAGATTATGTAAATGTGTTTAAGTTACTTATGGTTATTTTATCTTTCTTGAAAAATAATAATATTAATAAAATTCTTACATTAAAATTATAGTAATTAGGGATTACTGTAGTTTAATCTACAATATCATAAATAGGGGTTTATGATGAAATATTATTTGATAGGGGGTTTATTATTTAATATTTCCTAATTGTAGATTATTTAGATCTAATTTATTTATGTCACTTATAATAATCATTTTTTTATTTAATTATTATTTTATGGGGAGCCAGTATATTGTTGGGGAGAGGGTACTCTACTTTTTTAAGTTACTAGTAAATAAATGAGATTATGTAAATGTGTTTAAGTTACTTATGGTTATTTTATCTTTCTTGAAAAATAATAATATTAATAAAATTCTTACATTAAAATTATAGTAATTAGGGATTACTGTAGTTTAATCTACAATATCATAAATAGGGGTTTATGATGAAATATTATTTGATAGGGGGTTTATTATTTAATATTTCCTAATTGTAGATTATTTAGATCTAATTTATTTATGTCACTTATAATAATCATTTTTTTATTTAATTATTATTTTATGGGGAGCCAGTATATTGTTGGGGAGAGGGTACTCTACTTTTTTAAGTTACTAGTAAATAAATGAGATTATGTAAATGTGTTTAAGTTACTTGTGTAAAAAAGAGCTTTTGTCTTATATTTTAACTAAATATATATTAAATATATAAAGTTTTATTTTGGCTTAAAAATTTGCTATTAGTTTGTTTTACATGCAAGATTTTTCGTGAATTATATTTTATTTTAATAATAATTTATTTATTTTTAGTCGCAGTAATTAATATTAATAATTAAGGAAACTTAGAATTAGAAATTCTAATTAGCATTGGTAAAATTTGTGCCAGCAACCGCGGTTATACTAATAATGCAAGTGAATTATTTCAGCAAAAGTTAAATTGATATATTGTAATATTCAAATAAATTAATTAGGTGAAATTTTTAATTTATGTAAATATTTTATTATAATAATTGAAGCTTAAAAATTTTAATAATAAACTAGGATTAGATACCCTATTATTTAAAACGTAAAATTTATACTAGAGTAGTAATAGATAAGATCTTGAAACTTAAAAAATTTGGCGGTATTTTAGTCTATTCAGAGGAACCTGTTCTATAATCGATAATCCACGATGGACCTTACTTAAACTTGTATAGTTTATATACCGTCGTTATCAGGAGATTTTTAAAGAAAAATAAATTTCCAAAAATTTTTAATAGAATTTATATCAGATCAAGGTGTAGCTTATGTTTAAGCAGAAATGGGTTACTATAAATTTATTTTAATGGATTTCTTTTTTAAATAAAAGAATGAAATCGGATTTGATAGTAAAATTTTAAAGATAAAAAATTTGATTATAGCTCTAAAATATGCACACATCGCCCGTCACTCTTATTATTAAGGTAAGATAAGTCGTAACATAGTAGATGTACCGGAAGGTGTATCTAGAATGTCATTTTAAAGCTTAGTAAGTAAAGTATTTCATTTACATTGAAAAGATTTTTGTGCAAATCAATATAAAATGATTAAATTTTATTTATTAATTTAATTAGGTTTAAAAATTAAGTATTAAAAATATTTATTAATAAAAATGTTTTAGTATAAAATAGAAAAAATAATTATAATAATAGTTTATTAGTAATGTAAATGAATATTGAAATAAATTGAAAAATTTTTATAAATAAAGAAAATTTATTTTATTGTACCTTGTGTATCAGGGTTTATTAAATAAATCATAATAATTTATGATTCTCGATTTTAAAAGATTTAACAATTTAATAAAGTTAATGTTATAAAATTATTTTTAATAAATTGTTTGAAATGAAAAGTTATTCGTTTTTAAAGATATCTAGTTTTCTTAGAAATAAATTTAATTTAGAATTTGTAAGTTTTTAATTTTAATTTTTAATATTAAAATATACAAATTTAATATTTTATGGGATAAGCTATAAAATAAAATATTATAAGTTAATTATTTATTTAAATAAAGTAAGCTTGTAAATAGCTATCTTTAAAAAGTTTGTTATAAATTATTTTATAAAATAAATTATTTAATGTACTTTAAATTTATATAAGAAAGATTTTTAAAATTTCAATAAAAATGATATAATGATAAAATTAGTATAGTTATTTGTACAAAAAATATAAGGGAAAAGTATAAATAAAGAACTCGGCAAAATAATATTCGCCTGTTTAACAAAAACATGTCCTTTAGAAATATATTTAAGGTCTGACCTGCCCAATGAAAATTGAATGGCCGCAGTATTCTAACTGTGCAAAGGTAGCATAATCATTAGTCTTTTAATTGAAGGCTGGAATGAATGGTCGGACGAAATATTAACTGTTTCATTTATAATTTTTATAGAATTTTATTTTTTAGTAAAAAAGCTAAAATATTTTTAAAAGACGAGAAGACCCTATAAATCTTTATATTTATTTTGTTTATTTAATAAAGAATAATTATATATTTACATTTTTAAATATTTTATTGGGGTGATATTAAAATTTAAAAAACTTTTAAAAATTTAATTCATTAATTTATGAATTATTGATCCTTTTTTAGAGATTAAAAAATCAAGTTACTTTAGGGATAACAGCGTAATTTTTTTAGAGAGTTCATATCGATAAAAAAGATTGCGACCTCGATGTTGGATTAAGAGATTACATTAGGTGTAGAAGCTTAAATGTAAAGTCTGTTCGACTTTTAAATTCTTACATGATCTGAGTTCAAACCGGTGTAAGCCAGGTTGGTTTCTATCTTTAAGTTATATATATATTTTAGTACGAAAGGACCAAATATATAAATAATATATTTTATAAATTGAATATAATTAATACTATTTTGGCAGACTAGTGCAATAAATTTAGAATTTATTTATGTAATTTTATTACAAATAGTATATGTTTTTTACAGATTTATTATTATCTTTTATTAGAATATTAATTTTATTATTATGTGTACTTGTAAGAGTAGCTTTTTTGACTCTTTTAGAACGTAAAGTTCTTGGTTATATTCAACTTCGGAAGGGCCCTAATAAAGTTGGGTTTATTGGATTGCTCCAACCATTTAGTGATGCTATTAAGTTATTTACTAAGGAACAAACTTATCCTATTTTATCTAATTATTTAAGTTATTATATTTCTCCGGTATTTTCTTTATTTATTTCATTATTTGTATGAATATGTATTCCATTATACATTAATTTATTTTCTTTTTCATTTGGTTTATTGTTTTTTTTGTGTTGTACTAGAATAGGGGTTTATACAGTAATAGTAGCTGGTTGATCATCCAATTCTAATTATGCTCTTTTAGGGGCTTTACGAGGAATTGCTCAAACAATTTCTTATGAAGTAAGAATAGCATTAATTTTATTATCTTTTATTTTTTTAGTGGGGGGATTAAATATAAATTTATTTACAGAGTATCAGTTAAATTTTTGATTTTTAATTATTTTATTTCCATTGTCATTAGTTTGATTTTGTATTTCATTAGCAGAAACTAATCGAACTCCCTTTGATTTTGCTGAAGGGGAATCTGAGTTAGTTTCAGGATTTAATGTAGAATATAGAAGAGGGGGATTTGCATTATTATTTTTAGCAGAATATTCAAGAATTTTATTTATAAGTATATTATTTAGTTTAATATTTTTAGGGGGAAATCCGTTAAGAATAATATTTTATTTAAAATTAGTATTTATTTCCTTTTTATTTATTTGAGTTCGTGGAACTTTACCTCGATATCGGTATGATAAACTTATAGACTTAGCATGAAAATGCTTTCTTCCTTTTTCATTAAATTATTTAATGTTTGTAATTGGCTTAAAAATTTATTTTATAAGTATGTTATTGTGAATTAAAATTAGTAAAGTTAATAGAAAATTCATTTCTATCTTATGTTTTCAAGACATAAGCTTATTCAAGCTCATTAACTAATTTAAAATTTTATCTCATAAAAATAGAATTACAGGATTTAATAAAAAATAAGAAAAATAAATTACAGTTAAAAATTGTCCGATTAATACATAGGGTTCTTCTACTGGACAAGCACCAATTCATGTTAGTAAAATTACTGTAACAAGTATAGTTCAGAATAATAATTTGTTTAATGGATAAAACTGGTTACCTCGAATTATTCTAATTCTGGAGAATGGAAGAACTGCAATGATAGCAATTGATATAACAAGGGCAATAACTCCCCCTAACTTATTTGGAATAGACCGTAAAATTGCATAAGCAAATAAAAAATATCATTCTGGTTGAATATGAACTGGAGTAACTAGAGGGTTTGCAGGAATAAAATTATCTGGATCTCCTAATATATAAGGATTAATTAAAGTTAATGTAATTAATAATATTAATATAATAATAAATCCGACAATATCTTTTATAGTAAAATAGGGGTGAAATGGAACTTTATCAATCGAAGAATTTAATCCAACTGGATTATTTGAACCAGTTTGATGAAGAAATATTAGATGAATTATAGTTATTGCTAAAATAATAAATGGGAGAATAAAATGAAATGTAAAAAATCGCGTTAAAGTTGCATTATCAACAGCAAATCCGCCTCAAACTCACTGTACAAGTATTTCTCCTATATAAGGAATAGCTGAAAGTAAGTTAGTAATTACTGTGGCCCCCCAAAATGATATTTGTCCTCAAGGTAGAACATATCCTATAAAAGCAGTAGCTATTACTAAAAATAAAATTAGCACTCCAATTAATCAAGTAGAAATAAAATAAAATGATCCGTAATATATTCCTCGGCCAATATGTATAAAAATACAAATAAAGAAGAAAGAGGCCCCATTAGCATGAATAGTTCGTAATAATCAACCAAAATTAACGTCTCGGCAAATATGGTTAACTCTATCAAAGGCTAAATTAATGTCAGCAGTATAATGTATTGCTAAAAATAAACCAGTTAAAATTTGAATAATTAAACATAATCCTAATAAAGACCCAAAATTTCATCATATAGAAATATTTGAGGGTGCAGGCAAATCTACTAATGCATTATTAGCAATTTTAAAAAGGGGGTGAATTAATCGAAAGGGTTTATTCATTAATTATTTTTTCGTAAAGGCCCATTATTAGCTTGAGTAATTTTTACAATTGCAATTAAAGTAATTAAAAGATATAACATTAATATAATATTGATGTAATTAGAAGGAAAATTATATAATTTATTTAAAGAAATAGAATTTTCAGAAAGATAGATTCAATTTAATAAATTTTCTGTCTCTAAATTTATTAAAAAAGAGATATATATTTTATCAATAAAATATATTATAATTATTAATGAAAAAAATATTAATAAAGAAAAAGTTATAATTTTTATAGAAAATGAAAATATTTCATTAGAAGCTAAAGAAACTACATAGATAAATAAAATTAATATTCCCCCTAAAAATACAAGAAATAAAATATAAGAAAATCAAAAATTTTTTATTATTGAGCCTATAAATAAACAAATTATTAAAGTTTGAATAAGAAGAATTAACCCTACACCTAGGGGGTGTTTTATTTGAATAAAAATAAAATTAAAAATTATAGAAAGTACTAAAATAGAAAGTTGAATAATTTCAAGAAATAGTTTATAAAAATATTAATTTTGGAGATTAAAGATAAGATAACTTCTTTTTCTTGAAGTTTAAAAAGAAAAATCTTAATTCTGGTTTACAAGACCAGTGTTTTATTAAACTATTTAAACTAATGGTTTTAGTAAAGAGGTTTTCAATTATTATTATTATAACAGGCTTTATTATATTTGCATTTGCATTTTTGCATACTGTGCTCCGAGAGCGATGTTGCAGAAGAAAGCAGACACCACGCAGCCGGGTCAGGAACATGCGCAGTGTTCCGCAGTGTGCTCTCGAAGGCTAAAGCGTTGCTAAAATGACGAAAGTTCTACAGTGCAACATAAACCGAAGTAGAACCGCGGACGCGCTACTGAGCCAGCTATCCTTCGAAATGGACATCGACATCGCACTCATTAGTGAACAGTACCGCAACAGAGAACACGGGAACTGGTATTCCGATAGATCAGGTACTGCGGCAATATGGATCCAGAACACCGGCAAATTCCACGTTGAGGAACATAACTCCGGAAATGGCTTCGTCTGGATAAGGAGCGCAGGGACGACCTATGTGAGCTGCTACCTCACCCCAAATGAATCCATCGCGGAGTTTCAAGCGAAGATAGACAGATTGGAGGACGTGCTGCAACAACTCAGTGATGGCTTCGTAATGGGAGGAGACTTCAACGCCAAGGCGCTAGAGTGGGGCATGCCACAACCTGATTCGCGCGGCAGGCGCATATTAGAAATGGCTGCCAGGATAGGGATGGTAGTGCAAAACGTCGGGAACGTATCCACCTTCCGCCGGGCGGGGTATCAGCAAACGATACCAGATATTACCTTCGCCTCTGAAAACCTAACACCGAGGATAAGCGGTTGGCGAGTGACCGAGGACTATACGGGCAGTGACCATCAATATATCACTTTCTACATACAGCCAGATGGGAGGCACCGGAATACTGGAAACCCTAGAATGGCAAGATGGAATCCCGCAAGCATGGATGTTGAAAGATTTGTCGATGAACTGAAACGTGGGGCGACTCTCGTAGCGAACCTATGCAATGGCCTACACGGAAAGGAGGCTGCAAACGCGCGCGTCGAGCACACCATTAGGTTAATAACCCGCGCATGCGACGCTTCGATGCTGCGCAAGCCGCCAAGGACTGGCAGGAAACCGGCATATTGGTGGACAGCCGAAATCGCCGCCAGAAGAAAAGAATGCCTCCGATGCCGACGAAGAGCCCAACGCGCAAGAGATCCGGCACAGGTGCCTTTGTTATCTGTGGAATACAAACAGATGAAGAAGTCGCTACGAGAAGAAATAAAGCGGAGCAAGCGTGAAAAGTTCATGGCGCTGATCCGTGAGGTCGACACGAATCCGTGGGGGCTAGGATACAAAGTGGCCACCAAGAAGCTCGGAGCCTTTGCCAGCGCCGCCATGGATGCGCAGACAATGGACCGGATAGTTGACGAGCTATTCCCAACACATCCTGAGAGGAGTCACTACGAGGAGGACGACGCGGAAGACATCCCGCTCTTCACAGAAACCGAGCTGCTAAAAGCTGTGGACTCCTTGAGTAACAAGAAAGCACCCGGCCCAGATGGAATACCAGCAGAGGCATTAAAAGTGGCAGTGAGGGCCAGCCCGCGCTTGATACTGGATATGTACAATGCGTGTTTAGCGTCAGGTGAATTCAGCCCCCTTTGGAAAAAGTGCCGCCTGGTCCTGATAGGTAAGGGAAAAACGGGTGGAGGGACGGCGTCCTCATATAGACCCCTCTGTATGCTAGACGCTGCGGGGAAAGTGCTGGAGAAACTTCTGCAACCTCGGATCCTTTCCTCTGTAAACGCCGCAGGAGGTCTCTCCGAGAACCAGCACGGTTTCAGGAAAGGGCACTCCACTATAAACGCCATAGAGGACGTGATCCAAATTGCAGAAAGATCGCAGGAGGGAAACCACTTCTCTAGGAAATTAACCCTTCTTGTCACCCTGGACGTAAAGAACGCGTTCAACTCTGCCAGATGGAGCGATATGTTGAAATCACTCAGAGAAAACTTCCGGTTGCCACGATATCTACTGCGTATAATGGAGAGTTATCTGAGAGAACGAACCTTGCTATACGACACGGACGAGGGAAAACGAGAGAAGAAGGTGACTGCCGGCGCAGCACAAGGATCAATCTTAGGACCGGATCTGTGGAATATCCAGTATGATAGTATGCTGCGGATGGAAATGCCGGAAGACGTCACATTAATAGGCTACGCAGACGATGCGGCGATAGTAATAGCAGCACGGGACGCTGTAAAGGCCCAGTTTAAATTAAACCAGGCGCTACGACGCATAAGAGCATGGATGGCAGACCATGGCTTAACTCTGGCCGACCATAAAACTGAGATCGTCGTCTTCACTCGCAAGCGTGCTTATAACGCGCTCAATTGGAGAATCGGAGCCGCAACAATCAAAGAGTCGAAGAGTGTAAAATACCTGGGCGTAAGACTGGACAGCAAACTGACCTACTGGGACCACATACAGGCAGTAGCGGACAAGGCAGCTAAACAAGCAAATATGCTAAGCAAACTGATGGTGAATATAAACGGGCCGAAGCCAAGCAAGAGGCGGCTACTGATGACAACCGTGCAGTCGATCCTACTGTACGGAGCGGAGATATGGGCTGAGGCATTGGGCGCCGATAGATACAGAAAACGCATATCCAGCGTCCAGAGAAGAAGTGCCCTCCGAATAACCTGCGCCTACAGGACGGTATCGGAACCCGCGGTGCTAGTCCTAGCATCAACAGCACCGATTGATCTCCTCGCCTTAGAACGACGAGAAACCTGGCTCACCAAAGGACATCTCGGCAGGGAACTAGCCCAAAAGGAGGCCAGAAGACGTACGTTGGATAGATGGCAGCAAAGGTGGGAAACAGACCCCAGAGGCAGATGGACTGCAAGATTGATTCCGCAGATCGCAACCTGGATAGAGAGATCCCACGGCGAGGTTAACTACTACCTGACGCAGCTTCTAACTGGACATGGGTACTACAGAAAGTACTTGAATTCCATGGGCAAAGCGACGTCCCCATTTTGTTTATACTGCACCGAACTAGATGATGTGGAACACACCTTTTTTACATGCGAACGCTGGAGCTTAAACCGGCGAAGACTGGAAACCACAACAGGTTCCATAGCACCGGAGAACCTAATATCCAAGATGCTGAAAGACGAAATAGCGTGGGACGCGATAGCGCTGTACGCTGAAGATATTCTCAGACAGAAAAAACCCGACATGGATGAGGAAGAGCGACGGCAAGAACAGCCGCGCCGAATGACGGACCTGGACGCAGGAGAGTAGAGTAGTCCTGTATAGGACCTCTTGGGTCTCTACCTTGAAGTAATGCGAGAGCGGTCCCAGGGTAGAGAGATATCCCAAGTGAAGAGGTGGTTTTTTAGTGGAAGCACCACATACGTAACGACGACGGTCGTTATATGATACGAAGGTATTTTTTCCCCACCTCACCCGTCAAAAAAAAAAAAAAAAATTATATTTGCATTAAACAATAAACATTTATTAACTATACTTTTAAGTCTAGAATATATAGTGTTAGGTTTATTTATTTTATTAATTTTTTATTTGATATTTTTTAAATTTGAAATATTCTTTAGAATAATATTTTTAACTTTTACAGTATGTGAAGGAGCATTAGGACTTTCAATTTTAGTATCTATTGTACGAACCCATGGAAATGATTATTTTCAGTCCTTTAGAATTCTTTAATGATAAAATTTATTTTTATAATTATTTTTATTTTTCCTTTTTGTTTTATACCAAAAAGCTATTGAATGGTTCAGCTTTCATTATTTTTTAGTACTTTTACTTTTGTTATTTATAATTTATATACAAACTTTTTTTGCAGAATTTCCTATTTTTTAGGAATAGACTTAATATCATATGGATTAATTATTTTAAGAATATGAATTTGTGCACTTATATATACAGCAAGAGAAAATGTTTATAAAACTAATAATTTTGTAATATTTTTTTCATTAAATATTTTATTTCTTTTAATTTTTTTAATTCTTTCATTTAGAAGAATGAATTTGTTAATATATTACATTTTTTTTGAAAGAAGACTAATTCCTACTTTATTTTTAATTTTAGGATGAGGGTATCAGCCTGAACGACTTCAAGCTGGAATCTATTTATTATTTTATACTCTTATAGTTTCTCTTCCTATATTACTAGGAATTTTATTTATTTTTAAAACTAGAAATTCTATAAATTTTTATTTATTAATAAATTATATATTTGAAAGTGATATTTTATATATTAGAATAATATTAGCATTTTTAGTAAAAATACCAATATTTTTAGTTCATCTTTGACTCCCAAAGGCTCATGTGGAGGCTCCTATTTCAGGGTCAATAATTTTAGCTGGGGTTATATTAAAACTTGGGGGATACGGATTACTACGGATTATACCTTTTATACAAAAGATGTTTATAAAATATAATTTTTTATTAATCTCTATTAGATTAGTAGGGGGAGTGGTAGTAAGATTAATTTGTTTACGACAAACAGACCTAAAATCTTTAGTTGCTTATTCATCTGTAGTTCACATAGGAATTGTTTTAGCTGGGATATTAACACTTTCATCATGAGGTTTATGTGGGGCATATACAATAATAATTGCACATGGTCTATGTTCGTCAGGACTGTTCTGTTTAGTAAATATTACCTATGAACGTACTGGAAGACGAAGAATTCTTATTAATAAGGGTCTTTTAAATTTTATACCCTCAATAGCATTGTGGTGATTTTTATTGTGTTGCTCTAATATAGCAGCCCCCCTTTCAATTAATTTATTAGGGGAAATTTCTCTTTTAAATAGATTAGTAAGATGATCATTTCTTTCGATAATTAGTTTAGTAATTATTTCATTTTTTAGAACTGTATACACACTTTATCTCTATTCATTTAGACAACACGGAAAATCTACTTCAAGAATATTAAATTTTTCCTCTGGAACAATCCGTGAATTTTCTATATTAATATTACACTGAATTCCATTAAATTTATTAATTGTAAAGAGAGAAGTATTTTTTACATGATTATATTTTAGTAGTTTAATAAAATACTAGCCTGTGGAACTAGAGATATAATTTTTATCTAAAATAATTAAAATTTTCCTAAGATCAACAATATTTATTTTTCTATTTATTTCTAGAATTACTAGATATATTATTAGATTAAATTTTATTATAATAGATTTTACAATATTTATTGAATGAGAATGTATTTCATTAAACTCTTCTTCTGTCGTTATAACAGTTCTCCTGGATTGAATAAGTCTTATATTTATATCTTTTGTTTTATTTATTTCTTCTCTTGTAATTTTTTATAGAAAAGAATATATAGAAAAAGATGAAAACATTAATCGGTTTATTATTCTAGTAATATTATTTGTACTTTCAATAATATTATTAATTATTAGACCAAATTTAATTAGAATTTTGTTAGGTTGAGATGGATTAGGATTAGTATCATATTGTTTAGTAATTTACTTTCAAAATGTAAAATCTTATAATGCAGGAATATTAACTGCTCTTTCTAATCGAATTGGAGATGTTGCTTTATTAATAGCAATTGCTTGAATACTAAATTATGGAAGATGAAACTATATTTTTTATTTAGACATATTTTATAATTCAGTAGAAATAAAAATTATTGGAAGATTAGTAATTTTAGCTGCAATAACTAAAAGAGCCCAAATTCCATTTTCTTCTTGACTTCCTGCGGCAATAGCTGCTCCTACTCCTGTTTCTGCTCTTGTTCATTCTTCTACTCTTGTTACTGCAGGAGTTTATTTATTAATTCGGTTCAATATAATTTTAGAAAATTCATTATTAAGAAGTATTCTTCTTCTTATTTCTGGTTTAACAATATTTATAGCAGGATTAGGGGCTAACTTTGAAATTGACTTAAAAAAAATTATTGCACTTTCTACTTTAAGCCAATTAGGGTTAATAATAAGAATTCTCTCTATAGGATTTCATAAATTAGCATTTTTTCACCTTTTAACACACGCCCTTTTTAAAGCACTTTTATTTATATGCGCAGGTGCTATTATTCATAATATAAGAAATTCTCAAGACATTCGGTCTATAGGCGGTCTTGCTATTCATATACCATTTACTAGAGCTTGCTTTAATGTTTCTAATTTAGCACTTTGTGGAATACCATTTTTAGCCGGATTTTATTCAAAGGATATAATTCTAGAAATAATAAGAATAAGATATGTAAATATTTTATCTTACATTTTATATTTTGTATCTACAGGATTAACTGTAAGATATTCATTCCGGTTAGTTTATTATTCAATAACCGGAGAACTAAACTGTAGTTCATTAAATTATTTAAATGACGAAAGATGAATTATATTAAAAGGAATAACAGGCTTAATAATAATAAGAATTATAGGGGGAAGAATATTAAGATGATTAATTTTTACTGACTTATATATAATTTGTCTTCCTATACCCATAAAATTTATAACTTTAATTGTTTGTCTATTAGGGGGTTTAATAGGATATTTTATTGCTAAAAATAGAAATAATAATTTTACCAATTTCTCTATAAAAATATATTCATTAAATTTTTTAGGAAGAATATGATTTATACCAAATATTTCTACGTCTGGAATAATTAAACATCCTTTATTTTTAGGATCATTAATCTATAAGTCTATAGATCAAGGGTGGTCGGAAGTATCAGGTGGTCAAAATCTTTATTATTATTTAGTTAATTCATCTAAATTCTATAGATGAATTAACAATAATAATTTTAAAATTTATATTATATCTTTTATTTTATGAATCACCATTTTATTATTTATATATTTAATTTTATATTTAAATAGCTTATATATATAGAGTAAAGCACTGAAAATGCTAGGGAAATTTTTTAATTTTTAAATATAGTGAATTAAATTTAGTATATAAAAGTAAATCTTTAATTTTACAGTGAAAATGTAATGTTTTTTTAAACTATATAAAAAGAAATAAAAATGGAATTTAACCATTAAAATAAAAAGTTAGAAGCTTTCATTTGACACCTTATTTCCTTAATTGGAGAAACTCTCAATTCTATCATTAACAGTAATACGCCTCTTTTTGGCTTCAATTAAAATAAGGATATAAAAATCTAAAATTAGGTCGAAACTAATTGCAATAAATCGCTTCATATTTAAGACAGATTGAATTCAATACCTTCTGAATGCAAATCAAATGTTATAATTAACTACAGTCTCAAATTGTTCAAGATAATATTCCTTGCTTTCATTCATGATAAAGACCAATTAATAAAATAATAATAAAAAATATTCTTGTAAATCTTCATGTAATTAATGAAGATGTCTTAAATAGTAAAATTACTGGCAATAAAAGAGCAATTTCTACATCAAAAATTAAAAAAATAATTGCAATAAGAAAAAATCGTAAAGAAAATGGAATACGAGAAGAAGAAAATGGGTCAAATCCACATTCAAACGGAGAACATTTTTCTCGATCTATTAAAGTTTTTTTGGAAAGAACAGAAGAAATAAATATTATAATAGAAGAAATTAAAAGAATTAAAATACTAATCAATAACAATAAATTAATTATTTACACTATTTTATAGACCCTATGATTGGAAGTCATATATACTTATTATACTATATAAATAAATTATCCTCCTCATCAATAAATTGAAATATAAAGAAATAATCAAACTACATCTACAAAATGTCAATATCAAGCAGCTGCTTCAAATCCAAAATGATGATTTTTAGAAAAATGATTATTTAAATGACGAATTAAACATACTAATAAAAATGTAGTGCCGATTAAAACATGAATACCGTGAAATCCCGTAGCTATATAAAAAGTAGACCCATAAACTGAATCGGCAATTCTAAAGGGAGCTTCCTGATATTCATACCCCTGAAGAATTGAAAAATAGAATCCAAGGAGAACTGTAAAAAATAATGCTTGAGTAGACTGAGAATGATTACCTTCTATCATTCTATGATGAGCTCATGTTACAGTAATTCCTGAAGTTAAAAGAATTACAGTATTTAAAAGGGGGATTTGAGAAGGATTAAATGGTTTAACCCCATTGGGGGGTCAAAATGATCCAATTTCAATAGACGGAGATAAACTTCTATGAAAAAACGCTCAAAAAAATGAAACAAAAAATATTACTTCAGAAACAATAAATAAAATTATTCCTCACCGTAATCCTGTAGTTACTGTAAAAGTGTGTAATCCTTGGAAAGTTCCTTCTCGAGAAACATCTCGTCATCATTGAAAAACTGTTAAAATTACAATTAAATTTCCCAATAAAAATAAAGAAATTCTATATTGATGAAATCACTGAACTAATCCAGAAACAGAAGTTATTGCACCAATCGCCCCAGTAATAGGCCACGGTCTATAATCAACTAAATGAAAAGAATGGTTAGAATGTAAAGACATTAATTTACTTCTCTAGAATATAAAGTTCTAAGAACTGCGATTACATAAGATTGGATTACTGCAACTGCTGATTCTAAAATCAAAAGTATAATTTGAACAATTAATAAAATTCTTACTATAAAGTTTAAAGAAGGTCCTGTATTTCCTAATAAAGTTAACAATAAATGACCCGCAATTATATTAGCTGTAAGACGAACTGCTAATGTTCCAGGTCGAATAATATTTCTTACTGTTTCAATACAAACTATAAAGGGTATTAATACAGGAGGGGTTCCTTGAGGAACTAAATGAGCAAATATATGAGAAGAGTGGTTTAATCATCCGTATAACATAAATCTAAATCATAAAGGTAAAACTAATGATAAAGTAAAAGTTAAATGTCTAGTTCTTGTAAAAACATAAGGAAATAAACCTATAAAATTATTAAATAATACTATAGAAAATAAAGAAATAAAAATTAAAGAAGCGCCTAAAGAAGAAGGGCCTAATAAAGTTTTAAATTCAAAATGCAATAAAATTAAAATTTTATTTCACACAATTATATGACGTCTGGGGATCAATCAAAACATTATAGGAATTAATAATAAACCAATAAAAGATCTTATTCAATTTAATGATAAATTAAAAATTCTTGAAGAAGGGTCAAATACAGAAAATAAATTAGTTATCATTTTCAAATAAATGAATTAATATTTTTTTTGTTAAATCTTATTGAACGAGAAATAATAATAAAAGAATAATAATTTATAATATTAAAAATTAAAAATAATAACAAAAATATAAAAAATAAACTTAATCAATTAAGAGGGTATATTTGAGGAATTAAAAAATATTAAATATCTAATAATTTCAGAATGACATTCTAATGTTATAAATTAACTAATTTTTTCATCAAGAGCAATCGCTAATTTACTATTATAAGGTTTAAGAGACCAGTACTTGCTTTCAGTCACTTGATGAATTAACTAAATTAGAGGAAACTCATTTAATAAAAGAATTAGAAGAAACTCTTTCAATAACAATTGGTATAAAAGAATGATTAGCCCCACAAATTTCTGAACATTGTCCATAAAATAATCCAGGTCGATTGATAAAAAAATTAGTTTGATTTAATCGGCCAGGAGCTCCATCAACCTTTACCCCTAACGAAGGAATAGTTCAAGAATGAATTACATCTGCTGCTGATACTAAAATACGAATTTGTGACTTTATTGGTAAAACAACTCGGTTATCCACATCTAATAAACGGAATCCATCTTGTATAAGTTCATTTGTAGGAATTATATAAGAATCAAATTCTAATCCTAAAAAATCAGATAATTCATATCTTCAATATCATTGATGACCGATAGATTTTAAAGTAACAACAGGTTCATTAACTTCATCTAATAAATATAAAATTCGAAGGGAAGGAAAAGCAATAAATAATAAAATAATAGCAGGAAGAATTGTTCAAATAGTTTCAACTATTTGCCCATGTAAAAGAAATCGATTAGTAAACTTATTAAATATTATTATTATTATAATATAAATTACTATAACAGTAATTATTACTAAAATTATAAGAGTATGATCATGGAAAAAAGTTAACTGTTCTATTAGAGGTGAAGCTCTATTCTGTAATCCAAAATTTGCTCATGTTGACATTATTCTAACAAAAGTATTACTTTATTCATGAAGCTTAAATCCATTGCACTAATCTGCCATATTAGAAATTTACTAATAATGGTAATTCAGAATACCTATGTTCAGCAGGGGGGGTATTCTGAAATCATTCAATTGAAGAATTTAATTGAATTGAATATAGAACCTTCCGCATAGAAACTAATCTTTCTCAAATAATATATAAAAAAAATAAAATTCCTAATAGAGAAATTGAAGAACCAATTGAAGAAATTACATTTCATGAAGTATAACAATCCGGATAATCTGAATATCGACGGGGTATTCCCGCTAACCCAAGAAAATGTTGGGGGAAAAAAGTTAAATTTACTCCAACAAATATAATAACAAACTGTCTTTTTAGTAGTATCGGGTTTAAACTAAGTCCAGTAAAAAGAGAATATCAATGAACAAACCCAGCTATAATAGCAAAAACAGCGCCTATAGAAAGAACATAGTGAAAATGAGCTACAACATAATAAGTATCATGTAAAATAATATCAACAGAAGAATTAGCTAAAACAACACCTGTTAAACCACCTACAGTAAAT
The DNA here is from genome assembly GCA_943737955.2 of Myopa tessellatipennis. NCBI lineage: Eukaryota > Metazoa > Arthropoda > Insecta > Diptera > Conopidae > Myopa > Myopa tessellatipennis. Next base: position 49,807,159 of record OX031316.1, on the reverse strand, counting down.
AGAAATACAAATCCCAGAGATCAAAGAATAGAGGGAGAATAAGAAAGTTGAGATCCATGAAGAGTAGCTAATCATCTAAAAATTTTAATTCCTGTAGGAACTGCAATAATTATAGTTGCAGAAGTAAAATAAGCTCGAGTATCTACATCTATACCAACAGTAAATATATGATGAGCCCATACAATAAAACCCAATAATCCAATAGATAATATAGCATAAATTATTCCTAATGACCCAAATGTTTCCTTTTTTCCAGATTCTTGACTAATAATATGGGAGATTATTCCAAATCCAGGTAAAATTAAAATATAAACTTCTGGGTGACCAAAAAATCAAAATAAATGTTGATAAAGAATAGGATCCCCTCCCCCTGCGGGATCAAAAAATGATGTATTTAAATTACGGTCAGTTAATAATATAGTAATAGCTCCTGCTAAAACTGGAAGAGAAAGTAAAAGTAAAAAAGCTGTAATTACTACTGATCAAACAAATAAAGGTATTCGATCAAAAGTAATTCCTCTAGATCGTATATTAATAACTGTAGTAATAAAATTTACAGCCCCTAAGATTGAAGAGATTCCAGCCAAATGAAGTCTAAAAATAGCTAAATCAACAGAAGATCCACCATGAGCAATTACAGAGGAAAGGGGAGGATACTCAGTTCATCCTGTCCCAGCCCCATTTTCAACCATCCTTCTGACCAATAATAGTGAAAGAGATGGGGGTAGTATTCAAAATCTTATATTGTTTATTCGAGGAAAAGCTATATCAGGGGCCCCCAACATTAAAGGCACTAATCAATTTCCAAATCCCCCAATTATAATTGGCATTACCATAAAAAAAATTATTACAAATGCATGAGCAGTAACAATAACATTATAAATTTGGTCATCGCCAATTAATGCACCAGGATGACCTAATTCAGCACGAATTAAAATTCTAAGAGAAGTTCCAACTATTCCAGCTCAACCACCAAACAAAAAATATAAAGTTCCAATATCCTTATGATTTGTAGAAAACAACCATTGTCGCGATTTGATTAAATGGCTGAAAATAGGCAGTAAACTGTAAATTTACGAATAAGATAAAATCTTTTTAATCAAGGCTTTATAGTCAAAAATGACATTAGACTGCAATTCTAAAGGTGTAAATTACTAAAGCTTAAAAGGTTCATTCTTTTATTTTTAGCTTTGAAGGCTAAAAGTTTAATTAACTTAAAGCCTTAAAATAAAAATAAAATTAACCCGATTAATAAAAACCCAAATAATGAAAAAAATGAAAGAAACAAAATCAGGTTTATAAAATTACCGCAATCTCGGACAATTTTCCATGAAGGTTCATAATAAGACATTATAAAAGAACTAAAACCTAATCGCAAATAAAAAAATAAGGTTAACAATGCCATTATCACCATAATAAAAACAGAAAAAATATGATTATTTTCGACCAAAGCTTGAATTACCATTCACTTTGGAAAAAACCTAAAAATGGGGGAAGTCCACCCAGTGAAAGTAAATTTAAAAGAAGAAGAATTTTAATTTCCGAAGTAAAATTAGCCAAAGAAAAAAGCTGATTAATGTGAAAAATACCAAACGAATGAAAAAGTAAAATAATTACCCCCGACAGAAAAGAATAAAACAAAAAATAAACAATTCAAATTATTTCTCTCAGCATTAAAGCAGAAAGTATTCATCCTAAATGATTGATAGATGAAAAAGCTATTAACTTTCGCAAGGAAGTTTGATTTAAACCGCCAAAAGATCCAATTACTACTGAAAAAATAATTCTCAATGAAATTAGCCAGTTAATTGATGAATAAGCAATTAAAATTATAGGGGCAATTTTCTGTCAAGTTATTAACAATAAACTGTTTATTCATCTTAACCCTTCTATTACAATGGGAAATCAAAAGTGAAAGGGTGCTCTTCCTCTTTTTATTAAAAGAGAAGAGAGAATCATTAACAAAGAGCAAGGGGGGTTGCCTTCACTAATAAAATTCTCTTCAATTAAAAACAAAAGAATGGAAAATAATAAGACTGCCGAAGCCAGGGCTTGAGCTAAAAAGTATTTTAATGAAGCTTCTGATGAAATCAAGTTATTGGATCTTATTAGGGGGATAAAAGCCAATAAATTAATTTCTAATCCTATTCACGCACCTAATCATGAATTAGATGAAATAGTAATTAAAGAGCCGATCATTAAAATTATTAAAAATATTAATTTGGTAAAATTATTAAGAATTAAAGAGGGGGGGAATTGACCTCCATAAATGGGATATGAACCCAATAGCTTAATTAGCTTACCTTTTTATATTTTAGTGTACGAAGCACAAAAGTTTTTGATACTTTTAGAATAGTTTAATTCTATAAAATATAAAAAATAAACTTTATTAGAATAATTCAACTTTATGGTTCATCTATTCAGGGGAAAATAGAAATCCCATTTAAATAATGAATATATTTAAAAATACATCATCTATTCTATCAAAATAGCCCTTTTATCAGGCAATTCATTTTTTAAAATGAAAACATATTATATTTTCATATCAATTTCCAATTTAAATGAAAATAAATCTTTTAAAAAAAAATTTCCAATTTAAATGAAAATAAATTATATTTTTATATAAATTTCCAATTTAAATGAAAACACATTCTTTATAAAAAAAATTTCCAATTTAAATGAAAAAGATTTTTGTTAATAAACAGTTCTCCTTTCTTTTCTTTTTTTCTATTAAAATAATTTAGTTTAAAAATAAAAATTTAAAGAAAAGTTATATAAGTTTTATGAACTAAAATTAGTTAAGTTTTTATAAATTTAAATGAAAAACAATAAGAAAATATTATTAGAAAAAATAAAATAATTTTTTTATTTTATTAAAATCTTCTTTATAATTATACAAATTTCACTTTATTGAAAAAATTTAAATGAATTTCATTTATTTTATAAATATTGATTAAATTCTATTAAATTAGTCAAATATTTAATAATATTTTATTATTTTTATATAAAAAATTATTTATTAACAAATTTATAATGAAATTTATTAATAAAATGTTACTTTATATATAAATATTATTTATATTAATAGATTTCATTATAAATTTATTAATAAAATGTTACTTTATATATAAATATTATTTATATTAATAGATTTCATTATAAATTTATTAATAAAAATATTATTTTATATATAAATATTATTTATATTAATAGATTTATATATAATAATTTAATAATTTTTATAATATTTATATTTTTAATTATTATTAAATTAATTATTATTAATATAAAATATATATATGTATAAAGTATATATATATATAAATATTATATATATTAATAATTATCTATATATCTATTTATTAATATATATAATATTTATATTAATATATTTATTTATTTATTATTATATTATATATTAATTTATTAATATAAATAATATTTATATATATATTATATATTATATACGCGTACGCGTAAGTATTCAGTTTTTATAAAAATATTATTTATTAGTAAAAAAAATAAGGGGGATTTGTTTATTAACAAAAATCTTTTTCATTTAAATTGGAAATTTTTTTTATAAAGAATGTGTTTTCATTTAAATTGGAAATTTATATAAAAATATAATATTAAATATAATATGTGTAAATGTGTTTAAGTTACTTATGGTTATTTTATCTTTCTTGAAAAATAATAATATTAATAAAATTCTTACATTAAAATTATAGTAATTAGGGATTACTGTAGTTTAATCTACAATATCATAAATAGGGGTTTATGATGAAATATTATTTGATAGGGGGTTTATTATTTAATATTTCCTAATTGTAGATTATTTAGATCTAATTTATTTATGTCACTTATAATAATCATTTTTTTATTTAATTATTATTTTATGGGGAGCCAGCATATTGTTGGGGAGAGGGTACTCTACTTTTTTAAGTTACTAGTAAATAAATGAGATTATGTAAATGTGTTTAAGTTACTTATGGTTATTTTATCTTTCTTGAAAAATAATAATATTAATAAAATTCTTACATTAAAATTATAGTAATTAGGGATTACTGTAGTTTAATCTACAATATCATAAATAGGGGTTTATGATGAAATATTATTTGATAGGGGGTTTATTATTTAATATTTCCTAATTGTAGATTATTTAGATCTAATTTATTTATGTCACTTATAATAATCATTTTTTTATTTAATTATTATTTTATGGGGAGCCAGTATATTGTTGGGGAGAGGGTACTCTACTTTTTTAAGTTACTAGTAAATAAATGAGATTATGTAAATGTGTTTAAGTTACTTATGGTTATTTTATATTTCTTGAAAAATAATAATATTAATAAAATTCTTACATTAAAATTATAGTAATTAGGGATTACTGTAGTTTAATCTACAATATCATAAATAGGGGTTTATGATGAAATATTATTTGATAGGGGGTTTATTATTTAATATTTCCTAATTGTAGATTATTTAGATCTAATTTATTTATGTCACTTATAATAATCATTTTTTTATTTAATTATTATTTTATGGGGAGCCAGTATATTGTTGGGGAGAGGGTACTCTACTTTTTTAAGTTACTAGTAAATAAATGAGATTATGTAAATGTGTTTAAGTTACTTATGGTTATTTTATCTTTCTTGAAAAATAATAATATTAATAAAATTCTTACATTAAAATTATAGTAATTAGGGATTACTGTAGTTTAATCTACAATATCATAAATAGGGGTTTATGATGAAATATTATTTGATAGGGGGTTTATTATTTAATATTTCCTAATTGTAGATTATTTAGATCTAATTTATTTATGTCACTTATAATAATCATTTTTTTATTTAATTATTATTTTATGGGGAGCCAGTATATTGTTGGGGAGAGGGTACTCTACTTTTTTAAGTTACTAGTAAATAAATGAGATTATGTAAATGTGTTTAAGTTACTTATGGTTATTTTATCTTTCTTGAAAAATAATAATATTAATAAAATTCTTACATTAAAATTATAGTAATTAGGGATTACTGTAGTTTAATCTACAATATCATAAATAGGGGTTTATGATGAAATATTATTTGATAGGGGGTTTATTATTTAATATTTCCTAATTGTAGATTATTTAGATCTAATTTATTTATGTCACTTATAATAATCATTTTTTTATTTAATTATTATTTTATGGGGAGCCAGTATATTGTTGGGGAGAGGGTACTCTACTTTTTTAAGTTACTAGTAAATAAATGAGATTATGTAAATGTGTTTAAGTTACTTGTGTAAAAAAGAGCTTTTGTCTTATATTTTAACTAAATATATATTAAATATATAAAGTTTTATTTTGGCTTAAAAATTTGCTATTAGTTTGTTTTACATGCAAGATTTTTCGTGAATTATATTTTATTTTAATAATAATTTATTTATTTTTAGTCGCAGTAATTAATATTAATAATTAAGGAAACTTAGAATTAGAAATTCTAATTAGCATTGGTAAAATTTGTGCCAGCAACCGCGGTTATACTAATAATGCAAGTGAATTATTTCAGCAAAAGTTAAATTGATATATTGTAATATTCAAATAAATTAATTAGGTGAAATTTTTAATTTATGTAAATATTTTATTATAATAATTGAAGCTTAAAAATTTTAATAATAAACTAGGATTAGATACCCTATTATTTAAAACGTAAAATTTATACTAGAGTAGTAATAGATAAGATCTTGAAACTTAAAAAATTTGGCGGTATTTTAGTCTATTCAGAGGAACCTGTTCTATAATCGATAATCCACGATGGACCTTACTTAAACTTGTATAGTTTATATACCGTCGTTATCAGGAGATTTTTAAAGAAAAATAAATTTCCAAAAATTTTTAATAGAATTTATATCAGATCAAGGTGTAGCTTATGTTTAAGCAGAAATGGGTTACTATAAATTTATTTTAATGGATTTCTTTTTTAAATAAAAGAATGAAATCGGATTTGATAGTAAAATTTTAAAGATAAAAAATTTGATTATAGCTCTAAAATATGCACACATCGCCCGTCACTCTTATTATTAAGGTAAGATAAGTCGTAACATAGTAGATGTACCGGAAGGTGTATCTAGAATGTCATTTTAAAGCTTAGTAAGTAAAGTATTTCATTTACATTGAAAAGATTTTTGTGCAAATCAATATAAAATGATTAAATTTTATTTATTAATTTAATTAGGTTTAAAAATTAAGTATTAAAAATATTTATTAATAAAAATGTTTTAGTATAAAATAGAAAAAATAATTATAATAATAGTTTATTAGTAATGTAAATGAATATTGAAATAAATTGAAAAATTTTTATAAATAAAGAAAATTTATTTTATTGTACCTTGTGTATCAGGGTTTATTAAATAAATCATAATAATTTATGATTCTCGATTTTAAAAGATTTAACAATTTAATAAAGTTAATGTTATAAAATTATTTTTAATAAATTGTTTGAAATGAAAAGTTATTCGTTTTTAAAGATATCTAGTTTTCTTAGAAATAAATTTAATTTAGAATTTGTAAGTTTTTAATTTTAATTTTTAATATTAAAATATACAAATTTAATATTTTATGGGATAAGCTATAAAATAAAATATTATAAGTTAATTATTTATTTAAATAAAGTAAGCTTGTAAATAGCTATCTTTAAAAAGTTTGTTATAAATTATTTTATAAAATAAATTATTTAATGTACTTTAAATTTATATAAGAAAGATTTTTAAAATTTCAATAAAAATGATATAATGATAAAATTAGTATAGTTATTTGTACAAAAAATATAAGGGAAAAGTATAAATAAAGAACTCGGCAAAATAATATTCGCCTGTTTAACAAAAACATGTCCTTTAGAAATATATTTAAGGTCTGACCTGCCCAATGAAAATTGAATGGCCGCAGTATTCTAACTGTGCAAAGGTAGCATAATCATTAGTCTTTTAATTGAAGGCTGGAATGAATGATCGGACGAAATATTAACTGTTTCATTTATAATTTTTATAGAATTTTATTTTTTAGTAAAAAAGCTAAAATATTTTTAAAAGACGAGAAGACCCTATAAATCTTTATATTTATTTTGTTTATTTAATAAAGAATAATTATATATTTACATTTTTAAATATTTTATTGGGGTGATATTAAAATTTAAAAAACTTTTAAAAATTTAATTCATTAATTTATGAATTATTGATCCTTTTTTAGAGATTAAAAAATCAAGTTACTTTAGGGATAACAGCGTAATTTTTTTAGAGAGTTCATATCGATAAAAAAGATTGCGACCTCGATGTTGGATTAAGAGATTACATTAGGTGTAGAAGCTTAAATGTAAAGTCTGTTCGACTTTTAAATTCTTACATGATCTGAGTTCAAACCGGTGTAAGCCAGGTTGGTTTCTATCTTTAAGTTATATATATATTTTAGTACGAAAGGACCAAATATATAAATAATATATTTTATAAATTGAATATAATTAATACTATTTTGGCAGACTAGTGCAATAAATTTAGAATTTATTTATGTAATTTTATTACAAATAGTATATGTTTTTTACAGATTTATTATTATCTTTTATTAGAATATTAATTTTATTATTATGTGTACTTGTAAGAGTAGCTTTTTTGACTCTTTTAGAACGTAAAGTTCTTGAGTCTGTTTGATTTCTTTGTAAATATTTTGCTTTAGTAAATTGTTTTCTCTTTGAAATTCCACTTTGATTCGATTCATACTATCTACAACAAATGATTTTGTTACTGCATCATTGTCTTCGACAGGAGCATTAATATTCCTTAAGCGTTTCCAATGGAGATCCAAGTTTTTATCATTGTCCAAATTCAATCCCAAGGCTCTTGTAAAATTTCTTTTTAATTTATTGGTTAATGACTTCTCTATGGAATAATGACCGAACTTGTCGACGCTCATTTTACAATTATATGTATTTATGGAAATTGTGGTTATTTATATGATAATTACGCAATTATATTAGCTTCCCTAAGTTCTTCGAGTATTGAAACTATTTCGTTGTTGTGATTGGTGTGTCCTGCAGATTGTGATGATACTAATAGCCTTAACCTATCTACCAACTCATTTGGATCATCCCAATATATATAGTTTGGCTTTTGCTTGTTAACACTCATTAAACCGCTTCCCTTAGTTTGATTTTGTGAGGTAGTCAATGGAGTTATCTCACTGAATAATGGCTTTATGATGTCGGTATATTTGAGAGCTCTACTACCCTTTGCTCGTCCAGTGCTGTTAAAATGAACTTTGTGAGCACTAGTATTTATTAAAATGCTTTTGTAAGCTTGCAGATCTTTATCGTCATAATTTGATGGTTCTTTGCTGAATAATAATTGTATCAATCCGGGTGTAAAGTTCCAACTATTATCGGATATTATTATTTTATCATCGCGTAATGAGAAAGGGCTATTACCGATTCGCCATTTACCATCAGATCCCTTGTATGGTCCATATGTGGTATCCAACTGATTCTGTTGTTCTAATTCGGAATAGAGAATTGATTCAGTAGATTTTTGATTGTCGCTTGTAGTATCGAGGTCAGAGAATAATTTTGTTTCGCTTGATTCATTCACTATATCTTCAGCATCTTCTATTTGAGAGAAAAAGTCGTCGTCTTCATCGTCATTACTATTGATAAGAGTTTCGTTTGAGAAATCGACTTTTCGTGCTTTAGCTGGAGTACTTGTTTTTACTTTTAGTGGTACCTTATTGTTTTTAATGTTATGCTTATCCTTATTAGAATTTCTATTGGAGTGCTTGACTATTTCTTTTAGAGGTTTTGTGATGTGGCTAAATGTCTTTTCTAATTCATTCTCTAAATCTGCTTTTCCTAATTTTATATTTTTAAATTTCTGTTTTAATATGCGTCTAGTTTTGATCAGGTCTTTTAATATTTTGTCATCCATTTTAGCAATAACATACAATATATCAGATCAGCTTTTGAACAGCTTTTGAACAGCTCTGAACACCTTTTGAACAGCTATGAACACCTTTTGAACAGCTCTGAACACCTTTTGGAACAGCTCTGAACATCTTTTGAACAACTTTTAAACACCTTTTGAACACCTTTTGAACAGCTCTCAACACCTTTCGAACACCTTTTGAACAGCTCTCAACACCTTTTGAACAGCTCTGAACACCTTTTGAACACCTTTTGAACAGTTCTCAACACCTTTCGAACACCTTTTAAACAGCTCTGAACACCTTTTGAACAGCTATGAACACCTTTTGAACAGCTCTGAACACCTTTTGGAACAGCTCTGAACATCTTTTGAACAACTTTTAAACACCTTTTGAACACCTTTTGAACAGCTCTCAACACCTTTCAAACACCTTTTGAACAGCTCTCAACACCTTTCGAACACCTTTTAAACAGCTCTGAACACCTTTTGAACAGCTCTAAACACCTTTTGAACAGCTCTGAACACCTTTTGAACAGCTCTGAACACCTTTTGAACACCTTTTGAACAGTTCTCAACACCTTTCGAACACCTTTTAAACAGCTCTGAACACCTTTTGAACAGCTCTGAACACCTTTTGAACAGCTCTGAACACCTTTTGAACAGCTCTCAACACCTTTCGAACACCTTTTAAACAGCTCTGAACACCTTTTGAACAGCTCTGAACACCTTTCGAACAGCTCTGAACACCTTTTGAACAGCTCTGAACACCTTTTGAACAGCTCTCAACACCTTTCGAACACCTTTTAAACAGCTCTGAACACCTTTTGAACAGCTCTGAACACCTTTTGAACAGCTCTAAACACCTTTTGAACAGCTCTGAACACCTTTTGAACAGCTCTCAACACCTTTCGAACACCTTTTAAACAGCTCTAAACACCTTTTGAACAGCTCTGAACACCTTTTGAACAGCTCTGAACACCTTTTAAACAGCTCTGAACACCTTTTGAACAGCTCTGAACACCTTTTGAACAACTTTTGAACATCTTTTGAACAGCTTTGTAACAGCTTTTGAAGATCTTTTAACATTTTTTTTTTTTTTTTGACCAATTTTTTAACGGGTATATGAAATGTATTCAGTTGAATGTTATCATACTAATATTAATATAGTGGTAACCAGCGAATTAGTGAATGTATGTATATATCAAATCCCATTTTATATCGCCCCATTTTATATCGTCCACTATTACTTGGATTGTCTTTGTTACAAGAAATCCATATTTATCTTTCCAACATTCTCCGCAAACATTAATCAATTTTTATAAGCCATATCTGTTGCGACATGATCATTGTATATGTGCTTCATATTCATTTCATCCTGTTGGGAATTCTTGTATATGTTTGAATAAATGAGAGTATGTTTGGTATGAGTAAAAAGCAATCAATAGATTTGTGTCTGCCCATACAAAAGTACTCTCGAATGTTGTTTTACTTCCCTCAAGCTATGTCATCGAATATAATTATTGGGTTGGTTTTTGCCTTAAAACAGTCTCAAAATGTGTGCAGAACCCAATGTATTTATCTAAAAATAATAGCTACTTCAAGTACTCATACTGTCATTTATATAATTTACAGATACGAGTATATGTTAATAAAATTTAGTCCGTTCGGACTATCTATATTAAATTCAGTCTTTTCGCGATTAGAAGGGCCAACAAATGAGCTCTCTTATAGAATTCGGTGGTAGTGAATTGTGTCTTATACATGCTTTATTTAATTAATTTCGTTATATTTATTTATCCATATAGTATTTATTTTTACCTATTTTTATATTTATTTGATTTCAGATTTATTTTTTATTATTTATATTATTTTTTATATTTATTTGATTTCAGATTTATAGATATGTTATATTTATATTTATTTTTGTAACGTGATTAGAGTCTTATGTTTTTATTTTGTTTCAAATGGTTTGTTTTATTCCGCTATCTCCATTTATTTGTTTGCGGCATAGACATATTTATATTTCCAGTTGTATATTTTGTTATTGAAGCTAAAGTAAGTATTTTAATTTCATTTATTAATTATATTAATTCTAGTTGTGTTATTGTAATAATTTCCCTTGTTTTATTGATAGGAAGTGGATATAAATGTAGCACTGAATGTGTTGTGTGGAGATTCTGATGCTAAAATAATATTTGTGTTACTGTAGTGGGCATGTAGGTCTATTATTTCGTATGTGCTTTCTTAAGAAACTAAATTTGTGGATTGTTTAAGTATGAATACTATGTATTTCTTGCCTCTATTAGGAGTTAATATAATTTTAATTGATTGTTTCGCTAATAGTTTGTTGAGTTATATTGCTAGTGTGTCGATGTTTAAGTGAATTTTGGTTTATGAGTTGCAATTATGTTATCATACTGATATACACAACTGGGCTCATAAAATTACTAGAACGATATTGTAGACGTTTCTATGAGTTTTCTATCCATTTTTCCGCTCAAAGTCCCTTGTTGATGGTTTCTAAAGATTGTTTCTATTATCATTGTCGAACCTTTATCTGGTGACTCATTATAATAAGAAGTAGTGTTTATATCTATTTGCATTATATTATATTTCCATATTAATGTCTATTTCATTTCTCCGTCTTATTAATTTGGAGTTGGGTTTTGAGTTAAATGCCTATGGTTTTTAATGATTTTAAATTTATGTCCTAAAAAGAATGATATGAAAAATTTTATGGTGCAAATGAGATTCATTGAGATTAAGCCTTGTTCGTATCTCTGATGGAATCATGATCGCATTAGAAATCATTAAGCTATTGGAATGAAATTTAACAGAAATGTAGGAGTTCGCTATTTCTGTGTATGTACAAATCAATATGTTTCTTTTATTGTTTCTTAATAATTATAGGTTTCCCTTAAAGTTATAGTTTAATATGTTGGAACGCTACCTTAGCATTTTCCATTCAAATTTATAGTTAGACATCATAAGTTGTAGGGTATTTAAGTGTTTCGCTGTGGTCGAATATATAGATATCGTTTTCGGTTATTTATAGACTATATAATGATCCCTAACTAAAATCCAGTATTTTTATCGCTTAAAGAAAATTCTTATTGTCCATTCCAAAGTATAAAAGGTTGTAGTCAAGCTTCATTCAAGCAGCTATTTTGTTGGTTCAATAGAATTCTTTACAAGAGAAATAATTTAAGCTACATAAATCCCTAACATTTAATATTGAAATAAGAAGTTGTTACCATTTAGACTAAACATTGTTCATAGTATATAAGCTAAATTTTGGTAATAGTTTTTAATAGTTTTAAGCTGAATTTTGGTATGACTATTTTTTAATGGTTCGGCTATACGCAGAAGAAAAGAAAAAGAATTAGAACTAATAATAATAGTAATAAAATAAAAAAAAGAACAAGAAAAAGAAAAAAGAAGAAGAAAAATAAAATAGGAGTAAGAATGACATCCTAGCTTTACCAACTCAAGCCTCTCATGTCTTTACTTCAATGTTAAGAGGCTTTTGTTTCCTAAAATTTAATAATTTAGACAACATTTAATCACAAATTTATTCCTAAAATTTTAAACACCAACAATATCTCTTTTCTTAAAGATATGTTTACTAACCCACTGCTCATTAACTAACTAAACCCTAAACCTAGAAGCAATAATAATCAGCGCTAAAGACATATATTTTAAACACTGAAATTAAAAATATATTACTAGAAGAAATGAAAGGAAAATCATATCATCATATGCTCATGAAACCATTAGTAGTAGTACTACTATTATAGTATAGTAATATTCAAATTGATGAACAATAACCATGTTGAAAATCTACTCAACATTTTCTATATGTGTCAGTATAAAAGAAAAAAGAAAAAAACAATAAGCGAATAAAATATGTGTGTCTTTCATCGACATACAAATTCACACGCACATTAAATGCTTATCCTAACAGAATCTATACAACGAATAAAAAGAAGAAGAAGAAAATGGCCTGTTTAAGCCACGCATGTCACCATTTAAATATCAACAGCATGCATCTCTATTACTAAAATTAAAAAACAAAAAAAAAAAAAACAACAATACAGCAAGAGTAAATCGTCTACTACTGCAACAATATAAACCAAACTCCTACAACAGTAACACAAGCAAAATTCCTACAATCCCGGTTCTACTGCTTCATCAGTCTATTGCTAGATTAGCCTTAAAAATTTCAACAACAACAACAACATGATACATTTACTATATATATATATATACTATATTTTTACTATATATCTACATCTACTATATCTACTATATTAACTTATTCTACTTATATGTTCAAATTCTACTTATATGTATTAAACATCCGAAAATTACGACAAACAATAAACAATATAAATGAATAATAATAATATTGAATACGCTAAGCATAGTCCCACCCAAAATCCTACCAATCATCTGAATCCGTCTCTGTCGCTACATCTAGACTATCCGCCTGTCCTTTACCTCTGTTAGGCTGTCCGTATTTTCTTTCAAATTTAGAGTTAGATGTGATACGTTGAAGAGTGCTTAACTGTTTCGTTGAGGACGAATATATAAATAACGTTTTGACTATTTGCTTATACATTATATGACTACCTTATCATTTGGCTACACGCGGAAAAAGAAGAAAAAGAATAAGAAGCAATAATAATAGTAATGAAAAAAGAACAAGAAAAAAGAAGAAGAAAAATAAAATAGAAGTAAGAATGGCAACCTAGCTTTACCAACTCAAGCCTCTACACTTCAATATAAATAACATGCGTCTCTCAATAACTCTTTTCTCAAACGCATCGCTCATTAACTAACTAAACCCTATCAAACAAATCTCTTACACCTGAAAGCAATAATAATTAGCGTTAAAGAAATATTATTTAAAACACTGAAATTAAAAATATATTACAAACAAATTACAGCAAAAAACATGTCATCAAATTTTCATTAATCCATATACTCATATTGAAATTTATGAACTATATACAACCATATTAAAAATATAATCATAGCATTTTCTAAATGTCTCAGTATGAAAACAAAAAGACAAAAAATAATAAGCGATTAAAATTATGTGAGTCTTTCTCCTACACTAAAATTAACTATCAATTAATTAAATTGTTATCCTACAGCAAAGAAAATAAGAATTAAAATAAGAATACTATAAGAACATATTCTAGATTTAACTGCTTAAGCCCTGCATTTTACTAGTTCAATATCGACAGCATGCGTCTCTATTCCTAAAAATAAAAAAACAGCAACACCGCAAGAATAAATCGTCTACTACTACAACAACAACAACATAAATCAAACTCCTACAACAACAACATTAGCTAACCATTAAATTAAATAACCTATATTAGTAATAACCTATGAGGCTACAAACCAAAGTTCACTTGAAATGTTCATTTGGTGTCTATATAACAAGAAAAAAAAAAAATCTACGCCCGAAAAGAAATAAAATAATACCCAAGCATATTCCTAAAGCGAAAGCATAAACATTCTACATCTTCGCCAAAATATTACTTCATATGTATAAAAAGAAATCCCTACATTTGTTGTATTAACTCTTCTCGCAGGAGCATCAAATGCTTATTCTAACAGAAGCTATACAATGAAGAAAAAGAATAAGTGGAGCATCCTAGGTTTACCTACTCAATCCTCTCCTCTACACTTCAATATCATTAACAAGCGTCTCTATTCCTAAAAATAAAACAAGACAGCAAGAATAAATCGTATACAAAACAACATAAGCCAAACTCCTACAAGAACAAGAACAAAATAAACAAAAGAATTTTAATTCGTGCATGATCACTGTCTCTGTCAGTCTGTCCGTCTATATATATGCATGTTTGTATGTCCGTCTATATGTATGTATGTTTGTATGTCTGTTCGTCTTCCCACCCTACACTTTCCCATTCCCTCTTCCCTCCAACCACTTTTGCCATCAAGCTGATCTCCTAGCTAACTATGACACTGGATTTATGAACAATTCAATTTGTGTATGTTCACTGTCCATCTGTCTATTCGACCGTTCGTCTGTCCGTCTATATGTATGTCCGTCTGTCTATCAGACCATGAGAAATATTTTGTAAACAGAAAGTACCGAAATTGTCAACTCCAATTCCGAGATTGAAATAATTGTATTAATATAGTATGTACATTCAATTAGTGTGATCGCGAGGCAATCGAACACTTGAAATACCCATAACTCATTTACTAAATCTACAACAACCACACAGCAAAATGACGAAAAGCAATCAAATGAGAGTAATAAAAAATATTTTCCAACAACAACGCTACGCATATTCAGAACAACAACATGATACACAAGCGGGCAGAGAACAAGGCAGAGAGGCACACCACACTCGCAACAGTCAGCACGCCGAGCTATGTATGTCTGTCTGTCGGTGTATATGTATGTCTGTCTGTCGGTGTATATGTATATATGTCTGTCGGTATATATGTATGTATGTCAGTCTGTCTGTCGGTGTATATGTATGTCTGTCTGTCGGTGTATATGTATGTATGTCTGTCGGTATATATGTATGTATGTCCGTCTGTCTGTTTTGTCACGCCCCAATATGTCACACCTACATCTGCCTCTTCCCACTTCCGACCACACCCACTTTTCACACGCCCACTTACCACCACGCCCCTTTCTTCTACGCCCACTTCCTCCCACCCACTTTTTGCCACAATGATCCATACCACACATGCCCCTGAATTAACCAATCGCAATAGTGATGCTGGCATCATGATTACAAGTGTGACATGGCCCGCTCGAAGCAGCGCTTCAGTCTACAGGCAGAAGCTATCTCCTTCTCGCTCACTCTCACATATCCATAGCACCGCACGAGCAGCGCAGTCGCTACCATAGCACCACACGCAGCGCAGTCGCTACCATA
This sequence comes from Myopa tessellatipennis, assembly GCA_943737955.2. Classification (NCBI taxonomy): domain Eukaryota; kingdom Metazoa; phylum Arthropoda; class Insecta; order Diptera; family Conopidae; genus Myopa; species Myopa tessellatipennis. The sequence continues at coordinate 49,791,281 of OX031316.1, read as the reverse complement.
CATAGCGCACCACACGCAGCGCAGTCGCTACGTTGGCCCAGAAGGTACATATACACACTACTCCTACAATACGTGAAAAAATATTATATAGCAGATTCACGACGAAGGGAACCAGCCAGTGACAGAAACGAATCGTGAATAAATATCATGTCACTGGTAAAGTGACCTTAGCCTATTAGCCCCAATTTTTTTTTCGTTTTTTTCAGTAATTAATAATAATTTCATTTACTTTTAAACTGTATATAAATATTTTTAATAATGGATTCCTATAAGTAACTAATGCAGATTATGTAAAAAAAGGTTAAAATAATCACAACCAGAAAGAGTGTTCGGCCTGTCCGAAGTTCATATACCCTACACACTTTTACTTAAAAATTAGGCGCGGCAATTGTCTAATTTTTTTCCTTTTCAATCTCAAATATCCTGTGATGACAGAGAATATTCCTGCCAAATTTGATGAAAATCTCTCAATTCGTTTTCCTGTAATCGAGTTTTATTTAATTAGTGGGCGGACCACGCCCATTTTTGGTGATCTGTTTTGGTCAGAGACAGTGGACTTGTGGACAAAATTTCAAACGCAAATTCGTTCTACAAGCTGAGAAATTGAGCTATAAGCATGGATTAATTTATATTTACTATAAAAATTAGGCGTGGCAATGGTCCGATTTTGCCCATTTTCAACACCGATGAGTTTCTAATGATACACAATATTCGTGCCAAGTTTGATGAAGATATCTCTATTTCTTGTAATCGTGATTTCCACAGACAGACAGACAGACAAACAGACAGACGGACGGTCATGGCTAAATCGACTCAGGAGGTCACGCTGATCAACAATATATATACTTTTCTATACCTGTCACGCCTCCTTTAATGCGTTACAAACGGAAGCAGTAAGTCAATATACCCTATTCACTTCGTGTGTAGGGTATAAAAACGTTGCTACGTTGTTTTCTTTAAAAGATACGTAAATAATATGTAATAATTTACATAAATTTAAATGGGCCGTTTCATTACCTTTAATTTGGTATATGGCACTTCATTATACACCATCAATTTTAACACACGTTCCTAAAAGACGTACCAAAAAATTTGTCTAAAAATACTATTTTACTGCGTAGCCGGCGCATAGTGGGCTGATTTTTGCAGAAGGCGGCCAAAAATCTATAACTTTTGAAAGCGTGGGAATATTTCAACGAGGTTTTTTGTTAAATAGATCAAACTTTTAGCTTTCAGCTGACGCAAATGCTTAAATGAGCGTAAATGCTTTCAATCCAACGAAATTTTTGCATATAAAATAATTATAGATATATTTAATTTGAAGAACACTTTATTTAAAAACTTTCATTAAATGAAATTATCTCAAAATTTTTTTTTTTTACCTCGGCTGAATTCCGGATTATTTTAATTGCTTCCTTTGATGGCAAAAACTCGTTCTTAATGAAAACTATCTCATCATATTTTGGAAAAACGTTGCACTTTTTCTCATTAGTGTGCTTGCCTAGTTGTTGATGAAAAAATTAGTCCTTTATGGTTTCTTGAGAAATCGTTTCATTGATAATGCCAAGTTTACGCCTTCGGGGATCGCTCAGAGCATTCCTCAAGGGGCTTAGCAGGACGTCCCTTTTGGCTGGTGGTATTTTCAATCAATTTTCTTCTTCAAACACAAGTTTATTTTCGAACCAAGTGTGGAAACATTGAATGAACCTATTTGTACCCATTCAAATACTCTCCCAGAATTCAATTTCTAGTCATAAAGTTAACGATCATAAAATTAATTTCAGTACATATCTACATATACATATTCGGTTCTCCTGTGATCGTGATTTCAACAGACAGACAGACCGACGGACGTACATGGCTAAATCGACTCAGGAGGTCACGCTGATCAAGAATATATATACCCTTCTATATCTATCGTCTCTATTTCTATGCGTTACACATTTCGTTACAAAGTGAATATACCCTTACCTTAAGGTGTAGGGTATAATAATGAAATATAGGAATGCTAATTAAGATATGTAGATATTTTTATTTGCTCAAGTGTTAAATTTTATTTGAAAACAGATAATTCCTGTGGGTGTCTCGCATGCGGAATGATTCTGCGCTGGAATTGTTGTATTCAATATGTGCAATACGACGCAAAGGTTCAACATCGTCTCGCCACAATCCACGTTGAATCATTTCGTCATTTTCGTCGTGAATATCCACGTATTCTTTTGTGCAGCACGCATTGTCATTTAGCTTTATAAAGTTGTGCACTATAGCTGCAACTTTTACAACGCGCTCTACATTAGTTGGAGACATAACCAAGGTATTTTGAAGAATTCAACAGTGCTTAGTAGAACATGAGCACGACCCAAGGTTTATAGAATAAACCTTTCTTTTTTTTCTATAAACCTTGAGCACGACCTATCTAACGCGCCATTGGCGATTTAGAAAATGAAACTCGAGCGTCGTGGGAGATTTTATTGTAAAGTTTTTGGAAAGTCTATCGAACGCCTATCAAAGCTCGACCGACCTAACGCGCCATTGTGGTTTCGGCTTTATACTCTAAAAAATCTAAGATTTTCTTATATTTTGCTCTTTTCTTTAAAAAAATATATTAAAACCAGAAAGAGTGTTAACTTCGGCCTGGCCGATGTTCATATACCCTACACACGTTTACTTACAAATTAGGCTTGGCAATGGTCTAATTTTTTTCCTTTTCAATCTCAAATAGCTTGTGATGACAGAGAATATTCGTGCCAAATTTGATGAAGATATCTCTATTCGTTCTACTGTAATCGAATTTTATTTAATGAGTGGGCGGACCACACCCATTTTTGGTAGTCTGTTTTGGTCAGAGACAGTGGACTTCTGGACGAAATTTCAACCGCAAATTCGTTCTACAAGCTGAGAAATTGAGCTATAAGCATGGATTCATTTATATTCACTATGAAAAGTAGGCGTGGCAATGGTCCGATTTTGCCCATTTTCAATACCGATGTTTCCAATGATAGACAATATTCGTGCCAAGTTTGATGAAGATATCTCTATTAGTTCTCTTGTAATCGTAATTTCCACAGACAGACAGACGGACGGACATGGCTAAATACACTCAGGAGGTCACGCTGATCAAGAATATATATACTTTTCTATACCTGTCACGTTTCCTTAACGCGTTACAAACGGAAGCAGTAAGTGAATATACCCTCATCACTTCGTGTGCAGGGTATAAAAACGGTTGCACATAGGGTCATTATCTGCCTTCAAATGCTAATATAGCAAGGTTTTACGTAAAAAAGAACCAGAACATAATATCAATAAAAATTATCAAGATATATATACCTAAAGTTTGAAAATGTGCAATGAAATCAGCAAATTTTAACAAACGACGGAAAAGTGATTTTGACACTACTCTGTTTTAAGTGAAAACATTAAAATAGAGACATAATTTTTTGCCCCACCAGGTTCTCAAGTATCTACTTTCATAAGAAATAATCAATCTTAAAATCGGAGATAGTGAAAAAAAAGATTTTTGGCCGCCTTCTTAAAAAACCAGCTTACTGCGCGTCAGAGATAATGAGATAGGACACCAGAGATAATGAGATAGGACCAAAGAATATACAATATATAGAAGGCGCATCTCATACGAATTTTTGAACAGCAAAATTTGCTCCGTGGACGTAGCCGTACGTCCATGTTGCGCAACATTGAGTAGTTTTTTGTGTTGCTACGCATTCTCTCTATTTTCTTCTAATTGTTTGATAACTTCGCGGCAATTTCGTGCTATTTGCTTTTCATTGCCATTGCTTGCCAACATCACCGAACAGGCAAAAATAATTCAATGGGAAATTCCACGTAGTGTAATGTCATGTAATATATGTACATGTCTTTTGATTATGCGATTTTTGATAGTAGTGGAATAGTTTAGACATAGAAGTAAGATGGCATAGTCACGGGAAAAGCCTACAAAGACTTTGCAGTCTCATCATTAACTTATAACATCATCATTATTAGCAACAGATGACTTTAAAATAAGTTATCGATTTTCAGATTCTAACTTTCTGAAAACAATTTGTCTAGTTTCCAAAACAAAATGAAATATTCCAAGAGTACCAACATACTAAAAGTATATCCCAATATTTGAAGATATTAGATATTAGTCTTCATCAACAATCTCGAACAAGGTTCGGAAATTTTGAACAAATTCGCAATATTGATAATATATTCTAATATAAAAGCAATTGTTTACCAAATGTATTCAATGTTTGGCACAACATATTTGACCGAAAAAGCTTTCTCTGATCTGAAAACAAAGACTACAAGACTGGTGGTAGTGAAATCAAGCTTGGGTGTAATAGATTACAAAAAGAAAACGCATGCACTTTTGACAACTCGGGTGTTTGTTTACAAAATTCAGAAATATATTTTGAGAGAGGAATGCAACTCATGTTCTTCTTCATAATAATAAGCCAGAAATATTATTTTTTAAATACGTAAAAAGACAGTTTTAAAAACAACCATGCTTCTAGAAATAAGTCTTTTTTAAAGTCTTATTTGTAAAGATAAATGGATTATCTGTCATTTATGTAAAATAATATTTTGTCGAAAACCGTTCCGTATTAGAGAAAAATGAAAATGAACATTTTTTTAACTATTTTTTTCCATTCATTAATTTTTTTCTAAGTATAATGTACAATTAAGCCATATAATTATGACAATAATAAGAAAGTAGAGGCTTTTAGCTTTCGACACTTTTTTTCATCGCGATCAGTCCAGGATCTTAGGAAAAAAGGTCTTTCTTCTTCGTCTTCTTCTCCCTTATAACATGAATGAAGACATAATAATTTACATTGTTAAAATTAGCCAAATGATTTTAGTGCTTCATTCAATTATAGCAGTTCTATTTTTATATTATATTTCATGCGCAGGTTCAATGTTTCATATTAGATATTTTATTAAAAACTAAAGAAATAGAAAATATTTCTGTGTGGCCACATATTCGGCGTTTGTGTGGAATTTCTGGTTGTTTCTGAAATTTAATTAGAAGGAGTGCCGAAGTGAAGAGAAATGCTCGGTCCGGCCAAAGCTCAGTAAATACAACGAGTATGTATCATAAAGAGATTACAAAGGCGAATTCAAGGCAGAGGAATTTTGATTTGGAGTTCCGACGATTAGGGACATACCGATTGGTTGGACTCGAACTGCGTTTGATAATGTTTGATGCTTATAAGGTTGTTGAATTCTGTATGACTACGTATGTGAATATGCGTAAGAAGAGTTAATCGATCGAGCCAATCACGGCCAAACCAGAAGGGCACCCGGACTTTGCGGTCGTCGAGGGACAACTGTACAAACATGGCCCCCGTGATGACGTCGGAGGTGAAGCGACCTCCTGGAAGTTGTGCATGCCTAGCGATCTTCGGGCCCAAATTTTACGGGAGAACCACGACGACCCGTGCGCCGGCCACCACGGGATCCGGAAAACTATTCTCCGAATTGCGCAACGCTACTACTGGCCGGGTCTCACCCGGGACGTGAAGAGGTATGTAAGGAGCTGCGACTCCTGCCAACGGTACAAATCCTCCCAAGAGCAGAAGGCCGGATACATGCTCACCCAGATAAGCGACGAGCCCTGGGCGATCATCTGTGCCGATTTCATCGGCCCACTTCCACGTTCGACGCACGGCAACACAGTAGCCCTGGTAATCTTTGATAAGTTTTCAAAATGGACGGAGATTGTCCCGATGCACAAAGCAACTACGACGGGATTAATGAAGGCCTTCCTGAGCGGATCTTCTGTCGGTATGGAGTTCCACAGGTAATTGTATCAGACAACGGACCCCAATTCAGCAGTAGAATCTTCCGCAGGCATCTACAAGAACTGGGAGTGCGACACCAATTCACTGCGCCATACACACCGCAAGAAAACCCGGCAGAACGAGCGAATCGAAATGTCAAAAGGATCATCTCGCAGACTTGTGGCAGGGAACAACAAACGTGGGACGCGCTGTTACCAGAGATCGTGCTGGCGATCAACACGGCCGTCTCGGAGAGCACAGGTTACAGCCCCGCTTTCTTGACGCAGGGAAGGGAGCCGAGACTACCAAAGAGCTTCTACGAAGAGACAACGCTGGGGACTGGCAAGGAAGAAACGACGCCGGAGCAGGCTGCAAGCAGACTCAGACAAACGTGGGAACTGGTACGCAGGAACTTAAAGCAGGCAGCACAGGATCAGGCACACCATTACAATTTACGTAGGAGGGACTGGGCACCACAAATCGGGCACTTGGTCTTGACTAAGACCCACCAGCTGTCAAAGGCAATTGACAAATTCAACGCCAAACTAGCCCCTAAATTCGAGGGACCGTTCCGAGTTCTCGGGTTCGCCTCACCAGTAATCGTTCAGGTGACACCCGTGGGTGGTGGACGTAGCCGTACCGCTCATGTCAGCGAGCTAAAGCCCTATCACGTAAGGGAGGGAACCGAGGCCCGAAGCCCGGTCCCGGTGAACACCACCCCGGACGTGTAGACCCAATGCCATAACCCAACTCGACACCCAGGAGATTTCATGACCAAACTTCCGAGGACATCTTAAGGCCACTAACTGGACCAACCCAACCTAACCACTTTTTCCTTTCGCCCACAGATTACAAATCCCAGAAGTCCGCAGTTACCAAGATAATGGCGAAAACCTTCCACGAAGAACTAGACGAGCTGGTCAAGCTGGTCGATGATCCATGTCACGACCCCCAGGTTACGGCGGACCAAGTTGCGGCCGACCCCACCAAGCAGGGCTCGACGAGAAACCCCTTTGGGCTCATACTGACGTACCCTGAGGAAGCCGGTGGCGTAACGATACAGATGTGCGACTACGAGAGACTAGCTTACGGCCAGTGGCTGAATGACGCCCTCGTGGAGTTCACCATACGCTGGACCACCGCTCAGGCTACGCCCCAAGGTGGCCAGCCGCGGCACTACACATTCAGCCCGTTATTCTTTGAGCGACTCGCTCGAGGCACCACAGCCGAGGAACGACATCATGGAGTCCGTCGTTGGACCAAACGGATCGACCTAGCCAGCATGGAATCCATCGTGTTCCCCATTAACCAGAACCACCACTGGTGGTTGATGGTGGCCTGCTGGCCCACGATGTCAGGGAAAACCCGTCCGATCGACGCGTTGGAACCGAACGTAGTGAACCAGCCGCTCCTCTTGCAGTTGGACTCGCTCACACACGGGCCGCATGAAGACGTCGCTGCGATCTTGAGGGACTACCTGTCCATCGAGTTGAAGACGAGACGACCCGACCTAGGACTGCCCACCTTTGGCGCCTATAACTTGCCGCTCTACGAAGTCCCTGTCCAGCAGCAGACGAATGGATACGACTGCGGGGTCTTCCTGGCGCACTTCCTTGAGGAATGGCTTACCCGTCCGGCCGACGTCGGTGGGTTACCTTTGGCCTGGAAGCCACGGCCTCTGTGCCCCACACAGAAGAGGCAGACGATGGCCCAAACCATCCAGGATCTGGCGGGAAAACAAAGAAGCTACGGGCCCGTGGTATTCCCGATACTCACCTTTGGAGCCCCGACCGTGGGATCTAAACCAGACAGAAAGAGCCGGCCACCCATCGCGGAAGGAGCGCCGGGGGCCAAACGGCTTAAAACATCCGACAGGGATCCCCCCTCAATGACAAAGGACAACGACTCTCCCAAGCACGGAAATGCCACGCCCGTACTAGATAAGCTCCTAGAACTCGAGGCCCCACCCACCGATTTCTACGACTGGTGGCAGACGGCCCTAGACCTATGCAGTGATTGGCCGGAAGCAGCGAATAGCGAGGACTCGCCAGATCCGTGCGTCATAGGCCTCCTTCATCCCAGCGTAGCAGTGCTGGCTCTAGCAGACGACGAGGCAGTCGAGGACATAGAGGAACTGTTACCCCTATTTCCGGATATACCCCAGACATACTACGACCCCCTAAGTGGGTCGTACTACGACGACCTATGCAAGGAAGTGGAACAAGAGTTGCAGAGCAACATCCCTGTCATCAGCGAAGGTAACCAAGTTGGACTCCATCTCCCCACCACAGAACTCATCGTGCCCATGCCCGTCGGAGAGTTCACGCAGTTCCTAACTCTTGAGGAGTTCAACCAGGCCGCGGGACACCTATTTTCCGGGATTGGCATAATCGCCGTACAAGACCGCTATCAACGGCTCATGACAACGCCACCCACCGGCCGGCGACAGCACCGAATGCAATTCTCCCGGGAGGGATATCGAGTCACCCTAAACTCTCGTCCCCAAACACTCGCCATCTCCATTCGCCGCTTGCCCGAAGAAAGAGGGGGGTGTAAGGACTAAAAAAAATCCAGTCCTTACTACACCGGTGCAACCCTGCAAGATCGGAGTTGTGACGACGCAGCCCTGGACCTCTGTCGCCACCGGCAGAAGCGCATGGGAAGGACGAGAGAACACAAGAGAGTTGCCGTGGGCGCAGAATTGCGTGTCCTACTGGACACGGTCCAATAGAGCAGCCTCGCACCACAACTAAGCCTGCCATAGCCGTTTCACACTACCCCCCTTTCCCTTTAGTCATTAAGTTTTGTATTTCGAAGAAGAATAAACGGCACATTAGTCTGATAAAACAACAAAAAGGCGTTCTAGATGGACACATTAAAGTTTGAGGTAGCGGCAACTCTGGCGACGGCTGTACCAGAGCCTGGAAAAGTCCCGCAAACCTTGAATAAAAGGCTGCCGAATAGAAGAATCCTTCTTCAGTTTTGTGATTAAGGTCAAACCAGTGAAAGTGAACAGTTAGAAGTGCAAAGTAAAACAGACGAAACAAAGAAAGAACTACTAATTCGAAGTCACCAGCATAGCGACAGAGATTAAAATCCGTCTACGGGTACGACAGCGGGGAACAACAACAACAGCGCAGCCATCAGTGAGCTACAGGTAAGCGTTATTTTGGAAGAGGGTTTTTCTTGCGGATTTTAGATTTGGGTCACAGGGTGAGTAGCGTGCACATTCGATCGACATCGTCGTGATCCGGTTATTCAAGTGGTTACTTCGCGAAAGTTTCACCAATCGTCGATTTATACTAAAATTCGTGGTATCTTGTAAACTACGAAAAGTTTTACAATCTTCGATTTCGAGTCAACGCAGTGCTAAGCCCGAACGCTTTTAAGGCTGACGGCTACGCATTCGTGCACATTCGATCGAAAACGTCGTGATCCGGATATTCAAGTGGTTACTTCGCGGAAGTTTCACCAATCGTCGATTTATACTAAAATTCGTGGTATCTTGTAAACTACGAAAAGTTTTACAATCTTCGATTTCGAGTCAACGCAGTGCTAAGCCCGAACGCTTTTAAGGCTGACGGCTACGCATTCGTGCACATTCGATCGAAAACGTCGTGATCCGGTTATTCCAGTGGTTACTTCGCGGAAGTTTCACCAATCGTCGATTTATACTAAAATTCGTGGTATCTTGTAAACTACGAAAAGTTTTACAATCTTCGATTTCGAGTCAACGCAGTGCTAAGCCCGAACGCTTTTAAGGCTGACGGCTACGCATTCGTGCACATTCGATCGAAAACGTCGTGATCCGGTGTTGCGGGTGCCTGAAAGGAAAAGAAAACAAACCTTAAAAAAATTATCTGTCAGAGGAATTAATTTAGATGTGTTCCTTCTGACACCAACGTTGGTTTGACCCGACATTGCCAGACACGAATATCCGCGCACTTTCGCGTGGTGGGAAAAGTGGCGGAGTGCGGATCGAACAGGTTCGAGTTTGGCTGTGGTAGATGTGGAGAGGTTAGCGGGGACACGAACCGTAGTTGGGTGGATGGTAGACGAGTGCACTCACATCGACAATAAGGAAGTAAGAAAACAGTAATGAGTCCAATGAGAAAGGCAGTTACAAGAAACCAAAAAAATTGAGTCGAATTCGGTGAAGGTTACCGATCAGCGACCTCTGGGTAGTAAGGTCATTGCTAATCGGACAGTAGACTGTGGCGGGTGGAAATAATTTAAAAAGTGAAAGTAACATATATAGTATGTAGTGCAAGATTTAATAAAGAATTAATATATATAAAGAAAACAAGAGGCAAAGATATAGATATAAAGGAAACGAATAGAAAAAAGGTAAATCATTTGTTTAAAATCATATAGAATAGAAATTTGTAGATGAGTAAAGTAGTGCAAAGTAAAGTTAGTTGCAAAATTAGGCTGATAATCCTTAAAATGTAAAATCCCACAGGGAAGGAAAGAGAGGAGGAAATAAAGGAAGACACAATTACTTAAGGCTGTAAGTAGGAAGGAAGGCGTGATCAAATGGTGTTCATCTCGTTTTTTTTTATGCAGTGTGGCTATAGAAGGAGTCAAAGATCGAAGGAAAAGACCGTGGCGCTGGGAACCGCGCCACCAAGATAAGTTTGTAATCATCTTTACAAAAAAAAAAAAAACAAAAATTATGTATTCGAAGCCACAAGCCGATTTCGTTTTGTTTAAATAAACTGGTGATCACGTATTAGAGTAGATCAGTACATACGAGTTTTCTTTACGTACATAAAATCCGTTTCCTCTAAAACACCCTAAATCATCCGTTAATATACCTATATACATATATAGATCATGTACATGCCACTGCTCTACTTACAATAACAGTTACATTTACATACATTGCAAAAATAAAACTTCCTTATATATAATGAAGAAAAGGATGAAATAAAGTACATACAAAGTTTTCCCGCCAAACTGTCAGTACATAGATTCATACGTTTCGAGGCATATATACATAAATATACTGATTCCACGAACTCCTACCTGAAGTAAAGAAATCGGAAGTCGTACATAAGCAGCAAGCAAAGCTGAAACGCAACGATTATCACCCGAAATATATGCGAAGAATAGAGAACATTTTCTTTATTAATTCTATTTTATTATAATACCTTTTACATGTTGTTGTACCCTTTTTTTTTATTTTCATAGTTTTATTAAGTGTTACATGTATATAGGGTGCAAATTTTCTAAAATTAAGAGTACATATATATATGTGTGTAAGTACACCTAGCTTCCGTTTTTTTTTATGTATATAGCACAGCAATTGGCAACCGACAAAGCCGGCAGGTGATTGATATAGTCCATTTTTTTTTGTTGTCCTTGTGGTGGTAGTGCCAGGCCATCCCGGTGAGCTCTTCGGGTGGGTGCACTAGGAACAACGACTGGTAGTAAAGTCCCGTATGTACTTGAGTTGTGCAAATTGATGTGCATTAACATAAATAGAAGAGAAGAATTTTGTAATTTCTGGAAGATTAAAAATAATTTCGTGTTTTAACTAGTTTTTTTTAGGTATTATGTTTTGTTTTAAGTGAAATATTGTCGTAAGCATATGTACGCCAAAAGGCCAAATAAAGTATCTGTATTAAATAAGAAATAATATGAATATGCATTGAGTTATATTTTTGACGGTGGAATAACGACGCAGGGGCGAAGCAATAGGGATGGCGAGGAGATATTCACCTTGAAGGTGAAGTGAATACGTGTGTTTCTTTTCATTTTTTTTTGTAGTTGAGATTCTCATCATTTAGCCGATAAATGATTTTTTTTTTTGTTGTTACTTACCACGGCCGGATGCGAAGGGTTGAGAACCACGCCCACTACACGAAAACATAAGAAAAAAAGCTTGAGCTAGCTGCCGTGCACCACATCCGGACAGGTCGAAGAAGAGGTTTCGTAACAATAAATGGCGCCCAATTTTTAAAAAGTGAGGCTCGGCGATTCTTCCTCACCCAAATCTCCAATGCTTGATGACTTTGATGGGCTTATAGCGACTTCAAATTGCACAAGAAGCGGGAACGTGGCGATGAGGAATCGCAGCAAAAAGTGTAGTTTTTTTTTTTACGCGGTTTTTTCTCAGCAGAGTCTCCAAAACATGACGGCTTGAACTGGCAATGCAGCCAAGCTCAATTGCGCATGCGGAGGAGGCACTGCTGACAAGCAACCGCAGGCCAAAGAAGTGTTGGTTATTCATGAGTTTTTTTTTGATGAAATTAATTTAGAATGAAGCCATAACAATTATGGCGTCCAAGTGAAAGCGAGCTTTGCGGTTTCTCCTCCGCATGGTTTCCCGAATAGGTTGACTTAGACTGGCAAGACGAGCCAAAGCTGATTGCACCGACAAGGGGAACACTGCGGATGAGCAACCGCAGACCAAAAACAAAGTCGTCTTGTTTCGTTTGTTTTAGTAAAAAGGTTAAGGCCCAGGCGATTCCATCTTCGCAGCTTTTCTGAAAACCGGTGGCTTGAAATGGAGACATAAGCCAAGTTCAATTGCACCGGGTAAAAGAAGCACTGCGAATAGGCAAACACAAACACAAACATTAGTATGTATTTAACTTGATGAGAGATAAATAAATAAAACTACTGTATAAAAAAACAGCTCCTAAAATAGACGAACGAGACTACTATGATAACACACTATACAGTACAACGTAACGTATACGATTCACACGAAAAATTTAAAATCAAGAGGTGAAAGACATTCCATTAGGTAAAAGAAAAAAAAAAACATAACTCTTATTCGCTCCTAGTCGTGAAATTCCACCGTCGTATTTTTCATAAAAAAATTAATAATTTTGAATTTGCTTTAATCTAGTTTCGAGAATTTTATATGAATTTCGTTTTTGTTTGTTTTTAGCGATCATCGTGAAATAATTGTCCAATCGTACAATCGATTAAAGTTTTGTTTAGTTTTGCTCACCTTCCTTAAAGTTGTCCTTACTAACGATTATTTTCTAACTTCTTCATTTATTAATAAGTTTTTTTTATAAAATTTCTATTACAAATTCAACCCAAAAAGAAGTTTTTTATTACTTATTACTTTACTGTATCGTTTATCGTTATTACTTATTATAGTTTTTTTGTTAGTATTGGTATTTAATTGCTAACAGTATTTAAGTTTTTATCAGTTTAATCTACCTTATTCAGTAATACCAAGGTGTTCTCAATTCCGACTTGAATTACGCATTTGAAAGAAGTAATTGGTGGCAAACATTCGAACGCCAATCCATATAAAGGTCTCGGAATATACTTATATTTTCTAGTTTGGCTTGCTTGGTCACTAACTACGTGTTATACCAGGCAATGTCAAAGCGAGATACTCGTTTGAGTTACACAAAACGACGTGGAGGACAGTGTGATCCGTATAGGGTGTCACCCAAAAATAAGTTAACTATGTACCATACGCCGAGAAAGCAGACAGATATGCCAACAGAGGTGGAAGAGGCAGAGCGGCAGAAGGGCGCATCGTTTATAGATTTGTCAAAAACCATAATAACGTCCAATTCGCACAGTGCTCAAACAGCAACTTCAACGCAGCCAGGGACGGTTACTGGCGCGATACCAAAAAACTTAGTTCAGCGATCTCCTCCTGCAGATCTGCCTCGTCAACCTTCAACGATCCTACCACCGTTAAGCTACGAACTACCGATAGCCACAAACATATTTGATGATGAAGCCGATAAGGTGAACAGACTAGTCACCCATGCTTGTTCCGATTTGAAATCACGATTAGACGAATCCATTAGGGAACAAATACAGAAAGGGATCCAAGAGGGTATGTCATTTATGATGCAAAAGATGGAATCCATGCTCGTGCAAACGAATGGACGACCAGTCCCGACAGATCCCGCGTATAGGCCCTCTTCCAACCAGAGAGTCGCTAACCACAATCAAGGTTTTCCTAAAAATAGAAATCGTCAAAACAACAGATATAGAGTAGATAATATAGGTGCTCAAAGCGTAGTAGAACCACAAAGAAATAGGCCGTGCATTGCGAATCCTCCGCCGGCTTACGCTCAATCCGCCTCGCGTACCTACGCTACATCTCCACAGCTCACGAACTCGGATGAATCTCGAAGTGTCCGAACAGAATACCGCAGCTCGACTGTCAAACTCGACACATGGGGGCTCAACTTCAACGGACGTCCACAAGAAATGTCCGTGGAAGATTTCATCTTTAGGGTCGAATATCTGCAGGCCCAGTATGACTGTCCATGGCCAGAAATTTTGAGGGGGTTTCAGTGTTTTCTTTCTTCGGAGGCTAAGGACTGGTACTGGCTACATGTTAAAACCCACATAGTTCCAGATTGGCCAACCTTGCGGTACGCTCTCTTGCGACAATACCGCGTAAATCGGTCGGATGTCGAAGTAATGCGCGAGATTACCGAACGGAAACAGTTCCCAAATGAATCCATCGACGCGTTCTTCCAGGCTATCTGTAAATTGAGAGCAAAGTTAGTAAATCCAATCACAGACGCCGAAATGGTGAAAATAATAAAAAGGAATTTAAGAGAATCCCTATATCAACTGATATACCCGATACCGATTTTCTCCGTGGAACGATTGCGTGACGAATGCCATGAAGCAGAAAGCAGCACCGGGTGGCGTGACAGTCGCAAGGCTCAGCGGCCGATGGCACAGTTCGCGAAACGTGTCCATGAACTAGAATGGGATCCCACGATGGACAGAGCTTTGAGCAATCCAGAAAAAGAGATGATAGAGGAAGCCCGACATGTAGTAAACACACATACTCAACAGCAACGGCCAGCGATGGAACGGAAACTGATCTGTTGAAACTGTCGAAACACAGGCCATGTATACATGGATTGCGAATCATCGCAACAACATGTATTTTGTTTCAAATGCGGATTGGCAAACACGATAACACCCAAATGTCCGAGTTGTAATCCGGAAAACGCGAAGAGGAACGTGGCAGCAGCGGGGGAGCCATGCTCCAAGATGAATCCCGCGAGGGCTATCGAACAGCGGCCCAATCAGCCACAATAGAAGAGTCAAGTGCAAAAGAACCGAAAAAAACTGAAAAAATTCATATATTAGTAAAAACTCAATTTAGTCATAAAGTTAACAACAAAAATTTGAAAATTATCAAACCACTTGAAGAGAGGATGGTCGAATATAATGAAGTTCGAAATCGTCTATTTGGAACAAAGCAATCAGCAAAAGAACAAGTGATGACCAAGACAGTCAAGAAAGCGCGCGATCGATACGAGAATCGTAAACAGATTCGCAAACAGGTAATCGAATCCGTGAAAGCAGCTAATCGCAACGATCCTCGATGCTTCGCTGATATTCAGATTGGAGACCGGGTAGTCACAGGTTTACTAGACACGGGAGCGTCGGTCAGCATTTTAGGGCGAGGGTGTAGAAAGTTAGTTGCCGATTTGGATATAGACATTTTGCCATACCACTCCAAGATCGCGACGGCCAGTGGTCACTCACATGACATAATCGGGAAAGTTAGGTTACCTGTAGAATACAAAGGAAAGAAAAAGGTTATTTTGTTTTATTTATGTCCATATTTAGAACAGAATATATATCTAGGCATTGATTTTTGGCGAGCGTTTGAGTTGGCCGTAGGGGTTCTAGGAGTGGCTGAGATTGGCGCGAAAGATGATGAAGACGTAGACCAACTAATCGAAAAGAGTCCAGCGGTAGAATCACATGAGCTGACGGTCGAGCAGCAAGCGCAATTAGACGAAGTGATTAAAGATTTCAGGACGTTTGAGCAGCACGGTTTGGGACGTACGGGGCTAGAGAGACATAACATTCAGTTGGTTGAAGGATCAGTGCCAATAAAAGAGCGGCACTATCCCATGTCTCCCGCGGTTCAAAACATAGTGTATGAAGAGGTAGATAAGATGTTGGAGATGGGGGTGATTGAGCCGAGTCAAAGTCCCTGGAGTAACCGAATAACTGTTGTTAGAAGACCTGACAAAAATAGATTTTGTTTAGATGCCAGGAAGTTAAATGAGGTTACCGTCAAAGATGCGTATCCTCTACAAAACATAGAAGGGATTTTGAGTCGGCTCGATTACACCTATTTTATCAGCAGCGTCGACTTGAAATATGCCTTCTGGCAAATCGAGCTGGACGAAGAATCCAAATCTTGCACAGCGTTTACTGTCGCCGGGCGACCACTTTATCAGTTTGTTGTAATGCCTTTTGGTTTGTGTAACGCTGCTCAACGTCTCTGTCGATTAATGGACAAGGTGATCCCATCAGACCTAAGGTCACATGTCTTTGTATACTTAGATGACCTCCTCATTGTCGCACCAGATTTTGTCACGCACGTGCGCGTATTGAAAGAAGTTGCTGAGTGCCTGAAAAACGCCAATTTAACAATAGGGTTAAAGAAGTCAAAGTTCTGCTTTAAGGAACTCAAGTACCTTGGTTTCATCGTAGGTGGAGGCTCGCTGAGAACGGATCCTCAAAAGATTGAAGCAATTCAGCAGATACCAGTGCCTCGTTCAGTGAGACAAGTACGAAGTTTCCTAGGCACCGCCGGCTGGTATAGACGCTTCATAAATAATTTCGCAGCGATCGCCCCGCCCTTGACAGACGCGTTAAAAAAGGAGAAAAAATTTGCGATGACTCCGGAGGCGATAAAGGCTTTCGAGCAACTGAAACTGGCACTGACGACTGCTCCGGTACTGAAACACCCAGAGTTTTCGAAGCGTTTTTGGGTTCAATGCGATGCGTCCGATGTGGGCGTTGGCGCAGTCTTATACCAACTAGATGAAGATAAAAGCGAGAGACCCATAGCCTACTTTTCTCAAAAGTTGAACGGTCACCAACGAAACTATAGTGTAACGGAAAAGGAGTGTTTGGCGGCAGTTCTCGCGATAAAAAGGTTCCGGCCATATATAGAACTTATGCCTTTCACGGTGGTGACCGACCACGCTAGCTTAAAGTGACTTATGTCGCTTAAGGACCTAAACGGAAGATTGGCTAGGTGGTCTCTCCAACTCCAAGCGTATGATTTTGACATCCAACATAGAAAAGGGTCCGAAAATGTAGTGGCCGATACTCTGTCGAGGTCCATCGAAGAAATACAGTTAGATAACCAAGGAATCCTCGACTTCGAGACTACAGAGTTTGAATCGGAAGAATACCTGCAATTAATAGAAAACATTAAAAGCAATAAGGGAAAATTGCCTGATTTAAAAGTAGCAGACGGGTTGGTATTCAAGCGAACACATTTCGATCGAAGTCCAGATGATGTGGAGGAGTTTAAATGGAAGTTGTGGATCCCAGAGTCGTTGACCACAACGCTAATAGAGAAGGCACACGATCCAGCAACCGCTGCACATGGAGGAATTGCGAAGACGTTGCATCGATTGCGTCGTTTTTATTATTGGCCAAGGATGACGATACAGGTGAGAAACTATATTAATAGCTGTGCTGTCTGTAAGCAGTCCAAATCAGCCAATACGAACTTGAAACCCGGTATTGGACACGAGGTCGTTACAGTAAGGCCGTTCCAGAAAATTTACATCGATTTTATGGGTAAATATCCTCGTTCAAAGCGCGGAAATGCATATATTTTCAGTGTCGTAGATCATTTCACGAAATTTAAACTATTAAAAGCCATGCGAAAAGCCACTGCTGCTAACGTCGTTGAATTTCTCACGAATGAAGTGTTTTATAAATTTGGTGTTCCCGAGGTGATCCATAGTGACAATGGGAAACAGTTTATGTCACAAGAGTTCAAGAGAATGGCAGAAACTTTTCAAATTATCCATCTTAAGACGGCAGTGTATTCACCCCAATCAAATGCAGCTGAACGCGTGAATCAGTCGGTATTAGCAGCGATTCGATCTTATTTGGAACTTGACCATCGTGAATGGGATCTTTATCTACCCGAGATCGAATGTGCCATGCGAAGCGCAATTCATTCGGCTACTGGTGTAACTCCATTCTTCGCCTTGTTTGGGCAAAATATGTTTATGAACGGCGCAGACTATAAGTTAGCACGTAAACTCCACCTATTAAACGATCCCGACCTAATAGTTTTGGATAGAAAAAGTAAGTTAGAATTAGTGCGAGAAAATATAAAAAACCATCTGCACTCAGCATACGAGAGAAGTGCAGTCAGATACAATAGGCATGCTAGAGATGTTCGCTTTGTTCCAGGCCAAGAAGTATACAAAAGGAACTTCGTACTCAGTAGCTTTAAAGATAACATCAATGCTAAATTCTGTCCGAAATTTACCAAATGCCGCGTGAGAAAAGTTATTGGAAACAATATGTATGAACTGGAAAACTTGAAAGGGAAATCGTTAGATGTGTTCCACGCAAAAGATATTAAGCAATGAACTCACCAGTCAGTTGGGTGGATGGTAGAACAATACCGGTGACGCGACATTAAAAAAAATAGACTTATAAAATTTTCCCGTAGTTTTTTTTTATCAATGATTTTACCACTTTACCATGATTATCATTATTTCAGAAGTCAAGGCTGTGGTCAATATCCAGCTCTCCGACTAACCCTACTGTTTGATTTTTTTTTGTTACGCCAATCACTGGGGAAATCATCATCAGCGCGACAGACCTGCAAAAGTGTAAAAAGGTGCAAAAAGTAAAAATGTTTTTTTTTAAGAACGCCATGCTTCCCTGATGCTACCGTCCAACGAAAACATCCACAGTAAGGCCAAAGCATCGATTCGAGAATGTTCCGGCTATCTCAGGGCAGAGCACGAGACACCGACATGGTGGGCGATGGCCTACGTTGAGCGCCGCATAGAGGAACGTCACCCAGCACACTGTCTTTGTTGTGACCCGTTGAGTGCAGTCACCACAAGGCCAGAGTTTTGTTGCGGGTGCCTGAAAGGAAAAGAAAACAAACCTTAAAAAAATTATCTGTCAGAGGAATTAATTTAGATGTGTTCCTTCTGACACCAACGTTGGTTTGACCCGACATTGCCAGACACGAATATCCGCGCACTTTCGCGTGGTGGGAAAAGTGGCGGAGTGCGGATCGAACAGGTTCGAGTTTGGCTGTGGTAGATGTGGAGAGGTTAGCGGGGACACGAACCGTAGTTGGGTGGATGGTAGACGAGTGCACTCACATCGACAATAAGGAAGTAAGAAAACAGTAATGAGTCCAATGAGAAAGGCAGTTACAAGAAACCAAAAAAATTGAGTCGAATTCGGTGAAGGTTACCGATCAGCGACCTCTGGGTAGTAAGGTCATTGCTAATCGGACAGTAGACTGTGGCGGGTGGAAATAATTTAAAAAGTGAAAGTAACATATATAGTATGTAGTGCAAGATTTAATAAAGAATTAATATATATAAAGAAAACAAGAGGCAAAGATATAGATATAAAGGAAACGGATAGAAAAAAGGTAAATCATTTGTTTAAAATCATATAGAATAGAAATTTGTAGATGAGTAAAGTAGTGCAAAGTAAAGTTAGTTGCAAAATTAGGCTGATAATCCTTAAAATGTAAAATCCCACAGGGAAGGAAAGAGAGGAGGAAATAAAGGAAGACACAATTACTTAAGGCTGTAAGTAGGAAGGAAGGCGTGATCAAATGGTGTTCATCTCGTTTTTTTTTATGCAGTGTGGCTATAGAAGGAGTCAAAGATCGAAGGAAAAGACCGTGGCGCTGGGAACCGCGCCACCAAGATAAGTTTGAAATCATCTTTACAAAAAAAAAAAAAACAAAAATTATGTATTCGAAGCCACAAGCCGATTTCGTTTTGTTTAAATAAACTGGTGATCACGTATTAGAGTAGATCAGTACATACGAGTTTTCTTTACGTACATAAAATCCGTTTCCTCTAAAACACCCTAAATCATCCGTTAATATACCTATATACATATATAGATCATGTACATGCCACTGCTCTACTTACAATAACAGTTACATTTACATACATTGCAAAAATAAAACTTCCTTATATATAATGAAGAAAAGGATGAAATAAAGTACATACAAAGTTTTCCTGCCAAACTGTCAGTACATAGATTCATACGTTTCGAGGCATATATACATAAATATACTGATTCCACGAACTCCTACCTGAAGTAAAGAAATCGGAAGTCGTACATAAGCAGCAAGCAAAGCTGAAACGCAACGATTATCACCCGAAATATATGCGAAGAATAGAGAACATTTTCTTTATTAATTCTATTTTATTATAATACCTTTTACATGTTGTTGTACCCTTTTTTTTATTTTCATAGTTTTATTAAGTGTTACATGTATATAGGGTGCAAATTTTCTAAAATTAAGAGTACATATATATATGTGTGTAAGTACACCTAGCTTCCGTTTTTTTTTATGTATATAGCACAGCAATTGGCAACCGACAAAGCCGGCAGGTGATTGATATAGTCCATTTTTTTTTGTTGTCCTTGTGGTGGTAGTGCCAGGCCATCCCGGTGAGCTCTTCGGGTGGGTGCACTAGGAACAACGACTGGTAGTATAGTCCCGTATGTGCTTGAGTTGTGCAAATTGATGTGCATTAACATAAATAGAAGAGAAGAATTTTGTAATTTCTGGAAGATTAAAAATAATTTCGTGTTTTAACTAGTTTTTTTTAGGTATTATGTTTTGTTTTAAGTGAAATATTGTCGTAAGCATATGTACGCCAAAAGGCCAAATAAAGTATCTGTATTAAATAAGAAATAATATGAATATGCATTGAGTTATATTTTTGACGGTGGAATAACGACGCAGGGGCGAAGCAATAGGGATGGCGAGGAGATATTCACCTTGAAGGTGAAGTGAATACGTGTGTTTCTTTTCATTTTTTTTTGTAGTTGAGATTCTCATCATTTAGCCGATAAATGATTTTTTTTTGTTGTTACTTACCACGGCCGGATGCGAAGGGTTGAGAACCACGCCCACTACACGAAAACATAAGAAAAAAAGCTTGAGCTAGCTGCCGTGCACCACATCCGGACAGGTCGAAGAAGAGGTTTCGTAACACCGGTTATTCAAGTGGTTACTTCGCGAAATTTTCACCAATCGTCGATTTATACTAAAATTCGTGGTATCTTATAAACTACGAAAAATTTTACAATCTTCGATTTCGAGTCAACGCAGTGCTAAGCCCGAACGCTTTTAAGGCTGACGGCTACGCATTCGTGCACATTCGATCGAAAACGTCGTGATCCTGTTATTCAAGTGGTTACTTCGCGGAAGTTTCACCAATCGTCTATTTATACCAAAATTCGTGGTATCTTGTAAACTACGAGAAGTTCCTACCATCTTCGATTTCGAGTCAACTCAGGGCTTAGCCCGAACGCTTTTAAGGCTGACGGCTACGCATTCGGGCGCATTCGACACATTCGGGACTCCGAGAACCAGTTACCCTAATCGGTACGCCCATCCAACGGCTGAAAACACGCTGGCTGAGGGTTCGGGCGAGCCGAACTAACGCATCTTTGAGGCCAACGACCACGCCCGTGCCACCGCCAAAACTACGGCCCAATACCGGGACCCGGACCCCGACGCTGACGGACAAATCTCCTGCCGACGAGGCACCCCCACATCCGGACAGACACACACGAGGATAATATACTTTCACATATATATATAGACTAGAATAACATATTTTCAGTTACATTTATCTGTACAAATTCCCCTGAGCACCCAAATAAATTGAGCCGGAAACGGTTACGAACAAAACTTCGAGTCTTCTTTGTCGAGATAAAATTTTGTGTACGAACCCTGGCAACCGACTAGCTATCCCGGAAGAAAGGTTCGTCACATGGCTACCAATCCGGGTAGCTGGTATTTGTTTGGTCAACGTATTGAATGAATTGATATGCCGACTAAAATATATATACAATGCCTATACAAATTCTTCAACAGCACGCTATGTTCGGAACGTAGATCGTGCCAGCGCTTTACAAAGCTTAGACACTGAAACAGTAGCAGAACGAAGCTAGAAAAAGCAAAATTTCATTCAAAAGCCATAAAATGTAAAATTGAAAGCAAATCTGTTTGTTCGGCGGACGGACGGCTGTGCGTGTTTTGTTATTGTGAAAGAACAAAACGAAGACGAATCGTTCTTCTCTTGCACCGTTCTTCTCATTGCCCGCTGTGCGCAAAAAATTGATCGATTCTTTCTTTCACACTTTATCTGGCAACCGAGTGCTCAATCGATTAACTCTTCTTACGCATATTCACATACGTAGTCATACAGAATTCAACAACCTTATAAGCATCAAACATTATCAAACGCAGTTCGAGTCCAACCAATCGGTATGTCCCTAATCGTCGGAACTCGAAATCAAAATTCCTCTGCTTTGAATTCGCCTTTGTAATCTCTTCATGATACATGCTCGTTGTTATCTCTGACTTCAATCACGGAGACAAAATAACCGGTGCGGAAATATCGCGCATCTCTAGTTCCCTTTTGCCTTAAACACAATCAAGGACGCAAGACGCAAGATTCATTTTTAACTGTCAAAATTACACGGGCTCTTATGGAGATCGAGAAAAAAGTTTGCTTTCCATTTTGCTTCCCTGCTTAGCTGCGAAATTACGCATCTCGCATTCGAGCTAATTCTAATTTTGACGGATGCAAAAGCGTTCTTGTTCTTCTTATTTGTTTGTGTTTGTTTACATTTCATTGTTTTTTCTATTTCAGTTGCTGTAAAATTATCTGAGTGTTTTTCTGTTGCTTTTTTTATTATTATTCCGTATAATATATTATTGCAATGTATTTTAAATATATTTTAATATACATAAAAATAAAAAAACTTCGAATAAACTTCGAGAATTTTGGTTAGAATGAATCTATTGTTCTCTACAGTCAAATATTTGACATTTCATACTTCTGCTTCCCGAAAATGATTTGGTTTAAATCCGAGCCATTTCTTGCTTCGCTGCCTTGAATCTTGCGTCTTTGATTGTGTTTAAGGCATTTCTTTTTATACGTTTGCCTTGAGTGCGTTTTTCTGATGTAAATACATATACGTTTTTCATTCAGGTTCATTCGTTATTTTGCCTATGAACAAATACGAAACCTTTTGTTGCGTTTGTTTTTTGTCATATGTCATATTTCGCGATTTTGTGTGCTTTACTATGAGAAATTTTATAAGAACTATTGTTAATGTTTCAGAAGATAATGTTAATTTTCTTAATTTGATAATATTTTTAATTTTATGTGCTACTTTTGAATATATCTAAATATTTACATACTTGTATGTATAGCCCGCGTAAACCATTAATAAGTAAACTGAATGAATCGGTAAACAAAATCTTGAAAAAGTGTTTTTATTAATCAATAACAAGACCCAAAATATATTATTTGATTTGAGTTCAGTTGAACTTAATATTTATTAGCATCAAGTAAAGTGGGAAATTATAAAACTTGAAAAAGGGAAGTGAAATACATATAACACTATTTCATAAGGATATCTAAAACAAATTGAGGTCCACACTCCGACGGTAGACCATGGCAAACTTGGCTACAAGTGTTGTTGTTTTGGATCGTGGTAATAACACAACATGTACTATCAATCTACACGGTGAGTAGGCAATATCCATATACACGGTGTTTTGCATAAGAGGAGTAAAAAAACTCGGACGTGTTGGATGGGTCGAGACAAGAAAAAAATCGTATGGGAGGGGGCGAGTGCATTTCCCCCGTTTAGGCGGGTGGGGCCATTTTCTAAAAACCTGAATTAACATCGGAAAAAATATTATTAAAAAATAATCGTTAGATCTAGATAACTTTTGCTTGCTGATTTTCAAAGCTAAATGTCTGCTCTTAATATCCTTTTTAAATTAGGTTCCTATGTCAAATAGTTTTTGAGGAAATTAATGCCAAAGTTAAAATTTTGGGATAAGATCTACTCGATTTCAATAAAAAAAAACACCAGTAAATAGCTTCTCGACTCTACTTTGTTAAAATGCAAACGTTTATACAGGTTTCTGAAGAACTTTATTTGGGAAAAATTAATAAATACTATAAAAAATAGTAGTAAAAATAATAAATGCGATTTGCGGAGAAACTAAAAGTTTTTCCATAAAATCTCTAAATAAAAAGATTATTAATAAATTAAAGATATTAAAATTACCTTTCCAACGATGTATATATCGTTCCTATATGTGCCGGGATTATGAAGATATAGGACATAAAACCTTCAAATTTTGAAGGCTCATAACTCCTAAACGGGGGCGGGGCGAGGGGCGGGGTTTGTTTTCGTGGGTAGCTACAACAACAACAATAACAGCAGCAACAACAAAAATGAAAACAATCACACCGGACTTGCCTTGAATGTAGCCAAATTTTGAATAAAAATTCCGAACAAAATTTTTGATCGCAATTTTTTTAAAAAATTATGGTCCAGTGGAATCTCGCAAATTAGAACGCTTTGTTTTTGAGGCAATTCTAATTTCGGCATAGGTTGAGGATGCTGGCGCAGCTCCGATTTTGTTGTTCTTTTTTCTGTTGTTGTTGTTTTCCACGGAGACTCCAACAACAACATCATTTTACCCGCCCTCGCCTGGTTTCGGAGTTATAGACCTTTGAAGTTGGAAAACTTCGGGCCTATATCTCCGAAACTATAAGAGATACCTACATATTATGGGCATGGTTGAAAAGGTATTCAAATTATCTTTCAGTTATGTGAGGTAATATGTTATCGAAAAACTGTTATTTTCCATCAAATTGAAATTTTAGATTTTTTTTATACTTTGTTTTCATTTATTAATTTTTTACTAAATAAAATGTGTTATTAAACTATATACTTATCTGAGTATTAAAAGAGTAGAGTCTCTTACCTTTCGTTAAAAATATTTATCATGAGAATCGCTGCAGGATTGATTTTAGGAGAAAATGCATTTTAAATCTGAAAAAATGAAATATCTTTTTTTATTAATTTATTTTTTATAAAGTTTATGAAAAATCGCGCGATTTTTCATAAAAATTTTTCGCTTACAGCGCTATTTCATTCAACACTTTCAACTTGTTTGATAACGCACTGATGCACTGCACTGTGATGCTATGCACTGATGAGAAAACACGTTGCACTCAACTCAACAATAATTTCAATAGAAAAACATATACAACAACAACATTGTATTAACGGTATTATTCAAATTCTGAGCAGTTAATAGTGTTGTGTACTTACGTGTTTGTGAGTTCTAAAATTAATTTTCACCTAAAATTCCGCACCGATCCTGATGATAAATATATCTAACGAAAGGTAAAAGACTCTACTCTTTTAATATTGAGATAAGTATGTAGGTTAATAACAAATTTTATTTAGTAAGAAATTAATAAATGAAAACAAAGTATAAAAAAAATCTAAAATTTCAATTTTCTGGAAAATAACAGTTTTTCGATAACATATTACCTTACATAACTGAAAGATAATTTGAATACCTTTTCAACCATGCCCATAATATGTAGGTATCTCTTATAGTTTCGGAGATATGGTCCGAAGTTTTCCAACTTCAAAGGTCTATAACTCTGAAACCAGGCGAGGGCGGGCAAAATGATGTTGTTGTTGGAGTCTCCGTGGAAAACAACAACAACAGAAAAAACAACAACAAAATCGGAGCTGCGCCAGCATCCTCAACCTGCTCCCTAATTTCTGAATTTTTCTAATTTCTGGACGTTTTTTTCATATAAAAAATAAGCCAGTAAGAAAGTTATATTCGGCCTGGCCGAATCTTAGATACCCTACACCTAAAAGTTTGAAAAAAGTGGAGAAGCTAGGGTGTGGTGGGGGTGGCGGTCCATTCTGTGCGTCACAATGTCGGGGGCGGCAGTTGTGGAAATCAAGTAGTAACTTCATGAATTCAAGGAATTTTTTGGGCTGCAAGTTGATTAACCGTCCCGGGCTCCATGAGTCCTAGCTACGCCTCTGTATAAATAGTAGGCGTGGTCCTTACCTTTTTCAAAACAAAATAACTAGCTTAGTTCTTTTATTATTGTGTTCATTTAAATATATTTCCGTGGTAATACACTTGTCTTCATACTGCTATACTGTATATGTAGTGTAAAAGTGGCACCCAGATTTGATGTAATAATATTTTTTCGGAAAACAAGTTGTTATCTAAAGTTTTATTCAGGAAGTTTATATATTCAACAATATAACCTGTTGTAACCTTTGCCTGTGTAACCTAAAAGTGGGCGATCACGCCCATATTTGGCATATTAACGGATAATGCTACTCTATACTCAGGAATGAATTTTGTTATCATAAATTAAAACCGAACGCTGATATCACATTTCTAATAAAAAATAGGCGTGGTCGTGGACCGATTTTGCCCATTTTCAATACCAACCTGCACACTACAAGAAACAATATATCTGCAAAGTTTCATCACGATATCTTTATTGGTTCTCCTGTGATCGTGATTTCAACAGACAGACAGACGGACATGGCTAAATCGACTCAGGAGGTCACGCTGATCAAGAATTGGTTCAACAACACCATAACCTTAAAGTACTAGTGATTCCGTATCAGCATCACGTAATTTTTTTCCTGCAAAAATGTCAAGTTTTGTGCCGAATAAGCATCATTTGCGGGAACTTTTGATTTACTTCTTTAATTTGAAAAAATCTTCAGCTGAAGCGCATCGATTGCTTCTAGAAGCATATGGTGAAGCTGCTTTAAGTGAGAGAAGTTGTCAGAAATGGTTTCAACAGTTTAAGAACGGTGAGTTTGACGTGAAGGACAAAGAACGCAGTGGAAGGCCGAAAGTGTACGAAGACATGGAATTAGAAGTATTATTAGAGGAAGATTCGTCCCAAACGCAAAAAGAACTTGCACTTACATTACAAGTGACTCAACAAGCAATTTCACATCGTTTAAAATCGTTGGGAATGATTCAAAAACAAGGAACTTGGGTTCCATATGAACTAAAGCCGAGAGACGTTGAACGCCGATTATGCATGAGTGAAATGCTGCTTGCCAGGAATAAAAAAAGAGTTTTTTGCATCGTATAGTCACTGGTGACGAAAAATGGATTCACTACGATAATCCAAAGAAGAGAAAGTCATGGGTTAAGCCCGGCGAACCATCAACATCGACAGTTAAGCCGAATATTCATGGAAAAAAACTGTGTATTTGGTGGGATCAGCTTGGTGTCGTGGTTTATGAATTGCTCAAACCAAGCGAAACCATTACTGGAGCTCTCTACCGAACACAATTGATGAGATTGAGTCGGGCACTTAAGGAAAAACGCGCCCATTACTACTCCAGACACGACAAAATTATTCTTTTACACGATAATGCTCGTCCACATGTTGCGGCGCCGGTAAAAACATACTTGGAAACACTCAACTGGGAAGTTTTACCCCACCCGCCGTATTCACCAGACTTAGCCCCTTCTGATTATCACCTGTTCCGGTCGATGGCACATGATCTGTCTGAGCAGCGCTTCACATCATATGAAGACACCAAAAATTGGGAAGATTTGTGGATAGCGTCAAAAGATGAAGAGTTTTTTCGATGGGGTATCCGAATGTTGCCAGAAAGATGGGGAAAAGTAGTGGCAAATGATGGAAAATACTTTGAATAAAACGTAATGTACTGTCCCTTCACAATAAATTCCTAACTTTTTATAAAAAACCGAGGAAACTTATTTGTACACCTAATATAAAGTATAAATATGAGTTCTAGCTTTATATTGTGCACTAAATTAATTTATGTTGTGTATGAGACGACAACTAAAAAGCACTCTTCTTATTTAAGACGATAATCGTCTCTAAATCGTCTCTTGGAATACATCAAGACGACCGAAGTTTACGTCGTTGACGATTTAGAGACGATTTTAAGACGACCGTGACTCTTGGAATACCTAAGACGAGTGAGAGACGATTTAGAGACGACCGTGACTCGTGGAATAAGGCCCTAAATGTATTTTTTTAAATTAAAAATATGAATATAAAAAAACACGCTCAGTAATTAGATTAAATTTGAATTTCAGAGCGTTTAATGTATTGCAAACACTGATTCTAATTTCTGGAAGTTCGAATTACTGTAGGCTCTAATGTGTGAGCGTCTACTGTATTAAGTATAAAAATTTTGTCGACCATAAAATAATCAATTCTAGAGTGAATGCTTCAAACCGGCAGGATCTATGTTTTGTAGTTTCCGAGGAAAGTAAAAAAATTACGATTTAAACTCCTTCCGCAGAGCGATCTTCATCATATTTTTGCACCAGTAATAAATAAGGTACCAACTATTTATTGTTCAAAAAGAGTACACTTTGCAAGTATTTCATAGGTAAAAAAAAGAAGAAACCAGAAAGAGTGTTGACTTCGGCCTGGCCGAAGTTCATATACCCTACACACGTTTACTTAAAAATTAGGCGTGGCAATGGTCTAATTTTTTTCCTATTCAATCTCAAATATCCTGTGATGACAGAGAGTATTCGTGCCAAATTTGATGGAAATATCTCTATTAGTTCTTCTGTAATCGAGTTTTAATTAGTGGGCGGACCACGCCCATTTTTTGTGATCTGTTTTGATCAGAGGCAGTTCACTTCTGGACAAAATTTCAACCGCAAATTCGTTCTAAAAGCTGAGAAATTGAGCTATAAGCATGGATTAATTCATATTTACTGTAAAAAGTAGGCGTGGCAATGGTCAGATTTTGCCCATTTTCATTTGATTAAAATATCTCTATTCGTTCTCCTGTAATCGAGTTTTATTTAATTAGTGGGCGGACCACGCCCATTTTTGGTGATCTGTTTTGGCCAGAGACATTTGACTTCTGGACAAAATTTCAACCCCAAATTCGTTCTACAAGCTGAAAAATTGAGCTATAAGCATGGATTAATTTATATACAGTATAAAAAGTAGGCGTGGCAGTGGTCTGATTTTGCCCATTTTCAATACCGATGATTTTCTAATGATAGTCAATATTCGTGCCAAGTTTGATGAAGATATCTCAATTCGTTCTCTTGTAATCGTGATTTGCACAGACAGACAGACAGGCAGACAAACAGGCAGACGGACGGACATGGCTAAATCGACTCAGGAGGTCACGCTGATCAAGAATATATATACATTTCTATACCTGTCACGCCTCGTTTAATGCGTTACAAACGGAAGCAGTAAGTGAATATACCATCTCACTTCATGTGTAGGGTATAAAAACGATAAAAACTTTATTTTCGTTTAAAAACATATTTTTCTTCGGAGTGGATTTTTTTTGCTAAATGAGGATGTTCGTCTAATAATGTAGCCACATCCGAACAACTTTCATTTTGCATATTAAATTTACCTGTTAAGATGGCAAATAATGTTTTTACTGAAAGTTGCGATTTCTCACTGCTCCAATAATCAAAGTGCGTGAAGTTAAATTCGCGTTTTTGATAGTTAAATTCGTAAATAGCGAAGACACAAACCACAAACACGAATTTCAAATTCGTGTTTTTCACAAATGCGTTGTTCACATCAGAGCAAATATTGATTGCAAATTTCGATCAATCCAAAATATAACTTCGATATATGCTTTACATCGTTGAAAAGAGGACGCCGAGAGCTTTCCAACGATATCGGTTTGATGCGTGCACTCGTAGAACTTTGGCGTCAGAGGTCACCTAAACATAGTCTATGCGCGATGCATATCAGAGCAAACTTTGAATGCAAATTTCGATCAATCCAAAATATAACTTCGATATATGCTTTACATCGTTGAAAAGAGGACGCCGAGAGCTTGCCAACGATATCGGTTTGATGCGTGCACTCGTAGAAATCTGGCGTCAGAGGTCACCTAAACATAGTCTATGCGCGATGCATATGAGAGCAAACTTTGAATGCAAATTTCGATCAATCCAAAATATAACTTCGATATATGCTTTACATCGTTGAAAAGAGGACGCCGAGAGCTTTCCAACGATATCGGTTTGATGCGTGCACTCGTAGAAATCTGGCGTCAGAGGTCACCTAAACATAGTCTATGCGCGATGCATATGAGAGCAAACTTTGAATGCAAATTTCGATCAATCCGAAATATAACTTCGATATGTGCTATACATCGTTGAAAAGACGACGCCGAGAGCTTTCCAACGATATCGGTTTGATGCGTGCACTCGTAGAACTTTGGCGTCAGAGGTCACCTAAACTTAGCCTATACGCGATGCATATCAAAGCGATATCGTTGGAAAGCTCTCGGCGTCCTTTTTTCAACGATGTATAGCATATATCGAAGTTATATTTTGGATTGATCCAAATTTGCATTCAAAGTTTGCTTTGATGTGAACAACGCATTTGTGAAAAACACGAATTTGAAATTCGTGTTTGTGGTTTGTGTCTTCGCTATTTACGAATTTAACTATAAAAAACGCGAATTTAACTTCACGCACTTCAATAATCATTCCCTAGTGAAAATACCCTTTCAACAGCAGCATTAGTGCCTGGACAACATAAGGAAATTTCTATTAAAACTTTTAAAGTTTCATGTGGGATATGTTCTACTCTAAAATGCCGAAAGATTTCTACCCATCTTTTGTCAAGTTCTATTTTCTCATCGTTCCATTTCTTCAATTTTTCTTTATTTAAGTATAAATTTACTCTTCGAATTTCTTCAGAGAAAGTTGTCATTAATAACAATATCTTTTACTTCCTTCATTACAAATTCGACTGCTGAAGAAACTTCTTTCCATTCAATTTTACTATTTAGAAGGGTCCATTTAAAACAATTTAATGCTCTTAAAGTTCACTATCCATTCTTCGATATATTTAGCAAATTTTATAAAAATTTTTAACTTCTTTATAAATTCATTTTTTATTCCGGGATTGGAATCTTCCAAAACGGTCAGTTTATTCTTTAGAATTAGTGGTAAAAATCCATCATTAAATCTTGATTCACATTGCAGTATGAAATCGTTTAATATAATACAAACTTCTGCTGCTGAAATTTTATCTCCTTCAATTTGTAGAGTAATTTTATGAAACAACGACGCCTGACTGAATAAAATAAAGTATAGGTTCTGACATATCGTTTTGAAAGAATTTCTTCAAAATTGTAAGACATTTGTCAAGGTTTCAAAAATATGAACATAGTGGATCATATAACTGCACAACGCGTTCTAATGCTGGAGTTAAAGCAAGCCATCTGACTTTGGAATAACCAAGCAGTTTTTTGTATTGAACACCAGCCTCTTCACAAAATTCTTTCAAACTTGCTACCCGTACTGTAAACCGATTGAAATATAAATATGTATTTGTAATAATTACTTCCACATATATTGACTTGATGCTGTATTGATGGCATTTGATATAATGTGAGCATTACAACCAATTCCCAAAATATTTCGTTTCAGAAGATCTTGTAATTTTGTGTACATATTATTGACACCTTTACCGGTGCGTCCTCCAAAATTAGTATTTGTGTTATCAGCCGAGATCGCCAAAATTTTCTTATTCAAATTGTTGTCAGTTATTGTTGTCAGTTATATAACTCTAAATAAGTGATTAGACAAAATGTCTGATGTTTCCCCTTCGATTGATTCCAAATTTAAAATCTTAATTTGAATATCGTTCTTAATATCGAAATACCTTATTAAAATTGGATAAAGTTTTATTTCATTGTGATTCGATGCGGCTGATAGAATAGATATACATGACACAGAATCCAGAATTTCTGATAGCATTTTCTTTGGCTTATTCATTAAATACGATGGTTACCATAGACTCACATTTTGTTCGCGCACAAGAACATTTTTCGTCACAAAATTTTTTTAATAATTTAGTAGTGCAGTGCTGCACTTTAGATCGTAATTTTCACTTTTCTCGGAAACTACAAAACATAGATCCTTCCGGATTGAAGCATTCTCTCTAGAATTGATTACAGAATTTTATGGTCGGAAAAAAATTTATACTTACAGGGCAATTCTTGTTGTCAACTTTTAGTTGACAGCGCAGATTTGAGCAAATTGTCAATATTCGTATTCTGGCTGTCACGTAAAAGCTCTTTTCTTTACAATTTTGTCAAGAGCCAAATAGCTGTTAACAGCTACATTTTCAGAACAAAACAGCTAATGAACAGAAGAGAAACAGCAAATTTATTTGTTATTTTTAATTTATTTATTGTTATTTATTTAAATTGTTATTTAATTTATATATTATTTGTTTAAAACCAGCTCCTGAAACACTTTCAATGAAAATATTTTATGATATAAATTATTACATATTCTTTGGTGCTACTTACATTGAAAGATGTTTCAGGATCTGGTTTTAAACAAATAATATATAAATTAAATAACAACTTAAATAAATAAATAAGCAATTTAAATATATGTATATTCTTTGATATTCAGCACATTCCACACATGGTGGACATGAACTGCACATAGTGCGCCAGCTGCTCTGCCGTAGTCCGTTCGAATTTTCTTTTGACATTTCATGTTCTATTTGTCAAAAATTACATTTTGGTTTCTGTAACACTAAGCTTTTCATCATGTTACTGCATTAAAGCTTTCACTGTGTCAATTGACAACCAGAATACCAATTTGAAAAGTATTGACAAGCACTGTGACAAGTTGTCTTGACAATTTCATGTCAAGCTGACAACGAGAATTGCCCCGTTCATGTTCTATTTGTCAAAAATTACATTTTGGTTTCTGTAACACTAACCTTTTCAGCATGTTACTGCATTAAAGCTTTTAGTGTGTCAATTGACAACCAGAATACCAATTTGAAAAGCATTGACAAGCACTGTGACAACTTGTCTTGACAATTTCATGTCAAGCTGATAACGAGAATACTTAGCCCTGTAAACCTGACTTCTACCGCCGTTTCTTTAAAGAAACACTAACTTCCTTAAATCCTTAAATCCTTAAAAAATCCTTAAATTCACTGTTAATTTTTTTTAAAAAACATTAATAAGGCAATGGAAAAATTTTTTTAAAATTCATATTAACAGATGAGGGTCCTACTAAATAGTAACCAACATAAATTATTTTTTTTTACAAAGAACACCCCACAACAATTCAAAATGTGGAAACCACCGCTAAATTCAGGTCACAAAATTGAGCATACACTTGGAAATTGCGATAAAAATTTGTACTTCTTTTAATCAATAAGGCGTTAAAAAACATTTTAAAGTTTACACAGCTAATGTATGCACGTTTTATAACTAACTTGGGTAAACTCAGTGTTTTATATTTTGTGTTGTGTTCGTAATGGCGCCTACAAGAAAACAAACAACTCTTGAAATTAGAGAACTAGTAATAAAACTCTGTTGCCAAGGAAAATCGTATCGGCAAATTGGTGAAACTATTGATAGATCTCATAGTACCGTCCAGAAAATCATTAATAATTATCGGTATGAAGGAACAATATGAAATTTCGCAGGAAGAGGTCGAAAAAAAT
Source organism: Myopa tessellatipennis (assembly GCA_943737955.2). Classification (NCBI taxonomy): domain Eukaryota; kingdom Metazoa; phylum Arthropoda; class Insecta; order Diptera; family Conopidae; genus Myopa; species Myopa tessellatipennis. The sequence continues at coordinate 49,758,127 of OX031316.1, read as the reverse complement.
TGCTAACAGCAGTTGATGAGCGCAATATTGTTCGAAAACTGCAAATAAATCCCAAGATTAGCGTTCCTAAATTAACAATAGACGTATCCAAAACCATAAAGAAGTCTGTATCCACTGAAACAGTTCATCGTTTGCTTCGAAAAAACGATTTGAGTATGCTAGAGCTCATGTTAACAAGCCTCTGAGCTTTTGGGAGAACGTAATGTTCATAAATGAGACTAAAATAAATCTCTGAGGCTGAGATGGAAAGCAAATTGTTTGCTCGACCCAACCTACACGCCCTAGTCTTCTAACCCCTCTTATGCGAAACACCCTGTATACATTGGCTGGTCAAGGTGTTGTATAAAAGATGCCACTGTTCGTAAATCATGCTTAGTGCGTTGATGAAACCTGCAGTGCCTAAAAGCCAAAGTGCCTAAAGTCAGAGGTCACCTAAACTATGTCTATGCGCGATGTATATCAGACCAAATTTTAAATGCAAATTTCGATATATCCAAAATATAACTTCGATATATGCTATACATAGTTGCAAAGAGGACATCGAGAGCTTCCCAATGATATCAGTTGATGCCTGCACCCGTAGAACTTTGGCGAAATTTGCATTTAAAATTTGGTCTGATATACATCGCGCATAGACATAGTTTAGGTGACCTCTGACGCCAAAGTTCTACGAGTGCACGCATCAAACCGATATCCTTGGAAAGACCACGACGTCCTCTTGATTGATTGAGGTCACCTAAACTAAGTCTATGCGCGATGTATATCAGATCAAATTTTGAATGCAAATTTCGATATATTCAAAATATAACTTCGATATATGCTATGCATCGTTGAAAACAGGACGTCGTGGTCTTTCCAAGGATATCGGTTTGATGTGTGCACTCGTAGAACTTTGGCATCATCAGCCATTAATAGTGAACGCTCTCAGTGAATTTGTAAGCATGGAAAAAATTGGCTGCCAAACAAATACTGAACAACGTAGCGTCGTCAAACTTCAAACTTAAGCTTTATAAAGTTGGTACTCTCTACCATAGTCATTCTTTTCAAACAACAACCGCCATCTATACGTCAGGTCGGGTACTTCTGGGACTACCCTCGTACCTCATTATGCTGTAAATATGTAGAATGTCGTTCGACGTAAAAATTTTTTTAATGAAGCTTTAGAAACGCTTCAATATGCATACCATATACGTAATACATATACGTAAATACCTCATTATGCTGTAAACACATCGAATTTCGTTCGACGACTTTTGTCGGCGCGACTTGTCAGAAATCAATTGCGGCAGAGATCAATTGTACAAACAACAACAAAATAATTAAAAATCCCCTTTGGTCGATTGTGGCTTCGAACAAGCCAGGCGCAACTTAACGGATCGTTTTGAGAATAAACGAGTTCTCATAAACATCTAAATCCGAACTCTCTTTAATTTGACGCCAGTCGTCCGAGAGACTGTAGCTGCGATAAAGCCACTTCAACGCGATATCAACAACTACCTGTCCGCTCTAACATTATATGATGTAGACGTTGGCAGTTGGAATGTAATAATAGTGCATCTCTGTTCAACCCGCCTTCCTGAAAATACGCTTTCTTTGTGGAAACAATCCGTCACCCAAAACCGCGATATCCGCAAATGGAGAGAAATGGATGACGTCCTAACATTCCATTTTTAAACCCTGGAATCGGTTCAAGCAGACCTTGAAACTTTTATGACTTTTATCGAAAAAGTCATGTGGATAACTCTTATCGATGACTTTTAAATATAAAAGTCATACCCATAACTCTTATCGATGACTTTTGAATATAAAAGTCATACCCATAACTCTTATTGCAGACTTTTAAAAATAAAAGTCATCGAAAAAGTTTTTTCAATGACTTTTAAAAATAAAAGTCTTCAATAAGAGTTATGGGTATGACTTTTATATTCAAAAGTCATCGATAAGAGTTATGGGTATGACTTTTATATTTAAAAGTCATCGATAAGAGTTATCCACATGACTTTTTCGATAAAAGTCATAAAAGTTTCAAGGTCTGCTTGAACCGATTCCAGGGTTTAAAAATGGAATGTTAGGACGTCATCCATTTCTCTCCATTTGCGGATATCGCGGTTTTGGGTGACGGATTGTTTCCACAAAGAAAGCGTATTTTCAGGAAGGCGGGTTGAACAGAGATGCACTATTATTACATTCCAACTGCCAACGTCTACATCATATAATGTTAGAGCGGACAGGTAGTTGTTGATATCGCGTTGAAGTGGCTTTATCGCAGCTACAGTCTCTCGGACGACTGGCGTCAAATTAAAGAGAGTTCGGATTTAGATGTTTATGAGAACTCGTTTATTCTCAAAACGATCCGTTAAGTTGCGCCTGGCTTGTTCGAAGCCACAATCGACCAAAGGGGATTTTTAATTATTTTGTTGTTGTTTGTACAATTGATCTCTGCCGCAATTGATTTCTGACAAGTCGCGCCGACAAAAGTCGTCGAACGAAATTCGATGTGTTTACAGCATAATGAGGTATTTACGTATATGTATTACGTATATGGTATGCATATTGAAGCGTTTCTAAAGCTTCATTAAAAAAATTTTTACGTCGAACGACATTCTACATATTTACAGCATAATGAGGTACGAGGGTAGTCCCAGAAGTACCCGACCTGACGTATAGATGGCGGTTGTTGTTTGAAAAGAATGACTATGGTAGAGAGTACCAACTTTATAAAGCTTAAGTTTGAAGTTTGACCACGCTACGTTGTTCAGTATTTGTTTGGCATGGCTAAATCGACTCAGGAGGTCCAGCTGATCTAGAATATATATACTTTTCTATACCTATCGTCTCTATTTCTATGCGTTACACATTTCGTGACAAAGTGAATATACCCTTACCTTAAGGTGTAGGGTATAAAAATGGTTAAATCTAGATAACTTTTGCTTGCTGATTTTCAAAGCCAAATATCCGCTTCTTAATATCCTTTTTAAATTAGGTTGCTATGTCAAACAGTTTTGGAGAAAATAAATGTCAAAGTTAAAATTTGGAAAAAAAATTCCGAAAAAAAATTTTTTGTCGCCATTTTTTTTTTAATTACGGTATTAAGTATAATTTTTTTTCCGACCATAAAATTCTCTAATCAATTCTAGAGAGAATGCTTCAAACCGGAAGGATCTGTGTTTTGTAGTTTCCGAGAGTGGCCAAAAAATTGGTATTTGAAAGGAAAGTATGCTTCGTAATTTTCACTTTTCTCGGAAACTATAAAACACAGATCCTACCGGTTTGAAGCATTCTCTCTAGAATTGATTAGAAAATTTTATGGTCGGAAAAAATTATACTTAATACCGTAATTTAAAAAAAAAATGGCGACCAAAAATTTTTTTTCGGAATTTTTTTTCCAAATTTTAACTTTGACATTTATTTTCTCCAAAACTGTTTGACATAGGAACCTAATTTAAAAAGGATATTAAGAAGCGGATAATTGGCTTTGAAAATCCGCAAGCAAAAGTTATCTAGATGTAACCATTATTTTTTAATAATTTTTTTTAAATCTAAACGGGGGGAAATTGACCCCCCTCCCATACGATTTTTTTCTTGCCTCGACCCAACCTACAGGCCCTGATCTTCTGTCTTATGCTAAACACCCTGTATATTGCTAGATGCCATCATCCCTTATCTCGACCTTCCAAGCAACGATTTGTATTATTGGACCGACTCCACCATCGTGTTGGCTTGGTTAAAACGACCTCCTTGCACATGGATGATGTTCGTCACCAATCGTGTCGCTAAGAGTTTCGAAGTAGCAGAGGCATTGACTTGTTTAAAATCCTGCTCTGGTGGCAGGGGCTACCATGGTTACGGCAAGCAAAGAACAAGTGGCCTCACTACATTGACCTAAAGAACTTCGAAACGGAATTGGAAGCGAAACCAATTAAATCCCATTTCACTTACTTCCACCATTACGAGGATCTATTAGAAAGATTCTCTCCCTTTTTACGAGCTCTTCGTGTAATGTTGTATGTTGTTCAATTCCTGACACCATTCGGTAAGCCAGATATTTTCATTATTACATATATGTACATATACATACATATATATCGGTATGATGCGCCACTCGGTGCACACATTCTCCAACCAAACATTGGGCAGTTAACCTAAAAGTAGGCAGATGACGTCCATATTTGGTATATTAACGGGTAATGTTACTCATACTTATGTATAATTTGAATTTTATTGTCGTAACTCAAAAACGAACGCTAATATAACATTTTTGGTGAACAATAGGCGTGTTTTTAACCGATTTTGCCAATTTTCAATATCAACCTGCACACCATCACAAAGAATATTTCTGCCAAATTATGATATCTTCACTTGTTCACTGGACAGGAGCGGCTAAATCGACTCAGGAGGTGACTCTGATTAAGAATATACATATATACTTTTCTATATCTATTTTCTCTATATATCTTTATGCGTTACACATTTCGTGAGGTATAAGGTATAACAAGGTATCAAGGTAATAAGGTATTCTTTAAGGTATAGGGTATAACAAAGAAGAACATGAGCGATGCCACAACATATGTAATTAGAAAATTTCGCAGTTTTGTCGTTGTCGTAGGCGTCGCAACGCAGTTATTTTATTTTTTTTATAGTTTCCCATAAGAGGATGAGTTATTTTGATAGTCGCGCAGACAAAAGTCGTGGACGACTTATATGTGTTTATAGCATTATCTTTATAAACTATAATAACTTTAAACCTGTTCACTCTATCCTCCACATTTGTTTTCTTGTTTGTATGCCATTTTGTCATGCGGCCACGGAGCTCACAGCAAGCCTGAACGAGGCAGCTGCCTGCGAACGCTAATTTGTACATCCCAGCTATAAGCGATTATAGCAAATTTCGAAAAGAAACAAGATACCAAGCAACACTTAAAAATATGCTTATTTTAATAACATTTAGATAGAATAATCGAATCTTATTTATTTACCAAATTGTGGACTTATAACCGTAATAAGCATCTGCAGGCTTATACTGAAACTATTAAAAAGAATTGGTGGCATTTTGTGTGAGGATTTGAAAACTAAATTTTACTTAATAAATAGTAAAATAAGAATACATTTTTTTTTAGGTGCTACGGTTGTTTCCTGGCGTGTCAACAATCAAGAACAACTCTTTGTCAGGTAAATATTTAGTATTGTCTGGTATTATGTGGAATTCGTATTGTACATTTTCGAAAAAAAATTTTGTCCAACCAATATATTTTAACTTGAATTTCCAAATCCTCCAGGAACAACTAAAATTCTTGATGAACGTAGATTCCAGGTCTGGTAATTGGCCATCTTGTATAACGTAGATAATAGGCATTGAAACTTCTATGCCTTGCAAGGAGTACCCATCGCGGATGCGTACACCATTGGTACCCATATTAGTAAATATAATTCTACCGTTTTGAAAATCTCTTTAGATGCTTATTCAGTAGCGAAAAAATCTGAAAATAGAAGTATTCATGTCTATACGTGCGTTAGCTAAAATAGATTAGATAATAATATGAAAATCAGTGAAACTGAGGTCAAATTTTGGAATTCTTTTTTACGTGCACCTCCAACTTTGCTAAATCTTTATCGATTAGGCTTGGATCTGAAAAGTTTATTGTGTGAGTCCCGACTTTTGACAAATAATCTTTGACCTGTTAGAAAAATACCCGAAATGTTATTGCTATACAATTTTTGAAATTATTAGCCACATTTACAGCCATGCAGTGACTATTAATATTTGGCATAAATTGACCCCTAACCAAACGCACAGATTTTGTTGTACAACAACCACAATAATTTTGGTGGTCGGTTTGGTTTGATTTCGGACTAATATCTCTTAAATTATATAAGATATTGAATGTACTTTTAAGTTTTGAAATTACATATGTGTTATACTATGTGCTGTTATATTTGAAAGTGGTATAAGTCCATTTTTTCATGTATCGATATATTAAATGCGTTTGAATTAATTAAAAAATATTGGCAAACGTTAATCAATTCGAGTGATGTTTTTAACACTACACATCTATTGAATTTTATTATAAAATAATAAATATTAAAAATATTTAAAAAAATAAAGAAATTTTTAGCTCAAAATGGACTTTCCATTTTCAAAAATAACATATTATAAGAAATAAAATCAAGAGAAAATTGAAGTCCATATTTGTATAGACATTCAGCTAGCCTAGACGCAGTATCATTTGATACGGTATCACTCAGTTCGTTGGAGAGAGAGAGAGATGTTGAAATTTTTGATACCAAAACAGACCCTGCTTCTCTCGGTATCACTTACACACACAAGTAAGCAGTTGTCAACAACAAGCAAAGTGTCGGTCATAATGAATTCGAACGGTTGCAAATAAAGTTGAAAAAATTCTCTTTTTCGGAGAAATTTATTTATTTATTTGTCTAATTTGCCTTATTTTAATATCAAGTCACGAAAAGTTCAAAAACAATTAAAACCAGAAAGAGTGTTAACTTCAGCCTGCCCGAAGTTCATATACCCTACACATTTGTACTTAGAAATTAGGCGTGGCAATGGTCTATTTGTTTTTCCTTTTCAATCTCAAATAGCCTGTGATGACAGAATATTCGTGCCAAATTTGATAAAAACATCTCTATTCGTTCTCCTGTAATCGAGTTTTATTTAATTAGGGGGCGGACCACGCCCATTATTGGTAGTCTCTTTTGGTCAAAGACAGTTGATTTGTGAGTAAAATTTGAAACTCAAATTCGTTCTACAAGCTGAGAAATTGAGCTTTAAGCATGGATTAATTTATATTTACTATCAAAAGTAGGCCGATTTTGCCCATTTTCAATACGATGAGTTTCTGATGATAGACACCATTCGTGCCAAATTTGATAAAAATATCTCTATTCGTTCTCCTGTAATCGAGTTTTATTTAATTAGTGGGCGGACCCCGCCCATTTTTGGTAGTCTGTTTTAATCAGAGACAGTGGATTCTGGACAAAATTTCAACCGCAAATTCGTTCTACAAGCTGAGAAATTGAGCTATAAGCATGGATGAATTTATATTCACTATAAAAAGTAGGCGTGGTAGTGGTCCGATTTTGCCCATTTTCAATAGCGATGAGTTTCTATGATACACAATATTCGTTATAAGTTTGATGATGAAATCTCTATTCGTTCTCTTGTAATCGTGATTTCCACAGACAGACAGACAGAAGCACGGACATGGCTAAATCGACTCAGGAAGTCACGCTGATCAAGAATATGTATACTTTTCTATACCTGTCACGGATCCTTTAATGCGTTACAAACGGAAGCAGTAAGAATATACCCTATTCACTTCGTGTGTAGGGTATAAAAAAAGGGTAATAGATTAGGCGCATCTCGAAGAAACCTATGTTGTTGTTGTTTCTGGCGTACATTGCAATTAGTAGAACTATTAATTAATGGAAAAAATTACTAAAAATCTAAAATTTTATTTTTCATATCATAGTGGTCTCATAAAGTTTAACAGATATAGGTCTGGAATTTAGAAACATTAAAGGGCTATAATTCCGGAACTAGACAAGAGCAATACAAATTATTGTTGTTAGGGTCAGCGCCAAAAGCAACAACAACATTGGTTAGGTCGAGAAGCGCCTGATTTAAGCCGAAAATGCAAACGTTTTAAGTAAAAAATAGACATATGTATTTAAATAAACATATTTCGTCCATCCTTAAATAGCAGTATAATCGTATGTGCCGGGCCCTAGAGTTCTTAACAACTCTTGAGTGTTTCCACGAACACTGCGATCCTTCCTCCACTTCTTTACCCAACACGATCGATTCCTTTGCTAATTTTCATCAGCTACGACATAGCATCAGCTGTTGCCATCGCCGCAACATAAGCCATTTGTGATTCCTCCATTATTAATATTTTTAAATAAATTAACTCTTTTAAATATATCTTTTAAAATTTCACAACACAACTTTTCAACGATTTTCACTCAACAAGAAAACCAAAGTGAAGTCGGTAATTACCGTTGAATTAAAATTTAAACATGGGATTTTTAGAAATCCTATTTTTCCTTTACGCATTAATCATAATATAATAAATATGGCAACTACGGCCAACAATTTGATATTCGGTAAATTTCACACATACATTGACATAACATGTTTACGGCTTTTGAAACTAAATGTAAAGGCTTGATTAGTCGTACTTAGCACTTAGCACTTGTAAGTTTCGAAGAACTTAGTTGTTTACGGGTTGCAGGGGGTACCGGCACTTCGAGTGTAGCCACTAGTCAACCTAATGTTCGAAATTGGGTATTTTTATGGTTTTGTGGGATTTTACTAGTTTGCAATTGCCTTCGATTTGCAATCAGCAGCAAAATTTTAGTATTTATATTCACATTATTTATATTATTATGGAAGTGCGTGAAGTTAAATTCGTAAATCCGACGATAACTTAGCAAAGATCTGAACCCAAAACGCGAATACGAATTTGTATTTTCTACCCATTCCAAAGTAATGGCTTCAATTATAGCGCTCTTTTGTTCAACGAAATATATATTTTGAGCAACAAATTTACATATTTCAAGAGAATAATATATATACTTCAAAGATTACGCCTACTTTTGAAAAAATTTTAAAATTTGTGGAAGTGAGGTGTCTCCGACGGTGAAGCTTCTTCCCCAATATTCAGCGATAAGTTTTGTTCTACGAAAAACATAACTTGGCCAAGTGGAATATAAGGTTCGATAGCCTACTTCAATACCTTTCATAATCAGTAAAAACTTTTAGTGCACTCGGAAGGGTTTGGTCACCATGGTCATTTGAAGTTGGCCTTACCCAGTGCAATTGTGTTATCTTCATGATTTTTCAGCGAAAAATTTTCTTCAACGAAAAACATAATTTAGCCAAGTGGAATATAAGGTTCGATAGCCTACTTCAATACCTTTCATAATCAGTAAAAACTTTTAGTGCACTCGGAAGGGTTTGGTCACCATGGTCATTTGAAGTTGGCCTTACCCAGTGCAATTTTTCATGATTTTTCAGCGAAAAATTTTCTTCAACGAAAAACATAACTTGGCCAAGTGGAATATAAGGTTCGATAGCCTACTTCAATACCTTTCAGAATCAGGTAAAACTTTTAGTGCACTCGGAAGGGTTTGGTCACCATGGTCATTTGAAGTTGGCCTTACCCAGTGCAATTGTGTTATCTTCATGATTTTTCAGCGAAAAATTTTCTTCAACGAAAAACATAACTTGGCCAAGTGGAATATTAAGTTCGATAGCCTACTTCAATACCTTTCAGAATCAGTAAAAACGTTTAGTGCACTCGGAAGGGTTTGGTCACCATGGTCATTTGAAGTTGGCCTTACCCAGTGCAATTGTGTTATCTTCATGATTTTTCAGCGAAAAATTTTCTTCAACGAAAAACATAACTTGTCCAAGTGGAATATAAGGTTCGATAGCCTACTTCAATACCTTTCAGAATCAGTAAAAACTTTTAGTGCACTCGGAGGGGTTTGGTCACCATGGTCATTTGAAGTTGGCCTTACCCAGTGCAATTTTTCATGATTTTTCAGAGAAAAATTTTCTTCAACGAAAAACATAACTTGGCCAAGTGGAATATAAGGTTCGATAGCCTACTCCAATACCTTTCAGAATCAGTAAAAACTTTTAGTGCACTCGGAAGGGTTTGGTCACCATGGTCATTTGAAGTTGGCCTTACCCAGTGCAATTTTTCATGATTTTTCAGAGAAAAATTTTCTTCAACGAAAAACATAACTTGGCCAAGTGGAATATAAGGTTCGATAGTCTACTCCAATACCTTTCAGAATCAGTAAAAACTTTTAGTGCACTCGGAAGGGTTTGGTCACCATGGTCATTTGAAGTTGGCCTTACCCAGTGCAATTTTTCATGATTTTTCAGCGAAAAATTTTCTTCAACGAAAAACATAACTTGGCCAAGTGGAATATAAGGTTCGATAGCCTACTTCAATACCTTTCATAATCAGTAAAAACTTTTAGTGCACTCGGAAGGGTTTGGTCACCATGGTCATTTGAAGTTGGCCTTACCCAGTGCAATTTTTCATGATTTTTCAGCGAAAAATTTTCTTCAACGAAAAACATAAATTGGCCAAGTGGAATATAAGGTTCGATAGCCTACTTCAATACCTTTCATAATCAGTAAAAACTTTTAGTGCACTCGGAAGGGTTTGGTCACCATGGTCATTTGAAGTTGGCCTTACCCAGTGCAATTTTTCATGATTTTTCAGCGAAAAATTTTCTTCAACGAAAAACATAACTTGGCCAAGTGGAATATAAGGTTCGATAGCCTACTTCAATACCTTTCAGAATCAGTAAAAACTTTTAGTGCACTCGGTAGGGTTTGGTCACCATGGTCATTTGAAGTTGGCCTTACCCAGTGCAATTTTTCATGATTTTTCAGAGAAAAATTTTCTTCAACGAAAAACATAACTTGGCCAAGTGGAATATAAGGTTCAATAGCCTACTCCAATACCTTTCAGAATCAGTAAAATCTTTTAGTGCACTCGGAAGGGTTTGGTCACCATGGTCATTTGAAGTTGGCCTTACCCAGTGCAATTGTGTTATCTTCATGATTTTTCAGCGAAAAATTTTCTTCAACGAAAAACATAACTTGGCCAAGTGGAATATAACGTTCGATAGCCTACTTCAATACCTTTCAGAATCAGTAAAAACTTTTAGTGCACTCGGAAGGGTTTGGTCATCATGGTCATTTGAAGTTGGCCTTACCCAGTGCAATTGTGTTATCTTCATGATTTTTCAGCGAAAAATTTTCTTCAACGAAAAACATAACTTGGCCAAGTGGAATATTAAGTTCGATAGCCTACTTCAATACCTTTCAGAATCAGTAAAAACTTTTAGTGCACTCGGAAGGGTTTGGTCACCATGGTCATTTGAAGTTGGCCTTACTCAGTGCAATTGTGTTATCTTCATGATTTTTCAGCGAAAAATTTTCTTCAACGAAAAACATAACTTGGCCAAGTGGAATATAAGGTTCGATAGCCTACTCCAATACCTTTCAGAATCAGTAAAAACTTTTAGTGCACTCGGAAGGGTTTGGTCACCATGGTCATTTGAAGTTGGCCTTACCCAGTGCAATTGTGTTATCTTCATGATTTTTCAGCGAAAAATTTTCTTCAACGAAAAACATAACTTGGCCAAGTGGAATATAACGTTCGATAGCCTACTTCAATACCTTTCAGAATCAGTAAAAACTTTTAGTGCACTCGGAAGGGTTTGGTCACCATGGTCATTTGAAGTTGGCCTTACCCAGTGCAATTTTTCATGATTTTTCAGCGAAAAATTTTCTTCAACGAAAAACATAACTTGGCCAAGTGGAATATAAGGTTCGATAGCTTACTTCAATACCTTTCAGAATCAGTAAAAACTTTTAGTGCACTCGGAAGGGTTTGGTCACCATGGTCATTTGAAGTTGGCCTTACCCAGTGCAATTTTTCATGATTTTTCAGCGAAAAATTTTCTTCAACGAAAAACATAACTTGGCCAAGTGGAATACAACGTTCGATAGCCTACTTCAATACCTTTCAGAATCAGTAAAAACTTTTAGTGCACTCGGAAGGGTTTGGTCACCATGGTCATTTGAAGTTGGCCTTACCCAGTGCAATTTTTCATGATTTTTCAGCGAAAAATTTTCTTCAACGAAAAACATAACTTGGCCAAGTGGAATATAACGTTCGATAGCCTACTTCAATACCTTTCAGAATCAGTAAAAACTTTTAGTGCACTCGGAAGGGTTTGGTCACCATGGTCATTTGAAGTTGGCCTTACCCAGTGCAATTGTGTTATCTTCATGATTTTTCAGCGAAAAATTTTCTTCAACGAAAAACATAACTTGGCCAAGTGGAATATAACGTTCGATAGCCTACTTCAATACCTTTCAGAATCAGTAAAAACTTTTAGTGCACTCGGAAGGGTTTGGTCACCATGGTCATTTGAAGTTGGCCTTACCCAGTGCAATTGTGTTATCTTCATGATTTTTCAGCGAAAAATTTTCTTCAACGAAAAACATAACTTGGCCAAGTGGAATACAACGTTCGATAGCCTACTTCAATACCTTTCAGAATCAGTAAAAACTTTTAGTGCACTCGGAAGGGTTTGGTCACCATGGTCATTTGAAGTTGGCCTTACCCAGTGCAATTGTGTTATCTTCATGATTTTTCAGCGAAAAATTTTCTTCAACGAAAAACATAACTTGGCAAGTGGAATATAAGGTTCGATAGCCCACTCCAATACCTTTCAGAATCAGTAAAAACTTTTAGTGCACTCGGAAGGGTTTGGTCACCATGGTCATTTGAAGTTGGCCTTACCCAGTGCAATTTTTCATGATTTTTCAGCGAAAAATTTTCTTCAACGAAAAACATAACTTGGCCAAGTGGAATATAACGTTCGATAGCCTACTTCAATACCTTTCAGAATCAGTAAAAACTTTTAGTGCACTCGGAAGGGTTTGGTCACCATGGTCATTTGAAGTTGGCCTTACCCAGTGCAATTTTTCATGATTTTTCAGCGAAAAATTTTCTTCAACGAAAAACATAACTTGGCCAAGTGGAATATAAGGTTCGATAGCTTACTTCAATACCTTTCAGAATCAGTAAAAACTTTTAGTGCACTCGGAAGGGTTTGGTCACCATGGTCATTTGAAGTTGGCCTTACCCAGTGCAATTTTTCATGATTTTTCAGCGAAAAATTTTCTTCAACGAAAAACATAACTTGGCCAAGTGGAATATAAGGTTCGATAGACTACTTCAATACCTTTCATAATCAGTAAAAACTTTTAGTGCACTCGGAAGGGTTTGGTCACCATGGTCATTTGAAGTTGGCCTTACCCAGTGCAATTTTTCATGATTTTTCAGCGAAAAATTTTCTTCAACGAAAAACATAACTTGGCCAAGTGGAATATAAGGTTCGATAGCCTACTACAATACCTTTCAGAATCAGTAAAAACTTTTAGTGCACTCGGAAGGGTTTGGTCACCATGGTCATTTGAAGTTGGCCTTACCCAGTGCAATTTTTCATGATTTTTCAGCGAAAAATTTTCTTCAACGAAAAACATAACTTGGCTGGAGCCCAAAGTGTTGAGGATAACCTAGGTTTGTCCATTCCTCGTCGTTCTTTGGAATTGGGCATTCCACAAACGTCATTACACCGTATTTTGATCTGTATTGATCTGGACAACATTTACTTTCAACAAGACGGAGCTACGTGCCACACAAGCAATGAAGCCATTGATCTTTTACGGGAAAAGTTTCCTGACCGTGTTATCTCCCGAAGAGGTGATCACAATTGGCCACCGAGATCTTGTGATTGAACACCTCGCGACTTCTTCCTTTGGGGCCACGTGAAAGATAAGGTCTACGCCAACAGCCCAGCGTCGATTCAAGACCTCAAAGATGGAATTCGTGAGGCTATCGAGGACATAGGGCAGCCACTATGCGATTTGGTTATGGAAAATTTCCTGAAAAGGATATGGTCCTGTAAGCGTGGTCGTGGTGGCCATTTGGCTGATGTTGTTTTTCATTATTAACGGCATACCTACCTCTTTATTACGAAATAAACATGCGATAATTTATCTCAAAAAATGGCAATTTTCTTTGAATATCGAAATTACACCTCTTATTGGAAAACCCTTTATATCAAAATCTAGATTGTTCACAATATTGCTCGCTATATATACAACAAAAACTAGGCGATCATATATCTAGTTTCTCTTTTTCAATTTTTAATTTCACGCCAAGCAATCTACTAAAGTTAAGGACATTGCTCTTTTTACATAAAATCATAAGGTAAACCTGAATATTTGTATGGCGAGATCAATTTTTCGCATTAGCTGAGATCGGTACCTTTGATCCTGCCCAGGTTTTCCAGCCGTCAAGATTTGGCAAGGCCGAATGTAGCAATCTTTCTTGTTATATTTTCATAGAGTAACATTTAAGAAAGTGCTTTCTGATTTGTGAGTGTTTGGGGTGATAAAAGGTTTAAAAATGTGTAAAGAAAGTGGAAGGACTATTTTCTTAATATTGACATAATACATACATAAATGTAATATATGTTAATATGACTGTTAATATGGGTTTGAAAAGGCGATTCTCCGTAAAGTTGATCTTCCGGAGCGGTATCTTCTGCACCTAAATGTTGTTGCCCCTCTTAAAGAACATTCTGGAATTTTTTATTATTTTATAATTTTTATTAGATATTATACTCGTATATACTTTAGTTTTTCCATCACCTGAAAAAAAATATATAATCAATAATTTTTTCTTTTTACAGTAAATTGGCTTCTTTCGATGGTAAGAAAGCTATTAGAGGCGGAATTCCATTTGTTTTTCGTAAGTTGCATAAGTTAATCTTTTTTGAAGATATTTCTACCAAAGAAAGCACAAAAAAAATTTACATAAATGAAAGAAATCATAAAACTATTATACAAATATTAACTATTATAAAATAAAGGTTTTAATTCTAACACAGTATAAAACCTGTTTACGCCAAACGCGTACTCTATGGCGTGAATGTGTCCCCAAGCGCTACTCTTTCGCCCCCCAGAGAGAGTAGCGCTATCTACATTTCCGTAGAACAAAGTTGCACCCCTGCAACCACATTAGGAGCAACCGCAGTCGACCTTCCTGGCCGCGACCGCCATAGTCGATGATGTGTCATTTTTTGACAGAAGAACAAAAAAATACTTTCGACCAACTCACTTTTAATTCTTACTGTGGTACCTAAATAAGTGCGTCGTGCGTTGCGTTGCTGTCAACATGAAATTGGAACACGTAGTCTTATGGAAGAGGCTGAATTAAGCAACGCACTAACGGAGAGCATTCTAATTTCAATTTTGGTATGCGCTACGAAGTGAAGGTGGCGGCAGATATTAAAAAAATATTCACGTGCGCGTGAATGTTTAAAAACTTTTCGTCAGAACATATGTTGACGCAAAGCTGTTATTTCGGTTTAGCGCAGCGTAGTTTTTAAGACGCAGTGATGAACGCAACGCAAGACGCACTAATTTAGGTACCAAAGTTACTTGAACCTGAGAATTTTAATCACCCAATCATCGACGCAAATCATCACTTTCGGCGACATCAGTATCGCCATCATCACCATCATACCCATCGACGCCATCAGCATCGCCATCCTCACCATCATCATCACCGACAACTTCACCGTCACCCCCCATTCATTATTATATATTATATATACAGGTATTATATATACTGTTTAGCATAAGAGGGGACAAAAGACTAGGGCGTGTAGGTTGGGTCGAGACAAGAACCTAATTTAAAAAGGATATTAAGAAGCGGATATTTGACTTTGAAAATCAGCAAGCAAAAGTTATCTAGATCGAAACGTTATTTTTTAATATTATTTTTTGCGATGTTAAGTCGGATTTTTATAAAATGGCCCCTCCCGTCTAAACGGGGGGAAATTGACCCCCCCTCACATAAGATTTTTCTTGTCTCGACCCAAACTACACGCCCTAACCTTTTGTCCCCTCTTATGCGAAACACCCTGTATATAATCGATATACATATATACAGGGTGTTTCGCATAATGGTGTTCAAAAGACTAGGGCGTGTAGGATGGGTCGAGACAAGAAAAAAATCGTATGGGAGGGGGGGGTCAGTTTCCCCCCGTTTAGGCGGGAATGGACATTTTAAAAAAATCCGACTTAACACCGAAAAAAATAATTTTCAAAAATAATGGTTAGACCTAGATAACTTTTGCTTGCTGATTTTCAAAGCGAAATATCCGCTTTTTAATATCCTTTTTAAATTCCTATGTCAAACAGTTTTTGAGAAATTTAATGACAAAGTTCAAATTTTGTAAAAAAATTCCAAAAAAAAATTTTTGTTCGCAATTTTTTTTTTTTTTTTTTTTTTAAATTACGGTATTAAGTATAAAAATTTTTCCGACCATTCTCCATTTAATTCTAGAGAGAATGCTTCAAACCGTAACGATCTATGTTTTGTAGTTTCCGAGAAAAGTGGAAATTACGAACTAAACTCCTTCCTTTTTCCATTTTTTTGCACCAGTAATAAAACACAAGTAGCCAAAAAGTGGTATTTGACAGGAAAGTATGCTTCGTAATTTTCAATTTTCTCAAAAACTACAAGTCATAAATCCTTCCGGTTTGAAGCATTCTCTCATGAATTGATTGGAGAATTTTTATTATTTTTTTTAATACCGTAATTTTAAAAAAAAATTGCTACCAAAAATTTTTTTTCGGAATTTTTTTACCAAATTTTAACTTTGTCATTAAATTTCTCAAAAACTCTTTGACATAGGAACCTAATCTAAAAAGGATATTAAGAAGCGGATATTTCGCTTTGAAAATCAGCAAGCAAAAGTTATCTAGGGCTAACCATTATTTTTTAATATTATTTTTTTCGGTGTTATTTCGGATTTTTATAAAATGTCCCCTCCCGCCTATACGGGGGGAAATTGACCCCCCTCCCATACGATTTTTTTCTTGTCTCGACCCATACTACACGCCCTAGTCTTTTGAACACCCTTATGCGAAACACCCTGTATAAGGTATATATATACATATATAATATATATAATCTTTATATTTCGATTTAAAGTTTTCACTGCCTACATAAGTGGAGAGGAGTCGAACGTTTCTTGTATCACGCTACAAAACGCTGCTTATTTCGACACCGAAGGCTGTGTCCACGAATTCTTTGATATATCCTCGCTCGACTTCAGTTTGGCATCGGATGGCACTTTAATGACCGGCACGAGGTTTCCTCGTACTATTTCGAAATTCAAATTTGGTAAAAAAATTCAAAAAAAAAATGTTTGTTCGCAATTTTTTTTTAAAATTACGGTATTAAGTATAAAAATTTTTCCGACCATAAAATTCTCCAATCAATTCTAGAGAAACTGCTTCAAACCGGAAGGATCTATGTTTTGTAGTTTCCGAGAAAAGTGGAAAGAAGTATATACAGTACCGCTCATAAGTATTCGAACGACATTAAAATTCAAAATTTTTCGGAATCAGTAGAATTCATTGGAAATAAAATTCGATTTTATGATTTTATGACGTATCTGTGGTTTTTTGGGAGAAACCTAATAACCCTAACCTTTTTTTTGTTGTGGCACAGGTGCATATATTCCGAATTCGTCTTTATGGAAAATTTCATCCACAATATTTTAATGACTACCTGTCAATATTGCTGATATGCAAATGGTTTTTATGGTCTTGTTTTTTTATCTGTTTTTTATCTGTGTTGGGAACTAAATTTTATTGTTACCTGAATCCGTACCCAATCCCTTTAAATACCAGGATTGAATTCTCTCGGACATTAATTGTAATTTGCATATCGTCCTGAAAAGTCAAAAAAGCAGCACAAGTATGCCAAAACGACAAGAATTATCAATTGAGACACGTTTTGCGGTTTGTACTCTCCGCGAAGAAGGATATTCCTACGAGCAGATTGCTGCCCGTTTAGAGATATCGAAGAGTTCTGCTTGGGCCATTCTTAAAAAAAGGAAGAGATCGGCAGTGTTGCCAACAGAAATCGTCCCGGCAGAAAGAGAAAGATGACTGCAGGAGATGATAAGTTCGTTGTATTCCAGAGCAAACGGAACAGACGTCTAACGACCCCAGATATCACCAACCAGGTAAGCTGCAACCGCCCAAATCTAATATCGGTTTCCACAGTAATAAGACGTCTAAAGGAAGCTGGTTTGTCAGGAAGAATATCAGCAAGGAAGCCTTTACTTCGGCCTGCAAATAAGAAAAAGCGATTGGAATGGGCGAAGACACACAAAGATTGGACGTTGGAGCAATGGAAAAATGTGCTTTGGACTGATGAGTCCAAATTTGAAATATTCGGGTCCAACAGGCGTGTGTTTGTTCGTCGACGTATCGGAGACCGGGTGTCGGATGGCTGTATCGTGCCTACAGTTAAACATGGAGGAGGAAACACGATGATTTGGGGATGTTTCGGTGCAGGATCCCCCGGCGACCTTGTCACAATCATCGAAAAACTAAACAAAGAAGGATACAAGAAGATACTAGAAGAACATGCTGTGGCTTCAGGAATTAGAATTATAGGTGAAGGATTCACTTTTCAAGAAGATAATGATCCGAAGCACTCTTCACGTTTGTGCAAATCATTTTTACAATATCTGGAAGGGAAGAATATCTTGAAACGCATATTGTGCGAGCTGGACAGAAAGGCTAAAGCTCCAAGTCCTACAATTAAGGAAGACCTCTGGAAGAATTATTTAAATCTTGGGGCGAGATCAGGCCTGAAACTTTGGTAAAATTGGCGAGATTATGTAATGCAGTTATTAAGGCGAAAGGCGGTTATATAGAGGAAAATGTATAGTGACCACATTTTTTGTATTATTTGTTGTTATTGTTATTTTTTTAAATAAATATATCGCAAGGCACACAAGTGTGTGCCAAAACTCGATTAAATTGCTTTCCATTTTTTTTAAAATCGGTCTAAATTGCACATATATGAATCGTTCGAATAGTTATGAGCGGTACTGTACATATCTAATATATATAATCTTTATATTTCGATTTAAAGTTTTCACTGCCTACATAAGTGGAGAGGAGTCAAACGTTTCTTGTATCACGCTACAAAACGTTGCTTATTTCGACACCGAAGGCTGTGTCCACGAATTCTTTGGTATATCCTCGCTCGACTTCAGTTTGGCATCGGATGGCAATTTAATGACCGGCACGAGGTTTCGTCCAATATCCAAGCTGTGAATGTCACGGCTGTTGAGGTAATAATTTCAAATTACTTCCAAAAAGTCTTTTGTAAGAAAATACATGAAACAGTCGCATGACGTTTTCTAAGATTTTAAACGATCGGGATTTTAAATGATCTGGTCCTGAAAAACGAGTTCGTTGACATGCAGTTGTAGATTTTTCTTCTTCCAAATAATTGTTTTCAATTCACGCAAATCGTGCCTTATACGCCGTAAGATGAACAACTGGACCACCGTCGTCCTCCCCTGGTCAATGTCTTGTTGTTTCTATGTTTGGAAGTCGGTGGAGACAAATTTTGCATTGAATGATTCAGCAGTAGAAGACTCTTTTTCTGATACGTTGCTGAAATTTAAACTCATTTCCATCCTACTGGTACAAATTTCTGACCAGTATGCATGGACTTTGTTTCGAAATCATCCTCAGGATCTATAAAGACAGGTTCCGTAACGCTACCGTCATCATCGAAATCCATTTCGCCTTCATCGCCAGTACTTTCATCATCAGACGAAACCCTTTCCATGAAGCTGCGAAGTTCCTCATCCGACATTTTAGCAAGTTTAAACGGATTACGAGACATTGCAATACAATGAAATACGTGAGCAATAATGATCATAAATAGACAAATGCACAAATTCATATGTATTTTGTATTTGTATTTAAGAATAAGAATTTAAGAATACATATATGTATGTGGCATAAGAAGATGGAAAGATTATGGTCTATAAAAAATTTTTGCTTAAAGCCCCAGGTCTGCCTTTAGGCGGATGTGTTTAAAGCAGTGCTGGTCTGTATTTTTCTTACAGCAGTGCAGTCTGTATTTTTCTTACAGACTAGAAATATTTATAAGGTTTAAGAATACATAGCCCAGGTCCGCCTTTAGGCGGATGTGTTTAAAGCAGTGCTGGCCAAAACTTATACAATCATATTTTGTGCATGTGTGAAGCGTTGAGAGAGGTTGTTTTGCGGAAAAATTCTTTAAATATTCAATCACGGAAAATACTTTAAATCATGCAAATGATTTATCAATGAAATTGACTTTTCTATTTCTCAATAATATCCTCAATATCAATAACTAGTATATAAGCCTTTCTTCGCCAGGAAGTTATAGGAAGAAAAATTATTAATTTTTTAAATTATTAAATTTTTCATAATAAAATCTGACAAATTATTCAGCACAATCTAGGAAAAAAATATAAATTTCCTCCCAATCGCATGTATTGCAAAAAAATGGCGAAGCCGTTTGGATTTTATCCAAAATAGCCCAGGAATATCTGTGAAAAAATTCAGGTTTCTAAGTGATGCGGAAGTCCAAAAAAAAAATCCCGGACATATTTTGTTAACAGACAGACACGGATTTTATATATATGTAAAAGGAATATGATATGGTATTGAAGATATTGTATTCCTTTTAAACTCAGGTTGAATCAAATACGTTTTGTGAATGCCTGTAAACCAAGACACAGCTGATAAGGGTAGAGGATAAAACGTGAATGTTGAACGTGAACAGAAATATTTTGTTGACTATCTTTTTTGGAATAATAGCTTTTAATATCGTTTTCTGTGTTTACAGGTAGGAATACAAATAATGTAAATAATGTAGATAATATATAATAATGTAAATAAAAATATTAATTCTGTGTTTACAGCAAAACTCATTTCAGTTATTATCTCCGTAAGATAAATTAGGACAGAAGGGATAAACTCATTATATATACATATAGATACTTTCAAACCGATTTATTTAATTTTCAAAGAAAAAATAGTGATTCTTGCATTCCTTATTAAACATTTTGCTCAGTGCAATCATAGTCTGGCTCGATCTTCCTTGCACGTCGGCTGACTCACTTGATACGAACCATCGCTAGTTTCGGTGTAAACCCCACGGCTTTTGTCGTGTACATGTGAATAGCCGAGAGAAAAAATTAGCACGCGGGCTAATTTCATTTTTTATAATTTTTATAATTTGACAATTTTTCCATAACAATTGATACACCACTTGAACGAAGGAACATTCTCCAAAAACCAGTATTTCAATTTGATCTCACTTCAATAATAAATTTTGTGGTGTAGCACTGAAACTAAAGATTTTGCGAAAAGGCTGAAATATCTTGCACGGATATCCGTAATTGCACGGAGTGTATTATTGCTATACCGAAAATAACTAAAGGTGCAATGAATTATGGTTTAGGCCCATATTACATTGCAAACAGTTGTTCGATCAAACAGTCACATTGTTTTTGTTTTCTGTATAAAGCTGTCAACTCTCAGTTCATCCGTGAGAGAATGAAAACGGATGAACTGTTGGCACAGCAAATACTCTGTTTGCAGGCGATGCGTGCAAACTACAAACAGAACAGAGTTGTTGTGTGGTGTAATAAAAAAGTATGCATGTTTTGGAGTGAAAAAGCTGCACTTATGCCGGAAAAAGGAGGATTGCGTGAAAATATTTGCACAAAGCAACTCTAATTATGTATATATACTACGGAAAGTGTTTGACTGTTTGTGTTTGCAATGTAACATAGCAAGCAAACAGATTTGACGGGAGAGTGAAATAGTTCATTTCTTTGGACTGTTTGATCGAACAACTGTTTGCAATGTAATATGGGCCTTACAAGCTAATAATAAAACTTTATTAAAAAAGTTGTGCAAAATACATGTTACAGCCATTCATGTCAACCCCGTCTTAAGGCGGAGCTAGGCATTGGAGGTTAATAACACCTTAAAAAATGTACATCTTTTTGTTATGGTGGCGGTGTTACCACCCTGATTTTTTCAATGAAGTCATCAAATAATCAAACAATAAACGAGTTTTCTTATTTCTTCTGTAATGTATCACTTGCCTGTGTTGTTGTGCATTAGAGTTTATTTGTTGCCGTCTTCTGCACTCCCGATTCCGTGTGTGTTGTTGTGGGTCTTGCGGCTATGTACATTTGTTTTGCTTAACTCCCAGCTTATGTATGGTGTTTTTGTTCACTGTAGCGAAAGTTTGGTGTCTTCGAAAATAAAGCTTTCCATCGTAGTACTTGATCTTCGAGATTTGATATTGAAACGAACCAATAATGCATTTCGTATTACGGATTTATATTCGGGTGTTCTATACTACTATTTTTACATGCAAAACATTTTTTTGCTCTACATTTATTTGGAAGTTTAAAATAATCCAAATTGTATAGCAAAAATTTCACTATTTTTTTAGCTCAGCATTTGAAACACCGTCAAAACTAGACGCGCGTTTTTAAATTTGCTGAATTTATATTGACCCCCTTATTCAGAGTCACTTGGAGTGAGTCGGACGTCGTCGTCAAAAAGTCACCTGAGTGGAAGACTTCGTATTGACAGAGTCACTTTTTGAAAGGTGACTGGCTCTTACGTCGTGCACACCTCAATTTACGTTGCGCTCATATATGACAGTTGGTTTGTGTACTAGCTAGCATTTTTAGTGTTACAATACAAACATTTTACTATGGTGTTTATGTTGAAATAATAAAATTCTTAAAAAATAGATTTTTTTTCGCGAAATTAGATTTATAAATGTAGTAAAAATAAAGAATAACCTTAGGAGTTTATGAGAGGAATATTTATTTTGTTTTTCTATTGTATTTTCGTCATTTAAGTTACACCAAAATATATTAACATTGGTTTTTCTGTTGGAAATATGCAACACTGTAGAATTGTAAGCAAACGGGAATTCTAAACAATTAAAATGTGCAAAATTTTGAGTTATGTTTATCAAGTGCCTGTTTTTTAGTGAATGCATAATTTTCAAATCTGGATTTAGTGCTACTGGGGCCACCTCATATAGCCGCAATATCCGCATGAACGTCAGCTTCATTTTGGTGCGTGATTTCAAATCTCTTCATATCTATAATTGTAACATATGTAATGAAGTGAACATGTGACAATTAAAATGTTAATCTAATTACCTTATCCATTCATTTAAGCTACTAAAGGTAGGGCCGTTGGAGTTTAACAAGCCGCTCCCATTCCTGTTCACCCTATATTGAGTTGGAGTTAAAAACAGGGGCCCCTTTAGCTAATTCTGAAATTATTCCATTCTATGTCCCGCACCAAATCTTCAAATTGTAGCGATGTCGTAAATTGTACGCTATATCTTAAGAATTAATAAAATATTTAACAAAAATTGTTGTAATTATTTAATATTTGTTTCAAAACTTTATTGTTTTACCTTTTCTTTAATATTCACATTATTTATCCATATTCACAATACTATACTTTGTGTGTATTGTTCAAGGATGTTATAAGGATCACAAGAAAATAACGGGAAGCAACAATTTTTTAGCAATGATCTATAAATCGAAAAGAAACAACGTAGAAAAGAAAAATTTTTCTTCTCGAAAATATAACCATTTTCTCCAGAAAAAAAAAACAGTTTTTCAAAATAACATTATATAATAAATTAGGTGTACAAATAAGTTTCCGCGGTTTGTCAAAAGATGGCCCCACCAGAAGGTTATGGAGAAATTGTCAGATGTAAAACGTAATATCCCAAGTTTCGTCACGATAACCTTAAAGTACTAGTGATTCCGTATCACGTAATTTTTTTCCTGCAAAAATGTCAAGTTTTGTGCCGAATAAGCATCATTTGCGGGAACTTTTGATTTACTTCTTTAATTTGAAAAAATCTGCAGCTGAGGCGCATCGATTGCTTCTAGAAGCATATGGTGAAGCTGCTTTAAGTGAGAGAAGTTGTCAGGAATGGTTTGAAAAGTTTAAGAACGGTGAGTTTGACGTGAAGGACAAAGAACGCAGTGGAAGGCCGAAAGTGTACGAAGACATGGAATTAGAAGTATTATTCGAGGAAGATTCGTCCCAAACGCAAAAAGAACTTGCACTTACATTACAAGTGACTCAATTGAGCAATTTCACATCGTTTAAAATCGTTGGGAATGATTCAAAAACAAGGAACTTGGGTTCCATATGAACTAAAGCCGAGAGACGTTGAACGCCGATTATGCATGAGTGAAATGCTGCTTGCCAGGAATAAAAAAAGAGTTTTTTACATCGTATAGTCACTGGTGACGAAAAATGGATTCACTACGATAATCCAAAGAAGAGAAAGTCATGGGTTAAGCCCGGCGAACCATCAACATCGACAGCTAAGCCGAATATTCATGGAAAAAAACTCATGCTGTGTATTTGGTGGGATCAGCTTGGTGTCGTGTATTATGAATTGCTCAAACCAAGCGAAACCATTACTGGAGCTCTCTACCGAACACAATTGATGAGATTGAGTCGGGCACTTAAAGAAAAACGCGCCCATTACTACTCCAGATACGACAAAATTATTCTTTTACACGATAATGCTCGTCCACATGTTGCGGCGCCGGTAAAAACATACTTGGAAACAATCAACTGGGAAGTTTTACCCCACCCGCCGTATTCACCAGACTTAGCCCCTTTTGATTATCACCTGTTCCGGTCGATGGCACATGGTCTGTCTGAGCAGGGCTTCACATCATATGAAGACACCAAAAATTGGGTATATTTGTGGATAGCGTCAAAAGATGAAGAGTTTTTTCGACGGGGTATCCGAATGTTGCCAGAAAGATGGGGAAAAGTAGTGGCAAATGATGGAAAATACTTTGAATAAAACGTACTGTTCCTTTACAATAAATTCCTAACTTTTTATAAAAAACCGAGGAAACTTATTTGTACACCTAATACATATATTTATTTATTTTATAATACAATAAAAATATAAATATAACATAAAAAAAATCAAAAGATAAATATAAAAAATAAGCAATAACTTTCAAATTATTTCATTTTTAAATATAATAAAAAAAATCATATAAGATTAATATAATTTAAAAAGTAAGCAATAACCTACAAAATATTTTATTTTTAGCAAGAGGCGACTCGTAAGAGGCTGTCGTCATATTTGACAGCTCATGTCGGTGGTTGTCGTCTCTGTGAATAGGTTTTTGCTCACCTCCAAACTACGTAAGACACGACACCATGCTTAGCTAAGACACCTCGTCGTCTCTGTGAATACAAAAAGACGAAAAACAGCTGTTTTAGCGACAGCTAAAAGTGACTCTCTGAATAAGGGGGTAAATAGCAACAGAATGGCAAATAATTATAATGTAAACCAGCTAATTAATCTAATGAATGCATACACTGAAATTATTGTTTATGAGGGAGGAGGGCAGATTTATTATTTGTAACAATTAGCAGGCTCTTAGAAATTTATCCTAAAATGTACCTCAAATTTCAGTGTTAACGTTGTACGAAAAACTAAACCTTGTTACTCCTAAACTCAGCATATAGTTTCGAAACAACAAAACACTGTTCGACTTCTTTAGCGAACCCCCGAACTTCAATCACGGCGAAAAAACTTTCAAACAACAACAAATACATTGAACTAATCATTCATGATCATGGTGTAATATACTATTTCTTAGGAAAGAAAATATCATAATAGTCGTATATGCCGTTATTAATCTTAGTATAAACGGACATAAAAGCATATAAAAAAAAAGGTACATACATATGTTATGTATGTATGTAGGAAAACTCATGACGCCAATTCAATACCCTCAATTAGTACTGTTCGAATACTTTATAATTTCTACTTTAAAATATCAAATCATCTTTCATTAGAGAATCTAATTTCAAATGTACTTTCGAAATATTGAAAAATGAAGATTCATTCATATTTCTCTTGCGGCAAGAAAAGTTTTTATTACATTTGAGGGCTCAACTAGAAAAAAACCAGAAATAGTTGACTTCGGCCTGGCCGAAGTTCATATACCCTACACACGTTTACTTAAAAATTAGGCGTGGCAATGGTCTAATTTTTTTCCTATTCAATCTCAAATATCCTGTGATGACAGAGAGTATTCGAGAAATTTGCCAAATTTAATGAAAATATCTCTATTAGTTCTCCTGTAATCGAGTTTTATTTAATTAGTGTGGGGACCACGCCCATTTTTTGTGATCTGTTTTGATTAGAGACAGTTCACTTCTGGACAAAATTTCAACCGCAAATTCGTTCTACAAGCTGAGAAATTGAGCTATAAGCATGGATTAATTTATATTTACTATAAAAAGTAGGCGTGGCAATGGTCATATTTTG
The DNA here is from genome assembly GCA_943737955.2 of Myopa tessellatipennis. Taxonomy (NCBI): domain Eukaryota; kingdom Metazoa; phylum Arthropoda; class Insecta; order Diptera; family Conopidae; genus Myopa; species Myopa tessellatipennis. Next base: position 49,732,250 of record OX031316.1, on the reverse strand, counting down.
CCCATTTTCAATACGAATGAGTTTCTGATGATAGACAACATTCGCGCCAAATTTGATTAAAATATCTCTATTCGTTCTCCTGTAATCGAGTTTTATTTAATTAGTGTGCGGACCACGCCCATTTTTCGTGATCTGTTTTGGCCAGAGACATTTGACTTCGGGATAAAATTTCAACCCCAAATTCGTTCTACAAGCTGAGAAATTGAGCTATAAGCATGGATTAATTTATATTCAGTATAAAAAGTAGGCGTGGCAGTGGTCCGATTTTGTCCATTTTCAATACCGATGAATTTCTAATGATAGTCAATATTCGTGCCAAGTTTGATGAAGATATCTCTATTCGTTCTCTTGTAATCGTGATTTCCACAGACAGACAGACAAACAGACAGACGGACGGACATGGCTAAATCGACTCAGGAGGTCACGCTGATCAAGAATATATATACTCTTCTATACCTGTCACGCCTCCTTTAATGCGTTACAAACGGATGCAGTAAGTGAATATACCCTCTCACTTCGTGTGTAGGGTATAACAAAAGTGCAAATAGAAAATAGAAGAAGATGGTCAGCCTGCACCTACACCTATACAGACGTTGAGCGTATGAATATCGCCCAAATAAGGAGTGAGTTGGAAACAAGAAATAAGGAAATATGTAGTTGCGAAAATATCCTTTCGGCAGCTGCGCTGCTATGTAGAAGACATACATACATACAGTTTATCAAGAATGAGTTTACACATTGAAAATACATTCCATTTTTCAATTTGCTTAGCAAAACAATAGGGCAGTTCACGCTTTGGGGCAAAACCGTGTGCGTTTGTGCGAAAGTGCGAAAATGCGAAATATTGGACTGTTTTTTACAACAAACATATGGCAACATTTCGCACTTTCAGTCTCGCACAAAAGCACAGCTGTAATGCTGACTGAAATGCAAAATGCGAGATTTTTTGACAATCAGCTGATTCAGTTGATTATTAATTCAGTGAAAAAAAAGTTTCAAAGGAAAGTTTCAATGGCTGTTGAGAAGAAAAAAATAAAAAAGTGGACAAAAGAAGAAATTGGGAAAGTACTCGATTATTTGGAGGAAAATCCCAAATTTGAGGTAATATCTTTCTTATTGGTTAGATCAGAATATAAATTTACATAAATATGTATATATACTATACATTTTAATACAGCACCCTACCGCGCAAATGTTTTATAAAAAGTTTTTGGACAGCGCAGGTATAGACGCTTCGTGGCAGGTTGTGAAATTTAAAGTTCGGTATTTGAAGACCAAACTGAAGGAAGCGGAGAAATGGCGAACTTCCACAGGAGCAGGTATTTCAGAAATTGACCAGGGAAATGGTACGAAAAGTATACAAGGTATTTAATATAGAATCACCAACCTTTCCGCATAAGTTTATGTAGATATTGATACAACTTCATTTGTTTTTAGAGAAACTCAACAAAATCTGTCCATTTTATGACAGAATGAACGCATTATTCATTCCAAGACATGAATCTGTAGTTATGGAAAATTTTGACACAACAAACAGTATAGAATCTATTTCCATTGTTGATAGTTTAGAAGCGGATGAGTGCAATTCCTCATATTTACCACAGCAAGAATTTGAAGTTGAAGAAATTTTTGAATCTCCTTCAACACCTCTGTCGGCACTTTCAGAAAAAGAAAAACGAGAAACTTTTCCAAAAAGGTTGAGGACATCAACTCCGAAAGACGCTGTGTCAGCGCTTACGAAAATGCAAGAAGAGCGCACCAAATGCATGCAGAAAAAGTTTAAGTTCGATGAAGAAAAGTTTTCAAAAGAATTAGAATTCGAAAAAGAAAAATTCGAGGCTGAAATGTCATTTAAGGAAAAGGAGCTGGCATTAAAGCAGTTTGAAATTGAACAGACAAGTAAAGAGCGGCAACACAGACTAGAGCTTGAAAAAGAAGAAAGATTAGCCAGGTATGAATTGGAGCTGAAATATAAATGCACGTCAATGAATAATTAAATAACATGAAAATGATGCTGTCAACTAAGTTTCTTTTTATTAAATACAGATGAATTGTTTTTGTTTTTATACTTTTATTAAATAAATAAAAAATTAAATAGAAGTTAGATGTAAATTTTGAGTGCATTATTTATTCGAACATTGTCCTATATATAGCTTGGCGTTTTAATTCAAAGTTAGGATTAATTTCGAAATTTAAGGGTGCTTCGGCATTTTCGACAATATCATCCACATGTTCATTTGCAAATTCAAGTTGATCTTCATCCAGAAGTAAAATGTTGTGAATGATAGCTGACACAAGAACCCATTGGATACAACATTTTTTTCCGTTTTCGTTTAGAATGCGTTGACGTAGCTCCTTTAGACTTCCATAACGTTCTTTTAATCGTCCTATGCAATGTTCAACTCTAACGCGGAATTGACTGTGTCGAAAATTGAACTGTTTGCGTTGCATTGCAGTCATTGCATTTGAGTTGCTTCTATATGGTGTAATAATAGTACTGGATAAAGAATATGCCGAGTCTGCAGCTAGATACTGATTTCCAGAAAAGTACTTCGATGGATTTTTAGCCAGATCACAATTAGAAAACATACGCGCATCATGGACGCTTCCTGGGCTTCCAATATTTAAATGACGTATTTGAAGCTTATAATCACAGGGGAAGGAAGTTGGAGTTAAAAACAGGGGCCCCTTTAGCTAATTCTGAAATTATTCCATTCTATGTCCCGCACCAAATCTTCAAATTGTAGCGATGTCGTAAATTGTACGCTATATCTTAAGAATTAATAAAATATTTAACAAAAATTGTTGTAATTATTTAATATTTGTTTCAAAACTTTATCGTTTTACCTTTTCTTTAATATTCACATTATTTATCCATATTCACAATACTATACTTTGTGTGTATTGTTCAAGGATGTTATAAGGATCACAAGAAAATAACGGGAAGCAACAATTTTTTAGCAATGATCTATAAATCGAAAAGAAACAACGTAGAAAAGAAAAATTTTTCTTCTCGAAAATATAACCATTTTCTCCAGAAAAAAAAAACAGTTTTTCAAAATAACATTATATAATAAATTAGGTGTACAAATAAGTTTCCGCGGTTTGTCAAAAGATGGCCCCACCAGAAGGTTATGGAGAAATTGTCAGATGTAAAACGTAATATCCCAAGTTTCGTCACGATAACCTTAAAGTACTAGTGATTCCGTATCACGTAATTTTTTTCCTGCAAAAATGTCAAGTTTTGTGCCGAATAAGCATCATTTGCGGGAACTTTTGATTTACTTCTTTAATTTGAAAAAATCTGCAGCTGAGGCGCATCGATTGCTTCTAGAAGCATATGGTGAAGCTGCTTTAAGTGAGAGAAGTTGTCAGGAATGGTTTGAAAAGTTTAAGAACGGTGAGTTTGACGTGAAGGACAAAGAACGCAGTGGAAGGCCGAAAGTGTACGAAGACATGGAATTAGAAGTATTATTCGAGGAAGATTCGTCCCAAACGCAAAAAGAACTTGCACTTACATTACAAGTGACTCAATTGAGCAATTTCACATCGTTTAAAATCGTTGGGAATGATTCAAAAACAAGGAACTTGGGTTCCATATGAACTAAAGCCGAGAGACGTTGAACGCCGATTATGCATGAGTGAAATGCTGCTTGCCAGGAATAAAAAAAGAGTTTTTTACATCGTATAGTCACTGGTGACGAAAAATGGATTCACTACGATAATCCAAAGAAGAGAAAGTCATGGGTTAAGCCCGGCGAACCATCAACATCGACAGCTAAGCCGAATATTCATGGAAAAAAACTCATGCTGTGTATTTGGTGGGATCAGCTTGGTGTCGTGTATTATGAATTGCTCAAACCAAGCGAAACCATTACTGGAGCTCTCTACCGAACACAATTGATGAGATTGAGTCGGGCACTTAAAGAAAAACGCGCCCATTACTACTCCAGATACGACAAAATTATTCTTTTACACGATAATGCTCGTCCACATGTTGCGGCGCCGGTAAAAACATACTTGGAAACAATCAACTGGGAAGTTTTACCCCACCCGCCGTATTCACCAGACTTAGCCCCTTTTGATTATTACCTGTTCCGGTCGATGGCACATGGTCTGTCTGAGCAGCGCTTCACATCATATGAAGACACCAAAAATTGGGTATATTTGTGGATAGCGTCAAAAGATGAAGAGTTTTTTCGACGGGGTATCCGAATGTTGCCAGAAAGATGGGGAAAAGTAGTGGCAAATGATGGAAAATACTTTGAATAAAACGTACTGTTCCTTTACAATAAATTCCTAACTTTTTATAAAAAACCGAGGAAACTTATTTGTACACCTAATACATATATTTATTTATTTTATAATACAATAAAAATATAAATATAACATAAAAAAAATCAAAAGATAAATATAAAAAATAAGCAATAACTTTCAAATTATTTCATTTTTAAATATAATAAAAAAAATCATATAAGATTAATATAATTTAAAAAGTAAGCAATAACCTACAAAATATTTTATTTTTAGCAAGAGGCGACACGTAAGAGGCTGTCGTCATATTTGACAGCTCATGTCGGTGGTTGTCGTCTCTGTGAATAGGTTTTTGCTCACCTCCAAACTACGTAAGACACGACACCATGCTTAGCTAAGACACCTCGTCGTCTCTGTGAATACAAAAAGACGAAAAACAGCTGTTTTAGCGACAGCTAAAAGTGACTCTCTGAATAAGGGGGTAAATAGCAACAGAATGGCAAATAATTATAATGTAAACCAGCTAATTAATCTAATGAATGCATACACTGAAATTATTGTTTATGAGGGAGGAGGGCAGATTTATTATTTGTAACAATTAGCAGGCTCTTAGAAATTTATCCTAAAATGTACCTCAAATTTCAGTGTTAACGTTGTACGAAAAACTAAACCTTGTTACTCCTAAACTCAGCATATAGTTTCGAAACAACAAAACACTGTTCGACTTCTTTAGCGAACCCCCGAACTTCAATCACGGCGAAAAAACTTTCAAACAACAACAAATACATTGAACTAATCATTCATGATCATGGTGTAATATACTATTTCTTAGGAAAGAAAATATCATAATAGTCGTATATGCCGTTATTAATCTTAGTATAAACGGACATAAAAGCATATAAAAAAAAAGGTACATACATATGTTATGTATGTATGTAGGAAAACTCATGACGCCAATTCAATACCCTCAATTAGTACTGTTCGAATACTTTATAATTTCTACTTTAAAATATCAAATCATCTTTCATTAGAGAATCTAATTTCAAATGTACTTTCGAAATATTGAAAAATGAAGATTCATTCATATTTCTCTTGCGGCAAGAAAAGTTTTTATTACATTTGAGGGCTCAACTAGAAAAAAACCAGAAATAGTTGACTTCGGCCTGGCCGAAGTTCATATACCCTACACACGTTTACTTAAAAATTAGGCGTGGCAATGGTCTAATTTTTTTCCTATTCAATCTCAAATATCCTGTGATGACAGAGAGTATTCGAGAAATTTGCCAAATTTAATGAAAATATCTCTATTAGTTCTCCTGTAATCGAGTTTTATTTAATTAGTGTGGGGACCACGCCCATTTTTTGTGATCTGTTTTGATTAGAGACAGTTCACTTCTGGACAAAATTTCAACCGCAAATTCGTTCTACAAGCTGAGAAATTGAGCTATAAGCATGGATTAATTTATATTTACTATAAAAAGTAGGCGTGGCAATGGTCATATTTTGCCCATTTTCAATACGAATGAGTTTCTGATGATAGACAACATTCGCGCCAAATTTGATTAAAATATCTCTATTCGTTCTCCTGTAATCGAGTTTTATTTAATTAGTGTGCGGACCACGCCCATTTTTCGTGATCTGTTTTGGCCAGAGACATTTGACTTCGGGATAAAATTTCAACCCCAAATTCGTTCTACAAGCTGAGAAATTGAGCTATAAGCATGGATTAATTTATATTCAGTATAAAAAGTAGGCGTGGCAGTGGTCCGATTTTGTCCATTTTCAATACCGATGAATTTCTAATGATAGTCAATATTCGTGCCAAGTTTGATGAAGATATCTCTATTCGTTCTCTTGTAATCGTGATTTCCACAGACAGACAGACAAACAGACAGACGGACGGACATGGCTAAATCGACTCAGGAGGTCACGCTGATCAAGAATATATATACTCTTCTATACCTGTCACGCCTCCTTTAATGCGTTACAAACGGATGCAGTAAGTGAATATACCCTCTCACTTCGTGTGTAGGGTATAACAAAAGTGCAAATAGAAAATAGAAGAAGATGGTCAGCCTGCACCTACACCTATACAGACGTTGAGCGTATGAATATCGCCCAAATAAGGAGTGAGTTGGAAACAAGAAATAAGGAAATATGTAGTTGCGAAAATATCCTTTCGGCAGCTGCGCTGCTATGTAGAAGACATACATACATACAGTTTATCAAGAATGAGTTTACACATTGAAAATACATTCCATTTTTCAATTTGCTTAGCAAAACAATAGGGCAGTTCACGCTTTGGGGCAAAACCGTGTGCGTTTGTGCGAAAGTGCGAAAATGCGAAATATTGGACTGTTTTTTACAACAAACATATGGCAACATTTCGCACTTTCAGTCTCGCACAAAAGCACAGCTGTAATGCTGACTGAAATGCAAAATGCGAGATTTTTTGACAATCAGCTGATTCAGTTGATTATTAATTCAGTGAAAAAAAAGTTTCAAAGGAAAGTTTCAATGGCTGTTGAGAAGAAAAAAATAAAAAAGTGGACAAAAGAAGAAATTGGGAAAGTACTCGATTATTTGGAGGAAAATCCCAAATTTGAGGTAATATCTTTCTTATTGGTTAGATCAGAATATAAATTTACATAAATATGTATATATACTATACATTTTAATACAGCACCCTACCGCGCAAATGTTTTATAAAAAGTTTTTGGACAGCGCAGGTATAGACGCTTCGTGGCAGGTTGTGAAATTTAAAGTTCGGTATTTGAAGACCAAACTGAAGGAAGCGGAGAAATGGCGAACTTCCACAGGAGCAGGTATTTCAGAAATTGACCAGGGAAATGGTACGAAAAGTATACAAGGTATTTAATATAGAATCACCAACCTTTCCGCATAAGTTTATGTAGATATTGATACAACTTCATTTGTTTTTAGAGAAACTCAACAAAATCTGTCCATTTTATGACAGAATGAACGCATTATTCATTCCAAGACATGAATCTGTAGTTATGGAAAATTTTGACACAACAAACAGTATAGAATCTATTTCCATTGTTGATAGTTTAGAAGCGGATGAGTGCAATTCCTCATATTTACCACAGCAAGAATTTGAAGTTGAAGAAATTTTTGAATCTCCTTCAACACCTCTGTCGGCACTTTCAGAAAAAGAAAAACGAGAAACTTTTCCAAAAAGGTTGAGGACATCAACTCCGAAAGACGCTGTGTCAGCGCTTACGAAAATGCAAGAAGAGCGCACCAAATGCATGCAGAAAAAGTTTAAGTTCGATGAAGAAAAGTTTTCAAAAGAATTAGAATTCGAAAAAGAAAAATTCGAGGCTGAAATGTCATTTAAGGAAAAGGAGCTGGCATTAAAGCAGTTTGAAATTGAACAGACAAGTAAAGAGCGGCAACACAGACTAGAGCTTGAAAAAGAAGAAAGATTAGCCAGGTATGAATTGGAGCTGAAATATAAATGCACGTCAATGAATAATTAAATAACATGAAAATGATGCTGTCAACTAAGTTTCTTTTTATTAAATACAGATGAATTGTTTTTGTTTTTATACTTTTATTAAATAAATAAAAAATTAAATAGAAGTTAGATGTAAATTTTGAGTGCATTATTTATTCGAACATTGTCCTATATATAGCTTGGCGTTTTAATTCAAAGTTAGGATTAATTTCGAAATTTAAGGGTGCTTCGGCATTTTCGACAATATCATCCACATGTTCATTTGCAAATTCAAGTTGATCTTCATCCAGAAGTAAAATGTTGTGAATGATAGCTGACACAAGAACCCATTGGATACAACATTTTTTTCCGTTTTCGTTTAGAATGCGTTGACGTAGCTCCTTTAGACTTCCATAACGTTCTTTTAATCGTCCTATGCAATGTTCAACTCTAACGCGGAATTGACTGTGTCGAAAATTGAACTGTTTGCGTTGCATTGCAGTCATTGCATTTGAGTTGCTTCTATATGGTGTAATAATAGTACTGGATAAAGAATATGCCGAGTCTGCAGCTAGATACTGATTTCCAGAAAAGTACTTCGATGGATTTTTAGCCAGATCACAATTAGAAAACATACGCGCATCATGGACGCTTCCTGGGCTTCCAATATTTAAATGACGTATTTGAAGCTTATAATCACACGTTACTTGCGCTTTGATAGAATATATATGTTTGCGAGAAAAATATGAAGACGAGTTTATGACTGGTGTTTCAGCTAATTTAAATTCAGTGCCATCAACATATCCAATACAATCTGGTAATTCATGCATTGTATTACCAACCAACTCCATCCTTTCGGCTTCATCAGGCCAGTAGATAAAATTGTCTTTAATTTTCATGAAAGCTCGAAAAACTCTGCATGTAATTTTTTGTATCGTACCACCGTCACCAATCCCAAACAGCGTGGCAATTTTGCGTATTGTTCCACCTTCACCTGATGAGCCTAATCGATATAAAGTAATCGCTAACTGGAAATGCACATCAAACTGTTCACAGGAATGGCTCTGATTGAAATCTGCGCTGTTTTTTATCATTTCTGCTAAGTTCATAAATTGTTTTTTCGTACAACGCATGCAATGTTTGAAGCGACTATCATCGAATCGTGTTACTATGTCCACTGTCCAGATTGAGGATTTAGGCACGAAAAAGTTCATACCACGCCTGTTCAATGTAGTCACTAAGACGTCCTCGAACAACTCATCCAAAATTTCATCTTCCATTTCATCTTTCATGTCATCATCTTCTGAAGGTTGCATAATATTTATTTACTTGGCTATCGAGAAAACGCCAATCATTTTACTTACCAATTTCTTCATGAACAGAATTTATGTTGAATAGAGTCTTCATAAATAAGAAATCCAAAATCTTACTTTTTTGACTTTGTTGCGGCATTGTATATTTATATTTAATTTTTGTAAACAGCTGTTGCTATTTGACATTTCGCATTTCGCACTGACAATACTACTCAACACCGTTCACGCTTTTTGTGCGAAAAATTAAGCTCATTTTTGCATTTCGCATTTTCGCACTAAAGAGTGAACTCCAGTAATACTACTTTTTGGTTCTTTATAGAGTTTTCGTTTATCAATTACCTTAAGTTGCAGTTAGGGCTTCTCATTTCCCGTAAAAATACAAATCCCTGGATTCCGGGACAAAAATTTTTCATTTCCCAGGATCCTGGGAAATCCCGGGATTAGGTAACAAGCAAGAATTTATCCAATTAGGTGGGAAAAATGTGTAAATTCAAAAAAATACACAAAAATGCGCTTTTGATGCTATCATTTTTAATAAGAAAAAGATAAAGAAATTAAATACAAAATAATTCATAAAACTAAGACTCTCTAAACCAAACAAAGATAGACTTCATTAACAATAAATTTCATAATTATTCATTTTTATAATAATTTTTTAAAAAACATAAGTTGTCAATAGCGCCATCACTTAACGAAGACCGTATTTTGGTAATAAAAAGACCTGCCGCCGAAAAAGCTCTTTCCGACTCGATTGATGTCGGTGGGATAGTTAAAGAGCATTATATAATTTGTCTAAATTATTTGTACGCTTTTTCGTTGCTTCAAAAATACCCATTTCTTTTGTAATGTTTTTAACGTCATATAATACATCTTCTGGACTCTCTATTCGACTAACATTCGTAATGGCAGCATCCAATTTTTGATGAAGTATTAATTCAGATCTAGTAGATAAATTTGGTTCGGCCATTAACGACGTTTCATCATTACTGGATTCTAATTCTTCAATATCAGCAGAAGTACCACTACCATCAATATCCTCAACAAATAGCTTAGAAAATAATTTTTTAGCCATAGCTTGAAGGACTGATTTGGGAGGCAATAATAATATAGAATCTATGTCCGATCGCGTTTATAATTTGATGGATTATTTCAATATATTAGTAAGCCAACTAAATTTGTATTCCGTCTTTCGACAATTCTCTGTTGCACATGCTGCAGCATTTTAACCGAAAAACAATCTTTATTTTTGCGCAAAACATCTAATATAAACACTAATACACCCTCTGCATCAAGTATGGATGCGTTGCGTCGGCCAAGTCTTTCAATTCCGAGTTTTATTGGTTGTAACGCCGTCACTACAGTCTGCATCACTAAATATTCCTCCTCCGAAATATTGTTAATATTGATGTGTTTAAAATCCATCAATGCTTTTAATATACATGTTTTTAGTGCAATAAATCGCTCCAACATTGTAAGAAGACTATTCCACCTTGTCTTTACATCCAGTATTAACTTCAGTTCTTGATTGTATAATTTATTTTCAACCATTTCAACAATTTTTTCAGCTGGAAGCGACCCAAATATTCGAATCATGCCCTAGTTCCAAAGCGTAGTTAAGGAATGCACATTTAAATTTAAATAGCAACGATTTTTTAAAGATGTGTATTCGTTCATCGAAATAGAGAATCTTGAGCCACCTTGAATTTGCATAGTCATTTCCTTAACCACTCCTTGTTTTGCTACATGGTATTGGCTTTTTACCAAATTCATTACATGTGAAGGGTTTTTCGGCAATATCATGCCTTTATCAGATAAAATTTTTCTTATAAATTCAGATTTTGCAATGCCATTGATAGAAAAGCCATCTATAGCAGCCAATTTTGAAACAATTTCTCCATAGATTCCTTTTTTATAAATTACGTAATTTTACGTTGAACATTTCTAACCTCAAAATCTCTGTCTTCATTTGGCCTTTTTTTAGTTACTTCAATTTCTACTTCCTTATAAGATTTTTCAAATGACGAAGAAGACCACTTCTTGAAAATCCTTTACACATTATTGTTGTTTTACATATATTACAAGTGGCAGACTCTGTGTTTTTATCTTTTGTAAAATTTTGCCATGCCTTAGATCCACTTGACATGATGCGGTAAATTTATTATCTTATTTATAAAAATTAAAATAGATTAAAATATACTATAATAAAATATAAAATTATATTACCTACAATTTAATCCCGATAGTGTGCTGATAGTAGATTTACATAAAATATTTTAAATTAGTTGTAATTACTAAACATACGAGTGCGCATTGATTTTTTTTTAGAAATTGCGATCTGTCAAACGTCAGCTGTTAAAATTTCAGCCAAATTCATCGATTAGTTTATTTGTTGTAGCCGTTTGAAGTAAGTGCGTTTTTGAAAAGTGTTTTGTATTTCTTGAAAAATGGGAAAAAGTGAATTTCTTGCAGTGATTAAACACGGCGAAAGAGACAAAAGAAAAATTGAATAAATATTATGGGGCTAATGCTCCGTCAGAATACACCGTCAAATATTGGTTTCGAGAGTTCCGTGGTGGACGCAACTTTTGCCACTACGCAACTCCACTACCGATCAAGTCCGCTAAAAATTATGTTAAAAAAATTTTAAATAACAATTATGATATCCACCAACATAAACCTAACCTAAAGCAGAAAATTGCACCGGCAGAGAACCGGTTTAGCGGTTGCTCATATGTCCTACACGGCTACATAGAATAAATGTATTACTAGTTGAATTTATTTGTAGTTACAGTAGTAGGTTGTACTACTACAGTAGTACATTTAATTGTAGTACGCAACGCAGAAAGTAATGCTGATCAAGAATCTATCTGTTCTATATCTAACGTGCCTCCATTAATGCGGCACAAACGACAAATTGGTAAAAAAATGTTAAAAAAAATTACCGGGATTCCCGGGAAATTTCATTGAAATCCCGGGATAGCGGGATGATTTTTCAACCCCCGGGAAAACGGGATCCCGGGATCGCGTTTGAAAAGCCCTAGTTGCAGTACTTACAACAATTAAAAAAAGCCAAATTTAATGCACAATCTACGAAGTATGTAACAAAAATCATCATTACTCAGTTTTTTAACTGCCAAGTAACTGTAATACAACTCTTTTGTTGATTTAATATGCGTTGCTATTACCATTATTTAGGCATTGATTTGAATTTTTTTTTTGTTGCTATGTTAATTACTCATTCATTGTTGCTTTGCGAATACAAAAAGTTGAAAAATCGTGTTTTGTGGTGGTTCTTTCTTTTAACATAACGTTTTCTTAAAATGCTTTGAAGTGATTCAGTTCAGTTCAGTAACTGAACGTGCAGAAAACGTTGTGATGAGGAAAATATACCAAAACCTGAAGGTTTCCCCCAGAACGCTTGCAGAAGATCTCAAGGAAGAGTGTGGTGTCGTTGCTGTTGCCCTACTTTTCCCTATCAGGATCCACCCGAACACTGTATTTATTGCAGTAAGTGCACCACTGGGATGTACTATTTTCTCTGGTAACAAACATTCCGTAAATACATCTACACCCAAAATGAGTTCTATTTGTTCAGGAATATACAGGGTCGGGTGTACCAACATTAGATTCATGAAAAAGTTCAGGTTTTCACCTGCTATCCTGTCAGCTGGTAAAGTTTGTGTTAATTTGGCCAAGCAGAAAGAGTCTGTATAAAATGCCGTTCTCTCGTTTGTCTGAGACCTGATGTACAAATGGATTTTACCTCTGATGTGGCTGCCGTCACCTGCACCAACACCAAACCACATTGTTTTATCGTATGTTCGCATCAGATACATGCTTTAGACACAAGAGTACTCTGTGACCCTGACTCCAATAACGCTCAGCACTGTTGAGCAAGTTTGATGCTCACACAAGTCGATGGGTTACCTGAATGTTCAATGTGAATGTTTATACTTACCCATGCTGATAACGATTGATGATGGTATCTGAACTGCGTGTTCTGTTCTTGATCCTTATTTAATGCCTGTAATACTAACGTAGTTGGATGGAGCAATGTATTGTGCCTTTTCCCAAATTTTCTACAAAACAATTTTTTACACTCTTGCCATGTGAAATCCTTGCAAACAATTCAAGCAAATGTTGTGTTGTTGAACGATGCTGCGTCGGATATCAATGCGACTCGTCGCTCTAAAAATTTCAGGAACTGCTGAAATGTTCTTGACTCAGTTGCCTTCTTTTTTCTAAACCACAAAGAGGCTGCGTTGTCATCAAGCTTTAAGCTTCAAGCTCTAAATTGAACAGCAATATGGAGTCCCATTGGATAACATCATCCCATTGGAGTCTATATCTTTAACTTTCAGAGCATTGTAGCTTTTATTGATGTTGTTGTAGAAACTTCTAACGTCTGCAACAGTTTCTGACTTAATTGCAGGTTGATCGAGCAAGAGTCAAATACTTAATTTTGTCCGAATTGTCGTATTTTCTTTTGAGTATTTGCCATGCCGTCACGTAATTGGCGTTAGTCGGCTTCAGATGTTTTATTAAGGACAAACTTCCCCTTTGATCTTTGTATGCAGGTACTCAATTTTTTCTACCTTTGATATGTTTGTCCTTGCATCAAACATTGCTTCAAACAGATCTTTGAAACGTAGCCATTCCAGACAATTACTATAAGAATCTGGAATCTGAATTCGAGGAAGCCGCAACTTATGCTCTTAGTGCTGAGATCGCTCAATCGGATGCTGTCCCTGCTTATGAAGTTGTTGCTGCTGTTGTGTTGATGGTATTGACATGTACCCAAACCGTTTGTTGGCAAACCTCTCGATAAGATCACTCATCGTGTTCTGGTGCTCCAGTAGCGTCTGCATCGCTGTTGTCATATCGAGCGTATTTTGTTGTATTTCAACCACAGTTTGCTCGCCTGCGCTTTCTTCATTTAAACGATTAAATATTGTTTTGATTGCAAAATATTTGTTTTCTATTTCAGCACGATAATTATCTTCATCTTCTAAGTGATTCTCCGCAGTCAGAGTATTGATTTCATCTTGCTCTTTTTCATACCACTTGTACACCTCTTCTACCTTTTCGACTTGCACCCTCACTTCTTCGAGTTGAGCAATCGTTGCAAAAGGTGAATATGCGTGTTAAGGTCGCTTTTATTGTCTGTCGACTGCGCTTCTAACTGAGCCATTTTGCCAATTTCTAATGATAACACATTGCCTTGTGCTTATTTTATTCGTCCAAACTTTAAATTTGAGCCACCGTGCAAATAACTCAGGGCCAGGTTTTCAGAGCTCGGTTATCGTCGTTTCTCGGTTAAACTGCGTTTAAACGACACATTATGTTTTTCAGTACAAGTTTAAACGGCGTTTAACCGGCCAATATTGGTGAGTTAAACTCCGGTTAATTTATCTTTTTAATAGATAAAGAAACAGTTGTTTCTTCGAGTACAGACATTTACCTTTGTTCAAAACTATGCTCATAATTTTGTTTATTTGCACCAAAACAAATATTTTGCACTGTTCCCTTTGTAAAAATGAAAATATTGGCAGGTGCTGCCAAAATAGGTTGAAACATCAACTTATAGTAACGAGTATACGCTAAATACTCGTTGCATTTAGATAACTTCGCTATGAAATATAGATAAGATACGTTTCACATAGATAAGTTAAACTCGCACTGTAAAATCCAAATCTAACTAACTTTTATTTGACGTTTAACTAATCGTCTGAACGCACTGAAAAACTGGCCCTCAATAATTGTTTACATGAATCATTCTTGAATTATATTCCTTAAATCCGAATAGACCAAAAATAATGTTTAATTGGAAAATAAGTTGTAGTTTTATTCAGGAAGTTTATATATTTAATTATATAACCATTTTAGATCCTCTTTTGTTTGTGTAACTTAAAAGTGGGCGGACGCCTATTACTGGAATATTAAGGAGAATATAATTAAGGAATATAACGAGAGCGGTGACCGATGCCATCGTTTCCCCAGTTTCAATAGCAACCTGTCAACTTCCGACCAGTTCCAGTTGATACGTGATAAAACCAGGGTTCGTAAATGCTCGCTCGCACTCGCGAGCGGGAGCGACAGATAAATTTTTCAGCGCTCCCGCTCGTTCGAAAGAGCGACAGATAAAACTTTCAGCGCTCCCGCTCACTCAAAGAGCGTTTGTTTTCGAGAGCGCGAAACAAAGGAACGCGAGTATACGCGAGCGCATATATTATTAATTAAACGTTTTAGCGATTCTTTGGAATTTGGCAATTTAGAATATAGAATTTAGAAATATTTGACAAAGTTTTTTTTATTGCCTTTGACTTGTTCCAATTATAAATATTGAACGAAATATTGCTACCTACCATCAGCTCAGCAACAGTTCAGCTTCAGCGCTCCTTTTTTGCCGCTTCTGCTCGCTCGCTCGCTCGCGCTCTCGAAAACAAATGCTCTGTCGAGCAAGCGGGAGCGCTGAAAATTATTTCTGTCGCTCTTTCGAGCGAGCGGGAGCCATCAAAATTTTATCTGTCGTTCTTTCGAGCGAGCGGGAGCGCTGAAAAATTTATCTGTTGCTCTTTCGATCGAGCGGGAGGGAAAGCAAACGCTCTTTTGAGCTTGAAAGAGCGAGCTGGAGCGGAAAAGAGCGCTCGAGAGCGAGCGATTACGAACCCTGGATAAAACTCATCAGAAAATAAGAAGGAGCGCTGAAAATTTTATCTGTCGCTCTTTCGAGCGAGCGGGAGCGCGTAAAATTTTTATCTGTCGCTCTTTCGAGCGAGCGGGAGCGAAAACAAACGCTCTTTCGAGCGAGCAGGAGCGCTGAAAATTTTTTCTGTCGCTCTTTCGAGCGAGCGGGAGCCATCAAAATTTTATCTGCCGTTCTTTCGAGCGAGCGGGAGCGCTGAAAAATTTATCTGTTGCTCTTTCGATCGCGCGGGAAGGAAAGCAAACGCTCTTTTGAGCTTGAAAGAGCGAGCTGGAGCGGAAAAGAGCGCTCGAGAGCGAGCGATTACGAACCCTGGATAAAACTCATCAGAAAATAAGAACGGGACCAAACTAGAGCACTTATTGCATTTGTCGAGAACTAACATTATATTGTTCAATAAATTTCGGAAAAATAATCCGGATTTGTAAACTAATTCGGAAAAGTTGTAATTAGTATATTGGTTGTGGGACCAATTAGCGTCAATTGCAAATAACTCTGGCAACAGTGACCGCAATGGTTGGAAAGTTGTTTACGTTTGAAAAATGAAAAAAGTAATGAAAAATTGATTTATATTTTGCAGTATTATTACGATAAAGGGGAAAATGCTGCGCAAGATTGTGGTAAAATTTGTGCTGTCGTCGGTGAAGGTGCTTTACCAAAATCTGCTGCGCGGAAATGGTTCACATCCTATACACGCTCTGGTCGTACAATCACTGGAAAAGCTGATGAAATTCTTAAAACAATCCAGCAAGATAAGCATATCAGCAGTGTAGATATTGGTGTGGTGCACTGACCGCAAAACTGTTTTAAACCATCTACACAAGGCTAGTTACCACAAAAAGCTCGATATGGGTTCCTCATGAGTTGAGCGAGAAAAACATGATAGACAGAATTAACATCTGTGATGAGCCTTTTTTGAAAAGTGTCATCACCAGTAATGAGAAATGGGACAAAGAGGATAATCGGAAGCGTCAAAAATGTGTGCAAGGCATGGATAGCGGTCACAAACGTCCGTAAAGCCAAGATGAGTCCTTCTTCATCAAAGCCATACAAAACGACATGTTTAAAATCGTTCCCTCTCAGCAATTACACCAAACTGCGGCAGCAAAACAGACACAATAGTCGAAGCATCCAGTCCTAGCATAACGACTACA
Source organism: Myopa tessellatipennis (assembly GCA_943737955.2). Classification (NCBI taxonomy): domain Eukaryota; kingdom Metazoa; phylum Arthropoda; class Insecta; order Diptera; family Conopidae; genus Myopa; species Myopa tessellatipennis. The sequence goes on along the minus strand of OX031316.1, from coordinate 49,715,363 downwards.
ACATTCCATCAAGATCATTGGGCACCGAAAGTTAGTAATTCAACGGAACCTAGTATCAACAAACATTCAATACACCATCAACACAAAAATGCAAATACAGTACAACTTCGACAGTCCGGACATGCGCTAGTCCGGTCACTCCAATAATTCGGACGCCTCTATGTTTCGGACAATTTAAAATTTTTACCTCTACAATCCGGACAATTTTTTTATGCAAGAATAAATATTAAAATTCGGGGGTTTCCCGTTTCTTACTCGCATGTTTTGTTATTCATACTTTGATTTACATTTTGCACTATCATTGCTTCAGTTTCAGTTCATTCTTTCGCATGCGTGTTGTTCATCTTTCCGATGAAGAAATAATACAACACTAAACAAAATGAATCGTCAGTGCTGCTTACGGACTATGAAGACGACTTTGTAGTAATGGATGCAAAAACAAAGATCTCTAATGCTGCTGCAAAGAAATCATTTTCAGTTTGCGTTCAGTGGGCTGAAGAGAATAATTTGGATATGCAGAATTTAATTTACTTAGATTACATATTTCAATCTTTTCACCTCTATAGTCCGGAAAACTCGTTAATCCGATCGGCCCTAAAACTATATGTGTCCGGATTGTCGAAGTTGTACTGTACAACAATAATGTTTAACATAACTACTGAACAAAGAGCAGCAACATCAATTACCTGTACGTATAACCAACTCATAGAACAACAGCAGAACTGGAGTGTACATCGCCAGACACAACACGCGGCAAGAAGGACTGCGTTTGAAAAAATCGTCCATCACAAAATTAAAAAAAACACTTGAACTAGTAGTCCGATTTTAAAAACGAAACCCATTCTTTAACCGTTTTTTTATTAAGCTTTTTGTTATATATTTACACTTTTTCTATTATTTTTATTTTAGAAATGTTTTTAACTTTTCTTGCACCTTCCATCAAGGATTTTATAGTATTATCCTATACATTTCTAGCTACTGAACACCTCTTTCCCCGAAAATCTTTAGCATCTTTAGCTATTATCTTTGTTACCTTGATTTTGACCAAAGCCCAGTATCTTTTCACTGGCCTGAGCTCTGGACAATTTGGCGGATTTGCTTCTCGAGGCACCAAAAGCACATTATTCTTTGAGTACCACTCCAATGCTACTTTGCTGTAATGACAAGAGACTATGTCAGAAAAAACACCATGTGAATCCACAACGATGTTCAGCGAAATAGATATACGCACACATAAAAGTTTTATACTTGCTCTGTCGTTTCTTCTCTCTGTTCGTTGTTGCCCTCTGGTTATATCTTTCTGTTCATGCTTACTCTCTCGTTGTTTGATCTTCCCTTCAATTCATTCCCAGAATTGGATGACCAACATAATTGAGAAATTGAGTAAAAAAACATTTTCTAATCTTGTCATACTACGAGCACTGTTATTGATAAAATCTTTTAAGATTTCAGCAAGTGCATTATATCAGCGTTACAAATATCTACTCCTTTTACTCCAAAGAATTTAAACTTATCAAGCTCTACTATCTCTTAAACTTCTTATTTTCTTTTATTTTTACTTTAATTCCCACAAAGTATAGAATAAAAATTGCCGAGCTGATATGATGTGTCAGTACTCTCATCAAGACAGAGAGCAATCAATCTTCAAAACTGTACATGTACCTGTATATCTACAGTGTTAGGCGATTGAACTGTTACCCATTCAAACGACCATATTATTTTTGGATGCAATTATTTTTTATTGATTCAAATTACAAAAATATGTGGAAATAATAAAAATTTTGAAAACTTTAGCTCGATTGCCTTGACTATGGCCTTTAAACGGTTAACAAATTAGTTCTATGCTGCACGAATATGATTTGCGGTATTTTGGCCCATTGCTGTACAATGGCTTTCTTCAGCGCATCCATACTGGCATAGTTTTTAGACCTCACCTTGCTCTCCAAAATGGCCCAGATGAAATAGTCCATCGGATTTGCATCTGGCGAATTCGAAAGCCATTGTGTGGACAAAATGGAGTGTGGAACATGGTTTTTTATAACCATTCTTGGTTCACATGGGCTTTATAACGGGCCGAGCTGCCCGGTCACAGCTGCATATACCATTACTTGAGATTTAAAATTACTTCGGGTTGCCGTTCGTAGGGTCAAATTTTCGTAAGTTCATTCAGTTAAGTAAACACGATAATTTTGAGAGTTTATGAACTGCTCAATAGGAAAATTTTTCTCATCAGAGAACACAATGTTTGAAAATTCGCTTCAAGGGAATAATATATATACTTCAAAGATTGCGCCTACTTTTGAAAAAATGTTAAAATTTGTGGAAGTGAGGTGTCTCCGACGGTGAAGCTTCTTCCCCAATATTCAGCGATAAGTTTTGTTCTACGAAAAACAACTTGGTTTTTGCTGATACTGAAAGGTATTGGAGTAGGCTATCGAACCTTATATTCCACTTGGCCAAGTTATGTTTTTCGTTGAAGAAAATTTTTCGCTGAAAAATCATGAAAAATTGCACTGGGTAAGGCCAACTTCAAATGACCATGGTGACCAAACCCTTCCGAGTGCACTAAAAGTTTTTACTGATTCTGAAAGGTATTGGAGTAGGCTATCGAACCTTATATTCCACTTGGCCAAGTTATGTTTTTCGGTGAAGAAAATTTTGTGCTGAAAAATCATGAAGATAACACAATTGCACTGGGTAAGGCCAACTTCAAATGACCATGGTGACCAAACCCTTCCGAGTGCACTAAAAGTTTGTGCTGATTCTGAAAGGTATTAGAGTAGGCTATCGAACCTTATATTCCACTTGGCCAAGTTATGTTTTTCGTAGAACAAAACTTATCGCTGAATATTGGGGAAGAAGCTTCACCGTCGGAGACACCTCACTTCCACAAATTTTAAAATTTTTTCAAAAGTAGGCGTAATCTTTGAAGTATATATGTATATTATTCCCTTGAAATATGTATATTTGTTGCTCAAAATATATATTTCGTTGAACAATAGAGCGCTACAATTGAAGCCATTACTTTGGAATGGGTACAAAATACGAATTCGTATTCGCGTTTTGGGTTCAGATCTTTGCTAAGTTATCGTCGGATTTACGAATTTAGCAAAGACAGAAACCAAAACACGAATTTAAATTAGTGCATAATTAGCAGTCCCAAGATAAGGTGTCACTCAGATTTACTTATTCGTTTAGTAAAACACATAATCTGAAAACGGTTTGCATGTTGTTGGAAAGCTACCTAATCCAGTGTACCTCTAGAAGCACTTCTCATACACATTTTGTTCAACAAAAAACATAACTTGGATAAACGTGGTATACAGTTCGAAAGGTCTCTATATCACATATCCAATTCTGAAAAGTTTACCCGTGCACAGGCAAGGATGTGGCGTCAGTGGCCAATGTTTGGTTACCCAGTGCACCTCCAGAAGCACTGGGATTTACAGAATCCCTCGTAATTCGAAATTCGGGATTTTTGGCATCACTGTATTCGTCGTAATCGCAAATCGGAAGTTATTTATACAAAATTTCTACGAATGCTGCAGTTTATCGTAACAATACAAAAAATATTTATTAAAAAAAAGGGCAAAATGTAAGTTTTATGGGAAATTAAATAATCGTTTAATTATAAATGCCCGTATAATTTATTCTTGTGTTCGGTTAGGTCTAAAATTACAACAAATCGCAACCAATACGAAAGATTAGTGAGCCTATTGTCACAAAGAAGTGACATAGTTCAAGGGTTTCCAAAGACGCAGATGGAAGACGTTCAGAAGTTTTGGGAAGATCTAGCGAACCAATTAAATAGCTTGGGGCCACCTAATAAGGACCGTGAAAGAAAGTGTGGTTAGACTACAAATGCTATACAACAAGAAAACGGTCCCAAAACAAATAGGAAATGAAAGCGACTGGCGGTGGGAAGAATAAACTTCACTCATTCAATGCTTTGGAAGAAGCGGTAATAAAACTTAGAGGATTAGAAACCTGCACCTCAGGCTTAGGCGGAACACGAAGTTTCGGTGTTGCACAATCGGAAACCATAGACGATGTTGATACTCTTGAAATATTACCTAAATCGCCAATGATTCAAGACAGCGAAAATTTGGACGAGTCAGTGCGGTCTGAGACAGAAAATGTAGCAATTAACCGGCGTCCTTTACATTCGGGTGTAACAGCGAATTTGCTGAAGAAGCAAATAGATTATCAAAATGAGTTCTACGAAAAAACCTTCGAATTCTATAAACGCCAACAGGAAAATGCGGCGGATATTGCCGCAAAGCTGGGATACTCAGTGTGCAGGAAATAATGTATGATATTCAAAGGATGAAGCTGGCAGAAATTTGTCGCAACAATGAAGCAACTGAAAATCTCATGAATAAAAAAATGAATATTAAAATGAAAATGCTCCAGTCCCAGGAATCCAAATTGAAGTAAATAATACCTACACATATTTGTACCATGATTTATCTCTTATAAACTGCTTTGCATTTTTACTACTATCACTAATGTTAACTTTTAACTATTTTATTAATTTCCAATGCAGGATTTTAATTAACTACTATTGCTAGTGGCTACTTTTATATAAAGCTATAAATTTAAGAATAAAATTAAACAACAAAAAATCTCTTTTATTTAATAAATTTTAACAACAATTTAATTAAAAAACGTTGCATATTTTATTAAAGAGTGAATGATCTTAATATATTATCTCTTATGCGCACAGACGCATTATTAAAATTATGATCAACTTCTGGTTCTTCCTCTTCATCTGCTTGAATTTCAGATGTCAATTGTACTTCAGATGCGTTCAAATGCGATTCAATACCAAATTGCACACAAATGTTATGGAGAGCGCAGGCTACGTTAACAATTCTTACAACATTGTCAGGAGTATAATGAAGCTGACGAGCACCTAATAAGCATCGAAACCTATTCTTCAATACGCCAATCGTTCTTTCAATAATGTTGCGTGTTGCGCTATGCCTTTTATTAAAAATACTCTTGGGGCTGTCCACGGTTGGAAAGCGGTATGGCGTTATAAGCCATGGTTCCAGTGGATATCCTGCATCGCCTGTAATAAAAACATTAATACCAGATACCCAAACAAATATTATATATAAATACCAAGAATCCACGTATTTCTTTCTCCGCTGAGGTATTTTTAGCAAAAATGCGCTCTTGCACTACTCATATTCCAAATATGGGAGTCATGGTTACATCCAGGATATCGGGCATCGACTTACCGAATGCGCATTTTACTGTCGCAAATCTAAAGAATGAATAACACTGATTGAGTTCTAATAGGGTTAATAAACAAAAAAAAATTATTAGCAATTTCTAAATATAAGTTTACTTACCAACATCACGTTTAGACTACAGTAGCCTTTCCGGTTATAGTATAAGAAATGTTCTTTAACTGGTTTAATAATTTTAATGTGCGTCCTAGTGTTGGGCATTATAGTTCACTACAGAGAGCGATCTTTCTAGTTCAATCAGCTGTCTTGAACTAGTTCGTTCATATAGTTCACTCGGTCATTTAGTTCAGTAGTTCGTTCGCTCATTTAGTTCAGTACTTTACTTGGTTAATTGGCAAAATTATATTTACTTTTGATGTTAATGTCTAATACTTAATACATGATTAAATTATATATTGTTAGATTTTTAGTAACATTTTTTTCCATTCATTAATTTTTTTTTAAATGGACATAACTCGGAAACAAGACGAGAACTCCACTAACTCATATTGTTGTTGTCGTTTCAACAATAAAGAAACAACAACAAAAATAACTACAAAATCGGAGTTATGTCATTGTCCCTGAATTGTGTCAAGATTTCAAATAAAAATTTCGAATGGAAACATCCTCTGAAATTCATCTAACCAACTGAGGCATACAGAAAAACTAACGAGCAGCTGAACTGAAACGAACTAACAAACTGCTGAACTAAAAGAACGCGTGAACTAGAAGACCGAGTGAACTAGAAGACCGAGTGAAGTGCAAGACCGAGTGAAGTAGAAGACGGACTGAACTAAAAGAGCGACTGAACTACAAGACCGAGTGAACTATAAGATCGACTGAACTAAAAGACCGACTGAACTAAAAGAACTAAGAACTGTGAACTAGATCTTATAGTTCACGCAAGTGATTCGTTAAATTGAACTAGTTCGTTCACGAACTACCCAACTCTAATGCGTACCATCAACACACATTATCACACTTGGAAAACGGCTTTTCGTAAAAAAAATCCAGTTTCGATTCTGCTTTTTCTGACTCCGTCATTTCCAGATTTATAAATCGCGGGCACAATTTCTTTTCTAAAATTTTTAGGCCCTCATTCAGAGTTATGGAGACGGTTGGTTGTGCCATTGCCGTGCTGATAGCTACCTTCAGCAAGGAATCGCAAAACTGTTACCAAGTGGATAATTGCTGTTACAGAAGATGAATATGTCACTTTTGGAAGTGAGTCCTCCATTATTTCCAATACAAATTGAAATGCAGGCTTATTTAACCGGAAATTTCTTTTAAACCTAAGACAATATTTTTATGTGGTGCATTGTATATTGAACTATTAATATTTAATAACTACAGTTCATCATCCATATGCAAGGGATTGCGTGCATCTCTCAGCGTCCTGCCTTGTAATGTTTGAATTACAACGTTTGAAAGAATTTGCCTTATTAACAAATCCTCTTCCCTCATTGCTAAAATTCCAAATGCAATGGAATCCATTAAAAGTAGTTTTTCAACACAACTTTGTTTTCCTAATATGTAACATGCAATTTACAATCATTTGACATTAAACATATGTTTTCGAAGTTAAATTTCTTATTTGGCATCACTTATCTACTTTCCGTCGGATTTCATAGTGCAAACAATTTCGTATTCGTACTGTGGCTTTTGCGACGTAATTTTATTACGAGGCATTCTAGAATAGGCGTGTATATGTTTTACTAAACGAATAAGTAAATCTGAGTGACAGCTTACCTTGGCACTGCTAATTATGCACGAATTTAAATTCGTATTTTGGTTTTTGTTTTTGCTAAATTCGATCGGCATTCGTATTTTAGTGATTGATTCGAAACTTCGTTTGATTGTATTCGTTGCAGTTGTGTGGTACATATTCAGTAGACTCACGTTAGTGTGAACTGCGGCTCTCATGAACACATGCTAAAGTTTACTATTACATTGACATCTCTGAAACGGGAACAAATCATAAACACGCTAAAGCCTCAACCAAAATAGACAAGCGAAGATGTAACGAATACATCCGTAAGGAAACAATTGTGAAAGACTGCCCAAAATACACTTAACTGATCGAATTTGAAAAAAAAGTTCTGACGAACGTAGACGAACGAAAGGAGTGCAGACGTTTGATAAGTTCCGTACGTCTGCATTCGAGAATTTTGGTTCAGGCTTATGAACTCAACACTTAAGGCCCAACCAAGAAATGCATATTCGTGTTAACTTTGAACTGAACTTAACTGAGAACTGAACGAAATACGAGCTATTCATTCCATGCATCAGAACGACGACCAAAAATTGCATCAAAGCCAAATCTGCCAAAACAGCTTTTGTGGAACATTGCCCTAAATTGTGACTGAAATTTAAGGGTTGCCAATATTTAACAATAAAGTTACGAATCGCTACGTACGCTTCTTGGGTACTCAAGAAATTATTTAACGTTGCATAAATATTATTGTTGCGAGTAGTATTATTATGAATAATTTTGAGTTAATTTTTGGGACTTTTCAATAGGAAAACAATAAATATATATAATAAGACTAATACTAGAGAAGATAATATTGGGTTGGCAAGAAAGTAACTTCGGTTTTCACAATATTATTTTTTTCTTTTGAGATTTGACAGCTGACACTTTCTTGTTGCTACTAAACCAAATCCCGCGTATTTTTATTTACAACTGAGTTTACTGTTGATTTGAAGATGGAGTGCAAAAATCAACATTTTCGAGAGATTTTACTTTTTTATTTTCGTAAAGGCGAGAAAGCGGCTGAGGCTGACAAAGAGATACATACATATGTGAAGTTTATGATACTGATTGCTTAACAGAACGCACATGCTAGAATTAGTTTAAAAAATTTCGTTCTGGAGATTTTTCATATGCATTTTAAACGTAATGTAATCACCTTTTTTTTGAAGCGTATAATTACTGGTGACGAAAAATGGATAGTCTACAACAGCCTTGATCGAAAACGATCATGGCCCAAGCCACAAATCATACCGAAAGCTGAAGTGCATCAAAAGAAGATCATGCTGTCAATTTGGTGGGATCACAAAGGTGTTGTGTATTTTGAGATGCTTCACTGACTGATGCTTTACTGTCAACAACTGACGAAATTGACGGATACAGTAAAAAAGCCAGAATTGGCAAATCGCAAAGGAATCGTGTTCCACCACGATAAAGCTAGGCCTCACACATCTTTAGCAACTTGAACAAAATTATTAGAGCTTGATTGGGAAGTTATGTCAGATCCTCCATATAGCCCCAGCAATGCACACTCCGAATATCATCTATTTTGAAGTTTACAGAATTTCTTAAAGAGTAAAAATGACGCTAATGATGACCTCAAGTCGAACCGTTCTATGCACGGGGAATGAAGTTACAGAAAGATGGCAAATGGTCATCGAACAGAATGGAAAATATTTGATTGATTAAAGTCAATTTTGTATATAAAAAAGTTAATTTGTTTCATATTAAAAAACCGAAATTACTTTCTTGCCGACCCAGTATTACTAAGTGTAACAATTAGTGTTGTGGGTTTCAAGTTATTTTATTTAGAAATTGGTTTGAAATCGGTGGATCTACAGTAATAATACTATGCTATTGATACAGAGTGGAACACACAAGTTCATAAAATGTCTTGGACAGTTTTCCAAACTCCTACTTTAAGGCCATACCCAATAAAGTAAGAATTACTAAGGATTTTGTAAATATTTCAGCTCAATTTGGACCCTGGTCATTTGGACCACAACACGGTTTTGCACGCATAACTCGCTGGAATTTGGAAAGACCACCTGAACGGCTTCATAATGGAGACGTTGAAGCCATATTTTCCTTAATGGACAATGAATTTACACGATCCATGTGGAACTATCAGTATGTGCCACCTGCTAATATCTAGTTTTCATTTCTTTTTTAAATGCGAATTTTGGCAGGTTCCAAATAACTTACAGAATAATTATACGCGAAAAAGAACTCCACTTTCACATCGGAGTGTATAATCCAAGCAAAGATTTGTCATTTACTTTTAATTTATTATTGCACACTTATTTAAAAGTTCCTGATGTTCGCCGTTGCCAAATTACAGGTCTGCATGGATGCACATTCGTTGATAAGGTAAAGATATAACAAAGAACCCTAAATATAACTAATTATTTCTTTTCTGAATAAAAGACACGCGATGGAGCCATTTACCAAGAAGGTCGTGAGATAGTTACGGTTGGTGAATGGACAGATCGGGTTTACCAGCATACTCCTCAAGAGCACGTCATTACAAATGTAGTGTCTGGACGAAAAATGAGGCTACATAAATATAATTTTCCTGATACCGGTAAATAAATTAAATGTATTCTTTTTCCAGCAACATTTGTGAACGTCAGATGCCAAATTTATGTCCTTGTTTAGTAAATTTAAAATCTAATCCCGCATCCTACACTTCGATTTCACTTATAGAAGCTCGAATATCTGAAGTCAGCGTACTTTCGGTAAACTGGATAGTGTTCAGAATCAATTTCTCTGATTATTGAATCATATCAAAATATTCTTATACTACGTTTACACCTACTAAGAATGGAAATTTTTCTGGCTGATTATGAAACTGTTTACACCGCCTTTGTGGCATTTTTTTTCTCAAAACTATTTTTGAAAAAGTGCAGGCGCAGCAATTTAATATCAACAAATTAGTGGATATTTTTTTGGCTGCCCCTTAGTCGTCCAATTTCAAAATTTAATTAATCTAAATTTAAGTACCTTAGTTTAGTAATCTAAAGGTCTGCAGAAAGTTCTAAACGTATAAAACCGGATAGTTTGTACAACCAACTATGTTTCTCCATTGGTTTTAGACCTGTCACGGAGTATTTTTTGTGCAAATAACAATCAAATGAGAACTTATTACCTACCTATTATTTTGAAATTCAGCAGCTCTTACGATAAAGATTGTTTTCTGCGAGCTGCTTCCAGTTTTCGGAACCAAGAGCGGAGAGAGATGATGCTATATAATGTCGTATTGTACACGGATGACAGCTGTTATCTGAATGAGTTCCTCACCAACAAATCAAAAGCCATTCTACAAACTGCTGTTAAGCTTAAACGAAAGAGCAAAATTGCTGCAGTGTTCTCTAAAAGGTGTGTTCTTCGTAAAAAGATCTACTGATGACTACTTTATGAAAATTGAGAACATTGAATATCTTAACTCCGTTGTTCCGCCAAATAATACACCACTAAGTGTGTGAAAAGTTGATGGTTCTACAGATATCGGAATATTTAAAGAACTCTAAACTTCTATGTCGACTACAGTCGGTTTTTCGTCCTGGCCACAGCTGTTCATCTGCATTAATTGAAATCTTAGATTACATTAGACCCTCTTACGATACTGGTTGCCTAATGCTATGTTTACACCGACCCCAAATGCGCATTTGTAATCACGCATTTGAAAACTGTTTACACCGCCTTGTTCGCATTTGGTTTGACATTGATCAGACCAAATTTATGTTTTTTGTTTGCCTGATTTTTTTTACAATTGTGTTTTGACAGCTGATTGACATTATTTCCCTTCCATTTCCACGGTTTTGTTTTGGGATTTTATTTTTTCCCTACCACAGAGTGATTCAAAATATTATTTTGCTTCGCATTTCATTCGCATTTCTTTCAAATGCGATCAAATTTATTAAATTTGATTTGTCAAATCGTATGAAAATTTTTAAAATTTCGCTTCGCATTTGGGAAATAGAGCTCAAATACGCATTTGGGGTCGGTGTAAACGTAGCATAACATTACTTGGCCTTTTAGGGTTTTCTAAATCAGTTGATGGTTTTCAACATACTCATCTCTGCTATAAAGAAAACAATATTTTGGTTTTCATAACGATGCTGCTAAATTATTGTCCAGTTGCTTATCAAACATACATATCACAGCAGGTAAAAGTCGGAAATATTTATTCCAATTATAAACTCTTAAACGCCGGTGTTCCTGAAGGGTCAATTATTATTATTATATGAAGATGGGTGAGCTTATACAGCTCTGGTACTGCGGCATTTGGCATTTTGGCCTATTGTACCATCCCTCTATTGGCCAGATCTGCAGGATTATTCTGCGATGACACATGTCGCCATTGTTGTCCTGGAATCTCGCTGATTATTTGAGAAGTTCGATTTGCGATAAATGACTTCCATCTGCGTGGATGATCTGATATCCATGCAAGTACCACAGTTGAATCAGTCCATCCAAAAGATTTGGCCTTTTGGATACATAATGCCCTTTTAACCTTGGCCATCAGTTTAACCATCAGGTGAGCTGCACACAGCTCAAGTCGTGGCAGAGTTATTTGTTTAACTGGTGACACTCGCGTTTTTGCTGCAATTAAGTTTATGTGAACTTCTCAATTTTCACGTCGTACAAGTAGATTGTTGCTGAGTATGCTAACTCCGATGCATCAGAGAACCCGTGCAATTCAGCAGTATTATCATCAGCGTACTGTAGCCACCTCGGAATTTTTAGCCTTGAAATATCTCTTACATTTTCTCGGTATCTAATCAATTGCTCGTGTAGTTTTGGTGGGAGCGACTCATCCCAACTGATGCCTTTTAGCCACAGTTTCTGCATGAAGATTTTCATGTGCACCACTACTGGTGTAATCCACCCCATCGGATCGAAAACCCTGGCAATATCCGATAGTACTTCTCGTTTCGTAATCTGACTCTGCGCTATTGATGGTAATGAAACACTGTACTTGAATTCATCGCTGTCTGTGTCCCAAAGCAAACCTAAAGTGTTCACTGTCGCTGACTGGTCGATAATTGTATCTACATACGTGGCTCTGTCTTCTGGGTTCACAGTATTCAACAAGCTTGATGAGTTTGAAGTTGTGTAAAATTTTGGAGTACTCAGGACTTCATTTATGCAAATGGTGTAAATGAAGTCCTGAGTACTCCAAAATTTTACACAACTCCTCTTTCAGTTGTGTGGCTTGTTGTAAATCTGATGCGCAACACATTAAATCATCCACGTAGAAGTTGTCCTTAATGGCATCGGCCGCCAATGGATATGCTTGGGTGTTATCAATGGCAATTTGTTGCAAGGTTCGTGTTGCCAAAAATGGTGCTGCTGACGTTCCGTATGTCATAGTTTTGAGGTCATATTCCTTGACTGGTTCTGAGCTGGAAGTCCTCCATAAGATTCTCTGCAACGAACAATCATCTGGATGCAGCAAGACCTGACGGTAGATCTTCTCAATGTCAGATGTGAACCCGATCTTATATTTGCGGAATTTGATGACAATGTCAAATAAATCGCTTTGCACAGTTGGGCCGACAAGCAGATTGTCATTGAGCGAAAGGCCATTTGTTGTCTTGCAAGAAGCGTCAAAGACGACACAAAGTTTAGTCGTTGTACTTGTTGGTTTCAACACTGCATGATGTGGAAGATAACACGTTCTTAATGTTGTTGTATCTGATGCCAATTTCATGCGGCCAAGTTCTCATAATTATTTAATAAAAATTACCCAAATTATAATACATTTTTACATATATCCGAATTATGAATAGGAATTTGGCATGAATAAGTTACCAACGTTACCAAATCGTAATAAAAAGTTTTTCTTTCAGTTATTTGGAATCCATGGGTTGAGCAGGCTCACGAACTCGGGGATTTTGGTGATGACGAATTTCCAAATATGCTGTGTATTGAATCGGGACATGTTTCATCTCCTGTAATACTATTGCCGGGTACAGCATTTGAAGCCAGTCAGATCCTACAAGTAAACTTGATTTGTGAATAAGATTTCATTGCGCATTTTTAATTTTCATTTGTTCACAATATCTTCACAGCAATTTAAATGTACAAAAGATTTATAAAAATCTAAACACGTTTCAAGGTCAAAATTGTAACAAATCAAATATATTCAAAATTTTAACAAATGCTTTTAAGGTAATATAACATTGATTATAAAGAGACTTAATAATTGATATTTGATTTTCGTATTGGTCTTCTTTTATTGGAAAATTATTAAAGAGTAGAGTATAAAAACATCTGTTTACTTAGGACTTATGAGTATGTAACATTCAAACGGTTTCTCCCATAAATATTAAAACGCTCTAAGAATCTTCGAACAAACCTTATAAAAGTTTTATTTTCAACACAATAAAGAGCGAGGAAATTATAAATGAAATTGCACGTCTAAACTTGTGTCCAGTAAGGAAATGTTATTACATATGTTAAATCATCTTGAGAGACAACGCAAACGTTGCACAACGACGAATAAGTGCCAGTCAAATAAAAGCCGCAACCAAAATAAACGAATGCAGACGTACGGAACTTGTCGAACGTCTGCACTCGTTTCGTGCAATACTACGCAAGCAAACAAGTAGATTTCGAATACAAAACATCGAACAGGAATATCTGATGACGATTATATCCGTGTGGTTTATGGTTCTTACGGAAGCCTACGTATCGCCAGAATGTTTCGTTCATATTCGATCATTTTGGACAGTCTTTCACAATTCTTATATTACGGACGTATTCGACGTCATTCGTTACGCCTGCATTTGGTCTATTTTGGTTGAGGCTAAAGGCCTACAAGGCTACATAACGTCAGAAACAAGATACACTAAATATTGACACGGCAATTTTGCATCAAAAAATTTTCAGACAGGGACAGAAACCGTAATTCAAAACCAATAAGCAGAAATTATCTACGGATTTCCGTTGTAATATGTGTAATATATGTGTAATAAGGATAGATAAAACTTTAACAGGTAGAAATGATTTTTGAGTTGAAATAGGTGAGTTTGTTGAATACTAATAATATTTTTTGTAATTATTTTTCAATACTCGTAGAGTATAATTGTATTAGACGGATCAGTCATCATTCGATTTCGACTGAATACATACTGAATCCAGCTTAAAAATGTTATAATAACTTTATAGTATAGATGGTGTTTTAGAATTTTTGATTCTTTATTGATAACATTATTATATATATTCTATATATTATTATTTTTTGTTTACTCTTCCAGATCATCATCGAAGGTAACGTTAGCAGAAAGACGAAAAGGAATCGTTAGCTTTTAAGCAATCTGAATGCAATGATGTAAAGCGATTCAGAGAACGAAAATATTTAGTATTTAAACAAAGACACAGAACTTTCCATTACATTTTTACTGTAGATTTATCATAACAATTTTGTAAAAAACTTGCTAAATGAAATATTAATTCAGTTTTAAAATACTTTCATAGGTATACATTCAAGAGGTTAGCTCAATAAAACATTTAAGAAATGTACTCGTAAGATTCACTTAATACAATACCTTATAGGCCTATCCAACACCAGAAAAAAATGTAAGACCGGAAATTTGAAATATACCCCAAAAAATTGATTTTTAAAAAAATCGTTTTCGGGTGGGTGGCTTAGTTAAATAATTCAGAACTAACTATAATAATTTTTCATAACTTTGACTCTTGAATGCTATGTTGTCTTTGGAAGTAGAACATTCCAAAGTATGTAAGTATAATCCTTTATGGTCCTTATGTTCCATAAAAATAGAGCATAATGCGAAATAGCGCTAAACGAAACAGCGTTAAGCGGGGTCTTGTTATATTATGTTCTGACATAGTAATTGATTCCGAAATACGGTTCATTGTGAGTATAAATGGAAGTTTCTTATATTCTGAAATGTGGAGATTTGATTTGTTAAGAAAGACCGGAAAGATATAAACATGTGTCTTGAAATCAAGTGCGTGAAGTTAAATACGAATTTAAGCGTGAAGTTAAATACGTATTTAACTTGTGCGATAAATTTAATAAAAAAAATCGCATGCTATTTTTTGCAATATATGCTTCATGCTAAAATGTGTTTTTTTTTAAAAAAAGAATTAAAAATATTCAGAAACAGCACCTTATTAAGTTATGCATATCATCGGAAAGGTATTTTCAATAGCTATCTAACGCAAAAGGTTTCATCCTGACACAAGTAAAAACTGACCTCCAGTGACCATTTCAACATACCAGTACTTGGTACCAAAAAGTACGAATTTTCAAAAATAAATTAAAGGTAATCGAAAACAGCAACTTAATAAGTCCTGCATACCATCGGAAAGGTATTTCCAATAGCTATTCAATGCAAAAGGTTTCATCCTGACACAAGTAAAAACTGACCTCCAGTGACCACTTGAACATACCAGTACTTGGTACCAAAAAGTACGAGTTTTCAAAAATAAATTAAAGGTAATCGAAAACAGCAACTTAATAAGTCCTGCATACCATCGGAAAGGTATTTCCAATAGCTATTCAATGCAAAAGGTTTCATCCTGACACAAGTAAAAACTGACCTCCAGTGACCACTTGAACATACCAGTACTTGGTACCAAAAAGTACGAATTTTCAAAAATAAATTAAAGGTAATCGAAAACAGCAACTTAATAAGTCCTGCATACCATCGGAAAGGTATTTCCAATAGCTATTCAATGCAAAAGGTTTCATCCTGACACAAGTAAAAACTGACCTCCAGTGACCACTTGAACATACCAGTACTTGGTACCAAAAAGTACGAGTTTTCAAAAATAAATTAAAGGTAATCGAAAACAGCAACTTAATAAGTCCTGCATACCATCGGAAAGGTATTTTCAATAGCTATTCAATGTAAGAGGTTTCATCCTGACACAAGTAAAAACTGACCTCCAGTGACCACTTGAACATACCAGTACTTGGTACCAAAAAGTACGAGTTTTCAAAAATAAATTAAAGGTAATCGAAAACAGCAACTTAATAAGTCCTGCATACCATCGGAAAGGTATTTCTAATAGCTATCCAATGCAAAAGGTTTCATCCTGACACAAGTAAAAACTGACCTCCAGTGACCACTTGAACATACCAGTACTTGGTACCAAAAAGTACGAGTTTTCAAAAATAAATTAAAGGTAATCGAAAACAGCAACTTAATAAGTCCTGCATACCATCGGAAAGGTATTTTCAATAGCTATTCAATGTAAGAGGTTTCATCCTGACACAAGTAAAAACTGACCTCCAGTGACCACTTGAACATACCAGTACTTGGTACCAAAAACTAAGAAAACTTGGTACCAAGTACTGGTATGTTCAAGTGGTCACTGGAGGTCAGTTTTTACTTGTGTCAGGATGAAACCTTTTGCTTTGGATAGCTATTAGAAATACCTTTCCGATGGTGTGCAGGATTTATTAAGTTGCTGTTTTCGATTACCTTTAATTTATTTTTGAAAACTCGTACTTTTTGGTACCAAGTACTGGTATGTTCAAGTGGTCACTGGAGGTCAGTTTTTACTTGTGTCAGGATGAAACCTTTTGCTTTGGATAGCTATTAGAAATACCTTTCCGATGGTATGCAAGACTTATTAATTTGCTGTTTTCGATTACCTTTAATTTATTTTTGAAAACTCGTACTTTTTGGTACCAAGTACTGGTATGTTCAAGTGGTCACTGGACGTCAGTTTTTACTTGTGTCAGGATGAAACCTTTTGCATTAGATAGCTATTAGAAATACCTTTCCGATGGTGTGCAGGATTTATTAAGTTGCTGTTTTCGATTATTTTTAATTTATTTTTGAAAATTCCTAGTTTTTGGTACCAAGTTATGGTATGTTCAAGTGGTCACTGGAGGTCAGTTTTTACTTGTGTCAGGATGAAACCTCTTGCATTGAATAGCTATTGAAAATACCTTTCCGATGGTATGCAGAACTTATTAAGTTGCTGTTTTCGATTATTTTTAATTTATTTTTGAAAATTCCTAGTTTTTGGTACCAAGTTATGGTATGTTCAAGTGGTCACTGGAGGTCAGTTTTTACTTGTGTCAGGATGAAACCTCTTGCATTGTACTGGTATGTTCAAGTGGTCACTGGAGGTCAGTTTTTACTTGTGTCAGGATGAAACCTTTTGCATTAGATAGCTATTAGAAATACCTTTCCGATGGTGTGCAGGACTTATTAAGTTGCTGTTTTCGATTATTTTTAATTTATTTTTGAAAATTCCTAGTTTTTGGTACCAAGTTATGGTATGTTCAAGTGGTCACTGGAGGTCAGTTTTTACTTGTGTCAGGATGAAACCTCTTGCATTGGATAGCTATTGAAAATACCTTTCCGATGGTATGCAGGACTTATTAAGTTTCTGTTTTCGATTATTTTTAATTTATTTTTGAAAATTCCTAGTTTTTGGTACCAAGTACTGGTATGTTCAAGTGGTCACTGGAGCTCAGTTTTTACTTGTGTCAGGATGAAACCTTTTGCATTAGATAGCTATTAGAAATACCTTTCCGATGGTGTGCAGGACTTATTAAGTTGCTGTTTTCGATTATTTTTAATTTATTTTTGAAAATTCCTAGTATTTGGTACCAAGTACTGGTATGTTCAAGTGGTCACTGGAGGTTAGTTTTTACTTGTGTCAGGATGAAACCTCTTGCATTGAATAGCTATTGGAAATACCTTTCCGATGGTATGCAGGACTTATAAAGTTTCTGTTTTCGATTATTTTTAATTTATTTTTGAAAATTCCTAGTTTTTGGTACCAAGTACTGGTATGTTCAAGTGGTCACTGGAGCTCAGTTTTTACTTGTGTCAGGATGAAACCTCTTGCATTGTACTGGTATGTTCAAGTGGTCACTGGAGGTCAGTTTTTACTTGTGTCAGGATGAAACCTTTTGCATTAGATAGCTATTAGAAATACCTTTCCGATGGTGTGCCGGACTTATTAAGTTTCTGTTTTCGATTATTTTTAATTTATTTTTGAAAATTCCTAGTTTTTGGTACCAAGTTATGGTATGTTCAAGTGGTCACTGGAGGTCAGTTTTTACTTGTGTCAGGATGAAACCTCTTGCATTGTACTGGTATGTTCAAGTGGTCACTGGAGGTCAGTTTTTACTTGTGTCAGGATGAAACCTTTTGCATTAGATAGCTATTAGAAATACCTTTCCGATGGTGTGCAGGACTTATTAAGTTGCTGTTTTCGATTATTTTTAATTTATTTTTGAAAATTCCTAGTTTTTGGTACCAAGTTATGGTATGTTCAAGTGGTCACTGGAGGTCAGTTTTTACTTGTGTCAGGATGAAACCTCTTGCATTGGATAGCTATTGAAAATACCTTTCCGATGGTATGCAGGACTTATTAAGTTTCTGTTTTCGATTATTTTTAATTTATTTTTGAAAATTCCTAGTTTTTGGTACCAAGTACTGGTATGTTCAAGTGGTCACTGGAGCTCAGTTTTTACTTGTGTCAGGATGAAACCTTTTGCATTAGATAGCTATTAGAAATACCTTTCCGATGGTGTGCAGGACTTATTAAGTTGCTGTTTTCGATTATTTTTAATTTATTTTTGAAAATTCCTAGTATTTGGTACCAAGTACTGGTATGTTCAAGTGGTCACTGGAGGTCAGTTTTTACTTGTGTCAGGATGAAACCTTTTGCTTTGGATAGCTATTAGAAATACCTTTCCGATGGTATGCAGGACTTATTAAGTTGCTGTTTTCGATTACCTTTAATTTATTTTTGAAAACTCGTACTTTTTGGTACCAAGTACTGGTATGTTCAAGTGGTCACTGGAGGTCAGTTTTTACTTGTGTCAGGATGAAACCTGCTGCATTGGATAGCTATTGAAAATACCTTTCCGATGGTGTGCAGGACTTATTATGTTGCTGTTTTCGATTATTTTTAATTTATTTTTGAAAATTCCTAGTTTTTGGTACCAAGTACTGGTATGTTCAAGTGGTCACTGGTGGTCAGTTTTTACTTGTGTCAGGATGAAACCTTTTGCATTGGATAGCTATTAGAAATACCTTTCCGATGGTATGCAGGACTTATTAAGTTGCTGTTTTCGATTACCTTTAATTTATTTTTGAAAACTCGTACTTTTTGGTACCAAGTACTGGTATGTTGAAGTGGTCACTGGAGGTCAGTTTTTACTTGTGTCAGGATGAAACCTCTTACATTGAATAGCTATTGAAAATACCTTTCCGATGGTATGCAGGGCTTATTAAGTTGCTGTTTTCGATTACCATTAATTTATTTTTGAAAACTCGTACTTTTTGGTACCAAGTACTGGTATGTTCAAGTGGTCACTGGAGGTTAGTTTTTACTTGTGTCAGGATGAAACCTCTTGCATTGAATAGCTATTGGAAATACCTTTCCGATGGTATGCATAACTTAATAAGGTGACGTTTCTGAATATTTTTAATTATTTTTTTTAAAAAAAGACATTTTAGCATGAAGCATATATTTCAAAAAGTAGCATGCGATTTTTTTTTTCATCAAATATAACGCACAAGTTAAATTCGTATTTAACTTCACGCACTTCTTGAAATCTATTTTTGAAAATATATTGAGAATTTTTGTGAATGTTAATACTAATTAATGTTGCGTTTTTTAAAGTCTTTGGAGCGAGAATTCAAAAATTTCGTAGGTTTCTTATTTAATAGAATTCCTTTTATTTTGTAATAAGCTAATTACGTATACGAGGTCTGATCAAAAAATAACCTTTATTTTCAATTTTTTCAAAAAGTATTTATTTATTCATCAATAACTATCATGTCCCCTTCAAAGTAATCCCCCTCAGCTATACACTTATGCCAGCGTTTTTTGCAATCCTCGAAACACTTCTGAAACGCGCTTTTTGGTACCGCCAAGGGCTCCTGTTTTTTTTAATTTTTCTTTTATCAGTTTTGGGAAGAGGAAAAAGTCAGCGGGGGCCAAGTCCGGTGAATATGGTGGTTGAGGCATGATAACGGTTTTGGTTTTGGCCAAAAACTCTCGCACAAGCATCGATGTGTGTGCTGGTGCGTTATCATGGTGCAAAATGCATGATGGTTTTTCCCACAATTCTCATAAAAATCGAAGATCGGTTTGGTTTTTGGCCAAAAACTCACGCACAAGCATCGATGTGTGAGCTGTTGCGTTATCATGGTGCAAAATTCATGATTGTTTTTCCCACAATTTCCACAAAAAACGAAGAGCACACCAAAACACGTCTAACCTTTTTATCTGTCAAAAACAAACTGACATTTCAAAATGGCTGATAATGCCTACATATATAATAGACATGTGTACCAACTTAACAGAGCAAACAAAATGCGAAAATCGAACATACGTAACTCACGAAATTTGAAAATAACGGTTATGTTTTGATCAGACCTCGTATGTACGTAAATCATTATTACAATATAATGTCATAACTTCTCAAATTTCCATATTTAAGAAACAAAATTTTATTGAACGTTTTTATAAAGTCAGTCAAAGCACGATTTATTTTTACCGTTGGAGTTAGTTTCTAATATGTCTTATGAAGGTTATGGCTCAGCAATATGCACATATGAGTAATTTTTTTATCAAAAATATACAATGAGGTCCCCCTACAGAAAGGGACATTTAACACACTTAAAATTTTTAAAAAAATTGAATTATTTTTCTAAATCTACTTAGCCTTTAAAAAATCGATTTTTAAAAAATAAATGTTTTACGATTATCTATATTGATGTACATTAGAGAGCTGCACAAGATGTCTTGAAACGCACATCAAGCCACAACAAAAATTTCAAGCCTTGCACTGCTTGCTTATTTTGCTTTCGAATCAAGACATTGCCTGCCGAAAGCGTGCTGATAACGAAACACAACAAGGCAATAGTATTCGTTGCCATTCGTTGCTTTATTGAACGAAAAGGCAATGCATGACAAGTGCTATGACAATAGATAACGCATGGCAATGTAAGGCAACGAATCGCGCTAAACTCAAACGAAGACTCATGTAAAAGAATGAGATAGGTTCATATCATTGCGCATCGTTGCCGACATCATAGCATTATTGCTATTTTCAATGTCTTGTTGCCTTCCTCAAGGCACTATTGCCTTTTCTGCTTACATTTCAAGCTATATTGCCTTCACAGAAAAACAAAGCAAGGCAATATTTTGTTCGAAGTAGGTAGACGGCAAGGCAGTCACGGCTTGTTCGGGTAGTTGCCTTGAAGTGTTCGTGTCAAATCGTTCATTTGTGCACGACAGTGCACTGCAAGGCAATACTGTGGCATGTTGCCATTAGCAATTCAAGACATCTTGAGCAGCTCTCTAAAGTACATATGTCGCATTCGAGTAACATATCCGCACTCCACTCCTGACCAACTCAAGTTCAATTTGCATTTATTCTGAGCATGCACTTCACCGTACAATAGAAACATGATCGAGATTCCGACGGAACTATTGAAGCAACGGGATTGAATCGCACAACTGAACCGCCCATAGTAAGTTAAGTGCATAGTAAGCTAATGATATTGATTAAGAATAAGTCAGAATTTAGTCGATATACAATAAGTATAAAAATAATAAGGACTGCGTTTGAAAAAATTGTCCATCACAAAATTAAAAAAATCTCCTGAACTAGTAGTCCGATTTTAATAACGAAACCCATTCTTTAACCGTTTTTTTATTAAGCTTTTTGTTATATATATATTATATTTTGTTATATTTTAGAAATCTAACCTTAACCTTTTCTAGCACTCCTTCCATCAAGGATTTTACGGTATTACCGATACCTTTCGAGCAGCTGAACACCACTTTCCCCGAAAATTTTAGCATCCTTGGCTATTTTCTTTGTTGCCTTGATTTCTCTTTTGACCAAAGCCCAGTATCTTTCAATTGGCCTTAGCTCTGGACAATTTGGCGGATTTCTTGAGGCACCAAAAGAACACTATTCTTTGTGTACCACTCCAAGGCTACTTTGCTGTAATGACAAGATGCTAGGTCGGGTTAAAAGAACGTGGAAACCTCATGCTGTCTTAGGAAAGGCTTTAATCGTTTCTCTAAGCATTCCTTAATATATATGTTTGAGTTTATTGTTCCCTTGGATGCAAACGACTTCTTCTTCTTTCACCACAACTGCAGATTGCTTGCCAAACCAGGAACTTACGATAAAATTTTGACTGCCTTTTTTACTTAAATTTTTCTTCCACATTCCCCCGCGAGTCTGCAGTGTAAAATTCCTGGACTGGAAGCTGCGAAACGTCAGCTAAAATATACGTCTCATCGTCCATGATGCAGCAATCGAACTTTTAAAAAAAATCTTTTTGTAATTTTTTGGCACGTGTTATTCACAGCATTTCTGTCTGGAACTTTTTGCACTTTGAACGACTTCAGACCAGCTTCCTTTTTGGCTTTGCCAACAAAAAACTCGGTGCACTCTATCTTCTGCGGCAGTTGTCTGCCAGAAATGTGGAAGTTCTTCTGCAAAATGGTGACGAAGTTTCTTTTGTTTTTCTTCTTCTGGTCACCAATGCCCCTTTTTCTGCCGTAACCACCAAGTCCTCTTTAAATTTTTTCAATACTCTCGATACAGTTTTCCGGCTTAGTTCTAGCTCCCTACTAATTTTTTTGAATGTCCAGTGAGCTTTGTTTTGAAAAGTTTTCATAATAGTTTTCCGTACTTCCAATTTGCTTTTTAAATGAGTAAAAGCGTTTAGCGAAAAAATTTTAAAGCAGGACTTTTCTGACATTTATTTCAAAGTCTACTACAAAACAATTTTTCAGATTGAGTCATTTAAAAAAAATTGATTGGGTAAAATGTAGGTGAAAATTTTTTCAAACGCAGTCCTGAATAGGTAAGACTAGAATATACATATATGTATGTGATATCATTATCGTATTTACACTAAAAAAAGAATGGGATCACTTTGAGTATAAGAATCCGTAGCCATCCAAAATAACGGCAGAAATTAATCCACCGCCAAACTGATATGTGGACACTGGCTCTTAATTTCAGCAGACCTCCTGTCTTACTAAATGAATGCAAGTTCGGCCTGGTGGCCAACAATACTAACATAGCTTGGTTCGCTTAAACGCGAAAAGCACGACCTGGTGGATATATTATCACACAACTGAAAAAGTTTCCTACTTTACCATATACACAATAGCCTTTACATTTCTGACATTTTCTACGTATTTTCTCTTTTCGCATAACCATCTTGAAGAAAACAAGAGCTGTTGAATAAACAACTGAAAACTAACACAATCGATTGTGTTGTGCGTGTTTTATTTTGTGATAAGTTTTTAAACATTTCTTTGTATTTGTTTATTAGATTATTATTTAATTAAGAGAATTTAAAAAAATAGTAAGGTGAAAATGACTGCAATAATTTTGAGTGCACTTTTTTAATCTTCTTAATTTCTCCTAACGTCCTGCTCTCACTAAAATATCCTCTTTTTTCCACCTCATAGGGAGTTCTTTATTCTTTGAAAAGCTTCGACTGCTCCAGTCCAAGTATTATTTAACGACGCCCACTTGGAGGGTTTTCTTATTTCAACTTTGGCTCGGTTGACGTCGTCAACGGTTCGATACGTCGTATTTCGCAATTTCTATTACTTCGCAATATTTATATTTGCGATATTAACAGTTTTAGTATCGGCAGAATCAAATCGTTCTAAATTAATTCTTCCGCATTAACTTTCTTTGTTTATTTTTTCGAGTCAAGTTTAATTTTGGTTGGGAAACTTGCTGCTGAACTTATCTTCCTCTCTCTACGTAAATTAAATTGTACTCGTTTGCTGTAACTCGAATTTTGAAATACAACACTAATATTTGTAAATAAATAAAATACGTTTAAGTATGAGAAACTGTAACAATTTTCTGTAAACATATATGCATGCAAGGTAAACAGCTTTTGTATAACTCATTAAAAAACAATAAAACACACAAAATTCAAATTCTCACACAAAAAGTTGGTCGGATTACTTCCGACAGAAAATTTCGATAAATCGGAATGCAGAACACCTTAATTACGATTAATATGACAACATCGGATTTGAACATCGGAACGCAGAAAACCACCGAACAAAATATGATAGGAATTAAATTCAATTCCGTGTGAATCGGAATGTAGAACCAGGCTGATTGTGATTTTGGCAGGATTGATATTGCCCATTTGTGATCACTGATCACAATTCGCTGTAATTCGCTGAGCTTAGTTTAAAAATACACACAAAAAAACGACAGTTCTTGTAACTAATAGAGTACTTTGCTGGGAAAAAATCGTTAGGCCGTCCGCAGGGATACACTTTGGCTATGAATTTTCGTAAGTGATTTTTGTTAGTGGAACTGTAGTGCCCTATGTTACATAGCACTCTACCCATAGACATGTTTTTGCCGGAACAACTGTTGTAGATCTGCTGTTTTTTCCAATTTCAAAATAAAAAATTTACGGTTTTTACAAAACTTACGGTTTTGTTGCTCAAATAATTTATTATTAAAAATAATATTTGTTTCACACATTTATATAAATGTTTATTGTTATATCTATATACATTAGGGTGGACCTTATTTTTCGACCATCTGATTTTTTTTATGCGACCCCCTAGATCTGTTCCAGATTCAAAAAAAATATATTTTGCAAAAGAAGAACTCAATTGGACAACAGGAAAGGGTGTCGCAATCGGTTCGAAATTTGAAAATTTCAGTAATTTCCCTTTAATTTTACATGCAACTCAAATTTTATGTTTTAATGATAACCAGTACCCCTTCCAAAGAGCTATCCTATTTCCAGTTTTATACCTGCTTCCTAGTAAAAGAAACCTCATTTTACGTCGAGAGTTCGAGGTATTCGCGATGCTGTTCGTATTATTATGGCAACAGCAGAGAGCTTAGGTCGCAATACAAATGAATTAATTATTAATCGCACTTCTCTTCGGCGATTTCGCCATAATTTTCGCGCAGATCACGCCAAACATCTGCAGAAAATGTTCGGAGAAAATAATCTCAGGGGGATAACTGTACATTGGGATGGCGCGATGTTGCCTACTTTGGACAAGAAAACTGTGGAGCGACTTCCAGTGGTAACTTCATGCAACGGTGGTCGAAAATTGTTGGGGATACCTGCGATTTCTTCCAGCAGTGGAAGCGATCAGGCCTTGGCGATATTTGCAATCTTAGAAGAATGGAATTTAACGTACCACGTAGAAACTTTATGCTGTGACACGACTTCGTCAAATACGGGACGATTACAGGGCGCATGTGTGTTGCTGGAACAAAGAATTGAAAAAGATCTTATGTATTTTATGTAAAAAATATTTATTTTTCGAAACGAATTTCCTCTCAACCAGGAAGAGTATAGTAGCATTAGAGATACATGTGTATTTCTAATTAACATTTATATTGAGCCGTGGATTTTGACCCCAATGGCTGCTATGGCGCCACGTGTAGATCTAGAATTCATCAAAAATATAATTCATTACAAAAATGTTAACGAAGAAATAAACGATGTGGCATTAAAAAAAATTGTGAACCATTTATGGTACTTGTCACCGAAGAATGCGGCGTAATCGTTTTTTGATAAAAAAGTTTCAGTAGAAACAAAAAGATCGATGGTGCAAGCACTACAAAATTTAAACAATAATAATAATTATAAGAGATACATGACAACGACTATAGAAATTAAAAATCTTGCGAATTTGAAAATACAACATTTCGTATCATCTGAATCAAATAATTTTTTCAAACGGTTCAATATAAATTCAGATTTTCTTTTAATTGATCCAGCACTATGGGAAACTAATAATAATTATACCGAAGCGATGGGTATTATAACAAAATTAGAAGTTGTGAATGACGTTGCAGAAAGAGCAGTAAAATTAATGAAAGATTATAATTTAACGTTATGCAAAAACGAAGAAGAAAAACAATTCATATTACAAATTGTAACCGATTATAGGGAAAAATACCCAAAAATTGATAAAACAACATTAAGTACAGATTTTTAAAAATTATTTATACTCTAATTATAATTACGCCTATAAATAAAATATTTAGTTATAAGTATTTAACTGTCTTTTTCTACTTTTCCTTATATTAAGGTGAGATCAAATTTTATATTTAAAAAATAAATATTAAAAATTTTGCTTAAACAAATTCATTAAACAATTTAATTTTTGCTTCGATATAATAAGAATATTACATTAAAATAGTGTTTAATGACCAGTGGAATTGAAAAAATGTGTACTTTTTCATTTTTCGCAAAATTAAAATTTTTTGCATAAACAAACTCGTTGCGACACGTCTTCCCTTTGTCCGATCGACTTGAAATTTGGAGGGAATTAGGTTTTTACCGAGTAGAACAGATTGCAAGGGCAGCATCAAATGAATTTTTAAAAAATTTTCCACAAGAGCAACTAAGGTCCACCCTAATATACATATATAAAAATCTCGTGTCACGGTGTTTGTGTTCGCGCTCTTCCGAAACGTCTTGACCGATTTTGATGAAATTTTTTGTGTATGTTTGGTAGGTGTGAGAATAGGTCTTAAATTATATTTTACCCTCCTACCCTCGCTCTACCATTAGTTAATCGCAATTTTAGTTTAACATTCGTATTTCAACTAAATCGAATTTAATTATGTTACTGACAGCTGACTATAATGGCTACAGCACTACAGGACCAGAGTTGGGCAAAGTTATTAACTATTTACTTTTCGTTAAAGTTAATTAAACTTCGTTACTTTCACAGACGCAGTCGTTAACGTTAAAGTAACGAATGTAAGATCGTTGTTGTGATCGTTATCGTTAAAGTAACTAAGTTACTTTGCAATCGTTAACGTTTAAATAACGAAAGTAGGATCGTTGTTCAGATCGTTATCGTTAAAGTAACGAAAGTAAGATCGTTGTTCTGATCGGTTGCGTTAATGCAACGAAGTCACTTCGGGTCGTTAACGTTGAAGCAACGAATTTGTTCTTGAACTAGTTAAAAGAAAGAGTAACTAAAAATTTTAACGACGTTACTTTAATGAATCTTCGTTACTTTTGTAGATTTAGGTATTTACCGTGTAATGGTGTTCTGTAAAAGAAAAATATTTGTTTTGATAATCTATAGTAAAATTAACAAGACAGATTTTGGTCATTATCTGCGAGAGGTGCACTTAATATTATATAATATTTTAATTTTACTATTTATTTAAAAAGTAATTATTTAATTTAATTCTACATTTAAGACGAAGTATACATATGTTTGGGCGTACATACATTCACGTTATATACCATATCACGAATATAATTATGTGCGGATAAGGGGTGGATGATTTAATTGGATGGGTGGATGGATTGGTGGATGGTAATTGTCGCTGAGTAGGTGTATAGATGAACTGCTCAGCCAGCAAATGCTGCCTGTGTGTTATCAATTTCTCTTTCGTACCCTTTCGTATCGGCGACTGTGTGGCGGCATCGCATTACAATAACAACTTATTTTTCGGCATCTACGGAAATTCATGTGTTGTTATTGTTGAGTTGGTTGATTTAAGGGTTATAAAGGAGTGTAAAGAAACAAGGAATATCCAATAATTTCAGGTAGTTAATTAATTATTTAATATAATTCTAATTCGTCGCATGTCCTTTACAGTTAGTTAACTCTTAAACCGTTGGACCGATTTCGATACGGTTTTCACCATTGTGCTGTAAATTTTACTGCTTATAAAGGGTTTTCCAATAAGAGGTGTAATTTTGATATTCAAAGAAAAATGCCATTTTTTGAGATAAATTATCGCATGTTTATTTCGTAATAAAGAGGAAGGTATGCCGTTAATAATGAAAAACAACATCAGCCAAATGGCCACCACGTCCACGCTTACAGGACCATATCCTTTTCAGGAAATTTTCCATAACCAAATCGCAAAGTATCCTCGATAGCCTTACGAATTCCATCTTTGAGGTCTTGAATCGACGCTGGGCTGTTGGGGTAGACCTTATCTTTCACGTGGCCCCAAAGGAAGAAGTCGCAAGGTGTTGAATCACAAGAGCTCGGTGGCCAATTGTGATCACCTCTTCGAGAGATAACACGGTCAGGAAACTTTTCCCGTAAAAGATCAATGGTTTCGTTGCTTGTGTGCCACGTAGCGCCGTCTTGTTGAAAGTAAACGTTTTCCAGATCAATACCATCTAACTCCGGCCATTAAATTGGGCATGGAATGCCCAAACCTGGGTTATCCTCAACACTTTGGGCTACAGCAGCAATATTCTCAGTTGTTTTTGAGCGACGCACAGTGGCCGGTTTTTCAACTTAGCGGCCAAAAGTCATTTTTTTCAATGTCACCGATTTCAAAATGGGTTAGGTCATATGAAAGTAGAAACCTGAGAACCTACGGAGCCAAAAAATTACAGCTTCATCTTGATTATTTCATTAGTAACTATGCAATAAAAGACAGCACTTTTTATTTTCAACTAAAATAAACACATTTTAAACCATATCTCTGTCAATATTTCAGATATTAAGTTCTGGTTTTTTTTATTAAATTCTTGGATATATTCATTGTCAAATGTTGTTACAATTGAGTAAAACTGTGGTATAGTTATTAAGTAACAGGAATTCCAGAAATGCTCCAAATTTGGTTAAATTTCGTCGTATTTTGGAGCAGGACTTTTGCGCTCCAAAATGCTCCAAAACAAATTTTACACCATTGTAAAGCTGAAAGTTTCCTCTAAAAGCCCACACCATTTTTTTTGCATCGGTTTGCCCCACCGGGCGCTAGAGCCCGTTATATGAGTCAAAGTCACACACTGCAAACGTTTTTAACATGTTTTCCGTTATTTTTTTTTTGTTAGTGTTATACTTTTCTTTCAAATTATATGTATATTTCAAAGTATGGAAAGGTACTGGGATAGTTTGCAGTAATTAGGTTTTTTTTAATTATCAGGTAATTAGCTCTTACTGCATATGTAGTGTAAATTTGAACAGATTATTGCTTTCATTGGAAGAGAAATATGTGAAAAGTCTAGGCCTTTGTAAGTGATGTGATAAAAGATGTGATAACCGATTAAGTTAATAAAATTAGGAGGCAAATTGATGAACTTCATCCGCGGCTATTTGAGTATCATGGCCATATTATTCAAATAGATTTCAAACTTCTGCTCACCATGATTGATGGAAAAGTCGAACAAGTACCTTAACTGATACTAAGGCATCCTCTAGCTGTATTATATGCCATTAAACCGCAAGTACACTAAGCCAAGCACCAGCAGATTCTGAGGAGGCATACGAATTCGGATTGTCGCCTCTTCACACTAGAATTCGTTTCATGGAACATATACTCAAATTGGGCTATGATTTAGAATTCGGAGCAACAGGAACGGTTAGACAAAATGCAGTGAATATGGAGAAACGGAAGCTGAAAAAAGTCAAATACAGGAACAATATCGTGAAATAGGGCTAATAATTGACCAGCCAAAACAAGGAGAGGGAAATACGAATGATGGAAACACCGCTAGAAGATTTTTCTCAGATCCTGAGACGGCAGCTTTCATTACAGGAGTGGACGTTGAATTAATTAAGCGATTCAAAATTATAATAGAAGTTATAGCATGCAGCAGGATGATTGATGCCAAAAAATTTGGTGAATATGTAAAGAAAATCGCCGAAATTTACAACGAAAACTATCCCTGGAGGAATATGCCATCAACAATTCATAAAATTCTTTATCATGGCGAGCAAATTATTGAAAATAGTCTACTTCCACTTGGTGATCTTTCTGAAGAAGCACAAGAAAAAAGAAACAAGGATTACAGATTCTTTTGTGAACACAACACAAGGAAAATTTCAAGATATTGTACCAATGAGGATCTGCTTGCAGTTTTGCTGTGCACATCGGATCCATATACATATTTCAAATATCCGCCAAAAATGGAAATCTAGCTCAATCGAGTTAGATAGTGATGCACAAAATTTACTACTAGATGAGCGGAATTCTATCAATGAATGTTTTGAAAAAATTATTTAATTTGCATTAGTTCCTTATTTTTATTAATCTATTTTATTAGTATGTTCGTTATTGTTAATAAAAAGTCTTTAATCATTAAATAAAAATAAACATATTATTTTTATAATCTCTTTTTTAGGTTTTTAAGAAAATTTTAATAGGTACCCTGATTGAAACTCTCATATCTCTGGTTTTCAACAATCGATTTTTATGATTTTAGTCTCACCTTAAAGCTTAAGATTAGAAGAATCCAACGAAAAAAATCGGAATAAAAAATTCCAAGAGAGTCAAAAGATATGGATTTTTGACCGCTAAGTTGAAAAACCGGCCACTGTGCGACGTGCACGGGTTTTATTCTTCACATCACTAACTTGATGTGACCCAACAGCTCTAATTTTTCCACCAATTTCTGTATTGCGATCCGACAAGATGCTTCACGACGACCCAAAAATGCTTTAGTTTTGCGAACTGTGACTGCAATATTTTCACCATTTTTGTAGTGAATTTTAATAATTTAAATGCGTTCTTGTAGCGTGTATCGTTCCATTTTTAGTAATGGCGTAGTTTCTACTTGTCAAATGTCAAAAATAACAGCTTCAAAAGTGACAGCTACCGAAATAGCGGGCTATTCAAAATTACACCTTTTATTGGAAAACCCTTTATAATATACGATGTAACTTATTTTCCGATTGAATAATACAGTTTCCGTTTTTAGTACACATGATTTACACCTTGTTCCACAATTATTAAGAAAAAAAATTTGTTGCGTATCTATCGACGTTAGTCTGCAGAATGATGGGGGGACATTGACAAAATGAAATCCTGAAATTGGCATTGTTTTGGGTAATATTTTTTGCAATCCATAGAAAAAAGAGTTGAAAACGGAACCGCTCCAGAAGCGTGACCACATTCTTGGATAGTCGTAACACTTCATTGTCAGCATTTTATTGCTCAATTAGGGAAAACCCAAAAACCAGTAGCCTAGCGACATAAAATAAAAATATTTTCGGACTTTAAAGTTTTCATTTTTCGGAAATCTGCATCGTGTTTTTAATGTGAAAACATCATGGCAATAAATCGCCAGGTAAAAATGCAAGCTTGGGAATGTATAAAGAAGAAGAAGGCGAGAAGCAAAATTAAATAGAAGAACGTCGTAGGAATCCTAAATAGAGGAATAATTCCAATTCCTACAACATTTATGCAAATTATTTACATATATAAATACGTATGTATGTTTGTGACAATTGTTATAATGTACCTTTAAGGAGTTACTTTATATTAACGATGTTCCCACCGCTAGTATTGAGGCAATAAATGAGCAAGGGTAAATATATTAAAACAAGTAGTAAAATTTACAGTACAATGGTGAAAACCACATCGAAATCGGTCCAACGGTTTAAGAGTTAACTAACTGTAAAGGACATGCGACAAATTAGAATTATATTAAATAATTAATTAACTACCTGAAATTATTGTATATTCCTTATTTCTTTACACTCCTTTATAACCCTTAAATCAACCAACTCAACAATAACAACACATAAATTTCCGCAAATGCCGAAAAATAAGTTGTATTTTTCTTTTACAGAACACCATTATACGGTAAATACCTAAATCTACAAAAGTAACGAAGATTCATTAAAGTAACGTCGTTACAGTTTTTAGTTACTCGTTCTTTTAACTAGTTCAAGAACAACTTCGTTGCTTCAACGTTAACGACCCGAACTAACTTCGTTGCATTAACGAAAAAGATCAGAACAACGATCTTACTTTCGTTACTTTAACGATAACGATCAGAACAACGATCCTACTTTCGTTATTTAAACGTTAACGATTGCAAAGTAACTTCATTACTTTAACGATATCGATCAGAACAACGATCCTACTTTCTTTTCTTTAACGTTAAAGATTGCCACGTAACTTAATTACTTTAACGATAACGAAAGCGTCTGTGAAAGTAACGAAGTCAAATTAACTTTAACTATAACGATAACTAGTTAACGATTTAACTAGTTGTGCCCAACTCTGTACAGGACAAACCATCGAGCTTATTTGTTTTGGCTAAAGACAGACTGACAAAAAATATCGTACAATCAATTGCTCTTCGAAATTAATATTGATTTTCTTTATTTCATTTTCCTACGTTACGATAAAAAATATATTACTACTTTTCTCACTTTACATTTAACTTCAAAGAGATCAAACAATGAATGTGTTCGTTATGTTAATTAAATACATTGAATTGAGAAAATACATGGTTCGTGTTTTTTTATCGGCGGTCATCTTCTGCAGCGCTCCAATTCACTTTCTGTCATAGATCCCATCCACACACACTGCAAACAGTTGGACAATATTTAGGAGA
The DNA here is from genome assembly GCA_943737955.2 of Myopa tessellatipennis. Lineage (NCBI taxonomy): Eukaryota > Metazoa > Arthropoda > Insecta > Diptera > Conopidae > Myopa > Myopa tessellatipennis. Next base: position 49,683,039 of record OX031316.1, on the reverse strand, counting down.
TAAAATTATACGGCGAGTTCAGCAACTCACTTTCTTATTGCAACGGCAATATTTGGGCAATACGTTTATATGACGAGCTCCGACAACTCGCTTTTTTATTGCTACGGCAATTGTTTGGCTACTTGACTTGATGCCAAGGGAACAGCTACATACAAGGGCCATAAGACAGCAATATAGCCGGCAAAACTTTTTTATTTTTCGAGTCGCTTTTTTATAGTCGGCGATCGAAAATATTTGCAGTTTTAATTTTTTTATTTAACAACCAAAATATTCACTAAAAATAATTTATATGGCAGCGTAACTTTTGCCGGGTCAGCTAGTATACATATAATATCATAATTAATGTCGGGAAATCCTTCAATAATGTTTAACAAAAATATTACAGTGATACATAGTATTTAAACGAAAAAAGTACGTATATTCCAACATAATGTAACAAACAATATAAATATGTATGTACATATATATATTTATCCTCACTTAGACATGCATTGCTATTTGGTATCGATACTGGCTGCATAGATTTATACACATTATATTCTAACGGTTACTAGAAGCATGCAATCAAGTGTATAAAAAAAAATCATCAACCCTTAATAATTTCTGGCGAGTGCAGCTCGTCATTACCAGTTTGCTCAAGAAAGTGCATGACGAACTGGACTCATCATTTCAGTTCAAGGGGTTAATAAATGTATTATCACGTGATTTATGTTTAAAACAGGGTTCGGAAAACGTTTCTTTTTTATATCGCTCAATGTATATCCCTCACTGTATACACTGATAACAATATTTCCATCCTCACTGATAAATATCTTTTTTCATCTTTGTTCAAAAAAATACATATCGCTCAAGTTCAAAATAATTTCGATCTTTCAACAAAACTATCACTTGGGATGAAAAAAATTCAATTACAAAACAAAAAACAATTAATGTTTTTCTAATACATTACTTAATACATACATAATTCATAATCAAAATTTGTAATAGAAATATGTATAAAATATATTAGATTTACTTATTAAAAAACAACAATTTACTTATTAATATTTTTACATATTAATATTTTACGTATTTACTTCTACAAGTTTCCCTTACACTCCACACCATGCAAAATTAATTTCAATTCATCGTATACCAAATCCAACAAAAACATATTCATACGAAACACAAACAAAACTTCATTCTCAAGCAATTGTCTCTGCCGCGAAGCGAAACATCCAAACACCAACAAAACCCGTGCTGTTCAATTCTGCTGCGCTGCTTTTTTCGATCCTGCGTGGAAATTATTTTCATCTTCAAAGATCGCTTCTTTGCCTGCGCAGCCTTTTTTTCATCACCGAAGATCGTTTTGGCACGAAAGCCGAAGTTTTCTCATCTTCTGCGATCGCTATTCGTCAACAAACGAAATGTTTTGAACTTGAGGGCTCGAAATACTTGAAGATAAGAATTTTTTTCATCCCAAGTGATAGTTTTGTTGGAAGATCGAAATTATTTTGAACGTGAGCGATATGTATTTTTTTGAACAAAGATGAAAAAATAAAAATCGCTCATGAGTCAAAACAGATTTTCATCTTTTGAGATCGTTTTTTTGTGAGGGATATAAAAAAAGTTGTTCGTTTGAGGGATATATTCCGAACCCTGGTTTAAAAATGCACCTCTAACTTGTATCACTTTTGATATTTAAAAATTAGTCCATTAAACCTTTAAAGAAACATCATCGAAAGTAATTTTTTTAAATATTTGAATATGGGTGTAAGCAATGAACAATAAGGCCGTGTATTTGCACTTTGTGGCGAAAATTATTCTAAAGAAGAATTTCGCAAATAATTGGATGCAACGAAACCACGGTGCACCGTTTTCTAAAAACATTTCAGAAAACCGGAAATATCGAAAGCCACTACACGGTGGGAAAATCGGGATTTGGAATGGATCCCTTCGCAATCGGTTTCAAACAGCTAGGGAATTGAGGAGAAATCTTCAGGATAACCTCATAATGGACATCACAAATTAACTATCCAAACACGTCTGAAGGATATGGGTCTTGAAGCGCTTTGGCCTGCCATGGATTAATAAAATGTTTGTTACATAAAAAAATATGTTGCTTTCCCCAAACTTTCCCGTTACTTTTTCCCCAAACCCAATGTTATTAGTTTTTTCACCTTTTTAGCGGAAATCCATCTGCCGGCCTACCCTTACTTTATCAGTCAACGGTTTTGCACAGGTAGAGGCTATAAGGATCGCATAGATTTTTGGAGCTGTAAGCCGCTGATATCTCTTACATACCAATTTTATTGTGTGACCCTCCTGCCTTGGGGTTAATTTAGGCGTTCCGCTTTTTCCCGGGTCCTAACACTGAATGACTCTAAAGCAACTTAGGGTGTCATGTATTGTGAACTTGACAATTTTCAGCTTGTGTGCAATGACCCACATAGTATGACCTTTCTTAGATAAAGTTAAAGTTATTGAAAGCATTCCGCTTCAAATTTTTTGATTCCTTTCCATTTAAGTATTTTTTTTACCCATACACAAATTGCTTTTATTATATGAAATCCAACCTCATTTTTACAAAAAATTCTTGCAATTTTTAACTGAAAGCTAAACTTTTCCACAAAAAAAAAAACAAATGAAGTATTTTATGATGGGCTTACCAAATTAACAATTTTCTGTTATTACTACCTATAGTACACCAGTGAACCTACAAGTTTAGGTACTTTGTCTTGAATTCTTGAATTGAATTCTATATTGAATTCTTCTACCTGAGCAGCCCCAACACATTAAAAAAATTTTATCCACTTTAGTCCTCCACAGGCAGAAAACCACATAATTATGGTAAAAAATACTTTATCCAGGAGACAGTGTTAAGCTTCTCAACCATTTTTTCCTACCGCCTTTTTTAGTATACACACGTATAATATTATAATAACCGACTTGTATGGTTGAAAGGTCCTAATCGCCCACTGTATGCTGTCATAAGAGCACAGCTTCCCAGGAAGTTTACAGTAATTTTTCGTTAATCTCTGTTGACAGTTAATACCGGCATGCTGTCTGCCATCCACTGATACCGGAAAGTGAATCTTTAGAAATAAATAGTTATTGATTAAATTCTATATAATAAGTAGCTAATTCACTATCGAACTAAATTTTATATAACTTTACCTTAACTTCTGAATTTTTGGAGAGTTCTGTTGTACACATTGAAAAGGCATTGCTTTGGTGCTAACATTTAAACTTAATTAATAAAAAACCTTTGTAATTAAATATATCTTGTTTTATTTAAACTTGTATAGGTTATAAACCCAGTTCCACCTGAGTGATAAGCAAAGAGCAGAGAAAACAAGAAAAAGGTATTAGAAGTTTAATAACCGAAGCACACATTCATTATAACCTAGAAAAATGCATTTCGGAAAGACAATGAATCTTTCAAGCAAATTTCAAACAATGGAAATTCCAAAAAAATGCGTCGTATATGCAAAAGGGTTAGATATCAATATGCTAAAACCAGAAAGAGGCATGAATCAGAAAATGGAATCTGAGGCATGGAATAGAAATGATGGAAGTGCTATTTTTATAATAACGTCAGCTTTAGATCTGAAACAAGTAGAGCTCATCGAGACTGAATCAGCACATGAAGTGATGACTAAACTTGAGTCCATTTATGAACAAAAATCATGGACGTTTTAAAGTAAAAATCGAAAACAATTCGAAGACAACAAACAGTCTTATTAGTGGCAAAACAAAATATAAATAAAAAAGAAACATTTTCAATCTAAAGACACAAATAAAGAAACAAGCGAAAAAACACATCGTTTTGAATGTTACAATTATGGCAAACGTGGACATTTCGCAAGAGATTTTCGTGCTCCACAAGAAAAACAAGAGAAAATCATGGAGAGAAAAATATGTTAGCCTTCAATGTAAAAAATAGTATTATAACTTGATAGACGATGAGAGACTAGTGGTACTAGACAGAGGTGCATCAGCCTACATGTCTTGTAAACCCGTAAATTCTGCATAATTGTAAAAATATACAGGATTCCCACTAAAATTAGGAAACCAAGAAGCTGTACAAGAGGTTGATCAAAGAAATATTTTGATTAACCAGTGCGTCAATGGACTGTTGGAGACAAGTATCCTTAAAAATGCTCTTTATGTCCATAAATTAAGAAGAAACCTATTTTTCGAAGGAGTGGTGACATGACAAGACTATAGTATTGTAAAGACAAAAGATAATGCTTTTATTTACAAAGACAATAAGATAGTGATGATTGAAGATTAATACAATTCAAAATTCAGTGTATAATGTAGTACAAATGTGGGTCTTAAAACGTGGCATGAATGTTTGGGACATTTTAACATCAAATAAATACAGAAAATATGTAAAAACAACGTGATTACTGGTATAGACTTATCTGACTATGAAAAGATTGTATGTGAGGTTTGTGCTTATGGCAAACATGCTTGTCAACCGTTTCAGAAATCAAACAAGGCACCAATGCAATCAGGTGATATTGTTTATAGTGATGTCTGTAGACCTTTTAATGTGGCATCTATACAAGGCATAGAATATTTTATTATTATTTTAAGGACCCTGCCACGAGCATTAGCGTTATGCATATTTCATTAAGATAAATGATATGTGCTTTAAGAAATATAATACAAAAATTAAGAACTCTTTCTTACATAGTGTACACATATTTCATACTGATAATGGTGGAGAATACACGAGTAAATATTTCAAACATCTAGACAGTGAAGATATTACTCATGAGCTCAATGCTCCATATACCCCAGAACACAATGGCCGGACTGAAAGAAAAATCAGGACAATTATGGAAAGTGCACGATCCACGGTCTATGCGCGTAGTGTGTCACTTAATATATGGACAGAAGCAGTAAATTGTGGTGTTTATTTATTAAAGCGCAAATTTTCTAGTCAGATACCAAATATTACACCTATGGAGCTGTGTAGTGGTGTGAAACTTAGTTTGTATCATGTCAGTGTTTGGGTGTCAAGGTCCAAATCAGTTGAGAAAGAAACTTGACCAAGCTCCTAACGCTTGGGGGCAGGGCTAAGTAGCACAGATGTGCCGTTTTAATAAAGATGATGTTAGTTGGTTATAATAATACCGACTATAAGATGTATGATTCAAATACGAAAAGAATAACCGTGTCGAGACATCTTTTTTCAATGAACAGAAAAGTACGGAAAAGAAATGAAACTCAAATTTTTATCCTTGATGAAGATGATGCTGGGGACCAGGAAGCTGAAGAGGCAGAAGATAAGTGATAAGCGATAACAGTGTAGACATTACTGTAGACAAAATTCTGGAATGGCTTTGCGACCAAGGTGAAACCAGTTTCTAGAAGCAAATTTAATCAAGCTCATCAAACTAGAAGGTAATCAAACCAACAACAAATGGAGTTTTATTGATCTGAGAACTACAGTGCACTCGGGAAAACGTCAACGCTAGTTTACGTCAACATCCCAAAACGTCAACCCTTAATTTTTTACATTGTCTATTCTAAAACGTCAACCAAACCACAAAGCTCTAAAACGTCAACTTTAAATAAACCAAAATTTTGAATTTAGCAACAGTTAAAATACACAGTTTTGATCACACACACATTTATTTTATGAAATTAGTTCAGACATTTGGGTATTCCCCTTATAAGTACGTAGAATAGAAAAAAAATTGCATCTCTATGTGTTGTCTTTTTTATGTTCAGTTGCTTTTTTGTTCTCGTAAGTATCACATTACCAAAATATGCTCAAAACAACCGAAAGTGCTTAAATTACAAGAAATGGCAAATATTTTGGATTTATTAGAAAAGAGTGCAAGTGCGGTAGCTTTAGCAAAGCAATATGGTATCTCAAAATCAACATTAGGCAAGATAAAAATGCAAAAAAAATAAAATTTTGGACTGTGTTAATAACACACTTTCCGGTCCGGGAAAAGAAAGACATTAAGAGCATCAGAGTTGCCGAAAATGGAAAGGCGCCTGTATCAATGGTTTGTTAAGCAGAGAGAAAGGAATTATCCGGTTAATGCATTAGCGCTCAAACAAAAGGCTAAAGAGATTCATCTAAAAGTAAAAGAAAAGGATTGTTCTTTTAACGCAAGCGATGGATGGTTGCAAGGTTTAAAAAAAGATTTGGAGTTCGCCTGCTTAAAATAACTGGAGAAAAGCTATCTTCGCAGCCTTTGCTTGTCGAACCATTTACAATCAAACTAGAACAAAAAATTGAAGAAATGGGTCTATGCCATGATCAATTGTACAATGCTGATGAATCTGGCTTATTCTGGAAAATTTTGCCAGAAAAGTCTTACATATCAAGTGCCGAAAGGACTGTTCCAGGCGTAAAGACAGAAAAACAACGCGTTACTTGTTTATGTTGTGCTAATGCTTCCGGAAATCATAAGCTTAAATTGTTGGTGCTTGGGAAGCCAAAAAATCCACGCGTTTCAAAAATTTTAACTGCCCAACTGCGTACAAGAGTTCCAAGTCCTCATGGATGACATCAGCTATTTTCTGCGATTGGTTTCACAAATCCTTTGTGCGACAGGTTAATACATATCTGTTCTGCTGCAGAATAGCTAAGATTTTCTAATTTTAGGTAACAGATTTTCTTTTAAAAAAGAACTTGCCAGTTAAAGCGCTCCTTCTGATAGACAATGCTCCGTCTCATCCAAGTGAATTAGAGCTTAAGAAGAGCTTAACAGAAGATGGAAACATAATTGCAATGTTTTTTCCTCCGAATGTAACCCCACTTATCCAACCAATGGATCAAAACGCAATTAAAATAACGAAGCTGTATTATAGAAACAGTCTTCTAGCCATGATAGCAGCAAAAAAATCAGATCTAGTAGATTGGATGAAAGCTGTTACATTAAGGGATTGTGTTATGCTTTTAGAAGCCGCATGGAATAAAGTTAGCAAAGATTGGCAAAATGCTGGCAAACTATTTTGCGTTTCACGGAAAATGAGACAGATCCGGAGGAAGATATTCCGTTAAGCATATTGAAAGAAAAAATAAACTCGGAACTGCAACAACAAATGGAGCTCGTAGTTGATCGGCTTTATGAAATAAATCCTCAGGTTTGTCGCTTTTTAAAACCGCTTTTTAAAAAACTTTTTTTTTTCCCGAGCGCACTGTATAATAGCAAAATGGGTTTTTAATATTATAAGAAATCAAGATGGTCAAAGCGATAGATATAAAGCTAGTCTTTGTGCTCATGGATTTACACCAGTTGAAGGAGTAGACCACAAAGAAATATTTTCACCTACTACTAGATATCAATAAGAATACCGTTGTCCATCACCACTGAAAATAACTGGAATATAGGGAAGGTTAGCTGTTAAGACAGCTTTCTTGTACGGAGAATTAGGGTAAGCGCACACTACAGACTTTTTGTCGGCGGATAGTTTGATCGGATTGGGCTGTTTGCGCAGAGGAGAGATTAAGCATCACCCTACGGTAAGTTAAACCACTGATTCGAAACACTTCCTAGTCAAGCGCTTGTGTACAAATAATGAATTATTAATTTGCCTCTTTTACGAGGCGCTAGGGAGAGAGTCTTTTCTTGAGATTTGAAACGATTGCAACACTCACAGTCGCTACATCCGAATTCGTCTTTGATTCACCTTGTACCATTCGTTGATCAAAAGAGAGTACTCGAGTTGGAGGTCGCATTAGACATGCGCATGTTAAATATAATATCAAATTTCCTGTTTTGTTACCTAAAGGGTTTAATATATCTCAATATATTATCCGGTATATTCATAAGAGTCATATGCATACAAATGTTGAGGCCACTTTCGTAATAGACCGATAGACAGCAATTCTAGATATTGAGTTGTAGAAATATGGTGCGAAAGGTAGTATATGATTGAAAAACCTGTATCATGCAACGGAGAGGAAGGTCGTGTTTGGGGTAGGCCTTCCATTCGTTGAACGAAGGATCGTGTACCACCAAGTCGCTGTGTTTTGCACTGCGGTGTTGACTACGCCGGCCCACTGAACTTAAAACTCTGCAAAGGAAGGAACCCAAAGAAAGAAAAGGCCTGGTTTGCGATATATAGTGTGCATGTCTACTAAAGCGTTGTATATTGAGTTGGTTAGTAACCGAACCAGTGACGCGTTCATTGCTGCATTTCGGAGATTCGCGACACCCAGAAGTAAACCAACCGACTTGTATTCAGACAATGATACGATGTCGCACGTATCAAGCGAGTGCTAAATGAATTGCAAGTAATGGCGGTTTCCAAAGCCTATCTCGAGAAAATCGCCCTATCTTTTTCAAATGAAGGAATAAATTGGCACTTTATTCCTCGTTCCGCACCCCACTTCGTCGTAATTCGATAAAAATACATTTACAATTATACAATTACACAGGGTGATTGGAGAAAGCATTCTCACATTTTAGGGGTACTACACGGTACTAACCAAAGTGGAAGCGATCTTGAATTCCCGTCCCTAATGCACTATTTCCGATTACATGGATCTGCTCACACCAACACATTTCCTTATCGGTGAACCTTATACCAGCGTACCGGAACCATCGGTCCTCGATTTAAATACATTTGGCGTCACCATCAGGCAATGGTTCAAGGATTCTGGAAACGCTGGCATCAGGAATACCTGACGTCCTTGCAACAAAGGAGAAAGTGGCAACAGGCTGAAGGTGGCATCGAGAAGGGACTTTTGATTTCGTTGCTTTTGCTCTTTGGTCGGTTCAGTTGCAGTACAGAACTCCATGTAAAAGGTCGCGTTGTATATTCATAAACTTTCATTGTTTGGCTAAAGCATACAAACAGAGTATATGCTTGTTATACTATAGCATTTTTTCCTCCAAAATAACATACGCGTGATTATCAATCAAAAACAATACAAACAAATAACTCCAAATATTCAGACTCGGATTTTGCTGGGGATTTAGATACAAATAATACTGCCTTATCGTAATACCTTTGTCGTAATAATACTGCAAAATATAGAGCAATTTTTCCTTTTTATTTTTCTCCACTACACCAATTTCGTTGTTTACACAGACAGTTACGGTCGAAGTGTCACCTTTCCAATAAGCGTGGTGTCGCTGCGATCAGTGTTGGTAATATTTGCAATTGACCTCACCTATCGGAAAAACGTCATGAACTATATTATTAGGTCGACAAGAAAGTATTACCGATTTCTTAATATGAAATGAAACGACTTTTTTTATATACAAAATTAACTTTAATGAATCAAATATTTTGCATTCCGTTCTACGACCTTGACATCTTTCTGGTAACTTCATTATTCCCCGTTCATAGAATTTCTGGTTTTTACCAATAAAAAACTCAACTAAGTTCGATTTGAGGTCATCATTATTAGCGTCGTTTTTACCATTTACGAAATTTTGTAAACTTCGAAATAGATGATAGTCTGAGACTGTAAGGACGGGGATATATGGAGAATGTGACATCACTTCCCAACCAAGCTCCAATAATTTTGTTCGTGTTGCTAAAGATGTGTGAGGCCTAGCGCTATCGTAATGCAGCATGATTTCTTTGCGATTTGCCAATTCTGGGCTTTTCTGGCTTCAGCCAATTTTATCAGTTGTTGAGCAGGTCTAAATACACAACATCTTTGTGATCCCACCAAATTGACAGCATGATCTTTTGATGCACTTCAGCTTTCGTTTTCGATCAACGTTGTTGTAGACGATCCATTTTTCGTCACCAGTAATAATCCGCTTCACGAAAGGGTCGATTGCATTACGTCTGAAATGCATATCACAAACAGAGTAACAAAACGAACATATCGCTAACTATAACCCAATATTAATATACATGCTCGTACGAACCTGAATATTTTAAAGTTTATTTCATCATATTTTCGAATGCATCGGTTGTTGCATATTATTGTATAAGTAATAGAATGGACATATAAATAATGCAATGTAAAAATTAGCTTACAAAATTAGGCTTACAAATATGTTATAGTTTCAACAGTTCCTAAAATTTTGGTGATAACATAACGGTTATTATTGAATGAACACTTTTAATGTTAATTCTAATCTACATTACGTTAAAACTTATCTGAAAATAACTGAAAAATAAAATTAGGCTTACATGTGTTTATGTTTTTATCTCAGTTTCAAATGTATAAGTTTTATATCTCAAACTCAGGGGAAAATTTATATCAGAAATATATTTCTTGTTCCTCTGATTTTTTAGGAATGCGTGAAGAAATGGAAGTAGTAAAAGGCAGTGGGGCTAGGTTTCTGGACGAACTCAATTCTCGATTTATTGGAGAATACGACGTGTTGGTAAGAGTGGTTACTGAATCTGTCCGTGTAGTAGAGACCGTTGGAGTTGATATCAGATTCTGTATAATAGCGGGAGAGCTGCCAGTACGCGAATGCTGGGGAACGATTTGTTGCGCGTGTGTTAAGCATTTGTCAGCCAATTTTAGTGGCAACATTTGTGAAACAGCAATCGTCGAAGATGAAACATTTAATGGGGATATACCAGAATTATGGCTGTAGGTTAAGCAATTAGATTTATCAGTTTTATACGTGTTGGACGAAGAGGACGAGGATAACTTGATCGGTATTTTCTGTTTAATCTGATTGATTTTTGGTGCATTTGTTGCACTTAACAGATTTGCAGGAGGCGTTTTAGAAATTGTAGACGCTGTGCGCCAACGCTCCTTGCGACGATGTGCAGCGCCTATTGATACTTTATTTGCACCATCCGTGGCAGTGGTATAGGTGTATCCATCACTTCCGTCGTGCGAATCTTCAATATTCGAAGTATTTAATGGAAAATTTACAATCATCAGTGGTGTATTTGGAGACAGCAACAAGCCTTGGCTTGAGAGTAGCTCCATTTTGCGATATAGTTGCTCCCTTTGCTGTTTTATATCATTCTGTTCCTCTTTGATTTGCTCATGTAGCTTCTTCTGTTGCATATACCGTTCTTCTAATTCCTGTTCTTGCTGCTCTTTTCGTCTAAGCCAAGCAGTTTTCTCTTCTTGTAGTTTATCCTGCAGATTGCGCAGTTCTTCCAGTTGATCGTTATGCATGTGTACTGTTTTAGAACTCTCCCGATATAGGGCGAGTTGCAATTGTAAACTGTGTATTGTAGTCATCTGCTGCGAGATTATACAGAGCAACGTATGAAGATTGTGCGATACATGCAATGCAGCATGGCTGTGTTCTTTGAGTGAAAGTTCATCGAGGTCTTCAACATACGGATCTGATTCACTGGCATACTGTAAAACTGGCACGGTATCTAAAGTGGTTTGCGAGATCTTTATTTCACACTTCTCTTCTAAATTTTGCAGACGCGGTGGCATTGCCTGTGTAGTAATCAATTTGGTTACATTGTGCCATGGAAAAATAGTTTTGTTTCTTCTTTCATCGAAGCCGGCAAACGTTTCCGCTCGCTTTGGGAGAGTTGGTAAGGCGTAGGTTTCGCTTTGCTTTTCTCCCACCGAACTAAACGATCGTGAAACAGGCAAACCAGTAGCTGCAGTATATATCGAAGTGGCCAGTTGGCTGATTTCCTGAAAAATACATGTTAATGAGCGCTTTAGCACAGTAGACAGTATTTTTAAATAAAAGTATAAAATAATAAACTAATTCGAAAAATGGAAAATTATTTTCCATGACAAAATATTTGGCGAAAGGATCTTCAGAAAGTTTTCTAGAATTTCAAATTTCGGTAATCCCGAGGTCTAAAACAAACCTAACTCACTCATGGATTGGAAAACCACTGCAAATCATAAATAAAGACCATTATATTTACACATATTTAACATTTACACATATTTACACATATTTAATTTATATTTATGTATGTACTCGTATATTGGCTGGGCCCGAAAATATATCATTCAATAACGGTGGGTTGCCGATACTTAGACTCAAGTCTTTTCTGTGGATGGACCCTTTGGTAACTTTCTCACAACATGCTCTCAGACATTGCTCGAAGAAACAAGGTAATCCTGCACTGGATACCAGTTCAAAAGGGGTACGCAGAAAATGAAGAGGAAGATCGCTTATCCTAGTATTACACGATGGTATTAGCTTATCAAAATTAAAAGCTCGACATTTATTGAAAACGCTTGTAATACAAATATGATTTCAAAAGTATAATATGCCGAAAGCGTTGTAAGTATTCACATTACTTTTTCGGTAGAAGATGCAGGGTAAGATTATGCGATTACAGCCTTCATTTAATGAATCTGAGTATACTACGCCTTTATGAGAAATCAAATTCAACCACTAAGGTGCCACTGCTTTTGCGGATCTAGGGGTGGAAGCGAATAAAATTTCACCTCCTAGCGGAGTATCACGCGACTCGTGCTCATATGTCGCTCGCAAGCAAGGGATCTATATAGGCTATGTTCTAACGAAGCCTCATCGATATCTGGCCTCGATGTCCAAGGGGCTATAGTATGGTGGACCTCATTACCCCACACTCGTCGGAACTATGTATATGAAAAACTTTTTTAAAAACCTTTCGCGGAACTAACCGCAATTCAACTGGCTGATCAGGTTGACTCAATCAAGATTTGCATGCATCGCGGTCCATCTCCATAAAAACAGAAATGAGAAACAGGAGGTGACAGAACATCTGCTGAGGCCGATAAGGCAGCAATATCGCCAGATATGGAACTAATGCTATGTTTACACCGACCCCAAATGCGCATTTGTAATCACGCATTTGAAAAGTGTTTACACCGCCTTGTTTACATTTGGTTTGACATTAATCAGACCAAATTTATGTTTTTTGTTTGCCCGATTTTTTTTTACAATTGTGTTTTGACAGATAATTGACTTTATTTCCCTTCCATTTCCCTTGTTTTGTTTTAACAACTCGTTTGGATCCCATTTCGCCAAAATGAGATGATTTCGATAATGAGTGATTTGGCAATTTGTATGGGAAATGGGATCATTTGGCTTCTCATTTGTGGCTTTTGGGCGTAATGAGCCATTTAGCGTCGGTGTAAACGTGGTATAAAGTAGTAGTAGAAGTGGCAAGTAGATAAGGGTAAAAAGAAGTCTATTTACCTCACGAAAGTGATGTAGAAGATATCGACTTCTCGATGTTGGGAATCGACGATTCCTCGCATGTAAACCTATCTGACGTCTACTTACCAGGGGACGAGCCACAAGCACCGCCTAATACGGTGGCCAGACTGGTTGAATATTGTATACGCGGGAATACATTTTAGTAGACTGTTATTAGGTCTTAGCTCACCCCGACAAAATTCGACCCAAATCGATCCTGCTAAAAGATTATAGTTTTCGACTTTAACCGTTTAATACGAGCTATTCGTTCGACAGAAGCATACCATTTTTGTAGGAATCAGCAATGCTGTGATTGTTATTGGTAGATATTTTGTTTTACTTTCATTTAGTTCCTGACCAAAATTCTGTGCTTGTTGTTGGTGGATATTTTTTACCTTGTTGTATGTCGCGATCGCAATTTCCAGTCAAGCTTTCTATTTTATATTTTTGGAAGCCAAACCAGCAACCACCGCACTTTGCTTGGTAGCCAAAAGCTTTAGTCAAGCTTTAGCGAGTCGAGTCAGCAACCAGAGCGTTTGCATTGGTATGGATCGTGGAAGCTAGCGCTAGGTAGCGAGTTTCCAAACCATAAAAATCATAGCTCTTTGCAGTGACCATAAAATTTTGCTTGTTTGAAGGAAATAATAAAAAAGATCCAAAACCAAGCGCGGAAGAATTAAATTGGGAGCGATTTAATTCTGCCGATATTAATATTTCGCAATACAAAAAATTGCGAAATACTAAAATCACAGAATAAGGGAAATTCCGACACGCGCCAACAGCGACCCACTTTGGTTCGGTCGACGGGTGCGTCGACCAAGGTCGTCGTCTCGTCTCGCGATTAGCATATAACGTCGCGGTAGAATTTGTGATTGAATTTAAGATAGTTAATAGTGTCACTAAAAGAAATTGTAAATAATATAACTGAGACAAATAAGTCTAGCGACAAAGGTGTTGAATAAAGTAATAAGAAATCAATAAACTAGGACTTTTATTCGTCGCCCAGAGGACGACGACAAGAAGGAGACCACCCATAAAATAGATACAACAACCTATAAATTGTTGTTTTTTACACACTATATGTACCCAGATAACACAATATTGTCATGCCAGTATACGAAGACAATTTTAAAGGGTAAATGAAAGCAAAATCAAAATATGCACAAACAACAATCACAGAATTCTGGTCAGGCACTAAATGAAGGACAATATTCCTTCCGAATATGTATTTGTTATTCGTTGCACAGATAAAAACGATTATATTTAGTTGCAGTTCTCTGATTGAAGTGTATTTAACAAAGGCCTGGGCAAACTGAAATAAAATAATTATTTATCTCAAATAAAGATTTTATTTCAAAATGAAATACCATGCAGATCCGATAATTATTTCAAATAATTTCTGAAATAATTACTTGAAATAACTAGTTATCTCAAATAATTCGTTATTTCAAAATGAAATAACATGGTTATTCGAAATAATCTTGCAGATGATAATTTCTGAAAAAAAAATTTAAATAACATTTTTATAAGAAATATAATGGGCATTTGAAATGACCACGCAGATTCGATAATTATATCTATATATTACATAGATTTTGGAGAAGCTAGTTTTTTAGCGAATGAAAAGAAACTCTGGAAGTATTTAACTTTTTGGAAAATGAAATCAACTTTAGTTTCAGATAAGCTTCAATTTTAAAATAGTACAATACATTTATATTTATTAATGCATATAAATAAATGATACATGACGATATTCATGATCTAAGTAGTATTTTATTATTAAGTCATTAAGTATGAAATGTCCGATTTTCATAAGAGCAGACTTTGAGACAACTCTCAAACTCTGATACTGATATTTCTGACAATTGACTATAACGATTTTTCTTATCATGAAGGTGCATCATTACAACACTACTCAAATTACAGAAACTAGGCTTGGAAACTCTCTGTCACCCACCAACGGACTACCACTTATTCCGGGCATTAGACCAGAAAATCCTCGATTTCTCAAGAAGCTGTGAAAGATGCCTTTTCGGATATCACTGCCTCTCAACTCGCAGACTTCTTCGCTGCAGGCATAAAAAAGTTACCGTTAAAATGGCAAAACACCATCGATAGCTTAGGACCATATTTTTATTAATCATAGTTTCTTATTGGAGATCAAATAAACTAAAATTTCGTTTCAAAGTCGGATATTTAATACTCAATGACCAAATACATAAAACATATTTAGTGTACTATTGTGTGCTGTTGATTTCAATACTCATTTATTGATCGCTGGCTGTGCGGATGTGTGATCTCAACCGTAGCCCTTATCGAAAGAAGGTACTGCGACGACAATATTTTATATAAAAACCACAACTCATTCTTCTGCGAGTAGAATCCACTTGTGTGTAAATGGCTGTGTTGTTAATATTGATTGTTGACATCAAAGGACTATAAAAGACTTAAAATAGGAGGATTTAGATAGGTAGAAAAATTAAAAGTTTAAATTAAACTTTAACTCTTAAACGGCTGCACTGATTTCGATGTGGTTTTCACCATTCTGCCATTATTTTCAATTTCTTGTGATTGCAAACACATAGTTTTTTTATTTATCTATTTATTTTTAGTCACAGCATAAATATTGTCGTTAAGTTATTTAAAGGATTTATCCTATTGGCTATAAGTAAATCCCGTTCTTCAAAATATTTGTTCGACAAAGACCAAACCGCGGTATGTTGAATATCGTTGCGAAAGCCTTTCAACGGGCGCGGATGAAGATTTTACAATAGGGTATTCCTCCAGCATACTCAGATTTCACCTGCTATTATTTAAATATCTAGAAATACAAATAATATATTTAAGTGGCATTTACATAAAATACAAATAATAAAATATTAAATAGTTCTTTATAAATTTTTATTAAAAACACCTTTTATTAAACACACCTTAATGCTTCAAGATCGGATGAGGGTGTTAAAGGCTGTAATTCAATAAAGCTCTCCTCTCCAAAATTAAATCCATCTCTTGTTTGATTATTACGGTCCTCAGAAGAGTGCCTGCAAAAGTTGGCATTCCTCACGCCAACTCCTCAGTAGTTTTTCGCATCTCTTCCTGATGTTAAGCAGCGATGGAATCATATGTATATCCGAAAGAAACGGATTCTTCTCCTTGCAGACGATCTAACGCACATACTCCTTTAAATAGTTTTTCTGTACTTAGAAATTGTTGCAGACTAAGTTTGCTAATCAAAAGTGAAGGTTTATCTGCTACTTGAAGGATGGTCGTTATTGCGTCCTATAAGGAGTTCCATCGAGTTATCACAGGCTAGCTCAATGTAATCCCAAGTGTGTCTTTGATTATTGCGTATGATTTTGGTTGGGAACAACACGTCCATATTGCCAAACATTTGTTCAAAGATTGCTCGTAAATACTTTGCAAGTTCCTTTTTAAATCCATTAGGGATGTCTGTTGTCGCAGTCAAACTCAATGTGTGGGAACAGCATCAGATGTGTGGTGGTAAGTTCGAAAGTAAGTAAGTAATTAAGTATTTGCAGTGCTGCATATTCACTGAAAGCTCTCACAAAATTACAAGCGTTGTCCATAACGGTTCCCAAAATTTTCGATGACGACAAGTTAAATTCGGTATGAACATTATTTGAAATATTTCCTATGCGGTCGATAGAATGAGTTTTTAATGAAAACATAAGAAGTTTAATTGCGGTTATGTATGTTTTTAAGTAGAGTTTTGTAAAAAGCAAGTCTAATGTATGCAATAAATTCGTCTTTTTAAAGACAAAACCTGATAAATTTTTAAGAAAAATATATTTATTTATTTATTTATTTCATTTCAAGCTGTACAAAAAAGGTCACTGAACCTTAAATAAATTGTACAAGTAAATACAAGTAGTAAATGGCACAAAGGTGTCGAATAAGTGTTGAATAACCGAATTCAAGAACTCTAACTTAATGTTGACATCACTTAAACATGTCTATCTGCAGACATGTTTCAAACAAGTGGTCGGCATCTACATCCTTGAAATTGCGTAATTGGAATGCAGGAGCTGGACCTGACGTTGGGAGGTCCGCTGAAGCAAAGATAAACGCATGCCTCGAAAAAAGGGCATCCAGAACTGTCCTGTCTTTTTGACGCCTATGGAATCGCTCACTAAGAAGAAGTCAATCAAAGAAAAGGAATCATGTTGAACACTAAAATGGGTTGGTTGACTGAAGTCCGCCAAGATGCGTAGATTGAACCCATGAGCCAGTTTAACCACGTTTTTTTTAGTATTCTGATTTAGCAGATTGAGATTAAAATCCCCCATAATCACAATGGTCTCGTACCAAGACGTGATCTCGGATAAGACTTCGGAGATCATGCTTAGATCCCCATTAGTACGGTAGATCACTCCAACCACCAATTTCCGCCCACTGGTCATACCTTCAATAAAGAGATATTCAATGCTATGGTGTTGATCGGACTTCGCAACAATCCTAATCTGTTTAATTGTTGTCGCAACATACATCGCGACACCACCACCTTTGCTTGCCGCCCGGTCATTTCTGACTAACTTGTACCCTGAAATCCTTCCAAGTTCATCTGGCCAGGTTTCAGACACCCCAACGACCGACAGTAAACGCCGGACTAATTTGCTCTTTAAGTCATCCAACTTGTCGGGTCGCGAATGCGCGCAAAGACTTTGCGCATTGAAGTGCCCGAACCTCAGACCGCTTCCACAGCCTCGCAATGCCCCACTTAGCACTTAGTTGCCGCCAACCACCTGGTCTTCCACCCTAAAAGACAGACTCAATTATTCGACAGGCCGGACCGCACAGCGGTGGCTTCGCCACACCGAATGGACTCAAACTGGGAAATGCCCAAGAATAAAAAGAATAATAATTCCTATAAAATAATATTAATTCAGTTCTATAAATATTTGGATCATAGTTGAAATCTAGTTCCATCACATTAATCGTATAAAAAAGTATCAATTTAGTTAAGTAGGGATTTGAACCGTAATTGAATCCTAATTTCATCTGATTACTCATAACAGATTTATAATACTCCCAAGAAAAAGAAAAAAAAAAGCAAAATAGAATAGGAAGAGATAATTGAAAAATAAAATGAACAAAGCGTCGAGCATGACATTGTGCTAGTAATACATGACCACGCGAAGAATGCAATAAAAGTTATCAAGCTAAAAGTATCAAGATTCCAACTCAAAATTAATTATTACCAAGAAATCAATTAGATCATGGTTAGGTTACAAAATAATACTTTATAAATTCGTAATAAATACTTCGCTAATAAGCCCGAACCCAACGCCGGCATCCAACCTTACTCTAAAAACGTATCCAAGTCCTCATTGCTGTCTACCCAGGCACCCTTCGCATTCCCGTTTCTTAGTACCAGTACACAGCCACGTTTAATGTAAACCTTGGCGAGTCGCTCTGCTTCAACCAACTCCTTAGCACGATGCAGTAACCGAAGTGTGAATGGCGTGATATTCTCATTAATATACATATATTCTGGAGGCGATCACGACATCCGGTCGTATGTCCGCTAGGGTAATTGACGGCCTTTTTAAGTAAGCTGAGAAACAGTTATCACGTAACCCAGTCGAAGTGAAGGTGATGAGAATATTTTTCTTGTTCTGCAACCAGAAGCATTTACTGATGTCACTGTCAGTACACTGGACGCCTAATACTCCTGTCACAGTCTTTACCACACCTAGAGGGTCACCGTTTACAGATTCACCGGGAAGACCTCCAATGATGAGATCTGCTCGTCTTGCTCGCTTTTCCATTTTATCAACTCCTTTTGTAGAGTACTAACATCAGCTTGGCTATTAGTGTTTTTCACATCGCTTTCGACTGCCTGTAACAGTATACTGTGTTCACCGATTTTTCCTTCCAACGTGTTTAAGCGTGTCTCTGCTTCAACCGACATTTCGGATAGCTCTTTAGCTAACCACGCCTTAAGATCGCCTTTAGATTCTGCGTGAAGGAACTTAGCTTTTTGCCAATAATTTCGGCAACGCATGCTGGCACAGCCGCTACTGCCTGCTCCAGGTGTTTCAACGACAATTTGGGCGCCCGGTCGTCGCTAGAGCAATCGTGGCAAAACCAGGCTGAAGAATTTCCAAGCTTCCTCAGCACGCTTAGAGTCTGATCGTCCAGAGCAGCACATTTCTGATGATACCATTTAGTACAACAATCGCACAAAACCACAAGTTTAGCGCTATTTTTTTTGCAACATCGTGCGTACGTTTGACTTATTATTATGTTTATGTTATGTTATGGTTATGTTTTTCCCGCCAATGTTATGGCGTATTAAAGTCGAAAGGAATATTTAGCAATT
This sequence comes from Myopa tessellatipennis, assembly GCA_943737955.2. Taxonomy (NCBI): domain Eukaryota; kingdom Metazoa; phylum Arthropoda; class Insecta; order Diptera; family Conopidae; genus Myopa; species Myopa tessellatipennis. Next base: position 49,663,635 of record OX031316.1, on the reverse strand, counting down.
TAACTGTCAACGCACTATTGCGTGAAAGTATTAAATTATAGCTTGATTCACGACAAGAAGCAAAGGAAGTAAAGTTTTTCTGGCAGCTCGTTTTTAATCTACTTGTCACTTGCCAGGGTTGCAATTTTTTTTTTAAATTTATATCTTCTAATAATATATTTAAATCTTCTGCTATTTAAATCTGAATCTGTGTATGAACAATATTTGAAACGAATTTTATTTTCTAAAGGGACCAAGCGAAAATTTGTTTAATGAAATAAAAATACCTGTGAACCGTTTATCGCAAAGAAAGCGACGATGTTTAGATGACCACACATCTGTTGTAGGGCACACGAGCATGACACATAACTTCTATGTGATTTGTTAATTTGATTCTCGAAATGTGCTGTAGCGTAGGTATTTCCATATGGTCGAAGATGACTCAAAATTATGGGTTTTCAACTGTACTTAATGGAGCCAATGATTTTGCTACGAAATTAAACACATCGGTCCCGAAAGTGGCTTGTGCAAATCGTATTGTGATTGAGGGGATTGACGGATTTCATCCATTGCTCAACTTCCATTCTGCTCTCTTACCTCCTTATTCCTATTGATGTAATATTCAAATTCATATAAAGTCTTCTCATCGTGCACTCTTTTGAAATGAGACCGAAAGCTTGAAGTGGAACGCGCACTTCCCCTTACTTCATTATAAGTTACACATTTGCAAATCGCGACTAGATCCATGGCCTTTTTTGTTATCGAATGGTTAATTTGAAAAAATTCTCAATCGAATATAATACGGTTGCTTAAAGATAAAGCTTTCAGTATAAGTGACTCTTCATTGTCATCATTCGCAACCATAACACTAATTGTGTTTGCATTATTCACAAACTGTAATGTCGTATTAGTACAAAAAGGACTTAACCCTTAAACGGGCAACATCTGCGATTTGAATAAAAAAATTATGTGGGTTATTTTGGCACTCCTGAGAACAGTAGCCTACTTAATTTTTCTTAGTTGATTCAAATATGCATCACTGCCCGCCAGCGCATAAAAACCTGCTTGTAAATAAAAAATATTTTTTTGTGTGTTTAATTTCTTTATTAATTTTAATGTGTTTATAATTATTTATTTTATAAGTAATCTAATATTATTTAAATAAATTAATATTAAATTTGGTTATTTTTATATAGAATGAATCTGTAAAAATCAGTTTCTATCTATATTTATACATAAAGCTGTATTACATTTTCTACATTTTATAAAGGTCTGTCCTAAACAGCCTGGAAGTTTGCATCGTATCCGATTGCTTACCGCTTCCGAAAAGTGGGATATACCATCGTGGCGTACGTCAATAGGCGGAATAAGTTGAGTTGTCGACTTTTTCCTTTTTGCGTCATGTTAGCTTGCAACCGATGGTGAGGAACGATTTGATTTTCTGCCACGCTTGCCAGCATAATCAATTCCACACAAAATTTGTGCTAAGTCGAACCCAAAATCCGCCTGATTGGAACAACACCCTTTAATTGACATGCCGTTTTATATAGAAGCCAGGAGTTAATACAGGTCATATCCAAACGATGATGAAATATTCGTATGTACCATTTCCTCGATTTGATGGTGATCCTATAACTTCCAATGAAACTGTCCATCAGGTCTACTCCACCCATATGCTTATTGTAATCTCTGATTACATTGGGAAACTTTTAAGATCTTCCTGTAAATTTGAATTCATCTTCAGTTAGTATTAAATTTTTTCTTTTCCACAAGAACCTTTTCAATTGATTTTTTGAGGGTACCCGAAATGTTTCGGTTGTGGGTGATGAATAGGGCTCGACAGCAATTTCGTCAGTCTTATGATCACGAAGAAATAAACCATTCGAAATTTCTCTCAAATCCTCATCTGAGATCGGTATACGGTCAGTGTCAATTGCTTCAATATCGTTGTCCGAATGGAATTTGAGCCAAAATATATGCAATTTCTTCGGAGCTTAACTTTTTCCCAACATATTTTTTATTTTTTTCATAATTCACAACATATGCACACTTCTAGAATTTTAAAACTCAATTGGCGGAAGAATTTTTATTCTTCGCTTTTTATGCATATACACTACCCCTCATAAGTATTCGAACGATTTATATATTTAGACCGATTTTAAAAAAAAGGAAAGCAATTTAATCGAGTTTTGGAAGACACTTGCGTGCCTTGCGATATATTTATTTAAAAAAATAACAACAACAACAAATAATACAAAAAATGTGGTCACTATACATTTTCATTTATATAACCGCCTTTTGCCTTAATAACTGCATTACATAATTTTACCAAAGTTGCAGGCCTGATCTCGCCCCAAGATTGAAATAATTCTTCCAGAGGTCTTTCTTAATTGTATGATTTAGAGCTTTATCCTTTCTGTCCAGCTCGTCCCACAAAAGTTCGATGGGAGATAAATCCGGTGATTGTGGTGGCCACACTATGCGTTTCAAGATATTCTTGCCTTCCGGATATTGTAAAAATGATCTGCACAAACGTGAAGAGTGCTTCGGATCATTATCTTCTTGAAAAGTGAATCCATCACCTATAATTCGAATTCCTGAAGCCACAGCATGTACTTCCAGTATCTTCTTGTATCCTTCTTTGTTTAGTTTTTCGATGATTGTGACAAGGTCGCCGGTGGATCCTGCACCGAAACATCCCCAAATCATCGTGTTTCCTCCTCCATGTTTAACTGTAGGCACGATACGGCCATACGACATCCGCTCATCCGAAGAGTTCAAATTTGGACTCATCAGTCCAAAGCACATTTTTCCATTGCTCCAACGTCCAATCTTTGTGTGTCTTCGCCCATTCCAATCGCTTTTTCTTATTTGCAGGCCGAAGTAAAGGTTTCCTTTCTGGTATTATTCCTGACAAACCAGCTTCCTTCAGACGGCTTTTTACTGTGGAAACAGATATGAAATTCGGGCGGTTGCAGTTTATCTGGTTGGTGATATCTGGGACCATTAGACGTCTGTTCATTTTGCTCTGGACTACAATGAACTTATCATCTCCTGCAGTCGTCTTTCTGCCGGGACGATTTCTGTTGGCAACACTGCCGATCTCTTCCTTTTTTGTAAGAATGGCCCAAGCAGAACTCTTCGATACCTTTTAACGGGCAGCAATCTGTTTGAAGGAATATCCTTCTTCGCGGAGAGTACAAACCGCAGAACGTGTCTCAATTAATAATTCTTGTCGTTTTGGCATACTTGTGCTGCTTTTTTGACTTTTCAGGACGATATGCAAATTACAATTAATGTCCGAGAGAATTCAGTCCTGGTATTTAAAGGGATTGGGTACGGATTCAGGTAACTATAAAATTTAGTTCCCAACACCCAACCGATAAAAAAAAGACCATAAAAACATTTGCATATCACCAATATTGACAGGTAGTCGTTAAAATATTGTGGATGAAATTTTCCACAAAGTCGAATTCGGAATATATGCACCTGTGCCACAACAAAAAAAGGTTAGGGTTTTTAGGTTTCTCCTAAAAAACCACAGAGACGTCATATATATTCTTGATAAGCGTGACCTCCTGAGTCGATTTAGACATGTCCGTCCGTCCGTCCGTCTGTCTGTCTGTCTGTTGAAATCACGATCACAGGAGAACCGGTGAAGATATCGTGATGAAATTTTGCATAAACATTGTTTCTTGTGGTGAGCAGGTTGGTATTGAAAATATGCAAAATCGGTCCACGACCATGCCTATTTTTTATTAGAAATGTGATATCAGCGTTCGTTTTTAAGTTATGACAACAAAATTTCATTCCTGAGTATAGATTAGCATTATACGTTACTATGCCAAATGCGTGATACGCCCACTTTTAGGTTACACAGGCAAAAGAGGGTCTTAAATGGTTATATTGTTAAATGTATAAACTTCATAAATAAAACTTACTATACTACTTACTTACTAAACTTAAAACAAGTTATTTTCCAATAAAACATTATAACAGCAAAACTTGTCGCGGCCCGCCCACTTTTACACTACTTATATAATTAGCCCATGAAAACAAATTTATTACCACGTAAATAAAGTTTAAATTTGAGCACAATAATAAAACTACAAAGCTAATTAGTTTATTTTGAAAACAGGTAACGACCACGCCTATTATTTATACAAAGGCTAGCTAGGACTCATGGAGCCCGGGATGGTTAATCAACTTGCAGCCCCAAAAATTCCTAGAATTCAATAAGTCAATACTTGATTTCCGAAACTGCCGCTGCGGCCGGACAGCCACCCCCGTCCCCCTAGTTACGCCACTGTATTTATACCCGTCTGTGATTAAATGTGATTATAAAGTAGCTTTTCTTATAACCACATATTTCCTCTAGTTTCAGTTTGTATTTCACTCTATAATGTTATTGTTCTGCAATGAGAAATCTAAATACATAAATTAAAAATTTAAATAAATAAATTTTAATAATTAATTAATATAATTAATAATAAGATAATTTTTCAAAACTTTTAGGTGTAGGGTATCTAAGATTCGGCCAAGCCGAATATAGCACTCTTACTGGTTTCAATTCATGTTCATTCGTCAAACACATCATTGCAATGCCTCTACCTAACGCCAACAAATCATGCGAAGGACATACTCATGGACAACAGTCTGTGTTTGAGCAGTTAACAAAATTTGTTTTTGCTCGAAACAGCGGCGCAAAACTGTAACAAAATTCGACCTCGCAGAACAAGTCTTACTTCTCCTACGATCTATATCACTAAGATAAAATAACTCGTTCATTAGCATTCAATTATATTTAGAAAATTATTACAGAGAACTTAATTTCTATAGATGAAATAAATGGCTGATTAGCCAACAAATTTTGACTTTGTTTTTGCCTGTGCCAAGGATGCCAAGGCCGCACTGTATCTAATAGTAAAAAATAATTGAATATTTGTTTACAATCACAAGAAACCGTTTACATCGGTGCAGACGTTTAAGATTTAACTTTAAATCGGTTTTTTTCCCAAACATACTTAGATCATGAATATTGTCATGTATTATTTATTTATATGCATTGATAAATATGTATAAATGTATTGAACTATTTTAAAAATTGGTAATTAGTTTTTCTTCATTAGTTTATCTGAAACTAAAGCTGACTTTTCAAAAAGTAAATAGTTCCAGTTTTTATTCATTCGCTTAAAAACTAGCTTCTCCAAAATCTAGCCACACGAAATTATTATAAAATCTGCGTGATCATTTCAAATGCCCAGTTCATTCCAAATAATAATGTTATTTACATTTTTTATTTCAGAAATTATTTGAAATAGTCATCGCATCTGCAAGATTATTTCAAATAACCATGATATTTCATTTTGAAATAACGAGTTATTTCAATTTGTTATCTCTTATTTCATCTATATCTATATATATAAAAATAAGTTGTCCTATGATCGTGATTTTATAACTCGAGACAGGCAACAACGGAGACGTAGACATTTAATTGGAAATTTGGATCGTGCAGGTTTTAATTATGATCATGACATTGATTACGCTTCGCATCCATCTATTCAAATTAGCAAAATGGATAAAGTTTGTAATAAATGCAATGCATTTAAATTTAAAAATGAAACCGATGGAATGTGTTGTGCTGGCGGAAAAGTGAAATTAACACCATTAAGTCCACCACCTGAGCCATTATTCTCTTTGGTTGGTGGCAGAACAAATCAGTCAAAACATTTCTTGAAATTCATTCAGTCGTACAATTGTTGCTTTCAAATGACATCATTTGGAGCACAACACATTGTTCGTGATAGATTTATGCCAACTTTTAAGGTAAATAATGTGGTTTTCAATTCAGATGTTAATATATGTTTTCATTTATACGAAAATTCTAACCAATTTGTTGAATATTAATTAAAGATTCAGGGTCAGGTGTACCATAAAATTGGTGCGTTATTGCCATTCGACAACCAAGAGTATCGCTTTCTACAAATTTATTTCATGGGAAATGGAGATGAAGAAGTTGATCAGCGTTATTCAATAAATCCAAAATTAAGCAAACCAATTATTCGTGAATTACAAATATTATTACATGAACATAATGAATTGGTTAGAATGTTTAAATCACAAATTGATAATGTGCCTGCTGACAATTATGGAATAAGAATAAATGCTGATAAAACGCCAGCTGGCCAACATGTAGGAAGATTTAACGTACCAAGCTTTGAAGATGAGGTAGCGATTGTCATGGTTGGAGAAGAATTCAATAGGCGTGATATTATTTTGCAACGTAGAAATGATCAGTTGGAAAATGTTAGTGAAACACACCGTTCTTACGATTCGTTGCAATATCCGCTAATTTTTTGGCAAGGTGAAGATGGGTACCATTTTAATTTAAGAAAGATTAATCATTCAACCGGTGCGTACAAAATAAAATAATTTTAAGGAGTGAAATTATGTTATAATATTTGAATATTATTATATTTAAGGAGCTATGAATTATTACGCGTATCGATTAATGGTTCGACAAAATTAATACAATCACATTTTGCATTGCCGTAAGCTTTTTCATCAGTACATTGTTGATATGTATGCAAAAATTGAAACTAAACGTTTAAATTACATCAAATATAACCAAGCAAAACTACGTTCAGAAGAATACATTCATTTGCGTGATGCTACTAACAATGATGTGGATCCTAATGATATTGGCAATATGGTGATTCTACCATCGTCATATGTTGGTGGACCACGACATATGCATGAATACGCGCAAGATGCAATGTGTTATGTGCGTCATTATGGAAGACCTGATTTATTTATAACTTTCACGTGCAATCCGCAATGGACAGAAATTAAAGAAAATATATTTGAAGGTCAAGGGCCAACAGACCGACATGATATAACTGCACGTGTATTTCGGCAAAAGATGAAATTATTAATGAACATGTTGATAAAATTAAAAATATTTGGTGAAGTACGTTGCTGGATGTATTCGATTGAATGGCAAAAGAGAAGACTACCACACCCTCACATTTTAATTTGGATGGTTGACAAAATAACACCAGAACAAATTGATAGCGTTATATCAGCAGAAATTCCTGATCCTGAAATTGATCCTGAATTGCATGAAATTGTTACCAAAAACATAATTCATGGACCATGCGGTAGTTTGAATATGAATTCAGTATGTATGCAAGATGGAAAGTGTACAAAAAATTATCCACAAGCATTAGTTTCTGAAACCATTACTGGAAATGATGGGTATCCAAAATATCGTCGAAGATCAACACAATATAATGGTAGATCAACAACTGTCAAAGTGAGAACACAAGAAATCGAGGTCGACAATCGTTGGATTGTCCCATATTCACCAATTTTATCAAAAACTTTTAAGGCTCACATTAACGTTGAATACTGCAATTCAGTTAAAGCGATCAAATATATTTGTAAATATATCACGAAAGGTAGTTGGCTGCTTTCGGTGTTGTTGAAAATGATGAAATAAAACATTACCGAACTGGTAGATACATCAGCAGTAATGAAGCAGTAAGGCGTGTACTCTCTTTTGAAAGATACCCGAAAGTTCAACATTTAGCTGTTCATTTGAAAAATGGTCAGCGTATTTGTTTTAATGAACAAAATGCAGCACAAAGAACAATTGCGCCACCAAATATACAACTTTATCCGCATTTTTTAAATTGTGACAAGAAGATTCATTTGCAAGAACATTGCTTTATGCTCAGGTTCCATCATATTATACTTGGAATGCATCAAAAAAGGAATTTCAACGTCGAAAGCAAGGCAAATCTGTTCAAGGTCATCCAAATGTGTTTCAAACTAATGCTTTAGGTCGAATTTATACAGTTCACCCAAATAATGATGAGTGTTTTTATTTGCGTTTGCTTTTGATAAATGTTCATGGTCCAACATCATTTAATTATTTGAGAACTCTTGATGGACAATTATGCGCCACTTACCGTAAAGCATGTCAAAAAAAATGGCTTGGCTAGAGTTTTGAAACAATTTGATATTTTGTTGTGGGATGAATGCACAATGGCACACAAGAAATCAATTGAAGCTTTGGATCGAACAATGAGAGATTTCCGTGGAAATCAAAATATATTTGGTGGTGCTTTAATATTGCAGGAGACTTTAGACAAACACTACCTGTTATCTCAAAATCAACACCAGCTGATGAAATAAATGCGTGTTTAAAGCTATCAAATCTATGATTTAATTTTTAATACAAAGACGTAAACGTATGTTATTGTATTGTCCAGCAACGCGGGCAGGGTTACTCTAGTCTATATCTATATATATAAAAATGAAATGGCCATGTATGTCCCGCCATCACTTGAGAACGGCTGGACCGATTTGATTGATTGTTATTTCGTTGTGTTCGTAATTGTCAGGACAAGGTTTGTATGAAAGAAAATTTTGGAGAACTCGATCGGAAAAGTCGAAAATTTTTATTTTTAATTTGTATGAAACTAAAACTTCAGTAAAAAAATATTAGAAAAAAACAGTTTACATCAGTTGTTTGCTGTCACATCAAAGTTTACAAAAATAAAAATGAAAATGAAAAAAATATGAGATTAAAAAATGAAAATAAAATATGACAATTTGTGATATGATAAATGTACATACAATAATGATAGTCATCTATCTTTCTTGCATACATAGTATATTGAAAAAAGTGATAATTTAATATTTTGCCTTTTGGTTTGCGGTTTAAAATGCCACCAATTAGACGTCGAAATATCGGTCGACATACGCGTAACTCAGCTCAAACCATCGTATGAATGAAACAGATGAAGAACGCAGACACCGTTTGGAAGAAAATCGTGTATGAATTTCGCAAGGGCGATCGATTATGACCCCGGAACAACGTATTCAATCAAGTTCGACTCGCTCAGTACAAGCTAACGTTCGAAATAACTTTGAACGTGGACAAAAAAGACGGACAAAATCATTAACGAACGTTTGGATTCAGGTACGATCCAACAGTCGATTACGCAGCGGATATGGCCAACTTCGGTACAATGAGCACTGTTTGTCAATATTGCAATGCTTTGAGGTTTCGACAGGAACCACCGGGAATATGTTGTGCGATCGGAAACGTAAAATTGACACCTGGCGAAGATACTCGATCGAAGCATTTCTTGGACAACATACAAAAATATAACAGTTCCTTCCAAATGACTTCATTTGGGGCGAATATTATCAAAACACGAGGCTTTAACCCCACGTTTAAGGTAAATTCTTTTTCGAATGCAAATATTACAGATTTACAAAAGAGCTTCAACGAAGGAAAACATTACACAAACTCAAGAAATTGTGTTTGATTTTATAGATGTAAGGACAAATTCACCATCGTCCAGGAGCATTGTTACCCGCCGTGAATGCTGATCACAAATTTCTTCAAATTTATTTCCTTGGAAATTCTGATGATGAAATTAATCGGCGTTGTGAGTTAAGATGCATTGTATTTAATTTACTAAAGTCATGATCGTATTAAAATTTTTCAATTCAGATATTATATTTGGGCGAGACGAAGTTCGTCGGGTCAGCTAGTTTGAAATAAAAAATGAACTGGCCTGATGTGAGAATGCCCTGATATTTAATTAACTTAGAGCAAAGAACAAACTGTACCTATTATGGCAACAACGACATATTGGAATAGAGTGGGCATATCGGCTATCAAAAGTGTGCCAACGCTCCTTTAACAGGACCTGAACCCTTCGGTGTGTAGGATATAATGTAATATCCCAGAAGATCAAAACTGAGGATCAGGAACAATCAACCAGGTTTAGAACATTCCAAGAAGTCTTTGGGGCCTAAACCCAAAGCGTTTTAAAGAATGTATCAAAGAATAAACTAAGAATTGACCGGCTTCTTAACAGTTCATTGTCATAAACTAAAGAAACACCTACACACTATGAGAATGCTCAATGACTACTCATGTTGGTTTTGCAAAGGGAATAAAGATACCCCGATTCATTTACTAACTTCGTGTGCAGCACTCGTACATGCGAAGCAGTACTCCACCATACTACCACTCCACATGTGTGACTGCGCTGTAAGATCCCTAGAACTGAATAAAATTATCAGATTCTTTGAAAGGACAGGACTCATGCAACAATTGTTGCACTGCACTGCGTACTCAAGGTCTATTGTCCTTCCCTAGCTCACAATTGTAGTCCTATCCTTTCTAGAATTCTGATAATTTTACTCAGTTCTAGGGATCTTAGAGTTCAGTCACACATGAGGACTGGAAAATCACGTAACACTCTAAATAATATATTTTTAATTAACATAAATTTCAAACTTACCTGCACAGAATTCAATACACACTTCCATAGTTCATTTGTATCAGAATCAACATTTACCAAGTCCTTATATGAAGGAAATATCGAAAGTAAATTTGATGCGCTAAGAAAATTTGCAGATTCAGAATCCTTTTGCTCTCGTAGTAGACTTAGCTGCAGAAAAATCTTTTCTTCTAGTAGCAGGGCGAGCTCTATATCTTTCTGGCGCATCTTTTCTAAAAGCTCACGTTTATTAACACTTATATTAAATTTGCCTCCTGTTGAAATATCCTTCGCATGGTGAACACTTGATAATGGACACTCCAATACAGCTTGTCGAATAGATTGAATCCACACATTTTTGTCCTTCGGCTTCTGTACTTTAAGCTCATACATTTCAGGAAAGGCAGGATTTGAAGATATAATGTATATGCCGCGTGATTCTGCACCAGCCTTTTCTCGGATGAGTAGTTTCTGCAGAGGTACCACGCCTGCTTTGTGTTCAGGCGTAAAAAATGCATATTTGTTATGCGCAGAGTTTTCGATAAGAAAGCATAAACAATCCGTAAGAACCACCACAAGCACCATTTGCATTTTAGAGCGTCCTTGCATAAGGGTTGCTAATCCCTCGAACTTAAGACGTCGATGCGAAGCTACCCCAAGATCTGCTTTACGAAAAGGTTTGTTTTTGAAGATAGAAAACGATTTCATATCAATGCGGTTAAATATTTCTATTTGGCGTTCCTTCAGTTCTTTGTTTGCAACACATGCGTCAACATTAACTAGTAAAGCTTTTACTAAATTTAGAGAATACTGTAGCTTATCCAACTCAATTTTTTCATCGCCAGCGCTCTTCAGAAGTGGTTCAATTAACAATGGGTACTTCGTCAAACGCTGAGTAACAAAAAGAATGCATTCAGGTATACCTTTCTTTTTTAACAGTGGGTTAGCAAGACAATGCTTGTACCATTCACCGAATGATTGATCGCGGCCAGATATGCAGAATTTGAATTCTTCCAAAGCAGTGCGATGATTCGCACAAAATTCTCCGTAGGCTAAACGTAGGTTTTGTGCTTTTTCCCCCGAAAAAAAATCAAGGAGAATATCAGCAATGCTGTCTACCACATAATTCTCCCGCTGTTTTTCGCGAAGATTTTTTAGGAAAGCTGTGTGTAATTCTGCAAGCTCAAAAAGTCGTGGAAACATTTGATTTACATTTAGACCTGGAAAGTGTCTTTCCAGGCTCTCGACAAAAACCTTTTGCATTACCAAAAGTGTTTGACAATGATGTTTCTCGGTCATAATAAACTCGTAGATATGTTCTTGCCGTTTGATTTGTTTCTCCGTTAAAGATTTCAAAACTTCTCGAGGTACACTGGGAGACCAGGAATCATGTTCTTTTAGTGCAATGCCCAATATAGGATCTGCACCCAAATCTTGTGCTGCTTTGGGTTGATCATTCATATAATCTGCATATATTAATGAAGCATCCTCATTAAAATTATTAGTTCCTTGATCACAACCATCATAAAAACTTTGTGCCGTTTCTATATTCTTGACAATGACTTTTTGATTCATAAAACCTTTCTGTTTTTTTTCTCTGCAATCGAATTGGTGATTTTTAAAAGTTGGCAGATTTGTAGTTGTTCCGTAAGCAGCAACGGTCGACAATGGGCCTTTTGTCTTACTCTTGTCTTTTTTTTTACGAAAAAATAGAGATCCCCTTTTTCGCCGTTTTTCTACACTATCAAATACCTCAATTTTGGCATGGGTTCGTAATGGTCCTTGATTTTCTTCTTCGCTATCAGTAAGGTGTCTTACAATTGTTTTAATATCATCTTTGGCTAATATAGAGGAGGTGGAAATGCTTTTCTGTAGTGGAATGCGCTTGATAATTTCAGAAGTGAGATTTCGTTTAGCAGAAACTCTTCCAAAATCACGGGCTAATTCGGCCTCATTTAGCGAAGATGTCGAAATACCTGCAACACAAACAGAAAAAATTTAAATAATTTTAACTATTGCCGGAAAGGCTGCGTGTGCGTAATTAAAAACTGCCAAGAAACCTTTCGAAAGATTTTATCCCAGCTGTATTGTGGAAAAAAATAAACATCTTGGCCAAATTATATCTTGGTCTGTTATAACTTTCCAGGGTATGGGACCCCTCCATATTTTACCGTGCGACAGGATCAGTACATGTGTTAAGGACGTCTGATTCCATAGTTGAAAGAATGGTTGCCAGGGGAGGAATGTTTATTTATGCATGATTCAGCACCGTACCATAAGACAAGAAGCATCATCAGGTTTTTGGTAAACCGGGGAATCAATGTCTTACTGTGGCCAAGGAATTCATATGACATGAATCTAAGTAATTGGAAATTTGTGGGAGATCGCAAAACCAAAAATCGACAATGTAATGCTTAGAAACGAAATAGAATTTATTCAAAGGCAGACACAGATATGGCATAATGCGCATGCCAAAGCGCACCAGAGACGTAATGAAACCCTAAAGGGAATGTAACTAAATATTAATCTGATTGTCCTTCTGCGGGTTATTATTAATGGTGTCTTTAAAGAATAACATTACTTTGAAAAAACTATTTAATATTATCCAATTGATAAAAATAAAAGAAATGGATTCAGTCAGTTTAGGAATATATCGCAAGTGTATACAGGGTGTAAACATAAGACGGCTCAAAAGAATTGGGCGTGTAGGACGGGTCGAGACAAGAAAAAAATCGTATGGGAGGGGGGAGCAATTTCCCCCCGTTTAGGCGGGAGGGGCCATTTTATAAAAATCCGACTTCACATCGAAAAAAAGAATATTAAAAAAAAATGGTTAAACCTAGATAACTTTTGCTTGCTGATTTTCAAGTGGATATTTGGCTTTGAAAATCAAGGGTTATCCTTTCGTCAGATTGGACGTCAAGTAGGATGCTCCCATTCAACTATTGTGCGGCTAATGAAAAAAAAGGAAAATTCTGATCCACTGTATAGAAAAACGGGCTCAGGGCGTAAACTTAAAACAACCATGAAGGCAGACAATGTATTGCATAGAATTAGCAAGAAAGATCGCTTAAAAGTGCTATCCGTATAAGATCAGAGCTGTTGGAGTTTCATCAAGTTGACCTAAGCTCCGAAACGATACGTAGAAGGCTACGGGAGATAGGTTTACATGGAAGACGACCCGCGAAAAAGCCACTTCTTACCACAAAAATGAAGACGGCTCGCCTGAAGTGGGCAAAAAAATAATATACCTTAATACCTTTCTAACGGTACCTAGTCTAATACGATATGTGCTATAGGAGATATAGGCAGATATATTTATATAGATATATGTAGGTTAGGGGATATAGGCATCTTAATTTCAAATTTTAAAGAGCTATAAAACCGAAAGTTGCCACCCCTTTTTGGGGTTGTTGTAGGGGTCAGTGCCAAAAACAAGACCAACCTTGGTTAAGTCGACAAACACCATATCTGTTCCACATATTCGAATATTAATAAAAACCATTACGATTTGGTTGCTACTTACCTCCTGTACTGTTGCGTGCTGAACGTCTACATTGTTCTGATACTTGTATAGTTTCATGCTCCTCGCTATCTAAACTGGACAAACTTATACTTTTATTTGTACAATCCAGTGTATCACCATCATTGTCCGCGGTCCACGATTTTCTGCGATTTGTACTTAACATATACTTCTGCTGTGGCAACCATGTGGTATAGTGCGAACTAACTACTGCAGTGGAACTAAGAAGGTCACTTTTATTACTGCTAAAGTCTGGAAGCGAAGCACTTAAAACAACAGTATTCAATAGTCTGTAATTGGGCGAGTAGTCCTGCGTATGAATCGTAGCATTTTTCATTTGTACAACGCTCTCCCGTATACTTTGTAATTGACACAGTGTGTCTTCAAATATATTGTTGTATTTGGATACCGGACTGTGGGGTGCTACATTAATTGTCGGTACCATGTTGTAATTCAAAAGAAATGATGGTTCTCTTACACAAAGATTTCTATCTTCATGGCCAACTTTATGTGATGAAGGTCTCTTCGGTTCGTTATAATTCACATTCTCTTCATTCGATATATATGTTGTTTTATCACTGACAGAAACGTTGTTGATTTCAGTACAATTGGAGTTCAGAAAATCTGTAATAAGATCATTTTCGCTGTCTTCGCCATTTGAAAAGTTCGATACATTCGAATACATTTTATATATTAGCAGAGGGTTTTTGTGGATAGTGTTTATTCTGATTATCTCTTTATTAACTTTATTTAAAGAATCAATATAAATAATTATTTAAGCACGTATAATTTTTGGAAAAGGCTAAATGTAAAACTACTTTGATGGGAAACGTAAAACACAAAGATTTTACTTTTTGTTGCCATTTTACTTATTATAAATTGTGATGAGACTAAAAATCTATCGCTTTCAGGGTTTACAAATGGCCATATCACCAGGAGGAGACATGCGCCGACACATTTTCTCCGGTGGCGGCGGTGGTTAAGAAATAGATCGACGGCGGATAAAAGCCGGATAATGCATTAAACACAACCATGGAGGCTGGAAGCCAGCAGCGTATCAACTGTCTATATTTGGCTCTTATGGAGATCGAGAAAAATGTTTGCTTTCCAATTTACGCCACGCTACTGCTACGATGCCACCTGTCGAGCTATTTCTAATTTTCTGTAGCTGCAGAAATATTCTTCTTCTTCTCTTCTTTTGGTTTACCTTTGTTACAGGCAAATCTCAACCCTCAATCATTCAATTCAAATAATTGAATTGAAAAGAAATAAGGTGAGTATTTCGATATCTTTAGATATAATTATTTATTTTAATTTCTTTCCACAGCAAAATGGATGTAGACGCTGATTGAAGAACTCAAGGGCTTCAAATGTTTATTCGACCTTTCGTCCGCAAATTATAAAAATATAAACGCCAAACAGAAGAACTGGGCCGACATTGGCAAGCGGTTGCGTATGGATGGTAAATTTGCAGCCAGATTCTGAAAACCTACGGTGACTGGCTCTGCCATTCACATCTCAAGTCACGGCGTCGTAGTCACGGCATTCTGAGAGCCGTGCGCATCGTCTTGTCTTGGCTTTACGTCGCACTCACGCCCGTTATAACATGTTACGTCTTTCAGTACGAAGTTGCCAAATTTTTAGTATTGCTAAACGCATTTCTGTATATTATAACTATACAGAAATAAGAAAGTTGAATTTATGTTAAGTTGAAACTTTTTATCAGTTCATAAAATTGTTTTTGAGTGCAAAAATCTGTGTTTTGAACAAAGCTGAACTAAAGAATAATGAAAACAAGTATTTGAAAACATATTTATACCAGTTATTATATTTTATTTCACTCAGGTTGAAGCAAAGATATTATCTTCCTTTTTTTATCCTTTCTTTTCCAACACTGTCGCAAGGTCAAAAAAACTATAGCTTCTTATGCTTTGCTGTGTAAATGAGTTGTTACTTTCATTTTTATTTTCTTTATTACAAGTTCAATTCAAAGTGTTTAGTGTTATTAATTAATTAATAAAATCGAAGTGGATAGTTTAGTTGAAATTTTGGTTGAGGACGAAAAATACACTCGCGCTCAAAAAAAAACCGATTTCATTTTGTATTGTTATCACCACACAAAAATTAAATAGATTATTCACTCAGGTGTTAATATTTGTTAAAATTCTGTTTCAGTGAAGTGCCTAAAGAGATTTTTCAGGAGTATAAATACCATTATTATTTAAGAAAATTTCATTTTGAAGGAAATCACTATATTCTACGAAAAAGGTATTTTCGTATGCTAAAACTTTAATGTGAAAGGCAGGGGAAAAAACACATTTTTAAGTGGAAACAAGGTTTCTTTAACTTTATTTATTTATTTTTTTTTATTTTATTTCAGACCTTATTCATTACAAAAATTCAACCAAAAATCACGGCAAAATCAACAAAACTACGTAAGACCTTCGCAAAAACGTTTGGCTCGTCTCTTAGAATCCAAAAAGACGCAAAACAGTTGATTTTAAAACGAACGCATACAGAAGTAGTCATAAGCAGACAGAAGTGAGTTTTTAGAATCTGGCTGTACATGTGATACCACAGTGTCTAGCCATCGCTGGTATATTTATACGCAGTAGTGATACCGAATCAAATGATGCTGCGTCTAGCCAAGCTGTCTCAGTAGAACCTACTGTGGTACCTAAATAAGTGCGTCGTGCGTTGCGTACTGTCAAAATTAAATTGGAACACGCAGTCTTAAGCATTCAACACAATCGAAGCAACAGGATACAAGATACATTTTTGGCTGTCTAATTTACATGGGCTTTTATGGAGATCGAGAAAAAAGTTTGCTTTCCAGTTTGTTGCTCTGGTTTTCGTTCCAATTTGTATCTTGTCTTCGGGTTAATTTCTAATTTGACAGCAACAGAATCATTCTTGTTCTATTTCGGTGTGTTTGTTTACATTCTGTTGCCTTGAACACAATTGGACGAACAAAACACTAAACACAAAATCGACTGTCAAATTTACACAGGCTCTTATGGGATTCAAGAAAAAAATGAGTTATCTACGAAAATTTGTGTTTAGATAAAGAAACGCATGTCCGTGAGATAGCTCTATTTCTATTTTGACAGCTTTTGTGCACAAGCTCTTCTTCTGCTTCTGTATATATTCAAATTGTTTACACAAGAGAATTGACAGAAATGACAGATTCTGTTTTTTGTGCGCGAGGCCCAATTGTGTGCGTGTTCTAAGCACAGACAAATGTGTTTAGTGTTTTGTGCTTCCAATTGTGTTCTAGGCATATAAGTTTCGAAGAACTTCGTTGTTTACCGGCTGCAGAGGGGGTAACGGCACTTCTATTGTAGCCACTAGTCGACCTAATGTTCGAAATTTGGTATTTTTATGGTTTTGTGGGATTTTACTAGATTGCAATCGCCTTCGATTTGCAATCAGCAGCAAAATTTTAGTATTTATATTTACATTATTTATATTATTATGGTATTTTGTTATAATAGATGATTTCGTATCAATTAAACGTTTAAAGAATATTATATTGAATTCCCATTAAACTATAAATTCGTCAAGCAAAGACGACATCTTCGAAAATAGTGTCAAGTTCGATCTGGTCACGCGTTTTGGCTGTCACTTGGTTCGAACTTAGCAAAATATCAAAAAGGATTTGATATTCCCCTGCTAAGTAAGTACGACTGATCGGATACACATGTTTCCATAAGCTAGAAGTGCTTATAAGTACGACTAATCAGGCCTTTAGTCACAACATATGCAGACGCACCGCGGTTGTTTCGGTATAGCGCAACGTCCTTTCTAAGGTGCAGTGATATACGCAACGCAAGACGCACTTATTTAGGTATTGATACCGTTTGAAAAGATACTGCATATAGCCAAGGCCAATGTGTTGTTATTTATTTTCTACATAGCTTTTTTCAGTTTTGCAATAGCTTTAAAAAACAAACTGATGCAGGATATTGACGGTATAAGGCACATTTATTTAATTTGTTAATTTAATTTATGAACTCTTAATTCACTTTGTTATCATTAAATATTTAGACATATTATTTCTTCCTGATTGTAAGATGATGACTATGGTGACGTATGGTATGCTTCTTTTTGTACTGCAAGAAGTTGGAGGTTTTTACGTTCCTGGCGTAGCGCCAGTGGAATTTGTTCGTGGACAGAAAATCGATGTGAAGGCAGTTAAAATGACAAGCACCCGTACTCAGCTCCCATATCAATACTACTCATTGCAGTTATGCTTGCCGAAGAATGGTACGCTTATCTACAAGTCTGAAAATTTGGGAGAGGTTCTTCGTGGTGACCGTATTGTTAATACTCCGTATGAGGTTCAAATGGCTGAGAATATTAATTGTAAACTCCTCTGCAATAAAAGAGATCAACCTATGAACTGGGACAAAGAGCAGTCCAGTATAGTGTCTGAACGTATACGCCACGAGTATTTTGTGCATTTGTAAGTGGAGTTAACCATATTCAACTATAAAATGTTTTGCAAATTATCTAAAGCCGTATATATTTTTTTTCTTTGAGGCTGGTCGATAACCTGCCTGTGGCAACTCGTATTGTTAATCCCACAAATCCCAAAGAAATAAGTTTTGAGCATGGTTATCGCTTGGGACATCTGAATGAAGGAGTAACCATTATCAATAACCATTTGAGGCTTATTTTGTCCTATCATATGCATGCTAAGTAATTTCAGAACAAGGTTAGTACTAATGTTTCACTTCAATAAGATATTTTCTATTTAGAAATAAGTACCGCGTCGTTGGATTTGAAGTGGAAACTGTTTCAGTTAATTTTAAGGATATCATATTTGAAGGTGATATTTGTAACTTTCCTGATAAAGCTCGCCCACAATCGGTAAATATGCAAAGTAATTCGTATAGTTCTAATTTAAAGATATTTATATACTACCCGTAATACCCCGTTTATGATATGTATGTACATCATAAACGTATTCATTAATTTTTAATATTACGTTCTCTCATACAGCCGTGTATACTATATATACAATTTTTGTAGAAATTACAATCTCAACATTTTTAAGCGTTTGAATTCGTAGGTCTTCATATAAGGGCAACTTGTTTTGAAAATGCATTTGAAAGCTTCTATTGCTATTTGATGGTACTATGTGTAATCACAATACCAAACAAAATTTGACCGCATTCAGCGGGTGAGCGCTACCTGATCAGTGATCGCTATGTGTTTCTGAATGGTACGCTACCTGATCATTGAGCGGAAAGATAAAAATAGTAAACAAGACGAAAAAAAAGTTGCCACGTTTGATTTTTCCACACGAATTTCAAGTATCCCACAAAAAGAAAATTCACAAACCTAAAACTTCAATCGTATCCCAAACTACATACAGTAACACATATTCGTATAAACGCACTCTGAATTTTCATTTTCTACCTTCTCCTTTTCCTCCTTTCGCGGAGAGTACAAACCGAAGAACGTGTCTCAATTGATAATTCTTGTCGTTTTGGCATACTTGTGCTGCTTTTTTGACTTTTCAGGACGATATGCAAATTACAATTAATGTGCGAGAGAATTCAGTACTGGTATTTAGAGGGATTGGGTACGGATTCAGGTAACTATAAAATTTAGTTCCCAACACCCAACCGATAAAAAAAAGACCATAAAAACATTTGCATATCACCAATATTGACAGGTAGTCGTTAAAATATTGTGGATGAAATTTTCCATAAAGTCGAATTCGGAATATATGCTACTGATTCCGAAAAATTTTGAATTTTAATGTCGTTCGAATACTTATGAGCAGTACTGTATATACAAATTATTGCTACGACTATAGTTATATACACAGGGCAAAAGCAGACTACAATTATAATCATAAATAACCACAATTAATAAATTCAATATCTGAGTCAGGTGACTTATTAACAATTCGAGCATTTAGATTACATATCTCTGAAGTAAACAGCGACCCCACCACCCTTCTTACTATTCCTATCATTTCTGAATACTTTAAAATGATGAATGTTGCAGTTCTCGTCGATTAAATAAGGGCAAAACCATGTCCCGTTACACAAATAATATTCACAAACTTGGACTCAAAAACATACCTCATATAGTCTAGTTTAGCTGAGTTCAGACTACGGGCCAGTTAAAATCAGAGTGTTGTTTTTACTATTCTCATCAATACCATCGAGACGCAAAGTTTTGGAAAAAGTGGGAGCACAGGCGAAGCCACAGCAGATTTAATGAGCGCAGATTTAGAACGAGTATAGCGAGGCATAGCGGAAAATGCCATGAAAAAAACTTTATACTTTAGTTTATGGTTTATATTATTAATTTTTAACAATTCAACCAATCACGTTGATTTGAATTTTAATAATCAAATCATTTTTGGACAAAATTAACAGCAGCAAAAAATC
Source organism: Myopa tessellatipennis (assembly GCA_943737955.2). NCBI lineage: Eukaryota > Metazoa > Arthropoda > Insecta > Diptera > Conopidae > Myopa > Myopa tessellatipennis. The sequence goes on along the minus strand of OX031316.1, from coordinate 49,643,416 downwards.
TTGAGAACAGATTACCAATTTTTAGCGGTGATTTGGACGTACATATTCAGTAACCGACGGAGCCACATTTAACGCGTCTATTCACTTCGCATTCTCTTAAACAATTCTACAATGGTACAAAACAGACAAATTACATTAAATTATTTAAACAAGCAAACCTACAAAAAATTACACATGAAATGTTCTCATATTCGCATACAAATTGCTTCATTTAATGTCAGTGTCAATGTAAATGTTGAATGCACAAGAATTTCTGTTTAAAATAAATAAAGAAATACGCAATAACATATTCTTGTGAAATTCTATGACACGAAGCAAAAATACGTTGATCGGAAATATGTTGTTCCGTTAGGTCAAAGTAAACATACTTTGATTATTTTTCTAAGAAGATAAGAAGCGACGAGTGGTCGCATGTTGTCTATGTCCGTTTTTAAAAGGATGCGTAATAGTAGTCTACTTTAAAGAAACGAAGAATTCTTTTATTCATTCGTTTGTAATCTCTCATAGTGACAAGACCGTATATCTTCTAATTAAATTAAATAAAGACTTAAACCAAAGACAATATAATACAAAGATGTCTCACTCAGTACGTTGAAAAATTTCAAAAAAATTTTGTTCTTATCTGATAGCTTTTGTGCTTTTGAGAAAGCACAAAATGATGCGACGCACATTCTCTCTCGCCTTTTGCATGGGTACATAAAAATATAATTCGCGCTCAAAACATAGTGTACACAAACGAGAGAGAAGCGAATGTTTGTTTTTGTAAAATAAATTTTTAGAGTTTGTACGAATGTGCAAGAATACCGCTCGCTCGACAACAACAAGTATATGAATGACGACAACAGCGTTCTTTACCGAACCAGAAACGAGATTTTTTGTGTTTTTATTTTTACTGATGTTTTAGCTCCTTTTTGTGACTTGATTGATTTTGACTTTGGCTACTATTTTAATAGTGATTTTGGTTTTTTATTTGGATAATTTGGCAATGTATTTATTATTTATATTATAATCGGTAATTTGTAATTAATAATAATTAATTAATAATATATTATACAACAATGTATACATTGTACAAAACAAAGTCCAAATGCGCATCGGTTTGAGGAAAATAATAAGTGTTATTCTCACAGGTTTAGTGTTTTAGATCGTTTGATAACCATAATACGCCGTAAGCATCGTTCTTGGTCATATTTTAAAAACAAACAATCAAAACTTCAAATACTGAATCATAAATAAATGTCATTTAATATTTGAAGATTTCATTTTTTATTGTTGTTTCTACTGATATAGGGCCTCTGAAAGTTTGTTATGCCACCACCCTTTGTTGTTATAATTAAAATAAGATGTTCTACATTCTGATGGCAACTGCTTTGATTCTCTACCCTCATTTGTAGCAAACGCGCTCTCTTTTGTGCTCACTTTCTTGCAAGTTGCAGCTCTTACTCTCACAACTTGATCTATTACTCTCACAACTTGATCTCTCGCTCTCACAATATGTTCATTTTACTCTCCCAAAGCTTCAGATGGGATTTTCCGAAAATCCCAATTGAATTTTAGCTGCTCGGTTTTTTTGTATGGAGTGAGACATCTTTGTATTATATTGTCTTTGCTTAAACATTTATATTGAGAAACTTGTGTTTTTCTTTTCAACATCTAAAAGGTTATGGGCCCAGACACGGTCCATTGATTGTGATTAATATAACAAAAATATTATTAAACTTTTCGTGAACTATAAAAAATAAAAAAAAACTTGAACTATTAAAATATAATAATTAAAAATAAAATATTAAAAAAATGGAAAAAGTGAAAAGAAACATTAAGCCTTTTGATGGTGAAAAATATTCAATTTGGAAGTTTAGAGTAAGAGCACTCTTAGCTGAGATCGATGTTCTAAAAGTAGTTGATAATGAAGTTCCGAAACAAGTTACTGAAGATTGGAACAAAAGTGAAAGAAATGCCAAAAGTATAATTATTGAATACTTGAGTGATTCCTTTATTGGCTTTGCAAGTAGTGAATGTACTGCAAAACAAATTTTCAAAAACTTAGATACAATATATGAGCGAAAGAGTTTAGCGTCACAGTTGGCTGTTCGGAAAAAGTTGCTTTCGTTAAAATTAAAGGGTGAATCTTCGTTATTAAGCCACTTTAATATATTCGATGATTTAATAACAGAATTGTTAGCTTCGGGAGCTAAAATTGAAGAGATGGACAAAGTGTCTCACTTGTTGTTGACATTACCATCGTCTTATGATGGAGTTATAACCGCTATTGAAACATTATCAGAAGATAATTTAACATTGGCTTTTGTAAAGACTCGATTGCTTGATCATGAGATCAAATTAAAAAGTGACAGCAAAGACACGAGTTTGAAAATATTACAAGCCGTGTGTGACAATCAAAACAATTATAAGAAAACTTTCACACATAACTTTAAAAATAAAAACAAATTCAAATCTTTTAAAAATAACTTTAAAGCAATCATGAAATGTTATCACTGTGGTAAAAAAGGGCACATTAAAAAAGATTGCTATGCATATAAAAAACTTATAAACAACAAAAATAGTGAACATGCTAAAACTGCACAAATTGCAACAGCTGATCTACAAAATGGTTTTGCATTTATGATGGCGTAAGGTCACAATTCCTAATGATGGAAACGTGCCATTCCTTTTGGATTCTGGAGCTTCTGATCATATAATAAATGACGAAAATCTGTTTGCTGATTATATCAACTTGGAGTCGCCAATAAAAATAGCAGTTGCAAAGTGTGGAGAATATATTTATGCCACGAAAAAAGGCATAGTGAGACTCTGCAGTAATTTTTCAAAATGAAATTACCCTGGAAGATGTTTTATTCTGTAAAGATGTCTCACAAAATTTACTTTCCGTTAAAAGGATGCAAGATGCTGGAATGGCTATTGAATTTAATACAGGAGGTGTTAAAGTTAGTAAGGATGGACATGTAATTATTGATGGTAAATGTATGAATAATGTACCAATTATTGACTTTGTTTTGAGTAGAATAATATATGCGTCAAACGCAATTAAAAGTAATGATTATCTGTTGTGGCATGAAGGATTAGGACATATTAGTAAAGGAAAGTTTTTAGATATAAAGGGCAAAAATATGTTTAGCGATATTAACCTTTTAAAGAATGTGCAGCCTAATAATGAATTATGTGAGGCATGTATAAACGGGAAACAAGCTAGACTAAGTTTTAATAGATTTAAAAATAAGGACTATATTAAAAGACCTTTATTTGTGGTTCATTCAGATGTCTGTGGTCCGATAACATCTTCAACTATTGATGGCAAAAATTATTATGTAATTTTTGTTGATCAGTATACGCATTACTGTGTAACTTATTTAATAACTTACAAATCTGATGTTTTTTCGGTTTTTAAAGATTTTGTCGCAAAAAGCGAAGCCCATTTTAACTTGAAAGTTGTGAATTTATATATTGATAATGGTAGAGAATATTTGTCAAATGAGATGCGTGACTATTGTGTTGAAAAAGGCATCAGTTAGCACTTAACAGTTCCACATACTCCACAATTGAATGGTGTGTCTGAACGCATGATAAGAACAATAACAGAAAAAGCTCGTGCTATGGTTAGTGGAGCAAAATTGGACAAAGCCTTTTGGGGTGAAGCTGTTTTGACAGCAACTTATTTAATTAATAGAAGTCCAAGTAATGCGTTGAAAGACAGTATGAAAACACCGTATGAAATGTGGCATTATAAAAAGCCTGATTTAAAATATTTAAAAATATTTGGTTCGACAGTATATGTACATAATAAAACAAGAAAAAGAAAATTTGATGAAAAATTATGGAAAGGTATACTTGTCGGGTATGAACCAAATGGATACAAATTGTGGGATGTGGAAACTGGGAAGTTTGTGACAGCGAGAGATGTTATCGTTGATGAAACAAACATGATAAATTCTAGGACTGTGGTAAAGAACAGAGTAAATTTGAAGGACTCTGGTAATGAAATTAATATCCCGAATGAGAGTACGGATGAAATAAAATTAATTTTTCCGAATGAGAATTCGGAAAGGAAATCTGATAAATTGAAATCAGATAAACAGCCTAGTGGTGTGGTAACAAGTAAAGAGAATGCCGATCCACTTGAGAGTGGTGGAAATGTATTAGAGAATACAAATGAATATAATAGTCATCTGTCCAACTCTCATTTGAATAAAAGAATGATTGAAACTGAAGTCAGAAGAAGTGAAAGATTGAAGGAACGACCACAGATATCATATAAAGAAGAAGATTTGTGTATCAGTAGTTGCATAATGAATGCACAGAATTTCATTAATAGTACTCCAAATTCTTTTGATGAAATTAAAAACAGAAACGATAGGGTACATTGGGAAGAAGCAATTAAAGAAGAACTTAGTTCGCATTATTATAACCAAACTTGGTCTCTTGTACCAAAACCTGAAAGTAAAAATATAGTTGGTTGTAGGTGGGTTTTTACAATTAAATATGATGAATTAGGCAACCCAATTAGATATAAAGCTAGGCTCGTTGCACGTGGTTTCACACAAGAATATTTAATTGATTACGATGAAACGTTTGCTCCAGTAGCAAGAATTTCTAGTTTCCGATTTATATTATCGGTTGCAAACCAATTTAATTTAAAAGTTCACCATATGGATGTAAAAACTGCCTTCTTAAATGGCATGTTGAAAGAGGAAATTTATATGATGGTTCCTCAAGGATTATCCTGTGGTAGTGATAAAGTCTGCAAATTAAATAAAGCCATTTATGGACTTAAGCAGGCAGCAAGATGTTGGTTTGAAGTTTTTGAGCATGCTTTAAAAGAAATTGGTTTTATAAATTCAGCGGTAGATCGTTGCATTTACATTCTTGATAAAGGTAATATTTTAAAAAATTTATATGTGTTATTATATGTAGATGACTTAGTAATCGCAACAGCAGGTATTGAAACAATGACGGATTTCAAAAGATATTTAATGAGCAAATTTAGAATGACTGATTTATTTGAAATTAAATATTTTATTGGAATAAAAGTCGATAGAAATGATAATACAATAATTTTAAGTCAGTCCGCTTATATTGAAAATGTTATAAAGAAATTTAAAATTAATGATTGTAATCCAGTTAATACTCCACTTCCAAGCAGACTCAATTATGAAGCATTGAATTCAGATGTAAAATGTTATGCACCATGCCGTAATTTAATTGGCTGTTTAATGTATATTATGTTGTGCACACGACCTGATTTAAGTACATCTGTCAATATTTTGAGTCGATATAGCAATAAAAATAATAAAGAGTTGTGGCAATGTCTGAAAAGAGTTTTGAGATATCTTAAAGGTTCTATTGATTTGAAATTAGTTTATGCTAAAAACTCAAATTACAAACAAATGTTTGTTGGCTATGTTGATTATGATTGGGGTGGAAGTGAGAATGGTAGGAAGAGCACTACTGGTTACTTATTCAAAATATTCGAAACATGTTTAATTTGTTGGAATACAAAGAAACAAAACTCTGTTGCAGCTTCATCTACTGAAGCAGAGTATATGGCACTGTTTGAAGCAGTTAGAGAAGCTTTGTGGCTTAAATCGTTAACGAATAGTATAAAAATTGAATTAAAAGAACCAATTAAAATATATGAAGACAATCAAGGTTGTATAAGTATAGCAAGTAATCCTTCATGTCACAAAAGATCAAAACACATCGATATTAAATATCATTTTTCAAGAGAGCAGGTTGAAAATAAACTAATCAATATTGAGTATATTCGTACAGATAAGCAGCTAGCCGATATTTTAACGAAGCCGTTACCTGGAGTAAGATTTTTGTTTTTGAGAAGTCAAATTGGATTAAATGACTGAAAACAGATAAAATATTAAATGTAAACGTAATGTAAATATATGCACATGGTCTGATTGGGTTTTTCTGGGTTTTTCCCAATCCTTGCAACAAATGTTGGATCATGATATTGTAATACCCCAGAATATATGACTTGTCACATGTAAATAATATGTTATATAAAATGTAATAATATGAAGTATGATTTGTAACGATCAATGTATTTTTGAGGAGGTGTGTTGAATGCACAAGAATTTCTGTTTAAAATAAATAAAGAAATACGCAATAACATATTCTTGTGAAATTCTATGACACGAAGCAAAAATACGTTGATCGGAAATATGTTGTTCCGTTAGGTCAAAGTAAACATACTTTGATTATTTTTCTAAGAAGATAAGAAGCGACGAGTGGTCGCATGTTGTCTATGTCCGTTTTTAAAAGGATGCGTAATAGTAGTCTACTTTAAAGAAACGAAGAATTCTTTTATTCATTCGTTTGTAATCTCTCATAGTGACAAGACCGTATATCTTCTAATTAAATTAAATAAAGACTTAAACATTTATATTGAGAAACTTGTGTTTTTCTTTTCAACATCTAAAAGTAAATGTCAAAAAACAGCATTTGTCTGTAGATTTAAATTCTATTTTGAAGAATCGAATTCGGGCCCTTTACATGCAAAACGAACGCTCTACTGCCCAGCTACATCTCTATATGAAACTATATGTTTGAATACTGTATACATTGTGGCTGATTGAGGAAATAAAGATTTCATGAAATGATATCATACATATTTCATATGGATATATTATTCCTTGATAACGTGTGCTTCACGTTATTGAAACATATAACGCATTAATACACTACATGTTGATTTCTAAATTTCCCTTAATATGCAGTGTATCTGATACATGAGTTTAAAACACAACTTGCTATCGAAATTATGCAATTTTGTATGCAAACTCAGATATCATATCATGATTATCATGCTTGTCTATATGGGAGTTTTAATAGTAATAGTAATAATGAAATTGTATATATTATAATTAAATTAAAAAATGATTACTTCAAATAAGTTTGACATTACACACAGGTCAGTCCTACTTCAAATACTCGACTTTACTTCACTTATTCTGTGGAATGGAAAGAATCGAAATTAAGTTGGGCGTCACGTTGGGACATTTATCTTGGCATGAATGACGTTCAAATCCATTGGTTTAGCATAATTAATTCACTAGTACTTGTTTTCTTTTTATCAGGTAAGGACCTAGTTATAATTAAAATTTAACCATTTAAAATCTAAAACGTAGTCCCCAATTGGGTTTCATATACATAAATGAATGTAATTTGCTTTTGTTGTACATTCTATAAAGGCAATATCGCACACCTACTACAAAAGTAACACAACTCAAAATTTCTCATTCCTGGTATATCTTCATAGGATGAAGACAGACGGTTTTTAACACCAGTAAACACCAAGAAAATAAATAGAACTTTTGGTAGTTGGTAAATATGTTCATTGCTAAGACTACAATATATAAACATATATAATAATATACATATAATAAATTTGCGTTGTGTCACTTTTGAAGTGGGAGTGCGATATGAACTTTTTAAACTTTCATAAACATGTATACTTACCCAAACAAAGGTTTGATTAAGATTGTCTTTAAGGGTATAGAAAGGTCAAAATTACGTTTAACACTAGATTGCCGGATGTTGGTTATATACCTACTTTGCCTAAAATTAGTAAATTTGACACAAACATAAATAATTAAGTATTTTAAAAAAATAAAGATCTATTATAAACAAACTTTACTCAAAACACTTTTTGCATATACAGGGCGTAACGCATAAGGTACGCCAAAAAGCTAGGATGGGTTGGTTGGGTCGAGACAAGAAAAAAATCGTATGGGAGGGGGCGGGTGCATTTTCCCACGTTTAGGCGGGAGGGGCCATTTTCTAAAAACCCGAATCAACATCGGAAAAAATATTATTAAAAAATAATCGTTAGATCTAGATAACTTTTGCTTGCTGATTTTCAAAGCTAAATGTCCGCTCTTAATATCCTTTTTAAATAATGTTCCTATGTCAAATAGTTTTTGAGAAAATTAATGCCAAACTTAAAATTTGGAATAAAAATTCCGACAAATTTTTGGTTACAGTTTTTTTTTGCTCAAAAAATATTTTTGGTCACAATTTTTTTTTTTAAATACATACCTTATTAAGTATAAATATTTTTCTGATCATAAAATTCTCTAATCAATTCTAGAGAGAATACTTCAAACCGGAAGGATCTATGTTTTGTAGTTTCCGAGAAAAGTGAAAATTACGAAGCATACTTTCCTTTCAAATTCCAATTTTTTGTCTACTTGTGTTTTATTACTGGTGCAAAAATATGGAAGAAAGAAGGAGTTTAGTTCGTAATTTTCAATTTTCTCAGGAACTACACAAGATGGATCGTTCGTGCTTGAAGTATTTTCTTTAGGAATGATTGGAGAATTTTGTGATCGGAAAAATATTTATACTTAATACCATATTTTTAAAAAAAAATTGCCAACAATTTTTTTCGGGTTTTTATTCCAAATTTTAAGTTTGGCATTAATTTTCTCAAAAACTGTTTGACATGGGAACCTAATTTAAAAGGGATATTAAGAAGCAGACATTTGGCTTTGAAAATCAGCAAGTAAAAGTTGTCTAGATCTAACGATTATTTTTTAATAATATTTTTTCCGATGTTAATTCGGGTTTTTAGAAAATGGCCCCTCCCATACGATTTTATCCTTGTCTCGACCCAACCTACTCACCCTAGCTTTTTGGCGTACCTTATGCGTTACACCCTGCATATTCTGTTTTTAAAATACATTTTCCGCAGATTTTTTTATGACATTTAGCAGAAACACCCTTACTTCTATTTCTCCTGCATGGTACTTGAACTTCACAATTCAACCGTTTTTCAATATTCTGTATATTGGATGGACGACTGAAAGTACTTTCGGCTTCATGATCGTAATTTCCGCTTAGTTCTTCAGCCAATTTTAAAATAAAATCTTTTCTTGAGATTTTTACTTGAGTGACGTCTTTATATAAAACTTATGCATTGATTGTTGCTAAATCTAAGATTTTTTTTTTGCGCGTAACCATTTTGCAAGTGATGTAAACAAATTATCTGTGGTAATATTTCGTCCACAACCTAAATACGGCTCATTGATTTTATACAACAAACTCGCTAAAGCGAATATTTGATCCGCTGGATTCATTTTTGCCCAAATAGGGAAAACCATTTAGAAGATATTTGCTTCTAACATCCGCAGCTAGCCAGAATTTGATGCCAAATTTTAAGTTATGTAAATACATCATATAAATAAATTCTGAACTTCCATCGGTTACAGAAAATAAGTTACGTGTGTGTAAAGCGGCGAGTCAAATTGATTCGTACCCGGCAAAATAAGTATAGCACATATGGATTACTGGAGCGAAGGAGTGGGGAGGAATGGGAATTAGTTTTTGTATTCCGTTCATAATTGTATGCAAAACCAACAAATTATGTAAAAAATAATTATTTAAAATTTTTATATATATAACAATAAAGTTGTAAATGAGTCAAATTGACTCGCTCCGGCAATGTAGTGTTAAACACTGGGCAATAGAGATATTGAATTATATACGAGTATTCTGGTTCTTAACAAAATCTATACAAATACACCTCTTTTAAGTAGTATATTAGGGCAATTTTGTAAGCTATGTATTAGAACCGATTTTCAAACCTCCTACATAACTACACTGCACAGATAATACCATTGGTGAATTGAGAATCTATATGAACTACGAAACCAAACTTTATTAAAAGCATTTGCACATCTCATGTCAATATTGGGTGCGTAGAATAGGTACAACTCGTCTGCAACAATCTGGAGAGAATTAGTTTTCACTCCTTTACTTGGAAATATAAATCTGAGGAGTTTGTAGCACCCAATGCATTACAGCGTTTATCGATGTATGCATATAGCTTGTTATGATTAAACTTATAAAAGTGTTTTATTTTATTGTATTTTTGTGTTAATTCAATCACAAAATTATTCAAAAGAGTTTCTTTTAAAGGCATTCTTACAATGATTATGATACGCACTCTACGCCGTGATATTGCTAGATACAATACCGATGAAAACATAGAAGACACTTTGGAGGAATCTGGTTGGAAGTTGGTGCATGGCGATATTTTCCGACCTCCGAGATATACGCGTCTTTTCTCAGCTGTAATTGGGAATGGCATACAGATTTTTTTTATGGCTTTGATAACTATTTGTATGTTTGAAAACAAAAATTTAGTAGGAATAATATATATGTGATTAATAGTTTTTGCTATGTTGGGTATGTTATCACCATCATCGCGTGGTGCTCTAATGACATCTGCCATATTTATGTATGTTTTTATGGGTATTATTGCTGGTTACTTCGCTGCAAGATTGTATAAAACAATGAAGGGTCGGGAATGGAAAAAATCTGCATATCTTACAGCCATGCTTTATCCTGGAATTGTTTTCGGGTAAGCATACAAGATTAAATCTAACGGTAGTAGTATTTCATCGTTAAATGTGCTAATTAAGGTCGCGTAATAATGTACTTTCTGTTCATTAAATGTGATAATCATGTTACATATGTATGTATAATATATTCTTCATATGTAATATATATTCTTCAGTTTTTTAAATAATTAATAATTTGTAAGCTTCTATTATCTTATACTGTTTTCATATTAGTTTACACGATAATATTTAATTCATGCAGAATTTTTTATATTCTCACTTGCACTCAAAAAATATTACCCCGTATTTTTACAGTGCAGAATTTTTGGGACTCTATATATCAAGGGTGGCCAAAGTGCGGGTCGCGAGCCACATGTAGTTCTTTGGAAGATTAGTTGTGTCTCTCGGTAAATTTAGCATATTTTACCAAAACACGTCTTAACTTTAAATCATCTACCAATTTCTACCGAATTTTAATCAAGTTTAAAAATTGTTTGGTAGTGGCAACACTGGCTAGTCTGCGCTGCACTGGACCGCCTTGGACACAGCGCCAAGAAGTAAATAAGAAAACTGTTTATTCAGGGCTTTTTAACTGTCACAGTACTGTTTACTCTTTAACTCGCTATAATGTTTGGTTACGGCTCGCAAATAAATTCAAATTTGGCAATTAACTCCTACTTACAGAGAGCTTGACCACCTATTGCTATTGTACTATATATTCACGGTATAGAAGTTCTGCACATTTTATGTTTTGAAGTCAACCCTTGTTTTTTTTTTGTGAATAGAGCGGAAAAAGTTTTTTTTGTGAATAGAACGGAAAAAGTGTGTTTCGAAAATAAATGGTCTTGAAAAACAAAACCCATTACTTTACATTTAAGTATTAAGAACATCTCAGAATTAGTTTATTCTATTATTTATACTATTTGACTGTATGCTAATGTGAATAAGTATTTTTTTTTCTCTTAGTACTGGTTTCATTTTGAATTTCTTCATATGGGACAAACATTCAAGTGGTGCTGTGCCATTTAGTACAATGGTTTCATTACTTTTGCTATGGTTTGGTATTTCTGTGCCTCTGGTTTATTTAGGTCACTATTTTGGTTATCGCAAGCACCCTTATCAACATCCAGTACGAACAAATATGATACCGCGCCAAGTTCCTTCACAGAAGTGGTATATGAACATTGTTTTTAGGTGACAAAATCTTTTACAATTTTATTTGTATTTACCTTTAATATTAAACTTTTTTAATATTTTTTGCAGTACTCTTATGGCTGGGATACTTCCATTCGGAGCTGTTTTCATTGAGTTATTCTTCGTATTCACAGCGATTTGGCAGAATCAATTCTATTACCTTTTTGGATTTTTATTTTTGGTTTTTTGCATACTAGTGGTCAGTTGTGGGCAAATTTCAATTGTAATGACATATTTCCAGTTATGTGGAGAGGTAGTATTTGGAATTATAAATTTCTATAATAATATTCAACTGATTTTATTTTTAGGATTATCGTTGGTGGTGGCGAAGTTTTATTGTCTCTGGGGGATCAGCACTCTACGTACTATTTTACAGCATATTTTACTTTTTTACGAAATTGGAAATAACCGAATTTATACCTAGTTTATTATATATAGGTTACACAGGTATACATTTGAAATTTTGGATATCGCAAATATTGTATAATTTAATAATTTTGTTGTAAGGTTTAATGGTTCTTACATTCTGGTTACTGACTGGAACGATTGGATTTTTTGCTGCATACAGTTTTATAAGAAAAATTTATGGTGCTGTTAAAATAGATTAATTTATAGAAAAAATTACATAAATCAGCCTTTTATGTCATACAGGAATTCTAATATACATATGTATATATTTTAATACTTTTTAGATGTTTAAAGAAAAATTATTGAAATAATTTATGAGATTTTTTTCGTTTATATTTTTAAATTTAATTGAAATTAACAGAAATTTAATAAATAAACTGGAAGGAAATGGCAATGCGCTTTTGAGTTGGCTACAACACAATTACTCCGATCTTAACTTTGCAGGATTTTTGGACTCTACTCCTTATCCTAATGGTTCATCATTTCTTGACCACTTTTTAATTAGTTCAAATATTGTAAACACCATAAATCCAAATTTTAAAAATTCGAGCCTTGCTTCTTTTTCAGATCACTTCCCTATTAAATTGCAAATAAAATTCACTGATCTTGAGACTTTTTTCATCCTTCAAATTATTTCACCTCCTTCAATAGGACCAATGGGATACGTTTAGAAATGATTTTGTTAGTGAAATACTAAATCGTTTTCCTTCCTCTTTTCGAAACTTAAGTAGCCCTGAAATAGACAATTTTATTTCACAGTTAACCAGTTCTTTAAACTCAATAATTGCTATTCCTTCAGATTAAATTCTTAGACGGGGCCAAAAAATGGTTGTTTTTGACAATGTGAAACATTTGTTTAAAATAAAGTATCGTTGGCAGAAAAATTTGAAACGTATTAAACGTATAATAATATGAACGTATAATCTGAATAATAAAAAATCCTCTGTATTGGACAAAATTTTTCAAATTTCTTACTTAAGAAGTTTCCCATGAAAGCTTTTGAAAATATTTACCACGAAGAATCAAACTTTTGCTTTACAAAACTTGCATCAAACCTGTAGTCTTATATGGCTTTCCTATTTGGTTTAACGTTTCTCCTACGGTATTTAGAGAATTTGAAATTTTGGAATGCAAGGTTTTAAGACACTATTGGGAAGTATTTCGAATCACCTACAAAACGTTACTCAAACCGTTTCGTTTATTCGGAGGCTAAGGTAATTCCAACGGGTCTTAACGTTTCTGACATCTTAAATAGATTTGTCAATAGAATGTTCGCTTGTCATGCGAACAATTGCATGATTGATATTTTCAATCAAGAAAGAGTTCTGAACTGGTCAAACACAACGTAATTGTCACCTATTGGCGTCGTAAATGAAGACCCTGCTAGTTTTGATCTAAATGTTTCATTATGTCATAATTTCTATAACAATTCTGTTCCTGGTGCTCACAGAGTTTAGCATTAACAATTTTGAAGTTTGTTTACTTTTATATTAGTTTTGGTATGTTCTTTTTCTTTTCTTCCTCGTTGTAAATTAGATTTAACCCTCATACGGTCTTCGGGTGAAATTTCACCCATTTTCAATTTTAAAGCCATATATCTTTTACAAATTTTACTTAATACAAATGAAACTTTTTCTAAGTTTCTAAATTAGTATTTTGCATTAAAAAACGAAAAATTTTCTATACATAATAAATAACTTCGAAAGTATTTGAAAAATTACGTTAAAGTCCCTCGGGTGAAATTTCCATTTAGAAAAGAATTCCCTTTTTTTTAGAATTCCCATTAAGAAAATTGTGTAATAATTATTTTATAATGGTAACCTTTATGACAGAAATTAAATATTTCTGCCAGCACAGTCCAGCCACATGTTTTCCTAATGTAAAGCTATGTTTTTCCCCCGTTTTAAAAAATTAATTTGAAAACAAGTTCAGGTTGTGGCAATTTAATTTTTGAAAAACTATACTTTCTGCGTTTTGTAAGAAAATACCGAAAATGTCCATAAATAGGAAGGTTGTTTCTTCATGAACTAGGAATGGAATTAGTCAAAGCGGAAATTCAGCGGCGTCCTCATTTACCAAGGTCAGATTCTGCAATTACGTTGGTGAACATCATACGTCAAACTAGCGATGAGCCTTCTACGTCATCAAATGGGAAAAGAAAAAAGAAAACTGAGTTCGGGTTCCCGATGTGAGATTTGCCCGAAAAATGATAGGAAGGCTTATTCGTCATATGCAACCTGCCAACAATTTATTTGCGGGCAACACAAAATTGCATATTTTGTATGCAGCAATTGCAACGAGAAAAATTAGTTAGTTATTTTTATTTTTTTTAGTTATTTTTTATTTTTACTATATCAAGCTAAATTTTTGTTTGTGATATTAACATCCGGTTGAATTTAATGGATGATTTAAGTTGTTTTTATTCTTTAATTTTTATTTTATTGAAGACTGAAAATGAAAAACATATGTAAATAAAAAAAAGTTGAATTAAATGAAAAAAACAAATATTTTCATTACAAAATCAGTAAAGTTAGTTAGGCTAAATTAGTATTAAGTATATATCTTAGTTTAGGAGAAGCACTCTCAAATTATGTAAGCTTCGGGAACAAGAGCGATTTTCTATTCTCAAGTTATTGTTAACAGTAATTTATCTTTTTATCCTTAAGTGAGACATGTTCTGTTACATGTTTTTTAGACAATACATTATAGTCTTTAATTTTGTTTACAATTTAATTTAATTTAATTTAATAATAAATTTTGTAAACAAAAATAGGCTCAATAAAACTTCAAACTAAATAAACTGAAATTAAAAAAAAATAATTGATATCAAAATTGTTACAATTTTCTTTCCTTTTCTATGGGAAAAACTCGGTCAGCAAGTGGAATTTTATTTTCTGTGGTAATCTGTTGAATGGTTTATAAAGAGTATTCTTTCCTCACCGGGATCCTCAGTTGACCCAGGATTCATTTGTGGATCTCGTAACCACTTGTTTTCAGGTTCATTATCGTTACCGAATTCTATACGATTGAATATTTTATCAATCAATTTCCTGGTTACTTTCTCGTAATCCAGTTCGGGGGATATATATATGTATATATTCTTTTCTTTATTTATTTTTTTACAGGTATTTATACATTATATGCCTATTTATTTCTAGCAATGGCGGTTTTATCCTATAACTAGCTTAGCCTACTGCTGAGAATTGAAATTTTAACAACGAGGTGGGAGTTAGATTTTAGAGGATGCAAGGTTTACTTTTGGAAAATTGCAAGAAAAAAAGGGGTACTTGATAAATTTAAATTACATGAAACTGAAATTATATGAATTGAATAAATAAAAATAAAAAAATTATGAACATAGTTTTTTAAATTAGAAAAGAACGGTTTTTGCGTGTAATAGCAAAGTGATTATTATACAATATATATACCTATATATATATATACCTATATACGTAGATATATAAACCTCCATTAGCTTTATCGTTTGCTTACTGCCAAGTTTAGAACTACAAAAGTGAATAAAAATATATTGGGTCTGGGAAAACTCAACTTTCAGTGCTCGTTTAAACGGCGTTTAAACGACGTTTAGTTAAACGTCAAATAAAAGTTAACTGAGATTTGGGTTTTACAGTGCGAGTTTAACTTTTCTATGTTAAACGTACCTTATCTATATTCCATAGCGAATTTATCTAAATGCAACGAGTATATAGCGTATACTCGTTACTATAAGTTGATGTTTCAAACTATTTTGGGAGCACCTGTCAATATTTTCATTTTTATAATGGGAACAGCTGTTTTGGTGCAAATAAACAAAATTATTAGCATAGTTTTGAACAAAGGTAAACGTCTGTACTCGAAGAAACAGCTGTTTCTTTATCTATTAAAAAGATAAATTAACCGGAGTTTAACTCACCAATATTGGCCGGTTAAACGAGCACTGAAAAAAACAATGTGTCGTTTAAACGCAGTTTAACTGAGAAACGACGATAACCGAGCATTGAAAAACTGGCCCTTATAGTCTGAAAATTAATCTATTTAAGCCAAATGTTCTCCATTATTATCTATGCTTAGGCATTTTTCGGGTAGAGTCATGATGCAATCGGTGAAGGACTTCTGTGGCAACGAGCATATATTCGTAAAGAGATTGCATGAAACATTTGTTGCCTGCAATATCGTGGTGCCTGGTTTGTTATTGTTAGAGAAGCAAAAGAAGACGAATCGCACCGTGCTTCTCATCGCCCGCTGTACATCATAAATTGATCGATTCTTTATCTGGTATACGAGTGCTGGATCGATCTCTTCTTACGCATATTCGCTAGCATTGTTAGTGCAAAATAACAGAAGCAAAGTCGATCTTCCGATCCCTTCACACTCATTAAAAAAGATCTTCCGAACCCCTCACTCATTAGTAGATCATCCAATTTTGCTTTGCTACCAGCGCAGAATACAAAGGAAGTTTTGTACTCTGTGAAGAATTTCGTTTTTATCTTCGCTTTCCTGCTTAACAGAGCTGGTGCTTGATTACAGCGCTAAGTCCTGCTAATTAACAGCTGCCCTAATCTTCGCACATGAAATCACGAATGTTGCTGGCAACAAATGTTTCATGCAATCTCTTTACCTATTTATACTCTTACAGCCTTATTTATTAGATTTCGTTAAACAGTCGTTAAACAGTTGTTTAATTACACACTGCGTAAGGAGTTACACAACGTTGCTTAAGTTTTTATTTATAATTGAATTTTATGTGTGTGTCAATTAAACAAGGTCTGTGGATAAAAAGGTTCAGAAATCCACTAAAACTATTACAAAAAGACATTCTCTATTACTTTTTTTGATATGAAATTAAAAAATTTTACGTGTTTGAATTTCATTTGGAAAGATATAACGCGATTTGAAGTTTTTTTATGAAAATTCTTATTTGAACACAAAAATTATTTGAATTTTAATATGCCACTTTACACAGGCTTTAAACGCAAATTTTTGTGTTTAAATTACACAACCTTTAAACAACGTTGCGGAAAATAAAAATTTTTTTATAAATAACGTTTTCTTGCTTAAGAGGTGTTTAAGGTGTTTGAATTTCATTTGGAAATATATAACGCGATTTGAAGTTTTTTTTTGAAAATTTTTATTTGAACACAAAAATTATTTGAATTTTGATATACCACACTACACAGGCTTTAAACGCAAATTTTTGTGTTTAAATTACACAACCTTTAAATAACGTTGCGGGAAATAAAAATTTGTTTATAAATAACGTTTTCTTGCTTAAGAGGTGTTTAAGGTGTTTGAATTTCATTTGGAAATATATAACGCGATTTGAAGTTTTTTTTTGAAAATTTTTATTTGAACAAATTTTTTATTTGTCTTGGTAGAAGACAACACCTTTCCTATTAGTCAATTCCGGGCGTTTTCTGTCAATGGCCTGGCGTAAACACTCTAGTTGTTCACAATAGATTTGAAAATTAATTGTTCGACCAACTGGAAGTAATTTTCAAAAAAGGCTGGATTCCATTGTGTTGTTGCATTGTTGAACAGCGCATCGAATATGTTAATTGTGTCTATCGTGGCTTTCTCGCTCAACTTATGAGGAACCCATATATCTAGCTTCTTTTGGTAGCCGGCCTTGTGTAGATGGGTAACAGTTTTGTGATTGAGCTCCATAAAAAATTCGAGACTGCTGATATGCTTATCTTGCTGGACTTTTTCAGTCAGCTTTTCCATTGAAATTACCAGAATGAAAGAGAGCGAACCATTTCCGCGAAGAAAATTTTGAAGCACCATCAGCGTAGACAGCACAAATTTTTTCACAAGCCTGCACAGCGTTTATCCCTTTGTCGTAATAATACTGCAAAATATAACGCAACTTAGCCCATTAGCCCCGATTTTTTTCGTTTTTTTTCAGGAATTCGGAATTTTGAGAAAAACCGAATGGTGAAAAAAACAACTCTGCTCGCGATTAATGTGGGCGTGAAGTCGTGTTGAAATCTAAAATCACGATATGTATATATACAAAACGACTGCGTGTATCCTAGCGTTATGGGTATCAAAATAAAGGTAACTTCATTTGCTTTTAAGTTTATTTAATATTTTTAATAATTGGTCCCTATAAGTAACTAATGAAGATTATGTAAAAAAGACCAAGACAATACATCGCCAGATTTATCACCTAATGACTTCTTCCTCTTCCCTTTCGTTAAAAATCAAATGCGTCGTAATCGTTTTTCAATACTGGAAGAGGCCTTTGAATTGAGGCATGTTTCTGAGATGTCCACTTCAGAGTTGTGGACTATGGCCGTGTTTACACGTGCGACACGTGTCCCCTGGGGACACCATTTGTTGTTGCTTTCACAGCCAAACGGCAAGATGAACTATGGATTGTATGCAAGTGAACGTGTCCCCTGGGGAAATAAATGTCGCCTGAAATTTTTGGGGACACCAGAAAACAGAATTGCGTTTTAGTGAAAAAATATTCATAGTCTGAAATAAGGTATGCATTGTTCCCATATTTAAAAGTAAATGTATACACATTTAGCAAGAAGGAATAGCAGTTGCTGTAAACTCAAATTTTATGGATTTTTTTGTTGTTATTGTTGTTTCTAATGCTAACTCCAAAAACCAGATCACTTTTTATCGCTCTTATTTGTTTTCCGAGTTATAGCACCGTGAAGTTTAAAGACTTACGAGCTAAATCTCCTGAGCGATTTGCAACAAAATGTTGTTTTACATAAATGAAAGGCAAGTGAAATATCTTTTTGATGACATGAATAACATGAACTTATCTCGTAGAGTTTAGGAGATATAAAATAAAAACTGTTGTTGTTGGAGTTCAGCGAATCAATTAATATCGATTATAAAGATTATTTTAAATTATTATTGCATAAAATACATAAATAGGAGTTGGTAAGGTTGGGTTAAATTTTATTTTGTAACAATTATGTATAGTTTATTATTTGTATTTCCTCTAAACTTTCCTTAATTTTTTCGCTTACAATCACGGTGGTACCATGAAGTAAAGTGTAATAAAACGGTTTGCAATATTTTGTAGTCAAAAACTATTATAAATTCTTAAGTACTAGCTAAAGGTATGCAAATGGTAGCAAAAAGTATTAAAAAATCATGCAATAAAATCATCCATGTCACGACGTTCCACAATCCAATCTGTCCACCGTGTAAACGCTGTCGGGGACTCGGTCGATGAATAGTTCCAAACGAGCGACACGTGTCCCACGTGTAAACACGGCCTATGAGATCTAGTTCAGAGCAAAAACTACAAGACTGGAAACTCTTTTTTCGCTTTGAATGTGTTGGTGAAATCAGTCTTGGGTGTTGTAGATTACAAAAACAAAACGCATGTAATTTTGACAGTTCGGGAATTTGTTTACAAAATATTTTGAGAGAGGAATGCAACTCTTGTTCTTCTTCACAACAATAAGCCAGAAATATGATTTTTCAAATACGTAAAAAAGACCAAGGAGCCAGTTTTAAAAGCAACGCACGCTTATAGAAATGTACATGAAACCTTTTTTAAGTCTTATAATTGCACAATATTGAATATTTTGCAAGTAAAACGAAGTTAAAATTCATAAAAATTACTCATTTCACAAATTTAGTCAGCTGTTTTTAACCTACCACGCGTATTTTTAGCCGAAAGAGATGCCAACGTATTCGACATGTTTTGTTGAATATTGATCCTTGATTTAGTTTAATATTTACTGAATTGTGATATTAGTTCTTTTGGTCTTTAATTTAAACGAATTTAATTTTAAATGCATGAATTGAGAATTTGTTTATGTTTAATTAATTTTAATTTAAATATATGAATTGTAAATTTATTTGTGTTAACACATTTTAATTTAAATAAAAGAGAAATGAAAAATTACAAAAATAAATAAGTTTACATTACTTTTTAATATTTCCAAACAGCTTAGAAATCGTCAAAACCTCGAGAACTTATAAATGGAAAGTAGTTTTTCTATTAATGTTTACTTAAAAACCAAAAAAATAATTAGTAATAAAGTTGTGTCATTGGTATACCTGCCACTAACTCACCCCATCTTTTTGTGGTGGTGTGGTAACAAAGCAAAACGGTTTACCTTTTCAGATATCATGCTTTGTGATAGCCTGTTTTAGCTTGTAACAAGTCGACAATTTCACCATAAAATTCACATACACTGTATGTGAACACGCGGACGTACATTTTGAGCTCTCTCACGAAATAAGAGGAGTTTCCAGTCTTGTAGTCTTTGGTTCACAGTTCTTAGTTCTTTTAGTTCAGTCGGTCTTTTAGTTCAGTCGGTCTTCTAGTTCACTCGGTCTTCTAGTTCAGTAGGTCTTTCGTTTTAGTTCAGCAGTTCGTTAGTTTTTCTGTATGTTTCAGTTCGTTAGATCAATTTCAAAGGATGTTTCCATACGAAATTTTTCCATACGAAATTTTTTGTTGTTTGTTTATTGTTGGAACCACAACAACAATATGTGTTAGTGGAGCTCTCGTCTTGTTTCCGAGTTTAAATGTCCCTTTAAAAAAAAATTAATGAATGGAAGAAAATGTTACTAAAAATCTAACAATATATAATTTAATCATTTATTTAGTATTAAACATTGCCAATTAAATATAAAAACGATTTTCTTATCTCCTTATCTCTGTTAAGAACTAACGAACTAAATGACCGAACGAACTACTGAACTAAATGACGGAGTGAACTATATGAACGAACTAATTCACGACAGCTGATTAAACTAGAAAAATCGCTATCTGTAGTAAACTATAATGCCCAACACTACTTTAGAGTGGAATAAATGCTTCCACAAATGATTAATTCGAATGCAAAGGTGAATACGAGTACAACTTAAAGGCGAATATTTTGAGAAACCCTCGGAAATTTTTAGTGTTACCCTCGTATATATATAGAAATATATGCTCAACTAAACACACAAGTGAAATTATTAGTTAACCATATACGTTAACCAACGAATTTCCCGACAAAAGAATTAAAAGGGAAAAAACTATATGTACATAAAGGCTGTTTTTCGTGAAGAGATGAGGTAAAGTCGTTTGATGATGGATGTGTTGTTAATTGTATATTGTTTATTGTTTTCACTGTTTAATGTAATTTGTACAATGTGTTTTGAATGAATGTGAATATGAAGGTTTGGTGTTGTCTATGGACGTCTTTCTTGTTTTACGATCGCAGCTAGAGTGAAAAATGAAGGACGTCGCTCCTGAGCGTCGGTCGTTCGTTCGTCCACTCACGACTCCGTGGTGAGAAGCTCGCAGTCGAGCTTTCGGGTCGCCTCTTCTAAGCCGCGACATGTCAGCAGGGTGAGAGTCCGCCTACAAGCGCAGTCAGAAGAGGTGACTCGAGGCGAGCGGCGTTTGGCGTAAACATTCCGCCCGCCTTGCAGGACTGCAACACGTCCCCCACGGAGCTCCGAGCCGGATCGAGCGATGGTGGCACGACGTGTCCACGCTGGGGGGGCATCTAGTGGCGATGGAGCAGCGTATGGTGGGCCTGTCTACACCATAAACATCGGTGGACGCTGCGGCACCGGTCCCTTCGGTGTGACTGCGCCAAACAATTACGGCAAACGCGCTGCCACTCCACGACATCCCGCCGCTCGTCCACGGGCAGTCTGCGGAAGTCCTCGCAGGACCGCAGGGCGTAATGTCCTCGACAACACGGGCAACATGTTGTCCGTACCTCTGCATAGCTCAGCCTGGGTCCAGGGGGAGATACCGTGTGTACACATCACCCAGTCGGCGACTCATGGGTGACGTTCTCTCTCGTCTGCCCGGTCGGATGGCACGCACGTCTCGCCAGCGAGGTGGTGGCGGTGGGCGAGGTGCCTTTTCCAAGTCTATGAGCCGGACATCGTCGACTGGCGAGGGAGAGCGCTGTAGGTCGGCGTCGCGGCTCGGTAGCGTCTGTGGAAGCGATAGTTGTTGGGCGGAGGGAGCCATCTTTGTAGCCGAGTCACGACTCGGCGACATTGATGGCCGTGGTTGGGGCGGAGCCATCTTCGGGATCGCGCCGCGGCTTGGATGCCTTGACGACATTGCTGGTCGTGGAGTCGGGGATACTTCACTGAAGTACCGGAGCAGGGCCGGAAGTTAGTCCTCGTCATCCTCGTCGTTGTCGGAAAATATCGGCGACCCCGGCAATCGTTGATGTTGTGGCGATTCAGGCCGGTCGAGCGGCTCGCCCGCAGAGTGGGGTACTTCGGTTGTCAGCCAGCGGGCGACGTAAGCCTGCCGAACCTGGTCGAACGTCGGTTCGCGGGGGCTCATCGGCCGCGCTGGAGCTAGCGGTACGACCGCCGATTGGGGCACCTCGATCTCTAGGCCGCAGACGGCATAGGCTTGCCGCATCTCGTTGAGGATGAGGTCTCGGGGGCTCATAGGGCACACTGCTTCTTGCTGCTGCTCATCGGTCGGCTCCGAGGTTGTGTGCGAGGAGGCGTCCATCTTTAACCAGTCTTCGTCTGGAGGGTTCTGCAGGATGGCTGGGAGCACGGGAGCCTCGGGGCGAGGGGGCGCAGCTGACGGTACGGCGGCTGGGGGCGCCAACATACGGCCAGCCCGGAAGCGGAAGTACTCGCGCCGGATAAGCTTCATTTGCAATCTGTGGAGAGAAGAAACATTAGTAGAAATTCGTCTTAAAGCTGGAAGGGACACTAATTTGGTGATTGGTCGGGTGACCTGACCCTTTTCGGTGCGCATATCGGCAACCCGGACTCTCTGGTCCTTGCCTTGATAGACCCTGTTGATGCGGCCTAACCGCCAAGCAGTGGAGGGTAGATTTTCATCTCGGATGACTACCAAGTCGTGGATTCGAAGATCGGGTTGAGGAGTTTGCCACTTGGTGCGACGCTGCAGTTCTTATAGGTACTCAGACTTCCATCGTTGGCAGAGATGTTGCGCTAGGGCTTGAACTCGTCGCCAGCGGTTGAGCACCGAAAGGGGGTTGTCAAGATTCTCCGGTTCAGCTGGGGCAAGAAGAGGGCCACCCTCAAGAAAGTGACCTGGAGTTATCGCTTCCATGACGGTGGGATTCTCTGAGAGCGCATGAAGGGGGCGTGAGTTAAGACACGCTTCTACTTTACTGAGAAGAGTCGAGAACTCTTCGAACGTGAACTTCATAGATGGAGCCACTTTTCGAATGTGGGTTTTTAGGCTTTTAAAACCGGCCTCTCAGCGTCTTCCCAAGTGAGGAGCTCCAGGAGGGATGAAGTGCCAGGAGACATTTTGGTGCGAATATTTGACCTCGATTAAGTCACGTGTGCGTCTCAGAAATTCTTGGAGTTCACTTCTCAGCTCTTTCGCGGTGCCAACGAAGTTGGTGCCGTTGTCCGAGTAGACCTTAGTTGGACAACCTCGTCGGGCGACGAACCGGGAAAACGCTGCTAAAAACGCTGCCGTCGAAAGGTCACTACTTGCTTCGAGATGTATGGCCTTGGTCGCGAAACAAACGAACACGCAAACATAGCCCTTTGTAATTAAACAGGCGCGACCAGTGTAATTTTTAATGTCGATGGGGCCCGCAAAGTCAACACCCGTGTCGGTGAAGGGTCGGGAAAACGTGGTACGTTCTTCCGGCAGTGCAGCCATGAGTTGCGTTCTCTGCTTCTTTTGGTGTAAGATGCACGGCTTACAACGGTGAATAGTCGTTTTAATAAGATTCTTGACTCGTGGAATCCAGTATTGGGTCCGGATTAACCGGAACACCAATTGATGACCACCGTGCAGTGATATCTGATGGATGAAGAGCACTAGTAATCTCGACAGATTACAGTTGTAAGGCAAAAGGATCGGGTGTCGTTCGTCAAATGACAAGTTAGAGCACGACGACAACCGCCCGCCAAGACGCAGTGTCTTGTCCTCGTGGATGAACGGATTGAGCGAAAGCAGGCTACTTTTTGAGTCAACTGTCGTTTGGTTTCGAGTGCGTTGTATTCATCACCTAAATTGGCCTTTTGACAGAGAATTGTGAGCCGAGTTTTTGTGTATTGAATCTCTGTCGTTGAGAGGCGTAAAGTGGCATGCAACGAGTTATCACGATAACGAGCGTTATGAATGAATCGGTGCACATATGAATAGACGCGCAAGGCTCTGGCTAGCGAGGAAAACCTTTCAAGTGGATCTTCGTCGCTATTGAGGGAGGTATGAAGCGCCTTCACCGGTTTTTCTTCAAGCGCGATAGCAAACTCGGAGGCAGTTCGCAGTTCGGGCCAACGATCTTTGTCGTGGAGGAGCCATGGTGGACCATTCCACCAAAGGGAGCTCAGAGCTAAGTCCTGTGGAGTTGTACCGCGGCTAGCTAAATCGGCAGGATTGTCTTGCGATTCGACATGAAAGCACTGAGTGTTTGCCAAGCGAGAACAATTGTCGAGTCTGTCCAGCAGAAAATGTTACCTGGTCGTACGTGCATGTGTGGCACTAAGGCGTCCATCATGTCGGCTAGAAGAGTGGCTCCGCAGAGCTCTAAGCGAGGCACAGATAGCGTTTTGATGGGAGCTACTCTTGTTTTAGCATACAATAATGAAACATGAACATGCTGAGCTATTTTCACGCGGGCGTAAATAACACTAGCGTATGCCTTCTGAGATGCGTCACAAAAGGCGTGAAAGTCCACCTCGCAGTCCGGGGTGAACCCAATCCACCGCGGTATTCGTATCGCAGCAATATGGTGGTAATTATGCAGGAAGTTAAGCCATGTCTGCTGAGATTGGTGGCAAAGGTTCATCCCACTCAATTTTATCCAACCAAACTTGCTGGATAATCCTTTTTGCGGCGACGATAATGGGGGCTAGCCAGCCAGCTGGGTCAAACAGTTTCGCGATCAGCGACAGTACCTCGCGTTTGGTGTAGCTTGACATGATTTCTATCGCTTGTGTCTTCAAGTAGAAGTCGTCGTTGGAGGCGTTCCAACGAATTCCCAGCATCTTGGCTGTACTGCGGTCTTCAAATCTTAGGAATTCCGTACTAAGTAGATGAGATTCTGGCAAGTCGCGTAGAATGTCTATGTGGTTGGCGCTCCATTTTCGAAGCGAGAAACTTGCCGTGCGCAGAGCTTCTATTAGTTGGTTCCGCATCTCGTTGGCAGTTGCGAGATCATGAGAGCCTGCTAGTACATCGTCAACGTACATACAATGTCGCAAGATCTGGGCCGCAAGCGGAAATTCGTGTTGTATGTCCTCTGCCAGATGGAGAAGAGTGCGGATCGCTAAAAATGAAGCGCAGTTGACGCCGAAGGTTACTGTTCGTAGTCCCTAACTTCGAAATTAGTTGAGTCTCGAAAGAGAATTCGTTGAAAGGGGGTATGTTTTGGGTCGACCAGAATTTGGCGATACATTTTTTGTATATCGCTGCTGAAAACATACCTGCAGAAGCGCCATCTTATCATCAAAAAGGTTAAGTCGGTTTGTAAGACTGGGCCAGCATGCAAGACATCATTCAGACTGAGCCCGCTCGTTGTCGGGCATGATGCGTTGAACACGACTCTAACCTTTGTTGACGTGCTTTCTGGTTTGATGACGGCGTGGTGAGGCAAATAGTAGTGAGTGGGCTGCTGTTGTATCTGCGGAGGTAAAACGGCGACCATGTGTCCCAGGTCGAGATACTCTGTCACTACCTCATCGTATTGCCGTTTAAAGTCTGGAGTCTTAAGTAGCCTTGCCTCTGATCGCGAATACTGCATGAGTGCCGTTTGTCGAGAGGCACCTAGGCAGAGTCCATTTGGAAAGTCGCTTTTGAACGGCAAAGCGACTATGTAACGGCCGTCATCGTGTCTCCGTGTCGTTCTTACGAAATTTTCTTCGCAAAACTTTTCTGAGGGAGATAGAATGTGAGTTTTGGGAATTTCCTCCACCTCCCAAAAACGTTCGAACTGTTGTTCGATTGTGACCTCATTGAAGAAGGCCACCTTGATGTTCGGGCTATCGGATTGGAGACCGGGAACTGGTCCGGTTATGATCCACCCAAACACCGTTTGTTGGGCTATCAGGGAGCCTAACACGCCACGGCGGATGCCGTCAAGCAATATCGCAGGATAGAGGTCGGCTCCTATGAGGACATCTATCTGCTGGCTTGTGACGAAGTTTGCATCTGCTAGCTCGAAGTCTCGAGGGAGACTACGGAGCATCGCGCTGTCTAAAGAATGCGACGGGAGTTTTCCCGTGATTTGGGACAGCACTAAAGCGGTGACGTGGATTTGAAAGAGTGGGTCCTGAGGCGATTTGAGTATGAAATCGCAGGACCTGGAAACTTTTGCCGAAACGGTTTCGTTAAGGCCGGAGACCATTGCGTTTACGGGCTGCATTGGAAGTTTCAACATTTTTTGGATTCGTTCCGATATGAACGATATCTCTGATCCGGGATCGATCAGAGCTCGAGCGATGTATCAGATGTCATTATGGTATATTGTGACCACTGCAGTCCCTAACACCTGTTTTGGTGAGGCTGCGAAGTATACCTGGTGGGAATCCTGCTGAGCTTGAGGATTCCGTTGAGTTTGAGTAGTGGACTGTATGTTTATCGGTTGGTTGTTCTGGGCGGCTTGAGCCGAAGTTGAAGGCCTCGGAGAGGCATCAACTGTTGCGGGTCTCGCTGCGCAGTGTGGTCGATCGACGGTCGCGACGCGATGGGGTTGAGATCGATCGGTGTTGAAGGCGGGCCGGTTTGAACCGGGCGCCGGCTTCACGACAGTTGCTGATGGTGCAACAGATCGTTTATCGTGCCTCCGCTCTTGATAGGTTCTTTGAGTCGAACATGGTACAAGGGTCGAGGGCTGAAGTTGGTTCACGGTGCAAAAGTGTGTGATGCCTTTCGTTACATTTAGCACAATTATAACGACTCGGACAATTTTTCACAGAATGTGAAATGGACAGACAGCTGTTGCACAAGCGGTGTTTCCGGACGACATTCAGCCGTTGGTGAATGTCCAGGCTCAAGAACTGAGAGCACACCCGCACACTGTGTTGGTTGCGACACAGAGGGCAACTGTCTATTGCGACGTTTAGCTGAAATGTATTGACGCGTTTTGCTGCTGGTGCAGGTTGGCTTGCTTGTTTACCTCTCGTGCTGGAAGCGCTCTTTATATCCTGCATAGTCTCGAGCGTTTGAAAACGGTGCGTCAAAAAGGCGTCGAAATCAGTCCATTGGGGAATTTCAGCTTTGTCCTGGATGGACTGTTCCCATAGCGCAAGGGTAGCATCTGGCAAGCGACTGGAGCACAGGAAGACGATTATGGCGTCCCAGTTGGAGGTGTCAATCCCTTGAAGCGTTAAGGCTGCGAGAATGTTGTTAACTTCTCGCTGCAAGTCTTTTATTTCGCGGCCATTCTCGTTAGTAATCGGGCTGAGACCGAAAAGTTTCTTCAGGTGCGTGTTGACTAGAACGCGTTTGTTCTCATACCGATCGGACAGATTTTTCCAGGCCTGACTGAAACCAGCATTGGTTAACGGAGATTTTTGGACGATCTCTTTGGCTTCACCGGTAGTCTTCTTGTTGAGGTGGAATAGTTTTTCCACCGGCGCTATCCTTGTGTTTTGGATATACAAGGCCGTGAACATGTCACGGAAAGAGGGCCACGAGAGGTAATCGCCGCGAAACACTTCGGTGTCACAGGGGGGCAAGCTAATATTGTAACCTGACGGACTTTCGACGAATGAGGCTTCCGCTGAAGCGGATGGAGTTGCTAGATTCTCTATCATTTCTATGATGGTGTCGGTGCATCGTAGGTAGACGGCGTAACAACGGCGACGCTTCTCCTTCAGGGTTTCTAAAGTGCTTGCCTCCTCGCTCGTTGACTCCATCTTGGACAGGATGTTGTCAAACGTGCATTTGATCAACATCCATTGAGACTTGAGTTCGTCTCTTTGAAGGTCGAGCGTACGAATAGTGTGTTCCCGAGAGGGCGTTGCCTGAAAATCGACTTCGAACTCGACGAGAGCGTCGGCGAGGCGAATAAAGGTGTCGAGGGCAACCATTGTTGAAAAATGTTACTAATGAAACCGGAAAAAGGTTTGCAAAAAAATAAAATCCCGGAGCTAAACCTCTGTTGAAAAATGAGAAAATAAGAACAAACTCTTTAGTGTCTAGTTTATTTTTTATTATTTAGCATGGATTGTAACTAATATTTTTACCAACGAAATTCAGCGGTCGCCCACTGTATACCACGCTATATCGATGCTCGTTGTTGATTACACCAGAGATGATAGAGCGCACAGTCGAGCGTAGAAATTCTCACCAAAATGCAATTACTTCACTGATGAGATTTGCGACCTTTAGTTTCTTATGTATGTCGCACTTTAGACACGCCTTCGAAGAGAGTGCTCACTAGATGAGCGTAAGCATGATACACCAACGTTCCAAGGATAAGTGTATGTAACGTCTCTGCTTTCGTTGGCGAGCACCAACTGACTGTGTTTGTTTTAACAGTGGGGCAAACTACGGCTACACGAGAAGCGTGCGAGAATATGATTTTGTCGCAGAACAAAAAGAAATACACCAAAGATTTGTTGATCAGCAGAGTGTTGCAGATCGTAGGCTTATACTTAGTGCGTTTGTTTAAATGATTTTGAGCACTCAAGCAAGGTCTGGTTCTGTTTCTTCAACGAAAGAGCACGATAAAAGAAACACGCAAAACCGACGTTTTTTCCAGCCGAGTTTATGCGTGGCTGCGCAAGTGATTGAGCACACAAGCGCAGTTTTTTCTGTCTATCGAAAGAGCGCGAAATCAAAACACAAACCGACGTTTCTGTGCTGAGAGCGTGGCTACGCAAAGGAAATGGAGCACGCAAGCAGAGTTTTTAAATCGTACCGTAGAAAGAGCGCGGCGTCGACAGCGAAGAAAAACACAAACCTACGTTTGTTTGCTTAGAGCGTGGCTGCGCAACGGAATTGGAGCACGCAAGCAGAGTTTTTATATCGTACCGCGGAGAGAGCGCAGCGTCGACAGCGAAGAAAAACACAAACCTACGTTTGAATATTTTCGGAGAGTGCGGCTACACAAACCGGTTTAGAGCGTACTAATGATTTGTGTATGAGCCACAAATATGGTAATCCACGATGGATTTTCTGCTTGAGGGTACCGTTACACCGAGTTTTCGAAATTCGGGTGTACAGTCCTGCGTATATGTGACGTATATATTATATATACGTATATATGTATATACGGAAAATATTCACTTTTTTATATATTCAAATATAGTAAAAACTCAAATCAATACCTTTACTTTCTTTTGATGACTGGAGCGCGATCCGGCTCGCTTAGGACCAATGTTTTTTTTGAATAGCTGAGTTGAAAGGTTGATGTGATGAGTGTTGTTAATTGTATATTGTTTATTGTTTTCACTGTTTAAGGTTATTTGTACAATGTATTTCTATTTAATGTGAATGTGAAGTTTGGTGTTCTCTGTGTACGTCTTCCTTGTCTTATGATCGCAGCAAAAGTGACAAGCGAAGGACGTCGCTGCTGAGCGTCGGCCGTTCGTTCGACCACTCACGACTCCGTGGTGAGAAGCTCGCAGTCGAGCTTTCGGGTCGCCTCTTCTAAGCCGCGACATGTCAGCAGAATGAGAGTCAGCTGACAACCGCAGTCAGAAGAGGCGACTCGAGGCGAGCGGCGTTTGGCGTAAACAATGTCCAATGTGCTTATAAACGTTTATAAACTTGGTTTACATATATACGAGTCCTAATATAACCCTACACTGATGTATGTAGCTTTTAACTGAATGAAGCGCCAATAAAACAAATGCGGAGACGCGTAAATCATCGTAACAAATCAATAAAAATGACCGCCTTTCAACTCGAACCTCTAAATTCCAATACTAGAAATACTTGGGGCAAAAGAAGTTAAATAAATTTACAAATGCTACTGCAGATGGGCCGCAGCGACAGTGGATTTATTTGCTGCTCTTGTCCAGAAGCAGAACACAGCCTGTTCCACTCCGGAAAGCAAGTCTCAAAGCTATCCATTATTGTATTAATTAACAAAAACAGGATCACCAATCAGCAGCTTGATTAATGATGTCACTCCGAGTCGTAAATCTAAATTTGAACATGTGTAAATGTGGATTTAAATCTACGAATCTACGAATCTACGCAACGGCATGATTGTAGTGTGTTCGCAGCAGCACGCATACTTCGGCAGACTTAGGCAGAGAACACATGCACACACATAAGTAGGTCCTCTCGTTTATATTCTGGTGCTGGATGTCCTGCAGCATGCTGCAGCATATGCGAAGTTGTACGCTGCAAGGATGAGCCGAGTACGCAGCGGAATGCTTCCTGTTGCTTGTAAACATAAATTATGTAAATGCAATGATTCCGCATTCATCCTTGTAAGGCATGCAGAGCCACAAATATGTTGCTTTTCTTTATCTGAGTGTGTGTGCATGCGTGTGCTTCCATGCCTTAAGAGCTAAATACTGTTTGTTTTAACGAGCAGTAGTTCAAATAAACGATACAATTAAAGACATTCGCGGCATCTTAAAGTACGTAAATGGAAGGATTACTCATGCGTCCTTGTAATGAATGCCGAATTGCAAACATATTGGTTTTTGCGAAATACCTGCAATTCTCCATGGTCTCTAGTTTCAGTATAGCAAGGGCTATAATATATTCCATGCAATAACTTATAACATTTTATACAACTATATATATATATTATAATTATATAATTATACAACTGTATAATTATACAACTATTATAGCTATAATACTAAACTTTGCGGGTATGCCAAAATATACCAAAATCATGGGCCGATGTAAAGTATTCACTACTTAGGGGGAAGGGAAGGGAAAGTGAAACTTTACACTTGTCTTAAAGTATATACCGACATAGACATACTTGTGCTCTTTGCTTTTTTGCAACCGGTAGCTATCAAGTGTCCAACGGGCAAGGCTTTTCAGTTTTAATGTCGCAGAGATGTAAGTGTTTCAACGAGTCACAGAAGTTCTCAATGGACTGTGATGCGGTGCCTCAATATTGACGGCGTTGCCAGTATCAACATCATCGACATCGTCGACAGCAGCCTCAGCGCCGAAGATTTCACTTCACAATCAGGCATCATTACGAACTCCTTTAATTACAACCTCTACAGCAAACACCGCAGTTTGCAAACACTTTGCCCAGGCCAACGATCTCAGATGGAACCAGCAGTGCCTATACTCGTTTTTCAAAGGGCTGGAGCGGCAAAGTTGACTTTGCTTAATGGCTTGCAGCTCCGAGAAGAAAAATGCGTTTTTTTCTGTTTTAGGAAAGAAGTGTTTTAAAGGAAGTGTTTATTATCAGATTGTAATACTTCCTTCTCGATGATTCTATGTTTAGGGCATCTGCCCATATCGGCGCAGCATAAAGCACTATCGAGCTTACGACAAACGCCAAGAGTTTTCTTCTAGCAGGTTTTGGACCACCAACGTTTGGGGGAATTCTAAACAGTGATGCTAGAGTTCTTGCAGCAGTCACAGATGCATAGTTTACGTGCTGCTTGAAGTTCAGTCGGTTGTCTAAAGTTACTCCAAGATATTTTAGGGAAAGTGATGACTGGATAGTAAGACCATCTACTACGTTACCTGCCGCTTCTATTTCAATGATATGCTTTGCTACAACGACAATTGCTAAGTCATCTGCATATCCTATAGTTGTCGCACCATTTGGTAGCTGAAGTCTCAATATCTGGTCATACATTATATTCCTAACACTGATCCTTGTGGAACCCCTGCTGATATTTGATAGGATTTCGCTGCATTTTCGGTTTGATATACCAGTTTTCTGTACTCGTATATCTAGAAGATATTTTGGGGCCTGTATTCTTCTAAGTGCGTTCCTAATGTGTAACCAATTGGCGGTGTTGAAAGCGTTTTTAACGTCCAGAGTAATCACCGCACAGTACTGTTTTGACCCTCCTTTCCACCTTTGAACTGATATTGCGGTAGACGCGATTCGGACAGCATTTACTGCATCGATGGTTGATCGGAACTTTCTAAAGCCGTATTGGCGATCGGACAGAGCTGCCTTTTCATCTATAAATGATTGTATGCGGTCACCTAAGATGCGTTCCAAAACTTTACCGATTGTGTCCAGTAGACATATTGATCCGTATGAAGTCGGTTCTTCGGTGGGTTTTTTCCCTTTTGGAATCAGTAGTGCACTTTCCAAGGATCCGGAAAAACGCCCTCTTCAATACACTTCTGGAACGTCTGTGCAAATCGTTCAGGTCTTCTGAGGATCGCACTTTAAGTGTAATATTTGGCACCCCGTCCGGTCCAGGCGCTTTACCATCACCGAACCTTTTATATGCCTCCTTTACCTCTTCTGCAGTCACTGGTATATCTGTGGGTACAGTACACAGGACCCTGTGCTCTATCTGCGTTATTGTGTGTCTGGGGAATAGTGTGGTTACTATATTTTTTAATACCATCGGACACGTAATCTGTGGCGAACTGTGACTTTTAAGTTTCTTCATTACTACTCTGTAGCCCGTACCCCAGGGGTTCGAATCCGTTTCTTCGCAGAGACTCTTAAAGCACTGTGCTTTGCTTTGTGTGATTGTTGTCTTCAACCTTTTCCGGAGAGTTTTGAACGCATTTAGATTCATTAAATTCTGGTTAAACGGCAATTATGTTAATCTTACCATTTTCATTATTAGTGAATACACATGCCTCGCTTGGGCACCTTAAAACCAATATCAGCAAAAACTTCAGTTAGATGCTCATTCCATTAACACCCGTTCTGTTTCAGCCCATACAAATCTTTGTTGAGTTTCAGAGCATGATTTGGGGACTGACCGCTTATAAAATCATCGGGCTGCTTCATCTAGATGATGCCATCGCCCAAATCACTATTTAAATAAGCCGACGCACATTGGCCGGTTTTTCAACTTAGCGGCCAAAAGTAATTTTTTTCAATGTCACCGATTTCAAAATGGGTTAGGTCATATGAAAGTAAACCTGAGAACCTAGGGAGCCAAAAAATAAGAGCTTTATCTTGATTGTTTCATTAGTAACTATGCAATAAAAAACAGCACTTTTTATTTTCAACTACTAAACGCATAATTTAACCTTTTCCCATATTTAGATATCCATATTTAATATTGTTAATATTTCAGATATTAATTTCCGATTTTTTTTATTAAATTCTTGGATATATTCGTTGTCAAATGTTGTTACAACTGAGTAAAACTGTTGGATAGTTATTACGTAACAAGAATTGCAGTAATGCTCTAAATTTGGTTAAATTTCGTCGTATTTTGGAGCAGGACTTTTTTGCTCCAAAAGACTCCAAAACGAATTTTACACCATTGTAAAGCTGAAAGTTTTCTCTAAAAGCCTATACCCATTATGATTGCTCCACCAGGCGCTAGAGCTCATTATATGAGTTTCTTCTTTGTTAGTGTTATACTTTTCTTTCAAATTATATGTATGTATATTTCAAAGTATGGAAAGGTACTGGGATAGTTTGCAGTAATTAGGTTTTTTTAATTATCAGGTAATTAGCTCTTACTGCATATGTACTGTAAATGTGAACAGATTATTGCTTTCATTGGAAGAGAATTATGTGAAAAGTCTTGGCCTTTGTAAGTGATGTGATAAAAGATGTGATAACCGAAGAAGTTCATAAAATTAGGAGGAAAATTGATGAACTTCAGACGCGGCTATTTGAGTATCATGGCCATATTGTTCAAATGGATTTCAAACTTCTGCTCACCATGATTGATGGAAAAGTCGGACAATCCTTAACTGATACTAAGGCATCCTCTAGCTGTATTATATGGCATCAAACCGCGAGTACACTAAGCCAAGCACCAGCAGATGCCAATTATTCTGAAGAGGCATACGAATTCGGATTGTCACCTCTTCACACTAGAATTCGTTTCATGGAACATATACTCAAATTGGGCTATGATTTAGAATTCGAAGCAACAGGAAAGGTTAGACAAAATGCAGTGAATAAGAAACGGAAGCTGAAAAAAAGCCAAATACAGGAACAATATCGTGAAATAATAATTGATTGGCTAATAATTGACCAGCCAAAACAAGGAGAGGGAAATACGAATGATAGAAATACTGCTAAAAGTTTTTTCTCAGATCCTGAGACGAAAGCTTTCATTACAGGAGTGGACGTTGAATTAATTAAGCGATTCAAAATAATAATAATAAAAGGTTTAGCATGCAGCAGAATGATTGATGCCAAAAAACAAGAAAAAAGAAACAAGGATTACAGATTCTTTCGTGAACACAACACAAGAAAAATTTTAAGATATTGTACCAATGAGGATTTGCTTGCAGTTTTGCTGTGCACATCGGTTCCATATATTTGAAATATCCGCCAAAAATGGAAATCTAGCTCAATCGAGTTAGATAGTTGATGCAAAAAATTTACTACTAGATGAGCGGAATTCTATCAATGAATGTTTTGAAAAAATTGTTTAATTTGCATTAGTTCCTTATTTATTACCTTATTTTTATTAATGTATTTTATTAATATGTTCGTTATTGATAATAAAAAGTCTTTAATCTTTAAATAAGAAGAACATATTATATTATTTTTATAATCACCTTTTTGAGGCGTATTTAAGAAAATTTTGGTAGGTACCCTGATTGAAACTCTCATATCTCTGGTTTCCAATAACCGATTTTTATGATTGTAGTCTCTCGCATAAGATTAGAAGAATCCAACAAA
The DNA here is from genome assembly GCA_943737955.2 of Myopa tessellatipennis. Classification (NCBI taxonomy): domain Eukaryota; kingdom Metazoa; phylum Arthropoda; class Insecta; order Diptera; family Conopidae; genus Myopa; species Myopa tessellatipennis. Next base: position 49,608,756 of record OX031316.1, on the reverse strand, counting down.
AAAAAAAACGGAATAAAATATTCCAAGAGAGTGAAAAGATATGGATTTGTGACCGCTAAGTTGAAAAACCGGCCACTGTGCGACGATAAATTTAGTTGGTGTAAATATAGCTTGTATTGGCATGCTAATGTTATTAGCATCCTTATGGTGGCATATCTAACCACTGAAGAGAACGTTTCGATGAAATTGACGCCATGTTCTTGACCACATTTCGCAATTTTATGTTACATTCACGAAGGGGAAGACTTACAAAGGAAAAATATAAAGTAGTAATAGAAAATGTATAGAGTTGCATACTCATAAATAATGGTAATATAATATTTTGTATCAAATGTTAAAATCTTAAAAAATTAAATAATATATATTTTAAATTATTTAAATTCATTTTCAATAACTCATGAAATTAGTATTGGTAGATTATTAGAATAACTCCAACGAAAACAATGATTATTAGAACATGACTTGAATTAGAATTGATTGAATTGTTATCAACGACAATTGATCGATTCTTTCTTTCACACTTTATATGTGTTGTAATCATGTGTTTTATTCAGAACAAAAAGAAGGTTATACAGTTTTCAATGTGTAAGAATGAGTATAAAAAAGAATAGAAGAAATATGTAGGGTTGCATTAAATAATTCATTAATCTCCAACACGCCCTCTCAAACATGCATATTTTTCTTAAAAAAAATATAATATTCATATCGGATTTACAAAGACAAGTACGTTACTTAAGGCCGAAACCTGTAATGCATTTTACATGTTTTGCTTTTGTGAGATTTTTGGTCAATACATATGCTATGTTATCCTCTGTTGGTGTGTAGCACAGTTCGTCTTCATTTGACTTTACGATATGTCGGACATGTAAATATTTGATATCTATATGTTTGCTCTTATAGTGATTAACTGGATTTCTCGCCATACTTTGACCACCCAAGTTATCACCATACATTACTAGCGGTTCTTCTCTGTTGTAGCAGCCAATCTGAGTCAACAACCTTTTCAAATAGACAGCTTCTCTTGCAGCGGTAGACATTGCAACAAATTTGGCTTCCGTGCTGCTCAAAGCAATAGCTGATTGTGTTTTGCTTTCCCATCTGATCGCACTACCTGCCATGATGAACGCATATCCAGAGTAGAACTTTCTATCGACGGAACAACTGGCCCAATCTGCATCGACGTAAGCTTCTGGCGGTTTACCTGTTCTGGCATAGTTTATCTTAATATTATTTGTGGCATAAAGATACCTTAATATGTGCTTAGCAGCCTTCTTATATTCGATATGTGGTTCCTGGTTTTTTTGCGCTAATTTCCCCACAGAGTGAATTATATCTGCTCGTGTGGAGATACCCACATACATCAGAGCTCCTACTAATGACTGATACTGCTTCGGGTCAATTCGCTCACAGGTCTCCTTATTACAAGATATTTGATACCCAGGGTCCAATGGTGTTGATGCAGGCCGACAATTTTCCATAACATATTGTCTTAGAAGATTCTTAACGAATTGTTCAGCTTCTGAAATATTTTCTTTGGTTGCCCTACAGTGCCTGTGCGAACTAAACGGGGTCTTCCACGTCCTCCCGCTTCTGCAACTGTTTGTTGTTTCATTACGTCATTGTCGCTGTCTGTGCTGAAACTTTCGAAACTTAACTCATTGCTTCTCTGCTTTTCTTCATCTATTTCTATTTCTGCATCTTTTACTCCGCTTTCGTCAACATCGCAAATGCAATCTGTACTTGATGGAAAATCAGGAAAACCAGAAACGTCAACTGTGTTAGAAGGCAACTCATTATTAAACTTATTTTCGCAGAACTTGACATCTCTCTTTTCTACAGCTGTTCTTTCATTTGCTTCAAACAGTCTGTATGCTTTTGAAGTCAGAGAATATCCCACGAGAATATATTCTTTGCCTTTGGCAGAAAACTTTTTGGTTTGCGTTTTATCCAAAGCACAGACAGGTGAACCAAAGATCCGAAAATGACTTGCATTTGATTTCTTGCCATTCCAAATTTCGTACGGACGGGCAGGGCTGTAGATATAGTTCGGTTCCGTATATAAACCGCTGTGTTTGCGGCTTCTCTGAGCCATTTCAACAACAGTTCTGTTTGTACGCTCTGCTACGCCATTCTGTTGTGGCGTATATGGTACAGATAGCTGGCGTTGTATTCCACACGCTTCCAAAGAGAAGTGAACTTGTGGTTTAAATTCTCAGTGCCATTGTCGCTTCGCAGTGTTTTTATCTTGCGTCCGGTTTGATTTTCCACAAGTTTCTTGAATATTTTGAATTTTTCTATCACTTCACTTTTTTTTTTAATAAAATATATAAAAATTCTTCTTGACTTGTGATCAACAAAACAAAATAGCGTGAACCTGCGATAGACGATTTGCTCAGAGGCCGGCAAACATTTGTTTGAATTAATTCCAGTAAGCCTTTTGACTTCGTTTCACTTTCTTTAAAAGGTTGTGAACATATTTTACTCTGCAGACATGTTCTGCAAGATTCATCTCTTGCTATAATTTTCGTTCCCACACCTTCTACTGCATGATTCTTCTTCATACTGAGCAGTGTTCTAAAACTGAGATGCCCACATCTATTGTGCCAAAGTACGGTCTCATCAATTAAAAGACATAGCTTTACAGGTCTCTTTTCTAAAAATATGAACAAATTCAAATTATTTTTGACAGTCAGAATACATTTACCTAGTTTGTCTCTTATTATTGCAGATTCTTTCTTGAATTTAACACTTAAACAACAATTTGTAGCCTTTGCAACAGAAATAAAATTTACAGACATTTCAGGAACATAAAGCACATCTTTCAATATTATTTGACCTTCCTGCGCTTCTATTTTTACATCTCCTTTTCCCTTTGCTTCTATATTCATCACATGCTAACATTATTTTCTCTCTGCAATTGACAAACGACGTAAGCTTTTGACGATCGCAACACATATGTGAGGTGGCGCCACTGTCAAGGCACCAAGAAATTTTGTGCAACTCGTTACTTTTGTCAGCTCTTAGAAAACCAAATGAACGATGCGGCTGTTGATCAACTTTGTTTTTCTTAGTTGTAGTAGTTCTAGTAGTAGTTCTACAGTTTTTCGCATAGTGACCTCGTTTTCCGCAATTATAACATTTAAACTTGTTATTTTTATGTTTCGTTTCCACACTGGAGCTAGCAACGAATGCTTGTTGAGTTGTTACCGTTTCTCCTTTTTCTTCTAGTTAGTGCATTTTCATTTAACTTTTCTCAATATAGAATTTCAGCTGCTTCTTTTGGCTTTATCACTTTTCCGCTTACGACTGGCCGAATCTCCGAATGGCGCAAAACACCTTGCATATGTACACATCAAGTGTCATAGTTATTTTCTGCTAGTTTTTCTATTTGGTAAAGTGAATTCATTTCAATTTTTTTTATATATATGTATATGCGACACACGCTAAACAAATAATTTAATACTTCAATGAACGAGTAAAATAGCATGAGGCCTGAGCCCATAACCTTTTGTAATTAGAGTTTTATTCAGAACAAAAGGATTACAAAGTTTTCAATGTGTAAGAATGAGTATAAAAAAGAATAGAAGAAATATGCAGGGTTGCATTAAAATATTCATTAATCTCCAACAATATGGCATACGAGTTAAAAATTTCTCTGCCTCGAATTCGCCTTTGTAACCTCTTCATGATACATACTCGTTGCACTAGGATAAAATATGGATAATGATATCCATACACATAATGATGTGCAAAAAATTTGTACTTCACCGAAAATAAATTGATCGTATGAACGGTTGCAAATTTGTTTTTCAAGGAATCGTTCACGAAATGTCAAAACAAATAATTAAAAATATTATGTTTTTATATGTGCAAAAAATATATAAAACATAACACCGCGTTCCTTACAATGATAATAAAATAATGTATGCTTCCATATTTTAGCCAGTATTGGTTGTTCATTTCTCATATTTATTTTGGTATAAAGTATTCGTTGTGCTCATTTTTTGATGCAAATGCATAAATGTTGTTTTCCTTTTCACAAAAAAAATTACAATTAGTAAATCGCATTTATATTATTTAATTTGCTTTCTACTATTTGCTAATAATCGCCACGCAGATGCCCGAACCGCCGATATAACCGTGGCTAAAACAAAGTACCGACGGTGTTACCAGATCAACGTGCGCTTCTCCGCGAAGGTTAGTGAACAGCAGCATCTCGTTGCCCCCAGTTCCTCTCCGGAGTAGATGTCGAGTTCTTTTCCCATGATTCAGACGAATCTCTCGGGTCACAACATAAGCTTGCCAACGTGTGACACTGGTGTATTCAAGGGTGACTATGAATCATGGCCGTCATTTCGCGATATGTTTTCTGCGCTCTCTATCCTCTATCCGGAACAATCGACTATCTCCTGTCAAAAAGTTGTTTCACCTCAACCAAAAGACCCGAGGTGAAGCAAAGGAAAGAGTCCAGAAGTCCCCCCTCATAGATAGCGGATTCGAGCAGGCATGGAGGAATCTTACCGATCGGTTCGAGAATAAACGTATTCTCGCTAACTCATCACCCGATGGTCGCCACTATCGCTAATTTTTTTATTTACATTCCGTTGATATTGAAGTAGTAAATTGTATTCTTATAGTATTCTTATTTTTATTATTTGTTTCTATGTTGTAGGATAAGCGTTTGATGTGCTTGTTAATTTTTGTGTTGGAGAAAGACTCATATTTTAATCGCTTATTTTTTTGCTTTATACTGAGACATTGAAAATATTATGCGTATATTTTAAACATGGTTATAGTTCATCAATTTGAATATTCCTATACTGTAATACTAGACTATATCGATTAATGGAAATTTTATGATAGGATTTTTCTTTAATTGGTCTTGCAATATATTTTTAATTTCAGTGTTTAAAATAATATTACTTTAGTTAATGAGCGATGGGTTTGTGAATATGTGTTTGAGAAAACAGATATTGAGAGGCATGTTATTGATATTGAAGTGTGGATATGAGAGGCTTGAGTTGGTAAAGCTAGTTTGCCATTCTTTCTTTTATTTATTTATTTATTTGTTTATTCAATAAGTGTACAAAAAAGGCCACAGGGCCTTGCATGAAATTTACAAAAGTACAGGAATGTTATAACTCATAATTACATCTCACAATTTTATTCATAAGGTAATGTAATAATAAGTAGAATAATAAGTAAGAAAAATTAAAAAAATGTTTAAATGCTTAATGAAAAATGATAGTTAGTTTGTTTCCACATCCAAAAAGATCCACCACCCTGACCGTACGTATCATAAAGCTCCATATCAAAGAAAAGCTGATAGCCACTAGGACAGTTGTATTCAATCCTAAGTTGGGTTAAGGAACTGACAGACTTCCTTTTTGAAACGGATTAGAGAAGATGCGCTTTTTATGCGGGCCGGAAGTTTATTCCAGAGTTTAACTCCTCTTATTAGGCCGGAGCTTTCTATGGCCAGCGTGCAAAATCTGGGAAGGATAAGGTTGACCGAGCGGCTGGAGTTCCCACGAATAAGTTTTTCATAAATATAGCAGGGTACCCCATAAGGTTTTAAACATTAGAAGAAGCAGCCTGTAATCAAAGAGGGATTTGAGCTCCATCCCGATAACATCTTTTATCAAGTGACTCACATGGTCCCTACGGCGCAGCGAGAAGACAAACCTAACAACTACCCGTATACAAACATTAAGCTTACCCCAACATACTGAGCTGCATCCACCATATATTTCACAACAGTACAGGAAATGTGGCACTATTAGCGATTTAACGAGTTGCAATCTTGCAGACCGGGGTAAAAAGTGCTGGACGAGGTATAAGCTTCTTAAAGTACAGTAAACCTTTCTGCAGACATTAGCAACCTGGTTGTCCCAGGAGAGGTCGTCCGTGATGATAATGCACAGGCTTTTAATAACTTGATTGTAGGGTAAAATAAGTCCATCATGTTCTACCATGGGCAGTCCTGTAATTTGGGCCCCTCTGGGGACAACCAAAACTTGTGTTTTACCGGCATTCAGGGTGAGATTATTTAACTTAGCCCAACTGGAGATTGAGCTCAGGTCCTCAGCGATAAGTTCAACACCCCGTTTTGCATTAGACCTGTCACAGGATAGCAGTAACTGGACATCATCGCAAAGATATGCACAAGTGAGTGCGTGACTACGGTTGGAAGATCGTTTATGTATAAGGTGAACAGTAAAGGGCCCAAAATAGACCCCTGGGGCACGCCACTACCCACTTCCAGGGACTCCTGTGCGTTACATACGAGTATATTAGATTGCAAGCCGTGCTAGATAAATGAAACTGTTCTTTTAGTTTTTTACGCATAATTACCCAGTCCACACGATTAAAGGCCTTACTAAAATCTAGAGCAATGAGGAAGGAAAGCGCGTGGCTGTCCAAGCTCTGACTAATTTCATCAGTAATGTCGAAAAGTGTAGTAGTAGTGCTAAACTTCTCCCTGAAACCTGACTGATTTCGATAAATTAGGGTCCTATTATCAGCGTTCAGAAAGTTTAAGATGTGATTTTTCATTAGAATTTCACACATTTTTGATAAAAAAGGCAAGATGCTAATTGGTCTATGATCCGACAAGACCATCGGCCTGGCATTTTTTGGGATTGGTACGTAAGAGGTAATTGGTACGAATGAATTGAAAAAGAACGTCACTGCGGCATTGAATTCATGTAGTTTAATGTCAACGTCCACTTGGTTATGAAATCGACCTAAGTCGTAGTCACAACAAGCGAGGTGTAAATTCCGGATGTTAATATTACTGTAATCAAAGTACTTAAAGGATGCTTTCTTCTGTTTTATGCTATTCGCCATTGAACAGAAGATGAATGCATGCTTAAAAATGTTAGGAATCCAGAATTGATCATGAACTACTAATTTAACCCGGTTACCTATTAATAGGTAGTCACGTAGTGACTGCGACCCTCTTGATATGTCAAAATGGGTTGGCATAAGTGGGTTATAAACTAAATCCAAATGAAATTCATTAAAGAAAAGATTGCAGGTACGATTTACTCCGGAATCTAACAGATTGGTGTTGAAGTCGCCCATAATCGTTGAATTCACTTGAAATTCGAGATAGGACATTGGATAGCTCTAGCAGGTCACCCCTAGGACAGTACATGATTCCAAATATGGTGTTAGTTTCACCCTGACTCATTTTAATAAAAAGATATTCAATATCGTCAGGCGTTGGGGAACACTCTAAAACGGTCCATTTAAGATTATTCGCTATATATAGCGCGACTCCACCACCCCTCACGTCAACCCTATCATGCCTAACTATATCGTAGCCAGGTACCGCAACCATCTTATCGCCTATTTCTGGTTTGAGCCAGGTTTCTGACACCCCCACTACATGTAGAAAACAACCTGAAAGTATATGTTTGATTTCCTCAAACTTATCTGGCCTATTAGGAGTAATGATACTCTGCGCATTGAACTGACCGACATTCAATAGTTCTCTTCTATTACACAGAGCCTCTCTCAAGACTGTATTGTCACTAGCAGCTTGCCCCCTAATGCTATCTAACATGATAATTTATACGCACACAACACGCGACGGCCACGGCAGTGTCCCGATTCGAACCTTCAGAGTATGCGGTGGTGGTGAAGAAATTTCTGCCATGTGGAAACTTTAATTGAATTTTTATCTTAAACATATTTCTAACTTTAGAATATAATAATAATTTGGTGTATAATATCATTAATACTGAGGAGACCAGCTCGCATGCTTAATATAAGGGCATGGATCAACCATATACTGTACTAAATAGAGTAGTTTTATTGTATTGTTAGTGTTCAAGTATCACGGCGTTATTCACACACAAACGAGAAAATTATAATTCAAGAAAAGGAAATATTAAGCTATTGTTCTTTACTTCTTGTTCTGAACTGTAAGAAAAGTAAATCAATTTATAAGGCCTTTAAGGTTGTATGAATAAGACCGTAAGCAAAATACATTTAATATTAAAAATTGTATGTAAATGAGTGCATGTGATGATAAACAAAATATTACTGGAACGTTAAGTCCGCCTGCGTTTGAACTTTTTTACGGTTTTCGTATTTACCACCCTTGTTGTTTTTTCTTGAAGAGATGAGGTAAAAGATTGATGATGGATGTGTTGTTAATTGTATATGGTTTATTGTTTTCACTGTTTAATGTAATTTGTACAATGTTTTTTACATAACGAGCGTTATGAATGAAACGGTGCACATATGAATAGACGCGCAAGGCTCTGGATAGCGAGGAAAACCTTTCGAGTGGATCTTCGTCGCTATTGAGGGCGATATGAAGCGCCTTCACCGGCTTTTCTTCCAGCGCGGTAGCAAACTCGGAGGCAGTTCGCAGTTCGGGCCAACGATCTTTGTCGTGGAGGAGCCATGGCGGACCATTCCACCAAAGGGAGCTCAGAGCTAAGTCTTGTGGAGTTGAACCGCGGCTAGGTAAATCGGCAGGATTGTCTTGCGATTCAACATGAAACCACTGAGTGTGTGGTACTCTCTCAATGATTCTAGACACGCGATTTGCCACGAAGGTGGCCCAGACACAGGGAGGCTTTCGAAGCCAAGCAAGAACAATTGTCGAGTCTGTCCAGCAGAAAACGTTACCTGGTCGTACGTGCATGTGTGGTACTAAGGCGTCCATCATGTCGGCTAGAAGAGTGGCTCCGCAGAGCTCTAAGCGAGGCAGAGATAGCGTTTTGATGGGAGCTACTCTTGTTTTAGCATACAATAGTGAAACGTGAACACCCTGCGCAATTTTCACGCGAGCGTATATAACACCAGCGTATGCCTTCTGAGATGCGTCACAAAAGGCGTGAAAGTCCACCTCGCAGTCCGGGTTCCAGTCCAGTTCGTATCGCAGCAATATGGTGATAATTATGCAGGAAGTTAAGCCATGTCTGCTGTGAGATTGGTGGCAAAGGTTCATCCCACTCAATTTTATCCAACTACACTTGCTGGATTATCATTTTTGCAGCGACGATAATGGGGGCTAGCCAGCCAGCTGGGTGAAACAGTTTCGCGATAAGCGACAGTACCTCTCGTTTGGTGTAGCTTGACATGATTTCGATCGCTTGTGTCTTGAAGTAGAAGTCGTCGTTTGAGGCGTTCCAACGAATTCCGAGCATCTTTGCTGTACTTCTGTCTTCGAACTTCAAGAATTCCGTGCTGAGTAGATGAGATTCTGGCAAGTCGCGTAGAATGTCTATGTGGTTGGCGCTCCATTTCCGAAGCGAGAAACCTGCCGTGCGCAGAGCTTCTATTAGTTGGTTCCGCATCTCGTTGTCAGTTGCGAGATAATGAGAGCCTGCTAGTACATCGTCAACGTACATACAATGCCGCAAGATCTGGGCCGCAAGCGGAAATTCGTGTTGTATGTCCTCTGCCAGTTGAAGAAGAGTGCGGATCGCTGAAAATGGAGCGCAGTTGACGCCGAAGGTTACTGTCTGCAGTTCGTAGTCCCTAACTTCGAAATTAGTTGGGTCTCGAAAGAGAATTCGTTGAAAGGGGGTATGTTTTGGGTCGACCAGAATTTGGCGATACATTTTTTGTATATCGCTGCTGAAAACATACCTGCAGAAGCGCCATCTTAACATAAAAAAGGTTAAGTCGGTTTGTAAGACTGGGCCAGCATGCAAGACATCATTCAGACTGAGCCCGCTCGTTGTCGGGCATGATGCGTTGAACACGACTCTTACCTTTGTCGACGTGCTTTCTGGTTTGATGACGGCGTGGTGAGGCAAATAGTAGTGATTAGGTTGCGGTCGTATCTGCGGAGGTAACACGGCGATCATGTGTCCCAGATCGAGATACTCTGTCACTACCTCATCGTATTGCCGTTTAAAGTCTGGAGTCTTAAGTAGCCTTGCCTCTGATCGCGAATACTGCATGAGTGCCGTTTGTCGAGAGGCACCTAGGCAGAGTCCATTTGGAAAGTCGCTTTTGAACGGCAAAGCGACTATGTAACGGCCGTCATCGTGTCTCCGTGTCGTTCTTACGAAATTTTCTTCGCAAAACTTTTCTGAGGGAGATAGAATGTGAGTTTTGGGAATTTCCTCCACCTCCCAAAAACGTTCGAACTGTTGTTCGATTGTGACCTCATTGAAGAAGGCCACCTTGATGTTCGGGCTATCGGATTGGAGACCGGGAACTGGTCCGGTTATGATCCACCCAAACACCGTTTGTTGGGCTATCAGGGAGCCTAACACGCCACGGCGGATGCCGTCAAGCAATATCGCAGGATAGAGGTCGGCTCCTATGAGGACATCTATCTGCTGGCTTGTGACGAAGTTTGCATCTGCTAGCTCGAAGTCTCGAGGGAGACTACGGAGCATCGCGCTGTCTAAAGAATGCGACGGGAGTTTTCCCGTGATTTGGGACAGCACTAAAGCGGTGACGTGGATTTGAAAGAGTGGGTCCTGAGGCGATTTGAGTATGAAATCGCAGGACCTGGAAACTTTTGCCGAAACGGTTTCGTTAAGGCCGGAGACCATTGCGTTTACGGGCTGCATTGGAAGTTTCAACATTTTTTGGATTCGTTCCGATATGAACGATATCTCTGATCCGGGATCGATCAGAGCTCGAGCGATGTCATTATGGTATATTGTGACCACTGCAGTCCCTAACACCTGTTTTGGTGAGGCTGCGAAGTATACCTGGTGGGAATCCTGCTGAGCTTGAGGATTCCGTTGAATCTGAGGAGTGGACTGTATGTTAAACGGATGGTTTTTCTGGGCGGCTTGAGCCGAAGTTGAAGGCCTCGGAGAGGCATCAACTGTTGCGGGTCTCGCTGCGGAGTGTGGTCGATCGACGTTCGCGGGGCGATGGTGTTGAGATCGATCGGTGTTGTAGGCGGGCCGGGTCGAACCGAGCGCCGGCTTCACGACAGTTGCCGTTTGTGCTCCAGATCTTTTATCGTGCCTCCGCTCTTGATAGGTTCTTTGAGTCGAACATGGTACAAGGGTCGAGGGCTGAAGTTGGTTCACGGTGCAAAAGTGTGTGATGCCTTTCGTTACATTTAGCACAATTATAACGACTCGGACAATTTTTCACAGAATGTGAAATGGACAGACAGCTGTTGCACAAGCGGTGTTTCCGGACGACATTCAGCCACTGGTGAATGTCCAGGCTCAAGAACTGAGAGCACACCCGAATACTGTGTTGGTTGTGACACAAAGGGCAACGGTCTATTGCAACGTTTAGCTGAAATCTATTTACGCGTTTTGCGGCTGGTGCAGGTTGGCTTGCTTGTTTACCTCTCGTGCTGTAAGCGCTCTTTATATCCTGCATAGTCTCGAGCGTTTGAAAACGGTGCGTCAAAAAAGCGTCGAAATCAGTCCATTGGGGAATTTCAGTTTTGTCCTGGATGGACTGTTCCCAGAGCGCAAGGGTAGCATCTGGCAAGCAACTGGAGCACAGGAAGACGATTATGGCGTCCCAATTGGAAGTGTCAATTCCTTGAAGCGTTACGGCTGCGAGAATGTTGTTAACCTCGCGCTGCAAGTTTTTTATTTCGCTTCCATTCTCTTTGGTGACCGGTGCGAGACCAAAAAGTTTCTTCAGGTGCGTTTTGACGAGAACACGTTTGTTCTCATACCGATCGGAAAGATTTTTCCAGGCCTGACTGAAACCAGCATTGGTTAACGGAGATTTCTGGACGATCTCCTTGGCTTCACCGGTAGTCTTCTTGTTCAGGTGGAACAATTTTTCCACCGGCGCTATCCTTGTGTTTTGGATATACAGGGCCGTGAACATGTCACGGAAAGAGGGCCACGAGAGGTAATCGCCGCGAAACACTTCGGTGTCACAGGGGGGCAAGCTAATATTGTAACCTGACGGAGGATTTTCGACGAATGAGGCTTCCGCTGAAGCGGATGGAGTTGCCAGATTCTCTATCATTTCGATGATGGTGTCGGTGCATGGTAGGTAGACGGCGTAAAAATGGCGACGTTTCTCCTTCAGAGTTTCTAAAGTGCTTGCCTCCTCGCTCGTTGATTCCATCTTGGCCAGGATGTTGTCAAACGTGCATTTGATCAACATCCATTGAGACTTGAGTTCGTCTCTTTGAAGGTCGAGCGTACGAATTGTGTGTTCCCGAGAAGGCGTTGCCTGAAAATCGACTTCGAACTCGACGAGAGCGTCGGCGAGACGAATAAAAGTATCGAGGGCAACCATTGTTGAAAAATGTTACTAACGAAAACGTAACATGGTTGTAAAAAAAATAAAATCCAGGAGCTAAACCTCTGTTGAAAAATGAGAAAATAAGAACAAACTCTTTAGTGTCTAGTTTATTTTTTATTATTTAACATGGATTGTAACTAATATTTTTTACCAATGAAATTTAGCGGTCGCCCACTGTATACCACGCTATATCGATGCTCGTTGCTGATTACCCCAGAGATGATAGAGCACACAGTTGAGCGTAGAAATTCTCACCAAAATGCAACTACTTCACTGATGAGATTTGCGACCTTTAGTTTCCAATGTATGTCGCACTTTAGACACGCCTTCGAAGAGTGTGCTCACTAGATGAGCGTAAGCCTGATACACCAACGTTCCAAGGATAAGTGTATGTAACTTCTCTGCTTTCGTTAGCGAGCACCAAATGACTGCATTTGTTTTAACAGTGGGGCAAACTAAGGCTACACGAGAAGCGTGCGAGAATCTGATTTTGTCGAAGAACTAACGAAAAGTACACCAAAGATTGGTTGATCAGCACAGTGTTGCAGATCGTAGGCTTATACTTAGTGCGTTTGTTTAAATGGTTCTGAGCACTCAAGCAAGGCCTTTGTTTTTTCTTCAATAACGAAAGAGCACGAAAAAGAAACACGCAAAACCGACGTTTTATCCAGCCGAGTTTATGAGTGGCTGCGGAAGTGACTGAGCACACAAACACAGTTTTTTCTGTCTATCGAGGGAGCGCGACACCAAGTGAGAGAAAAAAAACCGCAAACCCACGTTTGCTTGCTTTGAGCGTGGCTGCGCAGCGGAGTTGGAGCACGCAAGCAAAGTTTTTTAAGCTCACACTGTTTAAAGAGCGCGGCGTCGAGAATGAATAAACCCCAAACCTACGTTTGTTTGCTTGGAGTGGCTGCTCACGTTAATTGGCGCACACAAGTAAGCCTTTGGTTTCTAAAGGGTCCGCCATCTAACGTTTTTTTTTCAACTAGTGCTTATTTCGTGAATGGTAACACTTAGCTCATGTCTGATTTGACAGATAATTAGTTTTATCCTTCCGCTGAACGAATATGGTTGTGTATACGCTTGAACAACGCTGTGAAATATTGCGACATTACTTTGAAAATCATGGTAATGTTGCAGAATGTGTGCGAAAAAAATTTCGAAAAAAGCTTTTCAGATGAAGCTCATTTTGATCTTGGCGGGTATGTAAACAAACAAAATTGTCGCATTTGGGGCACAGAAAACCCGCACGCATACATTGAAAAGCCGGTGCACCCAAAATGAGTCACTGTGCGGATTTTGGTCCAGAGGCATAATTGGGCCATTTTTCTTCGATCGTTACGATCGAACGAATAGCGATCGTTATCGGGCCATGTTGAACGAATTTTTGTTCACAAAAATTGAAGAGGAGGATATTGGCAACATTTGGTTTCAACAGGACGGCGCTACGTGCCACACAGCCGAAGCTACACTCGATGTTTTGCGCCCTGTTTTTGAAGATCGCATTATCAGCCGCAGAGCTGATGTCGTTTGGCCACCTCGGAGCTGCGATTTGACACCGTTGGACTATTATTTGTGGGGTGCCGTCAAAGATAAGTGTTACGCCGACAAGCCAGAGACAATTGACGCTTTAAAGGACACTATTCGTGAAGCCATTGGTGAAATACAGCTGCACACATTCGATAATGTGCTTAAAAATTGGACCGATCGTGTAGGCTACTGCATGGCCAGCCGAGGCAGCCATTTGAATGAAATTATTTTTCATTATTAACCGGAAAGATTGTACTTTCAAATAAAAAAAGAAATTTGAGAAAATGTTCAGTAGTTTTTTTTATAGCATTTTTAAAAAAAAAAAGTTATTTGGCGGACCCGTACAATAGCGAAAGAGCACGAAAAAAACACAAACCGACGTTTCTGTGCCGCGAGCGTGGCTACGCAACGGAATTGGAGCACGCAAGCAGAGTTTCTAAATTGTACCGTAGAAAGAGCGCGGCGTCGACAGCGAAGAAAAACACAAACCTACGTTTGTTTGCTTAGAGCGTGGCTGCGCAACGGAGCTGGAGCACGCAAGCAGAGTTTCTAAATCGTACCGAGAGAGCGCGGCGTCGACAGCAACGAAAAACACAAACCTACGTTCGAATATTTTCTGAGAGTGCGGCTGCACAAACCGGTTTGGAACGCACTAATGATTTGTGTATTTGCGGTACCGTTACTCCGAATTTTCGTAATTCGGGTGTACGGTACGTGTGTATTATGTATTTGATATATATAGTAGATATATTGTGGCACACAGAAAATATTTACTTCAATATATAATCAAATATAGTAAACCCAAATCAATACCTTTTTTATTACTTTTGATGATGACTGGAGCGCGATCCGGTTCGCTTAGGACCATTGTTTTTCGTGAAGAGATGAGGTAAAGTTGTTTGATGATGTATGTGTTGTTAATTGTATATTGTTTATTGTTTTCACTGTTTAATGTAATTTGTACAATGTGTTTTGAATGAATGTGAATATGAAGGTTTGGTGTTGTCTGTGGACGTCTTTCTTGTTTTACGATCGCAGCTAGAGTGAAAAATGAAGGACGTCGCTCCTGAGCGTCGGCCGTTCGTTCGTCCACTCACGACTCCGTGGTGAGAAGCTCGCAGTCGAGCTTTCGGGTCGCCTCTTCTAAGCCGCGACATGTCAGCAGTGAGAGTCCGCTGACAAGCGCAGTCAGAAGAGGCGCGAGCGGCGTTTGGCGTAAACAAAGGCAAAAGAAAAAACCAGAAAGGTTGCTATAATCGGCCTGGCCGCGGACCGATTTTTCAATCGAAACCGACCCATCACGCAACCAACCCTTTCGCAACAATAAAGGATATTTCTGCAAAATTTCATTCCGATATATTCACAGATGCTCCTGTGATCGTGATTTTCACAGACATACAGACAGACGGACGGACATAGCTAAATACACTTAAGAGATAACGCTAATCAAGAATATATATACTTTTCTATATCTATCTTCTATATTTCTATTCGTTACATACTTCGTGACAAAGTTAATGTGTACCCTTAAAAAAAAGGGAACTCGAAGAATTACCGGAAAACTCAACAGATTTTTTTGTTCCAAATCTTCTGGATCACTACATGAACCGACCAGAAGTTCTCGAAAACATGAGTTTGGCTGATTTCGCATCGAACTACTATTCTTCGAAGGTTGCATAACGGAGTAGGACGCAAACATCACTGCTAGAGGATGGTGACAACGAGTGCCATGAGTATATTGATACAGAGAATGATGGGAAAGCATTGCGCTTAAAATACAACTCTAGATATAGTTTTCAAAGAAATAAGAAATTTCATCATCCGATTTAGTAAATTCAGCGCAAGCACACCGAAGTAGGATTATTTCGGGAAATGGTGATGCTCTACTATCCGTGGCGCAATGAAGAAGAAAACTTGCTAAGAAATAATAATGAGCACACATGTCGTATCTTGAAAAATGTTATTGAAGAAAACAGAACAAAATACGAAAAATTAGAATAATGTGAACTTGAATAAATTCTGAATTAAGTACAGGAGGACAACGTCAACACAGACGAAGTACATGATGACCCAATAGGAATAACACAGTTGCTGGATGAAGAGTTTAAAGGTTTGGCAATCCCTGAGGAAAATTGTAATTTGTTTGATTTAATTTCTGTTCGGAATATTAACGAACATGAATTTGAAGCGCCTAGGCTTATTAACCTTCCTGCACTCATCAACCGCAATGTTGGAGTTGGAAAAAGCCGACTAATAACCGCAGTATATCAGCCGGTTACTTTCAACTAAACGCCATTCCGGGAAGCAATCCAGAGAACCCCAAGGTGATACTGTACGCTCCAAAAGGTAAAACGGCATATGGGATTGGTGGAGTAACTCTGCATTCGCTATTTTTTTTGCCGCTAAATCAATCTTCCGGTGAAATCAGGCCATTGATTAATGACACCATAAATACGCTCTTGGGACGACTGATCGAACTTCAGATTATAATTATAGACGAAGTGTGTATGGTTGGAGCAAAAATGTTTGCATACTTTGTTGCGGGTGATGACTTCGTAGAAATAAAAATATGACAGCATAAACGTTAAAAAGTTTAAGTAAGTAAGAGTCACTAAATACATAAAAATAAGGGCATAAAAAGTTTTGTTGGGTAATTCAGAAAAACAAGGACGGTAAAACTAATCACGATTGTTCAGATTAATGCAGATAACGTGGAATACGACACGCCGGGATTCGGGTGAAAACGTCCCACAATTGAGTTTCGTCTAGCATCAGGGGAATTTCACTCATCCTATCGTACGTGCCCAAATACTTACCACAGCGTTGGGATAATATCGTTGAACAGCTAAGAAAACTGAGTCGAACACTGCCAAACAGCTAAGTGAAAATATTAGTAGTATAGATGGTTTGAGTTTGCGGACACGCGCAAAACAAAATTAAAGTTGCCAAAAGGTGGCGCTAAAGAAAAGTAAAGAAATAAATAATTGAATAAGCATAATTCGTCAATAATTCCCTGCAGATACAAAATTTTCAATTTCTTTATAAATATTAATGTAACAGAAAAAGTCGAATATGTTTAAGGCTTATTGTGTATATGCATGTATCAAGGGTAGTGATTCTTTTATTAATTTGTAAGACTTTAGCCGATATCTCGAGTAATGACGACGTGTGTCCGTCTTTGTCCTAGTTGAGGAAAACAACTCTAGAGAGCTCTCTCGATTGGCACCTGAAACTGGCCCTTCTTTTTTTGCTTGCATCCAAGTTGAAGAAATAAATATCTTTTTCTTTAGATCTTTTTTCAACATATTTTATTAACATTAATTTCTGTGCACCTGTGCCATACTTCAAACTATTACACTGCTTTTGAATGTCGTTGAATGTTGAAGCCGTTTATTTTGAAATTGGTATAATACTATGTTTGCACTAATTCAAAATTAGGACGGAATTTAGGAATTAAAAGGACGTCAAAAGAAATTGAGGTGGTGAATAAATTTATCTCAATTTCAACGAAATTGGAAGCGAAATTAGTACAAATAGAAAATCAACCCTGATTTTGTAACAGAATGTGTTATAAATTGGTATTGAACTGGCAGCACTGAGTATATTTTTACATTTGACTAGTACAATTGTGGCATTGAAGAATTTTTCGAAAAATGAGAAGCTATAAAAAGCGAAATTTGTGGGGTGAAATGGCTGGCGACTTGCTAATAGAAAACGCTACGAGGGGCAAGGCCCAACAGCCATATTTACATTATAGCTCAAAAATATATATGTTAATTATTTGTAAAACTTGGACAATTTTCATTGTTTTCTAATGTTAACAAAACTTTCGCGCAGTAAACAAACGACACGTCAAATGAAATTGGGCATGCCTAAACCGAACACTGCCAATTTCAAATGAAATTGTATCAATTTCGAGGGCAATTTCGGCCTAGTGCGAACACGTTATAAGTCACTTATTAAAAAAAATCGAGTTAATGGCAACACTAAATACAATTGAACGATATCTTTTCATTTTTAAAAAAATTTAAAAATTAAATACAAAGTGACTTATGCCACTTTCAAAATAAACGGCTAGGTTCAGTTAACATTCATAAATAGTGTAAAAGTTTGAAGTATGACACATGATGCACAGAAATTAATGTTCCAAAACACAAAAAAATGATGGATCGGCATCGGAACGTGCTGAGTGGGAAAGGGAAGAAATTATAAAATGAAGACATTATGAAGGAAAGGTAAATGTAAGGATTTTATAGTATAGTTATTGTGGCATCCCGGGTACAGCATGGCGGGTTAGATCCGCACCCGAACAGAAAATAAAAAGGGTTCCAACTGAGCTACCCTGTCGAAAACAACCATGCTGAACGTTAACAGAGGGATGCATGACAATATGGCGCCCAAAGGAAAGCACGGCTGAGCGGCTTTTTCCCGGCTGGGCCTCCAAACCAAGACGGCTTGAGCTGGCAATGCAGCCAAGCTTAATGACGCGTGCAAAGGAGACAAACAACCGCAGACCGAAGTGTTATTTTAGTTATAGTTTTTTTGTTGATTTAGAACGGCGCCATAACAATATGGAAAGTGATAGGCAGGCTTTGTGGTTTCTCCTGCGCAGGGTTTCTCGAGCAGGCTGGCTTAGGCTAGCAAAGAGCCAAGGCTAACAGCACCAGCGAAGGAAACACTGCGGATGAGCAACCGCAGGTCGAAAGCAAAAGTTTTAGTGTGTCGGTGTTAAAATGGTGTTAGCTTGAGATTATCTAAAATTGGGCCGCGACAAGATGGCGCCCAAATGAAAGTCAGGCTTTGCGTTTTCTCCTCTGCGGTGTTTCCTCGGCAGGCTGACTCAGACTGCTGAAGTGAGCCAAGTCTGATTGCACCAGCGAGGGAAATGTAGCGGACAAGCAACCGCCAGCCTGAAACAAAGCTGTTTTTTAAGTGATAAAAAATATTAGAAATAAACGGTTACCGTAAAAACAGCGTGAAGTAGCGCCGTAAAAGTTTGACGCCTAAAACAATAGGGGGTTCGCGATTTTCCTTCAAGGTGTGCCTCTTGGTGGCTTGCTAGGGATGCAATGCAGACCCATTCAAATGCATTTAGCAGGGGACAACTGTCCGATGAAAATCGCGAATAACAAGAAAATTAGACAGTGTTCAGAGTTTTGTATTATTTAAACAAAGGATGGTCAGCTTGATGATTTTGGTCCCAAAAGAGTTTGCAGAGTTTCCAAAAGCGATGGCTGAGATGAGCCATAAGATTAGTTAAACTCAATAGCATTGACAAAAAGGGAACGGTGGCGATGGAAATCGTCAGCGAACTCTTGTTGAGAAGACCTGAATGGAATTAAATATTAGTATAAGTAAAGTAGGAAGCAGGATTACAATCCGGCTTTTGTAATTTTTTTTGGGGTAAACAATAAAAATATTAGAATAATGTAGTTAAGTAATTGGTATATCCTTCCTTCAGTATATGCGTCCGTGACTATCCACCACTTATGTATATTGAGTCCAAAAAAATATTGAATTTCGTTTTGAAAGGATAAGAAAATTACTCAGATACTTTTCTTAAGAAAAAAAAAGAAAGAATTCCAACTGAGCTACCGGGTCGAATACAACCATGCTGGACGTTTACAGAGGCATGCATAATAACTTAGACTATTCTCTCAAGCAAATATTTAAAAGTTCCCAACCGTTCGGAGGAAAATCAAATATTGTTTTTGGGGACCTGAAACAATTACCAACAGTGTGAGGACGCATTTTCGTGGCAAATATTTAAAAGTTCCCAACCGTTCGGAGGAAAATCAAATATTGTTTTTGGGGACCTGAAACAATTACCAACAGTGTGAGGACGCATTTTCGTGGCAAATACGTTCACATTATTAAATTCAGTATTGGAATGAATTCAACTGCATTTAGTTATATTCTATTTGTTTTTGTGTCTCAAATGTATTTACAAGAATTTACTTTCATAGAATTAAAGTAACCTGTATTGCCTAACTATAATTTTGAACATTATTTTTTAAGCTTATTTATTAAGTGGTGGTGCCTGTAAAAGTAAGAGAAATAGCAATAAGGCAAAATGTGTACACGTATACATAACTACCGTTATTAGACGGTCAGATTTGTATAAGTATAGGATCAAGTATAGAGCTCACTAAGGACCGATGAGTTAGAGGAAGACGGAACAAAAACACGCGAACGCCCGAAACGGCAGAAGCTTCATTAAGCATGAATTAAAGAACGATACAACACACTAGTAATCAGTCGTTCGTTGGCAGTGACCGGAGTAAGACCTGGTTAGAAAAGGTGGCTCTCTCGTCTCTAACCGCGGTAAGTGGTGGTTCATCGGATCGCCTCTGCCATGGTTGGGGTTGGGAGAAGATTCTCTCTATCCACTCCACAGCCGCTCTCGCTACCGAGATGGCAACATGGTGGTCCGTCGGATCGCTCAGGTTGTTCTCGCGGGGCATGTCTGTGTCTTCTCTCTATCCGCTCTACAGCCGCTTTCGCTGTCGAGGTGGCAACATGGTGGTCCGTCGGATCACTCATATTGGGATCGACACGGCGAATCTGCGAGTGCCAGATGCTGGTCCGTCGGATCATCGAAGAAGCTATTCATTTGTTCCTAACTAACGATAAATCAGCACATTTTACTTGCAGCACAATGCAAGTGAAAAACGCTGAAGACGGAAAAATATGGGTGGTGTATGTATTTACATCACGCATATAATGTAATAAATATATTCACATTTTAATTCTTTAAAGCTTAGGCAAATCTTTACTGAAGCATATACATCCATGGCAACAGATGTGATTAAAGCTGCTGCATTATCTGCCTCAAGTAAGCGACTTATTCTGAAAGCAATGATAAAGTTAAAGTCATTCGAAACTCAAGGCCTTTGTTTTGAATTTTTATTAAGGTGCTCAGCGAAATATATGATTACAGTTAATGTGGACACTGGAGATGGGCTAGTAAACGATGCAACAGCCCAGCTTATGTCCATCGATATTGCCGGACAAGAAAGAGTACCCATCAGCCTATGTATTTTATTTCCCGAAAATGATGTTGAATCTAATGCAGCGATGTCCAAAAGCACACTATCACATTTTGAGTGTGTATTGAAAAGTTTTTCACTTAGCACTGAGAAAAAAAATATGCGCTGAAACACAAAGCATGAATATTTTTGGGTTTTTGTTTGTTTGCACGCTATATATGTATTTATATTGTTGCAGTACATTGCAATTGAAGCATAAGATCGGAAATTAAATTTTAATAAGTAATGTATATGTAATATTTTATACTATAAAGGGAAAATTCACATAAACTTTGTCATAAAGGGAAACAACGATAATTTTTTGGGTGTAGCAATATCAAAACGCGGCATACAGCCTTATATCGTCGATAGCTCGGAATCTACTGACAAGATTTCGTTAACGTTCTGAATGTATACATATTATGTCAGTAAAAAATTGAGTAGCCGAATGGCAGGTCTTGGGCACCGCTGATCTAATGCGAGGAAAAAGTATCCCCATCCTACAGAACTGAATCGATTGAACCTGAGGAAAAAATATTCCAATACAAAAAAATTAACAGGTAGGTTGTTCCAATTCAAAGGAAACAATTCCCTGTGGTTCCTGCCGAACAAATCACAATTCCCAAGAGCCTAGGTGCCACCTATTGAAAAGTAGCAGTTCATCTAGGACCCAGAATGATGCGAGCTTTGTATGCAGTAGAGCAACAGCTGCCTCAGGCCTATTTCTAATTGATAACTTCGTGCCCCCAAAAGCATTCAGAGAAGGTGATGCTGTTTACAGTGAAATGAAAAGGTTACGGTCTGAAAAGCTCCTCGAAACCCAATACTTTTGGATTTTTTATCAAAATATCCAAAGTCTTCACTGTCATTTTTTAGACATTATAAATGATTGTTTACTTCTAACGCCGGATCTTCTGTGCCTTGTTGAGAAGTGGACACTCCCTGTGGAAAACTATTCTATCCCAAATTTTTCTATTATTCATAGAATAGACAGCGACGAAGGATCTCACAGCAAACAGAAAGGAATTATTATCTATGGAAAAAATGCCATCGCGCCTCAGGTGGTACATTTATTTGCAAGAGATTACAGCTGCCGAGAGAAAACTCTGCAACTAATTGTTTTTAAAAACTGTACTTTATTCTTCATTGTTCTTTACAGAAACTCGTTCTTTCCAGAATGTCTCTTTAGAATGATGCTTAGGAATGCAATGGAGGACTTACGCGATTTTAATGGATGACTGCCTATCGAAAAAATTATTATAATTGGCAATTCGAACATATGCCGCAAAGGAAGCAAACCCAGTATGCAGGACGCACTATTAGAAAAAGGTATATATTCAATTTTGAGACGTTCCGAGAACAACACCAAAGGAGGAACGCAAATTGACTGAGCTGTTTTAAACTTTTCTATGCCAAGAATAAGTGGCATCACTTATAAAAATGTGCACAGCTATTACAACATCAAGGTCTCTCAAGGCAAAGACGCACCACACTCACAACAGTCAGCACGACGAGTTATGTATGTCTGGCTGTCTGTCCGTTTTACAACGCCCACATGTCACACCTACTTCTCCCACTTCCTCCCATGCCCACTTCCCTTGTTTGAAATACGAACCATTTGGATACTGTTCATACAAAAATATTAAAATCGTGATTAAAAAAAGTGGGAGGCTGAAATATACTTTACGACCTATTCTTATATCTACCAAATATACATAGAAAATTTCATAAAAATCGGCTGAGCCGTTTGTGAGGAGTTCGAACACAAATACCGTGACACGAGATTTTTATATATATAGATATCGCAATTATTCAAATGTATTTTATATTCAAATATATTTTTATTTATGTTAGAATTCAAATTTTGAGCGTAATTAATATTATTTTCAATTTATCTACAATTTCAAGATTTATTTCTTCTTTTCAATTGATCATCAGTATTTGTTATTATTTTAATTTATTGTATGTTATTTGTTACTACATATTTTAAAGCGCATTCAAAATAGAAATGTATTTGGAACATTATTTTAAATAAAGCCACTGAAGTGGTCAGGTTTAATGAATGAGCCACTGAAGTGGACTTTTAACTTAAAAATAATGAGAGCAACTGGAGCAGTCGGTTTGATGTATTTTAGTCTTAGACTACTGGAAGACTATCCAAAAAAGTGTGCTTTCGTCGGAAGTAGGAGTTGATGTGATTAGGCAAAAAACCTAGTTAGAAACTTTTCCTTTGCTGGCTTGGCTGATTTGTTCTTTCCAAATGCGGACCTTAAGTTTATATTTCCTATCAACCAACCGTGAATCATATTGTGCGTGCAATGTGAGAAAAGCTTCAGGTCTTTATGCCGTAAGTGTGTCATTTTATTCATCGATTTTATTTTTAGAATGCGTTGTGTGTGTGTGTATATTTATTTAGGTTCGGTTGTCAGTTTATCTTCTTATTTTCGGTGTACATGCTTATGTCGTGTATGCATATATTTATTCAAGTTTTTGTTGCTTGCTTGTACTTTCATTTTGGGTGCGTATATGCGTACATATGTTCTAGTTTTGCCGTCGGTTTTTTCTTATTTTCGGTTTTTTTTAAAATATTTTTTTATGTTATTCAATATACTTTTTATCTCGATATCTCGGGCGAATACGGTGGATGCGACAGCTATTCGAGCCGTAAGTCATTGATGTTAGCCGTGGTTGCGATGCTCTTGTGCGCCGGCGCATTGTCTTGCAAAAACAATTTTTTTTTCGCTTCATGTGAGGCCGTTTTGCAGCGATCTCTGTGGTATCTGCTAGCTCGCGCACCTTCACTTTCCGGTTAGCCAACACCATTGCATGTATTTTTTTGACATTGTCCTCTGTAACCGCATCGGAGGGCTTGCCGCTGCGGACTTGATCGGTAGTGGAGTTACGGCCACCACGAAACTCTCGAAACCACTCTCGAAACTCTCGGTATAATCTGACGGAGCATTAGCCCCATAATATTTATCCAACTTTTCTTTTGTTTCCTTCGCCGTTTTGGCCCTCAAAAAAAACAAATCACGATGCCAAACACGTCAACAACAATCAGTTGTCAAAACAAAACTAAATACAGTATCGCACTGAAATTTAGAATGTCTGCCTAAATATGAACGCACTTCAAGGCACCATAACCTTTTTTGCAGTAGCGCACCAAGCGCATTTGGCGGTCAAGCAAGTTACTTTCACCCCATCTAGTATAATACAAACTGATTGTTTTGATATGTTTTAGTTGTGTGTAAGTACGTATCGTGTATGTTCGTATCGTTAACTTGTTTCGTTTTATTATATGTGAATCCCTGATGAATCCCTGACAGTTATGGTCAGTTAATATAATACTTACAAGACGAAAACACAACATACACTTTAAGCCTGTTTTAAAATGTACTTGAAATTCAGTTATAAAACTAGATATAAAATAGGAAAATTCTGCAATAAGTATAATTGCCTTATATAAATTTGCACTCGCTGAAAAAACTTTCTGAAATCTTTAGGGTCCCCGCACGGATAGTTTGTTTACCTTCTTAATCAGCATAGAGTTATATGGAAGCGCGCACACTACACCGACCCGATATGAGCAGACAAAAAAGTTGAATGGGCATCAGCTTTGCGTTCAAACTTTTCTTCGATCAAACTGTCGGCCGAAGCTTAATGTGCATGGCAGTCAATTAGACTGCGCAGACATGCATTTTTTTTTTGTTGCCGACTTGTTGCTGACAGCGAGTTTACGCGGAATTGTCATGCGTTTTTGTTTATTCTTCTTTTGTTATTTCTTTCTTTTGCGTATTTCTAGAGAATTCGAAGATATCAAATATTTGCTTCGTGCTTTTTAAACGGGTTATTTTTTCGGTAGAATCTTCCACTATCGGGTAGTGTGCGCACTAAATACCAACCTGACAATTTAGTACGCATAGTGTGCGCGCAAACAGCCTAATCTGATTAAACTATCGACCGGCAAAAAGTCTTTAGTGTGCGGGACCCTTAGAAACAAATAATCGAGAGTTGTAATCCATAATATACTTAGTGGTGAATTTAATCAAAAATCAAATAAACAATCATTAGGGCAGGTAGCCTTAAAAAAAGATTAAACTGCAAATTCTCTTTTACGTGGACATTTTTGTTTTGTATGCCCGATCTGTCGACACAATCCACACTTTCGTCTTTTATTTCCTGAAGCTCTTTCACCTATTAAAACAGTTATTTAGGATAAACTTTTTTTCAATAGCATTACTTACTGTCTCCAGCCGAACAAACAGAACGTGAAGAGTTACTTCCAGTCGTTCCAAGTCCATGACCGTGTCGAACACTGCTTGAATTTAACTCTGAAAGAATATTAAATTAAGTATACATAATAGTCAATTCGAGTAAAGTGTATTAAATTCATAAGTGTATTTTTATTTAACAAAACTACCGAAGCTAAAAAAAGGATAATAAATAATTTTGGAAAAGAAAAAACCTTTCATAACGTTCATAATTATAAATATTCATTATATACACTAATGAACTCGTTAATAGAATATCTAGCATAGTTCGGTTTACCTTCACCTTCATCTGCCCATTTGAAAAATCCACAGGATTTATTACGATTAGCACAAGCGAAGAACTGGCGCCCTTTATTCGGGCATTCCTTGCGCACTGTGAAACTTAATTAAATGACTCAAGTAATTAATAGTAACACAAGAAATATGTGTTAAGAGTAATACCTTTTTGCGTAAATTCTACATAAACATTTAATGGAATTAGCTACAAAAGTTTCTGTTTTTCGTGCACTGGCTTCGGCACCTGCTGACAAGGAGTACTCATCTGCCCATTGAAAAAATTCGCAAGGGTTTAATTTACTGCAGGCAAAGAAAGCTCGATCTTTGTTGGGAGAACCTTTTTTTACTTTTAATCTAAAAATTAAATATGAATTTTGAAAGAAAATTGACCAACCTTCTGTATTCCTGTATACGATTATATGTGTATGTATGTATATAAAGGTTAGGCGATTGAACTGCTACCTATTCAAACGACCACCTTTTTTTGGGTGAAATTATTTTTTATTGATTCAAAATACAAAAATGTGTGGAAATAATAAAAATTTTGAAATCGATTCACTTTAGCTCGATGTGGCCACCTTTAGGCTTGACTATGGCCTTCAAACAGATAAAAAATGAGTTGCATGTTGCACGAATATATCTTGTGGTATTTTGGCTCATTCCCGTACAATGGCTTTCTTCATCGCATCTATACTGCCATAGTTTTTAGACCTGACCTTGCTCTCCAAAATGGCCCAGATGGAATAGTCCATCGGATTTGCATCATTCTAAAGCCATTGTGTGGACGAAATAGAGTGTGGAACATGGTTTCTTAACCATTCTTGGTTTACATGAGCTTTATGAGACAGTGCCGAGTCTTGTTGGAATTTCCTTGGTGTACGACCGAAATGTTTGCATGCCCACGGCTTTAAAGCAACATTCAAAATATTTTCCCGATAATAAGTCGCATTGACTTTGACACCAGGATCGATGAAAAGGATTGGACAGCGTCCATCGGTCACAGCTTCCCATACCATTAATTGAGATGGAAAATTACTTTGGCTTTCCGTTCGTAGGCTCAAATATTCGTAAGTGTGCTCAGTTAAGTAAACACGATAATTTTGAGAGTTTATGAACTACTCAATAGGGAAATTTTTTTGATCAAAGAACACAATGTTTGGAAATTCGCCACGTCTGTGCAAGCGTAACGACTCCTTTGCTCCTTCGAGTCTAACTTTTTTTCGCTTTAGTGTAAGATTTTTGACTTTTGGAACTTTTAAGGCTTTACCTTGAGCTCATTTTGGAATATGCGTCGGGTGCTTCGCTGGCATAGTTTCAGTTCATTGGCCATTTGATTACCACTACGGCATCGATTTCGTTCAAGTAGAGCCGTAGAGTGTTTTCAACTATTTCAGGTGATGTTACTGTTTTTCGCCCACCACAATAGCGTTTGGCAATGCGATTTATGATGGTGCGATACACAAACATTTTATTCACTTTGAGATGCCTGAGCTCACGAAGAATAGCTGGTTTTGATTTTCCATGAAATATAAGGCAATCACACTATTACGTTACCTCACACTATTACGTTTCAATACCATTTCGAATAAATTTTGTTCTATAAAACTTAGACGCAAATGCTTGTAAACAATATAAGGAGCTGCCATTGGTATGAGTTTGACATAGTTGGCAATATCGCGTTGCCAGATAAACCGGTGTGAAATAGGTAACACTTCAATCGCCTAACCCTGTAGTAAATACAGAAAATAAAGTACATAAATACTCACTTTGCGATTTCATGACATCCTGCACATTTTGGATGATCCATTCCCCTAGCTGATAAAAAAAATTTTTGAGTATCAAACTGCTTCTCAGTATACAGCGCAGGTTACAAAATAGCTTGATATATTGCGATTAATAGCTTAGTCGTTATATATCCTATCGTTCCTCATTATTGTATATCCCTATAATGACGTACGCGTCAGTAGTCTGGTGAAGTGCTCTAAATATGGCCACTGGAAAGAGTGCTACCACAGAATAAATAGTATACAGAAGTTGCATCTCGTACAAAGCAAATTTTGTTCTAGGGTTCCAATATTGGCACCCTATTGAACAGAGAGTAATCGTGCAATCGTTTTTCTCTCGGCTATTCACATATACACGACAGCACTGGTCGTTTTTTCACACCGACATTAGCGATCGTTCTTAGAGCAGTCAGTCGACGTACAGACTTCAAGCAGGGAGCATGGTACCACGCTGTTTTATGAATGCACTGTGAAAAATGTTTAATAAGGAATGGGAGAATCACCCTTTGTTCTTTGAAAATAATTTGGGCGAAACACAATGTCTGATTTGTTGATCAATATTGACTACAATATCATTCCCATTAAAGTTTATGGTTATTTTTCCTTTTTTTCATTGGTGCGCCGCCCGTGCTGCCATCTTTTCAGTGTACCTCAGAAAGAGATTTCTTTCGCAACACAAGCCCTCTTGAAGCTTCACACGTTGTTTGATCTTCCCCTCAACTGTTCTGCCCATACCATAAGTTGGAGTTAATAAAAAAGAATTGCTTGGGATTTGAATCAGTACGAAAAGAATAATATGATTCTGCTCATGGATGAAATGGCGATTAGAAGGGAATTGCGATATAATTCTAAACTAGATTTAGTGGATGGGTTTGAGGAAAATGGGTTTGAAAGGACAAACCAATCAATGTTTTCCAACTGGGCGTTTACATTTAATTATTTTGTTTCCAAAAAAGGACTTTCTACCAATATACTAAAAAATATAATTTTACGAAATTTAACATTTTTGTTAACATTTTTAGTTAAAGTTGTAACTTGTGACCAAGAAATACTCTATTTTGGTATCTGGAATGCGACACCAAAGACCGTGAAGCACTACTTATGACACTGTACACCTATTTGCTGGGTGAGGTTGCAAATAATGGGTTCTACGCACTTAACCAGCCTTGGGAGAAAAGGGCCACTAAGAGCTTCATACTTGGAACGGGGCTAAGTATTGGCTTTTCCTGGAGTCAATTCGATTTCTGGTTTGATGGTGGTAAAACCAGTTTTAAAATTAAAACCAACCAAAATCGAAGACATTTGTAATGCAGCTTAGAATTCTTGGAAAAAAATTTCAGTCGAGAGGTGTCAAAATTTCAAATAGCTATTATTTCCATATAATATTATATCGCTTAACTTTTTACTTTTCAAATGCAATCATGAATAACAGTGCAATTTTTATTACCGCTTTATTTTGTTTTCTAATATACATAAATGAATTAAGAATTATTAAAATTAATAAATTTACTTTTCTCGGCATAAAAATAAATTTTACCTAGTGCTATTTTTGTTCCGCAGTTGTATAACTAGGTATACGAATGAATTATAAATAAATTATAAATTAAGCAACTAATGGCGAAAATGAATGTGAAATGAATTTGACAAAAAATGCATTAGAAAATTGGCCGCATGACATCTCAATTTTAAATTTTTATGCGCATGAACAATGCTTCCATTAGGTAAATTGCAAAACTTATCATTGCTTCCAATATTTATTGCACTTTTTTGCTTGTATTATTGTCAAACTTCAAATAAAGAATGCACAGGGATGTCAAATTAAGACATTTTTATTAACTGCAGCAATATGCATGCATATTATATGCACATATGTATGTTTTCAAGAAAATTATTGTCTTACCATTCCCAGAACGGGTGCCCCAAACGTAATTTTCGTTACTGCTGAAATCATCAGTACGGCTTTGATTTGGGAGACCTGGGTTAGTATTTTTTATTCGCTGAATATTTGTACCCCAGTTCAAGTTTTCATAGTCAATAATACCATCATCCGGAAAAATATCTGTTATGTTGTCATTCTGTTGCACTGCTGACATTTCTGTTATTGCGGAACAATTTCCTGCAATATTATTTGACATAACCGAAACTTCAGACGTTCTTCCCGCCGAACTTAAGGTAGCTAAATAATTAAAATTGAAATAACTACAAATTTAACCAAAAAGAATGATAACTTCGGCCTGGCCGAAGTTCATATACCCTACACACGTTTACTTCAAAATTAGGTGTGGCAATGGTCTAATACTTTTCCTTCTCAATCCCAAATACCCTGTGATGACAGAGAATATTCGTGCCAAATTTGATGAAGATATCCCTATTCGTGCTCCTGTAATCGAGTTTTATTTAATTAGTGGGCGGATCACGCCCATTTTTTTAGTCTATTTTGGTCAGAGACACTGGACTTGTGAAGAAAATTCCAACCGCAAATTCCTTCTACAAGCTGAGAAATTGAGTTATAAGCTTGGATCAATTTATATTGACTATAAAAAGTAGGCGTGGAAATAGTCCGATCAATACCAATGAGTTTCTAATGATAGACAATATTCGTATAAGTTTGATGAAGATATCTCTATTCGGTCTCTTGTAATCGTGATTTTCATAGACAGACAGGCAGACGGACGGACAGGGCTAAATCGACTCAGGAGGTGACACTGAATAAGAATATATATACTTTTGTATACCTGCCACGCCTCCTTTAATGCGTTACAAACGGAAGCACAAAGTGAAAATACTCTCATCACTTCGTGTGTAGGGTATAAAAAACGATGTATACTTTATTTTTTTATATACCTGTTTTAAAAACATTCTGCCTTTTTGAATCCTTAGTTTTTGGAGGAGCTTTTTTTTTGTTACTTGCAATTGACATATCTTCAATAACATTAGTTACATTTCGTTTTGCTTTATGTGTTATTTCACGGCCGATAGCTCCACTCGCTAAACTTATGTTAAAGGTATAACGCAGTTGGGAATCACAACGTAAACAAGTTTTGTATGAGCCAAAAGCATTAAACATGGATTTATACAACCCAGTTAAGAATTTAAATTTCAAAAGGTTTACTTCATTTCCACATCTCCCACAAGTTTCATCAATGATAGTGATATCCTTGAATTCATCCGGAAGCCAGATAGCATAATTACATTCGGGAAAATTTAAACAGCCAATATAAAAACTAGTTTGGTTAGTTTTTTGTTTGAGGAACAACGATGCACCCATGCACTTGGGGCATTTAAAAGGTCCTTGCATTTGATTTAAGTTGTCTAAATTTGCACCTTTTGGTTCTGCAATTACTGACGGAGTTTCATTTATTCTAGTAAGGATAATCATCAGAATCAGATGCAATCATTAAATGTATAGCTGAGCTCATACGATTGTTTAATAGGGGATAAAATGATTCAAAATTAAAATTCGACTAATACTAGGTTTACAATACGAGATTAACTCAAGATTAACGCTATTCACGAGATTATCACACTTAGATTGAAAAAAATCTCTTGCAACTATGTAGATTATAAATCAATAACGTCAGTAATCTTTCTAAAGTTCGTTTATAGCGCTTGATTTGTGTATTTGATCATTAAATATCAAATGTCCGATTTTGAAACGAAAGTTTAGGTTATTTGATCTCAAAATAAGAAACACTACGATTAATCAAAATATAGGCCTAAGCTATCGATAGTGTTTTGTCATTTTAACGGTAACGTTTTTATGCCTGCAGCGAAGAAGTCTGCGGGGTGAAAGGCAGTGAAATCCGAAAAGGCATCTTTCAATGCTTCTTGAGAAGTGAAGGATATTCTTTGTAAGAACTGGTCCAATGCCTGGAATAAGTGGTAGTCCGTTGGTGCAAGGTTTGGTGAATACGGTGGGTAAAGGAGAGTTTCAAAGCCTAACTCCTGTAATTTGTTTGGTTTGGTGAATACGGTGGGTAAAGGAGAGTTTCCAAGCCTAAACACTACTACTACGATTAATCAAAATATGGGCCTAAGCTATCGATAGTGTTTTGTCATTTTAACGGTAACGTTTTTATGCCTGCAGCGAAGAAGTCTGCGGGGTGAGAGGCAATGAAATCCGAAAAGGCATCTTTCAATGCTTCTTGAGAAGGGAAGGATTTTCCTTGTAAGAACTGGCCCAATGTCTAGAATAAGTGGTAGTCCGTTGGTGCAAGGTTTGGTGAATACGGTAGGTAAAGGAGAGTTTCCAAACCTAACTCCTGTGATTTGTTTGCTTTGGTGAATACGGTGAGTAAAGGAGAGTTTCCAAGCCTAACTCCTGTAATTTGAATAGCGTTGTTCGAGCGACATGTGTGTGTGCGTTGTCTTGTAAGAGGATTGGACGGTCTCTATTGACCAATCTAGGCTGTTTAATGGAAAGCCCTCTCATCATCACGTCCAACTGATTGCGGTAGACATCTGCTGTTATGGATTGATCAGCTTGATCTCATAAAGCTGTAATTAAATTCCGGCGCTGGACCACCAAACAGACACCATAAGCTTTTTCTGATGAATTTTTGGTTTGGCGCTCTGTTTCGGAACCTCTTTCTTATCCATTGTGCCGAACGTTTTCGATTGTCGAATAAGATCCATTTTTTATCAACCGTTACAAAGTGGTGTAGAAAAGTTTCGATTTTATAACGTGACAGTAAAGAAAGGCAAGCTTTGAAACGACTTCTTTTTTGACGCTCGTTTAACTCTTATTGAACCTATTGATCCAGCTTTTTGACCTTACCAATTTGTTTTAAGTGATCCAAAATTGTAGGAATAGAAACGCTAAACCCTGCTGCTAGTTCACACGTAGTTTGAGTCGTATCTGCTTCCACTATAGTTTTCAGGCTATGATTATTCAACTTACTCGCCGGTCTTCCACGTGGTTCATTTGCAAAGCTAAAATCACCAGAACGAAACCAGAATCAAACCAACGACGTAAGATCCGATGATTAGTTGCACCTTTCCCAAACACTTCATTGATATTTCGCGCTGCCTGCTATGCATTGGTACCGCGACGAAACTCATATTCGGAAATTAGCTGCATTTTTGACCTTTCCATTGTCTTTTGAAAACTACTTTATATTAGAAGATTCAAAAAGGAAGTACGATTTGCGCTATGAGTTTGAAAGAGTAATTATGCACCATCACGATAAGAAAAAACATAAAAACCGTTATAGTTAAGTGTCAGAGATATCAACTCTCAAACTCAGCTCTTATGGAAATCGGACGTTTCATACTTAATGACCTAATAGTTTGGTAATGGAAAAAGATACAAACGTCATAAAAATTGACATAAGGCTTCACCATAGCAAACTCCTTTCAAAGTCGTTTATAGTATGCCATAGATCAAGTTCATACGATTTGTAGTAGTTAACATACCACTGCGGAAGGCGTGTTGAGCGGAAGAAATAACTGCATACTCTTGACACGAAATTTGGCGAGTTATTATCCTACCGAATAGTTTTGGCTGTGAGCTCAACGTGGAGATTCCTCGATAATTATTTATATTTGATCTACTACTAGATTTATGAAAAGGAATAACGCCTGAGTTTTTCCATGCAGCTGGGAAGTAACCGGAATGTAAAGAGTGGTCGAATAGATATGTTATTGGATTCACGAATTCGCAGACATTTCAGGATGCGCAACAGAACATAGAAGACTCATGAATAAAAATTTCAAAATTTTCAAAACACTTGCGGTTGGTCGCAGACAGTGGTTGTAATGCCGTGTTTACACGTGTGACATATGTCCCCTGGCGACACCATTTGTTGTTGATTTTTTTGGCTGTGAGAAAATGAACGTGTTCCTTGTGCGACATAAATTTCTGTCGACGTTTCTGGGTAGACCAGAAAAAAGAGAGATTTAATAAAATTTTTCGATTCATTATTATTTTCTGAACCCACTAGAAGAAGAAGAAATTGTTGGGTATAGGATAAAATTGGAGAAATCGCAAAAGTTCAAAAATTTTCAAGAAATTACCTAAGAATGTCTTAGTATAAGCTCAATGTATTATTGAACTTTTTCGAAAAGGATTTCGAGAAGGTTGAAACGACTATGCGCCACTTCTTCCAACAATTGTAATGCATGTAATATTTCACTTATAATTTCCTCGTCTTCTTCGCGAATTGTGAACACGTCTAAAAATTCGCTTGCCATCGAAATTAGCATAATTTATATTTCCTCTAAATTTTCCATTATTATTTTCGCTTACAATCAGGGCGGTACCACGAAGTTAAGTTAAAAATGTTAGCAAAAGTTTATAGTCAAAAAGTATTATAAATTCTTAAACAGTAGCTAAAATTATGCATATAGTAGCAAAAAGTTTTAAAAAATCATGCTGTAGAATCATCCATAGAATCATCACTACAATCCAGAATCGAATCTATCCCCTGTGTAAATGGAAATAGTTCCAAATGTGCGACATATGTCCCACGTGTAAACACGGCATAAGCAAAATGAGTGCAAACATCTTCACTGCTCGGAGAGTTACAAAGTAACAAAGCAAAATTGAAAACGCTTGATTAATCTAGTAATGAGTACAGGGTTCGGAAGGTCTAAGAAAAAAAAGCAATTGAATTTTTTGATGAGAATGAAAGGATCGAAAGATCGACTTTGTTTTTGTTATTTTGCAGTAAAAACTCGATTATCAATTTTGCTTCGATACGAACGCAGAGAAAATTAAAGCATGGCAGAGTTAGTAACTTTCCGAGTAGTAAAGCTGTTTTCACTCATTGTGAACACAGCAGTGTTGTTCTACGCCGGACAAAGCTTTTGCTTAGGTTGGCTTTTCTCGAGTTTTAGTCGAGTTTGCCAAATACCTTAAAGTTTGTATGGTACCTTAAAGCAAATTTCTCGTCCATCGCAGATATTCTTTCTACAATTTTTTTGTAAGCTTCCTTGTATTGGACTATTTGTTCCTGTAGCACTGATTTTGGATCTTTTTCGGCATCACAAATCCTTTTTAAATCTGTTTCAAATTGAGCTCGTAAAATGGGCTTTGTCAAAATTGCCTCCGTGGCATTGTAACCTTCATATAGTGCCATACCAATTACACCAGGAACAAGACCGCCCTTATCTACAACCCCAATGTACCCTATGAAACGTACATCCATGAAAAATATATTTGTTGTAAATCTTATTTAAAAATAAAAAAGTACCTCTTTCCTTTATTGTGTTAATATGTTCGGCATGTGTAGCATCAGTACCGATCTCATGTTTTTCCATTAACGCAATTAAGTCAGCTTCAGTCAACAAAGGTGGTGCAACTGTTGCACCTTCCTCCATTAATATGTTGGTGGGCTCAAATATTTGGTCTGTATTTTGATATAACGTTTTCTTTATTATTTAAGATATATATTTAAAAATGTACCGTTCTCATATTTATGAATTTCTTTTGCATTCCATTTTTCATATATATAAACATCCAAATAATTACGCTCATAAATGGATAAGCCCGTTGCCGTAAACTTTTCCCCAGCAATGTTTATGTGGACCGTTGTCTCTGCTCCCACTGCATCTCTACTGACGCATGCAAGAAAGTGACGACAAATCATTTCGTATATAAGTGCTTCATTTCCGTGCAAATCTGTAATAAATGAAACAAGGAAACGAAATCCAATTAGCACAAGCATTCAATCAACAAAACTAAAATAAAATACGCTGTAACGATTCGAAACTTTTCTACTGTAATGATTAATTTTCTAAGCAAGGAAAGACGTTTAATTTTTATTTTATTGTTATTTAATTGACGACTCTTTTCGTAACACACTTTTATAAATGCTTTTTCGGAATGCTCTTTTATATTCTCTCCCGCAAGCCTTAAAAGTCGATATTAGACACTGATCCAAATGACCGGCAATTGTGTTTTTATGAGCCCTTTAAAACACCTTGAGTTTTCGGAAAGATAAATAAGAAGTGGTTTTAGCTTGAAATCTCCTGCAGCATTAGCACCAAGAACCAAGTTAAACGCTATTTTGACACTTTATATTCAGATGTCTCGTCCACATTGAAAACTGATTCAGGTCGATATCCACCTCTTTTAACAATAATTTTTAAAATATTGGGATACTCGTTGGCTGCTTCACCATCAGCACCAGCTGTCATTTTTATGCTGAGTACGTTTTGGCTATTTTAAAATTTTTCAAACCAACCACGGCTAGCTTGAAAAGACACATCTTTCACAGACTCATCAGTATCCGCTATTTTTAAAGGTTTGAAGATACTTTTAGCCTTTTCCTGAATAGTCAAACGGCTCATTGGCACCCTTCGTTGGTTGTTATCTTCTAACACTTTCACTAGCACTAATAACTTTTACATTTTTTTCTATTATGGTGCTTATTTGTCGGGTTATTTTTGAGACAGTTGAGATACATGGAGTACCAGGATAGCGAACATAATTTAATTTTTTCTTTTTTATAACGAATAGTCTGAACAGTAGACTTCGCCAGTCTGAGGGCAGTACAAACTTGAATTATTTTCTAGACAGCTTCAATGCCGTAATTCAAAAAAAGAAAGTGCCGTAATTCTAAAAGGCCGTTATAACGAAACATCTTTTAAATAGGTGCCATTTAGGGAGGAATATGTGTACTAAGTCTTTGAAGCTAGTTGAATTTATGTATTAAAGTTAAAAGAAGGATAGATTCATCATATATAAGAAAAGCAACGTATTTAAGATCTATTAGTTCAACAGGAATTGATTCCTGAAAACCTAAATAATTGGGCGAAGTAATTTGTATACCTAATTCCCTGGAAGAAATTGATTTATTTTATACCTTAATGTATCCTTTTGGCAGAAAAAAATTGTTTCAAGGATAAATTGTCATATTTTTGCAAAAAATAATATAACTCCTTAACTGTAATGTTATGGGTGAAAAAGTATAATACATGAATTAAAGGTATTCAAAATAATTTTCAAACAGTGCTTTTTATGACCTGATATCCCACTTGGTATTAGGAGATAATTGACACGAAGGGTT
The DNA here is from genome assembly GCA_943737955.2 of Myopa tessellatipennis. Lineage (NCBI taxonomy): Eukaryota > Metazoa > Arthropoda > Insecta > Diptera > Conopidae > Myopa > Myopa tessellatipennis. The sequence goes on along the minus strand of OX031316.1, from coordinate 49,572,637 downwards.
CGAATCTAATGTATTTTTATTTTCTTCATTTCTACTATGCATTGTTTTCACCCCACCACAATACATTAATAGTTATACGCATTTTTATGTAAATATGGATTTGTGCTCGTGAAACAGAGATGTTTTTCTAGAAAATAGACATGTTAAGGTACCCTAAAACATATACATCGTAGAAGCGTATCCTTTTACCTTTTGAATGGTATATAATATGTTATACTTACTTTTGTATTCATAATGTAAAGCTATGTGAAGTGAAAAATCTTTAGTCTAATTATACCCTACACCTTAAGGTAAAGGGTATATTCACTTTATCACGACATGTGTAACGCATAGAAATAGAGACGATGGGTATAGAAAATTATACATATATATTCTTGATCAGCGTGACCTCCTGAGTCGATTTAGCCATGTCCGTCCTGTCTGTCTGTTGAAATCACGATCACAGGCGAACCGGTGAAGATATCGTGATTAAATTTGATATAGCTGTTGTTGTTCATGTTTTAAACGCTGTATATTGGCTATGTGATTTTTTCACTTTCAATTCACTATATTATTTGCAAATTTTATTAAAGATGTAGGTGAAATTATTGCTGACGATGAAAGAAGATGGGTCACAGTAAGAAAGAAGAAATATACAAATAAGAGCATAGAACACAAAAATGTCAATCATTATGGGGTTGCCCCCAGCTGCGATGATCTCGAAGTAGTGCACAATATAAAATACTTGCATGTTTCCATTTCCACAAATCCGGAGGCTATTAAAAAGTACGTCGCTGATAAACTGAAAGTGGATGCGAATATTCTGTCCTGTATAAATTCAATTTCGTATATTTCATTCATATAGTACAATAAGAATACAAAAATTCTTTTACAGTACAAAGATAAGTAGGTTACATGTTGGTATACATTAAACTAATTTAGACTAACATGTTTTCACAATAATATATGTATATGAGAAGGTAGTACTCGTATATTCGAGAGAAGCAAGTTAGAAATTGGAAAAGTATGAGAGAATCGATAGTCTAAAGTTATTACTCCCTTTTATAGCTCTTAAAGATCTAGGCAGCTCATTCCACACTTTTATGGCATTGATGAAAAATAGGTTTGACATGTTGAATGAATAACACCTGGGAACAATCAGCACAAGACTGCGTTCGAACATAGCAAATCGCAACTTTTCATAAGGATAAAGCGGTGTTTTAGTCCGTATTAGTTTGTGCAAAAAGATGCAATTTCTTGCCTTTAGATTTTTTAAAATTTGATATATGGTCATACTTACGTAGTCCATGAACATATCGCGTAGCAAAATTAAAGGCAATATGTAACTTTAACATAGAGGATGAATCAATGTGATGATGTGTCAATGAGTCGTATTAAAGCTGAATAAGCAAAAGTTAATTGCTTGGAGAAAATCAATTAAAATTTTAATTGATTATAAAATATCCAAAATACATACTTAGAACAATAAGTATAGGATAATTAATGGCAGAATCGCTCCAAGAAAAAGCATATTTAGCTTTAGAAAAAGAGCATTAGGAATTGAAGAGGCAAATAGAAGAATTTGCCTGAAAAACACCGTTTCCAATAAGGAAAATTTAGAGTTAATAAAGACTAGAATACAAGCCCTAGGAGAAACATCAACTTTGGAAAAAGCAGACGCAGTGATAGAGGAATTGCTAACATTTTTTAAAAATATAATAGAAAGTAAAAACCAAAGCATAAGGGACTATTCGTCAGAATTTAACGCGTTAAAAAGGAAATACGATGCTTATCTAAACGAAAAACAGTTTCAAGAAAAAATAATAAAGACTTTGGAAGACGAGAACGAACACCTAAGAAAATTACTGAATGACGAAGGATTAACAGAAGAAACCTTAAATAAAACGTTAGAACTGGAATCAGCACAAAAGTCAAGAGAAGACTGTGCATCTTTAGAAAAGGCGCATTCCAGAATTCAAGAATTAAAAGAGGAAAACAGACGGCTAAAACAGGAAATAGAGCTAGCGCATGACCAATCACTATGCCATAAGGAACCAACCCCCTCCGCACCCAGTCTAAAGGAATTTAATCCAGTGTCATTACCTACAAATAGGCAACCAGCGGCAGATCACAGGAAGATGGGTATAGCAGAAATAGCCAAAATAACAAGCAGTATTGTTCCACTGTTTTCAGGAACACAGTCACCAGATTTGAGAGGTGAGGTGTATAAATTTATACAGGCGTGTGAGTTAGCTGCAAGTGAAGCGACTCCAGCTAATAAAACAATTTACATTGATTGTATAAAACAAAGATTATACGGAGACGCTTATGATCTTGTAGGCACACAACGTTTTAACAGCCTGGAAGAATTATACCTGGTGATACGAAGGGCCTACCTACCAACAGTTTCATTAGACGTGACGTTGGCAGAACTTCAGAATTGCAGTCAACTATACAATGAGGATATTCGGCAGTTCGCAAGACGCCTAAATACGAAAAAAGCGCAAGTGTTGCAGGTAATAAAAGATACATACAAAGGAGAAGGTGACAGCGCACTTGTATCTATGGCAGAAACATCATCAAATATGGCGTTTAGAACAGGGTTAAAGGATGCAACCTTACGAATCCACATGCTGAGTGTCACAAGAAAAAGCATAGAACAAATGGTAGAACTAGCAATCGATGCACTCGAAAGCATACAAAACAGTAGCGTCCTCCACTCAGAACCCTTAAACATTAATATGAATTCACCACGCCTCGCCACCATGCAGTATACCCAACAAGGACAAATTCAACATGAAAGTCAGGGCAGAGCTTCAGGAGGAAAAATTGCCAGGCAACCAACTTCGATACAGAACACTACACAAGGAACGGCGAATAGAATAATTTGCTCATTTTGTAACAAGCGAGGTCATACCAGAGACGATTGTTTGACTCGCAAGAACACGCCATATTGTCAGAAGTGTTTAAAATATGGGCACGAGACCAACTGGAGGTGTGACAACAAGGACAACAACAGAGTTGGGTCGAGCAACAAAAATCAAAGACCTACCAACCAAAGTATAGGAAATCAGCAATGGAACCGACCCCAACAGAGTTGGCAATTTAACCAAGTCCAGCAGAATTGGTCTCAAAACCAATTCCAGCAGAACGGGAACCAAAAACGGGCGATAAACCCCAACCCAACTTCATCCAACGGATTGCAGAGGAATCAGCAGAACAAGGGCCCAGAATAGGCCAATAATCTGGGGACCCAAAAATATTAGTAACTTAAGGCCAAACGAAGGAGTAACAGTAATTCATACATCCGAACCGATTGTGGATACGTTACCAGCTTTAACAAACAAAGTGGTAACCGTAAGTCCGACATCGGAAGCGATTGTTGAAACGTTACCAACTTCAAGCGACTTAAACATTAATATCAAGTTGAAAGGGACTGATAAGAATAAGAAAAACAACGTAACAGAGAGGAATCATACGTTTGGGGAAACTGTTGATTTAGAGATGCCAATTAAGTTGAAAGTGAAAACCCAGGATTTAAATCAAAAGATACCGTGCTCAATGAAGAAGTTAGCAAATAAAAATATAAATGTAGAAACAGGAGTATCTAACTGCACTCAAACCCAGCTAAATGACGTGTTCATCGAATTACCTTGCGAAGAGGCTATAAATGGAAAACTCATTTTAGTGGTAGATACAGGAGCAGATACAAGCCTGATAAAGGAATGTGCAATAAAAGATAGCACGATAATAGATAAGTCGAATAGGAAAGACTTAAGCGGAGCATTTGGAGGTTGTGTGACTACAGATGGATCAACTACTATATGTCATAATGAGGTACAGTCCTTACGTTTAACGCTACACGTTGTGTCACTTAAGCAAGGAGTACCAGCAGACGGCATATTAGGAAGAGATAATTTGTGGAACAACTCCATTATAAATACAATAGAAAAGATTTTAACACTCTTCAATGAAAGAAAAGAGGTTATTTTAGAATTACCGATAAAAACTATCCAGCAGATAGAAGAGGAAAGCGAGCAACATTACATACCAGTTGATGCAAGAACGATTACGATAGTACCATTGAACCTTCGTACAAAATTTAAGAATGTTGTAATTCATAAGGAAGAAATAGATCCAGGAATCTACATAGGAGACACATTAGTAAATGTAAAAGATAACACAGTTTATGCTCCCATATTAAATACGACAGAATATGATTACGAAATAAATAGCGAGTTTAAACCAAAATTCACAAATCTAGACGAGTACACAATACAAAGTACTAAGTCAATTAATAGTATAGGCAGAATAGATGCCAAAACGAGAATAAATGAATTGCTCAATGAAATTGAGTTAGATAAAAATTTAAATATAGAAGAACAGAATTCAATAGCAGAAATAGTAAAACAGGTGCCCAGCAACATTTCAGAGCATAATGAATCACATCCTAACAAGCCTACAAGGCATAGACTGTGTTGTTTATTTAAATGACATAGTTATCTACGGTAGGAATTTGAAACAACACGAACAAAGGTTATGTTCAGTATTACAGAAATTACGTGAACATAATCTAAAACTTAATACAGGAAAATGCAGATTTCTAAGAAGAGAAATTGTTTATTTAGGACATAAATGCACAGATCAGGGCGCACTCCCTGACCCCAGCAAAAGGGGAATGCGTTAAGAGCATTCCGCCGCCTAAAAATAGAAAGGAGGTGCAGGCATATTTAGGACTAGTAAACTATTATAGAAAATTCATTCCGAGTACAGCAAAGATAGCTCTTCCTATTAATAAACTACTAAGGAAAGACGCTAAGTTCAATTTACGCAAGAATGCCAGACAGCGTTCGAAGCATTGAAGAAGGCAATAATAACACCACCGGTTTTGGCATAACCGGATTTCGAAAAAGAATTTATACTAACGACTGATGCACGTAACGAAGCGTTAGGCGCAGTACTTTCTCAGGGTAAAATAGGCGAAGATAGGCCAATAGCTTTCGCTAGCAGAGCCTTGAATGACGCCGAAAAGCGGTACTCGACTATAGAAAAGGAGTTCTTAGCCATTGTCTGGGCAACAAAAAATTTTAGAGCGTATCTGTTAGGAAGACCATTCAAAATAGTGACAGACCATCAACCGTTAAAAGGAATAGCAAACATAAAGGACCAGACGTCAAGACTGGCAAGGTTCAGGCATAAATTATCAGAATACGACTTCGAAATCCTATATAAGCCAGGAAAGAAGAACTTAAACGCAGACGCGTTGAGCAGAATTCCTCAAAATCGGAATGTGGTAACAGCAGTCCAAACCCGATCTGGAACAAAAGAAATGGAAATAAAGAACAAAGGTAGTAATAAATAATAATGAATAAGTTAGCAAGTAACAATAGAAATACAGAAACAGGAGTATCTAATTGCAATCAAACCCAGCTAAATGATGTGTTCATCGAATTACCTTGCGCAGAGGCTATAAATGGAAAACTCATTTTACTGGTAGATACAGGAGCAGATACAAGCCTGATAAAGAAGTGTGCGATAAAATATAGCACAATAACAGACAAGTCGAATAGGAAAGACTTAAGCGGAGCATTTAGAGGTTGTGTAACTACAGAATGATGAACTACTATGTGTTATAATGAGGTACAGTCCTTACGTTTAACGCTATACGTTGTGTAACTTAAACAAGGAGTGCCGGTAGAGAGTATACTAGGAAGGGATAATTTGTGGAACAAGTCCATTATAAATACAATGGAAAAGATTTTAACACTCTTCAATGAAAAGAAAGAGGTTATTTTAGAATTACCGATAAAAACTCTCGAGCAGATAGAAGAGTAAAGTAAACAACATTACATACCAGTTGACGCAAGAACAATTACGATAGTACCATTGAAACTTCGTACAAAATTTAAGAATGTTGTAGAAGAAATTGATCCAGGAATCGACATAAGAGACACATTAGTAAATGTAAAAGATAACACGGTTTATGCTCCGATATCAAATACAACAGAATATGATTACGAAATAAATAGCGAATTTAAACCAAAATTCATAAATTTCGACGAGTACACAATACAAAGTACTAAGTCAATTAATAGTATAGGCAAAATAGATGCTAAAAGCAGAATAAAAGAATTGCTCAATGAAATTGAGTTAGACAAAAATTTAAATATGGAGGAAAAGAAGTCCATAGAGGAAGTAGTAAAATCATTTCATGACGTCTTCCTATTAGAAGGAGACGAACTTTCGTTTACAAACGTATTAAAACACGAAATTCCAACAGGCGCAGATCAACCGCCAATAAACAGAAAGCAGTACAGATTACCGCAAATACATAGAGAAGAAATAAATAAGCAAGTAAACAAGCTTTTAGATGATGGCATAATCACACATAGCACATCACCGTGGAACTCACCGTTACTTTTAGTGCCCAAGAAAAGTGGCAAGGACGGGGAGAAAAAATGGAGACTGGTAATAGATTACAGGAAACTAAATGAAGCAAGTTTTTCCCATTCCTCGCATTGACGAAATTTTAAAGCAATTAGGCCATAGCAGATATTTTACAACGCTAGATTTGGCAAGTGGATATCACCAAGTTTTAGTCGATGACAGGCACAAGGAGAAAACAGCATTCAGTATAGGACTAGGGCACTTCGAATCCAATGCCATTTGTGCTAACAGGTGCCCAGCAACATTTCAGAGCATAATGAATCACATCCTAACAAGCCTACAAGGCATAGACTGTTTTGTTTATTTAAATGACATAGTTATCTACGGAAGAAGTCTGAAACAACACGCACAAAGGTTATGTTCAGTATTACAGAAATTACGTGAAAGGTTATGATCAGTATTACAGAATTACGTAACGAAGCGTTAGGCGCAGTACTTTCTCAGGGTAAAATAGGCGAAGATAGGACGATAGCCTTTGCGAGCAGAGCCTTGAATGGCGCAGAAAAGCGTTACTCAACTATAGAAAAGGAGTTCTTAGCCATTGTTTGGGCAACAACAAATTTCAGAGCATATCTTCTAGGCAGACATTTTAAAATTTTTACTAATCATCAGCCATTAAAGGGAATAGCCAATTTAAAAGATCGAACTTCCAGACTGGCAAGATTCAGGTACAAGTTGTCAGAGTATGATTTCGAAATCACATATAAGCCAGTCAAGAAAAATTTAAACGCAGACGCGTTGAGTAGAATTTCTCAAAATCGTAATGTAGTAACAGTAGACCAGAACAAAGGAAATAGAAATGAAGACCCAAGCAAGCAGTGAGAAAACAAGTACAAGTCCGACGCCTGTAGAACCTGACACTCCGGGCATAACACAAAATGAAAACACAATTCCATTAGAAGACCCAAAACAAATAGAGACAGTTATAAGGGACTTTCACAATTCACCACTGGGAGGACACCAGGGTGCAGTGAAAACATATTTAAGAATTAGGCAACAATATAGATAGCCAGGAATGCAAAGGCAAATCAAGGATTATGTAAAAAACTGTCCGAAATGCCAAGCTAACAAAAGCTCGAAATTAACAAAAATGCCCATGGTGCTAACAGATACACCAACGCGGCCATTCGACAAAGTTTACATGGACATAGTAGGTATTCTACCAGAAACTGTGTCCGGAAACAAATATATTTTAACGTTCCAAGACGATTTTTCGAAATTTATGGCATGTACAGCTATCCCAGACGCGGAAGCAAGTACTGTTGCCAGGGCTTTCTACGATGAAGTAATCACGCGTTACGGAATTCCTAGAATTCTAATTACAGACAACGGAACTAATTTCATTTCGAAATTGTTCTCAGATACATGCAAATTATTAGGCATAAAAAAATTACACATAACGCCTTACCATCCGCAGGCGAATGGCTCATTAGAAAGAAGCCACAGACCTTTAGCGGAATATTTACGTAGCTTTGCTAAAGAAGACGGGTCGAATTGGGATCAATGGTTAACTGCAGCTATGCATGTTCATAACCACACACCCCACATTACGACGAAGCAAACGCCATTCCGTACTTTATTTGGATTCGATACAGAAATGCCGACTAACTTAAAACGAAAGTGTAGTCCGGTATATAATGCCGAAGATCCAAATAAGGTTCTAAAATTCCAAATACAAAGGGCTCACGAAATCGTGAGAAAGAATCAGGATTTAGCAAAAGAGATAGCTAAAAGGCAGTACGATAGCAAACTAAATTTAGTAGAATTTAAAGTAGGAGATAGTGTATTAATTAAGAATCAGACTAGGAAAAATAAGTTTTCTCCAATATGGATAGGGCCATATGATGTAGCAAAGATTAAAACTCCAATTACGACAGTTTTAAAAATTAAGGGAAAGGAAAAACCTTTCCACAATAACTTACTTAAGATATATAATAGCAATTAAGAATGAAATAGGATTAACTAGACAATTAGAATCACTTAAAATAAGGAAAAAGATTTAGGAGAAAATTAAGTTAACCATAATAGGCACTTTATTAGGAGTAGAACAAAATCAGTTAAGATATAATAGGATAGAATAAATAGATATGAATGGGTTATAAACTATAAATAAGAGAGAGATACAATATGGCATTAACAACAGAATGCAATAAAACTAATAGATAATTCTTCCAAAAATAAGATAAATACAGAGTTTTACTAATCACCTTGCTAATTACACAGTTAGCATGCACTTCGATTATAAAAATAATGTGTCTCAGTTTTCCACGGTACAAAGCAGGGAGCATTAGTCTTGATATAGCAGGATATATTACAGATATAAAAGCACTTGCAAGGAACGTAAAATCACGAGTATTAGCGAAATTTAAAATTTTTATTTAGGACAGGAAATTAAGAAAAATTCAACAAGAAAAGAAAAAGAAAATCAGAATAGCGTTTAAATAAGCAACAACTTGTTTATTTAAGCGTAAAAATATAAGAAAAGAAAACTCATGATAAAGTAAACTCGTTGTTAATAATTGAATAATTTTTTTTTTAATTGAACTTTTTAGTTTGTATTCATTTTGATTAATAGTAAACGGTTTATGTAAAGTAGCTGTTCCGTTTTAAGAACACAGCCAATTTGCATTTGCAATTATTATATTAATAAATGCACATGTAAACATATGCCTGAAGAAGTAGTTCATGCATATTACATACACACCTACACTATATACATATACGCACCTATATCGTTAGACAATAAGAGATGTACATAAGATCATGAAATTTAGAGGCAAGATAAGAGACATGCAATAGAAGACATTACACATTACAAAATTAATATAGTGAGAAACATAATACATATACTGTAAATAAGTCAATTAAATTAACTAAATGCAAAATGAGTGATTAACGTAAGCAATGCAACAAAGCAGGTGTAGAAGTAGAACAACTGAACGCGAGCACAATGCAGCGTCAGATAAAACAACAAAAAAATAAAATGAATAACAACAAAAATAGTCAGGAAAATAAGTAAAAGAAGTAAGAGAAAATGAATTGCATTGTAAATATATACATAAAAACGTGCACATATAAGAATATAAAGAAACTACTTAAAGTACGCATAACAATTTTAAAAGTTAATTTAATTGTAATTTAGAAGCAAAATATGTTGAAAAGAAAATATGTTAAAAAATATGTTAGAAGTTAATTTAATTGTAAGTTTGAAATAAAATATGTACAGTTAAAACCGAAATTAATGAAAATAAGATGGAAATAAGAGAAAGACATACAATGATAATAAAAATGGAAAAAGAAATAGATATAAAATCGTACATATTAAAGTAAAAGAAAAAATATCTAAATACTTGTACGAACTTTTTAAATACTTTCAAAGTTAACATTTATAATGAATAACCTATCGAATAATACTCAACTACAATAAAGTCGATATTTATTGAAAAAATTAAAACTTGTATTGAATTAAAGAAAATATTAGAAATAGAATGTCATCAAGATATAATAAAATATTTCTAATTAATTAATATTTCTAAATTAAAGTTATATACGAATAGGATTTCAATTTTTCTTAATTGGAAACAAATTATGAATAGAATTAAAACATATTGTAAGAGAAAACTAAAATAGGTAAAATTGATAATAACTTAACTAAGATAACAAAGAAGACAGCACGCAGAGAAGCTGACCTGAATGCCGATGTACACCCATCACAAATGCAAAAGTGCAACCAAACACCACAACATGTTGACACCAGGGCGACGAAGAAGGGCTCCCAGCCAACTCGAAGCTGATCATCTTTGCGATAGCAACCAAAATGGAAACCATCACAAACAGAAATAGGATGGAAAGCATCAAAGGGGGCTAACAGCAACAATAGTTGAAACGGAAAACTACTACACGATAGTAGGTGGTACATACAAAGTACCGCGAAGAAAGTTAGCAATTCATCGATGGATACAACGTAGTCGTCGCTCAGCAGTGAAATCATAGTCAATCATGATTGCGATGTAAGAAATGCGACGCAACTACAAGTGAAGCAGGAATACCAGCGCTTGCGTACTCTGCAAGCAAAAAAAAAAAAAAAAAAAAAAAAAAAAAAAAAAAAATCGCACCTTCAACCCCATGCTACGAACAACAGCATGCGATGAACAATTGACACAAGAAACTAACAGCGACTGTTTCAACCGCAGCAACTATAACACGGAAATCACTAAGCCAGCTACCCAGCAGCAGCATTCCCACAACAAATCCAGAAAGAAGACTTTAATACAGCGGGGTGTACGTCAACGGCAACATCAACAGTAACATCAACAGTTACATCAACAGTAACATCAACCGCTATATCAACTTCAAGATCAACACCAACATCAAATCATCATTAGCCTACACACAGACGACGCCGAAGAAGTGCAGCTACCATATGTATTATTATATTATTATTGTAATTGTTTTTATTGTAATTATTGTTATAAGTAGTTGTATTATAATTATTGTAATTATTACTAATAATTAATCATTATTAACATGTCACATAAGATATTCACAAAACACAAACATACATAAGTATACACTATGAAAAGCCATAATAAGCATACGCCACCCATAATTCAACAAAATATAAATGTACAAGAAAAATTTAATATCGTTTTACGATACTAAATTTTTCTTCGCCGAGGGTGGAGGGATGTTGTAGGTCAGAATCATTGCTTTGGTAATAACAACGCTTAACGTTGTTATCACCACATACCTTTCGGCCCAGTATTTAACAATGCGTAACTTGTGGTAACACATACTTCTAGGCTCACACACCACTGTGGCCCAGATAAAAGAACGAACTTGATCGCATTCCAATAAGTGGAACAGCGCGCGAATAAGTAGAACATCGCGCTCAAATCAAAAGAGCAAAATTCGCACATTGTTGTCAAGAATTATTGCTAAAAATAATTCTTGAGATAATTGCAAATTCGATGCGGAAATGATTCTGGCCAACAACGAATCTCAGAAGAGATATAAACCCGTCTTTCAGATTGGAAGAAAGCAGTTGTTGTGAAGTGTCGGATCTAAGCAGTTAGCAAGGCACAGATTAAGCCAAGTAAATTATTGTCAAGTAAGAGAGGAGTCGAGCAAAAGAGGAGGACGCCCCCCCGTAAATAATAAACGTAAGAAAAATTAACCCAGGACCTTTTTATTTCAGCACCTGTCGAAAGACGGCAGTATTGCCCGACAGGTTAAAGGACCACAAAGGCGGCACCTTGGTGCCCGTGGTAAATAGGCGAGGGGATCCACTACGGCAGGTTGCCGGATCCCAATGGTAAGACCACAAAGTCGGCAGATCCTTGCCCGTGGCACAAGCGTCCGTGATCCTTCGCGTCGAATGATCAACGACAACAACCCCTATTATTAGAAACACTGTCAGTGATCCTTTCAAGGAAGGATCTACGACATTAAGTTTGTTCTAGTATCCCACTGGAGGAACTAGATACAACAATACTCTCTTTAAGCTTTGACTGTTCATAACCAAGCTCTTTAATAGTTTTCTTGTTATCAATATTCACCGACTCCAGAGAGTGAAATTTCTCCATCACATCATTAACAAGATTGCTTACATTTTGGAATCTTTCACTCCACTCTCGCTGAACAGTCTCAATTATAGAGTTCAAATTATCTTTTAGAGCAGTCAACTCACCCATTATATTTTTCAGCAAATGACTGCTTTGTGAAGAAAGACGCTCTTCAAGAACTTGCACAGAAAGAATTGAATTGTTCGAGTTAATGCACTTCGGAGAAATTGATTGCTTTGGTGTAGAGAGAACCGGTTTAGTGCAGGCCTTTGCACTTGTTGTAATACTCATTATTATGTGCTATTGTTGTTTTTGTTTGATAAGAGTAAGCGGGATTCGTTTTGCGTTATTTCATATAAATTATTAGTTATCGTATAGAAATTATTAGTTGACAAATAATAATTATTCTTTTATTTCAAATATTTATAAACACAGCCAATAGTCAATGAAAAAACATAAAAAAACATAAATTTATCAGCAACCAACAGCAAAAGGTTATAATTTATTTTAAAACAAACTGGAATCTCAATAAATTTGATGGAACAACCGAAACCACGTCTACTCTCTATGACTGCACATAACAAACGACCGAGGTACGATAAGTTTGGTAAAAAAAGATGCTGACTTATCTAGCCTAAATTTTGTGAACTTCAAACTGGGTGTTCCTTCGCATCTATTTAATGAAGTCTTTAAAGGGGAGCTGTGGCCAATGTCAGTCAGACTTAGAAAGTTTGTTGCTAAGCCAAAAAACGGTACTGGACCTGTAGTGATATCAGATGGATTGCCCCCGCCATCAGTGGGTGCAGTGTCAATATAGAGAATCATAGTAGTCCAAATACTAGCAAAGAAGGCGTTCATCCTGTCGATCATGACCTTATCAATTGCTCTTCACGTTCTAGTGGCCATGGATTATCTATGTATTATCATAATGTTGGCGGACTACGGACAAAAACAAAACAATTATTTCTCTCAGCATCTACCCATGATTTCGACGTTATTTTGCTCGTGGAGACATGGTTGACGCCAAGTTTTGAATCCAATGAGTTGTTTGACTCTTTCTACGATGTCTATCGTAAAGATCGAGTGTTGTGCTCTGGAGTAACCAGAGGTGGAGGACTATTAATAGCTGTGTCGTCGATGCTAAAAAGCCGAGAAATAATTCTTCCACGTTTGGCCGATAACATCGAGCAGCTGTGTGTTTCTGTCTTCTTGGATGCCGACGCCACCGAGGATATTTCTGAAATCATCTTTATTCTGAGTTATTTACCAGGCTATAACCAACCCCAACCCTGCTGCAGCCGTAACCACTGAAATAAGTGGCCAAGGCAATGCGTGTGGGGAGGGAAAATCTCCAGCGGTGACAGTGGTGGCGAAGGCTAAGATCAGCGAATCTAGCCAGAGCGGATCCAGGGACCGTCTGGAGAAGGGCTTGTCTGAGACCAAGACTGACCAACCCATCTGTTCCACTTCCCTGAGAAAGGGGCAGGATGGCGTACAGGACTGGAAGGCAAACTCCCGCACCCGACGGAATGCCTTCAGACTTAGGGAGAAAATACAGATCATTCCTGAAAAGGAATTGACGGACAAGGACAGGAAGTCCCTTTCATGGGCAAACCAGATACTGGGTCCGTCTGAATCATCAAAAACTCCTGCGATGAAAAGGCAAAGGTCGGCCGAAGAATTAATTCCGCCGACCGGGAAAAGGGCTAAAGTCCAAAACACAACTGAAAAGTCGTACAGTGACGTCCTGAAGGATCGGTTGGTACTGGCGGTGGTCGATAAAAGCGACCCCGACTGTGCCATATCGGTCGATCATTGGAAGAAGGGTAAAGTCAAGCTGGCTGTAAGCTTTCTTCCAATGATGAAGGAATTTCCAGGCCCGGTACCCATCGTAAGAGATGCTGGGTGGCATCTGGGTCGCGTCAAGCTGATCGCCTGTGGAGAGCAGAGGTCGTATGACCTGTATAAGCTGGCGATTAGCAGACTAGGGGAGATATGGCCAGGCGCGAAACTAGAGGCCATCCCCCGAGAGGAAATCCCGTCCCGGCCTAGAGCTAGGGCGTGGATTCCGGTGGAGCCATCCGATCCTGCTGTTGTACTGGAGATGTTTAGGTACAGCAACGCAGACCTGCCTACTGGAAACTGGAAAGTTTCGAAGCTGGAGGAGCCGAAGGGGGACTACAGATCAGCAATAATGGTCTTGAACAAAGAGTCCCTGGAACCTCTAGAGAAGGCGGGCTGGGTGGTCGGCTATGGCTTTACGTCAGTGACGCTGAAGGTGTATAAAAAAGACCAAAGCGAAGCTAAAGCCAAGGGCACAGGTGAAGCCTCTGCAGAAAATGCAGCATCCTTATCAGGCGGCCCCAACATTTCAATCCCCAGTACCAGGGAGGACTTTCTAAGGGTGGAACCTGACGATACCGAGACGGGATCGGAGGGGGAAATCACAAAGAAGCTCTCTCTGGCATCACTGAACGAGGAGGACCTCCTTCTTTCTTCCGGTTCGGAACTGGACGATACGGTGGTGGAGGTAATCGAGGATTATCCTGGAATTCCGGATAATACAGATTAACCTTCACCAATGTAAAGCAGCTTCAGCTGCTCTCGTTGTTCATCTCCTTAGGGATGAAGAAGACGTTGCCATAATCCAAGAACCTTGGGTCGTTGACGGCCAGGTAATGGGAATACGGGCTCCGGGATACACTTTATGCTACAGGAGGGGTGAAGGTAGGCGCAGATCCTGTATTCTGTTGAAGAATAAACATAATGGTTTTCTTCTCAATAATTTCAGTGAAGGTGACATCACTACTGTAGCGCTGGAGACTGGAGATTATGTCTACTGGCTGGCCTCCATATATATGCCATCCGAAGAATCGGACCCCCCATCGGCCATTACCAGAAGCATGGTGACGGCGGCACAACGCTGCAAGGCGGTACTGGTGATCACATGTGATGCAAATGCGCACCATACCATTTGGGGCAGCTCGGACACCAATTTAAGAGGTGAGTCGCTTTTTGATTTTATACTTGGCGAAAATCTACATATGTGTAATAGGGGTAGGGAACCAACCTTTATCACTAGAAACAGGGAGGAAGTATTAGACCTTTCCATTGTATCCGAGGGCATTGGCTCCAGAGTGAACAATTGGAAGGTCTCAACAGAACATTCCTTCTCCGACCACAGATATATTGTCTTCTCCCTTAGAGGGACCGCTGACTCAACTCATCCAATTAGGAACATTAGGAAAACTATCTGGACTAGATATAGAACCGAGGTAGAAAGTATATTGCAAAACACCCCGGAGGCTATTACAAGCAGGAAAGAACTCGATAGCAACGTTGATCGATTCTCGAATGCTCTAAATAGGGCGCTGGGAGTAGCATGCCCCCCTAGGAATCCAAAAGGAAGAAGGAAGCCACCCTGGTGGAATCCTAGCCTAATGGAGACACGAAAGGGATGTAGGCGTCTTTTCAATAAGGCCAAGGCCTCAAAAGATGCCCATCTCTGGGATAAGTACAAGGCCGCTTTAAGAGGCTATAAAAAGGAACTACGCATGGCAAAAAGACACTCATGGAAAACTTTCTGTGAAAGCATCATGAGTACCTCGGAAGCCTGTCGACTGAGAAGAATCCTATCTTCCAGCGCAGTGAGCATCAGCTCTCTAAGGAAGGAGGATGACTCCTGGACTATGTCAAAAATGGAATCCCTGGAGGTTCTGGTTGACACACACTTTCCGGGAAATAATCACACCGGCGGTGTTCATACTCCCCATTTTTCCTTACGGGATCTGGAATATCTGATAACAGATAGTGCGGTAGCCTGGGCTATAAGCAGCTTCAAACCTTTCAAGTCCCCGGGACCAGACTGGATCTTCCCGGCCGAGCTGCAAAATACCCAGGAAGTAGTTATACCCTGGCTGGTAGTCATCTACAAGGGTTGCCTACGAACGGGCTACATTCCTCTGCGGTGGAGAAATAGTGTGGTGGTGTTCATACCGAAGGCGGGAAAGCGCACGCATGAGGCTGCAAAGGATGTTCGACCCATCACACTATCATCCTTTCTGTTGAAGATCCTGGAGAGGATCCTTGAACTGCATATAAGAGGAAAATATTTGACAAATATATCCTCATCTCAACACGCATACCTAAAAGGGAAATCTGCGGAAACAGCTCTATACTCCCTGGTGGATGCTATAGAAAAATCCCTAGCCTGGCGGGAATTCTCCCGTGTGGCCTTTGTGGATATCGAGGGTGCCTTCAACAACGTGGAGGCCAACGCAATTCTAGACGCCATGAGAACTCTAAATATAGAGGAACGCCTGATATCCTTCATCAGTCAGCTGCTTAAAGGAAGGACTATCGAGGCGAGATTGGGTGACTCAAGGCTTGAAAGGATGGTATGGAGGGGTACTCCACAAGGTGGGGTCCTATCTCCTGTACTGTGGAATATAATGGTCGATGGGCTACTAAAGGCCCTAGAAAGAGAAGGCCTAAAGATCATTGCATATGCGGATGATCTCGCTATACTGGCTTCGGGCAAGCACCCTCACGTTATCAGAGATCTAGTGCAGAACGCTCTGAACATTATAGCAAGATGGGCAGCTCCGAGAGGCTTAGGGGTCAATCCCCAGAAAGCGGAGCTCGTCGTCTTCACACGGAAACACAGGATTCCTCAAATTGAACCTCTAAGGTTGGGGCTTAAGGTTAGGCTTAACTTTAAAGAAGATGCAAAATTCCTCGGTCTGATCGTGGACAGGAAACTTAGCTGGAACAAACATCACCGAGAGGGTGAACAAGGCCATGGTAGCTCTTTATACTTGTAGAAAGGCCATTGGAAACAAATGGGGCCTCAATTCAGCAATAACCCACTGGTTATATGTGGCCATAGTTAGGCCCATACTGCTGTATGGGGTGGTCATCTGGTGGCCAGCCCTCACTAAGGCAACGAACTGCAAGCTGTTGGACAAAGTGCAAAGGTCAGCATGCTTGTTAATTGGAGGAGCTCTGAAGTCAACACCGACCGCGGCTCTGGAAGTACTACTGTACCTCCCCCCAATAGACATCATGGGGAGGCAAATGGCTAGGTGCACAGCCGTAAGGCTGAATGCCGTAAAGAAATGGACCAACAGGAATGTTGGTCATCAAAAAATTTTGGAAGGTCTACCTTCCTCCTTCGAAAACCTCGACTACACCGTACCAACTCTTCTTCCATCAAAAAAATTCGTGTCGCTAATACCGGCCAGGGAGGAATGGGAGAGTGCGACACTGCCAGGCGGAGAGGGTATGCACTGGTATACCGATGGATCGAAAATGCTTGGCAGGGTTGGTGGAGGGCTTTTCTGTGAGCGTCTTGGGACCGAAGAGAACTTTCGACTACCGGACTACTGCAGCGTCTTCCAAGCGGAAGTGCTGGCAATCAGCGAGGTACTGTCCTGGCTGAAGGACAATCAAATATACAATAGAGATATCTGCATTTGTACGGAGAGCCAAGCAGCGATAAAAGCCCTGGATGCAACCTTCACCACTTCTATGGTGGTAAAAAGCTGCCACCAATCTCTAAATGAGATGGCAGAGCAGTTCTCCATCAAGCTGTGCTGGGTTCCAGGACACAGCAACTTTTCAGGGAACTGCCGAGCAGATGAATTAGCCCGTCAGGGAACGGAGCTAGTTATTAATCCGGATAACTCACGTGTAGGTATGCCACTTGCTACCTGTAAGCAGACTATAAAATCATATGCCTTGAAAGAGGCCAATAAAATGTGGGAGAAGCTGGTGACTTGTAAGACTGCAAGACAGCTATGGCCCACTTATAACAAAAAGAATTCAAATAACCTCCTTCTGCTGAGCAGGGAAAATATTCGGCGGATGATAGGAGTTATAACAGGCCACTGCCTCTTTGGCGCTCATGCGAAGCGTATGGGGCTTTTCGCAAATGATTTTTGCAGGAGCTGCAGGGATGAGGAGGAGGAGGAAACGGTAACGCATCTCCTATGCGACTGTCCTGCCTTGTCCCAAAGAAGGCAAACCCACATGGGAGCCTTTCTCTATAATGACCTCAGTGAAATGACACCTCTCAAGATAGGGGGTCTGAGTCGATATATAAACAGCTCGGGGTGGCTGAGCTGATTCTTGGGGGTGAGATCCATATGGCATCACAATGGACCCCATCGGTCTAAGTGTGTCCTTTAGGGACAGCCTAACTAACCTAACCTAACCTATTTACCACCTAATAGTGGTTTTGATGTATATAGTGACCACATTTATAATATTGAATTTCTTTTGAACTCTGTAAGTCTATGTCAAGCACCGTGCATTCTTGGGGACTTTAATTTGGGTGATATTGAATGGATATACTGTCAATGCTTTGTGACACCTTATATTTCTACAATTTATTTCAGATTAATAGTGTTCACAACGACATTGGCAGAATCTTGGACTTAATTTTTGTCAATAACGATTTCATATCCTCTATTTCCAACTGTCAATTGCCACTAACTCGTGAGTCTGTTCACCATAAAGCCTTAGCTTTGACGTGCAACTTTTTAAAATTCAGTTGTCGACGGTCTGATCTAATTAATTCCTATAACTTTCACAGTGCTAATTATATCGCTCTAAATAACTTTTTCGACTCTATTAAATGGAACTTCCTTTGTAACAAGCTAGACTTAAAGGATATGTATGATAACTTTAAGAGGGTTATTGATGAGGGTTTATGTTTATACGTGCCCACTAAAACTCGCAAACGTAACTTTAAACTGCCATGGTATAACCGCCGTCTACTTCGCCTTCAAAATGTAAGGAACAAAGCGCATAACAAGTTTAAAAGAACGAATTCTTCTGTGGACAAAGCTCTTTTTATCTTAGGTAGGCGGGAATTTGAATTCTTATCGAGATTCTTATATAAGAAATATTTGAATGGTATTGAACGCAGTATAAAATCCGATTCTAAAACTTTTTGGATTTTTTACAACTCAATGCGCAAATCCAGTAGAATACCAAATTCAATGAATTATGAAGGAGTATCTGCTCATAGCAAGCAGGATATCTGTATCCTTTTTTCTAACTTTTTTGAGTCAGTTTTCGTTCAGGGTCAAAGTAGGGATGCTTATACGAGTACCGACTTTTGTGAGCTAAAACCCTTGGTTAATATCGGACGGATCGCTCTTTTGGAGAGAGACGTCATAGATACTTTGGAAAGCCTGGGTTCATCTGCGGGATACGATAATATGCCACCTTCGCTTTTAAAGAATTGCGCTAAATCTCTTTACGTCCCACTGACTATAATCTTTAACAAATCCCTTGATTCTGGTATTTTTTTGGATCATTGGAAAGTCTCCGCCGCCGAAAGCTATCCGTCATACCAAAGCTACTTGACAAAATCGTGAACAAATATCTGTTTAATTCTTTTAAAAATTAATCTCATTGCACCAGCATGGTTTTTACCCTGGTAGATCTACTAGCACTAATCTGATAATCTTTGGAAATTTTTGCGTTAATTCTATTGAAAAAGGCTTACAAATCGACGTCTTGTACACGGACTTTATGAAAGCTTTCGACAGGTTAAGTCATACTGCCATTCTTTCCAAGCTTGAAAACCTAGGGATTCATTCCACTTTTTTAAAGTGGCTAAAATCTTACTTATTGAATAGGAAATTAATCGTGAAAGTTGACAACTGTATCTCCAGAGCCTTTGTAGTGAATTCTGGTGTTCCACAAGGGAGCTACTTAAGACCTTTGCTCTTTTCATATTTGTTAATGATGTATCTTATATTTTTAATTTTTGCAAGGTGTTATTGTATGCGGATGACATAAAGATCTTTGCTACTGTTAAAAATCTAGTTGATTGTCATAAGATGCAGAGAGACATTTACGCGCTGATTGATTGGTGCAATGGGAATGCACTCAGATTGCATTTCTCAAAATGCAGGCTGCTATCATTTACTCGTAAGCAGATGCCTATTTCATATAACTATGCTTATGACGAATGTAATTCTTTTAATAGAGTTAGCATTACTAAGGACCTTGGTATTTTCTTTGACTCGAAACTACGATTTGATGCTCATAGGGAATACATAATTGCGAAAACTAGCTCTCAGTTTGGTTTTTTAAAGCGTAATTCTGGTGATTTTCGTGATCCCCTCACTTTGAGGGCATTATTCTTATGTATGGTCAGGTCTATTACAGAGTACGCTTGCATTGTTTGGATGCCCACATCAAATTACTATATCTGCCGACTGGAGAGAATCCAGCGGCGATTCACGAAGTATGCGCTCCGTAACTTTTACCACTCTGGCAATATTCCTAATTATAACCTTAGATGCCGTATCTTGAATTTGAGATCACTTGAAATGAGAAGGCAGGTACAATCGGTACTGTTCGTCAAAGATGTTATGGATTATCGTGTTGATTCTCCAGATCTTCTTACGTTTATACCATTGTACGCTCCATCTAGAACTCTTAGAGAAAAATGTTTATTTTTTACACCTTATCACAGAACCTCTTACGGAAATCAGGAGCCGATCTGTAGATGTGTGTCACTGTGTAATGTTTTAGCAAATGAGCTTGATTTTTCATGTAACAGAGTGACGTTTAAATCACAATTATGTATCCTTGTGGATTCATTAGCTAATACTTAATGTAATGTTTAGTTTAATTTAGTTTTAAGTCCATAGTTTTAAGCTTTACACCTGTAAGGGCTAAGCCCGTTAGGCGAAATTGAAATAAATAAATTTCATTAATATTTTGTTTATTTGCAAAAATTCTCAAAAAATCTTGAAAGTTTTTAATTTTTTATCTTTCTCGAAAAAGTTATGTTCATATCAATTGTTTAATTTATTTACAGCCTTATTCCAAGAGTCCTTTTTCAACTTAGCGGTCAAAAATCCATATCTTTTGACTCTCTTGGAATATTTTATTCCGGTTTTTTTGTTCGATTCTTCTAATCTTAAGCTTTAATGTGAGGCTACAAATGATAAAAATCGATTATTTAAAACCAGAGACATGAGAGTTTCAATCAGGGTACTAAAATTTTCTTAAAAGCCTAAAAACAGAGATTATAAAATTAATACGTTTCTTTTTATTTAATGATTAAAGACTTTTTATTATCAATAACGAACATCTTAATAAAAAAGGTAATAAATATGGAACGACTGCAAATTAAACAATTTTTTCAAAAAAACATTCATTGATAGAGTTCCGCTCATATAGTAGTAAATTTTGTGCATCAACTATTTAACTCGATTGAGATAGATTTACATTTTTGGCGGATATTTGAAATATATGGATCGGATGTTCACAGCAAAACAGCAAGCAGATCCTCATTGGTACAATATCTTGAAATTTTCCTTGTGTTGTGTTCACGAAAGAATCTGGTTCGTTTTTTCTTGTACTTCTTCAGAAAGATTACCAAGTGGAAGTAGACTGTTTTCAATAATTTGCTCGCTATGATAAAGAATTTTATGAATTGTTGATCTGCGGGGGCTTGGCTTAGTGTACTTGCAGTTTGTTAGCATATAATACAGCTAGAGGATACCATAGTATCAATTAAGGCTTGTCCGCCTTTCCATTAATCATGGTGAGCAGAAGTTTGAAATCTATTTGAAGTATATGGCCATGATACTCAAATAGCCGCGGCTGTAGTTCATCAATTTGCCTCCTAATTTTATTAACTTCTTCGGTTATCAGATCTTTTATCTCATCACTTACAAAGGCCAAGACTTTTCACATAATTCTCTTCCAATGACAGCAATAATCTGTTGACATTTACAGTACATATGCTAGAGCTAATTACCTGATATAATAATTAAAAAAAACGTAATTACTGCACACTATCCCAGTACTTCTCCATACCTTGAAATACACATATAATTCGAAAGAAAAGTATAACACTAACAAAGAAAAAACCAGAAAGAGTGTTAACTTTGGCCTGGCCGAAGGTCATATACCTTACACACTTGTCCTTAGAAATTAGGCGTGGCAATAATCTAATTTTGTTCCTTTTCAATCTGAAATAGCCTGTGATGACAGAGAGTATTCCTGCCATATTTGATGAAATTATCTCTATTCGTTCTCCTGTAATCGATTTTTATTTAGTTAGTGGGCGGACCACGCCCATTTATGGTAGTCTTTTTTGGTCAGATACAGTGGACTTTTGGACACAATTTCAACCGCAAATTCCTTGATCAAGCTTAGAAATTGAGCTATAAGCATGGATGAATTTATAATCACTATAAAAAGTAGGCGTAGTAATGGTCCGATTTTGCCCATTTTCAAAACCGATGAGTTTCTAATGATAGACAATATTCGTGCCAAGTTTGATGAAGATATCTCTATTCGTTCTCCTGTAATCCAGTTTTATTTAATTAGTGGGCGGACCGCGCCCATTTGTGGTAGTCTGTTTTGGTCACAGGCAGTGGACTTCTGGACAAAATTTCAACCGCAAATTCGTTCTACAAACTGAGAATTTGAGCTATAAGCATGGATGAATTTATATTCACTATAAAAAGTAGGCGTGGTAATGGTCCGATTTTGCCCATTTTCAATACCGATGAGTTCCTAATGATAGACAATATTCGTGCCAAGTTTGATGAAAATATCTCTATTCGTTCTCCTGTAATCGAGTTTTATTTAATTAGTGGGCGGACCACGCCCATTTGTGTTAGTCTGTTTTGGTCAAAGGCAGTGGACTTCTGGACAAAATTTCAACCGCAAATTCGTTCTACAAGCTGAGAATTTGAGCTATAAGCATGGATTAATTTATATTCACTATAAAAAGTAGGCGTGGTAATGGTCCGATTTTGCCCATTTTCAATACCGATGATTTTCTAATGATAGAGATCTATTCTCTTGTAATCGTGATTTCCACAGACAGACAGACAGACGGACGTACAGACAGACGGACGTACAGACAGACGGACGGACATGGCTAAATGAACTCAGGAGGTCACGCTGATCAAGAATATATATACTTTTCCATACCTGTCACGCCTCCTTTAATGCGTTACAAACGGAAGCAGTAAGTGAATATACCCTATTCACTTCGTGTGTAGGGTATAATAACGGAAAATGTTAAAAACGTTTGCAGGGTGTGACTTTGACTCATATAATGGGCTCTAGCACCCAGAACCTCAGAATCTCCACTTTATGGTCTGCTCCAAAGCTTTTGATACAAGTCTCAGCAATTTCAAGAAAAATTCAACGTTTCAACAATTCATGAGCGCAAAGAAATGTTCGAATCTAACAATTGGAAGTAATACCCTGTACACAGTTGGAGCGGCTAGATGCAACTTCATTTCTCATCTGTCAAAATTAAATAAGCTCTTATGGAGAACGAGGAAAAATTTTTCCCCGCTACGTTTGACGGACTAGTTTCGCTGTTTTTTAGTTTAATACAAAACTTATTGGATACTGAAATTGTTATGACTACATAAAAATATTATTCATAATTATATTTTTCATGCTGCTTAATACAATATATGTATGTATAAATACAAATTCCAACCTTCATTTCACTATTATTCAAAATATTATTTGTAAGAACAAATTTGCTTAAAAAAATAGAATAGCAGAAGCAGAAGTGGCGGACATGATGTAATCAAATGTTGACAGACGTGTGTGTTTTCATTTTAAGTCTACTTTTTTGCCGTGCTTCAGCATTACCCCAGCGTTGGGCGAAACGTTGGCAGCTCGGCAAGTACGCCAAGTAAAAAAATTGAAAAAGAACAATAAACATTAATGGGAATGATACTGTATCAATATTGATTAAAAAATCAGATAATGCAGTTCGCCTAAATTATTTTCAAGAACCAAAACTTATTTTCCCATTCCTTATTAAATATTTTGCGTCTGTGCGTCGAAAGACCGCACTTGATACGAACGATCGCTAGTGTCGTTGTGAAGAAACGAAGTGTGCTGCCGTGAACTTGTCAATAGCCGAGAGAAAAATTTTGCCCGTGTGAATATGAAATGCCCAACACTGCTCCAAACTGATGGTTCAAAAACTGATACATCCGTATCTTATGAAGTAGGCAATAATAGTCACTGCCATCTTAAGAAAATTCTTGCTGAATTCACATCAATTTGCACTGCTGAAGCTGCAAGACATTTTCCAAACATTAGTGCCCATCTTGCCCAACAAAGTAGACGTAAAACAATAATTTGTACTGACAGCCTGTCTGTCCTGCTGGTAGTACAAAATGCTCACTCCAACAAATTGAATATAATTGCAAGAATTAGAGATTGCAGACGAACAGCCAAATTTGCTTCTATAATAATGGTTCCTACAATAGAAAAATTGGATTTCCGCTAACATATCAGTTTATAACTGGACAATAAAAATAAAAATGCCCAAAAAATTAAATATAAAATAGTAAATATAAAACTCTTATCTTATAGTAATGATGCCGACGATTCCTTTTTCTCTTAAATGGAAGATGCAGAATATGTTAAGAAATTTTGATTTGTGACAAGTGATTTGTTGTAATGTTGAAATAAAGTTATTCTCAGAACTCCATACTACAAGAGGTGATACAGATTGCAGACAGAATAAGAGAATGAGTTGGATAACACATATGGACCACACAAAGGATCGGATGATAAATGTCCAATCGGAAATAGCGCTTTCCCATTACGTGATGATAAAATAATACTATCCGTGAATTAGTGATCTTTTTAATAAACACGTGCTTGACGATGAGATCTAGAATGCCATAAAACATAAAACAGAAATCGCCTCTAAAAAATGTGAAGAAGGCTTCCTTCTACAACAAACTGGGCGCCAAAATCCATCGGACTTTTTTACCATATGGACCAATACCAATATGATGCGTGACTGTCGTGGAAATTATAGTCTTTACGGTGCTCATTATCGTTATGTCCGTGAAATCCGTAAGCAATTTGACGAACAGGTTATGCATATCGTACGGAACTATGGGTTCCCCCACAGGTCGTACAACTCCTCCAACGTGGACGCTAGTCGCAGAGTTTATGAGCCTCTCTCTCGCTGGGGCCTTAGTTTTGTGACCAGGTACAAGAGGTCATGCAGTACATAGCGTCGGTGCACAGTGAACTATCGTTTCGAAACCGCGGCCAAAATTCCAAAAAGTCGCTCTGAGTTTTTAAAAATTTTGGTATGCAATTTTTTTTATAATACACTCATACCCCTGTTTGCGTCGTTTCGAAGTTGCGTCTTTTTAAAATTTCCGTGATTTCGGTGTTGCTTCGTTTTTGCTTCAGTTTGCGTCGCATTGCTTCGAAGTTGGGTCGTTAGTGCTTCGATTTGTCGTTAATAAATGTTTTTATGTACAAAGAAAAAATAGAAAATGTTTTTTATGTGTTTTTCATGCATTGTTATTTTTTATTTTAATAAAAACTATTATTACACAAATTGGTATTATATATATTAATAATAACAGTTGCGTATCAACCTTCTTGGTGAACAGTTGTGTTGCATCTACGCTGCATCACCAGTTTTTAAGTCTTTTTGATTCGCTTTACGATCTATATTCGCTGCGCCACGGTACGGGAGTTTGTTGTCGCTTACTTGCAGGCACAATCTGACCCAGTGTATAATTGTGTTTAGACTCGAATTCACTCTCGTGTTCATCAGTGCAATACACTACATTTATTTTATAATCACATCAGTGTCTCGGGTGTGTATATAACCGCATATTACAAAATGAATAAACCTCCTGATCTGAACTCTAACATAATTTCGACCCACCTTTGGTCGAAATTAACACAAACAAAACTCTAAAATCAACATCTATTGGCCCAAAATTTTTAGTCATGTCGAGAATAAACTCTACTGAAGACCTATCTAAAGTGTCCCCTTTTTTAATTAAAAAAGTCATTGACAGCACATGTGGAAGCGAAGTTGACTTGTGCAAAAAAATCCGCAACGGTTCTATTTTAATTAAAACAAAAAACCTTCATCAAGCCAAGAAGTTAATTAAACTAACTGCATTAAATAACTCAATAAAAGTAGATATTACTGAGCACAATAAACTGAACCTTTCCAAAGCCGTAATTTTTTCTAACGATCTAAGGGAAGTTCCTGAAAACGAAATTTTGCTAGAACTAAAATCACAAAATGTCTCTGAAGTTAGAAAAATCTTAAAAAAATCTAACTCAAGTCTTGTCGAGACCGGTCTAATCATACTATCATTCGACTTAACATCTCTACCAAATGACATTAAGATTGGATACGAAAATATCAACATTCGCCCTTACATTCCCATGCCAACTATATGAATTAATTGCTTCAGATATGGACATATATCGAAATTTTGTAAGAATGATGAAACATGTCCGGACTGCTCCAACCCTAAGCACGTCGCAGACAGATCTTTACAAAATTGTGAATATGACCGAACATGCATCAACTGTAAATCTAGTCAACTACATTCCTTCAAACACTCCGCTCTGGATAGAACTTGTCCTATATTCCTAAAACAAAAGGAAATAGAAACTATCAAAATCATGGAAAAGGCTAACAACATAACCGTTCATGCCATCTACAACTCTCGTCATCAACATAACGTTACACCTTACTCAACAGTCACCAAAACCACACTTTCAACCGTATCACACACGCTATCATCCCCTACCAACAAGTCTTCTTCACCTCTGGGTCTCTCAACCAATCAAACTACATCTACAAAAAACTCCGGAAACAATACTGCAACTATACTCCATCCAGTTCTTTCAACCCACAGTAGAGACCTCACACATTACTCTGATCTCCTCTCAGAATCCGATACGGACACAAAACCTCTAGTTGGGCAAGCAAAAATAAAAATCCTACCTCGTAACACATCGAGAAGAGCTATAAAATCCCTCAAAAGAAGTTCTAAGGCCATGAAACACAAATCAAAATCTAAATTGGAACCAAACTTACCTAACAATGATGACAATCAGGATGATTCAATGGACTCTCTCACACATAATAACTAGCTTTAAGTTCAGTTTTATATTTTATAGTATTACCATCACACATTATACTGTTAAGTTTCTAACACCAATTTCTGAGTACTTCTAAACTATCCCAACATGAATATTTTGCAATGGAACATTAGAGGTTACACCAATAACTATAACGAACTACAGCTGCTAATTAAACAGTATAGTCCTAAAATAATCTCCTTACAAGAAACCCACATCACCTCTACCCCGAATATACCAATCCCAATCAACTACCTACTTTACAGCCGGAACACAACAAACTCATATGAAGGTGTGGCACTACTTATACACTCGTCTATACAACATAACACTATTGACATTAACAACGGAATTTTCGACACGATTTGCATAGAACTGTACTCCACCAAAAAATGTAGAGTCATTTCTACATACATCCCTCCTTCAACTAAATTTTCCATACCGAACTTAGAAAGCATCTACCCTTCTCAAAATATACCAACTTTAATTACCGGGGACTTTAACGCCTGGCTACTACTTGGGGTTCACCCCACAACAATAGTAAAGGATTAAAACTAGCCAAATTTATTACCAAATCCAATCTTATTGTCCTAAACAACGGTTCCCCAACACATTTTAGTACCCATCGATCTCTATCCCACATCGACCTATCTCTTTCTACGCCAGACTTGGCTCTGCTATCTGAATGGAAAACTGCAACCGATCTATGCGGAAGCGATCATTTCCCAATTATAATTTCATTATTCCAGAACCATTCACATAACCACCTATCATCCAATAACCATAATCCCAAACCAAAATTTGTAACTAGCAGAGCTAACTGGGAACTCTTCGAATCTATCTCTTCCAAACTGAGCTTAGACAGATCAATAAACGCTAACGTAAACAAAGAAGCAGCAAATATAAAAAATATTATTATTAATACATGCCTTGCTTCCATCCCTCAATCATGTTTTAAGCCCAATACGCATAACGTACCATGGTGAAACCCTACTCTAAAAAAATTGCAATCAGAAAAGAAACTAGCATGGCAGATCTTCAAACGCAACATCAACCAAGATAACCTCATTAATTACAAAAAACGTACTGCAATATTCAAAAGAGAACTTAAACAAGCAAAAAAGCAATCTATAAACTCATATACCGCAGATATCAACCCCAAAACCCCACCGGAAAAAATTTGGTCGAACATCAGACGTTTTTGTGGATACAAATCTAATGTCAATATTCACTGCATATCTAGCCCCTACCTGCCTATTCCTTATATTACAAATAAATCCATCATAGCTAAACATTTTGGAATATTTTGGTCCAATCAATCCTCCGACTCAAATTTCTCGAATTATTTTATTGCGAATAAATATTCTGCAGAAAATAACAGGTCTTATACTACACCATCCCCCACTGCAGCTCTCATAGAAAATAAAATAAACTCTATTGAATTCTTTTCGGCCCTAACCAAATTGAAAGGTAAAACCCCTGGTTTAGATAGGATCTCTTACCCCATGATCAAAAATCTCCATACATCAGTTAAAAAAAGATTACTATCACTATACAACAACATTTTTACCACGCACATACCTTCTGCTTATAAATTCAGTCTCTTAGTCCCCATTCCAAAACCTAAAACCGACAAATCTTGCATGACTTCTTACAGACCAATATCTTTAAACTCTTGCTGCTCCAAACTTCTGGATAAAATAATAGCTAATAGGCTTTGGTGGTTCATATTTTCAAATAAACTACTTAATAGCAATCAATACGGTTTCATTAAAGGCAAATCTACCAAAAACCATATTTCCCTCCCTGACTTCGAAAAAGCGTTCGACAGAATTGGCTTACACACTATTATCGATCAACTCAAGGAATGGCGTCTAGGACCAAACATTATCAATTACGTCACTAACTTCATGACAAAGAGAAGGCTAAGAGTTCGAGTTGGTAATCACTTTTCTAACGACTACCCCCTACACAATGGTATCCCACAAGGCTCTCCACTATCTGTGGTACTATTTCTTATAGCCTATAATAAACTAGCCCAGACAATTTCTCTACATAAGGAAGTATCTTTCTGCGCTTACGCAGACGATTTCACTATAATCATCAAACCTACAAATTTTAAAAACATCAATATTGATCTTACGCCTCTATTTGTAGATATTAAAAATTGGTGTATTTACTCTGGAGCTAAGTTATCAACACCGAAAACTAAACACCTGCACATCTGTCGTAAACATCAATGCTCGTGCTCCCTACTATTTAATAATAACCAATTTCAGAGCGTAGACCAACTAAAACTCTTGGGAATTATATTCAATAAGAGATACAGATGGAATTCACACGTCGAATTTCTGAAACTCTCCCTTTCCAAACAACTGAACGTTATAAAGTGCCTCTCGAGCCCTACCTTCAACTGTAATACATCTTCTCTTCTGTCTGTCTGCAACTCATTAATAGCGTCAAAGATTGATTACGGTATATATTTATATGGCCAAGCTCCTAGCTCTACACTAGCTAAATTAAAACCCATATTTAACTCAGCAATCCGCTTTGCTCTTGGCGCCTATCGTACAACCCCAATTAACAACATCCTTATAAAAAGCTCCCTCCCATCTATTGAAGTTAAAACAGAAATTATAACAGCAAAGTTATACAAAAACCTTATAAACTCTCATTCCACTCCCCTCCACAAATACATAAGATCCCGCATAACAAAACTTTCATCTAAAATCCCTTCAATCGTCTCTAAAATCTATAGTAAGAATAAGGAATATGACATAGATTTATTAACTCCTCCTCCCTACCCCGATCGTCAACCCCCCCTGGCTTATGAAACCATGCACTTTAAACCTGTCTTTACACAAACTCAGCAACCCAAAATCCTGTACCCCACTCTTAGTCTTCCAGAAAAACTTTCTTAAACTTAAAAACGACTTAAAATCCTTTTCATTCCTATAAACATATGGCTCCCAGACAAATAACATAACAGCCTACAGCGTTACCACAGAGAATAAAGTTATAAGAGCTTCCATCTTACCACATTACAGTACAGTGTTTTCAGCAGAAATCATAGCGATTAAAGAAGCTATTGATTTTGCCAAAAGTAAAAATGGTAATTTTGCTATCTGCTCGGACTCGCTCTCAGCCCTTAGCGCAATCGCCAATCCTGACAACACTACCTACTATCCAAACGAAATTAGGAAAACTCTTTTAGATAAATACCCCAAAATTTCACTAATTTGGATACCAGGACACACACAAATAGAAGGAAACGAATTTGCTGATAAATCTGCGAAATTCGCCACCCGGGCTCCATTATTCGTAACTCCTAACCTTAATTCAAAAGATATCAACAATCACATTAACTATTCTATTAAACCAAAAACATATAATATTCTTAATAAATCTTCTCCTTGGTATAAGATGGTTAATCCAGACCTTATCTCTGCATATAATTACTGCAAACAAATTAACCAAACGAATATAAATAGAAGAGACCTAATAAAATATACTAGGCTTCGACTTGGACATACAAAAGTTACCCACCAGCACCTTATGGATAAAAATCTTTCCCCCTACTGCGAATTCTGCAATAACACAACTTCTAGCCCCTCTCATCTCGCCGTAAAATCTTCTGCACCAATGACCCTCTGATATGCTTATCCAAACCTACTGAAGCACATATCAATAAAATAATCAAATTTCTTAAAATATGTAACCTGTACAGCAAAATATAAGCCTCCTCCTTATTAAAATATTACACACTACTAGAATAAACTTTATACACCTATATCCTCACTAAAATAACAATCGACCCTACTCATATACATATATGTATATGTAGTTACACGACTAATCAAAACATTTCGTTAATATATAAAAAGTATAATCCATTATTATTGTCTATTACAAAATTTGTAAAACCACCCGATATAAATGTTAATATATATGTGTTAAGTTAAGTGCATGTTAATGTATATATAATACCATAAGAATGTGCTGAAGGCCCCAGTCGCCATTGCCTTCTCGGTGCCATCTACAATCTCGCATTGTAGACTGCTAATATTAAATAAAAATAAATATTAATAATAAAAAATTGGTATATTCTATTGAAAAATCAAATTTTTTTACTAAAATTATGAGTCTCGGAACGAATTAAATAAAAGTTAATACAAATGTATGGAAAACTATGATTCGGTTTGCGTCGTTTCAGTTTGCGTCTCGTTTTTCCGGTCCCAATTAGCGACGCTCACCGGGGTATGAGTGTATTTCAATAACTAAAGAACCAAAATATTTCGGCCGGAAACCTTGAATACTCTTGGTGGGCGATCAAATGTGAACCTTTTTTCCATTCTCTAAAAAGTTGTATTATTTCTTTTTTTTTGCCAAAATTCAAATGACTATATTTAGGATTAAGTAGTTTCTGAAAGGTTTATAGATTATCTATAGGAAGGTGAAAGGTTATCTATAGGAAAAATATAACAACAACTTTGTGCCTTGAATCTAAGTATTTTTCAGTAATTTTTCAAAAACGGTTAAGTTTTATATATATTTTAACTTTGGAAGATTATAAGTCTCAATGCTTATAAATGCTTATCCTGGGGTTTATTGTTTTTGAAACTATGAAGTGTTATAAACAAATACCCCAAACATACTTGACTCGCCGGACCCGTCGTTTTTTTTTTCGTTTGAAAATTTTACCTACATGCTTTGTGGATATTCCTGAGTATCTGTGATTTTAGGAAGGGGTATATTTTCTTACCTGTTGTATCGATTTTTTCACGGAATAAGGTTTATTTCCTTATCTTAATTATTTAATTTTATTATAGTGAAGTTTCTAATATAGTAATCGTTTTTTATTATTTACATAAATATTAAATAAATCGTCACTTCAAAGAATTCATCATTCAGGTATGAGGGCGAGTAAAATTCCGCCAGCCTAAATATCATCTCATCGACTCAAAGTTCTATAAAAAGGATGTTTTCTGTCTGCATCCCGACCTTAAAATTCTCTAATCAATTCTAAAGAGAATGCTTCAAACCGGAAGGTTCTATGTTTTGTACTTTCCGAGAAAAGTGAAAGTTACGATCTAAACTCCTTCCCCCGTCTTCTTTCATATTTTTGCACCAGTAATAAAAAACAAGTAGCCAAAACTTGGTATTTGAAAGGAAAGTATGCTTCGTAATTTTAACTTTTTTCGGAAACTACAAAACATAGATCCTTTCGGTTTGAAGCATTCTCTTTGGAATTGATTAGAGAATTTTAAGGTCGGAAAAAAAACTATATTTAATACCGTAATTTTAAAACAAAATTGCGACCGAAAATTTTTTTCGGAATGTTTTTTCCAAATTTTAACTGTGACACTAATTTTCTCAAAAACTGTTTGACATAGAAACCTAATTTAAAAAGGATATTAAGAAGCGGATATTTTGCTTTGAAAATCAGGAAGCAAAAGTTATCTAGGTCAAACCATTATTTTTTAATATTTTTTTTTTCGATGTTAAGTCGAAGTTTTATAGAATGGCCTGTCTAAACGGGGGAAATTGACACCCCCCCCCCCTCCCATACGATTTTTTTCTTGTCTCGACATACATCACGCATATACATATTAGGTGTACAAATAAGTTTCCGCGGTTTGTCAAAAGATGTCCCCACCAGAAGGTTATGGAGAAATTGTCAGATGTAAAACGTAATATCCCAAGTTTCGTCATCCGGCAACACCATAACCTTAAAGAACTAGTGATTCCGTATCAGCATCACGTAATTTTTTTCCTGCAAAAATGTCAAGTTTTTTGCCGAATAAGCATCATTTGCATGAACTTTTGATTTACCTCTTTAATTTGAAAAAATCTGCAGCTGAGGCGCATCGATTGCTTCTAGAAGCATATGGTGAATCTGCTTTAAGTGAGAGAAGTTGTCAGGAATGGTTTCAAAAGGTTAAGAACGGTGAGTTTCACGTGA
Source organism: Myopa tessellatipennis (assembly GCA_943737955.2). Taxonomy (NCBI): domain Eukaryota; kingdom Metazoa; phylum Arthropoda; class Insecta; order Diptera; family Conopidae; genus Myopa; species Myopa tessellatipennis. The sequence goes on along the minus strand of OX031316.1, from coordinate 49,539,745 downwards.
AGGACAAAGAACGCAGTGGAAGGTGTCGTGTATTATGAATTGCTCAAACCAAGCGAAACCATTACTGGTCTCTACCGAACACAATTGATGAGATTGAGTCGGGCACTTAAGGAAAAACGCGCCCATTACTACTTCAGACACGACAAAATTATTCTTTTACACGATAATGCTCGTCCACATGTTGCGGCGCCGGTAAAAACATACTTGGAAACACTCAACTGGGAAGTTTTACCCCACCCGCTGTATTCACCAGACTTAGCCCCTTCTGATTATCGCCTGTTCCGGTCGATGGCACATGGTCTGTCTGAGCAGCGCTTCACATCATATGAAGACACCAAAAACTGGGTAGATTTGTGGATAGCGTCAAAAGATGAAGAGTTTTTTCGACGGGGTATCCGAATGTTGCCAGAAAGATGGGGAAAAGTAGTGGCAAATGATGGAAAATACTTTGAATAAAACGTAATGTACTGTTCCTTCACAATAAATTCCTAACTTTTTATAAAAAACCGCGGAAACTTATTTGTACACTAATACATATGTATACATATGTATAATAATATATATAATACATATGTATATTCACATTTTTCAGCTTTTAGAAATAGGCAAATTAAAATAAATGATTTGCAATAAATATAATACAATAACAATACAAGTTCAATTCGTCACTTCTCTCTTCAGCCCTTCAGTTTGAAAATTCAATTTTCAAGACAAGGTGACTTGAGCTGTTCAAATCTTCTCGTCTCGAACATAAAAATTAAGCCGTAAGCGTTTCCGTAAGGGTTTGATGTTTTTGAGAATTACCGTCCCTCGTCAAATTTGGTTCGTAAGACCTTTATATTTTATATACAACTTATGTAATTTCATAAAATAACGTACTTGTTACTAGTTTAGTTGGATGGATCGGTGGGTGCGCTTTATCAAATTTATTGCCGTTGCGGGGATTGAGTCCCCAATTTAGAACACGTTGCGCAAAAGGTCCCCAAATAGAATGAGCATGTTGTTGTTCGACGAGTAATCTATATGGTAAATATAATTACAAAATAATAATAATTGAAACCATAACACATTATAAATTAATGCAACCTACTTTAAGTCTATTTCTGGAGAAAAGATGTTTGTATCAGTGCGTGGATAGCTTATAATGCCTTTCGTGTATAATTTCTCTGCAATTTTCATGGTTTCTTTTGCAGATAATTTTAACTTGCGGGAGCTCAACTTTTCTAATTCTACAGTATTCATAGGTATAGGGCGCCACTTGTTTTTAGGTTTCACAGTGACAGTCTCAACTTTAGCGATTGGATCGGACAAGCACAGCAATAAGTAATCCTCACAAACATCTTTATCGAAAAGGCGGTTCCGTGTCCAACTAAAATCATTAGTTAGGTCTTCTATCGTGTGCGTAACTGAAAATTAAAAATATGGAACTGGTTGACCGTTACCCAAACACCAATTTTGTTGTTGTTTTGGTTCTCCGCTCTTATCTGGTTTCCGAGTTATTGCACGTTATTGGTATCGATTGAAAGGTATTCAATCGTTCATTTATGTTGAGCAATTTTTTATCGAAAACCATCTAGTTTTGGAGACAAATTAAATTTAAAATTTTTAGTAAGATTTTTTCCATTCATTAATTTTTTAAGTGCGTGAAGTTAAATACGTTGCGAACGTTTATGTATGTTAAACCAAACAATGTTAAAGTTTGCGATTTTAACTGAGAACTGTTAACTCCAATGTTAATGACTTCTTCGCTGTGAGTGTGCGAGATGAGTTTGTCGAGATGCCACTGTTCGAATACGATACTTTTGCGTTGATAAAACCAACACCGACTGAAAGCTAATGAATACAGGCGCCAATTGTAAGAAAATGGTTAGGACGGTTGTAACGTTTTTTAAATCGCGTTTGAAGTTGTCCTTATATAACGTATACATTGGCTGGTCAGTGTTGTATTTATAAAGGATGCCACTGTTGGAAACCATGCTACAGTTCCTAAAAACTACTGAATACAGTCACTATCGGTAAGAAAATGGTTGGGACGGTTATATTGATAACACCTTGACAGCCAATGTGTATGTGATATGCGAGCAACTTCAAACGCGATTTAAAAAATTTTTGCTATAACCCTCCCAACCATTTTCTTAGAGTTAGTGAGAGTATTCAGTGGCTTTTAGTCATTGTAGGTTTGATCAACGCACTAAGCATGGTTTTCCAACAGTAGAACAGAACTATATTAAAGTTCGCGACATATTCAACTTCACGCACTTTAATTTTCTTCTAAGTAGAATACCCACAACCTACATACTTTTATCAATAGTAAGAAAGTACTCTCTAAGCTGTCTATACTAATACTAGCTGACCCGGGAAAAGTTACTCTGCCATATAAATTATTTTTAGTGAATATTTTGGTTGTTAAATAAAAAAAATGAAAACTGCAAATATTTTCGATAGTAGAAACTATTATTCTACTATAAGAAAGCGACTCGAAAAATAAAAAAGTTTTCCGGCTATATTGCTGTCTTATAGCTTTCTTATCGGCCCTTATATGTAGCTGTTCCCTTGGCATCAAGTCAAGTAGCCAAACAATTGCCGTTGCAATAAAAAAGCGAGTTGCTGAACTCGCCGTATAAATGTATCGCCTAAATATTGTCCAAATGTTCGCAGATGGTACACCGATAATGTATTTGTTCAACCAACCTTCCACAATCATAAAACACGTAATAGATTTCATATAAATTCAAATAAATCGCACAAAATTTTTCACGTCAAAATGACGCAAAGCTTCTCGCAAATGACTTGAAAGTTCTAGCAACATAATTAAATTCGTTTTAGTTGAAACACGAATGTTAAACTAAAATCGCCATTAACTAATGGTAGGGTGAGGGTAAAATACACTTTACGACCTATTCTCACACCTACCAAACATACACAAAAAATTTCATCAAAATCGGTCAAGACGTTTCGGAGGAGTTCGAGCACAAACACCGTGACACGGGATTTTAATATATATAGATAGATATATCAACAGAATCTATGCAGAATTTTATCAGATGCAGAAAATGAATATTAAAACGCACAATCACATAAGTACAAAACACTTTCCTGAATATGTTTTAAATTTCTAGCACTCGTTACTACTCATATTCAAGCTAATTCCCTAAACCTATACGAACCTGCACACCATAGAAGAGAATATTTCTGAAAAATTTCATTAGAAGACTTTGCATTAGAAAAATTTTTATATCCGAGACGTATATTTAACGTTTATTTTCATATAGCGAATGTGGCTCAAAATAGAGTGTTGGTCCCAGAAACGAAGGCCTTCGAGCCTGGGCCAACACCAGGAAATTTTTATTATATTTTAAATATAATGCGCAGTGGCTAGTTTTTCAAATTAGCGACCAAAAGTAATTTTTTTCAATGTCACCTACATATATCAAAATGGGTTAGGACATATGAAAGTAGAACCTGAGATCCTAGGGGCCAAAAAATAAAAGCTTTATCTTGTTTACTTCATTAGTATCTATGCAATAAAAAAGAGCACTTTTTACTTTCAGCTAAAATTAACACATTTTTTAAATTCTTCCCAGATTTAGATATCCATATCTCTGTCAATATTTCAGATATTAAGTTCCGGTTTTTTTTATTAAATTCTTGGATATATTCGTTGTTAAATGTTATTACAATTGAGTAAAACTGTTGGATAGTTATTACTTAACAAGAATTGTAGGAATTTTTCAAATTTGGTTAAATTTCGTCGTATTTTGGAGCAGGAATTTTTTGCTCCAAAAGACTCCAAAACGAATTTTACACCATTGTAAAGCTGAAAGTTTTCTCTAAAAGCCTATACCCATTATGTTTGCAACGGTTTGCCCCACCAAGCGCTAGAGCCCATTATATGAGTCAAAGTCACACACTGCAAACGTTTTTAACATGTTTTCCGTTATTTTTTCTTTGTTAGTGTTTCTTTCAAATTATATGTGTATTTCAAGGTATGGATAAGTACTGGGATAGTTTGCAGTAATTACGTTTTTTTTAATTATCAGGTAATTAGCTCTTACTGCATATGTACTGTAAATGTAAACAGATTATTGCTTTCATTGGAAGAGAATTATATGAAAAGTCTTGGCGATTGTAAACTTACCCTCCTTTGTAAGTGTGTATGTGACGGATCCTCTGGCCAGAAGCAGTATAAACAGTTTAGTACAAATAATTTTACAGACACAAATTTGTTCATGGCATCTTTCGTTCCTTTCCGATTAAGGAAGAATAGCACTGAGTCTAAACCGTCAATCGACAAATATGTACCGATTGAAATATGGAAGACTAGGACACCTTCATCGACAAAATTTTGTAGACCAATTAAATTTGCATTCAAAAAGGAGACTAAAGATCTGATAACCGAAGAAGTTAATAAAATTAGGAGGCAAATTGATGCACTTCAGCCGCGGGTATTTGAGTATCATGGCCATATATTTCAAACTTCTGCTCACCATGATTGATGGAAAGGCGGACAAGCCTTAACTGATACTATGTTATCCTCTAGCTGTATTATATGCCATCAAACTGCGAGTACACTAAGCCAAGCCCCGCAGATGCCAATTATTCGGATTGTCGCCTCTTAACGCTAGAATTCGTTTCATGGAACATATACTCAAATTGGACTATGATTTAGAACGATTTGGACGATTTTTATGACTGTAATCTCACATTAAAGCTTAAAATTAGATGAATCTAGCAAAAAAAAAACTGAAACAAAATATTTTTTAGAGTCAAAAGATATGGATTTTTTACCTCAAAATCGAAAAACTGGCCACTGTGCGGCGGACGGACGTACTTACGTGAAGACGGATGGAAAAACATTTTTATCTCTGAGTTGCGATCAGATAAAAGTATACAGTATTGAAATATATATTTATATATAGAAGATGTAGGTCAGTGATTCGCAACCCGGCCGCAAGAGATTTAATTTTTTTTAGTTAAAATTAATTTAGAGAAGAGTTTTAGTGGAAAGAAATATTGCAACATTTGGTTACATTGTAGATTCACATTTTGAGGACTAAATAAAGGAAAATAAAATATATTAAAAATACTTTTGAAATAAAAAACTTTTATAAACAAAATGCACTAAAGAGCATAAAATAATTTTTTCTTTCTCAGCGATGCTATATTTACAGCGATAAATTTACATCTTCATCATTAAAGTGCATACATCAAGTGCATTAAAAGTTTTAGACTTAGCCAATTGTGAGATGGTCTTGGTATTTGAAAAGGAGTACCTTATAATCGACAAGCCGGGTGTGTAGTGTTGTCGAAGTTGGGGCGGCGTGGACACTGTACGCAATTCTCTCCGACATTGGGTTTTCGGAGATGTTTCAACATCGTTCGTTCTAAACATTGTATTGATGGAGCTTATTAAACATACAAACAATTATATCAGATTTGTTTTACTTGCATCTATTAACTAGTTTTTCCATTTTAGTCCTACAACTACGATTGCTTAAACATGAAGGATTTAAACATCTTACAATAATTTGATTTACTTAAAATATTCAATAACGGGTGCCCACATCAACAAAACAGAAGGTTTGTGGAGGCACGTTAAAGCTTCGCTCTCGCAGTTTACTCGGAATAAAGGCTTCTTTTGTGGATATTGGACCAAGTTTCTGTTTAAAAACAAGTGCCGAAGCAATAATCTGAATATTTTATTCGAATTTTTTTTAAATCCTGACGATTTATATAATCCGTCATTAAAAAATAATTTGGTAGATTTAAATACCTAAAACAAGTGTTTTATTTTATTTATTTATTATTAATATACTACTTATATACAGTTTTTTATAGCACACAAAACTCATTACAAAACATAATTAACAACACACACCAAACTAAATAATATATAGTAGTATAATAATATACTATAAGTACTATAAACTAAGCAATTACAGAAGACAGATTAAGTAAATAAGAAATAGAGAAGTACGAAATGCTTCTTTACCAGCCGTTTGAATGCACTCTCGAATGCCGTGCTTTTTAGCCTGCTTGGCAAACTGTTCCAGTGTATGCCAGCGCTGATGAAAAACAGCCTTCCATTGTGGAGAAATAAAAACTGAGGAATCGTAACATTTCGTGTCCGAGTTGAAGTTCCAAATTATAATTTAGAGTACAGATAACTTGTGCCTAAAGTAATCAATTCATACAAAAATAAACAATTTCTATAATTTCAAAAATCAGAGAAGTCGCCACCAAGAGGTGAATGTCGCCACTCTCCAATATGGTCATATCGCTTCAAACCATAAACAAAGCTAGGCAAATTTCTGAGTAACCACAATTTTATGGCTAGATATTGAATATAGGTTGCTGTAAATAACCTCTGCATACGTTATAATGTGGAGAATAAGTAGCAAGACCAATTTCCTTCGACTTTCCATTGGAAGATATTCCACAGCATAACGCAAGTTACGCAGTAAGCTTTGCTCACCACACAATTAATGTTCACGCAGAGTGGACACAAAAGCCAAGATTAGTTGCATTGGACACAAATTTAGCACCGAATCACCAATAAATAAGGATGTCAATACAGAAAAATATGAAACATTACTTGATATAACAAACGATTTAGTGACATTCAATCTTCAATTATTCATATTTGACCATAAGCAAATGTTTTCAAGGTCATCATTAATTTTCCTATACAACTCATATATGGACTTAACAGGGCTCGACAAATATACTTGCACGTCATCAGCATTCTGAACCACATTAAATAAGTAATTTAAGAACATAGTGAACAATGAAGGACCCAACACTGAACGCTGAGAAAGTGCGTGAAGTTAAATTCGCGTTTTTGATAGTTAAATTGGTAAATAGCGAAGACCACAAACACGAATTTCAAATTCGTGTTTTTCACAAATGCGTTGTTCACATCACAGCAAACTTTGAATGCAAATTTCGATCAATCCGAAATATAACTTCGATATACATATGCTATACATCGTTGATAACAAAACACTGATAACAAAACACAACAAGGCAATAGTCTTCATTGCCATTCGTTGCTTTTTTGAACGAAAAGGCAAAGCAAGGCAATGCATGACAATTGCTCTGACAATAGATAACGCATGGCAATGTAAGGCAACGAATCGCGCTAAACTCAAACGAAGACTCATGCAAAAGAATGAAATAGGTTCATATCATTGCGCATCGTTGCCGACATCATAGCAGTATTGCTATTTTCAATGTCTTGTTGCCTTCCTCAAGGCACTATTGCCTTTTCTGCTTACACTTCAAGCTATATTGCCATCACAGAAAAGCAAAGCAATACAATGTCGTGTTCGAAACATGGTAGACGGCAAGGCAGTCACGGCTTGTTCGGGTAGTTGCCTTGAAGTGTTCGTGTCAAATCGTTCATTTGTACACGACAGTGCACTGCAAGGCAATACTGTGGCATGTTGCCTTTAGCAAGTCAAGACATCTTGTGCAGCTCTCTAACGCATATCAGAGCAAACATCAGAGCAGAACATATTTGAAATTCGTGTTTGTGTCTTCGCTATTTACGAATTTCAATATCAAAAACGCGAATTTAACTTCACGCACTTACGCTGAGGTACTCCTACTTCAACCCTCCCGTCCCGTCCTCCTACTTCAACCCACCCGTCAGAGAACAAATTTTCAATTTTAACCCTTTGGAATCGGTCAGATGGAAACAATTAATAATAATGCTGCACTAGAACAGAAAAAATAATTCATTGAAATTTGTTTTTTTTAGCTTTAAAATGCATTTTCACCTATTTTGTTGATATATAATTAATACCTTTCCAACGATATCAATAACGTGTAGGTATTTCGTATAGTTTATGAGATAAACGGTCCGAGATTTAAAACTTCAATATAACTATACTACTATAACTCGGAAATCAGTCGAGCGGCCAAAATTTTTGCTGTTGCTAAATTAGAGAGTAAAATACAGGAAGGGTAATTGGTTCAGGTAGTTATTTTTTTTTTTGGTTATAGCAACTACCCTCCGAAATCTAACCATGTTAAAAAGTATTGGCTTTAGGAGTTATAGGGTTTTCAAAGTAAAAAATTTGCGTCATTTGAAAAGCGATATCTTCTCAAACCAATAGAGATATCAGCACGATATAAGTGTCATTTTAAAGGAATTTCCTTTTATGTTATAATAATAATAATTTTTATCGATTCTGGTAATAATTATGTAGATGTTTCCAAAATGGAAATATCAAAAAAAATTAATGGAATTAGTAACTTCCTGCTTGTGAAAATTTCCATTTTCAGGTTTTGATTCGCGGAAGTATTTGTTGTACCCTTTCCCTTACCCTTGTTGTTATATTTCCAGAAAAGTCGAATAAAGTCCTACACCGATCATGCTCAAATAAATTTCTGTAAAAAGCTTAGGATCTCTACTTTCTTACTATTTATTTAATTATGTATATTTATAAATGTTTATTTATTATTTATTTATATTATTAATAAATAAATATTATATATTTTACTTCCGAAAAAAAATAATGTATTGGATTAATTAAATTGCGTTTTTCTCGAAAACTATAGGGTTTTCTATAAAATGTTATAACACATAAATGGAAGCTATTTGTAATGTCGTTATACCAGTACCTATACTAACCTGATATGTGCTGTTGTTTAGGGGATATAGGTGGTCAAATTTCAAAGTTCAAATGGCTATAAAACCGGAACCGGTAGAGACCATCCCTTTTTAGTATTGTGGTTGGGGTCAGCACCACCAACAACAAAATGGGCATTTCATACTAACAGCCTTATAATGTAAATAGTTTGAACACGAAAACGAAAACACAAATGAAAACGGAAACGAAACGAGCCAAACTAGTATAATAGAAGGTTTTCGTTCGTATTGCAGACTTTCGTTGTATTGCATAGAGAAAATGTTGCCATGTGTACAATATTAGAAGCATTTTTATAAATAATTTCTAGAAACGCAAAGATTTCGGGTAGAATTCAGTGCAAAAGGGTGTCGGCAACACTATACACATACAAATTCGGCACATACAATTCGACAACTTGCAAAACACAAACAATTTTACACTAGACGATAGCCTTCATGCTTTCGCATGGTTTCTCGACTTTTTTCCTGGAAACTGCCAAACCATTATACCACACGTAGCTGATAAAATCTGCAAAGCATGTAAAAATACCAACCAGCATTTTTTGCGTTTAGTGGATTTTACTCGAGTTTTGTTATGCTCAATTGTCAAACAAACGAAAAATTACGAAAAGCACAAAACAAAACTCATGAAAAACATGTTTCGTTTACGTCTTGAAACTATTTACATTATAAGGCTGTAATACTGGTTTGAAAAAAATCTACTTTAGCCCATTAGCCCCGATTTTTCCCAGTTATTTAGAATTCCGATAAAATCCGAAGGGCAAAAAATCGCGATGGATGTCGGCGTGAGGGGTTATACTCTAAATTTGGAAAGCGTATACATATGTATATACAAAACTAGTGCGTGTATGTTATGGGTATAAAATAATTTTATTTGCTTTTAAATTTCATTTGCTGTATATATGTACATATTTTTAATAATTGGTCCTTATAAGTAACTAATGAAGATTACGTAAAAAATGGGTAAGAAATCACAAAAAGTATTTGTTTTCTATAAATCACACGTGAATAATATATAATAATAGCTGAACCGGCAAGGTTACGCTGCCATATAAATTATTTTTAGTGAATATTTTGGTGCTTAAATAAAAAAAATGAAAATTATAAAATTCTATAAGGCACACGTAGCGTCAGCTGTCAGTAACATAATTAAATTCGTTTTAGTTGAAATACGAATGTTAAATTAAAATCGCGATTAACTAATGGTAGGGTAAGGATAGGAGGGTAAAATATACTTTACGACCTATTCTCACACCTTCCAAACATACACAAAAAATTTCATCAAAATCGGTCAAGATGTTTCGGAGTGCGGACACAAACACCGTGACACGAGATTTCTATATATATAGATATGTAGATGCAAATATATAATTCCATAAATTTAAAAGCCCTTTAATATGCTCCTTCAATTTCAAAAGATATTCTTTAATATTTATGCTGCTATATGAATTTGGGTACTTTAAAATGTATAATAGATATGAAACTCAAAATTTTTAAATATGGGAAAAACAGTATGATATTCCTAATAGAAACATACAATAGCATCTAATAATAATGAAAGCAATTTTTATTTGAACTTAAACCGAAGATGAGAGGGTTGAGGCGAGGGGAAACGTAAGACAGCGTCTTCTTTTGCAATTATCATTCTCACCTTCCCGTAGTTCCCACGTTTTCTACTGACGGGGCTCTGGCAACCGACTAGGGAGCGGTATAACCAGTATACCAGTATAATCCAGGCTGCGAAGACTTTCTTGGCCTCCAAATCCGGTCAAAACTTTTACTTTTATACTTAAAAATAATCTAAGTATTTGCAGTAGGGGAAATACTCTAAGATTTAGAGATAGGACTAAATCTGAGGTCATCGATTTAACACTTAGAAGTGCAAGGACCTACATATATATATATATTGAGGATTAGAGTATCCGTGGGTATTCCTTCTCTGACCTCTCCAAGATTCTCTTTAAGATCAGGGCCACACTACCTCCGACAGAACCATTTAGGAACCCCAGGAAAGCGTCCTGGGAGAGGTTCTCTTAACTAGCCACTGCAAACCTGTCCGAGGAGAAGGCGAGGCCAGCGTATCAGCCCCTGTCTAATCAGCCATCCGGGTATAAACACCAAGCAAGGATGAGTACCTGAGAGCAGATTGCGCTAAAGAGATCAACAAGGACGCTCTTTAATACAGCTATAAGCTCCGGAAATAGTATAGACTGGGCCCTATATAAGACGGGATTCAGACTACAAAAAAAATACCACAATAGTGAAGTCCATCAATATGAGTCCTTCATAGAGAGCGTATTGCGGTTCAATATTAGAAGTGAACTTGGCCCAATGGTTTCAAGATGGAAACCAGGGACAGAAGTCGATCACTTCAGATGATGTGATAAGGTAGACGAAGAAGAGACTATGGTTAGCCCATATACTCCAACAATGTCCGGCCTTATCCCGATGCCGCTTTGATACGGTAAGGGGATCCTTGATAGATTGCCGGAACTGGCGGCCGGAGCTACCGATATCTAGTCATGTAAATTTACAGCCTTATAATGTAAATAGTTTGAAAACGAAAACGAAAACACAAACAAAAACGAAAACGAAATGAAGCCAGACGACCTATAAACTAAGCTTTTCGGCTGGTTATTTTCGTTTTCGTCCACCATTACGCAAATTTACAGACTTTCGTTGTTTGCAGACAGAAAATGTTGCCATGTGTACAGTATTTCAAGCATTTTTCTAAGTAATTTTTAGAAACACAAAGATTTCGGGCAAAATTCAGTGCAAATTCGTGTAGGCAACACTATACCTAAAACAAATTAGACAAAGGCACTTGATAATAGCGTTTTCGAGTGTTGTGAAATTTATGCGAAAATATTTATGTATTTCACACAATATTCACACGCAATTTCACAAAAAAACACATGCAGCCATGTTTTTACTTCAGTTTTTACACAACAAAATAACTATTCACTTTTTAACATATAAATCACTTTAATATGAAATGATACCGATTTATTTGATATATATTTACTTTCTCATTTTAATTGTTTTCAGAACAACTCACAAATTACCGAAATTATAAAACAAATGTATAAAAATTCGACACAACTGGCAAATGCACAAACTATTTTTTACACCAGACGATAGCCTCTTTGCTTTCGCCTTGATTATCAATTTTTTTCTTGGAAATTGAGCATCCATTATGCCTCGTGTCTGCAAACTCATGTGAAAATACAAACAACAAACGTTAAATGCGCGTGGTGTATTTCATTTGTCAGCTGTTATATTCCTTCTGTCAAAAAAACGAAAAATGACTAAAAGCACAAAACAAAACTGATGAAAAACATATGTTTCGTTTTCGGCTTGAAACTTTTTACATTATAAGGCTGTTAATGTAAAGGCAGTCACAATGCGCCGGCAAGGTCTAGGGATAGGTAGCTTCCGGCGATTACAAGCCTACATAGCTTAACCTACACCGCAGGTGAACAAATTTTATAAAATTTTGAAAATAATTTTTATAAATTTTTTATTTTGATATCGCGTATTTTTCTTATTTAAATTTTTTAATTTTTATAAAGTTTTAAGACTAGACTAGACTGAGAGTGGTCTTTTAAAATTGATTGATTGGTAGCTATTGGAAGTGCCATATACCTAATTAAAGGTAATGAAAGACAGGTTTTAAGTTTATAGAATTTAGTATAAATTATTCACGTGTGTTTTAAAAAAAATCGCGATTTTTTGCCATTTTTTTATAGGGACCAAATATTTATATAGTTAAAAAGCAAATGAAATTACCTTTAATTTGATACAACATTGCCGTACCACGCAGTATACCGTGCCGTATACCGATTTTAGATTTCAATACCCCTCACGCGCACCTCCTTCACGAGCAAGATTTTTTTTTATGGATTTTCCGATTTTCTCGTAATTCTACATATCTGGGAAAAAAAGAGAAAAACAATCGTTATAATGTGCTAAGCTAGTTTTATGGCAAAAATGTTAAAGAAACTGTTAGTATCGATAATATCAGTTTAACGTATCAACCAAACCTTTAAGTTTCCAAAATCTTTCCGCAACGAATGCCTCTATTTGCTTATAACGTTCGGCAACAAAACCAAGAGTTGGGATTTGACAACTTCCATAAGAAATTAATTTGTCCGCGATTTTTCCCGGAAAAAGGCGCTGGTACCGCATAGTTTGAAGTCGTGTTAATGCTGCACCAGTACGGAGATCCAACTCTGAACGTACGTCTACAGCATCGTTAAGATTCTTGTCAGGAGCTTGAAGATCTTGCAGTGCTCGATGTACAGAAGTTGCAGTAATTACCGAGAATATGGCGCGAAATACCGTTATGTTGGGTTTTACATTACGACATACCTGAATGATTTCATATCCAATATTCTCCCCTTCTCTGTCGCAATCTGTCCAGATTATTAACCCACTACACGATTTTATTTCACGTTCTATTGTTCGTTTTATTGGCAGAAAGTTTTCACTGCACGTTTTTATGATAGGAGCATCAAAGAGCAATTTTGGGTCAATATTATTCCAAGTACGATAAGGCAAAAGAAACTCAAGTTGTAAAAGGTGGCCAGAGACGGATGTCATCACCATTTCACACATTTTTCCCTTAACTATTGTACTGAAGTCAAAAACTTTGTTATACACGGAATATCCCTCGCGCTGAAAACAGAAAAAATCACATAAAAGAGCCAAGAAAGTGTCCTTTAAACTTACTCTTCTAGCAGTTCCATTAGATAACAATTCAGAAATCGTTTTAGCTGCATCGTGTTTCTCAGCGACATTCAAATATTTCATTATTTTAGTCGGTTAGGTAGAAACTAATAACACACAGATAAAAGTCTGAATATTTTGTTTTAAAAGGAACTATGATATGACAGAGAAAACGACCACTTAGGAAAAGTCGGACAAGTACGGTCAAACAAAACGTGTATTTACGCTACGCCGAGGGTAGATTTACAGCCTTATAAACGATAACCGCTCGTTCCGTTTAGCACCCGTTTTGTTTTGTGCCTTCGTATTGCCATGAACACAATTGGAAGCACAAAACACTAAACACATTTGTTTCTGTATCTTTTGCTTAGAACACGCACACAATTGGGCCTCGCGCACAAAAAACAAAATCTGTCATTGCTGTCAATTCTCTTGTGTAAACAATTTGAATATATACAGAAGCAGAAGAAGAGCTTGTGCACAAAAGCTGTCAAAATAGAAATAGAGCTATCTCACGGACATGCGTTTCTTTATCTAAACACAAATGTTCGTAGATAACTCATTTTTTTCTTGAATCCCATAAGAGCCTGTGTAAATTTGACAGTTGATTTTGTGTTTAGTGTTTTGTTCGACCAATTGTGTTCAAGGCATATTTTGTTGGTATTTTGTTTGTTAGTAACGTCAAAACTACGAAAAGCACAAAACAAAACGGATGTTAAACGGAACGAGCGTTTATCGTTTATAAGGGCATTACGCAATGGAGGTCAGAGAGAGCGTGATCTGATATGATATCTGAGAGAAGTAGATTGCCGTGTATTGGTAGTAACGACTTCTGAACTGGTCGGCGAAGCTGACGCCGTTGCGATTTTTTTGTTGTTTTTCTCCAACAACAACATCATCTTGGCCGCTATCGCCTGGTTTCGGAGTTATAATCCTTTAAAGTTGGAAAAGTTTAAACATATGTTTCCTAAGCTATAAGAGCTACCTACATATTGTGGGCATGATTGAAAAGGTATTCAAATTATCATTCATTTATGTAAGACAATATATTATCGAAAAAGTATTACGTTTCAACAAAATTTAAATTTTAGATTTTTTTAAAATTGTTTTTCATTTACTAATTTTTTATTAATGTATTATTAACCTATATAGTTATCTCAATATTAACAGAGTAGAGTATCTCACCTTTCTTTGGATATATATATCATCAGGATCGGTGCGGTAATTTTGCGGTGCGAACTGTCAGAAATCTTCTGCCGCAGCTTGTCAAAGTCAATGTAAACACACAAAAATTAGAAGAACAAGAGCGACGACTACGAATAAATCGCATCCAGATCGATCGCTGCTGCTACTGACACGTCAAATCAATCACTGCGCACTTGCACTCCTTTCGTTGAAATGAAAGCGCTTTTAAACACACCTCAACCGCTTGCACGTACACGAGCTTGATGTCAAGTGTGACACCCACCATTAAGTGCAACGTGTTTCCAGTGGAAACTTTCCACTTCAGTGCATAAAATTTGGAATTTACAATGAGTTTTCATTTTTTGAAAAACATTTTTCAGTTTTTTAACTGTGAGAGTGATGGAGTATTATCATTTTCAAATCAGATGCGCGATTTTTCATAAAAATTTTTCGTTTCTTATAAATTTTTTTTTTATTAATTTATTTTTTATAAAGTATAAAAAAATCGCGAAAGAAAAAAATTTGCTTGAAAAGTAATAGTTTTTCGATAACATATTGTCCTACATAAATGAAAGATAATTCGAAAACGTTTCAATCTTGCCAATATGTAGGTATAGATTTGGAGATATAGGTCAAAAGTTTGCCAACTTTAAATCTATAACTCCGAAACTAGACGAGAGCTGGCAAAATGATTTTGTTGGTGGAGTTGGTGTGAAAAAAACAACAACAACAACAAAAATTCGGAGTTGTGTCAGCATTCCTGACCCGTTCCAATTGGTGTATAATTAACAGCGAAAACGAATTTAATAACGCAACAACTGGCAACACAAAAATTGTAGTGCTGAGCATTTTCATACTCACACTCACAATACACAAAAATTCGTACAAAATCTGTTAAGTTTTGTAAAAACTGTACTTAAGGGCATATTATTAGAATTGAAAATCTGTAGCAGAGATAATGAGATAGGAAACTTCTAAAAAGTGGAACTCTGGTTGTCAAATCGTGTGTTCGTAGTTGTGTAATTGTATGGTAATATTTGTGAAAACTCGACCACCATTAGACCCAAACAAATCAATTTAGCTCAAAAACTCAACACCATTAGACCCAAACAAATAAGTTTTTTTCCTTACGTTTGACCACGTTTGGAATTTGTCAAACCCTTTGTTTTGAGATACCAATTCACTTATATACTCAAATCAATGATTGAGCTTATGAAAGTTAGATATTTACAAATACGCTACTTAACAATCACTCGCACTTTATAATCGAGTGATAACATCAATTTGGAATGTAGAATAGTATATGTACATTGAATGTATTATACGATATATTTTAATTTAAATATTATTTTTTAGTTTCATTTAAATATTTTGTTTACCGCAGAAATAAAAGCTGTCAAAGGTCGTAAATTAACTATGAACAATTTGATGCCTGTGTTGGTAGAAATTAAGTGCGTAAAGCCAAATACTTTGTTAAACTTTTAAAGAAACGTTGTAATATACTTTACTTTTAATCGAAATTTAAAACATGTCTTTTATTATTTAACTCTTAAGTACAACAAATTAGTTTAGATTACTCAGAAAAGAATTTTCTTAAGTTCTGGAATATTAGAAAATTGAAATAAGTTATACACATATTGTATATTGTTTTGATTTACTCATTTGTAAACATATTTGTTTTACTTAATTTGCATTTTCAATCTCAATAAATAATAATAAGAGTTACCAAAAATGCTTGTCAAAAAAATTTACAAATATATAACCTAAAAAACCCAATATTAAAAGCAAATAGGTTGTTAATTTTATGCAAATATATAGGCAAATGAAAGTAGGTGTTGGCATATCTACATACTTAATTCACCTCATTATTACATTCGGTTTTCTGGTTTGCAAACCTCAAACGTTTTTGCTCACTTTGGTACTTAAGTACTGCTGCTAGTGTGCTACGATTTAACCAAAAAGTTGTTTTTTTAGTTGAAAGATACACTAGTACGTTTATATATGCGTAATTTATAAACCATTATTGTAATTAAGCTTTCCTTTTCATGTTATTAACAAATTTTTCATTTTATTTAAGTACACTTTTTCCAACTTCCCCTTTTACACAACTTCGTACTTTTATAATTTATTTTGGTAAATGAACAGAAACGCTGTTTCGTGACGTCATTAAATTTTTCACCTCAACTGAATTTTTCAATTCAAGCGGGATACAATTTTACGAAATTTTCTTATAAATAATAATTCTGACTTCTTTTTTCGCCTTTAGATTTTTTTTTGTCTTTGAAGACTTTACAATGCCGGCAAGGAGACTCTGTAGCAAGAAAGGATGTTCCGGCGATCCCAGGATATATAAATTCCCGAATTCACTTTCACGAATTCATTGCATTTGAATCCATTGTGTTTAACATTTATACATTGTATTGTATAATTTGTATAATTGGTGAAGGCTTTATTTTTTATTTTTAAAAATTCTTTGATTTGTATAATTTCAATAATTTTTTATTTTGCATCTTAATTTCTTATTTGTATAATTATTACATGAATGTCTTGTTTTATCTTTATTTGTATATGGATGACATAGGCCTAATGGGGATTTATTAATTTCGAATTCCTAATTTCGTCGAAATACTCAGCACTTTGCGCATTTAGCTGCTCACGAAATGATTCGGCCTCCTTGGAGTTTTCGCGCGTATAATCCATAAGAAGACCCAAAACCAAGTCTTCTGCATTTCGACGTGTAATCTAGAAGCAAAATAAGGAGACGTTGAAAAACTCGTATTTCGAAACGAAAACTGGAATCTAAACATATCTTGACTTACATATCCAAAGCTGGTACACAACGCTTGTGGCACATAAGTTGATATCGGAATATCAGTTGAATGTACAGAAACATTGCTCAATACCATTCTGAACGCGCATCTCAAGATTTTTCTAAAGAGGAAAAAATTCAAAATTTAATTTACTAAAATAAAGGAAAGAACAGCTTTAGCAGTGCTAGTTAAAATGAATTTTAAACCAGAGAGATTATTATCTCCAACCTGGCCGAAACGTGAATACTACAGACGAACGGACATGACTCAATTAATTCGGCAGGCAATGCAAATCAGAAATATATATATTTCAAAACTTAAACCAATATGAAGATTTTGATTAACTAAAACGATGTAATTAACAAATTAATGAGTTTCGTAATCAAGTTAAAATTCAGGTAAAGATAAAACCAATTACCAAATTGATAAATGATTTAGCAAAACTAGATATATAAATACAACACATAAACATATATAAAAAAATTATATAAGTATAACTAGTAAAAGGTTACACTAAATGGGATTGAAATTTTACCATCATTTGCGTCAAGCGTTCCCATGTTGATTGAATAGATCTTGCAGCTGCGTACCACGGACCATGTTGAATTTAGTCACAAATAAATACTCCCTGCAAGCATTGTCCATCAGAACGTACTCGTACTTTCGCTCAGAGCGAAAGAGATCCTCTTAGGTTACTACTAGAGAGGGAAACGACACACGTAGTTAAATGAAATCTTATCAAATTTCAGACAATTACCTATTTTTTAGTCATGCATGTGAAACTATTATATAGTTATTTTCCTTTAATAAAAACTCCAACTCCGTATTAAATGAACTCTTCTTTCGGAACCGTAGCAGTCCATCTTGCAATTCTTGCGAGACTTCGAGACGTTCTTCCAATACTGTTTTCTCATGAGTCTCTTGGTATATGCCTGCGACAGAATGCCACAAAAGTTTCCAGTCATTGCTAAGTGGATAAGAAATAACTATGTATTAATATAAAAATATTTTAATAATATGAAAATAACTCTTCACATTTGCAGTGATTGTTTTCACTGATTTCTGGATTTTATTATGCAATTAAATAACTCTTGGCATACGTCGATCTTCTTTAGAAATGTAACCTTTGCATTGAATTTACTTCTGCTTGTCATTGTGGCTTTAGTTGTTCTTTTTTTTGGCACCGTTGATATTTCGCCTACCAAAACTTCCAGCAGCTTCACACGGTACCAATGGCTTGTTTGCACTGGCCTGCTGTCACCGATATTTTGTCTTCATCAGCTTGGTCAAGAGTATTTTACACAGACTCGGACACAATCATGGATTCTCGTCCAGTACTTTCCTCTTTTCAATAGCGACGTGATAGCTATTCGATTCTAGAAATGCAGCCTAAGATCTGCTTTCATACCACGCAGACATATTTAAATACGATTTACTTTAATATGTATTAATTTAATGCTCTTATTAATTGAATTTAATTCAATAAACAAAAATGATTGTCCGATGCCTTCAAAAACTTTCTGTAAATAAACGAAACGTCATTTAAAATGTCATAAAACCATGACGTCGTATGGTGAATAACACGTACACTATACGTGTAGCAAATATTCATTTTATTTTGACACATTTTTTGGCGGGAAAAGAGTTTCCCATCTCATTATCTCTGATCTTTAGTGTCGCGATTCGCTATGCTAACGGAAGCATTTTTTCTACCTTGAACTGGGTCATCGACTGCGAGCATGGGACAGTGTCGTTGACTGCACTCATATTACGCTGGCGGTCGTTGACCGAATTTAAAAACACTTCATTTACCTTATGAATTTGCTCGCATTAATGTAGCGCTTTTAATTATTTGGCTTTCTTAAATTGTTTCACAATATTTCCGTGTCAATATTTCTTATTTTATTTTATTTTTCATATTGTTATTTATGCTTAGCTTAAGTGTTTTTATGTATAAATTAAATCGATGCAATAAAGAAATAGTTAGTACTAAACTCAGAATCAGAGAGTGTTAATCATTTTAAACATAATTACTATCACTCAAAGAATAAAGGTGTGGATTCGGTTCAAGTTCCGAATTGCACTCATAAAATAATAAAAGGTATTGGTATTGGTTCAAGTTCCAAATTCAATTACCTATTAAACAACAAAACATTTGGTGACCCCGACGTGATCCTTTAAAGGACCACATAAATGACACACATCAGTCAGCACAGTGTCTACCAGAAGAGTTTACAAGGATAACCCCGACATGGAAGGGTTTACTGAATTGATAAAGAAACAACAAGAGGCTGGAAATCAAATCCAGACTATCATACGAAACTACAGAAAGGATTCGGCCGCACGCAAGCAAAATGAGAAATATTTCACCGATCGTCTGCAGTGTCTGAGGGATATCTGGGACGGTTTCGTGACGAGAGACAAGATAATTCGAGAGGACGAAGAAGAAAGGAAAAAGGTGCCGCCAACAAAGGACCAATTACAAGATGTCGCCAGTCAGTCAAAGGTGGGTGTCACATTGGACATCTTGAGGCCGCCTCAGAAAAAGCTGTTTACGTTGCACCCTGTCACATTACAAAAAATTGTGCGCATCCTCAAACTCGTGTACGTGCAAGCGGTTGAGATGTGTTTGTAAGCGCTTTCATTTCAACTAAAGCACGGTACGGAATGATTTATTTGACGTGTCAGTAGCATAAGATATGTTGTACTTTACGTACCCTCTGTCTAATCTACCGTATATTCTACCTGCATGAGTTCGCATTATTCGAATGTAATGTAATGCAATGTTGTGATGACCTTCAACAATTTTTTACCTGTTCGCTAGCCTAGAAAAAGTTCGTCAGTTGTAAAAATAAACATGTTGTAAAGGTTGATAGAAAGACAGCAAGAGAAATTGCAACCTTTTTATACATCTTGGTTTTTATTTATAATTCTAAGAAATGTATCCTT
Organism: Myopa tessellatipennis; assembly: GCA_943737955.2. NCBI lineage: Eukaryota > Metazoa > Arthropoda > Insecta > Diptera > Conopidae > Myopa > Myopa tessellatipennis. The sequence continues at coordinate 49,519,417 of OX031316.1, read as the reverse complement.
TCTTTCCAGAATATTCTTTTGGGTCAATTGATCAATATAATAATTTGTTTTAAATAAGAATACGGAATATTTTCATATTTAAGAAATAAGTTTCTAGAGCTTAGTTAAGTTTTCTAAGCTTTGTTTAAGTTTCTAGAATTATTCTAATAATAATTATAATAATAATAATAATTACATAATACAATAAAATTCTAAAAAGAAAACAGTAAAGTAAGAAAAAACATGAAATCAGTTTTTTCATTCCATACATTTTTTATTTCTACCGGCATGCATGTTTTCTTAAGCGAAGCCCTTGCTGTGGCTGCTACGCATAACAAAACAGAAATGAGAAGGCAACAGATAAGAAAAATTTTCTGACCGTGCTTCGAGTTTGTATACATGTGTTTGACGCTCGTGAGGCAGCCAAAATTTTAGCGCTAACATTGAGGCGAACGTGGATCGAAAGCTGTTCCACTTTTTGCAATCAACCAATCAGAGCGTGTGAGTCTGGCGCATAGATGCCCAGTGTGACACCCACCAAAGGGTTCAGAAACAGGCATCAAAAATCATAGTGGATGGGTACGAAAGCTTGTCACAAGAAGCGATGCCCTAGAACGATTGCTGTCAAACGTAAATAGCAACAGGCAGCCTCAGCCACAGCTATACTACGACATAAAAATAAAAACTATCAATCAAGCATGGGAACAAATTGAACAAATAAACGATGAGATCTGGACTCAATTTGAAAGTCCCGAATCCGTCGGTTATAACATACAGCCATATGTCGATATGGAAGAACAAGTGCAGCAGACTTTAGTCAACTTAGCAGTCATTGCAGAACAACAGAAAATAAGTATAGAGTCATCAACAACTTCAACTACAAATAATTCAACATTGCAAACCAACGTACATCTACCTAAGTTAACAATTCCTAAATTTGATGGAAGTTATCTTCATTGGCGTCAGTTCTTCGATCTCTTTTCGCAAATGGTGGACCGGCAACCCATCCCGAAGGTTCAAAAAATGTTTTACTTGAAATCGAACCTTCTTGGAGAAGCCGAAAGATTAGTCAGTCACTTAGCACCCACTGAGGAAAATTATGATGTGGCTTGGACAATGCTGCGACAGCGCTACAACAATAAAAGGGTATTGGTATCAACTCTAATCCAAAAAATCATCGATCAGCCATCAGTATCTGGATCAGTAATGGCGTTAAAGGGATTACACGATACAACTCAGGAATGTCTGCTGGCCCTAAACAATTTGGAAATTGCCAGGGCCCAGTGGGATCCCTTATTATTAAATTTACTTAGGAAAAAGCTGGACAGACAGTCATTGATTCGATATGAGCAAACAATTTCGAATCCCAGAGAAGTACAAACAATTCCCAACTTTCTTACCGTTTTGGAAGGACAATTCTTATCACTGGAAATGATAGGACAAAGGGATAAGGCTCCAGCAACTCAGAAAACGGCACATGTCCATGCAACATTCGTCTCGAAACCGAAAGGGCAATAACACATGTTGATCATGCAAATGTGGCACGCATCCCTTATTTGCGTGTCCACACATACTTCAGCTTGGAGCATCAGACCGATTAAATTTTGTGCGCAAGCAAAATCTTTGTGTGAACTGTTTGAAGGCAGGTCATCTGGCTGGTCAGTGTCCTTCGCGAAGTTCCAGTCGATGTAATAAAAAACACAACACATTTGGACCATACTTAAACCTTCAGTACAGGGCAGAACAATCAGCAAGTTAAGGACAGCACTCGGCCAACAAACTCTACACCTATTAAGACAGATAACGCGCCAACTACAGTAGCATCAGCCAATCAACAAGGCAACAGGCAGTATGTTGCTGAGGCGTATGTTATACTAGCCACCGCTGTAGTTTCAATTTCTGCAGCCAATGGCAAATCATTCAACTTTAAGGTAGTTTTAGATTCCGGTTCGCAAGTTAATCTGGTAACTCAGAGGCTCATCAAGAAGCTATCCCTATCGCCCCGAACTTCATCACTTCAAATCGAAGGCATCGGACGCAAGACTCGCAACTCTAGCAACAGGGTCAATGTAGGACTTCAATCACAAGATGGAACCTTCTACACCAAGCTCGAGGCATATGTATTACCGCAAATTGTGGCACCACAGCCGACACAAACGTTGGACATTTCAAAATAGTCCATACCAAGTAACGTGAAATTAGCGGACCCAACCTTCGCCAAACCGGGCAAAATCGATGTACTCTTATGAGCAGAGTTTTTCTACGATTTAATGCAGATTGAACAGTTAAAACTTGGCACAGATATGCCCATCCTACAAAATACAAAAGGATGGATAGTATCGGGAAAAATCAACTCAACAATTCATCAACCTGTTACGTGCGGTATCTTTTCTGACAGCAACGAAACCACAGACGAGTTAATAGAAAGATGTTGGATATTGGAGAACACTGAGGATGAGAAAAAACAGTTGACGGTGGCAGAACAGCTATGTGAAAGCAGCTTTACGCAAACAGTATCGAGATCCGTAACTGGACGTTTCATAGTCCGGTTACCACTAGCAGAAAAGGGTGAAGCTCTTAACCGATTTTATGCTCTTGAGAGACGATTACAAAAAGATCAACCTCTGAACACAGCCTATTGCAACTTTATGGAAGAGTATTCTCAACTTGGACACATGGAAGAGATCGCACCCAAAGATGTACCAGAGGAACACTACTTCATTCCTCATCATTGCGTTCTTAAGCCGGATAGTAGTACCACCAAATTACGTCGTCTTCGATGCTTCAGCAAAGTCGTCGTTAGGACTCTCCCTCAATGATATACTACACGTCGGACCAACGATTCAAGAGGAACTCTTCTCCATTTTAATTCGCTTTCGTCTCCACATATATGCATTCTCCGCTGATATCAAAAAAATGTATCGGCAAATCTTAATACATCGTGAGGATCAGAGATATCAGCTGATAATATGGCGAAACAATAGCAAACAAGAATTAAGGTATTATCGTCTACATACAGTAACATATGGGACGTCGGCCGCACCGTACTTAGCTACAAAATGCATTCAAACGCTAGCAAGGCAGAACAAGTTGGATCATCCAATGGGATCTAAAGTTCTACTAGATGACTTTTATATGGATGATTGTTTGAGCGGGGCAAACAGTATTGCCGCAACATTAGAAGTTCAAGCACAACTGAGGCACATCTTAGATAACGCAGGGTTTAAGCTGCGCAAGTGGTGCGCTAATAATGCAAAATTGCTCGAGAACATTTCATCTCATGATCAAGAAGTTGATCTTGATCTCCACTCTGCACATTCTCCTTACATAAAATACGACACTAGGTGTAATGTGGCTACCAAGGGATGATCAATTCTCAGTTCGGGTGAAAATGACTCCCACACAATGTTCAAGAAAGCGATCAGTTACGTCGGACTTGGCTCACATTTTCCATCCTCTGGGAATCCTCGCACCTGTAGTGGTAATTGCCAAAATATTCATCCAGCAGCTTTGGCAATTAAAGCTGGCATGGGATGACGTCTTACCAGCGCAACTACAAAGACAATGGCGCAGCTATCAAGAAATGTCGGCATCTCTAAATAAAATTAGAATTGATAGACATGTCTTCAAAAGGGAAATACCAATTTCAGTGCAAATCCACACATTTGCAGATGCCTCAGAAAAGGCTTACGGGGCAGCGGTATATCTAAGATCTACATTCAGAAACGGACAGGTTATACTGCGATTGCTGTGTGCGAGATCTAGAGTTGCCCCACTTAAAAAGCAAACTTTACCACACCTAGAACTATGTGCAGCTGTTTTAGGCGCCGAACTTACAACCAGGGTAAAAATCGATCTAAGATTGCAAGGCCTTCTTATGGTCGGACTCTCAGGTGGTACTATGCTGGATACACTCAACAGCGTCATTCTTTCACACCTTTGTGGCCATTAGGATCGCAAAAATTCAACAAAGAACAACACCTACGCAGTGGCGGTATGTCAATACGAAGGAAAATCCCGCAGACGTCCCATCAAGAGGCCTAAAAGTGATAAATTACCAAATTGCGATATGTGGTTCTACGGTCCCTTCTTCTTGCACGGCAATGAATCTCACTGACCTGCAGCATTTTCAAATCCCTCAAGCCATGAACCCGAATTAGAAAGGAAATCAATCGCAACCTCGTTAATAAGCACGGCGGGAAGAGAAGGACTTATATATGGTATTAATCACAGGAATTCTTTTCGCACACTGCAACGCATTATTGCCTATGTATTGCGGTTTATCAGCAACGTACGACATACTGCACCACGGTTACAGGAGAAGGAATTATCACCACAAGAATTACAAAAAGGCCTACAACTAATAGTACAAACAATACAGCAATCAGACTTCGCAACAGAAATCAAAGCACTTACTCAACACAAGGCGTTAGACAAGGCAAATTCAATAAATAGTTTATCACCATTTATGGATGAACACAATCTTCTTTGAGTGGGAGGTCGTCTATAAGCAGCTAATCTATCATACGATGCAAAACATCCACTACTCTTACCATATAATGATTAATTGGTAAGGTTACTGCTCCGGGGTCTGCATGAAGACAACAAACATTGCGGAGCCCAGGCACTTCTGGCTATATCTAGACAGCAATTCTGGATCATAAAAGGCAAATATATGACGAGAGGTGTTATTCAAAATTGTGTTCGGTGTAATCGAGCAAATCCTCACCTATTTAAGCAAATAATGGGAAATCTACCAGCAGAAAGAATATCGCCAGCGCGACCGTTTATTATATCAGGAGTAGATTATTGTGGCCCTTGGGTACACTAAAAAATTCGAGGTAAAAAACCACATAAGATTTATCTCGCAATCTTTTGCTGTTTCGCGACTAAAGCTGTCCACCTGGAATTGGTCAGCGATCTAACTACTGAAGCATTCATTGGCGCAATAAAAAGATTTATTAGCAGACGCGGAAGATGTCAAACATTATACTCTGATAATGCAACAAATTTCGTTGGAGCCAGGACATGTTGACGGAGTTAAATGAGACGATTTTTTCGGATAAGGCGCAAAACAGCATAAAGGGGGCATGTGGCGCTAAGAGAATCGAGTTCAAATTTATTCCTCCTAGAGCACCACATTTCGGAGGCCTTTGGGAAGCGGCGGTGAAATCTACAAAGCATCTGTTGCTGAGAAGCGTATCAACAGCATCTCTGACATATGAAGAAATGGAAACAGTCATAGTAGAAGTCGAAGCATTTTTGAATTCACGCCCTTTAACTCCGATGTCCAACGATCCTAATGACCTCACAGCATTAACACCTGGTCATTTTTTAATCGGCGAACCCCTGACTGCTCAAGTGGATGCGTGTGCACCTAAACTGAAGACAGCTCCTAGTACAAGATGGAAATTAGTATCCGAACTAAAGCATGAATTTTGGAAAAGATGGAACGTGGAATATTTAAATCAATTACAACACAGACAAAAATGGACGAAGCAAATCGCTGATATTAAGGAAGACACTCTGGTAATCATTCACCAAACAATACCGCGGTCCTGATGGAGCAGTACGAGTTGTGGATCTAAAAACCGCGTCTGGTATGCTTCGTCGACCAATCCAAAATTTAGCCCCATTAATGAAGGAAGATTCTATCCCAGCGGCAACTCCAGATGAAGGATCAACTAGCTCAGTGGCTCAGAAACATTCACGCGAAGGAGCTGAAATCCCACCGAACCCTCAGAAGGAGCTCAACGAAGAATCTTCTACACCGTCATAAAGAAAAACTGCATAGCTGCTCTGTTCTTGCTACCACTTATATGTGCTGGTTCTATAAATATAACGAATTTCAGCAACGGACTTGGAATATATTTCGATGGAATAGGATTCACTGATATTTCTCCTACAGCCTGGACGTTAATTGTATATTACGATCTGCTACCACTTCAAAACGAACTAGAGGCCTTTGAGAACGGCACAAATGCATTAGACCACATATGTCGGAAACTAAAGGACCTTGCCTCGCCTTAACAGCGCACTTTAGAACATTAAGGAACGAAATGCAAGTTGACAGCGATATCCTACAGTGTACTCGCGAAAAACGAGCAGCATTAGACATTGTTGGAAATGTCGCCCGTTCCCTATTTGGAGTGTTAGATAGTGAATATGCCAAAGAAATGTCCACCACCATCAACAAAGTCCCAAACAATGAAGAATTAGATTTATGAAAAACCAAACCTCAATAAAAGATTCAACAATAAATATTGTCAAAAGAAAGGAATTGGAATCACAAGCTAATCTGAAACACATAAATGATCAACTTGTTACGAGAGCCCCTGTCGCGTTCTCTGCGGCCACGGCTTGAATAACTGCCCCAGAAAGCTCTGTTTGCAGGGCGGAGTTATCGACCCGTCATGCCGGCCGTAGGGGTGTAACAATAACTCACATTTTCAACTTACATTTTCTCACACTTTCTCACATCTCTCTTTTTTTTCCACCTTTCTCACCTACCCTTTGATGGTTCGTCCTGTTTAGCCCTTCCTTCCATGTTCCCCTTTTCCACCCCACCAATATGAACGCTTAGTTATGCATATTCTGTCTTATCTTTATTACAATTATTATTACTAATCAACTAGTACAAAATTTTATCTTTGTTTAGTGTAGGGATTTTATATTTCTCACATTTATAACGAAAAATTCTCTTTTCCAGGAGGACTGAATTCCCGCCTAGTTGGGCGTGAAGTTGCCACCGTTCGAACCACGAGTATACCGAAAACTGAATCTCCCCCCCCCCTTTTTTTCCTACTTAGGAGAGCTCACCGAAGTGGTTTGATTACCCTAAGGTTGGCGACGTAATCATCGACGTTGCCCCTTAGTTTTCGCAGCGTGAATTATACGAGGGTCTCAAAATCCTGGTTAAGGTTACATACACTTAAATTGATAATAACAAATTTAAATTTACACACTTAAAAATACGTTATAATATACGCTTAAACAACACGATGTTCGCAAGATCTAGATGCTTATTATATGAACGTAATACGAGAATTGCATTACAAAAAATACTATAACTCAATTGATCAGTCTCTTAATATCAATTTTAAGCTGATGTCGCATATCTGCATGAAATCGAGTGATGATTATTTATGGCCAAATTGGTAATGTTTTGGTGATTCACGCATTGCGCGCAAATTTGGTATGCTTTTCGTATGTTTGTAGGTACTTGTGTTTGGCGGCTTGGGTAAGTTTGAAATCTTTGAATTTGTTTGCCTATCTATGAATACCTCGATATTATGTTCTCTTTTCTTTGTTTCAGATGCGGTGGCGTCCCTAGATGTTCTTTTGCGTCGCTGAATCACTATCCGAAGCTTCGTTGGAGCCTATCAGGCTTGCGGTTGGTGGTGGCTGTTGGACACCTTCCTATTTTTCTTTGCGGCGCCTTCCGCTTTTGTCTGGTAACACTTTCGCCAAGATAACCTCTAAAATCCTTTTCACGCACCTCTTTTAATAAAAAACTTTAACATAAGCTTTAAACTTTCAGCACTTCTTTTCTTTGCTTTCAAAATTTCAAAATTCTAACAAAAATCTCTGCCGTGCTTTTTGCTTGGCAGTTAGTATGCGACCCCTCTCATCTCTTCTCCAAAAAATTTCATTTCTATACCTTCTTTCCAATCTTTGCCAGCGACTTCGGTAAATTTCCCTGCACATAAGCTACATTTTCCAGTGTTTTACGGATTATTTCCTCTATATACCTATTATATTTCGCATATCCCGTTGTTGCTAAGGCTTTACCATTTTCTGTAACGAAGAATTTAATTTGTACTTTTCTACCTGGACGGACATACTCCTCCCCCCCTTTACATCTCACCCGCCTCCTACAATTTCCTAATAAAAATCATAAATTTTCGGTTTCGCAACCAGGGGCTCATAATCGTGTAGGTAGGAAGATTTTTTTGTTCTGTTAGGCAGCAACCATTCACCCTGTTTCATTCATAAGAAAATTATGTTTGCAACTGGCAATGCTGCTACTATGCTACCATACTAGCTTACGGCAACTTGCGTGGGGAATGATACTCTCCAAAAAACCACTTGTTCACAATAGCATATTAATGTCATATTTTGGCATATGTCATTTAAAGCATAGTTTTCAACCGCAACAAACTTGCTGAACTAATGGATGAAATCGACCATTACAAAATCTTCCAATGGTATATATCGTTTTCCGCACAACTCAGCAATGGCCGTAAATCTAAGAAGAGGAGTTCAAACCGCAATCTTGGATGTAATGGCTGCGGTACATCATGAGCGCATCAGTCAACTACTGCTGACGCCGAAACAACTACAAGATCAATTAAAGGAAATTAAAAACCATATATCGCCAGGACTGTTACTTCCCAACGGCGATAACAACCTTCTACAGTTGTACAAAACAATGGACATCAAGGGCACATTGACAGACCAACATGCCATATTCAAAATAATGATCCCATTAGTAGGCCTGGAATCTTATCATCTATTTAATCTGATGCCCATTCCCGCAGTTCGCAATGGAACACTCATGAAAATTCACCCTAGCATGGAGATAATGGCCATCAATGCTCATCGGGATAAATATTTTCCAATGACAGGAGGAGGAATTAAGGGCTTGCAATCGATTGGATGACGATATGTACATATGCTCAAATAGACAACTCACCTACGGAGTTAAGGCACTGGCTCACAGGTGCGAAGTGCTGCTATTAACTAATAAACCAACAGCAGATTGCAATTATATTCCCGCCACTAACAACGATGAATGGCTCCCTACCAGCAAGGGCAATCAATGGATTTTTGCGGTTCATACTAAAACTGAATTAACAGCTGTATGTGGGACTGAGTTACAACAGCGCTCGTTGGTTAACACAGGAATGTTGACATTAAACAGCAATTGCACAATACGAAGCTGAGCCTCAAGGGACATTTCACAATAGCTACAGTAAAGCACACGTCCTACACACAGTTTGAAGCCGAGGTTGAAGCACCATCCCTAATAATCAACAAAACTTCAAACGGCAGCAGCAAGAGCAACAAAATTATCGAGGGCACCTCAGATCTTGACGCTGTTTTGGAATCCAACAAGCACATGAAGAATATACACTTTCCAGAAGCTATTGAAAATAGTACAATCCATCATCATATCATCAGCTACTCTGCATTGGTGCTGACCCTGCTATTATTGGCTTACACCAGCTATAAAATTTGGCATAAAAATCCACGATCGACCGGTTTTTCATAATTTGAAAAACATTTTTCAGTTTTTTAACTGTGAGAGTGATGGAGTATTATCATTTTCAAATCATATGCGCTATTTTTCATAAAAATTTTTCGTTTCTTATAAATTTTTTTTTATTAATTTATTTTTTATAAAGTATATGAAAAATCGCGAAAGAAAAAAATTTTCTTGAAAAGTAATAGTTTTTCGATAACATATTGCCCTACATAAATGAAAGATAATTCGAATACCTTTTCAATCATGCCAATATGTAGGTATAGTTTAGGAGATATAGGAAAAAGTTTGCCAACTTTAAAAACTATAACTCCGAAACTAGACGAGAGCTGGCAAAATGATGTTGTTGGTGGAGTTGGCGTGAAAAAAACAACAACAACAACAAAAATTCGGAGCTGCGTCAGCATTCCTGACCCGTTCCAATTGGTGTATAATTAACAGCGAAAACGAATTTAATAACACAACAACTGGCAACACAAAAATTGTAGTGCTGAGCATTTTCATACTCACACTCACAATACACAAAAATTCGTACAAAATCTGTTAAGTTTTTTAAAAACTGTACTTAAGGGCAGATTATTAGAATTGAAAATCTGTAGTAAACTCCCACAGAGATAAGAACAGTCTGCGGAAAATTTACTACAAGATAGATAAGAATAGTCATCGTCATACTATTAGTCATACTATTCATTCGTGTTAATTTTGATTTTGGTGACCCCAAGTTTTTGTTCACGCGTTTTTTGAATAAAAGAAAAGTTTTTTTCCTGTGTTTAGATATATAAATTTTATAGTTTATAAATTTTTGTGAATTTATTTTAAAAGCAGATTCAAGTCTTTTGTTGTGTCTTCTGTATAAAACGTATACTGGATACGAATCGGAGACATATGCTATGTTTACACCGACCCCAAATGCGCATTCGTAATCACGCATTTCAAAACTGTTTACACCGCTTTGTTTGCATTTGGTTTGACATTGATCAGACTAAATTAATGTTTTTTGTTTGCCTGATTTTTTTTATAATTGTGTTTTGACAGCTGATTGACATTATTTCCCTTCCATTTCCACTGTTTTGTTTTGGGATTTTATTTTTTCCCTACCACAGAGTGATTCAAAATATTATTTTGCTTCGCATTTCATTCGCATTTTTTTCAAATGCGATCAAATTTATTAAATTTGATTTGTCAAATCGTATGAAAATTTTTAAAATTTCGCTTCGCATTTGGGAAATAGAGCTCAAATGCGCATTTGGGGTCGGTGTAAACGTATCAATACAGCCTCATAATGTAAATAGTTTCAAGACGTAAACGAAACATATGTTTTTCATGAGTTTTGGTTTGTGCTTTTCGTCATTTTTCGCTTGTTTGACAACTGAGGATAACAAAACTCGAATAAAATCCACTAAACGAAAAAAATGCTTTTTGTTGGTATTTTTACATGTTTTGCAGATTTTATCAGCTACGCGAGGTATAATGGATTGGCAATTTCCAGGAAAAAAGTCGAGAAACCACGCGAAAGCAAGAAGGCTAATAAGGTGTTTACATAAAATGGTTTTTCAAGGTTTTTGGAATAAACTGTTTTAAGTCCCAAAACCACTCGTAAACTGTTTTAACTCCCGTGAAATTGTTGTTGCTATTCCAGCGCTAAACCAAATTGCGTTTGGTTTTTAGCCTCAGTTTTTAGTTTGCAAGTCTGTTTCGAAGTTCGGAATTGCAGACACACTATCTTTCTCCTTTTCTAGTGCCAATAAGTTAGAAAGAGATAAAGAGAAAGTGCCACCAAACTATTCTGCCAAATGTCAAAACAAATTTAAGCGTTTCATGTCGTAAGTAATATTTTTATTTAAATAAGTATAATATGTAATAAATAACAAAACATTCACTATTTCAGATGCAGAAATCAACCAAGAGAACTTTGTGGTCGATGGGGGCGGAATTAATGCTACTGGACCTGTGGCAAGAAAATATTGACGGCCTGCGCGGACTCCGCAAAAATGTCCATATTTATAGGGAGATGGCGGCGGAGATGGCCCAATGGACTTTTCACTTTCCGAATTCTGTAAACTTGCGAATTTCGTCACCATAGCAAAATACATTTCCACAATTTTGAATATTATTGTTATTTTATTCATTGTATTGTAAATTAAAGCGAGGCAAAATTTTAAAAATAGTTGCGTAAATAAACAAACACAAAACAACAGCTGTTTATTTCTTCTTTTCGGTTTGACAGCCCGGACCGGATTATGTATGTAAACACTAGATCAGCTGATCGATTTTCGAACACCTTAACCGGATTAAATATTTTTATGTAAACAGGCTATAACGGCTAGTGTAAAATTGTGTTTTGCAAGTTGTCGAATTGTATGTGTCGATTTTGTATTTGTACAGTGTTGCCGACACGCTTTTGCACTGAATCCTACCCGATATCTTTGTGTTTCTAGAAATCACTTATAAAAATGCTTCAAATTTAGTACACATGGCAACATTTTCTCTCTGCAATACAACGAAAGTCTGCAATATGAACGAAAAGCATCTATTATACAAGTTTGGCTCCTTTCGTTTTCATTTGTGTTTTCGTTTTCAAACTATTTACATTATAAGGCTGATATATATTTTTTTAATTTGTGTAAAAATTTGTTGTGTCTTCTGTATAAAACGTATCCTGGATACGAATCAGAGACATATATATTTTTTATTTTAAATTTGTGTAAAAATTCCTTGTGTCTACTGTATAAAACGTATTCGGAAAATATACGAATAAAGGAATCGGGTCTACAAGAACATAAATCCTCTTATCGCCAATGCGTTTATCCATATAGAAAGAATAACAAGAGGGCGAATCTTGAACAAAAATATTTTCCATGGTCGATCCAGTACTGGATCGAGTTTTTACTCAATGCTGAGTGTTTCGCGCTCTTCTCTTTTGCTATTGGTTGCTCTGAGCATTTGTTTCCTATCGGTGGGTGTCACATTGGACATCTTGAGGCCGCCTCAGAAAAAGCTGTTTACGTTGCACCCTGTCACACTACCAAAAATTGTGCGCATCCTCAAACTCGTGTACGTGCAAGCGGTTGAGATGTGTTTGTAAGCGCTTTCATTTCAACTAAAGCACGGTACGGAATGATTGATTTGACGTGTCAGTAGCATAAGATATGTTGTACTTTACGTACCCTGTGTCTAATCTACCGTATATTCTACCTGCATGAGTTCGCATTATTCGAATGTAATGTAATGTAATGCAATGTTGTGATGACCTTCAACAATTTTTTACCTGTTCGCCAGCCTAGAAAAAGTTCGCCAGTTGTAAAAATAAACATGTTGTAAAGGTTGATAGAAAGACAGCAAGAGAAATTGCAACCTTTTTATACATCTTGGTTTTTATTTATAATTCTAAGATATGTATCCTTTCATTCCAGAATATTCTTTTGGGTCAATTGGTCAATTGATCAATATAATAATTTGTTTTAAATAAGAATACGGAATATTTTCATATTTAAGAAATAAGTTTCTAGAGCTTAGTTAAGTTCTCTAAGCTTCTAAGAGTTTGTTAAGTTAAGAGTTTGTTTAAGTTTCTAGAATTATTCTAATAATAATTATAATAATAATAATAATTACATAATACAATAAAATTCTAAAAAGAAAACAGTAAAGTAAGAAAAAACATGAAATCAGTTTTTCCATTCCATACATTATTTATTTCTACCGGCATGCAGTTTTCTTAAGCGAAGCCCTTGCTGTGGCTGCTACGCATAACAAAACAGAAATGAGAAGGCAACAGATAAGAAAAATTTTCTGACCGTGCTTCGAGTATGTATACATGTGTTAGTGTTTGACGCTCGTGAGGCAGCCAAAATTTTAGCGCTAACATTGAGGCGAACGTGGATCGAAAGCTGTTCCACTTTTTGCAATCAACCAATCAGAGCGTGTGAGTCTGGCGCATAGATGCCCAGTGTGACACCCACCATCCACTACTGAATCGTTGATACATTACTCAATGCTTCGCTCTCTTGCCTTTGTTTACCTTTGTTTGTGTGTTTGCACTGATGCTCTTAGAATTCGTTCGTTCGTAAGAAGAGTTGAGCGATGGAATCTTGTATGTCAAAGGAGGTGAGAATGAATCGGTTGATCAATTTCTTGATAAAACCAGGGTTGAGGGAACAAGGGAATTTGACTTCTTTACGTCTGTCGGTCTATTAAGCTTGGATTTTTTTCGCCCTATTATTCTTCGCTTATTAAAGGAATTTTGTTTTTTTATAACATTTTGCCGGCTTAATCAACTGTTTAGTATTTTAAATTAGGTCTGTTATTAAATTAGATTATTGTTAATTGTTATTTTGTATATTTAAGATTATAATATAATTGTTGCACCAATATTTCGTTTTATTGACAGAAGAAGCAGAACAAAGCTTCGAAAAGCAAAATTTCTTTCAAAAACCATAAATTGCAAATTTTAAAATGATTTCCGGCGGACGGACGGCTGCACATGGTTTGTTATTGTAAGAGAAGCAAAAGAAGACGAATCGCACCGTTCTTCTTATCACCCGCTGTACTCCACAAATTGATCGGTTCTTTCTTTCACACTTTACTTGGCATACGAGTGTTGGATCGATATCTTCTTACGCATGTTCGCTTGCATTGTTAGTGCAAAATAACAGAAGCAAAGTCGATCTCACAAAGTCATGCATAGTAGATCCGAATAATGAGAGAAAGACACATAGCAAAAATAGAGAAACTGAAATTGCGTGCTCTCTGCTTGTTGATTCATTTCGCACTCATTGCGCTTCTTCGTTTCCCTTGCGGACCGACCGCTTCCATGTCGCCGATGAGTACATTTGGCTGATTCGGCCTCTTGTTATTCTTTCTCTATGGTTTATCACACCATATGACATATGAGTCGTTTATGTTAGAACCCGAAACCATGTTCTTATCAGCGATGCGTTTTATCCAAACAGGCAACCAAATGTGTCCCTCAGATAGAACGCATCCTAAATAAACTGTACAAAAAGGATGACTATTCTTATCTATCTTGTAGTAAATTTTCCACAGACTTTTCTTATCTCTGTGGGAATTTACTACAGATTTTCAATTATAATAATCTGCCCTTAAGTACAGTTTTTACAAAACTTAACAAAATCTGTAACATTTACAACGGCGTAAATGCATTTTCTCTGTCTGACGTGCTCCATAAGAACGTGTGTAATACAACGCTGAAAAACCAACGCTACGCCGAAATAGCGTAAATACGCGTTCTGTCTGACGTCTACCTAAATCAACTATTGAAAAAGGCATCTTGAGGGGGGAAAAACGTTGCATTCGCAAAATTTAAGTCCGTTTTTGTGCTCTCGTATAGTTATCGAGTTATAGCCCGTCGAAAATTAAAGCAATGATGACTATATCTCTTAAACTAAGAAAAATGTCCGGATAGGAGCATTATAAAGGAATTTGAAATACCTTTTATTTACGTGAAATAAAATTTTGTCGAAAAAGCATTACTTTTAGAGAAAAACGACATTGTATAATTTTAGTACTATTTCCCCGCATTTATTACTTTTTCCTTAAGACAAATGTATTTTATTAATTTTTTTAAATTAGAATTTTTTTGATCAGGATGAGTGCAGAGTTTTAAGAGAACAGTCCTTGTAGAAGTTACACACAAACGAAAACAACAAATTTGCAGGGATTCCACGGTAAAGTTGTTCCACATTTATTTCTAACCACGCCCACTTTAAGGTTATAGCCCGTTGATATAATAAATTTCAGAGCTGGTATCTTCTTAACTAGAAAAGATATCGCGATTATATGTATTCCGTTAAATATGTTTTGTTCTTTCATTTACTTTTTTTTTTTTATTTTTTTATTTAGCTTAAATACAGTGGCAGTACAATAAGAAAAAAATTTCTCTTATAGTACAAAATATACAAACAAATAGTAGATAATAATAATAATAAGAAGAAGAATAAGAAGAAAGAAGTTCAAACTAATATAAAGTTGATGTGTTTAAAGATTAGAGGTAAAAGAAACAAAAGAAAGATAATTTAAAGTATCAAGTAGAAAAGTATTTTAGTATGGTACGCTTAGAGATGTCAGTTGATGAGATCGCCCTGAGGCTACTGGGCAAAGAATTCCATAGCCGGACAGCATTGATCAAAAAGAACCTTGAGGTGTTTAACGTTTTGAATGGTGGGATAATGAGTAGTACACTTCTCCGGGAATGACCAAATCTCAACTTATCAAACAAATAAGAAGGCGTCCTTTTCTAGATAAGCTTGTGTAGAAAAATACAGTTTCTAGCATTGAATAATATTAATATTAATTAATAGCGTTGAATAATATTTAACATAAATATTTATGTTCGGAAAAAACCGACTAAAAGTTTTTTTGTACTATGTTTTCCATTAATTAATTTTTGCTAAGTAAAATGTATAATTAACCCACATAATTATCACAATAATAGGAAAGTCGAGTCCTTTAGCATTCTAAGTAATTTTTTTTTTAATCGACATCAGCTTTTTCAGCAAGTTTAAGAACAAAAAGCATGTTAAAAAGGCAAAATAACGTATAAGGTTGTTTCCCACAAGAATTCTAAGAACAACAACTTTCCTCTAGCTCATACAGTTTCTAAGTTACAGCCCTTTGAAATTTGAAAGCTTATATGTTATTTTTATCGTTGTTATTATTATATGTTATTATATATAACCTATATGTTATTATTATCGTTGAAAAGGTAATCGCATTACCTTTCATTTATGTAAACTATAATTTTTTGGAGTAATTGATACTTTTTAAAAAAAATAAAATGTAAGATTTTTTATATAATTTTTTCTATTCAATCATTTTTTTCTGAATAAAATGTATAAATAACCTATAAATTATCGCAAAATTGTGAAATTATAATCTCTTACCTTTCTAGATATATATATATATATATATAATATCATGATCGGTGCAATATTTTAGGAGAAAACCAATAATAACACTAAAAAACACTAATTTTTATCAAACATAAAAACAAAGAAAAATTGCCAAATCTAAACTTGAATTTTTCTCGGAAAACAAACGTTTTTTGATAAAAGATTGTTTAGCACAAAGGATAGGAAATTTGAATACCTGCCCAATGACACCAATAACCCAGCCAGCATTTACATATAAAAATAAGCGTTTTGTAAGCGTTCAAATGTAAGCAAAACACTGATAAAACGCTGTTGGGCCCTTTACAAAAGACATCAAAGCAAGGGGTTTATAATCGAAAAGCACCAAACTTTATAAGCGTTAAAAAGACGATTGCAAAACATGTTTTTAAGTAACGTAATTACACGTTTGTAAATGCTTAAATAACACGTTATGAAAATGCTTAAAAACACGTATTTTTAATGAAATTAGTAAGCGTTTTAAACATTTACTTTGTTTTGGATATGTCTTTTTATTGATGCATTTAAAAAATCATTTTTAATATTAAATTTTTTTTCTTAATAGAAAAATATTAAATTAAAATATAAAAATAGGAACTTCATTGTTGTTTCATTTAAAAAATCATTATTACTTAGTATTTTAGTTTACTTTTCTTGTTGTTTGAATTTTAATACGATTTTTTGCGTACTGGAAATATGACTTAGAGGCAAACACAATGTCCTCTTCCTTGCCTCCATTTTCAGCGAAAGTTTCTGCAATAGAATTTAAATATGAATATAAAAATGTATCTAGAAACCTATTGAACGTATTTCACTCACAGTTTATAGAATAGAAGGTTGCGCCAGTAAACAAAGAAAAGTGGTCTCGTTCTGCGCATCTACGTCAATAAGTATTTCTGAAATCACTAGGGTCACGACACACGGTACAAATGCCAAACTTGAAAAGTGGCATGAAGAAGAGTTAGAACAGGTTAAATGTTACTCGAACGCTCCGATTTTGTAGTTGCTTTTTTGTTGTTGTAGTTTTATACGGTACTTCACTTCATTTTTCATCATTGGAAAAATAATTCACACAATAATTCACTTCAAACATTCACA
The DNA here is from genome assembly GCA_943737955.2 of Myopa tessellatipennis. Taxonomy (NCBI): domain Eukaryota; kingdom Metazoa; phylum Arthropoda; class Insecta; order Diptera; family Conopidae; genus Myopa; species Myopa tessellatipennis. The sequence goes on along the minus strand of OX031316.1, from coordinate 49,502,170 downwards.
TTAAAAATTATTGCTATAACCAGTGTGCAGGCGACTCGAAACAAAATTTCAATACAAATACTTAGTGACGTCATTTGACGTCTCTCTCAAACGAAAATAAATAACGGACCTGCGCGTGGCGCAACCTTCTTTCTATTAAACTTTTATCACTTACGACGAATGGCAGTGGCGACAGTGAAGGCCCTAATGCACTTCTTATCTGCAGTTCCTCGCCAAGAGAAGCTCTCAGCAACGTTGTCAGTCATGGTCTTCTGCCATGCTTTCGTAACAAATTTTGTCGAATTGGATGTTGACAATCTTTTTAGTTACAGTATACAGTCACCGGAAATTTCAAATTTAAATTCTTACCAGCAAGGAAAATTTATCTCTATGTTCCAGTATAGACTCTCAAAATTGAGGAAGTCTTCAATATTAGCAAACGGCTTGCTTAGTATAATAGTAGCGTTATTATGTGATACCGCTTTTTTAAGTTCAATGATTTCTTTGCGCATCCCCTCAAGATTTTCTCTTAGGCGTAGCAATATAAGCTTATGTTTTTCCTCCACCTTTTCAACAGCCTTTTGACATGCGTCGCTGATTAATGATTGAATTGCTGCCGAAAAAAATATAAAACAAATATGAGAAAAGTGTTGCAGTGTTAAGTTAAAAGTATCCTTTAAAAATAAATATCTAACCAGACGACGTTGCACTATCCAAAGAAGTTGTTGTTGTGCTTGGACTTGGTTGCATCACATAAATAGTTCGTGAGGATGCGATATCATCATTAATGGGGTCGACGATGTAATTCAAATTGTTCTGCGACGTGATCTGCTATGAGTGGCACAAATATATAAGACGATCTGGTGTAGAAGCATATAACTTTTGATGTTACTTCGTCAAGCGTATGGTGATCTGGTGTTTCGTTAAAACTAAGATTTTCGGAACGGTAAATATTAAAAAGCCATGATTGAAGCGGCTTATTATGTAAGTTATGCAAATCTTGTACCCTTAGCCCGTGAAGTACAAATTCGTTATCAGCAGATCTTGATATGGAAATAAGTTTGAAAATTAATTTTTGTACTAAATAAATGTTGTCAGGTGCAATAGATGATAAATAGGAGTTTTTAGTTTTAACAAATTTGTAAGTGCCATCACTTTGTATTGTGGATTTTTCAGAATCAATATGTGTATGATGATTTCCATGCACACTCTGCTCAACTAGTCTGTTGTAAACTTGGGATGGAACATTATTATTTTTCTTCACTAGTTTCTTAATTTTTCCTAATTTATTTTAAACTTGAAAGCACTGGTTGTCTCTAGTGATCCAAAGTGCATGGAATCTCTGACCAAATGACTCAAACAGTGGCAATTATATATTAACATTAAATCATCATATAAAACACGGACTTTGAGTAAGAAATCCTTTATCAGCTCCTCTGCGCATTTGTTATTTTGTACACAATCTTCAGCATTGAGGAGAATTCGCATTGCAAGACTAATAACGTGTTCGCACTAGGCCGAAATTGCCCTCGAAATTGATACAATTTCATTTAAAATTGGCAGTGTTCGGTTTAGGCATTCCCAATTTCATTTAACGTTACGCTTGTTTACTGCGCGAGTTTTGTTAACATTAGAAAACAATTGTCCAAGTTTTACAAATAATTAACATATATATGGATTCTAATATAGCTGGTGCGCCTTGCCCCTCGTAGCTGGTCAATTTTGTTTGACCAGTTTTCTATTAGCAACTCGACAGCCATTTCACCCCACAAATTTCGCTTTTTATAGCTTCTTTTCAATTTTCGAAAAATTCTTCAATGCCACAATTGTACTCAGTGCTGCCAGTTCAATATCAATTTATAACACATTGTATTACAAAATCAGGTTTCCCTATTTCTAGTCAATTTCGCTTTCAATTTCGATGAACTTGAGATAAATTTATTCACCACCTCAATTTCGTTTGACGTCCTTTTGTATGGCGAAATTGTGGATTTATTCTCAATTTCAGCCGAAATTGTGGTAAAGAGCGAAATTGCCTAATTTTGGTCTAGTGCGAACATAGTATAAGTTGCAAAAAATGAATGTACCTCTCTTCGCTCAATATGTCCTTTAGCACAACCTGGCCTGTATACAAAAGGAACTGACGGAATTCCGTTGCTTTGAAGGGGTCTATATCTTTTAAATCCCGTGGTTTCCTACAAAAGTCTCTTGGTATGTAACACGCAATGGATTGAAATTCTGTGTTTAGTTTTCGCATATCATTTTGTTGCAAAGAATATTTGCAATTTTTAACTTTTATCCAGGATCCAAGCAAAGCCTTCGTTACACCCAAACACACCACGTGCATGTAATCTAGAGCGAATACTTGGATCATGTCTATTGGAAGTTTTTCACTCTCCAAAGAACTTTGCTGATTGTGATGGCTGATATCAGTTCTTTGTACTAACAAAGTGCTTCTGTCTGACCGTGTATGAATTTACCTTGTTATTGTAGTGTCCAAAACCATTATTAAAATTATTTTAAAGTCTAAAATATTTATGATTTTAGTTCTATTAAGGAAGCATTGCCTATGGGCTGGCAATAAAACGAAATCAACCCTGCATTGAGCTCAAAGTATCGAGTTACCAATAAAACATATTGGTGCAATAATTGTATTATAATTTTATATATATAATATAACAATTAACAATCCCTAATTTAATAATAAACATAATTTAAAATACTAATCAGTTTATTATGTCGGCAAAATGTTCCAAAAAAACAAAATTCCTTTACTTAATAACTTACTTAAGCGAAAAAAAAATCCAAATCAAAAGACCGACAGACGTAAGCACCTGAATTGTTATTGCAAAGGAACCAAAAAGAAGTCAAACTCCCTTCTTCCCTCAACCTCTGCTTTTATCAACAATTTCATCGTTTCATCCTGGCCTCCTTTGACATACAAAATTCCATCGCTCAACTCTTCTTACGCAGAATCATTTATGAAGGAATACAAGCGAACTCGATTTGTATTTATACAAAAACAAAGCAATGGCAATGAGAAGCAAATAGCACGAACAAAGAATATACAATATATAGAAGGCGCATCTCATACGAATTTTTGAACAGCAAAATTTGCTCCGTGGACGTAGCCGTACGTCCATGTTGCGCAACATTGAGTAGTTTTTTGTGTTGCTACGCATTCTCTCTATTCTCTTCTCATTGCTTGATAACTTCGCGGCAATTTCGTGCTATTTGCTTCTCATTGTCATTGCTTTGTTTTTGTAGAAATGCAAATCGGATTTGCTTGTTTTCGTTCATAAATGATTATGCGTAAGAAGAGTTGAGCGATGAAATCTTGTATGTCAAAGGAGGTGAGAATGAAACGTTGAAATTTTGGTTTGAAGCAGGGGATGAGGGAAGAAGGGAATTTGACTTCTTTTGCTTCCTTTACAATAAAAAATCATGTGTTTACGTCTCTCGGTCTTTTGATTTGGATTTTTTTTCGCTTAAGCAAAGGAAATTAACTTATTAAGTAAAGGAATTTTGTTTTTTGAAACATTTTGCCGGCATAATAAACTGTTTAGTATTTTAAATTAGGTTTATTATTAAGTTAGGTTATTGTTAATTGTTATTTTATATATTTTATATTTCGTTTTATTGCCAGCCCATAGGCATTGCTTCCTTAATAGAACTAAAATCATAAATTTTAAAAATTTTAGTCTTTAATTTAATTTTAATAATAGTTTTGGACACTACAATAACAAGGTATTCATACACGGTCAGACAGAAGCACTTCAGTTGTTAGTATAAAATAACACAGAGTCGATCTTCCGATTCCTTTGTATAACGTGTTCAATGTATTGATATGCCGACTAAAGTAGATTTTTGCCTATACAAATTCTTCAACAGCACGCTATGCTCGGAACGTAGATCGTGCCAGCGCTTTACAAAGCTTGGATATCTAACAAGAAGCAGAACAAAGCTACGAGGATCAACATTTCTTCCAAAAACCATAAAATGCAAAATTTAAAACAAATCCAGACGAATCGCACCGTTCTTATCATCGCCCGCTGTACTCCACTAATTGATCGTTTCTTTCTTTCACACTTTACTTGGAATACGAGTGCTGAATCAATCTCTTCTTACGCATATTCGCTTGAATTGTTAGTACTAAATAACAGAAGCAAAGTCGATCTTCCGCTCCCTTCATACTCAATAAAAAGATCTTCCCAACCCCTCACTCATTAGATCATTCAATTTTGCTTTGTTATCAGCGCTGAGAAAACCGAAGCATGGCAAAGAGAGTAACTTCGCGAGTAGTGCAGCTGTTTTCACTCATTTGCTTTCAGCCGCTGCCCGCGACCGACCGGTGATCTGTGTTTGCTGATCAGTGATCGCTACATGTTACTGGATGGTATGCTACAGAGATAATGAGATAGGACACTTCGAATTCGCCGCTTAAAAAATCGGTTTGACGTCTATTTTTTATGAGCTGTTGAATTCATGTACACTATACGTGAGCGCTACCATGTTGTTGTTCTTGTTTTCTGTCTTTCAGTATGTTGAAAAAATCAGCTGTTTCATTTTTCACCACGGACTCATTTAGTTATGAAATCAGCTTGGCTAGACGCAGTATCTTTTGAAACGGTTTCACTGCTGCTATATCGGTACCATCGGTGGCTACACACACTGGTTTCTCATTTGGTTTCAAAAGTCGTAAATATGTGATGCCAACGTGTTTGTGAAATTTACTGAATATCCAAATGTTGGCCAGAATGAGAAAATATGAACACGCTTTCGGCAAACTACGTTGCTCTTCTTTCGTTTGACAACTGCTGTGCGTGCAAAGAAACTGAGAACCAGGGTCTATTTTCGTTTCAAAAATTCTTAACACTCGATACCAGAGTGTAGACTTTTCTCTTTCTTCCTCATCTCTCTCACACGAACTGAGTGAAACCGTTTCAAAAGATACGGCGTATAGACAAGGCCATTGGTTTTTAAAATATAAATTTCACCATATATAAACAAAGGTGGTGAAGTTTCCCAAACCTAAAATGGTAGGTGCCAACGGATGTTTGACCCCCCAAGTGCATCTAACGATATATAACAATACTTAATTTGCACAAATATTAGAAAACAAATGAACAAATATAAATGTGACCATTCTGGAGTTATTAATCTTAATTTTTTTTGTGAAAATTCGAACAACTATGCATTGACAGCCAAAAATTAGTACAACGTCTACTTTATACCAATTAAATATATGAAATAAATCAACAAATACTATGTAAAATCTGAAAGTATAGATTTATTATAATTATAAGGAACTGGTAGATATATCATGTATATAATGTAAGCATAAACAAAAGTTTAATTTCTTAAATATATTTTTGACGTTTCGAAAAAACACCCATTAAAATCAATATTACATGCGTGCATGCGATACTGCGGCGAAGTACACTTCGTGCGGCGAAGTACACATGAGAGGACAAAGCACACGATTTTGTGTGGCGAAGTACACATGAGAGGACAGCGCACACGTTTTTTTATCATAGGTTTAGTGAAATTTCAGCAAAATGCATGTGTGTTGAAACAGCGAATTCGAAGTGTCCTATCTCATTATCTCTGGTATGCTACCTGATCACTGAGCGGTAATCAGAGATTATCTCTTGCGGAGATATAAAAATAGTAAACAAGACGAGAAAAAAGTTGCCACGTTTGATTTTTCCACACGAATTTCAAATATCCCACAAAACGAAAATTCCCAAACCTAAAATGCCTAAAATAGGCATATGGCATAAGCATATGGCGTGTTGCAACAATAAAATAATTTAAATAAAGTTTTTATTTTCACAGTGCGGGCATATTTAATTTTAGAAGTTTAAAAAATGAATAGAAATATAAGGGAAATAGTTGAAGCGATAGATGATAATGTATTATTAATAGTATAAATGAAGTTACATCACTTTTGCTTGATGTTGTGGACGATTCAAAAGAGCAACGGAATAAAAGGATTAGGAATTCCGATTATTGCGAAAAACTAATTCCTAGATACACTGTTGTGGTATTATAGGGAGGTCTTCTTATCTTAGAGCCTATCGTCCTAGCTCGAATTAAACTCTTCTTGTTGCTCTTCTTGCTGAATCTTTATTATTTCATTTCACTCACTTTTCGTGGTAACACTACCTTTTATTTTAACATTTATTTTAAACTAACTTATTTTTTATGCACACGTTACTTAATCGCGACTTAAACACGACTTCGCCGTTCTATGATTATTACTACACTCCCTTTGGAACCTTTTCTTGTTTCCACGTTGGCTCGGTTGACACACCCGTCGACCAAACCAAAGTGGGTCAGTATGCCGTGTTTCGCAATTTTCATTATTTCACAATATTTAAATTGTGATCCTAGCAATATCATTACGCGGAAGAGAATCGTTCTTATATGCTGTTTCCATAAAATGGTTTTCCATGTTTTCGGAATAAATTGTTTTAAGCCCCAAAACCACTCGTAAACTGTTTTAACTCCGTTGAAATTGTTGTTGCGATTCCAGCGCTATACCTAAATGCTTTCGGTTTTTTGACTCAGATTTTAGTTTGCAGCTCTGTTTCGAATTTCGGAATAGCAAACAACCTATCTTTCTCCTTTTCTAGTGCCAATAAGTTAGAAAGAGATAAAGAGAAAGTGCCACCAACTGCCAAATTAAAATTCCGTATATGTCCTAAGTTTTTCTTAAGTTCCAAATTCTTAGATTTGGAGGAGAAGAAAGTGCAGCCCATGTCTGAAATGGTGGCAGACTGCAAAAAAAATGTCTTTGTGTTTAATAGAATTTATTAATACACAAAAATAAAGAAAAACAATTAAAGTAAAACATGGTTTTTCTTACTTAAATTCGTGCAGGCATATGTAAAGAAAACAACAACTGTTTATTTCTTGCTGTTCGGTTTAACAGCCCGGACCGGATTGTGTATGGAAACACTTGATCCGCTGATCGATTTTTGAACACCTTAACCGGATTAAATATTTTTATGGAAACAGGCTATTAATTTCATTCTTCCGCGTTTGGATTCTGATCGTTTATTTTTTCAAGCCAAGCTTTTTTTATGGTTTTGAAAGTTAGCTTCCACAATCATCCATTCCATGCAAAGTGCTATGGTTGCTGGCTTGGCTTCCGAGTTTACTTTAATGAAAGCTTGATTGGAGCTTCTGGCTTACCAAGCAAAGTGCTGTGGTTGCATTAATGATATGAGCTTGGCCTTGACTCACTCACGGAGTAGTATTATGAAACAATAATAATACTGGCCTTGAAGGATCATATCACCCGGATCTGGAAATTGCGATTGCGACATACAACATCGCTCCACCCTAGGGAAAGAATAATTTAGTATCGCACAAACGATATTAAATTTTTCTTGTACATTTATATATAATATGTTTTTTTGAATTGTGGGTGGCTTATGCTTATTAAAGTTTTGCTTATTGTCTACTTATGTTTGTTTTTGTTTTTTTTTCTTTTTTCGAGTATCTTACGTATTTTGTAACTAATAAAATTTAGGTAATAATAGATAATATCGATTGTACTTATTACTAATACATTGTAATCCAAGTGTCATAAAAGCGGTAGCTGCACTCTTTCGATGTCACCTGTGTGTATGTCGGTGATGCGGTCGGCGTTGATGTAGATGTTGATGTACACCCCGTTGTATCGATGTCTTCTTTTCGATGGGTTGCGGGAATGCGGAACAAATCTACTTTAGCCCATTGGCCCCGATTTTTTTCCAGGAATTGAGATTTCCGAGATTCCGGATTTCAACACGCCTTCACGCCCGCATTAATCGCGAGCAGAGTTGTTTTTTTCACCATTCGGATTTTCTCACAATTCTACATATCTGAAAAGAAAAGAAACCAGATCGGGGCTAATGGGCTAAACTAGATTTATGCCGGGAATGCTGCTGCTGCTGGGTAGCTGATTTAGTTGTAGGCGTGTTGTATTGCTGCCGAACCGGCTGTTGTTTTTGTTCCTATTTCAGTTGGTATTGATGTTCATCACTTGTTGTTTTTCGTCGTATAAGCTGATGTTAGATAAATTATCGTTTGTAGAGTAGTCCAAGCGCTGGTATTCTTGCTTCGCTAGTAGTTGCGTTTATTACATCGCCGCCACTCTACTTATTTTGTGACTGTTGTTGTTGTAAGGGGTTCTGTATTACGCACGAGTAGGCCGCAGTAGATTGAACTGGCGAGCCTTTAACTGCTTTTCGTTCGTCTACCTGGTGCTTTATCACCGTCGCCGCCACTCGATGTTGCGATAAGTTATGTTGTCTTAGGCGAACCTTTCCTTGAACGTAAATTCGCAACGTGGCAGTATGCAATCCACTCGCAGAACTTTATGTAGAGCTTTCATGGGTGGATATGCTGCTAGGCTGCCGTCATGATTCACGATGATGTCGCTGTTGAGCGGCAAATGAGTTGTATCTGCTGACAATTGGCTAGCTTTCTGGGCGAGACTATCACCTGGTTTCAGGTGATATTTTCTGAATTTTCCTAAATTTTCAGGATCAAACTGTTGCTGCTGTTAGACCTCTTCATTTGTTTTCATTGATTCATTTGTTTGTTTGTTGCAACAATTCTATCCTTGTTTGCGATGGTTTTGTCGCTATGCTGATCAGCTGTTCCAGCTACCCTTCCCCCAATATTTTTTTTTTGGTTTTATTTTTCTCATTAGTTGTTTTTAAGACTGACACTGCATTCTGATCGTGTTCAGTTGTTCTACTTTTTCCTGCATTATTGCATTGCTTGCGTTATTCGCTTAATCCTCTATTTCTCTTAATTTTTTTTTTTGTAGTGTGAAAACCGTTTGTAGTGTGAAACTTCTGGAAAAGTCGGGACACGCCAGTACTGGTGCCTCGGTAAGTTTCAACACCTCGAACGCTCGTTGTTGCTCTTTCGTCCAGTTCCAGCGTTTACCTTTTTCAGGAGACTGGTGAGTGGGACTACCAAATCGGCGAAGTCCGGTATGAACCGTCGATACCACGATGCGACTCCAAGAAATCGGCGAATTCCTTTTACGTTTGTGGGTGGTGACAACACCTTAATGGCCGCCACTTTATCGGAGTCGGTGTGGATCCCTTGGCGACTCACCACGTGTCCTAGATACTTCAGACCCTCTTTGAAAAACTCGCTTTTTTCCTTGTTGATCCGAAATACCTGCCGTAGATTTTCCATGTGTTCTTCCAATGTTTTTCCATTCACGATTATATCATCCAGATATGCGAACGCGTGTGGCTCCATCTCTGGCCCGATGGTCGCTTGTCCTTTGGAACTTTGCTGGCGCTGAATGTAAGCCAAACGGCATGATTTTCCACTGGAAAAGCCCTCATCCCGGGACTGAAAAGCCGTATATTGTTTGATTTCTGAACTCAGGAATCTGCCAGTAGGGTGGAACATGTTTCTTGTTCTTCTTTTGGTGGCTCCTCCCTACCGAGCGTTATTGTTTCGCCTCCATAGCTCATCGAAGCTCCAATGCTTGTCAGGAAATCCAATCCCAGAATCACATGGTCGGTGACATCTCGGAGAATCAGGAGTGGTATCCTGCATTCCGCTGTTCCTAACCGGATACTCACTTCAACGGCTTCTTTGATTGCGCGTACTGCGCCATCCGCCATTTTGACGCTAACATCAACTTCCACCCTTTTGCCCTCTGCCGTAATTTCCCTCGCTCACTGACAAAACTTCTGGAGGCTCCCGTGTAGCTGTGACGAGCGCTCTACCCAGGGCTACTTTGGCGGAGATTCTTTCTCTCCTGGACTGTAGGCATTTTGTGTGGGTGATTCGGACACTTTCTTTGCCACACTCTTAACAGAAAAGCTTTCTTGCCTTGCGGCAATCTCGTTGGAAATGGCCGTTTTCGCCACATCTCCTACAAGCCGTTCGAGGGTCTCTTGGAATTCCAGGTTGTACAGCCGTCATCATCCTTTGTGGCTCTGGCTTTTGCCTCCATGGTTCTCGGGGTGTACGTGCGGGTTCGTGTTCTTGGCGAATACCCTCGAAGTCTTCTGCCATCGAAACCAGGTCTTCCAACATCGAAAAGTCTGTCCTTTTTATGTATAGTAGATACTCCCGTTGGCAATTCCTATAGATTCTTTGCATCCTCTGTTCCTCGGTGTAGTTAGCGTGTCGCATTAAAGTCTGTATACGTTGCCAGCACCTAGTCGTTGAATTTCTCTCGGGAACCTTGATTTCGCTTCATAATTTTGTCTTTGAGCTCTTCAAAGTACCTCGTTGGCAGAAAGATTTTCAGGAAGTCTTGAAAGACTCCCAGGTCGTCCAACCTTTATTGTTGTTCCTGAACCAACACAGAGCCTTTTCTTTTAGAAGCTCCGGCATGGTTCGTGGTAACAAATCTTTCGGTATTTCGTATGCCTCGGTGAGCTCTTCAATCCTTTCGATGAAGTTAATGGGGTCTTTGCCTCCATCGTACCTACACGACCACTTCCGTACGGCGTCCATTACATCGGGATACCTCATCGTACTGTGGTCCTGCACCCGTGTCGTTACTCTGCTACCACTCCCGCACGCGTAATCTAGCGTACTGCGCCTAACGCTTCGTTACTTGCATCAGTAGTAAGTATCAATTCTTTTTCAAAATCCAGATATGCCAAAACCGGTGGTGTTATTATTCAATGATTCGAACGCTGTCTGGCATTCTTGGGTCCAATTGAACTTGGTGTCTTTACTTAGTAGTTTGTTAATAAGAGCTATCTTTGCTGTGCCCGGTATGAATTCCCTATAATAATTTACTAGTCCTAAATTGTTAAGTTGTTAAGTAAGTTAATTTAAGTTTTGAATTTATTTGTTATTGTTCTCTATATTTTACGTTACTTTTCTGTGCTACAAAAGAACTTATTCTTAGGGCACCTCCTGTAAAAGTGTTAAATAAATAAATAAATAAATAAATAAATATGCTTGCACCTCCTTTTTATTCTTAGGCGGCGGAATGCTCTTAAAGCATTTCACTTCGCTGGGGTCAGAGAGTGCGCCCTGATCTGTACATTTGTGTCCTAAATAAATAATCTCTCTTCCTGTATTTAGTTTTAAATTGTGTTCTCGTAATTTCTGTAATACTGAACATAATCTTTGTTCGTGTTGTTTCAAATTTCTACCGCAGATAACTATGTCATCTAAACAAACAAAACAGTCTATGCCTTGTAGACCTGTTAGGATATGATTCATTATCCTTTGAAATGTTGCACCTGAAATACACCTGTTACCCCAAATGGCATCCGATTGAATTCGAAGTGCCCTAGTTCTGTACTGAATGTTGTTTTTTCCATATCCCTGTCAACGACTAACGCTTGGTGATATCCACTTGCCAAACCTAGCGTTGTAAAAAATCTGCTATGGCCTAAGATTTCGTCAATACGGTGAATGGGAAAATTTGTTTAATCGTAGCTTCATTAGTTTTCTGTATCCTATTACCAGTCTCCATTTTATCTTCCCGTCCTTGCCACTTTTCTTGGACACTAAAAGTAACGGCGAGTTCCATCGTGATGTCCTATGTGAGATTATGCCATCATCTAAAAGTTTGTTTACTTGCTTATTTATTTTTTCTCTATGTATTTGCAGTAATCTGTACTGTTTTCTGTTTATTGGCGGTTGATCTGCCTGTTGGAATTTCGTGTTTTAATATGCTTGTAAATGAAAGTTCGTCTCCGTCTAATAGGAAGACGTCATGAAACGATTTTACTACTCCTATAGAATTCTTTTCTTCCATATTTAAATTTTTGTCTACCTGAATTCCATTGAGCAATTCATTTAATCTCCTTTTGACATTTATTTTGTCTATACTATTAATTGACTTAGTACTTTAGTACGAGTATTGTGTACTCGTTGAAATTTGTGAATTTTGGTTTAAATTCTCTCTTTATCTCGTAATCATACTCCTTCACTAAGTATTACTCTCCTTTACTCTCGTATTATCTTTCACATTTACTAATGTGTCTACTATATAGATTCCTGAATCTATTTCTTCTTTATGAATTACAACATTCTTAAATTTTTTACGAAGTTTTATTGGTACTATGGTAATTGTTCTTGCGCCAGCTGGTATGTAATCTTGTTTATTTTCCTCTTCTATCTGCTCGATAGTTTTTATCGGTAATTCTAAAATAACCTCTTTCTTTTCATTCAAGAGCGTTCAAATGTTTTCCATTGTATTTATAATGGATTTGTTCCACAAATTATCCCTTCCTAGTATGCCGTCTGCCGGCACTCCTTGTTTAGGTGACACAAAAAACTTTTCGCTACAAAAAATGGCGACCGCTCCGTGAATATGTAAACAATAGGGTACGTTCAGTGACATCAAAACAAAAACAATTGAGCGCTCCCTGAGCGCCTCAACAAGAAGACTACCGGTGAAGCCAAAGAGATCGTCCAAAAATCTCCGTTAACCAATGCTGGTTTCAGTCAGGCCTGGAAAAATCTTTCCGATCGGTATGAAAACAAACGCGTTCTCGTCAACACGCACCTGAAGAAACTTTTTGGTCTCGCCCCGGTTACCAAAGAGAATGGAAGCGACATAAAAGACTTGCAGCGAGAAGTTAACAACATTCTCGCAGCCTTAACGCTTCAAGGGATTGACACCTCCAACTGGGACGCCATAATCGTCTTCCTGTGCTCCAGTCGCTTGCCAGATGCTACCCTTGCGCTATGGGAACAGTCCATCCAGGACAAAGCTGAAATTCCCCAATGGACTGATTTCGACGCCTTTTTGACGCACCGTTTTCAAACGCTCGAGACTATGCAGGATATAAAGAGCGTTTCCAGCACGAGAGGTAAACAAGCAAGCCAACCTGCACCAGCAGCAAAACGCGTGAATACATTTCAGCTAAACGTCGCAATAGACCGTTGCCCTCTGTGTCACAACCAACACAGTGTGCGGGTGTGCTCTCAGTTCTTGAGCCTGAACATTCACCAACGGCTGAATGTCGTCCGGAAACACCGCTTGTGCAACAACTGTCTGTCCAATTCACATTCTGTGAAAAATTGTCCGAGTCGTTATAATTGTGCTAAATGTAACGAAAGGCATCACACACTGTTGCACCGTGAACCAACTTCAGCCCCCTCGACCCTTGTACCATGTTCGACTCAAAGAACCTATCAAGAGCGGAGGCACGATAAAAGATCTGGTGCACAGATGGCAACTGTCGTGAAGCCGGCGCATGGTTCTACCCGGCCCGTCTTCAACACCGATCGATCTCAAACCCATCGCGCCGCGAACGTCGATCGACCACACTCCGCAGCGAGACCCGCAAGAGTTGAAGCCTCTCCGAGGCCTTCAACTTCGGCTCAAGCCGCCCAGACAAACCATTCGATTAACATACAGTCCACTCCTCAGACTCAACGGAATCCTCAAGCTCAGCAGGATTCCCACCAGGTATGCTTCGCAGCCTCACCAAAACAGGTGTTGTTAGGGACTGCAATGGTCACAATATACCATAATGACATCTGCTACATCGCTCGAGCTCTGATCGATCCCGGATCAGAGATATCGTTCATATCGGAACGAATACAAAAAATGTTGAAACTTCCAATGCAGCCCGTAAACGCAATGGTCTCCGGCCTTAACGAAACCGTTTCGGCAAAAGTTTCAAGGTCCTGCGATTTCATACTCAAATCGCCTCAGGACCCACTCTTTCAAATCCACGTCACCGCCCTAGTGCTGCCCCAGATCACGGGGAAAACTCCCGTCGCATTCTTTAGACAGCGCGATACTCCGTAGTCTCCCTCGAGACTTCGAACTAGCAGATGCAAACTTCGTCACAAGTCAGCAGATAGATGTCCTCATAGGAGCCGACCTATATCCTGCGATATTGCTCGACGGCATCCGCCGTGGCGTGTTAGGCTCCCTGATAGCCCAACAAACGGTGTTTGGGTGGATCATAACCGGACCAGTTCCCGGTCTCCAATCCGATAGCCCGAACATCAAGGTGGCCTTCTTCAATGAGGTCACAATCGAACAACAGTTCGAACGTTTTTGGGAGGTGGAGGAACTTCCCAAAACTCACATTCTATCTCCCTCAGAAAAGTTTTGCGAAGAAAATTTCGTAAAAACGACTCGGAGACACGATGAAGGCCGTTACATAGTCGCTTTGACGTTCAAAAGCGACTTTCCTAAAGGACTCCGCCTAGGTGCCTCGCGACAAACGGCACTCATGCAGTATTCGCGATCAGAGGCAAGGCTACTTAAGACTCCAGACTTTAAACGGCAATACGATGAGGTAGTGACAGAGTATATCGACCTGGGACACATGGTCGCCGTTTTACCTCCGCAGATACAACAGCAGCCCACTCACTACTATTTGCCCCACCACGCCGTCATCAAACCAGAAAGCACGTCAACAAAGGTAAGAGTCGTGTTCAACGCATCATGCCCGACAACGAGCGGGCTCAGTCTGAATGATGTCTTGCATGCTGGCCCAGTCTTACAAACCGACTTAACCTTCTTGATGTTAAGATGGCGCTTCTGCAGGTATGTTTTCAGTAGCGACATTCAAAAAATGTATCGCCAAATTCTGGTCGACCAAAAACATACCCCCTTTCAAAGAATTCTCTTTCGCGATCCAATTAATCTCGAAGTTAGGGACTACGAGTTGCAGACAGTAACCTTCGGCGTCAACTGCGCACCATTTTTAGCGATCCGCACTCTTCTGCAACTGGCAGAGGACATACAACACGAATTTCCGCTTGCGGCTCAGATCTTGCGGCATTGTATGTACGTTGACGATGTACTAGCAGGCTCTCATGATCTCGCAACTGCCAACGAGATGCGGAACCAACTAGCGCTGCGCACGGCAGGTTTCTCGCTTCGGAAATGGAGCGCCAACCACATAGACATTTTACGCGACTTGCCAGAATCTCATCTACTCAGCACGGAATTCTTGAAGTTCGAAGACAAAAGTACAGCAAAGATGCTCGGAATTCGTTGGAACGCCTCAAACGACGACTTCTACTTCAAGACACAAGCTATAGAAATCATGTCAAGCTACACCAAACGCGAGGTACTGTCGCTGATCGAAATATGAAATATGATAACAAATTGCGAGGCAAAAGGGAATTGGGAAGCGTTACAAAGTAATCGTCCGGGGAACTATCAAGGGCCCAGAACAGACCAATAATCTGGAAACCCGAAAATATTAGTAACTTAAGGCCAACTGAAGGACTAACAGTAATTCAGACATCCAAACCGACCAACAAACCGACATCCAAACCATCCCCCTGGACCCAGGCCTGAACTATGCAGAGGTGACAACATGTTGCCCATGTTGTCGGGGACATCACGCCCTGCGGTCCTGCGAGGACTTCCGCAGACTGCCCGTGGACGAGCGGCGGGATGTCGTGGAGCGGCAGCGCGTTTGCCGTAATTGTTTGGCGCAGTCACATCGAAGGGACCGGTGCCGTAGCGTCCACCGATGTTTATGGTGTAGACAGGCTCACCATACGCTGCTCCATCGCCACTAGATGCCCCCCAGCGTGGACACGTCGTGCCGCCATCGCTCGCTCCGGCTCGGGGCTCCGTGGGGGACGTGTTGCAGTCCTGCAAGGCGGGCGGAATGTTTACGCCAAACGCCGCTCGCCTCGAGTCGCCTCTTCTGATTGCGCTTGTCAGCGGACTCTCATCCTGCTGACATGTCGCGGCTTAGAAGAGGCGACCCGAAAGCTCGACTGCGAGCTTCTCACCACGGAGTCGTCAGTGGACGAACGAACGGCCGACGCTCAGGAGCGACGTCCTTCGTTCGGCACTCTAGCTGCGACCGTAAAGCAAGAAAGACGTCCACAGACAACACCTTCATATTCACATTCACTCAAAACACATTGTACAAATTACATTAAACAGTGAAAACAATATACAATTAACAACACATCCATCATCAATCTTTTACCTCATCTCTTCAGCCAAAACAATCTATATATATAAAAATCTAATCTAAATCTAAATGTCACGCTGTTTGTGTTTCAACTCCTCTTAAACGCCTTGACCGATTTTGATGAAATTGTTTGTGTATGTTTGGTAGGTGTGAGAATAGGTGGTAAAGTATATTTTACCCTCCTAACCTCACCCTACCACTAGTTAATCGCGATTTTAGTTTAAGATACGTATTTCAACTAAAACAAATTTAATTATGTTGCTGACAGCTGACGCTATGCGTGCCTTATAGAACTTAAGTACACTAGGAACGGATTTTGGAAAAAGTTGCCCCTAAGTGTCCGAAATGGGCGTGGCAAGATTTAAAATGGCCATAGTTTCGAAGCTATGAGGAATAGGAACTTTGGTAGGGAGGTTAGCGTTATAATGCAGAGGTACACTAGGAACGGATTTTGGAAAATCTACACCTGAGTGTCCGAAATGGGCGTGGCAAGATTTGGAAGCTATGAGGAGTAGGAAATTGAAATTTTGTAGGGTTATTAGTGGTGCACTGCAAAGGTGCACTAGAATCGCATTGTGGTTCGGAAAATTACTCCCGTAAATGGTTCAAGAAGGCATGGCAAAAATTAAAATTTTAAAACTACATGGACTAAGGAGCGTAATTTTTTAGGGCAATAATTTTATTACATAAAAAAAGTAAAGAAAACAATGCAGTATTTTAGGAATTTCCTATGCTACAGCATTTAAAAGAGGGAAGACGGGAGGGTGTAAGGGAACGCGGTAAACACAAGGCGGCCCAGCAAAGTCGGGCAACGGGCAAGCTAGTAATATATAATTATTGATTAGATAATAATTATTGTTTTTATTATGATCAGTCTTCCTTAACTTGATATTAATTTTTAAGTCTCTTGAAGTTGGTAACGTTTTAACAATCGCTTCCGATGTCGGACCACTTTCGTGTCGGTTACCACTTTATTTGTTAAAGTTGGTAACGTATCCACAATCGGTTTGGATGTCTGAATTACTGTTAGTCCTTCAGTTGGCCTTAAGTTACTAATATTTTCGGGTTTCCAGATTATTGGTCTGTTCTGGGCCCTTGATAGTTTCCCGGACGATTACTTTGTAACGCTTCCCAATTCCCTTTTGCCTCGCAATTTGTTATCATATTTCCTGGTCTATTACACCAATGACATAGCGTTTGGTTCGCTCTGTTCGGCGGGTTCATAGGAGTTTAATTCCTCTGTAACCCGTTAAGTGTATTCGGGTTAGGGTTTATTGACCTTTTTTGATTCCCGTTCTGTTGGAACGGGTTTTGATGCCAATTTTGCTGGGGTTATTTTGGTTGCCAGTTTTGTTGGACTAGGTTCGATTTCCAATTTTGTTGGGGTGGATTCCATTGCCGAATTCCTTGCCTTCGATAATTAGGCCCTTGATATGTGTTCTTTGTCACATTTTTCTGGCTTTCCTTTTGGTCGCACCTGACGTTTGCCTCGTGTCAATATTTTAAACACTTTTGGCAATATGACGTGTTCTTGCGAGTTAAGCAATCATCGCTGGTATGCCCTCGCTTATTACAAATTATTCTCTCTGCCGCTCCTTGTGGAGTATGTTGTATCATAGTTAGTTGCCTTAGAACCTTTCCTCCCGAAGTTCTGCCCTGACTTCCCTGTTGAATTTGTTCTGATTGGTTATATGTCATGGTGGCAAGAAACGGTGAATTCATGTTAATGTTTAAGGGGTCTGGTTTAAGGGATAGTGCTTTGTATGCTTTCGAGTGCATATACGGCTAATTTTACCATTTATTCGATGTTTTTTTCGTCACGTTGAGCATATAAATTTTCAATGCGGCGTCCTTTAACCCTGTTTTAAACGATTTCTCTACGGCCCCTTCCACCATACTCAACAGTGTCTCCGTGTTATCTCCGTCAGTGTTATCTCCGTGTTGCCTGTGTTCGTCGGGCGCTTAGGCGACTTACGAACTGCCGTATATCTTCATGAGGTGATTGGCTACAACTTTGGATACCTATTATCACTGAGTCTAAGGAGACCCCTGGTAAATATTCTCTTTTGATTGCGAGGTAGAATTCCTCGAGGCTATCAAAGCGTTGTGACCTCACTACATCGTAGGCATCCCCATGTTTACTGCTTAATGCAGTTTATGTAGTCCTGACTGTTATTTGTAACCTTAGCTGTTATTCGTCGTCTTAATTTGTTGGAATGACCTTGCGTTTTAATCTTTCGGACTAACTGCGGACGGAGCAGCTTCCTTATGATAAAGCGTCTGATCGTGGTCTAGCGATATCTCCTGACTTAAAAGTCTATTCTGCTCTTTTAACTCTTGTATTCTTATATTTGCCTGTTCTAAAGAACTACAGTATTCTCTTGATTTCTGTGCAAATCCCTGTTCTAATGTTTTATATAACGTTTCTTCGGTTAGTCCCTTTTTCTTTAATAATTCCCTTAGTTTTACGTTCTCGCCCTCTAAGTTCTTTAGTATATCTTCCGGAAACACTTTATCTACTAAATCTATATCGTTTATCTACTTTATCTTTATCTACTATCTAAATATCGTACCTATTCTTAAGTGCGTTAAATTATGATTCCCATGCCTTTGAATTTTCTGTCTTTTTTTCTATTATCCGGTTTAGGAATGTGATATATTCCTCGAATATCGCGTCTGCTCTTTCTACACTTGTAAGGTCTCCTAGATCCCATACTCTTTGTTGCCTACTTTTCTTTGTTGCCTACTGTCTCTTTTAGAATTGCCCAAATTTTAGATATAAAACCCCAAATGGCGTTTCAGTTCTTTATGGGCTCTCTATAATTCTATGTAAGCTTGTTCTTGCAACGACTCGGCCATTAATTAAGAGAACGACATACAATTTAGTGGTTCTTTATTTTTCTTATTTACAATTAACATATGTACGAGTATATATAAACTTTTTCTTAATGTTGTGAAGTTAAATTTATTTTAAAGTCTTGTATTTAGAATGTTGTAAAACGACACTTAGCGCCGCCAATTAACGATCCATGGTTTTATTAAACGTTTAATTTTTTATAATTGTCAGCATTTTTGTCGCCAACTGTGGCTCGGTAGAAATTTTGCCAGTTTCAAGTTCAAGTTTCTGACCTACTTTTGTTTTTGTTATTTAATATAATAAAAATTTCGCAATTTAGCAAAATTTACTTAATTGTTTCTTGTAGCTACTCTTTCTGCTTTCCTGGTTGCCTGTTGGCGTTAATTACTTCTGTTAATAGCTTTTAGCTATTATTTAAAGTTATTTTAGCTATAAAAGTTATTCCTTAACTGTTGGGAATTTGTCTGCATGTCTGCAGACATTATGTCCTTATGTTATTTCTTTCTGTATTTTATTTTCTTTAATTGTTTTGCTAAACCTCTTTCATTTTTCATAATTTTCAAAATTATCTGTTCTCAATTTTCCTCCACAATACGTGTGTAATTGAAAGGAGCAACTCCCAAAAATGACGCTTAACTGTCCAACCACAACGCAACGACGTCGCAATCGATTGCGATGTTCCTATAGAAAAATGGAATGGAACACGTCGTTGAGCTCTCTCACGTCGTCGTAAAATGTTCTAATTTTCTGACAACTTCTTCCGATTTTCTCATTTTTTGAAAAACAGTCTGCCCTACTTTTTGATGAAATTCTTCAAATTCCCTAAAAAATGTAAATAAATTTGACAAACGAATTGTCAAACAAGGAAATTATCCAAATTATTTTTATTCAAAACAAAATATAAATAATTTATCACGACAGATGTCATTCATTCGAAGATTTTGAGAGAGAGAAATCGTTATCGTTTGCGACGTCGCATCGTTGCGTTGTGGTTGGACAGTAAGTCGCTTTGATTCTCCAAACGATAAGAAGTCTCTAAGCGCTTTACTTTGTATATTAAATTTTTAATTTTGGTTTTCAAATTAACCAAAAAAAAATTTTTTAGTTTATTGTTTTAATTTTTTTGTAAATTCCGACTATTTCTTTCTTGTGAAATTTTAGCATTTACGACTGTATAACGTATTAGTTAGAAAAATGTGCGACTTTAAAATCAAATTAAATGTTAAAATTTATTTAACATGTGTAATTTGAAGGGTAACGTCTAAGACACACCCGAAAACGATATAACGAAACCTTAGAGTTGGGTAGTTCATGAACGAACTAGTTCAATTGAAGTATTCACTTCTGTGAACTATAAGAACTAGTTTACAATTCGTAGTTCTTTTAATTCCCTTGTTCTTTTAGTTTACTCGTCTTTTTTTTAGCTCTGCAGCTCGTTCGTTTGTTTCAGTTCAGCAGCTCGTTCGTTTATCTGCCAGAAAAAGGAACGGAATGCTGCAAAAATCATTTATGTGCGTTCAGAGTAATTTATGTTGTTTATTTTTGTTTTTAAAGTTTTCATCATAGGACCACAAACACATAAACAATTTTTTTATTATTTTGTCTGTAAATAACCTTATTATATATATCAAATGAATTTATCAATAAATGTTAATAAAGGATAAAATTTCTTTGCGTTTTTAAGAACATAATTTTCGTTCTTTAAAAAAAATATGGGCTTTTGAGATGTTTAGACGCAAGGGGTGCGTCCTCTATGTTTTAAATTTAGATATTTGAATATTTTATCGTTTAATTTTATGTATATACGAGTATATTTTTATAATTGCATACATTTGTAAAAATACACTTCAAATTAGTTCATAATTGGAACTTCTAGCCTGGTTCAAATGTGTAACCTGTTTTGTTTTTATTGTATTGTATGCTTCACGTTTTTCTTATCTCGTTATCACTGATATGAAGTAACGAACTAAGAGACCTTACTGAACTAAAAGACCGAACGAAGTACTGAACTAAACGAACGAACGAACTACTGAACTAATCGACCGAACGAACTACTGAAGTAAAAGACCGAACGAACTACTGAACTAAACAAACGAGTGAACTACATATTGAACGAGCTAATTGAACTAAAACGATTGCTCTCCATCGTGTACTATAATCCCTAAGACCGTTGGCGTTTGAATTTTTGTTTAAGTCAATTTTGTGCGATAATTTTGAATTTTTTTTTACCAATATTATGTCGACCAATTTTTACCAATAATATGTCGACGAATAGAAAACAAAGTGTTATATGGAATCATTTCGTGGATTCCGGAGTAACTACTGCGAAATGCAAATATTGTTCTTCATGCTTGAGCATCGCTGTTCATTAGGCAATCTTAGACACTATATGAAAAGCAAGCACCCCCTGACGGCGATTGAGATAGCAAGGCAACCACAAATTGCATCAATCAATGCACCTGACGAGACACAAACTGCAGTTCCAACCATATTCTCGTCTTCAAAACCAATGATTTCACAATTTGTTTGCAGGCCACCGCCAATTCGAAGAGTAGAAGAGATTGACACGCAGCTCGTGAAAATGGTTGCAAAGGAACATCACGCATTTAGGATTGTCGAAGAACCTGAATTTAAAAGGCTCATTGAATTGGTATCTGGCTGCACAGGATATTGCCTGCCAAGTAGAAAAACTTTGACCCAAAATTTATTGCCAAATCTTCGAAATGAATTATTGGAAAAGGTAAAAATGAAAATAATCGATGCTCCAGGTGTGTGCCTTACAACTGATGGATGGACTTAGCTCTGATGGATATAGCACGGAGTAATAATATCTATATAGCTGTGACGGCGCATTTCATAGATTCGTCCACTGTTCTCTGTACCTCATTGCTATCATGTATAGAATATAATGAGAGGCATACAAGTGAAAGCTTATGCGAATTTTTGAAAAAGATATGGCTGAGTGGCACATATCAAATAAAATTACCGCTATTGTTAGTGATAACGCATCTAACATAACAGCAGCAATTCGAATGGGAGAGTGGCGTTCAATTGACTGTTTTGCTCACCTACTGAACTTGATCGTTCAAAAAGCCACAAAAGAAATCAGTTGAACACTCGATAAAGTAAAATCTATCGTCGAATACTTTAATAGGAGTATACAAGGTGCAAAGCGACTGATTGAAACTCAGAGGCAAATGAATATTCCTGAGCGGAAGCTAAAAAGTGACGTTCCAACACGTTGGAACTCAACCTACGATATGCTAGAGAGACTGCTGAAAGTTAAGGACGCCGTAATAACTACTGTAGCGCTGTTACGAAATGATCTGGCTTTAGATACGGAAGACTGGGATATTATTGAAAAAGGTTTTGCCAATGTTAAAGCCATTCTACGAGGTTACCTCTGAAATATGCGCTGAGAAAAATGTTACTCTATCTAAAGTCATCCTTTTTGTAAATTTACTACGGAATGCATTAGCTAAGTTTTCGTTTTCGTGCCCGAAAGCAAATGCGGTTTTATCTACATTAAAGACTGGAATCGAAATGCGGTTGCAAAACTTGGAGCAAAACATGCTCTACGCTGAGTGCACAATATTGGATCCCAGATTAAAAACAAGGGCATTTGAAAATTTGCGCTTTTACGAAGTTGCCTGTCAAGCTCTCAGGAATAAAGTGTCCAGTATTATGCTGACTGATGCGCACGAGCAATTCAAATGATATTGTGGAAGACAGACTTCAAGAAAGTAATACGAGTATATGGACCGAATATGACCGAGAAGTCAAGCAAATAATAAGGCCTCTAAATAATACAGCCGCAGCAATAAAAGAGCTTGATAAATATGTATATATTTGTGAGGAATATATTGATCGTCTTAGTGATCCTTTGAAATGGTGGGCAGAAAGAAAGTGCATCTTCCCTCGTTTATATACTATAGTTTTAAAACGATTCGGTGTTGTCGCTACATCAGTTCCGTGTGAACGTATTTTTTCATCAAAAGCGTAAATAATTAATGAAAGAAGAACATTAATAAGCCCTGAGCATGTTTCAGCAATAATATTTTTACATAACATGTAATTTGTATATTTGCATATTTAAAATTCTTGGTGTATTATAAAACTATATAATATAACCGAGAAAAGATGCACTTTCTTCCCCATTAAAAACGTTCACTTCAATAATTACTATATCATTTTTTATTATATTCATCAATTTTTTTTACTTATATATGTATCTTCAAAATATTAGAAATATTTTTTTTTACTATAAAGTGAATTTCAAAACAGAAAGTTATTTTGAATTTTTAACTTATTTACTTTAATTTATAATTTGTTATTTATAAAGATAACATATTTACATATGCAAGTGATTGAAAATTAAAAAATATTCAACAATATTTATAAAATGTTTTTTATGAATTAATAATATTAATATACAACATATAACAGTAATATAATAAAAATATTCCTTAAATAAAGTTGGTTGTGTTTTATAAGAAAGCTCGAAAAATGTAAAATTCAAATTTTCTCGAAAAGCATACGGTTTCCGGTAAAATATGGTTTAACATTAATGAAAGATACTTTTCGTACCTTTCCAGTTGATACCGAGGATATATCGACCACTCATACAGTTTTGCAGATATAGGCATAAATGTTTAAAATATTTCAGCGTGTTATATATTTCTGCTTTTACTCGTTTGTCACAAGCTGCACTTCGTTTGTCCTGTGCTGGTTTAACTATTAACTGTACGCTAATTACTGAACTACGGGAACTAAACGAACTAACTGAATGAACTATGTAGTTCCCAACGACAAAATGAACTAGATTGATCGCTCACTCAAGTGAACTATAATGCCCAACTCTAAACCTTACACTCTACGCGTTGTGTTTTTTATTTTATTGGATTCCTGTTTTTAACAATTTGCGTTTATCCTTTGAACTTTACCACGTTAAATGGAATTTATTTAAGTTATTAAAGTAATCTTTATTTTAGTCAATTTGGTAATAACAGTAACCAATGTCGTAAATTTAAAAAAACACAACAATTCGTCATTAATTATTGTTGGCTTAGCAAAACTGGCATTATCGAAAGAGAACTAGCACATAAACTAGTACCTCTCGCCAGGATCTGTGCTGATTTGTTGGCATTCGGAACTTGAACCGACTGCTAACACTGAAAATGAATGTAAATGTCGTTAAGTAAATTTACAAAAGTTTATTTCAATAATCATTTTAAGGCACTTGACACTTAAGATATCTTACAACAAAACAATTTAAAATTGTTTAATTTTCACTAATTCCACAATTTTAATATTATACGTTTCACTGCATTTATTCTGTTCAATTATTGAATTTTTATTCAGTTTCTAATCATGCTAAATCACTATCTTATTTATTCAATTAATTTGATTTAAATTTAAGTTTAGTTCCGAGTTATGTTAGTCTAAAGTTACTTTCGATTTCAATAGTTGTTTTATATCATTTTTTATATTTGTCAATTTTTTTTAATCTACAATGAATTGTATTTCGTTTTAATTTCGAGCAAATTTTAAATTAACGTAAAATTTTGTACTTGCTTAAGCTCGAATTTATTTGTTTTAAAATTAAATTAAAACTTGTTAACTGATTAATTTTAAAATTATTCTAAATTTTCCCTAAATTTTTAATTCAGTTTGGTTTCAAGTTTTAATTAATTCCCTTTTCCTTGCCATGTAATAGGACTCTGGTCCTCTCTTCGAATGTTCTCTACGTTTATTTATAATTGTTGATTATAAAATCTTTGGCTTGGACGGCAGAGTATGCCATGGGCCTCAACTAAGAATTTTATTTATTTGAGTTATAAAGCCAGTAGAATATTGCTTGAGAATGATAAGAATTGAAAGTTCTAGGCTCTGATCTAATTCTCTCTTTCCCACTTTTCACTAGTTCACTAAAACACTTAATCTCGTTTATATCTTACAAATGGTCCTTATTTAAAAAAAAATTCTTTTTCCTTGATAACCGAGTGAAATGGGTCGATCTCAGCAAAGATTTTGTCCGGCGTGAATGCCATTGGGCAGACAAGGTTGCCGTGTTTGCCTTTACGCTGGCCTTCTTTTGATGACACCGATAAAATTTTTAACCTGAAAATTAATTTATTGTACATATAAAATTTTAATATAAAATATTTTAATATATTGTATATTAAATTATTTTAATTCTATTAATAGAATCCTTTTCACTTTTATTTCCTATTATTTAATTCTAATTTTATTTTTCAATTCTACAATTTCACTTTTCAATTTATTCCTAATATTATTATTTCACTTTTTTAAAAGTTTCTTTTTTTTTGCATTTCATTTACTGCCAAACTTTCTTATTTCACTTTTATTTTTCACATTACTAACTCTTGCATTTCCCTGAACTGCTATCTTTATTCTTTATTTTCGTATTTTATTGTTACTTACTTTTTCCATACGCGACTTAAAACGACTTCGCCGTTCTATGATTATTACTAGACTCCCGTTGGAACCTTTTCTTGTTTCCACATTGGCTCAATTGACACACCCGTCGACCGAACCAAAGTGGGTCAGTATGCCGTGTTTCGCAATTTCCATTATTTCACAATATTTAAGTTGTGATCTTAGCAATATCATTACGCGGAAGAGAATCGTTCTTAATTTAATTCTTCCGCGTTTGGATTCTGATCGTTTATTTTTTCAAGCCAAGCTTTTTCTTATGGTTTGGGAGCTACTGGGAGCTAAAGGTATCTTCTACAATCCATTTTATGCAAAGTGCTATGGTTGCTGGCTTGGCTACCGAGTTTACGTTAATGAAAGCTTGCTAGTCAAGCTTTTGGCTTACCAAGCAAAGTGCTGTGGTTGCATTAATGATATGAACTTGGCCTTGATTCACTCACGGAGTAGTATTATGAAACAATAATAATACTGGTCTTGAAGGTTTATATCACCCGGAACTGGAAATTGCGATCGCGACATACAACAACAGAGAGAACCAATTTACAAATCATTTTAGAATGTCTCGAAGTCGTTTCCAGGTAAAGATTGCTTTTTTTTTGCAGTGCATGTCCTTATTTTTGGCCATTCAAGGTTTTGGTAAACACCTTTGGAAACAATCTGCATGAAAATGTTTTTTTTTTCGATCTATACCACTTCGAAAAAAAGACTGTTTTCATAATATTCATGTATCATTGTGGATTATAGCAAGAGTAGTTTCTCGCCGTGGCAGATCGATTCGATATTACACAAAGCTCATGACATGGCGTTTTTAAACAAATTATCCAAGCGTTCGAAGGGTTTCTCCCAGTATTTATTAAATGGCCAAGCTCTGATCAACAAGTGACATCATCCGAAGCATGTGTTTAAAAAAGTGTTTCAAATGAGTTTTTTAGTTTTACAGATGTTTAACTAATTTTAGTTTTACAGATATTTAAGCAGCGTTCTCGCGGTCTTCCAAATGTAGTTGGGACGATTGATGGTTGTCACATACCCATTAAGCAGCCTGTCGGAAACCCGTCTTCTTTTTACAACAGAAAATCATCGCTATTGACTCCAGTGAAGATGTCACTTCCCGAATTCAGCAGCACGAAACGCAGGCTTCTAAAGCTGCTGTCCAAAAAAGACTACACATTGCCCGAAATATTTAACATCAAGCGTTGGCAACAGATATAACAAGAACAGAAGCAATAAATATGGACATAATTCACTATTATTTATTTTATTTTAAAATTTTAAAATAGTTTTTTAAATTGTTAAACTGTGTATCTTTACAGTTTAACAATTTAAAAAACTTCTCCTAAAATATTCTTTCGTAACAACATTTTTTCACAACCATAGGTTTTTTCAAGAAGTCTATAAATTAAACTAACTTCTTTGGAATTCAAAAGAGTTACTAGTTAACAACCAGTTTAGCAGAATTTTTCCTCAGTTTTGTTTTCATAGACATTAGCCATTGAATACGAAAACCAAAAATTTGTAAGCATGATTTTCGTGTTCAGTGGCTCAGTATCTGCGAAAAAGAAATTAGTGGCGATTAATTTACAGAAAATTTTTTAAATGTTGTTAACTACTGATATATTAATAAAATTGCTTGCAAAATTAAACTAAGGATTTCCAAAAGTTTCAATAAAATTTGGTTCCTTTCTCTTTGAATATTATTATGCTCCTCCAATTCTTCAGCAACATCGTTCGATGTTTTCCCTGCTTGAAATTGGGTTTCTACGTCTCTTGGTGATTCTTGGCGTTGACGGAGATCTCAGGATGTTGTTCTGAAGACGATCGACCTCACCAAGACGTGGTGAGTTTTCATCTGATAATATTGTTAAGTCATTGGAACATGATAATCCAGAAGAAACTGATGCATTGTGTAGTGATGATATGGTATATCCAGGATTTATAGTAACATCATCGGAAAATATGTCTTCGAAAAAATCGAAATATTCCCAAGTGATTCGTCCTCTGCCACTTGAAGCTTTGCTGTTGTCTTTGATGCTGCGATATGTTTTTTTGAGATTTCGTATCTTCCTATCAAGAGCCTCTTCCGTGACTTCCGTTTAACCTGCATTAATCAACTCGCGACGTATTTCCATTCATAGCACCTTCTTCTTAAAGTTTGGGTCACGAAAACGGTCCTTTTTCTCTTCCAAAAATATACTTTGTGTTTACAGCAGTCCACTGATGACCAGCTTGACCTTCAAGAATATTCATTTTTGGAGAAATCCGCGTTTGTTAGGATATGGCTACTACATATTTTATGGCGTTTAATTACCTGCTGCATTTGCACCAACTTCATCCACGCCCACAGCTAAAAATGAATATATATAAATATTTACTACCGTCTGTTTCGTTCATTTGATTTCAATGAAACGTATTTTTCTTCTTTACTCCACAAAAAATGGAGACAAGAATAGACACTTTATTTTATCTGTATTGACAGATATCAGGTATTACGTCCCAGTACATTGTTAATCAACATACTACATACATATCTAATAATCTAAACTCAATATTATCCTGCTGAGACCAATGAAGTTATTTCGGTAGCCAAAGAGGAGAATATTAGTTTGGCATTACTACTCTTATGGTCGATGATTACGAAAATCAAAACGTACAACGATTAAATATTTAAAAGGTACAGCAAAAATTTTAAAACCAATTGTATTTAATTTGAGTATCAAAAATATATTTTTTGGTTAATTTGTTTTAAATTGCGCGTTTTCTACAATAGCTATCCATATACGAGCAGTTAATTCTAATTTTATATTATTTTATTATATATTAAAAAAAAAAATTATTTAACCAGTAAGAGTGTTATATTCGGCCCGGCCGAATCTTAGATACCCTACAGCTAAAAGTTTTGAAAAAATTTAATTGAACGAAATAGTTTTATTTATTTAAATTTTTGCATTGCATAACAATAACATTATAGAGTGAAATACAAACTGAAACAAGAGGAATATGTGGTTATAAGGAAAGCTACCTTATAATTACATTTAATCAAAGACGGGTATAAATACGAGGTAGTTAGGGTGGGCGGGGGTGACGGACCACCCCAGGCGAAACAATTTAGGGGGCTGATTTGAAAATCAAGTATTCACTTATTGAATTCTAGGAATTTTTGGGGCTGCAAGTTGATTAACGGTCCCGGGCTCCATGAGTCCTAGCTATGCCAATGTATAAATAGTAGGTGTGGTCGTTACCTGTTTTCAAAACAAAATAACTAGCTTAGTTGTTTTATTATTGTGTTTAAATTTAAACTTTATTTACGTGGTAATAAACTTGTTTTCATGAGCTATACTGTATAAGTAGTGTAAAAGTGGGCGGACCGCGCCTAGTTTTGGTGTTATAATATTTTATTGGATTATAAGTTGTTATATAAATTTTTATTCAGGAAGTTTATATAATTAACAATATAACCATTTAAGACCTTATTTTACCTATGTAAACTAAAAGTGGGTGGATCACGCCCATATTTGGTATAGTAACGGATAGTACTACTCTATACCCAGGAAAGATAACTTAAAAACGAACGCTGATATCACATTTCTATTAAAAAATAGGAGTGGTCAATGACTAATGATAAATAATGCCCAGCTACCTAAGCGTCCTTCTTTTTTATTGCTGTTGTTAGTGTGACGTGTGGCCAACAACAAAAAAAATAATTTAGACTCTGAGGTGTATTCATAAAAAATGCATAAATTTGTTGTGTATTTAAAGTGAATAGAACTGATACATTGTATTCTGGATAATTAATATTAAATATAAAAATTTTAAAAAAATAAAGATTAAAATTAAATATTAATTAAAATATACTGCCATATTCTGTTGCGTGTTCATGTTATAAGCTTGCTGAATTTCATAAATACAGTGGGATACTTGAAATGAGTGCTGCTAAAAACGTGCAAACAATTATTTGGTGATGTTGGTCCACTGCGCAGTCTAAAATTTTCGATAATTGATATCCTGTGATTGGCTGGGTTTGAATCTGATAGAAAAGTTGTGTGCATAACAATTGTAGCATTTGTCCACGGGCGTAGATATTAATTCGGGCTTATTCAATTTATTGTACCGTAGTATTATAAGATTGCCAGATATAATTTACTGAAAAAGTATATTCCTAAATTTCTAAAGGCTGAATTCAGTGAAAAGCTTGATATATTGCAAATGGAACGAGAAAATGTTGGTTTTTTAAAAGGGGATTCAAAAGACCTAAAGTTTTAATGCGTACGCCACTGTCTCCAACACTTCCGTCTCAACTTATCCCCCTCACCCAGATCGCACGGGCAATTGATGAGCTCGCCAGAACATCCCTGAACTATTCCATTTATTAAATCAAATATGAACATAATCTCGGAAAGTTACTTTCGAATTTCAAGATTTTTTAAACCCAAAGAATTTAAAGAATTTGTTTTAAATTTTCTCAGGCTACTATGTATGGAATAATATATGTAGATTCCATAATAAGGAAGCATATTCAACATTCTATTCGAACTGCGATTCAAATAAATCTTCCAAATCAAGAATTTACAGAGTTTAACATTTTGTAAAATTCAAACTAAAGGCCTAACCATACAATGCATATGCATGCTATGCATGAAAAGAGAGAAACTACGAATACACTGAATCCCATTTGCGCACCCATACTATGCACATGCATAGTTTCGTAAAGTTCGTTCTCTCTCTTCTTGCATAGCGTGAATAAGAATATGCGGTCTGGATCGTATTTTCCGTAACAAGCAACGAAAAAAGAGTTACCATCCCATACGAATTTGCAACTTAAATTTTTGCAACCTAAAATTTTATTGTTTCTATTTAGTGTGAATAGAATGAATTTAGTGAATAATTTGCTTTTCGTTGACTTCTCTCAGAAAACTTAACATGCATATGCATTGCATGATTGGGCCTTAATATTAATAGCCTTAAACCACTAACCATATAACAGATAAATAGCTCAAGTCCACAAAAAACTGGTTCGCAAAATTTTCTGAACGCTGGCTCCCAGTCGTATTTTTCTAACTTCGTGCGCCTTTGTTGGCTCCCGACATGAACTTCGTCGTTGCTTGCGTTCTCAGATTTTATTTTGGCAGCCTGTGATCATTGCTTTATTTGAGCGGACGTGTGTAAGTATGCGTGCTTATATTCATGATTCAAGTTTTACAACCTTATCATGTATTTTTAAACGCAAACGCAAACTCAAACGCGACTCGAACGCAGTGCGTTTCAAATGGTATGATGGAACTTTTTCGAGTAGACTGCGTATGAGTTTTGAGGAGAAACACAAAGGTAAACAAACTTTACGTAGTCTTGCAGACTTCCCCTGTTTGCAGAGCACAGAGTTACCATGTATGAAGCATTTTTACAAGTATTTTTTAGGAATCCAATGAATTAGTGTTATAATTGATGTATGGCAACAATTTGTACAACAAAAAAACGATCTGACATTTCGCGGGCAATATTTACAAATTGATATTGTTTTTCGTGTGATATTTACATATTAGAAGTTAAAAATTAAAATCAATTAAAAGCGTAAATTATGGCAGCAATATTAATGGTGCGACTACTAGCTCAGCGCCACCACGAGGAAGAAGATTCTATAATACTAAGAAGACGTTTGAGGGATAACTCGGACGTTTTGGATATGCCGGAGCATCTGTAAGTTTTAATATTATTTGTTATTTATGTATATCATTATTTTATTTTATATAATAAACAGGTTTGTGTCGAACTATCGGATGACTAAAGAAGTGTTTGTCGATGTTTTAGAGGAGGTAGCGCCGTGGATGAAAAAAGGTTCCAGGAAGACTGCGATTCCGCCGATAATTAGATTAGCTTCCTTTTTGCGATTCCTTGCAGCTGGTAGTTATCAAATGGCTGTAGGGAATGAGCATATGGGATCGATGACGCAGTCCAAGGTATCTCAAAACATTTCGGAATGTTTAAATATTTTAGAGCGCCACATATGTCCAAAATGGATTCAGTTCGAGATGTCCGAGGAGGAGGAAACTGCTGAAAAATTGAAATTTTACCGGGAATACGGGTTACCGGGAGTGGTTGGCTGCGTAGACGGTACGCACATCAAAATAATGTCTCCCGGCAATCTCCGGCATTTGTACTATAACCGTAAAGGTTATTATAGTATAAATGCAATGATAGTAAGTATAATAATAGTACATACTTAACATAACATATCACAAGATTATACTTTGTCTTAGATTTGCGATTTCGACATGATTGTGCGTTATGTTGACGCTACAATTCAAGGTGCGAACCATGATGTCTTTGCTTGGAAGACCAGTCCGGCAGATGGCATTTTTAAAGCGGTTGTTGGGTAAGAATTTGTAAAACTCAAATTTATTTAAAATTCAATCTATTTTAAAACTTTCAGGTGAATCAGGATACCAATCGCTTCCGTACTTAATGACACCGTACCGAATGCCTCAGCGCCGCGAAGCTGAGATTTTTAATAAAAAATTATGCAGAGCACGCAACATCGTAGAGCGCTGTTTTGGTGTCCTGAAGAATCTTTTTCGGTGCATCATAGGAGAAAGGGGTCTGCATTACTCACCGAGGAAGGCGACTAAAATTATAAATGCATGTTGTGCATTGCACAACATATGTATTTTAAAAAAAAAGAACTGGCAGGTTACTGAGGAGCCAGTTCAGGAAACCGAATTTCATGTAGATTGGTCTGCTGAAGACGAGCTGCCTTCAGTTACAGCAATGACCATCCAGGATGAATTGGCATCAGTCTTAAGACCCTAATTATAAGGGTAAAACCAACAACAGTGGTATGTTTGTGTCCGTGCTGTTCCATCATAGGTTGTTTCCATAAATATATATACATACATACATCTACATATTACATATTTTATTTCCAAGGCATTTTTATTTCAAATTTCAATTCATTTTTATTCAGTTTTTCTCTTCAAAAAAATATATATGTATATTATATAAATATTTATAATATGTTTATAAATATGTCAAAAAACAAATAAAATTACATTAAAAATATATTAATAAAACAAATTAAATACAAATTTCATTAAAAACAAAAAATTAGATTCAAAGTTTACAAATATGTACATACAATATACATACATATGTATTTACTATTTGGAATTGATCTGTATTGCTGTGTTCCGCTGTTCCAGCCCTGTGGCAATGCGCTCCAGGGAATCACGAATATCTCGGAACAGTGTCGAGTGTTCATGGAGCACAGCAAGACACTCATCCTCAGATCTTCGGCGAATCGTCGGTATGGGGTGTGGAGAAGCTGGTGTTGCTGGCGGCACAGCAGAGGCGGCCAAAGGTTTTGTTGTCGGTAGCTGCTGTAAAGACCTGTGACTTACCTGACATAATCTTAAACGGCAGTAAATTGAAGTTTGTTTACAAAGCAAAAAATCTTGGCTTTGTCATTAACACTAAACTAACTTGCATAGACCACATAAGCTTAATTTTTAAAAAAATCTATATGAAACTGAGGCATCTAAGGAGATCTGCTTATTTCATCCCAATGACTACTAGGAAATTACTGGCTGTACAAATGATAATTCCTTTAATAACATACTCCGAAAATGTATACTGCAAACTTGATTACTCATCTAAACAAAGGCTGCAAGTAGCATTCAATAATGTTACCCGTTATGTCTTTGGACTACGCAGATTAGAGAGTGTTTCTTCCTATAGTAACCAAATCCTTGGTTGTAGTTTGTTTAATTATTTAAAGGCAAGAAATTGTTTGTTTATCTTTGAATTAATCTATACAAGAACTCCTGATTACTTATTTGAGAAACTTAATTTCTGCAGATCGGCTAGGTGCGCTAGCTTTATTGTTCCATGCCACAGGTATCTTGCATCCGGACGATTGTTTTACGTCAGCGCGATTCAGTTGTGGAATTCATTACCAGTAGAGATAAAGCGAACAACTAACAAGAGCAATTTCAGGCAACTAATTTTCCAATACTTCTCATAATTTTCCACTTTCCTCATATCTATCTATGATCTATATTCCTAGCTATTCTGATCCCTGTTTATTCTATGTTTTTTTAAGGTATTTATACTTCCTATCCACACATGGTACTGATATATCTACCTCACCTTCTATTTTTAAATGTATTTAGTTAGTTAGTTAAGAATCAATAACTTCAAAATATGTGTCCGCTGAATATGCATTAAAAAGAATGTTCTCTTATGTGCTACCTTATAAAGAAATAAATAAATAAATAAATAAATAAAAATAAATACAATATAAATATAATACAATTTCTTCAGTGAAGATTTACCTTCTTCCACTCGGCAACTGTTTTTATGGGAGGGCCTAGGCTGTTGAGCAGTACTCCAATAACCCCCCATTCCTTCTCCCATCCAAAAACGGGTGTGTTACGCGCCATCTCTGGCCGCTTTCGGAGCTCGACCAACAGCATTTGAAATTGAGCAGTGCTTGTTGGTCTTGAGCTGAAAGGATCATACGTTATATCCATATAAACATATATAAATAGACATTGCAATTCACGTCCAAGTAAAAATACACTTGGAATGTAAAAATATATGTATGTACTACTTGGAAATGAAACGCAATTTGCACGTGTATCTTATTGCACACAATATTTTATATTTGTCTCTTGTTATTTATAAAATATATGTATTTGGGTTTTTTGCGTGACACTTTTAAGAAAGTTTTATGAACAACTAAGCATACATAAGCATATTCGCTATTGCTCTGATCGGACGTGTTTTTTGCTTTACGTTGATTTTTTTCCATTCTCATTATGCTTTGCTCTGCTTGCGCTGTATTAGTTAGTGATCGCGAAAATAATATTGCAATTGCTATCAATAAACTAACAACCCAAGTGGCTGAATTAAAAAAATTCATTTATAATCGGTTCAAAAGTGAAT
Source organism: Myopa tessellatipennis (assembly GCA_943737955.2). Classification (NCBI taxonomy): domain Eukaryota; kingdom Metazoa; phylum Arthropoda; class Insecta; order Diptera; family Conopidae; genus Myopa; species Myopa tessellatipennis. The sequence continues at coordinate 49,468,036 of OX031316.1, read as the reverse complement.
TATATGTCACTGATAAAGACGAAACCTGTTCTCAAGTGTCTGGCTTTTCCAGTGCGGGCGACGCTGGTGAGGCTACGCTAACAGTTCCGTCGGGAATGTTCGGGGAATCAACACAAAGTTGCGTGATCTATTTACGCTTAGCTATGACTTGGATTATCATATTGTAGTTTTCACAGAAACATGGCTTAGGGCTGACGTTCATAACTTGGAAATTTTTTCTGATAATTACAATATGTATATACAGAAGAGATAGAAATACCACTGCAACAAATTCAACGCGTGGAGGCGGTGTACTTATTGCTGTTAAATCTTCGTGTTTTTCTACAGAAGTTACGTCGATAAATGTTGCAGATATCGAGTTCTGTTGCGTCCACGCAAAAATTGCTGCGTTAACTTTGTATGTAACCTGCTCTTATATTCCTCCTAATTCAAGCGAAGATATTTACTCAGGCCATGCTAAATGTATTGCTGCAGTTGCTGAAATTATGAATCCCAGTGATAGACTAATAGTTCTGGGCGATTTTAATTTACCTCGAGTGGTTTGGGAGAAATGCGAATACACTTCCATCATCTCTACTTCCATCATCTGAAGCTCAAACCGACTCATGCTTCCTAAATGAGGTGTCCTCCTGTGGCCTCTCTCAAATTAACTATATTAGTAACTTCAACAATCGCACTTTAGATCTGATCTTCGTTGATGATATGGACTTACTCGATTTATCTCGCTGTGCGCCTCTTGTATTACCTGAGGATAAACACCATCCTAGTCTAAAAATCAATATAATTAACCAACCGCTCAAAATTTCCTCACGCGACAGTGGAATTCGTAAGAATATGAAATTTAACTTCAAACACACAAATTATGACCTTTTGAATGATGCTATCAGCTCCCTAGACTGGAGTTCAATCCTACATCTGGATGAATCTACACCATCCCTGGATTTCGCTGTAACTTCTTTTAACACCACCTTAACGAACTCTTTTAATTCATCCGTACCGTTGCGATCACAGACCTACTGTTCTGGTCCTACATGGTTTACTAAAGATCTACATGCGTTAAGGAGGGTAAAATCTAAACTTTATAGATTATATTGTAGAACACTTACTTCTGTAAATCTATGCAATTATTTGTCTACAAGACGTAAATACCGGCGTCTATGCAAGCAGTCCTATAGCAATTATATAGAAAAAGTTAAATCGAACTTACGCTTGGACCCAAAATCTTTTTGGAATTTTATAAATATTAAACGCAAGACTGTAATATTTCCACCTTGTATAAAATTTAATGAGATTGAATCGGATAATATTAATACGATCTGTAACTTATTTGCTGACTATTTTAAAACAACATACTCGAGTGTTAAATACACTTCGACGAATTATCCATACGAAGTTTTATCTGGTTCCATCGCGCATCCAATTATAGATGAGTTGATAGTCCTATACGAATTTAATAACATTAAATCCTCTTATAATCCGGGCCCAGATGGAATTCCATCTTGCATTCTAAAACAATGTGCTCATACATTAGTGTCACCTATAACTAAACTATTTGACTTTTCGTTGCGCTCTGGCTATTTCCCTTTGGCATGGAAATCATCAATTATTACCCCACTGCATAAATCTGGCAATAGATCTGATATAAAAAACTATCGTGGTATTGCCAAACTTAGTGCGCTTCCAAAACTACTCGAGAAAATTATTACCCATCATATTTCAAGGAGTGTTAATGCGCTGATCTCTCCAGCTCAACATGGTTTCCGACCCGGAAAATCTACAACTACAAATTTGCTAGAATTCACATCGATAATTATTAATAATTTTAAAATGGCTAAACAAACTGATGTTGTTTATACTGACTTCAGTAAAGCTTTTGATATAGTGAACCATAATCTACTCATTATTGGTTTTATATTATATTATTTGGTTTTTTGGAGATATTGGTAAACTGGATTGAATCCTACCTTACTCATCGCACACAAATGGTACTATATAAGAACTCCAATTCAAAGGAATTCATGGTTACATCTGGAGTCCCACAAGGTAGCCATTTAGGTCCCTTGTTATTCTTAATTTATATAAATGATCTACCGACAGTAATTAATAATTCCAACATAATGTTGTTTGCGGATGACGTGAAGCTATTTTTATCGTATAAAAATGAACATGATGCTACGCTCCTGCAAGATGATCTTATCTCATTGCTTGCATGGTGTAACGTAAACTGTATGAAGCTGAATTTAAATAAGTGCAAACAAATGACATTTGCTCGCTCTAACCCATTAATAGTTAATTATAGTATTGGCGACTATAAGCTTGATTATTTGAATGTTGCTGAGGACCTTGGTGTAGTCCTGGATCGTAAACTTCGCTTTCATATTCACATTAACCGTATATCTTGCAGAGCCGCCAGTGTATTAGGTTTTATTAAACGTTGGTCTAAAGAATTTGATGATCCATATATCTCCAAGGTATTATTTACCTCGTTAGTTCGGCCTCTATTGGAATATGCCTCTCCGGTCTGGAATCCAAACTTCAGATGCCATATTACGGAAATTGAATCCGTACAAAAACAATTCCTACTCTTCTGTCTACGGAATCTACGTTGGGATCCAGCATTAAGATTACCACCGTATTCTTCTCGACTTAAGTTAATAAATCTACCATCTCTCGAAAATTGCAGAATTATGCTCAACGCTATGTTTATCCGGAATCTGCTGTTTGGCATCGTGGACTCTACATACTTATTAGCTAACGTTTATATAAATGTTCCTCGCCTTACATCCAGGAGCCATGAATTTCTCCATCTAAGTTTCTGCCGATCTACATTCCTTCAGAACGAACCATTAAGGAGCGCGTGCGCAGATCTCAATTATGTCTTCACGAGCATAACTTTGTCTGAGTCAATCACCTTAACTAAACAAAAAATCTTAGCTTTTTTGTCAAATTAGTCTAATTTTTTTATTGTCTACGAAACTATAAAGCCAAATGGTTTAGTTTTACACTTATATTTAAATGTTTAAGTTATGTTAAATGTTTAAATAAATAAATAAACTGAAAGTTTTATGAAGAACTGTTGAAAATCACACCAAACGCGAGCATTTTGCAATAGTCTGTTTTGACAGACGATTTCCACGAAATCGCTCATCCATCATGCAACAAATACGTAGTGAAGTCTGCAAAGCATGTAAATTACCAACAAAACTGCGTTTGAGTTTGTTTTCGAGTTTCGATTGCGTTGGAGAGGTTTACAGATTTTTCTCTCTCTATTCTTCGAAAAATACGAAAAGCACAAAACAAAACGCGAAATAAACGCAACCCAAAAAGATACACGATAAGGCTGTTAAATTTTCTGGTTTTTGAAAGAAATTTGGCTTTTTGTACCTTTGTTCTGCTTCCTGTTCGATGCCCAAGCTTTGTAATGCGCTGGCACGATCTACGTTCGGGTATAGCGTGCTGTGAAGAATTTGTATAGGCAGAAGATCTACTTTAGTCGGCATATCAACAAATTGATTACGTTATACCAGTGTTTGAGTGTTTTTTTCTTCGGTTTCTTCTCATTCTCTCTGCGCATTTGTTTGATAATTTCGTCTCATGTTATTTGCTTCTCATTGCCATTGTTTGGTTATCATTTTCATTTAATTTAATTTTATTTATTTCCATATTTATTTCCATTATTTCCATATTCCACAGCGTGTTTTCGCGTGGTAGAGTCTACGTTAAAGCAACAGCTGATGGAGAGGCTAAATTAGTTGTTCACAAGGAGAGCGTTGACGCCGTTGCCGTTTCTTAATATTTATTATTTTTATTGTAATTTTAATCGTAATGTTAGTTTGTTATTACTTAATTTGTTTCTGTATCTTAATATTTATTATATTTATTGTAATTTTAATCTTAATGTTAGTTTGTAATTACTTAAGTATTTCTGTCTTGCTCTTTCTTTTCTTTCATTTTTACTCTCTATTCCTTCTTATCTCAGTCTTTTTACTCTTCGTCTATGTCGTTTCGAACACTTGCTAAAATTTTTGTTTGTATTATGTCTGGTATTGCTCGAAGTTGCCCCCTGTCGGCTGTCTATGGTCTGGTGTTGACGACAGGTCGAATGGTGCGGTGGGCTGTTATAGGGCACTATTGAATGTTTTTTGCGTGCGATCGGGTGGATTTAATGTAGTACATTTCAATGCTAGGAGTTTGAATGGGATGAAACTATATTAGATATATTTTTGTAAACTCGGCTGTTGATGTTATTTGTATATCTGAAACTTGGTTCAAGTGTGAGTTTTCTGATTCAATGTACTGTATTGAAGGTTTTAAACTTTTTCGTAATGATAGAATTGGCAAAAGAGGCGGTGGTGTAGCTGTTTATTGTAAGAGTAGTCTCAACTCTACAGTTATAAACCAAGGTAACACCTCATGTGAATTTCTTAATGTTGCTCTATATGACAACAGTACCAAAATATTAGTTTCGTGTGTTTATAATCCTAGTCGGAGTCATAATCCTGAGCCGTTTTTTGTTGATCTTGTGAATAAACTTACCGACTTTGACTTCCTAATAGTATGTGGCGATTTTAATGTTAATCTGCTTCTAAATGACTCTGTATCTGATAGTTTTCTGTATTTTGTGTCTATGTGTGGTCTGAACCTTACTAATGTTGACACGCCTACTCGGTACGCTCCTTCATGTGACCCAAGTTCACTTGATGTCTGTCTTGTTTCTGAACTTTCGCTACTTTTAAGCATTGACCATATGACTTTTATTTCTGACCATGATCTAGTTTTTTGTAGTTTTAATTGTCTGTGTAAAAATGAAACTGCTAGCTTTGGTTATCATGATTTCCGTTCAATTGATTATGTTGCCTTATGTAGTGACTTATCAGCTGTGTCTTGGAATGATATCTGGTGTTCTGTGTCGGTTGATGATAAACTTCGTGTACTTATGGCGTACCTTAACGCTGTATTTCTTAAGCATGTCCCGTTGCGTACGGTGAGGTCATTGAAGATAGGTTCTCCATGGATCACTAACCGTGTCTTATCTGCTATGAAGTTGAGAAACATACTCCATTCTAAATGGAAAAACTCTCGTTCAACTATTGTCTGGGAGCAGTATAGAATTGCGCGTAATAGAGCCACTATATTATTAAAAAATGCTAAGAGGCGGTATTTCGTTTCCAAGCTTAATCCTGCTTTAGGGGCTAAGCAGCTGTGGAAGAATTTGAAGAAATTACGTGTTATTGATAAGGTATCTGTTGAATGCCAACTTGATCCGGATGAACTGAATCGTACGTTTGTGACTAATGGTCTTTATAGCCCTTCCAGTGACCTGACTGTTGTTGATTTACCATCAATCCCCCCCTCATCCTCCCCCTCTTACCCGTCCTTCGTGTTTACCTCTGTTAGTGAGGCCGAGGTGGGCAGCATCTTGGCTAAGTTGAGTTCCAATTCAGTGGGGGTTAATGGACTGTCAATTAGATTCATTAAGATTGTTTCTCCGTTTATTTTAGCTTCCCTGACGCACATTGTCAATCATTGCTTGACTAGCTCTAGGTTTCCGAGCCTATGGAAAACAGCCATGATAATTCCCATTGCAAAATCGAGTTCTTCAGCTGTTGCTATTGACTTCAGGCCGATTAGTATTTTACTAGCATTAGGAAAAGTTCTGGAAAGGATCATGTGTCTGCAAATGTCTACTTATTTGAATTCTCGCAATTTATTATCCCCTCTGCAGTCAGGCTTCCGTTGTGGCCATAGTTGTTCGACGGCTCTGCTGAAAGTTACTGATGGCATTAGAGTTCATTATGACAATGATTTTCTAACATTTCTTTGCCTTATTGATCTCTCGAAAGCCTTTGACTCGGTTAATCACACCTTGCTCTGTGATAAGCTCAGTAAATATTTTAATTTTAGTTGTAGTGCTGTGAGGTTACTTGCTAGCTACTTGGAGGGTAGAACCCAGTGTGTTAGAGTTGGAAGCCGTTTGTCTTCCTTTGAGGCAGTCACCAACGGCGTTCCTCAGGGATCAATTCTTGGCCCGTTACTATTCTCCATCTTCATTAATGACGTTTTTTCAGTTTGTGAGTATTCCCTCATGCATGCCTATGCTGATGATATTCAGATCTATTTGTCTGGACCTCACAGTCTTGCTGAAGATCTGAGTTATAGACTGAACTCGGACCTCTCTGCTCTTAATGCTTGGGCTGACAAAAACTTACTTCGCATAAATCCCGCCAAATCAAAGGTTTTGCCTATTATGAGGCAACCCTGTGTTTATGATGATTATCCCCCACTCTTTATTGGTGCTGCGCAGTTGGAATTTGTGTGCAAAGTTAAGAACCTGGGTTTTATTATTAACTCTAAGTTTACTTGTACTGACTATGTTAATTGTACTGTGGGTAAGGTGTATGGCTTGCTGAGGTGCTTGCGATCCTCTGCACTATTTACTCCACTTGTGATCAGGCGTCAACTTGTTAAACAGCTGATTATGCCGCACTTGTGCTCTATTGCTATAGTTTTTGGCCGTTTAGACTCTTTTTCTCAACATAAGATTCTTGTTGCTTTCAACAGCGCTGCTAGATATGTGTATGCAGTCTCGCGTCTTGACCATATCTCAACGTTGAGTAAGGGTATTCTAGGCTGCGGTATATTGGAATACGTAAATATTCTAAATATTCTTTTTCTGGATAAGCTGGTTCGTACCAAGACTCCCGTTTACCTTTACGAGAAACTACATCTTACTCATTCGGATAGGTCTTTAACTTTCATTATGCCTAGATGCAATTTCCTCAACAGCAGTCGACACTTCTTCATTAGCACCATTCGACTTTGGAATTCCTTACCGTTGACCTTAAGACGTCTATCAAGGGGGTCGGCTTCAAAAAAGCAATTTTGCAGTACTTTTCTACTACCTAAAGCATAGTGTTCAGTTCTGACTCCTTTCTTCTCCCTATTTCTTCTCTCTTTTCTATTCTCACCTTCTATCCTTACCTAGTTCTTAAGTTGTTATGTTTCAATAATAATTATAAAATTTGTTAATTATCATGCTCTTTGTTCCTGTATGTACTATAAAAGACCCTAGTCTTAGTGTACTTTTGTGTAAAAGAAACAAATATATGAAAATGAAATGAAATATTTTATAATAAGAAAAGATTCTTTACAGTACACAAGTATGTGGAAAGCGTAATGTAAAATGTTTTTATAATAGTAACTAATACTTAAGCGAGATTAAACTAGAAAATTAGGAGGAAAAAAATAGGTAAGATAGAGAAAACTATGAAGGTATGTTGGAGAAGTGGCTAAGAGTCAGTCCTTTAAAGACTCCCTTTAAAGACTTTCTTAATCAGCATGGATTTAAGATTAAAAAGGAAAAAAATTAGAACAGTGCCACGCCTAATTTTTAAGTAAACGTGTGTAGGGTATATGAACTTCGGCCAGCCCGAAGTTAACACTCTCTTTGGTTTTTTATTGGTGCGCCGCCCGTGCTTCCATCTTTTCAGTGTACCTCAGAAAGAGATTTCTTTCGCAAAACAAGCTCTCTCGAAGCTTCACACGTTGTTTGATCTTCCCCTCAGCTGTTCTGCCCCTGCCATAAGTTAGAGTTAATAAAAAAGAAGTGCTTGGGATTTGAATCAGTACGAAAAGAATAATATGATTCTGCTCATGGATGAAATGGCGATTAGAAGGGAAGTGCGATACAATTCCAAACTAGATTTAGTGGATGGGTTTGAGGAAAATGGGGTTGCAAGGACAAACCAATCAATGTTTTCCAACTGGGCGCTTACATTTAATTATTTTGTTTCGAAAAATGGACTTTCTGCCAATATACTAAAAAATATAATTTTACGAAATTTAACATTTTTGAAGTGACCATAGTTAAAGTTGTAACTTGTGACCAAGGGTCCTCAAACAGGAATTGGGAGATACTCTTTCGAAATACCCTATTTTGTGTATTGTTGTATGTCGCGATCGCAATTTCTAGTTCCGGGAAATAAGAACTTTCAAGGCCAGTATTATTGTTTTTATAATACTACTCCGCGAGTGAGTCAAGGCCAAGTTCACATTAATGCAACCACAGCACTTTACTTGGTAAGCCCGAAGCTTTAGTTTCATTTGTTTTGACTTTGGTTTAATGAACTTCGAAAGCTAAGGTAACAACCAGAACACTTCGCATAAAATGGATTGTGGAAGCTAGCTTTCAGTAGCAAGCTTCCAAACCATAAAATCGCTTGGTTTGAAAAACCAACGATCAGAACCCACACGCGCAAGAATTAAATTGGGAACGATTTTCTTCCGCATATTGATTCTGCGAATATTACAATTTTTAATATTGCGAAATAATGGAGATTGCGAAACACGACATACCGACCCACTTCAGTTCGGTCGACGTCTGTGTCGACCGAGCTAACGTGGAATCTAGAAAAGATTCCAAAGGGAGTCTTGTAAATATATCCAAACGACGAGGTCGTTAAGCCGCGTATAAAGTCGCCAATTAGTTCATAGTAAGAAGTGTATAAAAAGTTGGTAAGGTGCAAAAGTAGTGTTAAGTTACAAGTCAAATTGTTAAATATAAAGCATAAATATAAACTAAAGTAATCTACAATAATTACAAAGTAAAGTAATTATAAATCTACAACAAGGAGTTTTATTAATTGTCCAGAGGACAATTGAAAGACTAGAAGGAAGACCACACTCGAAAGTTAGTTACAACAATTGGCGCAGCCGGATTTTCGAGCCGAGGATCGCTCGAAGAAGGGAAAAAGTAAGTAAAAACAAAATACGAAAATTATTATTAAGATTAGTAGTTTAGAAAAAGCTAAAAGCAAGAAACAAGTTTTTACAAGAAAAAAGGAAAACTAGCAAAGAAGTGAAAAATAAAATTGACCTAAAATAATAAAAAAGAAGTGAAATCACGTAGAATAGTACCTTAGGAAATATTTAAATGTGAAATAGTAAAAGTGAACAAAGAAATGAAAAATAAGAATTAAATAATAGGAGATACAAATGAAAAGGATTCTATTAATAGAATTAGAATAATTTAACTAAACACAACAAATTAAATTTCTTTTCTCCCCAAGAAAAAAAAATATATAGTGAAAAGTGAAACAATGATTTAGTAATGAATTTGGCAAGGAAATTTTGGAAAATAAGTGAAATAATAATTTTAGGAATAAATCGAAAAGTAAAAATCTAGCAGTTCTTTTATAATACAACATTTTATACAATATTATTGATAATACAAAATACAACACCTAAACAGGATATTGGTTTTTCCTATAGGAGTAAGTAAGGCCTGGTGGCCAAATCTTAAACATACGCGTGGCTCGCGTAAAAGTCAAACAAAGCAAGGCCTGGTGGCCAAACTAATGCAGCGTGACCCGCTAAACAAACAGTCAAAATTTTTTTTTCACTCTCAACTCATCAGCAACGACATAACGTCGCCAACATTAACTAATGACAAGTTTTTGCGATTTTTTTTTTAAAATTTACGATACTGGTTACTGTGAGTAGCAAATTGGCGAAATTCAGAATAATTTTACTAACTTAAATAGATTCTATTTAAAGTGGTAAAATTCAAATGATAAATACAAATTGTTAAAACAGGAAACCAATCCAGACTAAAATGAAACGCGTACAGTAACGGTTTAGTTGTATAGTTTCGGGTGTGTCTTAGACCTTTGTCTTCAAATTACACTGTTTAACATGTAATTTGATTTCAAAGTCGCACATTTTAAGTTGATTAATTAATAATTAATTTTATCAGTTTATTCGAGTTCAAGTCGCACATTTATTTGTAACTAATACGTCAATCGTTCGCAAACGTATGAGATTTCAAAAAAAAAAAAGAAGGGTAATAATCGGGATTACAATAAATTAAAACATTAAATAGAATTTTTTTTTTGGTTATTTTTAAAACAAAAACCAAAATTAAAAGTTAAACATTTAAGGTAATGCGCTTAGAGACTTCATATTGGTTGAAGAATCAAAGAAAAATTAGAATCATTGTTTCAAGCAATCACTAAAGTAGTGGGTATATGGCGGTTCTGGCGCAACGTAGCGACTGCGCTGCCCGTGAGGTGCTATGGTAGCGACTGCGCTGCCCGTGAGGTGCTATGGTAGCGACTGCGCTGCCCGTGAGGTGCTATGGTAGCGTCTGCGCTGCCCGTGAGGTGCTATGGATATGTGAGAGTGAGCGAGAGGGCGATAGTTTGACGGGAAGGGGAGGGAGGAAGGGAGGGGAGGGATTGGGGAGGGGATGGTGGGGAGGGAGAGGAGGAGGAAGGGGAGGGAGAGGAGGGAGGAAGGGGTGGGGAGGGAGGGAGGAGAGGAGGGAGGAAGGGGAGGGACAGACGGACATACAGACGGACATACATACATACATACATACATATAGACCGACAGACAGACATATAGACGCACATACATAGCTCGGCGTGCTGACTGTTGCGAGTGTGGTGTGCCTCTCTGCCTTGTTCTCTGCCCGCTTGTGTATCATGTTGTTGTTCTGAATATGCGTAGCGTTGTTGTTGGAAAATATATTTTTTTTTTATTGCTCTCATTTGATTGCTTTTCGTCATTTTGCTGTGTGGTTGTTGTAGGTTTAGTAAATGAGTTATGGGTATTTCAAGTGGTCGATTCGCTCGCGATCACACTAATTGAATGTACATACTATATTAATACAATTATTTCAATCTCGGAATTGGAGTTGACAATTTCGGTACTTCTGTTTACAAAATATTTCTCGGAATAAAAAGTCGTAAATTAGAATCATAATGGGAATAATCGGCTGGAGAATATGGGATACTCGAAATACTTTTAATAAGAGTATTGTTTATGTTCAGTACAGATGGGTGGTGGATGCAAATACAGCCGGCTGGGTAGTAGTTTTGCTATGTCGTTGTTGTTGTTCTTTTTCTTCATCTCAACGGACTTTTAAAAATTTTTGTTTTTGTATAGAATCATAATGTAAACAAACGCAAGTGGTCATTTAGAATATGGACGAATTTGTTTGTATATTGAACTTTGAGTGGATGCAGATGGCTGGATATAGAGTCGTTGTTGTTGTTCTTTTTTTAATAGGCAAATAATTTATTGTGGTTGGGGTCTCTGCAGCTCGATCCACGAGCATAAAATTAGCTCCAGCGAGAAGAAAGAATCAATTGTAAAAGTGTCGTCAAAGTGTAAAGACCTAATTTTTAATATAAAAGAAAAAGTGTTCTAAAAGTTGCAGTTGTAAAAAGTTGTAAAAGAAAAGTTGCTCATTTTTTTTTCTGAAAAAGTAAAAGTGAAAAGTTAAATATAGTACTTAAAACGTTAATAAAATATAAACAAATTCAACAACAATTAAAAGAAACTGAGGAATATTATTTATTATTTACAAACAAGTGACAATTCGGGGGAAGTAAAGTGAAAAGCTAAATAAACTAAACAAATTCAACAACAATTAAAAGAAACTGAAGAATATTATTTAAAATCAAGTGACAATTCGGGAAGCAAAGTGAAAAGCTAAATAAACTATTAAATAACTGATTAAAATATAAACAAATTCAACAACAATTAAAAGAAACTGAACAATATACTATTTTTTAAAAGTAAAGCAAGTGAAATATTTTTAACAAAAATAAAAATGAAGAGCTTCATATGCAATGTTTGTGGGCAGGAGTTCACTGCAATGCGCAGCCTCAAAAGGCATGTGCAAGGGCAACATGGAAATTTGCTACTCCAGTGTGAAGAATGTCATCAACATTTTGCACGAGTAGATAACATGCGTAGACACAAAAACTTAGTCCACTCGAAATCGTCATCATCAACAGCAACGCCATCATCATCATCAACAGCAACGCCATCATCTGTAGCCGCACCATCATCATCATCACTAGCCGCAGCATCATCAACAGCAGCACCTTCATCATCATCATCAACATCAAGAGCAGTATCATGGCTACCAGTCAAAGCTAACGAGAACGTTCGTTGTCCAAATTGCAATGAAGATGTTTCTCGAAGAGACTGGAACCATCACGTCAAAACATTGAAGCACAAAAGGAATTGTTGGATTCCCGTAAGTGGTGGTGGTCTGAAATGCATAAGATCATCTTTCCGGAATAGAATTCAAACCCTGATATTCCAAAATGAGGATGAGGGTCTTGTCATTCCGGAAAACTTTTTTGAGAAGGCTCAAAACATATTGATCAAAGAGCTAGTAAAAGCCTTAGAAAAGCATGCATCATTTAAGTTCAACATGGAGCTGTATGCTGAATATTTCAAAGTGGTGGATGATGATGAAATGGTGGTGGAGATGAAATCGTTCCAAACCAAGATGATTTTGGTGGAAAAATATGAAGATCTAACTTCCATATACAATGACATGTGCCAACAGATCAGCTCCAAAATGGGTGAGTTCCAGGAAAGAGACAGTGGATGGTCCCTACTGAAAATATGTCACGTAGAGGTGAATATTAATAGGTATCGACCGTTGAAGGGATCGTCATATATCGCACTACCCAAATCCCTGCAGGAAAAGCACGCCTGCATAAATATTAAAAATGACGATCCCTACTGTTTCAAATGGGCGATCATCTCAGCGCTTGCTGACGTGCAAAAAGATCCCCAAAGACCGCAAAATTATAATGTAGAGAACATTGGGGCTGATCTCATAGTGCTGGATAATGGAACTCAAGTGAATTTTAAAGGATTGGCGTTCCCCATGCCCATAAGCAGCATCGATCATTTTGAGAAGCAGAATCCAACGATGAGTGTTAACGTCTTTGGATTCGATGAAGCTTCGAAAAATATCGAGGGGCCTTATCACTGCACCAAGCAGGAAAAGGTGCAGCATATAAACCTGCTGCTGCTGCAGGAAGGAGAGCGGTACTATTACGTGTGGATTAAGAATATTTCAAGGTAATTATAATTATATCAAAATTTAAATTTTTGTTTTATATTAAACTTTTATATTATGTATAAATTTTTCCAACTAATTTTATTTTTCTTTTACACATTAAACAGACTCATACGCAACCAACAAACACATCACCAACATAAGGCATACTTATGTAACAGCTGCCTGCAGTACTCTCACAACGAGAGTACACTGCAACAACACAAGATTGTATGTGGGAGGACTGTTGCAGAGATGCCGGGAATAGACAAGGCGGTAATTAGTTTTAAGAATTATGAACGTAGTTTAGACGTACCATTCGTTGTCTATGCAGACTTCGAATGTGTACTTAGTAGCGTAGATTTAGATTTAGTTAGTAATACTAAAAATATTAATAAGCATATACCTATAGCATTTAGCTATTATATTAGTTGTAATTATAATAGTAGGTTAAATAAATTTAAAATTTATTCAGGGGAAGATGCCCCCCACAAAATTTATAGAATATTTAGTTAGTGATGTAAGAGATATTTATAATAATTATTTAAGTGTAGTTAGGCCAATGAACTCTTTGTCCAATGAAGAGGTAAAACTCCAAAAAGACTCCAATTCTTGTCATATTTGCGAACAAGAATTGGGGGCTGACAGAGTGGCAGATCATTGCCATCTTACTGGAAAGTACAGGGGGCCGGCACATAACGAATGCAATTTAAAGTTTCAAATTGCAAAGTTTGTGCCTGTATTTTTCCATAATTTTTCTGGCTATGACTGCCACCTCTTCATTAAAGAACTGAATTTATTCGAGGGGGATATTAATGTTATACCCTTGAATAAAGAGTTATACGTATCACTCTCAAAACGTATCAAAGTGGACGAAAAGAAAACAATCGAAATCAGATTCTTGGATTCTTTTCGTTTCATGGCATCGAGTTTGGATGCATTAGCGCAAAATTTATCATCAAGTGATTTCCAAATAGTGCGCCAAATGTATCCAAACGATGATGAGTTTCAGCTCTTAAGACGAAAGGGGGTATTCCCTTATGAATACCTCAATTCAATTGATCGTTTAAGAGAAACCAGTCTTCCCAGTCATGATAATTTTTTTAGTCGTTTAATTAACAAAAATTGTTCGGTTGAAGACTATCAACACGCCTTAAAGGTTTGGAATGTCTTCAACTGCCAAACGCTAAAAGATTACATGCTGTTATATTTGAAGACTGATGTGTTGATCTTAGCAGATGTTTTTGAAAACTTTAGAAAGGTTTGCAAAAACATCTATAAGCTAGATCCGTGTCAATATTATACAGCTCCAGGGTTATCATGGGACGCAATGTTGAAAACAACAAAGATAAACCTGGAGCTCTTCACTGATATTGACATGCACCTTTTCGTGCAAAAAAGTATTCGAGGCGGCATTGTCCAATGTAGCACTAGGCATTCCAAGGCAAATAATAAGTACATGACGGGGTACGATGAAAGTAAACCGTCAACATATTTAACTTATTTGGAGGCCAACAATCTGTATGGATGGGCAATGTCGCAATATTTACCTTATGGGGGATTCGAATGGATGGAAAATATTGATCAATTCAACGTTCTTGAAATTCCATTCGATTCTCCCATCGGATACATACTCGAAGTAGATTTGGATTACCCACAGAATTTACATGATGCGCATAATGATTTACCATTTTGTGCTGAGAATAAAGCTGTGGGTAATTCAAAATCTAAAAAGTTGATTACTGACTTAACCAACAAAACTCGCTATGTAATTCATTATAGAAATCTTCAGCAATGTATAGAAAATGGTATGTTGTTGAAGAAAGTATATAAAATACTGAAATTTAAGCAGTCTTGTTGGTTAAGTGAGTATATCGATCTAAATACCCATCATCGCAGTTTAGCAAAGAATACGTTCGAAAAGAACTTTTTCAAATTGCTAAACAATGCGGTGTATGGAAAAACGATGGAAAATGTAGATAAACGAAAAGACATCAAAATAGTAACCGACTGGGAAAGTAAGGGAAGGCGATTAGGAGCCCGAGCGCTAATAGCCAAGCCCAACTTTCACAGCTGTACTCATTTTACAGAAGACATGGTTGCCATCGAGATGTCTAGGGTCCGTACGGTTTACAACAAACCGATATATTTAGGTTTTGTTGTTCTTGAGTTGTCAAAGTGGAAGATGTATGACTTCCATTATAGTTATATGAAACCCAAATTTGACAACTTGAGATTAAACTATATGGACACCGATTCGTTTATCTATACAATCGAGACAAATGATTTCTATAGGGATATTCGGAATGATATCGATTCCAAGTTTGATACATCTGAATATCCCGTAGATAATCTGTATGGTTTCCCCCTTATAAATGCCAAAGTCCTTGGTATGATGAAGGATGAGAATAAGGGGGAAATCATGCAAGAGTTCGTTGGCCTTAGATCGAAAATGTATTCAATAAGTATAGCAAATAACATAGTCATTAAGAAAGCAAAGGGGGTTAAAAAATCAGTAGTAAGTAATTTAAGTTTAAGCAATTATAAAGACTGTCTAGTTAATAAGAAAATAATATATGGTGAAATGTATATATTTAGATCTAATATACATGAAATATATACCCAACTAGTTCATAAGATAGCATTAAGTTCTAGTGATGATAAGCGTTTTATTAGGGAAGATGGTGTAAATACATATGCGTGGGGGCATTATAGAATAGATTTAGAATTAGAGTTAAGTAGGTATGAAGATATATTTATGGATATAGAATAATATAATATTATAAGAAAATAAACAATATTTGTAAATAGATTTAAGAAAAACATTTATTTTCAATCAAACTTCATTAATTAAATGTATAATATATTTTTAAAATTCAAAGTGATGTGTTTTATTTATGGATGTAAGATGAAGTTTCTAAGTAACATTGCATTTTCTAGTGCACAGCAACCATTATGAGAATGGCATATCTTTTGTAGTAAGTATGTATCTCTAAGAGTTTTCAGATTCTCGCAGCCAAATTCTTCCACATTCAATACAGGTTTCCCCAAGATTTCTTCAATCCATTTCGATTTTTCAACTCCCTTCACATATACAATGTGGTTTTTAATATTTAGTCTCAAAAAATGTACAACGCTATTAAAAGAGATAGATCCATCGTTCCAACGAAATCCATGATGATTGTGATACAGCCAATTCGCCTGCTTTTTATATTTTAGAGATAATTTTCCAAACCCAAACGGTGGTTTTATAATAAAGTTTTGATATTCACTAAAGCTGAAGGTTACTGCCAACTCTTTAACTATAAACTCATTCAAATTTCCTTTGAAGCCCTGCACATCCAATGTTACAAATTTGCGGTGATCCATTTCACTTAGACAACTTTTTTAATTTCGCCAGTCACTGGAGTGTATTCAATCAACTTATCGTGTATAAGTATGCAATAAGCTGATGTATTGGCTGGAATATTCTTTGCCGTTTTAAATTCAATTCGAATATCAATTGGTCCAGTTTTTATCGCTTCGTTTTGATGAGTTACATCCACCACTATTATCGGAGCTGTATCTTTAAAGTCTTCAGGCAGCAACAGAGGTTGGGAATCGCGCGCAAAGTAATTTTGTTGAAATTTCAAATACATATCATAAAGCAGAGCATAACGATCACGGTCAAAATTCAGATTGAGATCATCATAGGGGTATGTATCAGAATTTAGGTGTACTTTTACATCGGTTAAATGGCAATGTTGAAACTTTTGATCTCGTCGAAAGGCAATAAGTATGAAGCGTGGTCTTTCATTCTGCGGTGATAATTTTACATTCCACAGATGATTGTTGCCTTGAGTGAGTACCGGATTGAAATGACAATCCCAACTACGGAATGCCATTAATAAAGGTTTTCCACTTTGGATCGTTTGAAAGAGTTGTAGTTTTGCAAAATCAGCCAATTGTACATGGGGAATTTTCCATGTGATATTACTTATAGTTAATTTTATATTTTCGGTGGCAACAGTTGAATAAACAGCATTTTCATCGGATTTCGATCTCAGCAGTATAAGTTCATGTTTAGAATTTAAAATAATTTTGTTAAAGTCTTCAGCAAATCCCAATAGCATTTTCAATGGTACACAGAAATTAAAATATCCCTTCTTTATTTCAAGTTCATTCTTTGAAAACCATCCAGCATTTCTGAGCATGTTACTTTGATTCGAATTTAAGGAGACATAATTTTTTACTGTTGTAGTTACACCCAAGTGACGCGTACGATCGATCTCTAATCCATTAACTTCATAGCGAATTTCATCAAACATGAATGCAACACAATTGTTTTTTAATTTTACATTGGTTGTTGCGTTTCCATTTTCTAGAGTAACTGTACCTTCAATGTAAATTAAACTCTCACTGGGTAGAAGGTAAAGATCTTGATTTTGAACGGCTATCCGTATCTCGTCATTGCTGTTATATGATTGTAAATATGGTGAATAGCTATGGTATTCCTTTTTAATAATACTGTCATCGTAGAGCGGCGTTTGTAAAACATCAAGTATTTGACTCATTTTAATTTCAGTTTGTCTTTAGTTTTAAGCCCAAAGATTTTAGAAACTCTTTATTTTCAAATGACAGCTTCTTACGTTGTAGAGCGTTTTGATTTGTTTGCGCCTTTGACAACCTTGTCAGTTCAAATGGTAAAGAAGAAGTGAATGTAGTTGCACCTGGGTATGCGCTTTTATTATACACAATCATTGCTCTTGCGGTTTTAGGTGAAGTCTGAGTGTTATGGTTTCTCCACAAAAATTAATTAGATTACCGTTTTGGTCAACGATTTTCACAGTAATTGAACTTATCTGTCTGGTGTTTACTGGCAAATAGATTACATTTTTAGGGATCTCGTCTATTTTATAGCCAGGACTAACATTTAATGCAAACATATGGATTGTGTGAGCTGGT
The DNA here is from genome assembly GCA_943737955.2 of Myopa tessellatipennis. Classification (NCBI taxonomy): domain Eukaryota; kingdom Metazoa; phylum Arthropoda; class Insecta; order Diptera; family Conopidae; genus Myopa; species Myopa tessellatipennis. The sequence goes on along the minus strand of OX031316.1, from coordinate 49,450,224 downwards.
ATGCTGTTAATGTAGGCGCCGCTAATTATGTCGCACTCAATGTGTATTGCGTTTATTTTCGTTATATACACGGGTAAGTCTGATGTATGCAGTGTTCCTGCTTCCAATACTTTTTTACTGAAACCCAATAGTGAACCAATGGTACGTTCCTTATTAAAGAAAATGTTATTTTTACTGGATCCTACGACTGCTTGCAGTGTATTGGGGTTGGCGGATATTTCCAGGTTCTCATGTGGATCTATACTAACATATTTATTTTTAATAAATTCAGCAATGTCGTCAAGTTCGTATGAACCGACAGGAATCTCAATGCTACGATCGCCAATGTGAAATAAATTATTTTCGTAATCAACATTCGGTATAGTGTGATAACTATGAAAGTCTACGAGACCACACACATACTTTCCCTCTAAATCTATGGGTGGAAAATAATTAGCCGATAAAATGGATTTATTTCCACTTAAAGTAAGAGTTATTGACATCTTGAAAGTTGGTTGAGTAATGAAATGAAAAGTCAGATGCAATCTTTTTTATTTAGAATGTTTTTTTAATAATAATAATAATAATAATGTTATTACTATATGAACAATATACATATTTCAAAAATATATTTATTACAATTTTATAAAATTTCATTTTTATCGATCCAAGAATTATGATCATTGCTAAATCCTAGCCACTTGACAAAAATTTCCCTTCCTTTAGTTTTAAGAACTTTTTCCACCAGATATATGCTGGGATACTTTGTTTTCAGTAGTTCACTTTCGTAGAATCCTCCTCTAATTGTATTCCCCTGATAGTCTTCAAGAATGTACGTTGTTGGGTTTGTAATTCTTATATTTTTAATTTTGAATATTTCTGTTGTCCAGTTCGGTGTATAGCCTTTCTCAAAAATGTGTTTATATTTACTTATACGCACATAATCTCCTATCCGAAACTTTGGCTTTCTAAATATTTTCAAGTTATTGTAGGCAGTATTTAATAATAACTTTTCATTGGCTCGATTCACTTCAGATGGAGCCATATTTATGGTTCGATGCTTTTTGTGATTGTATTCGTTGATCAAACTTTGATACTTGTCAATCCATCGATATGATCCATGATAGCTAAATTCCTTCCACATCATCTGCTTTAACGTTCTATTAAAACGTTCAACAATTGACGCCTTCAAAACACTGTATGAAGAATAATGGTTGATGTTATATTTTTTCATTAAATTTTGAAATTTTCCGTTGAAGAATTCTTTGCCGTCATCGGTTTGTAAATTGCTTGGTTTTCTTCTTAAATCGAGTATGGATTTCATGGCTTTAGTAACATCAACAGCGTTTTTAGATTTTAAGGGTACAATCCAGCCATATTTCGAGAATGTGTCTATTACAGTTAGAAGAAAGCGGTATCCATCATTATGTGTAGAATAACTACCCATTTCCACTAAATCTGCTTGCCAGAGATCATCTATTCCCTTGGTTATTACTCGCCTTCGCTTAAAGTTCTTACGAGCTTGCCTGTGTAGCTCCTCTACTAAACCTCTCTTCATTTTCTGCTAAATTTAAGATTAAATCGCCAACTTTCTTTTCTATTTCAGCTATTGACTTTCCTTTATTTAGTTCTTCATTTACGATACTTGTAAACCGCTCAAGCCCTTCGCTTATATCATCTACATAATTCTTGTTATTACTGTCGACGTTTTGGTTCTTGTTTCGGAATTTTACATATATTATTGTAACGACTCTAAGTATTCTATCACTTAGTATATGGATTTCGTTTTTAAAATAATCCCTTATCTGAGTAGTACTATTTTCAACAAGTGACCGAAGATTTTGTATGACTTGCTTAATGTCGTTGTCTATTTTTTCCCTTAGTATATCGTTTTCTTCTTTAAATTCAACCTTTATCTGATTAATACTATCAGCAACAAGTAATTGATGATTTTTGTTAACTTTTTCAATGTCTTTATCTATTTTTTCCTTTACCAATGAGTTCTCTGCTTGAATTTGCATGTGTGTCTGTTTGATTTCATTGTAAATATTTTGCTTTATTAAATTGTTTTCTCTTTGAAATTCCACTTTGATTCGATTCATACTATCTACAACAAATGATTTTGTTACTGCATCATTGTCTTCGACAGGAGCATTAATATTCCTTAAGCGTTTCCAATGGAGATCCAAGTTTTTATCATTGTCCAAATTCAATCCCAAGGCTCTTGTAAAATTTCTTTTTAATTTATTGGTTAATGACTTCTCTATGGAATAATGACCGAACTTCTCGACGCTCATTTTACAATTATATGTATTTATGGAAATTGTGGTTATTTATATGATAATTACGCAATTATATTAGCTTCCCTAAGTTCTTCGAGTATTGAAACTATTTCGTTGTTGTGATTGGTGTGTCCTGCAGATTGTGATGATACTAATAGCCTCAACCTATCTACCAACTCATTTGGATCATCCCAATATATATAGTTTGGCTTTTGCTTGTTAACATTCATTAAACCGCTCCCCTTAGTTTGATTTTGTGAGGTAGTCAATGGAGTTATCTCACTGAATAATGGCTTTATGATGCCGGTATATTTGAGAGCTCTACTTCCCTTTGCTCGTCCAGTGCTGTTAAAGTTAAGTTTGTGAGCACTAGTATTTATTAAAATGCTTTTGTAAGCTTGCAGATCTTTATCGTCATAATTTGATGGTTCTTTGCTGAATAATAATTGTATCAATCCGGGTGTAAAGTTCCAACTATTATCGGATATTATTATTTTATCATCGCGTAATGAGAAAGGGCTATTACCGATTCGCCATTTACCATCAGATCCCTTGTATGGTCCATATGTGGTATCCAACTGATTCTGTTGTTCTAATTCGGAATAGAGAATTGATTCAGTAGATTTTTGATTGTCGCTTGTAGTATCGAGGTCAGAGAATAATTTTGTTTCGCTTGATTCATTCACTATATCTTCAGCATCTTCTATTTGAGAGAAAAAGTCGTCGTCTTCATCGTCATTACTATTGATAAGAGTTTCGTTTGAGAAATCGACTTTTCGTGCTTTAGCTGGAGTACTTGTTTTTACTTTTAGTGGTACCTTATTGTTTTTAATGTTATGCTTATCCTTATTAGAATTTGTATTGGAGTGCTTGACTATTTCTTTTAGAGGTTTTGTGATGTGGCTAAATGTCTTTTCTAATTCATTCTCTAAATCTGCTTTTCCTAATTTTATATTTTTAAATTTCTGTTTTAATATGCGTCTAGTTTTGATCAGGTCTTTTAATATTTTGTCATCCATTTTAGCAATAACATACAATATATCAGATCAGCTTTTGAACAGCTCTGAACACCTTTTGAACAGCTATGAACACCTTTTGAACAGCTCTGAACACCTTTTTGGAACAGCGCTGAACAGCTTTTGAACAGCTTTGAACACCTTTGAACACCTTTTGAACACCTTTTGAACAGCTCTGAACACCTTTTGAACAGCTTTTTGAACAGCTTTGAACACCTTTTGAACAGCTTTTGAACAGTTTAGTTATATCAATGTTATCAGTTGAAAGCTAAGTAGCATACTAATATTAATATAATGGTAACCAATCATATTATAGGTGAATGTATGTATCAAATCCCTTTCTATAACGTCCACCTTCAATTGGATCGTCTTTGCTTATTACAAGAAATCCATATTTATCTTTCCAACATTCTCCGCATATATCAATAAATTTTTTATAAGCCATATCTGTTCCGACATGATCATTGTATATGTGCTTCATGTTCATCTCATCTTGCTTAAACATAATAATCATGTTGGCATTATCGCGCACCAAATGCTTGGGAATTCTTGTATATGTTTGACATAAGTAAAAGCAATCAATAGATTTGTGTCTGCCCATACAAAAGTACTGTCGAATGTTGTTTTGCTTCTCACAAGCTACATCATCGAATATCATTATTGAGTTGGTTTTTGCTTCATTCGGCTTGAGCACTTCTTCGTTCTCGGAAAACGTAAAAAATCCCATATTTTGAATTGGTTTTATTAAACGCTTTAGGTATTCATATTTAGGTTGATATAATGATTTTGAGTACAAATATATGTTTGCAAACTTTAGTCCATTTGGACTTTCTATTAAACTCAACATGACATTCGTCTTGCCACAGTTTGAAGGTCCCACAATAAGACATCTAATTGAATTCGGCAGGAGGGAACTGTGCCTGAGTTTCGTCGCATTATTAGTAACAAGATCCATATTTTTCACAGTAATATTTTTGTCTTGCTTGACGAACCGCATTTTAGCTTATGATATAAATAAGCAATAATCACACCTTTATATTCATTTATATTGAAACGGTTCAATTGGAGAGTTATATAAAATGGTCATCCTTTATAAAAATAATTTCAGTCTATATCAACCAGTAATTGGAAGAGGTCTTTTAAATAAAGCTATAAATTCTCTACCAGTTGAACTTCATTTACCAGGCTATCAATTTTGTGGTCCAGGAACTAAACTAAAAGAACGCTTAGAAAGAGGTGATAAAGGAATCAATCCACTGGACGCTGCATGTAGAGACCACGACATTGCTTATAGCAAAACGCAGAACTTGGATGAGCGTCACGAAGCAGATAAAATATTAGCTGAAAAGGCGTGGCAAAGAGCGAAATCAAACGATAGTAAATACAGTGAGCGAATAAACGCATGGTTAGTAGCCAAAGCAATGAAAGCTAAAGTCAAATTCGGTATGGGGAACAAGCTAAATAAGAACCTTAAGAAAATAAAGAAAAAGGTGAAAAGATGCTGTACAAAGAAAATTTTTACAAAAACTGTTAAAAATGCATTGAAAATTATCAAGCAACGAAAACCAGAAGATATCGCCAATGCTATTAAAATGGCACAAGGTGTAATCAAAAAGTCTTTTGGGCGTAAAAAATCCATGATAGATATTCCACGTGTTATACCTATTCCCAAAGTAGGAGGTTTTCTACCACTAGTACCAATTTTAACAGCTCTTGGAGCCGTTGGTGGTTTAGCATCTGGTGGTGCTGCAATCGCGAAAGCAATTAATGAAGCCAACTCTGCAAGAAAACAATTGAAAGAAGCAAATCGACATAATCAAACTATGGAAGCAATTGCTATTGGTAAAGGCTTGTATCTTAAACCCTACAAAAAAGGTTTGGGATTGTATTATAGCCCTCAACCAAAAAACTTTTGAAGAAGCTACCCAACAGAGCCCTCACAAATATCGACCTGATGAAATATACAACGAATCTACCACACTTTAGAGGTATTTTTATGTTAGATACCTTACCAAAACATCCTCATCAACAAGAATGTGGGATCGTTAATCTTGATCGATCGGACGGACCTGGTACTCATTGGGTAGCATATTATAAAAACAAGAATCAAAAGGAATATTTTGATAGTTTTGGAAACTTGCAACCACCGCATCAAGTAATTCAATACTTGGGTGATGGAATACGTTACAACTACACCCAGCATCAAGATTATAATTCATTTAATTGCGGTCATTTATGTCTAAAATTTCTTTATAATTTAATGTTTAGGAGATATAACGAATAAATTTTATTAAAATTAAATCAAATCAAATTGTGTTTTATTTATGTGTTTAGCATATAATACATATTAATTATTTTATTTGTATTTATTATAAGGTATATTTGATTTTGATGACGATGATGATGATGATGAAGAGCTATTCCACTCCTTGTCTGATTTAAATGAATTTTTCACCACTGCATATTGCATCTTCTTTGTCCAAGATTCTTTCATTGTGATATCTTTCTTCTTATCCATTTTTGTTGTGGTTGAAATTCTCTCTTTCTCTCTCTCTCTTTCTCTCTGTGTTCTCTAAGTTCTAACTACAAACTAAACTAAAAATTTAAATTTCTTGTCATAAATACTATTTTCTTCGGTTGCATATATTCAGTTTTAGTTCATCTTTCGATCGGTACAGTTAAGAGCTCTTCAGTTAGTTTTACTACCTATCAAGAAAATTAAGAAGCAAGAAAATCGAACATGAATCCAAAACGACGTCAAACGACTTATTCTGTCGCTGCTATGGAAGACTTCAATAGGAACAACAGTGTTCAAAAAACCATATTATTAGTTAAAGATATGGAGCCGAATAAATCATATTCTATTAAAAATGTACGTAAAACGAAAACAAAGTATGGAGACCGAGTTTTAATGGAGTTGGAAGAGAATATCATTTTTCTACCGCAAAGATTTAACAACATCAGCGATGAGACAATAGAAGAATTTTCAAATGGAGCTTACTATTTGTGTAAAGTAATGAAAGAAGATATCGACGACTTTCGCTTGGAGGTTCTGGTTGACTTTCCTTTAACACAAGCCATGTATTACCAAATGTGAAAAACTTTGTATTATAAAATGTTGGATGAATAAATAAAATAAACACATAATTTATGAATTAAAAATAGATTCTTTTTTTTTATTTTTTCAATTTAGAATATAATAGCATTAATTTATTGATTCGTAAGATTTTATTCTCCAACATATAGCACGCACACGTATCTGGTCCATCCAAACATGTATCCGAAGACCAACAGCAAGATTTATAGTGATTTCCATGATTGGATTCTATTATTATTTGATGTTGATAGCGGCTTAATTCTGCGTAGCGGTTCAGTATTTCATCTAAATGCTCATCTAGCAAAATTTCTTTTTGCCTTCTTAAAAACTCGTCAACACGTTTTAAAAATTCCGACACAGTAACGTTCTCCATCCTTCTTAATAAACAGTCTATTACAGATTGAATTAATTTTAGTCGTGAACCGCTTGCGTTTGTTTACATTATGATTCTAATTTACGACTTTTTATTCCGAGAAATATTTGTAAACAGAAGTACCGAAAATGTCAACTCCAATTCCGAGATTGAAATAATTGTATTAATATATATATACATACAATAAGTGTGGTCGCGGGGCAATCGAACACTTGAAATGCCCATAACTCATTTACTAAATCTACAACAACCACATAGCAAAATGACGAAAAGCAATTAAATTAAAGCAATAAAAAATATTTTCCAACAACAACGCTACGCATATTCAGAACAACAACAACAACAACAATATCAAGTACCACAAACGATGCAGAGGCGGGCAGAGGACAACATCACACTCGCAACAGTCAGCACGCCGAGCTATGTATGTCTGTCTGTCGGTATGTATGTCCGTCTGTCTGTTCGTCCATATGTTTGTATGTCTGTCCGTCTATATGTATGTATGTATGTCTGTCTATATGTATGTATGTCTGTCTGTCTATCAGTGTGTCCGTCCGTCTGTCTGTCAGTTTTGTCACGTCCATTTCCTCCCTCCCTCCCTTCTTGCCGCCCCTCCCCTTCCCGTCAAACTATCGTCCTCTCGCTCACTCTCACATATCCATAGCACCTCACGGGCAGCGCAGTCGCTACCATAGCACCTCACGGGCAGCGCAGTCGCTACCATAGCACCTCACGGGCAGCGCAGTCGCTACCATAGCACCTCACGGGCAGCGCAGTCGCTACCATAGCACCTCACGGGCAGCGCAGTCGCTACCATAGCACCTCACGGGCAGCGCAGTCGCTACCATAGCACCTCACGGGCAGCGCAGTCGCTACGTTGCGCCAGAACCGCCATATACCCACTACTCACTAACAAGCAATTAAAATTGCTTGCTGATAAAAACAATCAAAGATAGAAAGCACTTAACTGAGAAAGAACTCAAACGAGCTCACTAGGTTAATCGTCCGAATTCGAAATGTTCCGAATTCGAAACGTTGCAGTTTTGTTGGCCGCTGAAAAATAGAGAAGGTCGTTCGTTCCATTCTGTGCGGTCTTAAATTACCTCAGCGAAGTCGCGAAAATCTTGACGCTTCGTCTCTGCTTAAAAGAAAGCAGAATAGCGCAGTCACGAAAATTTTGACGCTTTGGCTCTGCTTGAAACAAATCAGCAGCGGACGTCAGCGTACAGACTAATAAACAGATGTACAGCGAATGTTTACTGCACGCTCGATAAACGAAGCGAGCAAGAAAGCTAAGCCGTTTAAAGAAATTAAATCTTCATATGAAAATTTTAATTGTCTCGCATTAAAAAGTACTACGACTTGTATACAAAATTAAACGTGTAATAAAACGATGGAACGTTAAGTAGCGGCGCTAAGTAATCGTTTTACAACATTTTTCACCAAACAGTTTAAAATAAATTTAAATTTATATCATTAGGAAAAATTTATGTATACTCTTACATAGGTAAATTGTAAACATTGGGAAAAATAAAACCCCATTAAAACCAGATAATAGAGAATAAGACAGAAGATTCCAAGACATGGGAAGCAGAATTTAACGCACTGAAGAATAGGTACGATAATTACTTAGTGGATAAAGTATTTCAGGAGGATATACTAAGGAACGTAGAGGGCGAGAACTTAAAACTAAGAGAATTATTAGAGAAAAAGGGAATAACCGAACAAACATTAAATAGAACGTTAGAACAGGAATCGGCACAAAAATCAAGAGAAGACTGTGCATCCTTAGAGAAGGCGAATTCAAGAATACAAGAATTGAAAGAGGAAAACAGACGCCTAAAACAGAAGATAGCGCTAGTGAACGACCAAACACTATACCATAAGGAAGCTATCCCAGCCATAATCAATCCAGAGGAGTATAACTCAATTTCATTTTCTGCATTCAGACCATCAGGAACACATCAAAGCAAAATGGGTATCGCAGAAATAGCAAAAATAACAAGCAGTATTGTCCCACTGTTTTCAGGGACACAGTCACCAGATTTGAGAGGTGAGGTGTATAAGTTCATACAGGCGTGCGAGTTGGCTACAAATGAAGCAACTGAAGCAAATACACCACTTTACATAGAATGCATCAAACAAAGATTATATGGAGACGCTTATGATCTTGTAGGCACACAACATGTCAACACTCTAGAGGAATTATACCTAGCGATACGAAGAGTCTACCCACCAACAGCTGCATTAGACGTAACGTTGTCAGAACTCCAGAATTGCAGCCAATTGCACAATGAGGACGTTAGGCAGTTCGCAAGACGCCTCAACATGAAAAAAACACAGGCATTGCAAATAGTGAAAGACACATATAAGAGAGTAGGTGACAGCGCACTTGTATCCATGGTAACGACATCGGCAAATAAGGCGTTTAGAACAGGGTTAACAGATGCAACGTTACGAACGCACATGTGAAATGTGAAAGGGAAGAGTATTGAGGAAATGACTGAAATAGCAGTAAACACGCTGGTGGAAATACAAAGAAGTAACTCCATTCATCAACCCAATATTACACCAATATTTAATATGAATTCCATCGAACCCTATACAAGACCTCCTGTAAATAATCGCGTGGGTTACCAGAGACCAGAAGAAAGGCTTAACGTTTCGAGAGCACCACAAGAGAAAATAATTTGTTCATTCTGCAATAAACGTGGGCATACGCGAGAAAAGTGTTTAACTAGGGAAAACACACCGTACTGCCAAAAGTGTTTAAAATATGGACACGAGACGAACTGGAGGTACAACAACAGGAGCGGTCAGAGCAAAGTAAATCAAGGGTCTAATAATCGGAACCAGGGAAATCAACAATGGAACAGACCACAGCAGAATTGGCAATCTAACCATGTCCAACCGAATTGGCAACCAAACCAACCGGAGCAAAATAGGCAACAAAAACAAGTACAATCAAACTGGAAACAACAACAGAAGAATCTCGTGAACCCAAAACCGAATCCATTTAAGGGGGTTCAAGGAAATCAGAATACTGTGAATACGCCGAAGGGCACGAATCAAACAATATGTCATTGGTGTAACAGACCAGGACATATAGTAGCGAACTGTACAGCAAAAAAAAGTTGGGAGACTCTGCAGAATAATCAGCAGGGAAACCGGCAAGGGCCCAGACAAGGCCAATAATCTGGGATCCCAACCATAACAGAAATTTAAGGCCAAAGGAAGTAGTAACCGTACGTCCAACATCGGAAGAGATCGTGGATACGTTACAGACTTCAGATATATTAGGAGCTAATAAAGCTAAAAATATGGGGTACAATTTTAATAATAAAATAAAAATTATCAAACAGAATGATAAAGTAAATGCTTTAAATGAAGCAGTCAGTAAAATAACGAATAAAGCAAACAAAATAATAGAAATGGGAGCACAGTTTTTAATAATCACCTTGCTAATTATACAGTTAGCATGTATCTCAATTGTAAAAACAATGTGTCTCAATTTTCAACGTCATAAAGCAAGGAGCGCTAGTCTTAATATATCAGAATATATTACAGATATAAAGGCACTTGCAAATAAAATAAAACTAAAAGTATTAGCAAAATTCAAAATTTTTATGACACAATTACAGGACAAGAAAACAATACGTTCGTGGTTAACGAATAATTTGAATAATAATTATAAAAATACCATAAAGGAAGTATCCAACTGGGATTCAACCACGTTAAGTGATGTGTTCATTGAAATACCTTGTGTAGAGGCGAGAAATGGAAAACTCATTTTACTGGTGGATACAGGAGCGGATACAAGCCTAGTAAAAGAATGCGCATTAAAGGAAGATGCCATCATAAATGAAAAGGTTAAAAAAGAATTAAGTGGAGCATTTGGAGGCTGTATAACCACAATAGGGTCCACCAGCATATGCCATGATGAGGTACAGCCCTTACGTTTAACGCTACACGTGGTGTCACTTAAACAAGGGGTACCGGCGGACGGCATACTGGGTAGAGACAACATGTGGAACAGATCCATTATAAACACGCTCAGTAAAAACTTAACCTTATTTAATAATAATAAAGAATTTGTAATTAAATTGCCACTACTAGGCATCAAAAATACAGAAGATCAAAGTAACAAAAATAGTATAACAATTGAAGCAAGAACGGTTAGAATAACGCCGTTAAGAATTAAAACTAAAGTTATGACTGTGGTAGTTCATAAACAAGATATTGCACCAGGAGTGTACCTGGGGGAAACACTAGCAAATGTGGAAAACAAAGAGGTCAAAGTACCAATCCTAAATTCAACGGCAAAAGATTTCATTCTTAGTGACAACTTTGTACCGAGATTTAGTGATTTCCACAAATACAAGCTAAGTGATGTTTCGGACAATCAATGGACTGCCATCAACAGTATAAGTAATGCGAACATAACGCAACGCCTGAACACTTTAATGAAAGATTTGGATTTGGATCCTTCCTTAAACCAAGAGGAAAAGGAATCCATAACAAAGCTATGTGCGAAGTATAATGATATTTTTCTTTTAGAGGGTGACCAGTTGACATACACCCCAGTACTAGCACATAAAATTCCAATAAAGGTGGATCAGCTACCACTTACTCAAAAACAGTACCGTATTCCTCAGACACATAGGGAGGAAATGAATAAGCAAATTCATAAACTACTAGAGGAGGATTTAATATCCCCAAGCGTATCTCCATGGAACTCACCACTACTTCTAGTTCCAAAGAAGAGTGGAAAAGATGGAGAAAAGAAATGGCGCTTAGCTATAGATTATAGGAAAGTAAATGAGGCCACAATTAAACAAGTTTTCCCGCTGCCTAGAATAGATGAGATATTGGATCAGTTAGGCAGTAGTAGATATTTTTCGACGTTAGACTTGGCAAGTGGGTACCACCAAGTCCTAATGGACAATGCAGACAAAGAAAAGACCGCATTTAGTTCAGCGTTAAGACATTTTGAGTTCAACCGAATGCCTTTCGGGTTAACCGGCGCCCCAGCGACGTTTCAACGTCTTATGAATCATATTCTGACAGGACTTCAGGGTATGGATTGTTTTGTTTATTTAGACGACATAGTCGTATATGCAACAAACCTGGGACAGCATGAAGAAAGGTTAACTAAGGTAAGTTAACTAAGTTAAAGGTTAACTAAGGAAGTCATTAGGGAAAACAACTTAAAATTAAACATTAGCAAATGCCAATTTCTACGACGAGAAGTCGTATATTTAGGGCACAAGTGTTCAGAACATGGAGCACTTCCAGACCCTAGTAAGGTGGAGTGCGTTAAAAACATTCCGCCTCCTAAAAATAGAAAGGAAGTACAAGCCTTCCTAGGCCTTGTTAATTATTATAGAAAATTTATACGGGAAACCGCAAAAATAGCACTTCCCATTAACAAATTGTTAAGAAAAGACGCGAAGTTCGTCTGGACAGAAAGCTGCCAGAGAGCGTTTGAACAATTAAAAGAATTAGTTATGTCACCACCAGTGTTAGCATATCCAGATTTTTCAAGGGAATTTGTCTTAACTACCGACGCAAGCAATGAAGCTTTGGTCGCGGTCCTTTCTCAAGGTAACGTAGGCGAGGATAGGCCAATAGCTTTCGCAAGCCGAGCGCTAAGCGACACAGAGCAAAGATATTCAACGATAGAAAAGGAATTCCTAGCAATAGTTTGAGCAACAAAAAATTTCAGAGCATATCTCCTAGGCAGACATTTCAAAATCTTTACTGACCACCAGCCATTAAAGGGAATAGCCAATTTAAAGGACCAGACTTCAAGACTGGCAAGATTTAGGCATAAATTATCGGAATACGACTTCGAAATTCTATATAAGCCAGGAAAGAAAAACTTAAATGCAGACGCACTAAGTAGAATTTCTCAGGAAAAACACAAAACAATAGCAGCCGTACAAACACGGTCGAAAGCAAAAACAGCACAGCAAGATCAACAATAAGGACCAATCGTCGAAATTGATAAAGATGATGGGGAACCGGGAAACGGAACAAATAACACAGCGACATTGCTATCCGACCCGAAACAAATAGAAACAGTGATTAAAGATTTTCACAATTCACCACTGGGAGGACACCAGGGTGCAGTGAAAACATATTTAAGGATACGGAAACAATTTAGATGGCATGAAATGCAAAGACAAGTAAGAGAATTCATTAAAAACTGTCCAAAGTGCCAGGCGAACAAAAGTTCGAAGTTAACAAAAATGCCCATGGTGCTAACGGATACACCAATGCGGCCATTCGACAAAGTTTATATGGACATAGTAGGTATTCTACCAGAAACTGTGTCTGGTAATAAGTACATTTTAACGTTCCAAGATGATTTCTCGAAATTTATGGCATGTACAGCGATCCCAGATGCGGAAGCAAGTACTGTTGCCAGGGCTTTTTATGACGAAGTAATCACGCGTTACGGAATTCCCCGGATTTTAATTACAGATAACGGAACTAATTTCATTTCGAAATTGTTCTCAGATACTTGTAAATTGTTAGGAATTAAGAAATTACATATATCACCATATCATCCGCAAGCTAATGGCTCACTAGATAGAAGCCACAGACCATTAGCGGAATATTTACGTAGTTTTGCTAAGGAAGATGGGTCAAATTGGGACCAATGGTTAACTCCAGCAATGCACGTTCACAACCACACACCCCACATTACGACAAAGCAAACACCGTTTCGCACTTTATTCGGGTTCGACATAGAAATGCCGACCAATTTAAAAAGAAAGTGTAGTCCGGTATATAATGCCGAAGACCCAAATAAGGTTCTAAGATTTCAAATACAGAGATCTCACGAAATAGTGAGAAAGAATTAGGATTTAGCGAAACAGGTAGCTAAAAAACAGTACGATAACAAACTAAATTTAGTAGAATTTAAGGTAGGAGATAGCGTACTAATTAAAAATCAAACTAAGAAAATTAAGTTTGCTCCAATATGGATAGGGCCATATAAAGTAGTAGGAATAAAAAGTTCAATTACGACAGTGTTAAATATTAAGGGAAAGGAAAAGCCATTCCACAATAACTTACTTAAGTTATATAGTAGCAATTAAATAGGAAAATATTATTAACTAGATAATTACATAGGAATCAGAACCACTTAAACTAAGAAAATAGGTTAATAGGTTAGGGAATTAAATTAAGTAGTCATAAATTAAAATTAAATTAATTACAATAGGCACCTTATTAGGATTAGGATAGAATAAATATATATAAAATAGGATTGATAAAATTTAGTATAGGATAGTAGGAAATCAACAGTCTTAGTTTTAATTTTCCTACTAATAATTCTAATTTAACTTCAGTCTTACATTTGAATAACGAATGAAATTCATCGAATTTCATAATGAAAAAATAAAAAGCAGGTCAAAACCACGTTTCGTTTCAAACCACGAAATATAAGATAATTTTACGTGAAATTAATATTAATAATATACGGTATATGAAAAGTAGCTGTTCCGTTAAATACACAGCCATAACTATTGCATTTGCCTTTATTTTAGAAATAAATGCACATGAAATCTATGCATAAAGACGAAGTTTATGCATAAGAGAAATTTAAACAGCATATGTGCACCTCGATGCAGCCATAGAAAGAAAAGTTATATAAACCTAAGACCAAAAAAAAAAAAAATTATTGCCTTAATTCTTATAAAATATTCTTCTAATTCTAAATATTCTTCTTAGTTATACAAAATAAAATTTTTACAAAATATAGTTGATTAAGAATCCATGAAAAATAATAATGAGTCGCGTTAATAACAAGCCAAGAAAAAATTGAGCGATTAACGCAAGCACTGCAACAAAGCAGGTGCGGAAGTAGAGCAAACACGAGCAGAATGCAGTGTCAGTTAAACAATAAATGAAAAAAAAAAAAAACAAAAACAAAAAATCAAAATTGTAACACAAGCCAAATGAGGAAAGCAAAAATAAAAACACCAAAGGTGAACAACTTGAAATTAGGCAAAACAAAGAGAAAAAAATATAGATCAAAGAAATAAGAGAAGAAAAAATATTTAAGAAAATTAAATAATAAAAATAAGAAAAAAATATTAAACAACGCATGTTATATCAACACTATATGTCCTTCTATTACATAGAACAAAGAAGGTAGTAATAAAAACTAATAATAACACTAACAATGAAAAGAAATAAGGAAATTAAAGTGAAAGAAAGAATATTGCTATAATAACGTTAGAAATAAAAATAGATATAAAATCGCACACATTAAAGTAAAAGGAAATATATCTAAATACTTGTAAGAACTTTTTAAATACTTTAAAAGTTAAGCTTTAAGCCGAAACCACAATGGCGCGTTAGGTCGGTCGCGCTTTGATCGGCGCTTGATAGACTTTAAAAAAACTTTACGATAAAATCTCCTACAACGCTCGAGTTTCATTTTCTAAAACACAATGGCGCGTTAGGTAGCTCGTGCTCATGTTTTACTAAGCAGTGTAGAATTCTTCAAAATACCTTGTTTATGGCTCTAACTAATGTAGAGCGCGTTGTAAAAGTTTCAATTATATTGCACAACTTTATAAAGCTAAATGACGATGCATACTGCACAAAAGAATACGTGGATATTCACGACGAAAATGAAGAATTATCTGTTTTCAAATAAAATTTTACACTTGAGCAAATAAAACTACCTATCTTAATTAGCATTTCTATATTTTATTATTTCTTCATTACATTCTTTTAAAATTGAAATGTCAAACGCGAGAGCTAGTTGAAGTAGAACCAACTGGAGCGTTTGAACGAGATTTACGTGATACAAAAAAATTTACTATATAACGCCTGAGGTCGTATTGTGAATTGCCTCATAAGATTCCGTGTGTTCAATAATATCTGTCAAAGCACGACCGACCTAACGCGCCATTGTGGTTTCGGCTTTATAGTGAATAAACTAACGACTTATATTCACCTAGAATAAAGTCGATATTTATTGTAAGAATTAAGACTTGTTTTGAATTAAATAATTAATATTTCTAACCTAAAGTTATAAACAAATATGATTTCATTTCTTTTGAACTAAAAACAATTATAGTTACAAAAAAAAAAAAAAAAAAAAAAAATACATTTTAAGAGAATATTGAAACATATAACATTGATAATAAATTAAGTTAAGGGTGATAACAAAGAAGACAGCATGCAGAGAAGCTGAACTGAGTGCCGATGTACACCCATCACAGCAAAAGTGCAACAACACACAGCAGCACTTTGACAACAGGGCGACAATTAGCGCCCAACCAACTAGATGGGGGAAGGGTGGCTGGAACAGCGGATCAGCGCAGCAACAACAAACATCGCAACGAACGGATAAAATAGTTGCAACAACCAAACAAATCAATGCAACAATGCAACCACAGTAGAAAGCAACCACGAAGTTGCTTTCAAATAGGTCTAACAGCAGCAGTTTGAACCTGAAAATTACCGAATGATAATGGCACCAGATACACAGTACCTTAAGGTCACGTTGAGACCAGAAACACCGTAATAAGACACCTAGATGATAGAAAACTATCGGCAGCAGCTAGTTACAGCTCAGGGGGCCGCTCAACAGCGAAATTTAAGTCCTTCGAGGGGATCACATGCTGTCGCGTTACTGCATCATCGAGTAGCGGCGACGGTGATAAACCACCAAGTAGACGAACGTAAGCAGATACAGCCAGTTCAAACTATTGGGGCCCATTCATCTGCCACACAAGTTAAAATATATATATACTTTATACGATATAAGAAATGCGACGCCACCACAAGTGAAGCAGGGTAATAAGACACCTAGATGATAGAAAACTATCGGCAGCAGCTAGTTACAGCTCAGGGGGCCGCTCAACAGCGAAATTTAAGTCCTTCGAGGGGATCACATGCTGTCGCGTTACTGCATCATCGAGTAGCGGCGACGGTGATAAACCACCAAGTAGACGAACGTAAGCAGATACAGCCAGTTCAAACTATTGGGGCCCATTCATCTGCCACACAAGTTAAAATATATATATACTTTATACGATATAAGAAATGCGACGCCACCACAAGTGAAGCAGGGATACCAACGCTTGAGTACTTCACAAGCAGAAACTCAGGCGGTAACCGCATATTCAATCATCAACCTAGAGGGTTGAACAACAACATGTGATGAACTCCAGTACAAATTGAATAGGGGATCAACAGCGGCCGTTCCGAACACAGCTACCACCACCCTACAATCACAGTTATATACAACAAATCAAGAAGAAGACATTAATACAGCGAGGAGTACATCAACGGCAACATCGAAAGCAACAGCAACGTGTACATCAGCTTCAAGCTGTACATCAACATCGTAATCATCATCAACAACAACATCAGCATCAACGTCAAGACCAATATCAACGTCAAGATCGACATCGACGACAACAACACATTAGTTCATAGTAAGAAGTGTATAAAAAGTTGGTAAGGTGCAAAAGTAGT
Organism: Myopa tessellatipennis; assembly: GCA_943737955.2. Lineage (NCBI taxonomy): Eukaryota > Metazoa > Arthropoda > Insecta > Diptera > Conopidae > Myopa > Myopa tessellatipennis. The sequence goes on along the minus strand of OX031316.1, from coordinate 49,432,971 downwards.
GTTAAGTTACAAGTCAAAGTGTTAAATATTATATAAAGCATAAATATAAACTAAAGTAATCTACAATAATTACAAAGTAAAGTAATTATAAATCTACAACAAGGAGTTTTATTAATTGTCCAAAGGACAATTTAAAGACTAGAAGGAAGACCACACTCGAAAGTTAGTTACAACAGTATAATGACAGTAAAATTTTCTTTCAAAATTAAATACCGTCGCGGTTGTTCCAAAGTGCCGGCAATATTTAATTTTTCTCTCTAGTAATTTCTTACTAGAGCACTACAATGAACCAGTAACTCTTGTTGATGCTGCGCATAGCTATGCAATGTAAAATATGAAACTTTCAAGGAAAAAAAACCAAAATACAGAAATCTAAAGCTTGAAACAGAATTTTGTCAACACAACGTGAATTCACGACGCAGTCTAGCAAAACAGATGTACGCACACATAAACGTTTTATGCTTGCTGTCTCGTTGCTTCTCTTTGTTCGTGATTGTTTCTCTCTGTTCACGTTTGCTCTCTCGTTGTTTGATCTCCCCTTAGTTGTTCCGACCGCACCATAAAGTAAAAAAGGTATCGCAGGCCGAGATGCAACTTCTGTATACTATTTATTCTGTGGTAATAATCAACTGGTTGCTTAACCGCATTTTTATATCGGTTGAGGTGACACTTTATTTTATAAGCAAACTTATTTTGTAAACTTTTTGACAACAAACTTTAATTGATCCTCAAAATCGTCTATTGATGATAAATCCCAAGTAAGATATTTTATTCACGTATGTTAGCCGATTTCCCACAATGTATAAGGGGGGGAAAAGTGTCTCTACAGGTCTGGAGTTACAAATAGGGAGAGCATAGGATATCGATGCATTTAGCTACAAGGAGTTCTTCCTAGCGCCCTCGTAAACTACATTAAGATCACACTAAACTACATTATCAGCCTAAATAATTCACAAACTGAGGTGATTGGACGAGTGTTGTGGTGAAATAGGGAGGTCTTCTGAAATTAGGGGCCAATCGTCTTCTGGACTTCGAATTAAACTCTTCTTGTTGTTTGGATCCTTCGTATTTTATTGACACTTTTCTTTTAGTTTTCTTAATGCTACTTCCTTGCTCTATGTTTAAAATTCGACTCTGGTTAGAATCTTTTCTTGTTTCCACGTTGGCCCGGTTGACGTACCCGTCGACCGAACCAAAGTGGGTCAGTATGTTGTTGTTTAGCAATTTTTATTATTTAGCAATATTTAAATAGTGATATTAGCAATATCGGCTACATTCAAGGCATGTCCGGTGTGATTGTTTTCATTTACCTTTCGTTAGATATATTTATCATCAGGATCGGTGCGGGATTTTAGGTGAAAATTAATTTTAGAACTCACAAACACGTAAGTACACAACACTATTAACTGCTCAGAATTTGAATAATACCGTTAATACAATGTTGTTGTTGTATATGTTTTTCTATTGAAATTATTGTTGAGTTGAGTGCAACGTGTTTTCTCATCAGTGCATAGCATCATAGTGCAGTGCATCAGTGCGTTATCAAACAAGTTGAAAGTGTTGAATGAAATAGCGCTGTAAGCGAAAAATTTTTATGAAAAATCGCGCGATTTTTCATAAACTTTATAAAAAATAAATTAATAAAAAAAGATATTTCATTTTTTCAGATTTAAAATGCATTTTCTCCTAAAATCCTGCAGCGATTCTCATGATAAATATTTTTAACGAAAGGTAAGAGACTCTACTCTTTTAATACTCAGATAAGTATATAGTTTAATAACACATTTTATTTAGTAAAAAATTAATAAATGAAAACAAAGTATAAAAAAAATCTAAAATTTCAATTTGATGGAAAATAACAGTTTTTCGATAACATATTACCTCACATAACTGAAAGATAATTTGAATACCTTTTCAACCATGCCCATAATATGTAGGTATCTCTTATAGTTTCGGAGATATAGGCCCGAAGTTTTCCCAACTTCAAAGGTCTATAACTCCGAAACCAGGCGAGGGCGGGTAAAATGATGTTGTTGTTGGAGTCTCCGTGGAAAACAACAACAACAGAAAAAAGAACAACAAAATCGGAGCTGCGCCAGCATCCTCAACCTATGCCGAAATTAGAATTGCCTCAAAAACAAAGCGTTCTAATTTGCGAGATTCCACTGGACCATAATTTTTTAAAAAAATTGCGATCAAAAATTTTGTTCGGAATTTTTATTCAAAATTTGGCTACATTCAAGGCAAGTCCGGTGTGATTGTTTTCATTTTTGTTGTTGCTGCTGTTATTGTTGTTGTTGTAGCTACCCACGAAAACAAACCCCGCCCCTCGCCCCGCCCCCGTTTAGGAGTTATGAGCCTTCAAAATTTGAAGCTTTTATGTCCTATATCTTCATAATCCCGGCACATATAGGAACGATATATACATCGTTGGAAAGGTAATTTTAATATCTTTAATTTATTAATAATCTTTTTATTTAGAGATTTTATGGAAAAACTTTTAGTTTCTCCGCAAATCGCATTTATTATTTTTACTACTATTTTTTATAGTATTTATTAATTTTTCCCAAATAAAGTTCTTCAGAAACCTGTATAAACGTTTGCATTTTAACAAAGTAGAGTGAAGAAGCTATTTACTGGTGTTTTTTTTATTGAAATCGGTTCACTAATTCGGGAGAAAACGAACATAAAAATTTTCCAAAACTACGTTTTTCTAATGATTATACTCTTTATTAAAATAACCACCCTGTCAAATGCTAAGATACCTCAACAAGAACTGTTAAATTTTGTTGTTGTTGTTTTTGTTGTTGAAATGAGCAATTTTTATAAAAAAAATCGCGCGATTTTTCCAACGTGGAAACAAGAAAAGATTCTAACCAGAGTCGAATTTTAAACATAGAGCAAGGAAGTAGCATTAAGAAAACTAAAAGAAAAGTGTCAATAAAATACGAAGGATCCAAACAACAAGAAGAGTTTAATTCGAAGTCCAGAAGACGATTGGCCCCTAATTTCGGAAGACCTCCCTATTTCACCACTCGTCCAATCACCTCAGTTTGTGAATTATTTAGGCTGATAATGTAGTTTAGTGTGATCTTAATGTAGTTTACGAGGGCGCTAGGAAGAACTCCTTGTAGCTAAATGCATCGATATCCTATGCTCTCCCTATTTGTAACCCCAGACCTGTAGAGACACTTTTCCCCCCCTTATACATTGTGGGAAATCGGCTAACATACGTGAATAAAATATCTTACTTGGGATTTATCATCAATAGACGATTGTGAGGATCAATAAAAGTTTGTTGTCAAAAAGTTTACAAAATAAGTTTGCTTATAAAATAAAGTGTCACCTCAACCGATATAAAAATGCGGTTAAGCACCCAGTTGATTATTACCACAGAATAAATAGTATACAGAAGTTGCATCTCGGCCTGCGATACCTTTTTTACTTTATGGTGCGGTCGGAACAACTAAGGGGAGATCAAACAACGAGAGAGTAAACGTGAACAGAGAGAAACAATCACGAACAAAGAGAAGCAACGAGAGAGCAAGCATAAAACGTTTATGTGTGCGTACATCTGTTTTGCTAGACTGCGTCGTGAATTCACGTTGTGTTGACAAAATTCTGTTTCAAGCTTTAGATGTCTGTATTTTGGTTTTTTTTCCTTGAAAGTTTCATATTTTACATTGCAAAGCTATGCGCAGCATCAACAAGAGTTACTGGTTCATTGTAGTGCTCTAGTAAGAAATTACTAGAGAGAAAAATTAAATATTGCCGGCACTTTGGAACAACCGCGACGGTATTTCATTTTGAAAGAAAATTTTACTGTCATTATACTGTTGTAACTAACTTTCGAGTGTGGTCTTCCTTCTAGTCTTTAAATTGTCCTCTGGACAATTAATAAAACTCCTTGTTGTAGATTTATAATTACTTTACTTTGTAATTATTGTAGATTACTTTAGTTTATATTTATGCTTTATATAATATTTAACACTTTGACTTGTAACTTAACACTACTTTTGCACCTTACCAACTTTTTATACACTTCTTACTATGAACTAATGCACGACTTTATACTCGGCTTAACGACCTCGTCGTTTGGATATATTTACAAGACTCCTTTTGGAATCTTTTCTAGATTTCACGTTAGCTCGGTCGACACAGACGTCGACCGAACTGAAGTGGGTCGGTATGTCGTGTTTCGCAATCTCCATTATTTCACAATATTCGCAGAATCAATATGCGGAAGAAAATCGTTCCCAATTTAATTCTTGCGCGTGTGGGTTCAGATCGTTGGTTTTTCAAACCAAGCGATTTTATGGTTTGGAAGCTTGCTACTGAAAGCTAGCTTCCACAATCCATTTTATGCGAAGTGTTCTGGTTGCTACCTTAGCTTTCGAAGTTCATTAAACCAAAGCTTGACTAAAACAAATGAAACTAAAGCTTCGGGCTTACCAAGCAAAGTGCTGTGGTTGTATTAATGTGAACTTGGCCTTGACTCACTCGCGGAGTAGTATTATAAAAACAATAATACTGGCCTTGAAAGTTCTTATTTCCCGGAACTGGAAATTGCGATCGCGACATACAACATCCCTCCACCCTGGGGGAAGAAAAATTTAGTATCGTACAAAACGATATTAAATTTTTCTCGTACATGTGTTGTTTGTTGAAATAGTGGGTGGGCTTCTGTGTAGTATGGTTTTTTCCTTTCAATACTACTTAGTAGTACTTAATCTAGTGCGAGTGTAATGACAATAATTTGTGTTTTTTTATATGCAACAGTACAATATAGTAGATGTAGTGTATACTGAAATATTACGTTGTTGTTGTCGTCGATGTCGATCTTGACGTTGATATTGGTCTTGACGTTGATATTGGTCTTGACGTTGATGCTGATGTTGTTGTTGATGATGATTACGATGTTGATGTACACCTTGAAGCTGATGTACACGTTGCTGTTGCTTTCGATGTTGCCGTTGATGTACACCTCGCTGTATTAATGTCTTCTTCTTGATTTGTTGTATATAACTGTGATTGTAGGGTGGTGGTAGCTGTGTTCGGAACGGGCGCTGTTGAAATTAAAGATATTAAAATTACCTTTCCAACGATGTATATATCGTTCCTATATGTGCCGGGATTATGGAGATATAGGACATGAAAGCTTCAAATTTTGAAGGCTCATAACTCCTAAACGGGGGCGGGGCGAGGGGCGGGGTTTGTTTTAGTGGGTACCTACAACAACAACAACAACAACAAAAAAACAATCACACCGGACCAGGGTAGATCTTATCCGCAATATCAATATCGGCAGAGTTAAATCGTTCTCAATTTAATTCTTCCACGTTTGGTTTCTTATTTTTGGTAGCTTGGCTTTCGAGTTCACTTTAACCTAAGTTTGACTGGAGCTTCTGGCTGATATGAACTTGGCCTTGACTCACTCACGGAGTATTATTATGAATATAATAATAAGGCCAGTATTACCAGCCCTGAAGGTTCATATTACCCGGAACTGGCAATAGCATTTATTTTAATTTTAGTTATTTTCATTATATTTATTTTTATTTTATTAGAGTTTAAGTTATTTTATTTCATGTTGTATTGTAACTTAGGTTATTGTATTTTATTTTATTTTATTTATTTTCTTTTATTTACGGTAAGTAATCTGATGTCTGGTTTATTATTAATATTTCCAGCACTTATTTCGTTTGATTTCCAGATTTAAATTGCGTAAACTTAGAAAACAAAAGAATTTTCATGGTTTTGCTGGGTTCGCCGCTGTTTACTATACAACCTTTCTCTTAACTTCTAGTATTTGAGCATTTTGTCAAGATTCATATGTAAAATTTAAGTTAACTTTATTTGAACATTTTCTATTACTATAAATTTAGTTTATGAATATTTTGGAACCGAAAAGATTTCTTCTCATATTTTTCACTCTAATAACATTTTATTAGTGGCTAACTTAGTTATATGTGTTAAAATACATTTGGGTAGCTTTACCGTATATGGAAAACAAAAGTTTGCTCGAAAACTATTCACAATAAAATTTTCAGTTGTTTTGCTGTTAAAATTACAATATTTCACTTATGGTATTATTTTTTATTAAGAATGTTTAGATGTGTGTGAGCTTTAATGTGTGTTGTCACTATTTGAGTTAAAACGTCTAAAAAAACCAAAGCCGCCAAAATTTGTAAATAATTGCAGTTAATCAGTTATTAAGCTTGAATATTGTAGCTTCTATAAATTAGTACAAGGAAATCAAGTTAACTTTGTATACAATAAGCAATTAAAACTCAAAACTTCCGGCGTAAAAGTAAATGTTGATGAGCATCAATGTTGATGAATTCCCATGTTGATGAACTCCCATATTGCTAAACTGGTGTTTTGCTTTGATTTTCATTCCATTTTTCTTTTCGTAAAAAAAAACGCGATTATCGACTATTAAGTTGTCGTTGTCTTTAATTTTGTTTTCAAATTCATACACTAATGTTGCGTATTATTTCGTGTTTTAATGACACCTTTTATGAATTTACTACGTAAATGTAAAGTAACTAAAATATTTGTACTGATGATAAAGTAAACTATGTCTCTGTGTGGTTGGTTTCACCGTGTGAGATTTATACCATTTTTAACTTAAGTCTAACTGGACTATTTTCACTAAACTGAGAATAAATGTTGGCATTAACTTTACGTTTATGTTTATGTTCTTTTTGTTGGTTGTGATTACTTCGTATCGGGTGGTTGTTGCACGATATGAATATTGATTAGATTCGAGATTTGTAATGTTTCGTTAGTTTTTTTGGTGTTTCTTTATCTTTTATTGGTGGTTTATTATCGCGTTTCTGGTGATAAACTGATCACTATTAAATCTTTGATATAAAAGTAGAAACTTTGTTCATCGTCAAAACTGATGAATAATTCGGGTATACGTTCAATAACTTAGAAATACTTTCAACCAATTATCGACATTAAATATTTTTAGATTTTCAGTTTATCTTTCGCAACTTTAACACACATTTAATAATTAATTAATTAATTTAATAAACCACGAATTTACTCCGGCACGTGTACACGCGTCAACCAGAGATAATGAGATAGGCAGAGATAATGAGATAGGACACTTCGAATTCGCCGCTTCAAAAATCGGTTTGACGTCTATTTTTTATGAGCTGTTGAATTCATGTACACTATACGCAAAGACTACAAGACTGGACACTCTCGAATTCGCCGCTTCAAAAATCGGTTTGACGTCTATTTTTTATGAACTGTTGAATTCATGTACACTGTACGTGAAAGCAACCATATTGTTGTTCTTGTTTCTGTCTTTCAGTATGTTGAAAAAATCAGCTGTTTCATGTTTCACCCCGGATTCAGTTAGTTATGAAATTAGCTTGGTTAAGCGCATATCTTTTCAAACGGTTTCACTACTAGTATGTCGATACCATCGGTAGCTACACACTGTGGTTTCTCATTTGTTTTCAACAGTCGTAAACATGTGATGACAAAGTGTGTGTGAAATTTAATGAATATCCAAATGTTGGCCAGAGTGAGAGAAAATATGAACATGCGTTCGGCAAACTGCGTTGCTCTTCTTTCGATTGACAACTGCTTTCTTATGTGCGTGCAAATAAACGCAAGAAGAAATAGAAGCAGGGTCTATTTTCGTTTCAAAAATTCTTTACATTCGATAATAGAGTATAGACTTTTCTCTTTCTTCCTCATCTTTCTCTCCCACGAACTGAGTGAAACCGTTTCAAAAGATACTGCGTACAGCCAAAGCCATTGGCTTTTAAAATATAAATTTCACCATATATAAACAAAGGTGGTAAAGTTTCCCAAACCTAAAATGGTAGGTGCTAACGGATGTTTGACCCCCCAAGTGCATTAACAATGTTTAACAATACTTAATTTTCAAAAATATTAGAAAACAAATAAAAAAAAAGGCGACCATTCTGGAATTATAAATCGTAATGTTTTTTGTCAATAGGCGGACAACTATGCATTTGCAACTACTTTATACCAAAGTAAAAATGAGAAATCAACAACCAGTACGGGGTAAAATATGGAAGCATACATTAATTACCATTATACGGAACGTGGAGTTATGTTTTATATATATTTTACACTTATAGAAAGGATAATATTTTTAATTATTTGTTTTGACGTTTCCAAAATGCACCCCCGAAAAACAAATTTTTCACCTCAACGAGGCCACAAGATTTTTACGGCGAGGCCACAAGTTTTTTGCAGCGAATCAAAGTTTCTACGGCGAGGCTACAAGTTTTTTGCAGCGAAACAAACTTTTCTTTAATAGTGTTAGTGAAATTCAAGCAAAAATGCATAAGTGTGTACACAGAATTTGCGAATGTCCAGTCTTGTAGTCTTTGCTATACGTGAGAACTACCATATTGTTGTTCTTGTTTTCTGTCTTTCAGTATGTTGAAAAAATCAGCTGTTTCATGCTTCACCACGGACTCATTTAGTTATGAAATCAGCATAGCTAGACATCGTATCTATTGAAATGGTTTCACTACTGGTATTTCGATACCATCGGTGGCTACACATTGTGGTTTCTCATTTGGTTTCAAAAGTCGTAAATATGTGATGTCAAAGTGTTTGTGAAATTTACTGAATATCCAAATGTTGGCCAGAGTGAGAGAAAATATGAACACGCTTTCGGCAAACTACGTTGCCTTTCTTTCGTTTGACAACTGCTGTGCGTGCAAAGAAACTGAGAATCAGGGTCTATTTTCGTTTCAAAAATTCTTAACACTCGATACCAGAGTGTAGACTTTTCTCTTTCTTCCTCATCTCTCTCACACGAACTGAGTGAAACCGTTTCAAAAGATACTGCGTATAGACAAGGCCATTGGTTTTTAAAATATAAATTTCACCATATATAAACAAAGGTGGTGAAGTTTCCCAAACCTAAAATGGTAGGTGCCAACGGATGTTTGACCCCCCAAGTGCATCTAACGATGTATAACAATACTTAATTTGCACAAATATTAGAAAACAAATGAAAAAATATAAATGTGACCATTCTGGAGTTATTAATCTTAATTTTTTTTGTGAAAATTCGAACAACTACGCATTGACAGCCAAAAATTAGCACAACGTCTACTTTATACCAATTAAATATGTGAAATAAATAACAAATACTATTTAAAATATGAAAGTATAGATTTATTATAATTATAAGGAACTGGTAGATATATCATGTATATAATGTGAGCATAAACAAAAGTTTAATTTCTTAAATATATTTTTGACGTTTCGAAAAAACACCCATTAAAATCAATATTGCATGCGTGCATGCGATACTGCGGCGAAGTACACTTCGTGCGGCGAAGTACACATGAGAGGACAATGCACACGATTTTGTGTGGCGAAGTACACATGAGAGGACAGCGCACACGTTTTTTTATCATAGGTTTAGTGAAATTTCAGCAAAATGCATGTGTGTTGAAACAGCGAATTCGAAGTGTCCTATCTCATTATCTCTGCTTCGAATTCGCTGTTTCAACACACATGCATTTTGCTGAAATTTCACTAAACCTATGATAAAAAAACGTGTTCGCTGTCCTCTCATGTGTACTTCGCCACACAAAATCGTGTGCTTTGTCCTCTCATGTGTACTTCGGCGCACGAAGTGTACTTCGCCGCAGTATCGCATGCACGCATGCAATGTTGATTTTAATGGGTGTTTTTTCGAAACGTCAAAAATATATTTAAGAAATTAAACTTTTGTTTATGCTCACATTATATACATGATATATCTACCAGTTCCTTATAATTATAATAAATCTATACTTTCAGGTTTTACATAGTATTTGTTGATTTATTTTACATATTTAATTGGTATAAAGTAGGCGTTGTGCTAATTTTTGGCTGTCAATGCATAGTTGTTCGAATTTTCACAAAAAAATTAAGATTAATAACTCCAGAATGGTTACATTTATATTTTTTCATTTGTTTTCTAATATTTGTGCAAATTAAGTATTGTTATACATCGTTAGATGCACTTGGGGGGTCAAACATCCGTTGGCACTTACCATTTTAGGTTTGGGAAACTTCACCACCTTTGTTTATATATGGTGAAATTTATATTTTAAAAACCAATAGCCTTGTCTATACGCAGTATCTTTTGAAACGGTTTCACTCAGTTCGTGTGAGAGAGATGAGGAAGAAAGAGAAAAGTCTACACTCTGGTATCGAGTGTAAAGAATTTTTGAAACGAAAATAGACCCTGGTTCTCAGTTTCTTTGCACGCACAGCAGTTGTCAAACGAAAGAAGAGCAACGTAGTTTGCCGAAAGCGTGTTCATATTTTCTCTCACTCTGGCCAACATTTGGATATTCAGTAAATTTCACAAACACTTTGGCATCACATATTTACGACTTTTGAAACCAAATGAGAAACCAATGTGTGTGTAGCCACCGATGGTATCGATATAGAAGTAGTGAAACCGTTTCAAAAGATACTGCGTCTAGCCAAGCTGATTTCATAACTAAATGAGTCCGTCGTAAAACATGAAACAGCTGTTTTTTTCAACAACCTGAAAGACAGAAAACAAGAACAACAACATGGTAGCGCTCACGTATAGTGTACATGAATTCAACAGCTCATAAAAAATAGACGTCAAACCGATTTTTTAAGGGGCGAATTCGAAGTGTCCTATCTCATTATCTCTGGCGTCAACGATCCACAACGAAAGAAGAACGACTCGGCTCGTCGCCGACCTACTTCAACCGCAGCGAACACATCACGTGGTCTCGTCACTATCGACGTCTCTCTCACCTCCACGACGAACGTTAAGCGAAGCGGGTTCCGTAATATGGCATAATCCAAACTGCATAGAAAAAAAATGTTCTTCTAGAAGGTTCGGATCAAAGACTACAAGACTGGAAACTCTTTTTTCGCTTTGAATGTGTTGGTGAAATCAGGCTTGGGTGTCGTAGATTACAAAAACAAAACGCATGTAATTTTGACAGTTCGGGAACAAATTTTGACAGTCCGGGAATTTGTTTACAAAATATTTTGAGAGGAATGCCACTCTTGTTCTTCTTCACAGCAATAAGCCAGAAATATGATTTTTCAAATACGTAAAAAAGACCAAGGAGCCAGTTTGAAAAGCAACGCACGCTTCAAGAAATGTACATGAAACCTTTTTTAAGTCTTATAGTTGCACAATATTGAATATTTTGCAAGTAAAACGAAGTTAAAATTCATAAAAATTACTCATTTCACAAATTTAGTCAGCTGTTTTTAACCTACCACGCGTATTTTTAGCCGAAAGAGATGCCAACGTATTCAACATGTTTTGTTGAATATTGATCTTTGATTTAGTTTAATATTTACTGAATTGTGACTTCAGTTCTTTTGGTCTTTAATTTAAACGAATTTAATTTTAAATGCATGAATTGAGAATTTGTTTATGTTTAATTAATTTTAATTTAAATAAATGAATTGTAAATTTATTTGTGTTAACACATTTTAATTTAAATAAAAGAGAAATGAAAAATTACAAAAATAAATAAGTTTACATTACTTTTTAATATTTCCAAACGAACCGCCTTGCTCTCGTGGCGAATTGAAAAGCATTTGCCTCGTGGTGGTGGTGTTCAGTAAGACGCCGATTGACTTATTTACATTTTGTTTTCATTATATTATTTTTAATTACTTTTGATTAGTGTAATGTATTCTATCGTCTGTCTCTTATCTTATATCTAAATTTTATGGTCTTATGTTTAATGACATATGTATGTGAGCTTGTATTAATTATAAAGTTTTATCGACTTATTTAAGAGCATTAAATATATTTATTAAGTTTAATTGAGTTCTATTCTGATTATTGAAAGATTAGTAAGTTAATATTTAAGATAATAATTTTAACACAATATTTTCAACGTTTTTTTTCTTTCAGCTTCTTTTCAGCAAAAAGTTCGCTTAGCGTACAGTACTCGACGTCTAAAAGTACTAACTAAAAGACAGCTGAACACAAGAGAGAGCGATTATAAGATGAGCAGCAGGATAACTGTATCCATTTACTGAGGACTGGTTTTGTTTTGTCTTTTTGCCCCTCGCGTCCCTACATATAATGTAGGTGTGTATGTTATATGCATGAACTAACTCTTCAGGCATACTTTTACATGTTCATTTATTAATATAATATTTGCAAATGCAAAATTATATTGAATGATTATTGATGATTATCTACGTAATTATCCAGGTAATCCTATTTTCCTCTTAATTGCTATTATATAACTTAAGTAAGTTATTGTGGACGGGTTCTCCCTTCCCTTAATATTTAAAACTGTCGTAATTGGACTTCTAATCCTTTCGGCCTTATACGGCCCTATTCATATTGGAAAAAAATTTTTTCTCGTTTGATTCTTAATTAATCTCCTACCTTATTCTTATTCTACTAAATTTAAGTTATTGCCATATTGGTTTTTGACTACTTGTTTAGCCTGTTCTTGATTTTTTCTCACTATTTCGTGAGCTCTCTGTATTTGAAGTTTTAAAACTTTATTCGGGTCTTCGGCATTATATATATTGACTACACTTTCTTTTTAAATTAGTTGGCATCTCCATATCTAATCCAAATAATGTGCGAAACGGTGTTTGCTTGATCATAATGTGGGGTGTGTGGTTATGAACATGCATTAACCATTGATCCCAATTTGACATATCTTATTTTGCAAAACTACGCAAATATTGCGCTAAAGACTTTTCTCTAGTGAGCCATTAGCTTGTGGATGGTATGGCGTTATATGCAATTTTTTAATGCCTAGTAATTTGCATGTGTCCGAGAACAATTTCGAAATTAAATTAGTTCCATTATCCGTAATTGGATCCCTGGAATTCCGTAACGCGTGATTATTTCATCGTAGAATGCTCTATCAACTTTACTTGCTTCCCCGTCTGGGATAGCTGTACATGCTACAAACATTGAGAAATCGTCCTGAAATATCAAACTGTACTTATTGCCAGACATAGTTTTTGGCAGTATGGCACTATGTCCATGTAAATTTTATTAAATGCCCGCCTTGGTGTATCTGTTAGCACCATGGGCATTTTTGTTGTAATGAGAGGGAGCGGTAGGGGGAAAGGTAATTATTTAGGCAACAGCAATTTTCCGCGATTAAATTTCATCTTATCGATTCGTTTTGTACCTACACTTCACCTCGTCTACTTCGCCCAAAATTTATCTCTAAGAGAGAATGGGATATTTTTCCGTTCTCAAAACCACGCTCTCCACCCACCACGAAAACACGGTCCAATTTTTCAAGTTGGTTTTAATTTGTATTTTAAGAAAAGTCAATTAAAAAAAAAAAAAAAGTTTTAAAATTTCTGCCTCTGTTCAAATATTTTTCAACTGATAATTTTTACAGTTACATGTTGTCACTTCAAAAATTTGAAATTCAAATTATTTCAAATTGTCATAATAACGACGGAAAAATTTACAGAAATTCGCTAAAAAATTATTTGCGATAGGTAGGCTTTCTGCGGAATTATGTTTAACCATTTCGATAATTGTTCGCGATACCTGTAAGGGAAAAACGAAGAATTTCCGAAAATACCTGTTCACGATTGGCCTGAATATATATTTTTGAAGAAAACAAGAATGGGTCGAGCACAAGCGTAAGTGAATACGCAAATGGAAAGAGTCAGCATCCAAAAAATAATTTACTGTACAAACCTTATGGAAGAATTTCGCTCTCTGACACTCGGAATTATGACGCTTCGATCGTATCGATTCTAATTTCTCACCGACGTCGAGCGTAAGCTTTTTTTTGGAAATGTGTTGCCTAATCTTCGTCCAAAATACTTCGAAAATAATGAATTGGGTCCAAATTCTTGAAGAAATGAAAACAAAAAGCAGATGTTTCATATGCAAGCAAACGAGAGCCACAATTCCGAACAAAAAGACACAATTTTGCTGAAAACAAACACGAATAGCAAAAACGCAGAAACGGCGGACATGAGGTAAACATATTTAGACGAGTGTTCATTTTGGGTCAACTTTTTTGACGCTAAAAAGTTCTGACGTTCTTCGATGTGCTTGTACACCGAGCAAAATCGATGGGAATTTTACTATCCCCTTTTTGGTTGTTGATTTCTGTAAAAGAGAATGGTATACACACAAAACAAAAACGTTCTACTTGCCAAACATGTACGGTAGCGTTACCGCGCCCTATTGTAACCGCGACCCAACGTACAGGTGGGTATTATGTATGTTGACTAAGAAACAAATACAAAATAGAGCCAAGGAAAACAAACCATTCGCGTACTAATCGGGCGTACGCAACTCATTCGGGAGCGCTCCCAGAGAGGCTTCTTCACCCCAAGTGGTTAAGACATACACAAGCGTTACAGATCTTTAACGAAATAATAAAACAACTATTTTACTTTAAATCTATAGCAAATATATGTCTTGTAGTTAATATGCTTTGCATTATTGTATGTTTGCAGTTATATGTATTTTATAATATTTGTAGTTTCGTTTTTTAATATTGAACATAATAGTGTTACTTATGTGTTTATTCCAAAATAAACATTCAATAGAAGGAAACATTAACTTTATTAAAACATTAACTAAAATTGTTCTCTTTCTAATTTATTAATTATTATATAATTAATTTTTATAAAATTAAACAAAAGATTATATCAAATACATGCATTTCATAAATTAGATTTGTATTCATTTTTAGAAAAATTGCAGTATTGATAATACACTCACATAAAGGTTGAAATAACTCTTCATCGTGTAGTTACTTATTTGAATTTGTTTAAGAAATATTATGTGAAACAGAGTTTGTCAAACAAGTTCATAAAAAAATATGTATTATTTTAATAACTTCGTGATATCAACGTCTCCATGACCGATCTTCAGATTCATCTTCCTCTTCTTCATCCTCCAAACGAAGTTCCGGTAGCGTATCAGAGCCCTCAATTTCGCTCGTATTAGCTGCTAGGATCTCTTCAGCTTTGATCACTTTTGGCTTTACAGGTAATGGATAATTTGTAGGTGTGGACGATGGCGGAATAGTAGGAGCCCATAATATCTAATAAAAAAAACGATTTTTTATAAAAGAACAAAAATATATCTTGACTTTGCGAATTACTAATAATAAGTACTTTGTTAAAACCATATATTCCATTCAGTCAATTTATATTAGATATTGTCCGACAAAATAACAATATATTTACCTGTAGGCGTTTATCCTTGAATACTTTTCCCCGTAAAACCGCTTGTTCCGCGCTTAAACGTGTAGCATACGATAAAATCAATTGCGGTATTTCCCTGTCCAGATCGTGTTTGGTTACTTCACCAAAATGCTTGATATGAAAGTATCAAATTCAAAATATATTTGTTACATTTTTAGAGAATAAAACTTAAAATGTAATGGTAGACCATTTCTTAGTTTATTCTGTTATCCATTATTTCGACCTTTGTACGACCTTTGGTACAATATATTTTAACAAGTAATTGTAGAACGGCTCTGAAATCTGTTAGAACGTCTGCGTCCCTCACCCGAAATGTTTATCTACCCAGGGCTTCAGAACGAGACCTAAAGACATTGACTAAAGACTAGTGTAATGTACCCACACAACCTTGTCACCTTAAATTAAAACAGATGACACTTTTGTCAAGTATGGATTGGTTCGAAGAATGGCAATTACGTTTGAATCAGCATAAATAGTGAACCGCCCATAATTTGATATAAAAGAATCCAACAATTTAATAATAAAAACTATAATTTTTACCTGAATACACATTTTTTCAAAATTTATACAGTAAACCTTTATAGTTCAAAGAAACATTATCGAAAGTAATTTTTTAATTATTTGAATATGGTTCTAAGCTATGAACAAAAAGGCCGTGTATTGGCACTGTGGCGGAAATTATTTTAATGAAGAATTGGGTGCAAGGGAAGAAACCGGAAAGAAAAACTGGAAGTGGAAGACCAAACGCCACTACACAGCGGAAATATCGGGCTTTGGAATGGATGTGCCTTCGCAATCGGTTTCACACAGCTAGGAAATTAAGGAGAAACCTTCAAGATAACCTTGGAACGGACATCAGCAAAAGAACTACCCAAAGACGCCTAATGGATATGAGTTTCGAAAGCCGCTCTTAACGGCGGCTATTAAGAAAAAACGATTGGATTGGGCCAAGGAATATCAGGAATGGACAGATTTTGATTGCCGGAATGGAATGGACCCGATGGAAAGGCGACACTATCAAGTAAGTCGAAGAACGGTGTTCCGATGAATGCATTCTACTGTGAAGCATCCACCATATGTTATGGTGGTATTGGGATGAATCACTTATCATGGGGTTGGGACAAATTTTGATGCTACAGGTTTGATGTTGAGGTGCTGCCACGTTGAAAAGCGAGTTTTTAACGACGATAGTGCACCTTGCAACCGAACTCGTTCTCTGAGTAAATTTTTAATTTTCTTAATAGAAATGGATCCCAATGGTTATTCTACTCACAGGTAAAACAATTTAAAGAACATTTTAATAGGGGTACCGGTTAATTCGTGCTGTTTTCTAACAGATGGCGTAACTTGATTTTTATTCCAGTGAATAACCTTTCCAAATATGTGTTGGAAAGCTACTCTCATATAGTTTCAGAATCAGTATGTGTCATTTAGCTGAAGCGTAAAAAACAATCCTTTTTTTACTCTGAAAATGTCGAATTTCGTGCCGAATAAAGTGTTTTTGCGGGGAGTACTTCTTCATTACTTCAATATGAAGAAAAAGGCTGCCGAAAGTCATCGTATTTTGGTGGAAGTGTATGGTGTTTAAGTGAAGTGTATGTGTGGAAGCTCTAGCTGAGCGTACGTGCCAGAAGTGGTATGCACGGTTTAAAAGTGACAATTTTGATTTGGAGGACGATGAACGGCCCAAGGACAGCCAAAAAAGTTTGAAGATCACGAATTAGAGACATTGCTCGACCAAGATCCATCCCAAACGCAAGAGGAACTTGCAAAATCACTTGGCGTCGCTCAGCAAACCATTTCCAATCCTCTAAAAGCAATGGGAATGATTCGGAAGGTAGGCCATTGGGTGCCGTATGAATTGAAGCCAAGAGACGTCGAACGCCGATTTTTCACAAGTGAACAACTGCTTCAACGGCACAAAAGAAAAAGTTTTTTGCATCGAATTGTCACTGGCCATGAAAAGTGGATCCATTACGATAATCCAAAACGTCGAGCAACGTATGGATACCCTGGCCATGCATCATCGGCCGTTCAGAATATTAATAGCCTGAAGGTTATGTTGTGTATTTGGTGGGACCAGCTGGGTGTGATCTATTATGAGCTGTTGCAACCGAATTAAACGATCAAATTGATGCGTTTGAGCCGAGCACTGCGCGAAAAACGGGCGGAATATGAACAAAGGCACGGAAAGGTAATTTTACAGGATGACAATGCTCGGCCACATGTTGCACAGGTACTCAAAACCTACCTTGAAACGCTCAAATGGGATGTCCTACCCCACCCGCCGTATAGTCCAGACCTTGCGCCATCCGATTACTATCTTTTCCGATCAATGCAACATGGCCTGGCTGACCAGCACTTCTCCAATTATGAAGAAGTAAAAAATTGGATCGATTCGTTGATAGCGGAGAAGCCGGCCGAATTTTTCAGAAATGGTATTCGTGAATTGCCAGAAAAATGGGAAAAAGTTAAAGCTAGCGATGGACAATACTTTGAATATTAAATTTGTAACCATTTTTTCACAATAAAGCTTCAATTTTCGAAAAAAAACGCACGAATTAACCGGTACCGCTATTACTATAACACCAATGTCCTGGCCAGGAAACAGCCCTGATCTTAATATTATTAAAAATTTGTGGGGAATAATGGACGTCAAATTCAAGAGAATTCCCCAAAATCTCTTCAGGAGCTAAAAAATTTTACAAATGAAGTATGGTAGGACGAGGGAATCGAAAAACCAAATTATAAATCGATACGAATCAATTCCCAGGAGAATAGAAGCTGTATTGAAGGTCAAAAGGATGTTGAACGAAATACTAAAAAAAAAAAATAAAATTCCAAAAATAAATCCAAACATTACAATTTTCAATGTATTCCAAGAATATTTAACAATAATAAATTAAAAAACCAAGGAAATCCATTTCCTATACAAAGAATCATACCTCCATGCAAAAGTGTCTTTCAATTTATTTTTTTACGTTTTTCGGAATACTAGAAGTTACCTACAATGAAAAAAGAGGGAAATTTCCAGAGACTTGGGTAAAACCTGGGTAAGTATCAGTTGTATGTTGAAGATCTATAAAGTTCATTAAAAAACGCAGCTAATATTACGATACGTTTGAAAGATTATGCAATGAAGTTTGAAGTTTCGCTGCGAATTTTCCCTAGTAGCCAATGTAAGTGTTCAGTAAACGATGTCGACAAGAAATCAACAATAAAAAAAGTTCTGAATGCTTTGGTTAGGAAGCACACCAGGGCAGACGCGAAAAGTCATCCAAGGTGAGTGACTGCAAACGAATTCACCTTCATTTTGATTACTGCCCACGAGTGGAGCGAAGGAAGCTGCCAACGAGTGAAAAGTACAGTCAAAGACGACTACTGCCTTCAAAACATATTCTCTTTATAAACATTTTATTCACACTACTGAATGACTCTGCGTTAGTTGCCAGAAATTTGGTTATGAATGGTATGAAGTCCCAGAAATACTGGTCCATCAAAATGATTGTTGTTTAAAAAATTATGGCGATTGTTGTTTAGAATGCAATTACTTGAAATGTTGATGAAATAATGATGAAATTTGTTGTTGTTTGAAGTAGTTGAAAGTACCATCCCTTGGCTAGACGCAGTATCTTTTGAACCGTTTTAAAGAATCACCGTAAAGAGAATCAGGTTCGATTTTTGTTTCACAAATTCTCTACACTTGATACCAGAGTGTAGACTTTTCTCTTTCTTCCTCATCTCTCTCCAACGAACTGAGTGAAACCGTTTCAAAAGATACTGTGTCTAGCCAAGCCTAATGATTATATGGTAAATGTTGCCAGACATATAAAACATAACAAAATACATAAACATAATAAATTCTTGCCGAAAATTGCTAGGCACTCTTAAATCTGGATCAAATAAGGAAGGTTTACAAGATATCAGTTCACAGCGGGTAAAAACAAAGAAGCAGAAGCTTCCAATTGGAAACTAAAATCTTTGACACTGCTATGTATAGCTTTTCTAGATTTAAGAGAAAAGCTTCTTTGAAAAAAATTTCGAGCAAAATGAATTGGTATGAATATGTTTACTAAAGATTAGGTAAAACTAAGCATGACTAGGTAATATAAGGACAAATATTGTAAGTTAAAAATTAAAGAATGTTAACATCATGCTTTCGTTAACGTTTAAGCACTTTTGAAACAATGTGAGTGAACAGAAATTAGATCTTTGCTAATTTCTGTTATGTTATAAACATACCTTAAAATGGCCTAAAACAAAATCTGCTTCCTCTTTGGTAAATCCTGTAACCACGACGGTTTTTGGTCGGCGATCAACACGTGTAGAGACTTCGGAAAAATTAGTTCGTCCACGGGTGTTTGTACGATTTGCTATAAAATGTAATTTATTCCCAACTATTAGAGTGTTGTTAGAACATGTATTAAGGCTACCAGGTATAATACCCAAACTACGTTGGAGCTCCTCCAATCGTTTTTGTATAAAGGTTGTGTCGTTGCCTTCTTGTTGTTGAGCAAAAAGCTCGAGTTCAATATCGAGCAATTCTTTCTTTTGCTGCTCCTTTGTTTTTTTTGCAGTTGGTTGCTGGTTTTGAATATGTGCTTGAATTTGTTCTTGTTCTACAGCAATTTCCTTACGCAGCTTATCGATAGTTCCTTGCAATACTTTGATAGTGGCAAATGTTTTTGACCGTTGCGGATCATTGGGCTCACAACGTTCGACTAATTCAAGCGCAGATTTCATTTGTTTAACGTAACTCTGAAGTAATTCTTGTTTACGCTTTCGCAGACCATTGGCTAATTGTACTACGGCTTTAGCTTGTTCCTCTTGTTTTTTACGTATTATCGAATTAGAAGCATTTGGTATTCCACGTGGTATATTAGTTTTTAGGCGTAGCGATGAGAGAGTTACGTGAGAAGCAGCAACGTTAACAGGGGTTATTGATGAAAATGAAATATCACTACCACTAATTGCATTTGTAGGTCCCGTTATCGTTGTTGTGGATGTTGGATTGTTGACGCAAGCTGAAGTTGCTGGACTAAAAGATGATGTATTAGAAACCTTTGCGGAATCAAATGTTGGTGTGGGCATAACGGGTACATTGTTAACATGATACTGATTATTTTTTCGACTGCCGCTTCCCATCGACATGTTATCCTCTTTTATTAACGTGTGCGACATGCTGGCAGTTGCAATATCTTGATTATGCCAGAAGACTTTTATAAAACGATTGTTAAGCACTGCTTCAGTACTCCTATAAGCAACATTAGCTTCCGCGTGTGTTGAAAATGTAACTATAGCGGCTTCTGGATCACCATCATATGAAATCTGAATATTTATTATCTTGCCAAATTTGGCAAAATGGTTGTTTAAATGAGCAATGGTGTTAAGTCCTCGCGGTATTTTTCGCAGCTCTAAGGAGCAATTATTCTGCATGTTAGAAGTACGTGGGCCTAATCGATTATTCAAAGGTATCTTTCGCTTAGTTGGTCCTTCAGCTATGGCAACAGAATCTTCGAGCTCGAATCTGCGTTTATTTTGCTGTAAGATACTGGCATCACCGCCTGCGGTACCAGCATCAACAACAGGTATTGGTATAAGTTCGCGTTGCAGCGGTGTCGTAACAGCAGCCGGGTTAAAGGGAAAGGATATCATAGGAGTAGCTCCGCGGAACGCAACTGGTGCACGTGGATATTCACTAGCCAATATACCGGTGCCATTTGCCAACTTATTACTTGCCGCTGCAGCATGAGGAAATCCCACGCCGCCAGAAGAAACACCAACCATTACAGTACCAGTTCTTGCGGAGCCAGTAAATGGGTTTATTCCTGTGGCTGCTACAGAAGATCCAATACCAACAGAACTACCAACTATTATAGGATTATCTGCGGCAGTAGCACTTCGAGACCAAAGGTCAGGTGCATCTGGATTGTATTCACGTAGTGACATACTTATTAATGCTGAGTTGTTGATTCCTTCAAAAACGACCGGGTTTACACCATGATCCCAAGGACAAGTCTCCCCCCTCACACAGTAGCCCTTTTCATCGAAATCACGACAACGTTGACGGTTTTCGTTTTCAGGTGGTGTATGATGATGGTGATCGGGAGAACCACGTGCAGGGCGTGTGCTACCTGGTGAGCATTTACCGCGGCCACTCCGGTCTAAAGAAGGTGATCTGCTATGAGAGTTTGAATGGGTTACACGCGCCTTACGTCCCTCTCCCACACTTCCCAAAAACCTTGGTGATCTATCATCCGCGGTTCCAGTACCATTGCCTACAATTCTTCTACGATCACTTCCGCCAACTCCAGTACGGCGCCTTTCATGAGAGCCTATGTGACGTAATTCTGATGTAGGAGGGGATTTGTTTCGAAATTGTCGTTGAATCTTCTCACGATCTCCTTGACGACGGTCTCGAGATCGGGACCGTCTAGATGTTCTTTCATTAGAGCGAGATCGAGATCGTGAGCGAAAGGACGCTCGACGGCGTCTACTTTCTCGTGGTTGATTTTCTTTATCAGCTGTAGCTTTAACAGTCTGACTATTATTACTCAACTGAGTAACATCGCCTTGTTGCTGCTGTGTCACATTTGTAATGTTCTCCTTGAAGCTGTTTAAAGACGCAAACGTTTCCACAGTCTTTTGAGTAATGTCTTTGGTTTTGCCCTAAAAGGAAAAACCATATATCTTCATAAGTATTTTGTAAAACGTCATAAGCGTTGTCTGCAAACTTACTTCTCCTAAAGGTGGAGTTTGATCATTTTTATTATAGGCACTAGTAAAGGGTATATCTATTATTCTGGTTTCGACAATGTTTTGATCGTGAGTTCCTTTTATTTTTGACTCTGTGGATTCTGGTACTTCGATATTACTTCCCTGAACAATTGTGGGTGTTGTTTTGAGATATTCCTCAGAATTTATGGCATTGAATAGTTTATCAACGAATGGTTTTGTTTCCGCTGAGAGAAATACGTCGAGCTGTTCAATCATCACTTTCTTTAATTCCTTCAAAGGTTTATCCTTTTTTAGTAGAGCCAGAACATAGCGAGCCAAGGCCGATGAATCAGCGTCACAACTGAAATAAATGAAGAGACTACATATCAAGGTACATGGAAACAAATACTGATATATTTTTAAAATGTATACTTTCACTTACGCCCTTATAAACGATAAACTCTCGTTCCGTTTAACACCCGTTTTGTTTTGTGCTTTTCGTAGTTTTGACGTTACTAACATACAAAATACCAACAAAATACGAAAAGCACAAAACAAAATGGGTGCTAAACGGAAGGAGCGTTTATCGTTTATAAGGGCTTTATAATGAAATGACATAACGGATCTAACATAAACATCGTATGTATTATATTTTATGTAAACCTAGAGGGCATGTCGTGGACGCTGACGCAGCTCAGCTTTTTTTGGTTGTTTTTGTTTTTCACGGAGACTTCAACAAAAACATCAGTTTTGCCCGCTCTCATCAACGAGTATAAATATGTAAAGAGATTGCATGAAACATTTGTTGCCGGCAACATTTGTGATTTCATGTGCAACGAGCATATATTCGTAAAGAGATTGCATGAAACATTTGTTGCCGGCAACATCGTGATTTCATGTGTGAAGATTAGAGCCGCTGTTAATTAGCAGGACTTAGCACTGTAAAGACCAAAACATCTCTGTAAAGCAGAAAACCGAAGATAAAAACGAAGTTCTTTACAGAGTACAAAACTTCCATTGTATTCTGCGCTAGTAGCAAAGCAAAATTGAATGCTCTACTAATGAGTAAGTGGTACAGAATATCTTTTTAATGAGTATGAAGGGATCGGAAAATCGACTTTGCTTCAGTTATTTTGCACTAACATTGCTAGCGAATATGCATAGGAAGAGTCAATCGATCCAACACTCGTAGGGCAGATAATGTGTGAAAGAAAGAATCGATCAATTTATTGCGTACAGCGGGCGATGAGAAGCACGGTGCGATTCGTCTTCTTTTGCTTCTCTTACACTAACAAAGCATGTGCGGCCGTCCGTCCGTCTGGGTTTGCTTTAAATTTTGCATTTTATGATTTTTGAAATAAATTTTGCTTTTCTTAGCTTTGTTCTGCTTCTTTTTGATGCCCAAGCTTTGTAAAGCGCTGGCACGATCTACGTTGCGGGCATAGCGTGCTGTTTAAGCATTTGTTTTTGCAAAAGATGATATGTAGTCGGCATATCAATTCACTATACACGTTATACGAGTAAGACTAAAAAGTTAATACATAGAAGACAAATTATGGAAATATTTATATTATATGTGTGTGTGGTAATACAAAGTATGATTTTAAAGAAATCTACTTTAGCCCCGATTTCGTTAGTAACACTTATTAATGTTTGTATAATTTTCTTGTATATGCTTGTGCTGTAAGCATATATTAGAAAATCTATCGGAGGAGTTTTGCAAATAAAGTTGCGTTTCACTGTAGTTTTTTGTATACAGAAATGTTGTATCGGGATCTTTCTTTCGGACGTTTGTCTTTTGAGAAGGTTTAATCCAAATTAGAATGTTTGTTTTCACCACATTAAACAAATTTTGGAATATCTAATTTCCATTATAATTCGAAACAACTCAAGGTGGCTATAACAGAAAGAAAGCGACAAAATTGCCAAAAAAACGAATAGCATATATGTATGCTAGTTTACATTATGTTACTTAATAAGTGTTGTTTAGTAAGTGTTACTAACGAAATCGGGGCTAAAGTAGATTTCTTTAAAATCATACTTTGTATTGCCACACACTTCAATATTATACTTACTTGTATACTTCTTACTTTGTATTACTTGTATTACAAATATTTCCATAATTTGTCTTCTATGTATTAACTTTTCAGTCTTACTCGTATAACGTGTATAGTGAATTGATATGCCGACTACATATCATCTTTTGCAAAAACAAATGCTTAAACAGCACGCTATGCCCGCAACGTAGATCGTGCCAGCGCTTTACAAAGCTTGGGCATCAAAAAGAAGCAGAACAAAGCTAAGAAAAGCAAAATTTATTTCAAAAATCATAAAATGCAAAATTTAAAGCAAACCCAGACGGACGGACGGCCGCACATGGATTGTTATTGTAAGAGAAGCAAAAGAAGACGAATCGCACCGTGCTTCTCATCGCCCGCTGTACTCCATAAATTGATCGATTCTTTCTTTCACGCTTTACTTGGCTTCCGAGTGCTGGATCGATCTCTTCTTACGCATATTCGCTTGCATTGTTAGTGCAAAATAACAGAAGCGAAGTCGATCTTGCGATCCCTTCATACTCATTAGAAAAGATCTTCCGAACCACTCACTCATTAGTAGAGCATTCAATTTTGCTTTGCTACCAGCACAGAATACAATCGAAGTTTTGTACTCTGTTCGTTTTCATCTTCGGTTTCCTGCTTTACAGAGATGTTTTGTTCTTTACAGAGATGTTTTGTTCTTTACAGTGCTAAGTCCTGCTAATTAACAGCGGCTCTAATCTTAACACATGAAATCACAAATGTTGCCGGCAACAAATGTTTCATGCAATCTCTTTACCTATTTATACTCGTTGGCATATATTCGTAAAGAGATTGCATGAAACATTTTTTGCCGGCAACATCGTGATATCATGTGTGAAGATTAGAGCTCTGTTAATTAGCAGGACATTAGCACTGTAAAGAACAAAACATCTCTGTAAAGCAGAAAACCGAAGATAAAAACGAACTTCGTTACAGAGTACAAAACTTCGATTGTATTCTGTGCTGGTAGCAAACCAAAATTGAATGCTCTGCTAATGAGTGAGGGGTTGGGAAGATATTTTTAATGAGTATGAAGGGATCGCAAGATCGACTTATTTTGGTTTTTGTTTCTGTTATTTTGCACTAGCAATTGCAATTGTTGTTTTGTTTCTCTACAATAACAAACCATGTGCGGCCGTCCGTCCGCCTGAAATTGGTTTCAATTTTGGATTTTATGGTTTTTGGAAGAAATTTTGCTTTTCGTAACTTTGTTCTGCTTCTTTTCGATGCCCAAGCTTTGTAAAGCGCAGGCACGATCTACGTTGCGAGCATAGCGTGCTGTTTAAGAATTTGTATGGGCATGTAGTCGGCATATCAATTCACTATACACGTTATACGAGTAAGATTGAAAAGTTAATAGAAGACAAATTATGGAAATATTTATATTATATGTGTGTGGTAATACAAAGTATGATTTTACAGAAATCTGCTTTAGCCCATTATCACAGATTTCATTAGTAACACTTATTAAACAACATTATTTTACAATACTTATTAAGTAATATTATATAAACTACATATATATGAAGCTATAAAAATAAAATATTTATTAAAGTTTAAATTGTGTTTTATTTTCGTATTTTAATGTCAATTCTATTATACAACATATACAGTACATAATATTTAATTTACATGTTACCTAATAATAACTAATAATTAAAAAAAATCTATATACATTTTATTTCAATTTAATTTTAGTTTAACTTAAATTTATAATTTTGTTAAAGTATTTATTATTTTAATTAAACTGGACTCTAATTTTAATGGACCCTTAGGACAAATCATTAATCTTATTTATCTATAAGTCTTTGCATCTTAGCATTAGCTATTTTCGATGTTTTGGTTCTTTTTAATTCGAATTTCTTTCTTGCTTCTTCGGCAACTAATACAATAAGTTTATTTGCAAGGATTTTTCTCCTCCTCCTAAGTCAACAAATCCGTCGATATGATCTGTAGTTGAATTATATTCAAGCTCCTTTCTAATGATGACTTCGTCAAACAAAAGAACACAATTTTTGGACTGCGACTTCATTTCACCAACCAAGTTTTTAAAATTGGTTATTATGTTTTCGTTTATTCCTGGAAGGATTATCTTCAGTGGGCGCCACCTCCACAACGACGTCAAACATGGCATATTGAATTCCAAACTCTCTCTTATATAGATTTGTCTATTAGAAGCTATTATAAAATTAAAAACATATGGCATATTTTTCATTTAAGTTGCACGCATTCGCACAAATATCATAAGTTCAGTAAAACGACGAGCTGGAATCCACAAGGAGACTTTTGGAAAATACCTAGCTTCATATATATGTAGTTTATATAATATTACTTAATAAGTATTGTAAAATAATGTTGTTTAATAAGTGTTACTAATGAAATCGGTGATAATGGGTTAAAGTAGAGTTGTTTAAATTCATACTTTGTATTACCACAGACATTTAATATAAATATTTACATAATTTGTCTTCTATTAACCCTTCAGCCTTACTCGTATAACGTGTATAGTGATTGAATATGCCGACTACATATCATCTTTTGCAAATACAAATTCTTAAACAGCACGCTATGCACGCAACGTAGATCGTGCCAGCGCTTTACAAAGCTTGGGCATCAAAAAGAAGCAGAACAAAGCTAAGAAAAGCAAAATTTCTTCCAAAAACCATAAAATCCAAAATTTAAAACGATTTCAGCCGGACGGACGGCTGCACATGGATTGTTATTGTAAGAGAAGCAAAAGAAGACGAATCGCACCGTGCTTCTCATCGCCCGCTGTACTCCATAAATTGATCGATTCTTTCTTTCACACTTTACTTGGCATACGAGTGCTGGATCAATCTCTTCTTACGCATATTCGCTTGCATTGTTAGCGCAAAATAACAGAAGCAAAATCGATCTTCCGATCCCTTCACACTCATTAAAAAGATCTTCCGAACCCCTCACACATTAGTAAAGCATTCTATTTTGCTTTGCTACCAGCACAGAATACAATGGAAGTTTTGTACTCTGTAAAGAACTTCGTTTTTATCTTCGGTTTTCTGCTTTACAGAGATGTTTTGTTCTTTACAGTGCTAAGTCCTGGTAATTAACAGCGGCTCTAATCTTCACACATGAAATCACGATGTTGCCGGCAACAAATGTTTCATGCAATCTCTTTACGAATATATGCTCGTTGTATATGCTCGTTGATATATGCTCGTTGCTCTCATCTCATCTATAAGAGTTACCTACATGTTGTGTGCAAAGTTGGAAAGGTATTCAAATTATATTTCATTTATGAAGACAATATGTTATGGAAAAACTATTACTTTAAATTGTTTGTTGTTATAAAAAATTAAATTTTCAATTTTTTTTATAATTTTTTATTTTTTAAATTTTTACTAAGTAAAGTGTATTATTAACCCATATTAACCCTCACCTTCCTTTCTGAGTACGTGATTTTAAAAATGCATTTTCTCCTAAAATGCCGATCGTGATGATATGTACTATGTATGTACATATATGCGAAGAAAAGTAAGAAGCTCTGCTCTTTTAATATTGAGATAAGTAGATAGGTTAATTATAAATTTTATTTAGAAAAATATAATGACTAGACAAAAATTGTATAAAAAATAAGAAAATTTAATTTTCCTTGAAAAGTAATAATTTTTCGATAACATAGTCTTAAATAAAAGATACTTTGAATACATTTCCAACCATGCCCACAACATGTAGATAACCCTTATAGTTTCAGAGATATAAGTCCGAAATTTTCCAACTTTAAACGGCTATAACTCCGAAACCAAATGAGAGCGGGCAAAACTAATGTTGTTGGAGTCTCCGTAAAAACCAACAACAAAAAAATCTTAGCTGTGTCAACGTCCCCGAAATATGCCAAATATTCTTAAGGAACAGATAGGTTTTACCACACAATTCCCTACGCTGTTGTTGGTTTTTTGGGCTGACTCCAAAAACAACCCCAAAAAGGGGTGGCAACTTCCGGTTTTATAGCCCTTTGAAATTTGAAATTAAGCTGCCTATATCTTCTAAACTATAGCACATATTGTATTGGATTAGGTACCGTTAGAAAAATATTACGAATAGCCTTCATTTATGTTATACAAGATTTTGTTGAAAACCTTATAGTTTTCGACAAAAAATCCATCTTATTAATTTTTTTCTAAGTAAAATGCCGAATTAAGACATGTAATTATCTCAATAATAAGAGAGATCTTTAGCTATCTACAAAACGCAATTTAAAGGTCGCAATCACGTAAGTATGTAAGCACTGTTTTGAATTCTACTTTTCTTTAACCTTCTTTGGATTGATCGTACTATACAACTGATGAGATTATTAACGAATTATCTTCGAACAATTTGAATATTTTATGCGAATTTCCATTCAAGGATATCCTTTGAATGGAAGGTGAAAAATCTGACCTTTTCAGGGCAACAGAGAATATACAGGATGTAACGCATACGCTGGTAAAATAATCTAGGACATGTAGCTAGGTTCGAGACAAGAAAAAAATCGTATTGGAGAGTCGTATGGTGCATTTTTACCCATTTCGACTTAAAATAAAAAAAAAAGAATTACAAAATAACATTAGACTCGAAAGAGCAAAGGAGTCGTTACGCTTGCACAGACGTGGCGAATTTCCAAACATTGTGTTCTTTAATGAGAAAAATTTCCCTATTGAGTAGTTCATAAACTCTCAAAATTTTCGTGTTTACTTAACTGAACGCACTTACGAATATTTGAGCCTACGAACGGGAAGCCAAAGTAATTTAGTATAATCGTTTGAATAGGTAACAGTTCAATCGCCTAACCCTTTAGAGAACATGCTTCAAACCGGAAGGATGTTTTGTAGTTTCTAAAAAAATAGAAAATTGCCGCCTAAATGGGGGAAAATGCACCCCCTCCATACATTCGCTTTTTGCCCTTTTTTTTACTACCTTCTGCGATACACCCTGTACACTCAACTCTCGTTTTACACGCATTTTTTTACACGATTTCGAAACAACACGGTCAAAAAACTGGAACCGATCCTCCTTTTTTACACGATTTCATTTTTTCTACACAATTTGCAAAATAGGTTTCCTTTTGAAACTCTACACAACTTCCACTCTTGCGTGTTTGAATGAATGTAAATGACACAAGTTACACGATTTTGTTGCTTCTGTACTTTCTTCATTTATTTTCCGTGAATAAATAATTTTCGGTGCAATCTGAAGCAAATGATTATACGCCGTTAGCACTGCGGAATGGCCAGAATGCGTCAAAACTTAAAACTCCATAATGGAAGCACCAATTCTGCGCTCTGAAATCGTAACTTTGTCCCAAGGAATTGGAGGTAAAGCCTTTGACAATTTGCAACCGGCGGACAGCGATGAATTGAGAGACCTTTTGAGGGACAATGATCTATATGACATGATAAAAGTTCGAGGTGAGGGTGGAAACCATGGAAGCGAAGACGAAATACCATAATTAACAGCTGAATTAATTCGCGAGGGTTTGAAATTTGGCGCAAGTATGGAAGAACATTTTATCACCCATGATCCTAACCTAGAGTGTGCCTCAGAAATTTCATACTAATTTCCAGATGTGTATGGCCGGGTATCAGGAAATGTATAAGCACCTTAAAAATCCAAAAACTCAGCATCCTATTACAAATTTTTTGAAAACCCAACAATGACACGTCCAATGTTTCTCTCGATTCAAGGTCGATTGATCCTATCAATATATCTAGTGATTCAAATCAAGACTATTTGAACTAAAAAAATTATTAAGTATGTAATTTAATTAATTGCCTGTGTTATTTTTTGTAATCTTAATCGTATTCTCTTTTTATAGTATTTTTAAATACATGCAAATATTTAAATATGAATAAATTTAGTTTCCAAAAGTTCTCTTTGTTTTCTTTTTTACACGGTTTTCCAAAGAAAATTTAGCAGTTTTTTGAAACAACAATGTTTTTCTTATTTGCGGAACGAATCCTGTTTTTCCATAAGCTATGTATATTTTTTTACACGATTTTTTTTGCACGGCTCTTCGCTGGAACGGATCTACCGTGTAAAACGAGAGTTGGGTGTATAAAGAGGGATAGAAGTATTTTACAATGCTTGCATTAATATCTGCTCTTTTCAAGGCAACCAGAAATAAAGAAATATATTTGGAAAAATTTGAAGGTAGGGAAAATTGCGCAATTTTCAATACAAATTTTTCATTTTTAAGCGTTTTCTCCTAAAATTCTGCACCGATCATAGTGAAATAAATTTCCAAAGAAAGCTAAGGATCCTTGCTTTCTTGTTATTGAGATAATTATATATCTTTATTAGACGTTTTACTTAAAAAAAAAGTCTTAATCATTTGCGAAAAAAAGTAATAATCTTTAATTGCACTTTTCTCGAAAACTAAGGTTTTCGACAAAATCTTATATAACATAAATGGAGGGTATTCTTAATCCTTTCTAAAGGCACCTAGGTCAATCCGATATGTATTATAGTTTAGAAGATATAGGCATCTTAATTTCAAAGGACTATAAAACGGGAAGTTTTTGTGGTTGTTGTGGGGTCAGTGCCAAAAACAATAACATAGGACATTGTGTTGTAAAACCTAATTAAACCTGATAAATTTCACGTAATTCTTGTTAATAGTTGGAAATAGGAAATAGACTTAAATACTTACAGCGGCTCTAGGACGACTACAAGCCAACTTTTTAATGACTCGGGATCATTTACTAACATAATGCAGTTTTATACTCAACTCCAGTTATTCTGAGTTTAATGCACATATATTGTTATAACGGATTATGAATTATATCTGGGGCTACTTGTGATTTTTAGTCGATTATTCCGTCTTGAATTTGAGGTGCCTGAAATATATATCTGTTTAGGGTATTGTTTTATAAAATTAATCAACAATTTTTGATTTTGTCAATATAAAAATTTGTACAATGGTATAAGTATACCCATACTTCTAAATATCTAGATATGAACTTGCAGGTAACAAATACACTATATGTATATGCGTTATATACCATCTAATATATTATACACATATAATTTTCTTTTCCATATATAAATTTTCCCAGTGAAATTTTTAATTTATACTTCATTACTTCATTAAAATGTACGTCCTTATAATATAAAAAAATGCACGATTGTTTTTATTCTACTTATATGTAAATCCAAGTCAATTTTTTTATTACATTTACAAAATTTGGCTAATATTTTTACATTCCTACTCACAACTATGATCTCACAGAAACGAATGAGTGATGGCTTTAAACATCGATAATTATAAGAACAGCGACTGATTCGTTCTCATTTCGAACAATAGCTTTGTCTTTTTTCCTAGCACGAAAGAAAGATACAAGGACTGCCAGTGAGAGAATGAGTAATACATAGTTTTTGCCTGTCTCATGTTAGTATTTACATAGTTGCCAATTCTTAAAATGTGTACATTTTTTAATTGTCGCACAAGTCCGCGTCTATTTTAAGAGCTATAGTAGAATCTCCTTAACTATAAAATATAATTTATATAGCTTTTTAAGCATTTTGATTTATATTAAATAACATTCTATCGAGAAGTTTTCGAGAAAAACGGCATTAAATATTTGCAGTACTTTTTTTTAATAAGCCCCATAATTAACCTAATATCAAGAAACTAGAGCCTCTTAGTTGGGCTAAGTCTGGTAGTTACAAAGCATAGATTGCATAGACAGAAAACTTAGAACAATGAAGCTGTTGAAAAAAAAACTACGTGTTGTTTCTATAAAATTTCTGGAACAGATTAGTCGTTTGTCAAACTAACCAGTTTTGTTATTGTTGGTATTGTTATTATTATTCTCATCTCATTATTGTTCTCATCTATCTGTTCTCATCTAGTTGCGGAATTATAGCCCTCTTATATTTGAGCCCTATCATTTCTGGCCTATATCACTTAAGCTTTACGAGATACCTATATTATATTGAACTTGTTGGAAAGCTAATGGAAATAATAAATAACAATAATAATAATAATAATAAATAAATCGAAATAATATAATAAAATTTAATTTTCAGGACATGTATCTCCGTAACTATAAAAAAAAATTTATATGGCTCTTTAAGAATTTTGATTTATTTACTTTTTTTAATAAGTCCCATAATTAACCTATGATATATGATAATATGAAAAATATTTTTCTTCAGGATCACTGCAAGATGTTAGGAGAAAGCACATTTTTAAAATAACAAATACTTTTTTGAATTTTACTGCAGCGTTTTTTCTGGATTTTTGTACTCTACTATTTCTGCAATTATATTTGTTTAATGGTTTATGGTAGAAATTTGAAACTCAAGAGATTTGAAACTTGAATAAAATCCTAAAATCCTGTAGTGATCGCGATGATAAAAACATGTGTCGAAAGCTAAGAGCCTCTACTTGCTTATTATAGGCATAATTATGTGAGTTAATTAGATTTTATACTTAGAAAAAAATTAATGAATAGAAAAAAATAGTACTAAAAATTTTAAATTGTGTTTATCTTCGAAACTAAATGATTCTCGCCAAAATAATATTCAACATAAATGAAATTTATTATGAATGCCTTTATAGCGGTACTAATATCATATGCAAATCTGTTATAGTTTAGAAGATATCTGTGGTTAAATTTCAAAGTTTAAGAGGCTCTAACTCTGGCCCCAATTGAATCCAGTATCAACTTTTGATGTTTTTGGAACTATACCAACGTACATAACAATAACATTATTGCAGCCACATGCCTGACGTAAATATATGCCTATTATTTTATGGGTTTATATTTTTGCATTTGTTCTCTAATATGTTTAAACATTATTTATTGTTGATCCATCTGAGGACTTAATGCTATGTTTACACCGACCCCAAATGCGTATTCGTAATCACGCATTTGAAAAGTGTTTACACCGCCTTGTTTGCATTTGGTTTCACATTGATCAGACCAAAAATTATGTTTTTTGTTTGCCTGATTTTTTTTATAATTGTGTTTTGACAGCTGATTGACATTATTTCCCTTCCATTTCCACTGTTATGTTTTGGGATTTTATTTTTCCCTACCACAGAGCGATTCAAAATATTATTTTGCTTCGCATTTCTTTCAAAATGCGGTCAAATTTATTAAATTTGATTTGTCAAATTGTTTGAAAATTTTTAAAATTTTGCTTCGCATTTGGGAAATAGAGCTCAAATGCGCATTTGGGGTCGGTGTAAACGTAGCATAACTCTCCTTATGCACTTTTTTTTTTTTTTTTTTTTTTTTTGTAACGAGGAGTAAAAGCATCAAAAGCCTTAGTCAGTGCGGGACTTAAACCCGCTAAACATCTCCCCAAGTCAATACGGATGTTCATCCCGGAACTACCGTTAGGTATTACGTCAGGAGACGTAATACCTTATGTTCGTATATTTGTGTTAGTATATTTGTGAAACTTACAGCCTTATCATGTATCTTTTCGCGTTGCGTTTATTTCGCGTTTTGTTTTGTGCTTTTCGTATTTTTCGAAGAATTGACAGGGGAAAACCTGTAAACCTCTCAAACGCAATCGAAACAGTTTTTTTGGTAATTTACATGCTTTGCAGACTTCACTACGTATTTGTGGCATGATGGAGTTATGCTCTCAAACCAGACGATTGCAAAATGCTCGCATTTGGTGATTCAAAACAGTGGATCATACAATTTTTTTTTATGCAGGGCGCTACCTTCTCTAAAAGATCCAGAAAAACTTATTTTTTCATGCGCAGTTCATCATAAACCTGTTCATTATATAAAATAAAATAATGGACATACATAAGTAACAAATAATATTAGAGCTCCGCCATAAGTAAAAGATCCGAATTGTCCCTCTTCTGAGTATCCCCCTATTTTCTTCCTAGCTATGACGCTGCGCTAGTAGTTGCACGAGGATTATTGCTGCTATATTCACTCTCACATAAAGAGCACACGATAATAAACACAATATTAATATGTAAACACTGTGTGCGAATTATCAGATTTGCTTTTGTTGTACCAATTGTTGCCATACATCAATTAGAGCACTCTTTCATTGGGATTCCTAAAAAATACTTGTAAAAATGCTTCATACATGGTAACTCTTACTGCTCTACAAACAGGGGAAGTCTGCAAGACTAAGTAAAGTTTGTTTATCTGTGTTTCTCCTCAAAACTCAAACGCAGTCTACTCGAAAAAGTTAGATCATATCATTTGGTACGCATTGCGTTTGAGTCGCGTTTGAGTTTGCGTTTAAAAATGCATGATAAGGCTGTTAAGGAGCGTTCAGACAGATTTCTTTTTCTGTTATTTACTCGTACTCGGCTTGTCAATTTCGGTTGTGTTACACAACAACCGTATGTTTTATGGTGTCTTATGAGAGGTTCCAGACAGAGAAAAACGTTGTTTACACTAATCAACTGATCATTTTAAGGACTCTGTTTTAAAAATGTACAAACTGTTGATCTGTCGGACGCGTGTTTTAAGTGCATTAGTAGGTTTTTTGATATTTTTAGAATTGCCACACAGTTGCCTTCGAGTGTTTATG
This sequence comes from Myopa tessellatipennis, assembly GCA_943737955.2. Lineage (NCBI taxonomy): Eukaryota > Metazoa > Arthropoda > Insecta > Diptera > Conopidae > Myopa > Myopa tessellatipennis. Next base: position 49,398,406 of record OX031316.1, on the reverse strand, counting down.
AAACGTATGAATTTTAGTAGCGAGAAGTTAAGTTTACAATTTCCAAAACGGTTTCAGGTGAATCATTTGTTTATTTGTTTTATTCAATAGGTGTACAAAAAGGTGGTCCTCTGACGACCTTGTATAAAATGTACTGTGGTACAGGAATGTTATTGATAATAATTACATCTGGCAATTTTATAATTTCATAAGGTATATAATTTTTATAAGGTATTGTAATAATAAGAAGGATGAAGAAAAGTATTTAATAGGTAGTTTCCATATCCAAAAGATTCACTTCAAAGGAAGTGACATACTTTCATTTTGAAACGAATTTGAGAATATGCGCTTTTTATGCGGGCCGGAAGTTTATTCCAGAGCTTGATTCCTCTTATTAGCCCGGAGCGTTCTCTGGCCAGCGTACAAAATCTGGAAGAATAAGGTTGACTGGCGGCTAGAGTTACCACGAACAAGTTTTTCATGAATATAGCCAGGTACCCCATGTTTAATAATTTTAAAAATTAGAAGAAGCAGCCTGTATTCAAAGAGCGATTTGAGATCCATCGCGATAACAGCTTTTATCAAGTGACTCACATGCGCCTGTGACTACGGCGGTGGGCGCAAACCTAACAACTGCCGGTATACAAACATTAAGCTTACCCCAACACACTGAGCTGCGTCCACCATAAATTTCACAACAGTACAGGAAATGCGGCACTATTAGCGCTTTAACGAGGTGCAATCTTGCCGACCGGGGAAAAAAGTGCTTCAGTGCTACAGACATTAGCAACCTGGTTGTCCCATGAAAGGTCCTCTGTAATGATAATGCCTAGGATTTTAATAACTTGATTGTAGGGTATAATAACTCCATCATGTTCGATCATGGGCAGTCTTGCTATTTGGGCTCTTCTGTGGACAACCAAAACTTGCGTTTTACCCGCATTCAGAGTGAGTTTATTTAACTTAGCCCAAGTGGAGATTGAGCTAACGTCCTCATCGATAAGTGCAACACCCCGTTCTGGATTAGATCTGTCACAGGATAGCAGCAACTGGACATCATCTGCAAAGATATGCACCAGTGAGTGCGTGACAACGGTTGGAAGATCGTTTATGTATAAGGTGCATAGTAAAGGGCCCAAAATAGATCCCTGGGGCACGCCACTACCCATCTCCAGGGACTCGGAAAGCTTCCCTGAAGCGAAAACACGCTGATATCTATGCGTTAAATACGAGCATATAAGATTGCAAGCCGAAAAATGAAACTGTTCCTTTAGTTTTGTACACATAACTACACAGTCCACACCATTAAAAGCCTTACTAAAATCTAGAGCAATGAGGAAGGAAAGAAAGTGGCTGTCTAAGCTCTGACTGATTTCATCAGTAATGTCGAAAAGTGTAGTAGTAGTGCTAAAGTTCTTCCCGAAACCTGACTGATTTCGATAGATGACGGTCCTATTATCAACGTTCAGAAAGTTTAAGATTTGATTTTTCATTAGTATTTTACACATTTTAGAAAAAAATGGCAAAATGCTAAAAGGTCTATGATCGACAAGACCATCGGCCTGGCAATTATTGGAAATGTTATTACCTTTTCGATTTTCCACCCCAATGGAAAGCTAGAGGACGTAAGTATAGTATTTACCATTGATAGAATGTTTGCACCGAATTCAGGAAAAATCAACTTCATCCAGGGAAGCATTTCTAAACGAGAACGCTACATTACTCTCTGGTAGCAAGGTATCCACGCGAGTGCAATTTGCTGCAGAATCATGTAACGAACCGAAGTAGGAATTAAGATTCTCAGGGTTGAACGTGACAGGTCCGGACTTTTTTGAGGCGACCTCAAATCTGCGCGTCAACCCTATTATGTCTAAGTAGATCGTAGCCAGGAACCGCAATCATGTTATCGCCTATTTCTGGTTTGAGTCAAGTTTCTGACACCCCCACCACATGGAGAAAACCACCTAAACGTATATGTTTAACTTCCTCAAATTTATCTGGCCTGTTAGGGGTAATGATACTCTGCGCGTTGAAACGACCGACATTCAGTAGTTCTCTTCTATTACACAGAGCTTCCCTCAATACTGTATTGTCGCAGGCAGCTTGTCCCCTAATGTTATCTAACATGGTTATTTTTACGCTCACAAAAAGCGCCGGTCACGGCAGTATCCCGATTTGAACCTTCAGAGTATGTGGTGGTGTAGAAATTTCTGCAATCATTATTAATAATGAGGAGACCAGCTCGCTGCTTAATATAAGCGCATGGATCAACCATATACTGTACTAAATAGAGTAGTTTCATTGTTAAGTATTAGTATTACGGCCCTATTCATACAAAAAAAAAAAATTATAATTCAAGAAGGAGGAAAAATTAAGTTCTTACTTAGTATTATGAAAAGTTATGGAAAGTAAATGTAATTATATTAGTTTATGAAAAGTAAATTAATTTATAATAGCTTTCAAGCTTATATGAATAAGACCGTGCAAAATACATTCAATATGCAAAATACATTCAATATTAAATCCTGTATATACAAAGGAGCGCATGATGGTACTACATTAGACCGGTCCTTATTTATATGGACAAATTTATTTTCTCGAATATATGTTACGGCAAGCGCTAAAAATATTCGTTTTAGTCTCACAAAGCATAAAAAAAAATTTGACAACGATTGGATAATTTTTAGCCGTGCCCCAAGCACCTTTTTGTTTTTATTATGAGAAATAAGGCAAAAAAAAATATATTTTTTTATTTTATTTGCATTTATTTGAAAAGTAAGAATAAACTGAAATATTTTTATTAATTACATACTCATAGTAACATTATTAATAATGTAATATTATTTTAATTTAATAGTGAAGTCTTTTTAAAAGTGGGATAATTCATGTTATATTCTTTAACCACTTGAAAAAGGAATTGTTTCTCCTCTTCTTATTATAATCTGTAATGAATTTGGCGCCTCTTTCAGCTGCATCATTTACTACAGATAAGTTTTTACAAATTTGTGATCCCTGAGCGTAGTCAAATCTTTCATTCCAATCCGACGGATCGACTTGCAAAAATTCTTTTGAAATTTCTAAGCGATCAAAGAACGCGTGTGTATTGGAATTTACAAAATCGCTTAAATCTTTTTGCGCAAATGTGTCGATATTTGTTGGATTAGTTATTATTCGCTTGCATTTTTCTGTATTTGCTTTAACATTAATTGCCTGAACCATTTTTTTTTTAATTGCAACACTTACATTAGGATCGAAGAATGAAAGACCGACTGCTTCTTCCGACCAATACCACAAATGATTGCTTATTTTTTGTAGCAAAGCAAGAGCTATATCCCTTTCAGGATAAGCTATAATATTTTTAATTAAATTTAGGTCTTGATTTGGTGCTTCAATTGCTTTAGTGCATCCAAACCAGGCTTTTACATAAATACGAACTATAAACAGACAGACACTACGTATACCGTTTAGCTCTTGTTTGGTCATATTGAATTCATTACGAAACAAATACATTTTAAGTGCATAAATAGATTTTGACATCCATCGAGCATGAGAAGTTGCACCAGGTATACGAAAGGTGTTAAAATTCGGCACCGTACCACCAAGAAAACTGACAACTAATTGTAATAATTCTTTGTAGTCGCGTCTGCTATGAGCTTGTTTTAAGTTATCTAGGCAGTAATTTAAAATTGTTCCACGTTCTTCAGCTGTCAATACTGTAATAATGTGTTCATCTTCTAAACAACTCTTATAATTTAATTTGTCAATATTATTCCAGTATTTGCTAAAGCGATTAAAAATTAGCACTTCTGGACCGGCTGTAGTAGCCACTCTAATTTCAAACACTTTACGCAACACTTCACACACACAAAAGAGAGAGTGTGTGTCACATTTGCCAAACGCACACACACACATTTCAATAAGTACTTACCAACAGGGCTGCCAGATACATTTCAAGAAAAACCGGGGAAAAACATTTCAATGTTGGCGGGGGCACGGCTAAAAATTGTCCAATCAAGCTCAAATTTTTTTTGTGTATTTTTAGGATCAAATAAAATGGTCTTAGCGCTTGCCGTCATTCGAATTCGAAAAAAAAGAAATAAGGACCGGTCTATACTACATATATATAAAATATTACTGGAATTTGAAGTCTGCCTGCGTTTGACCTTTTTACGGTTTTCGTATCTACCACCCTTGTTAATGATGAAAATAGTTCTTCTCCTAACAAACATATCGTCAATCAATCCCTCACTTTGCAACTGCTTGATTCTTTTAATCAATCTCTGCGAGTGGGGTGCTATATTTCACCCACGTAAACCCGCGAATCTATGTCGGGCGAAGCCAGAAAATCACTTAACAGCAATTTTTTCTTACTGAAGTAAGCTTTAACTACTTTGCTATGAGCAGTTAAATTGGAGAAGGTTACAAGAATACAGTCTCTTCGTTTGGCCAATCGAAATCATCGGCTCAAATCACCACTGCAGCAGGTAACTCCAAGATGGCTAGCCAAATAAATAATAAGCTTCACCAGTTGTGTATCAGGGACGAATGGTGGCACTCCGGCAACAGTGATATCAAATTGCCTGAACCGTTTTTCCAGCCTTTCAATCTCAACTGTGAAATCTTGATGACTATTTGAGGTTTTCTCCGAGTTAACCTTAGCTAAGCAGGAAGAGTTGTCAGTTTGACACTGAGCAACCATCGTTTCCATATTACTACATCTGTTCTTGAATTCATCATACATCATTTTGGTTTCATTCCTCAGCTCCACGGAGAGCTAGTGTTTAATTTAATTTTTAAGATTATTTATAATCTTAAAAAAACTTCTTATAATTTAATTTTTAAGAAGTCTTTGGTTGACATAATATGTGTCACGGAGACCTGGTGGGATGAGTACTTGTGTGATTCAGTGTGCAATATTTACAATTACAATATTTTTAGGAATAACAGATTAGGGAGAAGGGGGGGTGGTTATTCTCAATGTTATTCGGAAAAGGAATAGATTGCATAAGATATGGAAGAAACACCAGTCTATGCTCAATTGGGAAAACTATAGACGTGCTAGAAATGCTGCTGTGTTGATAGTCAGGCAAGCGAAAATCAAATATTACGCTTCTAAATTAAACCCAGACTTACCTACTAAAGATCTCTGGAATAATATTAAGAACCAATCCCAAAATCAAATAGTCCATCTGAAATCAGTGATTTCAGACCAATTAGCATCTTGTCGGCTTTATCTAAAGTATGTGAAAAATTAATGTTTATCCAAATATCCACCTATTTAGATAAGAACAATCTTCTTTCGCCTCTTCAATCGGGTTTCCGGTCAGGCCACAGTTACACTACTGCTATTGTCAAGATTCTTGATGACTTAAGACCTGCCTATGATTCGGGAGCAATATCCTTACTCAAGATGGTATTCCTATAAGATTCATAAAACTTATTTTGCCATTCATAATAAAACCATTGACACACATAATAAATTTCTGTTTTACTTCCTCATCATTCCCTGATCTGTGGAAAATCTCTATTATTCAACCAATCCCAAAATCAAATAGTCCATCTGAAATCAGTGATTTCAGACCAATTAGCATCTTGACGGCTTTATCTAAAGTATGTGAAAAATTAATGTTTATCCAAATATCCACCTATTTAGATAAGAACAGTCTTCTTTCGCCTCTTCAATCGGGTTTCCGGTCAGGCCACAGTTGCACTACTGCTATTGTCAAGATTCTTGATGACTTAAGACCTGCCTATGATTCGGGAGCAATATCCTTACTCGGAATGCTTGATTTTTCCAAAGCTTTTGATAAGGTAAACCATGTGTTATTGTGCTCAAAGTTATCGAGATTCTTTGGTTTTAGTGATAATGCTCAAAGGCTTTTAATGTCCTACTTATCCAACAGGTATCAGAGAGTTAAGGCTTGCGGTAGGTTGTCTCAGCTAACACCTGTTTCTAGTGGAGTTCCTCAGGGTTCCATCCTCGGTCCCCTGCTGTTCTCAATTTTCCTAAATGTTATATTTAGTGTATGCAAAAATGTATCATTACATGCGTATGCTGACGACATCCAAATATATATGTCTAGCCACAAGGACCATGTCGTGCAACTGTGCAATGCAATGAATGAGGATTTGAGTAACATTTACCAGTGGGCTATCTTATATCTTACCAATTACTAAAGTTAAAATCAAAAACCTCAATCTCCCGCAGGTCCTTATTGGCAATAGTCAGTTAAAAGTCAGTTAAGAATCTTGGCTACGTAATTAATTCAACACTAACATGCGCAGATCATATTAACATGATAGTTAGGAAAATTTATTACATTTTACGCAACCTTAGGGTATCAGCTTATTGCACACCAGTCAGTATTAGACGAATGTTGATTATGCAGCTTGTATTGCCCATAATAACATATGCGGATGTGGGGTACAGTAGACTGGACTCTTCTTCCCAATTAAAACTATTACTAGCTTATAACTATGCTACTAGATATGTATATGAATTGAATAAATTTGACCATATATCTAGTTTTAGGAGGTCTCTGTTAGGTTGTGATCTTACTAGTTATCTAAATGCTCGCAACTGCATTTTCCTTCATAAGTTAATCTTGACTAAAACTCCTCGATATTTATTCACAAAATTACAATTCGCACATTCGCAACGTAGTCGTATTTTAATTGTACCTCGATCTGGCTCCTTGCATACATCAAATCTTTTTTTGTCAATGCTGTTAGATTATGGAATTCGCTGCCACGATGTATTAAAGATGTGTCTAGCCGGGAGATCTTCAGAAGAATTGTTATTTCTCATTTCTCTACTCTCTAACTTCTTAAACTAAACTTTTTTCTATCTTCTAACTTCTCTGATACTTTTTCTCCTTACTCTTCTAGTTATACCCTACACCTTAAGGTAAGGGTATATTCACTTTGTAACGAAATGTGTAACGCCTAGAACTAGAGACGATAGGTATAGAAAAGTATATATATTGAAAATACCACGGTCCACGGCCACGTCTATTTTTTATTAAAAATGTGATATCAGCGTTCGTTTTTGAGCTATTACAACAAAATTTCATTCCTGGTATAGAGTAGCATTATCCGTGAATGTGCCAAATATGGGCGTGATCCGCCCACTTTTAGGTTACACAGGCAAAAGAGGGTTATATTGTTAAATATATAAACTTCCTGAATAAAACTTTAGATAACAACTTGTTTTACAAAAAAACATTATTACATCAAAACTGGGTGCGGTCCGCCCACTTTTACACTACATATACAGTATAGCAGTATGAAAAAAAGTTCATTACCACGGAAATAAAGTTTAAATGAACACAATTATAAAACAACTAAGCTATTTATTTTGTTTTGAAAAAGGTAATAACCACGCCTACTATTTATACAGAGGCGTAGCTAGGTCTCATGGACCCCGGGACGGTTAATCAACTTGTAGCCCCAAAAATGCCTAGAATGCAATAAGTCAATACTTGATTTCCACAACTGCCGCCCCCGACATTGTGCCGCCCAGAGTGGACCGCCACCCCCGCCCCATCCTAGCTTCGGCACTTTTTTTAAAACTTTTAGGTGTAGGGTATCTAAGATTCGGCCAGGCCGAATATAGCTTTCTTACTGGTTTTAAGCTAGTTTTATTATTTATAATACTTGTACTTAATGCTAAATATTTTTATACTTAGTGCTGTAAAAGAATTAATTTCTTATTGTACTGTGAACTTCCTCAATAAACAATAAACAATTAATGCTCAGGTTCTCGACTTTTTGATGGACTGGACTTTCTCAAGAATTATAAGCTTTTCCATTGATTGGATCAGAACCAACTTTTGTCCATCGCTTTCTCTAATCACTTCAGCGCGGATATGGGACCATTTGAAGAAGTAACACAACTGACGCAGTGCCAATTTGATGCATCTCCGAGACATGTGATGGACAAAATTTCGGCTAACCTTATTGCACCGGCTGCTAACCTGGATGCCATTATAATTAAGCTCTGGTCATCCAATCAATGGAAAAGCTGATGAAATTCTTGAGAAAGTCCAGCAAGATAAGCATATCAGCATATATTAGTATGAACCACAAAACAGTTTTGAACCATTTACACAAAGCTAGCTAACAAAAAAAACTCGATATACGGTTAGCGTCAAAAGCAATTATACAGTTTAAAAGAATACATTTTATTGATCATGTCTTTGTTAATAATGAAAATATGTGAATGTATATATTTGTTTAATATTAACAAAATACATTCAGATTAATGTACTTAAATTTAAAATAAACGCCAAAAATTCATATTTTTACGCATAAAAAAGAGTATACAGCTTTGAAATTAACTTGTAGCAAAATAATATTTTGAATCAGTCTGTGGTAGGGAAAAATAAAATTCCAAAACAAAACAGTGGAAATGGAAGGGAAATAATGTCAATCATCTGTCAAAACACAATTGTAAAAGAAATCAGGCAAACAAAAAACATAAATTTGGTCTGATCAATGTCAATCCAAATGCAAACAAGGCGGTGTAAACACTTTTCAAATGCGTGATTACAAATGCGCATTTGGGGCGGTGTAAATATGGCATAAGGCCTTAAACACAACGCAGTTTCAGCTTTTTCTAAGGCTTATTTGAAGTCGGAACAAAATACAAAGCGTCAGCTTCAGGCATTAACAGATGTTATTGTTTGTTTACGTTTACAAAAAAAAAAAGTAAATTAGAAATTTTATGCACAAAAAACGAAAATATCTCATTTGTAATGCAACAAGAGTAGACGTATCTCAGGCTGCCAGCATTAGATCGTTTGATTTTTAATAATAATAACTCCACTTTTTTTGTCCTGATTACCCCCATTAACTACTTGAATGCGAGCGTTTGTGTAAAAATTGTACTTTTTATTTACTGCTAATAACAATAAACTTAACATATATAAACATTTTTATTATTACACAAATTTATGCAGTAATTAATTACTACATAAATATTTTGAAGACAGTACTGGCAACTAAGGCCTTCGACTGATAAGGATAGGTAGAGAGAGAAAGATAACAAACACAATTTTTATACATCCATGCGCATGGTGATTCGAACCACCGTCCTCAAGGTTGAAAGGCAAGTGCATTACCTTCTGCGCCATCGATCGCATTAGATCGTTTGATTTTTAATAATAATAACTCCACTTTTTTTGTCCTGATTACCCCCATTAACTACTTGAATGCGAGCGTTTGTGTAAAAATTGTACTTTTTATTTACTGCTAATAACAATAAACTTAACATATATAAACATTTTTATTATTACACAAATTTATGCAGTAATTAATTACTACATAAATATTTTGAAGACAGTGCTGGCAACTAAGGCCTTCGACTGATAAGGATAGGTAGAGAGAGAAAGATAACAAACACAATCTTTATACATCCATGCGCATGGTGATTCGAACCACCGTCCTCAAGGTTGAAAGGCAAGTGCATTACCTTCTGCGCCATCGAGGGCCGCATATAAAAGTTAAAAACCATGTCTTATGAAAAAATTTCATATTCAGAAAACAAACTAATAACAACATCAAGCGTGCAACCCGTAATAATCAAATAACATGTTCAACTGGCATAGAAGCTCTTACCAGCCCCGTTACACCTGTGGGCAGAGAACAAAACAACTCACTTTCTGTGGATTTTCTCTTGGATAGCAAGCTAGCCGCTCAGCTTGAGAATTTGGTCCGTGATATGTCCTCTGAGCTCAGAAAATTTGAAGAGCGCATTATATTAAGACTCAGCGAAGTTTCTGCTCAAATCACCAACATGAAATCGATATTGGGAGATTTAACACAGCTACTAAATACAGTAGAGGTACTACAAATAACAATGCGACATTAAAAACAGAGCTTGTTGGACTAGCTGAAAGACTAAAAACGTTGGAGACAGAATCAGCTGCCAGCGATGCTATTGCAAGTGGTATACCATACTCTGCTGATGAAAATTTGCAAAAGCTAAGTGAAGAAATATGTACTACTGTTGGTATTAACTCTCTCTCTCTTTCTCTCTGCGCAATGTATTTCGAATTAAGAAAGCCAATAATAATAATAATGGACATAGTGGTTAAATTCCAATCTGCACATGATCACTCCACCTTATTACGTGCAGTTGCGACATATTATCAGCAAAATCACCGTTAATTGATTTTAAATGGTTTGGAGCTAGCTGGCTTACCAATACCCAGGCGGTCTGTTCTAGTCCTCTCGATATGAAGCGTAATAAAAAACTTCTTGCAACTTACAGACGCGGGAAAGTGTATGTTAAGACGAGCAGTGATAATCAGCCTATTCTGGTAAAGGACATCTTAGGCATAAACGCTCTCATCGATAATGCCAGATTTGCTGTGTACTCATTGATTATACATATTAGGTGTACAAATAAGTTTCCGCGGTTTGTCAAAAGATGGCCCCACCAGAAGTTTATGGAGAAATTGTCAGATGTAAAACGTAATATCCCAAGTTTCGTCATCCGGCAACACCATAACCTTAAAGGACTAGTGATTCCGTATCAGCATCACGTAATTTTTTTCCCGCAAAAATGTCAAGTTTTGTGCCGAATAAGCATCATTTGCGGGAACTTTTGATTTACTTCTTTAATTTGAAAAAATCTGCAGCTGAGGCATCGAGTGATTGCAGACACTTATGGTGAGGCCTCTATTAGTGGAAGAACGTGTCGTGAATGGTTTCAGCGCTTCAAAAGTGGTAATCCATGGCTCGAAACTCATGCTGTGAATTGGGTGGGATCAGCTTGGTGTCGTGAATTATGAATTGCTCAAACCAAGCGAAACCATTACTGGAGCTCTCTACCGAACACAATTGATGAGATTGAGTCGGGCACTTAAGGAAAAACGCGCCCATTACTACTCCAGACACGACAAAATTATTCTTTTACACGATAATGCTCGTCCACATGTTGCGGCGTCGGTAAAAACATACTTGGAAACACTCAACTGGGAAGTTTTACCCCACCCGCCGTATTCACCAGACTTAGCCCCTTCTGATTATCACCTGTTCCGGTCGATGGCACATGGTCTGTCTGAGCAGCGCTTCACATCATATGAAGACACCAAAAATTGGGTAGATTTGTGGATAGCGTCAAAAGATGAAGAGTTTTTTCGGCGGGGTATCCAAATGTTGCCAGAAAGATGGGGAAAAGTAGTGGCAAATGATGGAAAATACTTTGAATAAAACGTAATGTACTGTTCCTTCACAATAAATTCCTAACTTTTTATAAAAAACCGAGGAAACTTATTTGTACACCTAACTTATAACCTTATAAAACTTCAAATTATTTACTTGTCATATATTGCTATACTAGTTCCAAATTTACTTTCCTACTCCTTTCTTTAGTTATACTTATTCTCTCTTCCAATTGTAATGTGCAAGTTACCTTAATAGTATAAAAGCCAGGAGCAGAGTGCAGCAAAGACTACAAGACTGGAAAATCTTTTTTCGCTTTGAATGTGTTGGTGAAATCAGGCTTGGGTGTGTAGATTACAAAAACAAAACGCATGTAATTTTGACAGTTCGGGAATTTGTTTACAAAATATTTTGTGAGAGGAATGCAACTCTTGTTCTTCTTCATAGCAATAAGCTAGAAATATGATTTTTCAAATACGTAAAACAGACTAAGGAGATACATAGTTTTAAAACCAACGCATGCCTCTAGAAATGTATATATAACCTTTTTTAAGTTCCACAATATTGAATACCTTGCAAGTAAAATTAAGTTAAAAATCATAAAAATTGCTCATTTCACAAATTTAGTCAGCTGTTTTCAACCTACCACACGTATTTTTAGCCGAAAGAGATGCCAACGTATTCAACCTGTTTTGTTAGATATTAATCCGTGATTTAGTTTAATATTTACTTGGTGTAATTTTAGTTCTTTTGGTCTTTAATTTAAATGAATTTTATTTTAAATGCGTGAATTTATTTGTGTTTATCTAATTTTAATTTAAATAAATGAATTGCAAAGTTATTTTTGTTAACTCATTTTAATTTAAATAAAAAAAAAAATTCAAAAACAAGTAAGTTTCCATTACTTTTTAATATTTGCAAACCGCAAGTCGTCAGAACCTCGATAACTCTTAAATGCATTATCTTTATTAATAAATAATAAAGTTGTGTAGTTGGTATCCCTTTCACTAACTCACCTCATTTTCAGTTATCTTGCTTTATAATAGCCTGTTTTAGCTCGTAACAAGTCGACAATTTTACCATAAAATTCACATAAGCTAGAAATATGATTTTTCAAATACGTAAAACAGACTAAGGAGATACATAGTTTTAAAACCAACGCATGCCTCTAGAAATGTATATATAACCTTTTTTAAGTTCCACAATATTGAATACCTTGCAAGTAAAATTAAGTTAAAAATCATAAAAATTGCTCATTTCACAAATTTAGTCAGCTGTTTTCAACCTACCACACGTATTTTTAGCCGAAAGAGATGCCAACGTATTCAACCTGTTTTGTTAGATATTAATCCGTGATTTAGTTTAATATTTACTTGGTGTAATTTTAGTTCTTTTGGTCTTTAATTTAAATGAATTTTATTTTAAATGCGTGAATTTATTTGTGTTTATCTAATTTTAATTTAAATAAATGAATTGCAAAGTTATTTTTGTTAACTCATTTTAATTTAAATAAAAAAAAAAATTCAAAAACAAGTAAGTTTCCATTACTTTTTAATATTTGCAAACCGCAAGTCGTCAGAACCTCGATAACTCTTAAATGCATTATCTTTATTAATAAATAATAAAGTTGTGTAGTTGGTATCCCTTTCACTAACTCACCTCATTTTCAGTTATCTTGCTTTATAATAGCCTGTTTTAGCTCGTAACAAGTCGACAATTTTACCATAAAATTCACATACACTCTATGTGAACACGCGGACATTTTTTTGAGCTCTCTCACGAAATAAGAGGAGTTTCCAGTCTTGAGTTTCCAGTTTGTAGTCTTTGGAGTGCAGGCAAAAGATAAGACATAATGTAATACGTTCATCAAAGACAGAATCAGCCTTGGAATCAGAGGTTGAAACTTTTATAACTTTTATCAAAGAAGTCTTTTAACTGTTAACAATGTATTTTAAAAATAAAAGTCATAAAATAGTTTTTATTAAAGACTTCTATTTATAAGTCTTTGAAAAAGGTCTTTTGAAGACTTTTATTTTTAAAACTGTGGAGGAACATGAATACATATATATCGCTAGAGTTGCCTCAAGCTGATTTATTTAGGTGAAAAATTAACTTAACTTAAATTTACTTTTAAAAAATAAAAGTTGACTTTTTTGCTGAAGGTCATTGGCATAAGAGTTATTTTCAGGCTCTGCTTGAAGGGCATTTTAGAAGATAATTCATTTTAAGACTAGACTATCTTTTATAGTAATGACATTTTTATACCCTACACCTTAAGGTAAGGGTATATTCACTTTGTAACGAAATGTGTAACGCATAGAACTAGAGACGATAGGTATAGAAAAGTATATATATTCTTGATCAGCGTGACCTCCTGAGTCGATTTAGCCATGTCCGTCCGTCTGTCTGTCTGTCTGTCTGTTGAAATCACGATCACAGGAGAACCAATGAAGATATCGTGATGAAACTTTGCAGATATATTGTTTTATGTGGTGGGCAGGTTGGTATTGGCAAAATCGGTCCACGGCCACGCCTATTTTTTATTAAAAATGTGATATCAGCGTTCGTTTTTGAGCTATTACAACAAAATTTCCTGGGTATAGAGTAGCATTATCCGTGAATGTGCCAAATATGGGCGTGATCCGCCCACTTTTAGGTTACACAGGCAAAAGAGGGTTATATTGTTAAATATATAAACTTCCTGAATAAAACTTTAGATAACAACTTGTTTTACAAAAAAACATTATTACATCAAAACTGGGTGCGGTCCGCCCACTTTTACACTACATATACAGTATAGCAGTATGAAAAAAAGTTTAAATGAACACAATTATAAAACAACTAAGCTAGTTATTTTGTTTTGAAAAAGGTAATGACCACGCCTACTATTTATACAGAGGCGTAGCTAGGTCTCATGGACCCCGGGACGGTTAATCAACTTGTAGCCCCAAAAATGCCTAGAATGCAATAAGTCAATACTTGATTTCCACAACTGCCGCCCCCGACATTGTGCCGCCCAGAGTGGACCGCCACCCCCGCCCCATCCTAGCTTCGGCACTTTTTTTAAAACTTTTAGGTGTAGGGTATCTAAGATTCGGCCAGGCCGAATATAGCTTTCTTACTGGTTGATATTTTTCTACATTAGAAACTTGGGAAGCCAGAAAAATTTAAAAAGATTGTGGGTCTAGAGATGAATAGAGCAATATACTTAAAAACAATATGCACATTATAACAAATTTGTGCTACCGCTTAGAATATTTTATGATAAATTTGAAATAAATCTTAACTCCAACTAAACTAAACTCAATGTGCATACAATCGGAATGAATAATTTTGAGGAAATTAATCGGACACTACAGTCGTCTATAGCAGTGCATTGTGCAACGCACACTCCAAGTGGCTGTTGGTATTTGATAAAAATATCGTGAAAAGTATTTAAGTTATTACGCTCTCAGCATAGACGGAAGGGAAGCCATTACCAACTTTGGACAACAATATGCGTTATTTTTATATCTATTAAATACTTTTTCCCTTTTAGTCTTCCATCAACTTCCAATTTTATTATATGAAGCACATTTATGCACCATATTCTATTTCCTCGTAAGCCTTTGGAAGCCCATAAATGAAGAACTATTAAATAAATATAAATACAACAAAATATATGTATTTATACAATACCTGCCTACAGAAATGCTTTGATAAGGGCATTGGTTGGTCGACACTTTAGATACATATGTGGAGTTCCAACGAGTGTTATTGTAAAAGGTTGGATATGCCCTACCCGTCGGCATAGAGGCCGAAGAGGCTTTGAAAATCAGCAAGCAAAAGTTATCTAGGTCTAACCATTATATTTTAATATTATTTTTTTCGACATTAAGTCGGATTTTTATAAAAAATCCCCTCCTGTCTAAACGGGGGGAAATTGACCCCCCCTCGATAAAAATATGATTTTTTTCTTGTCTCGACCCAACCAAGTGCGTGAAGTTAAATTCGCGTTTCTGATAGTTAAATTCGTAAATAGCGAAGACACAAACCACAAACACGAATTTCAAATTCGTGTTTTTCACAAATGCGTTGTTCACATCAGAGGAAACTTTGAATGCAAATTTCGATCAATTCGAAATATAACCTCGGTATATGCTATACATCGTTGAAAAGAGGACGCCGAGAGCTTTCCAACGATATCGGTTTGATGCGTGCACTCGTAGAAATCTGGCGTCCGAGGTCACCTAAACATAGTCTATGCGCGATGCATATCAGAGCAAACTTTGAATGCAAATTTCGATCAATCCGAAATATAACTTCGATATATGCTATACATCGTTGAAAAGAGGACGCCGAGAGCTTTCCAACGATATCGGTTTGATGCGTGCACTCGTAGAAATCTGGCGTCAGAGGTCACCTAAACATAGTCTATGCGCGATGCATATGAGAGCAAACTTTGAATGCAAATTTCGATCAATCCGAAATATAACCTCGGTATATGCTATACATTGTTGAAAAGAGGACGCCGAGAGCTTTCCAACGATATCGGTTTGATGCGTGCACTCGTAGAAATCTGGCGTCCGAGGGCACCTAAACATAGTCTATGCGCGATGCATATCAGAGCAAACTTTGAATGCAAATTTCGATCAATCCAAAATATAACTTCGATATATGCTATACATCGTTGAAAAGAGGACGCCGAGAGCTTTCCAACGATATCGGTTTGATGCGTGCACTCGTAGAACTTTGGCGTCAGAGGTCACCTAAACTTAGGCTAGACGCGATGCATATCAAAGCAAACTTTGAATGCAAATTTCGATCAATCCGAAATATAACTTCGATATGTACTATACATCGTTGAAAAGAGGACGCCGAGAGCTTTCCAACGATATCGGTTTGATGCGTGCACTCGTAGAAATCTGGCGTCAGAGGTCACCTAAACATAGTCTATGCGCTATGCATATGAGAGCAAACTTTGAATGCAAATTTCGATCAATCCGAAATATAACTTCGATATATGCTTTACATCGTTGAAAAGAGGACGCCGAGAGCTTTCCAACGATATCGGTTTGATGCGTGCACTCGTAGAAATCTGGCGTCAGAGGTCACCTAAACATAGTCTATGCGCGATGCATATCAGAGCAAACTTTGAATGTTTGCGCATAGACTATGTTTAGGTGACCTCTGACGCCAAAGTTCTACGAGTGCACGCATCAAACCGATATCGTTGGAAAGCTCTCGGCGTCCTCTTTTCAACGATGTATAGCATATATCGAAGTTATATTTTGGATTGATCGAAATTTGCATTCAAAGTTTGCTTTGATATGCATCGCGTCTAGGCTAAGTTTAGGTGACCTCTGACGCCAAAGTTCTACGAGTGCACGCATCAAACCGATATCGTTGGAAAGCTCTCGGCGTCTTCTTTCCAACGATGTATAGCACATATCGAAGTTATATTTCGGATTGATCGAAATTTGCATTCAAAGTTTGCTCTCATATGCATCGCGCATAGACTATGTTTAGGTGACCTCTGACGCCAGATTTCTACGAGTGCACGCATCAAACCGATATCGTTGGAAAGCTCTCGGCGTCCTCTTTTCAACGATGTAAAGCATATATCGAAGTTATATTTCGGATTGATCGAAATTTGCATTCAAAGTTTGCTTTGATGTGAACAACGCATTTGTGAAAAACACGAATTTGAAATTCGTGTTTGTGGTTTGTGTCTTCGCTATTTACGAATTTAACTATCAAAAACGCAAATTTAACTTCACGCACTTGACCCAACCTACACGTCCTAATCTTTTGTCCCCTCTTATGCTAAACACCCTGTATATACATATAATATTTACTTTATATAATATTTACTCCATTCTGCTCCTGTCCGTTATGGATGCTGAATCTATTTTTTACCATATATGTATACTATTATTAAGTAAATTTTTTTTAATAGAGTCACACACTGTTTTTAATTGCAAATAAGTACTCCGCTATATTTTTGGAGTGTACATTTATTTCAAAGCCAGCAGTCCATGACTAAAGAATTGAAAGTATTCATAGTCGAATATTCTAAACGGTATGCTGAAATTTGTTATAATATGTATTCATCTCTAGAGAAACAATCATTTAATTTTTTCCGAATTTTTTCGATATTTACACTACTTTTCTGATATGAACTCACATAATAACGTTTAATATTTCCGGTGTGTACATAAGTATTGTACAACGGTAAGAAAAAATTGTTGCAAATAAAACGTTCTGCGATGTTCCGCGAGGTATAAAATTTAACAGTAAATAGTCAATTTCTTACATCTTTTTATTATTCTAAGAAAGAAAAAGACAGATTTCGGAAATGTGCGCTCTTAAAAACACAAACACAATTTTGTGTGCTCTTAGCACTGTGTGATGCCCTCAGCATAGAACACAAGCGCTGGGCGAACACAAACAAACAAAATCACCAGAGCCAGCTACAGAAACACAGCTCCGTGTTTCGGAAACGAACGCTAGCACAAAACACACTTTCATTATACACCGAACTCAGCCCCTCCCATGTGTTTCACATTTGCATCACCGCACCGACAGAGAGAATGCTGCGCGCACAAATTAGCTCTAGAATTGTGCCACGAAAAGAGAAGAATTGTGCCATGAAAAGAGCAGAATTGTGCGTGCTAGATGTGCAGCTAGCCAACACATCTAAGGGAAAGCATTGTGCGCAGATAAAGGCATTGAATGAGTGTTTTTTGTATTTTGAATGCAATATTGGGTCGAGCTAAGACCTTAGAAATGTATTTTATATCCGTTCTTTATTTAATTTTTATAGTAAGAGTAAATTAGTTATTTTCTATTATACAGTGACACATATTCGTATAAACGCACTCTTAATTTTCATTTTGTTGCATTCTCTCTCTTTTATCAATGCATTACTCAAAACAAATTGCAACTCATATTGTTTACTAAACTAATAGAAATTGGTATTGAGCGCAAAAAACTATGCACTCGTTGTTGTTATATATAAATCATTGAAGTTTAAATATTTTACTAAAAAAAAGTACATATTCGTTTAAACGCATCAACTTAATTTTCAATAGGAACATATTTATTTAACATTAAATAATTAATTGGTCCACCATTTTTATTTATGGCTTCAAAAATACGATTTGGCATCGACTTCACTAAATTTTGGAGCAACTGACGATCCAAATCTTTCCAAGCTTCCTTAATGGCCAACTTGAGCTCTAGCACAGTTTTGTAAAGGTGTCCTCGGGCTTTTCGTCCATTGATTTTTTGTGACATGCACCCCCAAAGGCTCTCCACCGGATTCAAATCGGGACTGCATGCAGGCCATTTCATAAGTGGGATGTTGTGCTCTTCAAACCATTTCAATGACTCTTGAGAAAAGTGAATGGCAGCGTTATCCTGTTGAAAAATGCTGTCTTCATCCATTTTATCATCCATAAATGAAATGAGAGCATCATCCAACAATTCCGTGTATATTTTTGAATTCATTTTGGGCGGCACAAAGCAAATATTTGCTTTACCTCTCGATGAAAATGCCGCCCACACCATAACGCTGCCACCACCAAAGGTTCTTTTTGACATACGTACGTTTTTGTTACGCAAATCATGCCAATAACAACTGTAAGAGTCTTGCCTTAAACACAATCAAAGACGCAAGATTCATTTTTAACTGTCAAAATTACACGGGCTCTTATGGAGATCGAGAAAAAAGTTTGCTTTCCATTTTGCTTCCCTGCTTAGCTGCGAAATTACGCATCTCGCATTCGAGCTAATTCTAATTTTGACGGATGCAAAAGCGTTCTTGTTCTTCTTATTTGTTTGTGTTTGTTTACATTTCATTGTCTTTTCTATTTCAGTTGCTGTAAAATTATCTGAGTGTTTTTCTGTTGCTATTTTTATTATTATTCTGTATAATATATTATTTCAATGTATTTTAAATATATTCTAATATACATAAAAATAAAAAAACTTCGAATAAACTTCGAGAATTTTGGTTAGAATGAATCTATTGTTCTCTACAGTCAAATATTTAACATTTCATACTTCTGCTTCCCGAAAATGATTTGGTTTAAATCCGAGCCATTTCTTGCTTCGCTGCCTTGAATCTTGCGTCTTGCGTCTTTGATTGTGTTTAAGGCATCTGGGCCATCTAAGTTGAATTTCTTTTCGTCGGAAAACACAACATTGCCCCACTCAGTTGACCACTGCATGTGTTTTTGGGCGAAGTCTAGGCGCGCATTTTGTGATGCGGCTTCAACACAGGCTTGCTCTCCGGTTTTTTCCATTCAACAATATTTGACTTACGTAAAATGTGTGCAATGTGCCTCGTTGTCACTGGAAGATCTAATTTTTCTTTTATTTGAGTTGAGTTCAAAAAATTTGTGGTGGCTTCCTTTCTAATCTGATTTAGATGACGAATACTTAGTTTTCGATTGCCTTTCATGGGCTTTTTTACACCATAATTTTCATCGTTTTTTAAAAAAGAGCGCACAACTGCTTTTGATCTTCCAATTCTCTGCCCAATTTCCCGATTTGAATAACCCTCTTTATGGTACATGTTGATTTGGACTTTTTCTGTGTCATTGAGGTATTTTCCCTTTGGCATTTTGATAAAATCTTAAGAACATATCGTTAAAAAAATAATTTTACATTTAAATTAAAGAAAACTTACCAATTGTCAATTAAATGCAAGCAAATACTTATTTCTTTAAACCACTAATATGTTTTTGACCTCCTTGTTCAGGTGCGTTTAAACGAATATGTACTTGTTTTTAGTAAAATATTTAAACTTCAATGATTTATATATAATAACAACAACGAATATAGTTTTTTGCACTCAATACCAATTTCTATTAGTTTAGTAAACAATATGAGTTGGAATTTGTTTTGAGTAATGCATTGATAAAAGAGAGAGAAGGTAGCAAAATGAAAATTAAGAGTGCGTTTATACGAATATGTGTCACTGTAGTATGTCAGGCTTCGGCAAATTGAATGAAATAACATTATTATTTGAAATAACCATGCATATGCGATAATTATTTCAAATAATTTTTGGAATAACCAATTTAAAATTTGATTTTAAGTAATTCAAATGAAATGAAAATACAGTGAGTGCCACTCAAAATGGCCCACCTGTGTTAAACGTTGCAAAACGTGTTAAAACTCCAAAAATTTAATTTTTTTTTTAAACTTTTTTATTTTTCTTAAAGTTTAGGTAATAGCCTTTTAGGTAACAAAAAAAGTAAACATATTTCATTAATAAAATAAGGTTTTCAATATTTACGAGAAAGCAAGAAAATCCATGAAAAATGACGTGCCACTCAAAATGACCCACTCATTAAAAGCAACACAGATAGCGGTATTTCTCGAAAACTGATAGTAAATTTTTGTCTATTTGCTTGGTTTGGATATATTGTTCATGTGATCGACTTATTAGTTGTGTGTGCGAATTTGAGAATTGTAAGATTTTGCGAATTTTTCTAAAATGGCTCCTCAAACCACAATGGAAATACGAAATTTAATAATACAACATTTTAAAAGCGGCAAAAGTCAAAGAGTAATAGCTGATTTGGTTAAAAGGCCACGCGGTACTATAAAAAATATAATAAAACGTTATAATGACGAAAAACGAATCGCAAACAAACCAAAACATCCTGGTAAGAAAGTGCTGACTGTTCGTGAAGAGCGTTGGATTCTACAAAAAGTCAAATTAAAGCCACGATTAAGTGCTCCAATTCTACGCGATATGTTAGCCGAACAATTTAATAAAACATGCAGTGCAACAACCATCAGAAGGGTTCTTCATAAGGCTGGTTTAAATGGAAGAATTGCCCGGAAAAAACCTTTCGTTAGTGAAAAAAATAAGAAAATCCGTTTGGAATACGCTCACACCTACTATCTGAAAGATTTTGAGTTCTGGAAAAACGTAATTTTTGTTGACGAATCCAAATTCAACTTATTTGGATCAGACGGTAGGGTAAACGTATGGCGAAAACCGAATCAAGAGCTGGATCCAAAACATCTTCGACCTACAGTAAAACATGGTGGTGGGCATGTGATGGTGTGGGGTGCTTGTTCGGCTGCAGGCGTTGGGAATTTGTGCTTTGTGGAGGGCAATATGGACAAATTTCAATATTTGAAAATTTTGCGAGAAAATCTCAAATAAACTGCACAGAAACTGGGAATAGAGAATACTTTTAACTTGTATCAAGATAACGATCCAAAGCATTCCGCCCACATCGTTAGGGAATGGCTATTATATAATTGTCCTAAAGTCTTGAAAACACCTTCACAATCTCCCGATTTAAATGTGATAGAAAATTTATGGCAAAAATTGGAAGTTGAAATTCGAAAACGTGCAATATCCAATTTAAGCGACCTAAAGATGGCCCTAATGGAGGAGTGGGAAAAGATATCTCCAGACAACACAAAAAAATTGGTGGAGTCTGTTCCTAGTAGGTTGAAATTAGTAATAACTCAAAGAGGATATCCCACAAAGTATTAATTTCAACGAAATGTATTATTATTTTATGTATATTTTTAAATTTAAATAACTGGGTCATTTTGAGTGGCACTTCATTTTTCATGTGTTTTCTTGCTTTCTCGTAAATATTGAACTCTTTGTTTTATTAATGAAATATGTTTACGGTTTTTTTTTTGCTATTTCCTAAACTTTAAGAAATATAAAAAAGTTTTAAAAAAAAAATTAAGTTTTTGGAGTTTTAACACGTTTTGCAAACTTTTCACAGGTGGGCCATTTTGAGTGGCACTCACTGTACATTTGTGTATGGGGTGCTAATTGTTTTCACTGGCTGGGGAAGAATGATTGTTATGAAATTTTCTCGAATTTTGATTCGGTCTTTGGTATAGTAAGGATATTTTGCATTTATTGCTCATCCAGCAAATGATGACTGAGTGTTATCAATGTATCTGCCGTACCCTTTGTCGGCGGTAGGTAGGTACATTGCAGTACAAAAACAACAACCGATTCTTTGGCATTTTTGTAAATACCTATGTCTGCCCTTACGCGCAGTCGTAAACAGATTCGCAAGCAGGTAATTGAATCTGTGAAAGCAGCTAATCGCAACGATCCTCGATGCTTCGCTGATATTCAGATTGGAAACCGGGTAGTTACAGGTCTATTAGACACGGGAGCGTCGGTCAGCATTTTAGGGCGAGGATGTAGAGAGTTAGTTGTCGATTTGAATATAGACATTTTGCCATACCACTCCAAGATCACGACGGCCAGTGGTCACTCGCATAACGTAATCGGGAAAATTAGGTTACATGTAGAATACAAAGGAAAGACAAAAGTTATATTGTTTTTTTTATGTCCCTATTTAGAACCGAATATACATATGTATATCTAGGTATTGATTTTTGCGAGCGTTTGAGTTGGCCGAGGAGGTTCTAGGAGTAGCCAAGATTGGCGCGAAAGATGATGAAGGCGTAGACCAACTAGTCGAAAAGAATCCAGCGGTAGAATTACATGAGCTGACGGTCGAGCAGCAAGCGCAATTAGAGGCCGTGATTAGAGATTTCAGGACGTTTGAGCAGCATGGTTTGGGACGTACGGCCTTAAAGAGGCATAACATTCAGTTGATTGAAGGATCAGTGCCAATAAAAGAGCGGCACTATCCCATGTAATCTGCGGTTCAAAACATAGTGTATGAAGAGGTAGATAAGATGTTGGAAATGGGGGTGATTGAGCTGAGTCAAAGTCTCTGGAGTAACCGAGCTTGAAGTGGCTCATGTCGCTTAAGGACCTAAATGGAAGATTGGCTAGGTGGTCTAGCCAACTTCAAGCTTATGATTTTAAAATCCAACATATAATGGGGTCCGAAAATGTAGTGGCCGATACTCTGTCCAGGTCCATCGAAGAAATACAGATAGACAACCAAGCGATCCTCGACTTCGAGACTACAGAATTTTAATCGGAAGAATACCCGTAATTAATAGAAAACATTCAAAATAATATGGAAAAATTGCTTGATTTAAAAGTAGAAGACGGGATGGTATTCAAGCGAACACATTTCGATCGAAGCCCGGAGAAATTGGAGGAGTTTAAATGGAAGTTGTGGATCCCAGAGTCGTTGACGCCAACGCTAATAGAGAAGGCACATGATCAAGGAACCGCCGCACATGGAGGAAGTGTGAAAACTTTGCATCGATTGCGTCGCGTTTATTATTGGCCAAGGATGACGAGAAACTAGGATACAGGTGGGAAACTATGTTAATAACTGTGCAAGCAGTCCAAATCATCCAATACGAATTTAAAACCCGGTATAAGACAAGAGGTCGTTACAGTAAGGCCGTTCTAGAAAATTTACATCGATTTTATGGGAAAATATCCTCGTTCAAAGCGCGGAAATGCATATATTTTCAGTGACGTAGATCATTTCACGAAATTTACACTATTAAAAACCATGCGAAAAGCCACTGCTGCTAATGTCGATGAATTTCTCACGAATGAAGTGTTCTTATATGAAGTGTTCCCGAGGTGATCCACAGCGACAATGGTAAACACTTTATTTCACAAGAGTTCAAGAGAATGGCAGAAACTTTTCAAATTGTTCATCTTAAGACCTCATTGTATTCACCTCAATCGAATTCAGCTGAACGCGTGGATCTGTCGGTGCTAGCAGGGATTCGATCTTATTTGGAACGTGACCATCGTAAATGGGATCTGTATCGACCTGAGATCGAATGCGCTCTGCGAAGCGCTATTCTTTCGGCTACTGGTGTAACACCATTCTTCGTAAATGGTGTTGCGAAAAAGTAAATTAGAAATCGTGCGAGAAAATATTAAAAACAATCTGCACTCAGCATATGAGAGAAGTGCAGTCAGATATAATAGGCATGCTAGAGATGTCCAATTTGTTCCAGATCAAGAAGTATACAAAAGGAACCTCGTAGTCCGTAGCTTTCAAGATAACATCAATGCTGAATTCTGTTCTAAATTTACTACATGCCGCGTGAGAAAAGTTCTTGGAAGCAATATGTACAAACTGGAAAACTTGCAAGGGAAATCGTTAGGTGTTTTCCACACAAAAGATATTAAGCAATGAACTCACCAGTCAAGTTGGGTGTGGTTAGACTAATGCCAGCGACGCGACGTACAAAAAATAAACTTTCAATAATTTGTACGTAGTTCTTTTGTCATTGATTTTATCACTTTATCATTATCTCAGCAGTCAAGGCTGTAGTCCATATTCAGCTCTCCGACAGGGTGGGCGATGGCCTACGTTGAGCGCCGCATAGGGGAACGTCACCCAGCACACTGTGTTTGTTGTGACCCGATGAGTGCAGTCACCACAACGCCAGAGTTTTGTTGCAGCCAGATAATGTCTGAAAAAATGACAGCGAAACGCTAAATGATACTTGTCGTAATGTCAAAAGAGTGCGTCGAGCCGCACCAGCGAAACCTACCCTGGTACCAAAATTTGGATAGAATAAAGTAATAGAATATAGCACACTACAGAGATGGTATAAGAATTCGTAGTACATAACTAGTTTTTTTTATATACAGGCTAATAAGAAACGCACATAATATTTAGTCGAAAGGGGAACACGATGGGGTAAAATACTGTTTGAAAAGGGAGTCCGCTGCAAAAGAAAAACGAGCAAAAAAAGGGATTCTTAGCAATTTGCTAAATCAGAAAGGAGAAGAAGATTCTGAGATAATAGAACTCTTAGAAAAAAAAGGAGTTGGATTGATGAGCGACGCTTGCATTGATAGGAAGTTTTTACTAAGATCTCCATAATAAAACCCCAGTTTAGTTAGTAGGTAAAGAAAAGGGGGACCCGCAGAAAAATTAATTCTCTTTAGGCACGCTCTATTCAAGAGGGATAATCGGATGATTATACCACCCTTATTCTAAGCCTGTATACTAAGTTTAATAGTACATTAAATCGGTAAAACCACGAGGTAATAATTCGAGCGATCCGTCTTCTGAAAGCGATTCTGGTTAGAAGTTGTGTGTGATACTACTAGTTAAAAGACAAAAGATAAAAAAAAATACCTGAATAGAAATTTCTAAATTTCAATTTCTTCTATCTTCTAATATAAAATGAAAAGAAAATTGTCATGGATTCCTTTTTTTATCCAAGGTCACTAAAGGACACAGGCGGTGTCCTTCAAAAGGAAGAAAAATAAAACAAGGAGGTACAGTTGATTACGATATACATATATACGGTTAATTTAGAATTTTATTAAAGTTAAAGTTAGTCATTTAGTATTTATTTGAAGCCTGGAATTGGGGAAATTAAAGTTTTGTTGGAAAAAAAGAGGTTCGTTTAAAATCAGGACTTGGAGATCTAGAGAATCTGGCATGTAATTAAAATTCGTGAGTAATTAGATAATCTAGTAAAGGAGAAATTACCACTTAAATTTGAAATTTTTGGCGTTATATATAGATTCGTGTCAAAAATCGAAGTAAAAGGAGTAATTTTTCCAGATCTGGTGTCCAAGCTTTCTCCATTTCTAACTGAAAGACAAAAAAAATCAACGAGAGTACTGATCTCTTTATGGTTCAACTTCTCCCTGGTAAGATCCCTGATGAAATTCTTAAACTCAGATACCTTTTTTACACCCGTATCACTTGGGAAAAACCCAAGAAGGATAACAACCCTATGCAGTGCAAGCGTTGCCAAAGCTTCGGTCACTTGGCAAAAAATTGTGCCAGAAAGTATAACTGTGTCAAGTGCAGCATGAGACACAATCCGGGTGAGTGCCAAAATTTAAAAAAAGAGGGCCCTTGCCTATTGCATCAAATGTAAAGATTTTGGGCACCCCGTAAACTTCCGTGGCTGTCCACAATACAAAATGTACCTGCTGAGAAGGAAGGAGTTAATTACTAAAAATAAAGAGAAGATAACTCAGAAAAACCAAGAATGCCAAATTTTCAATAATAGTAGTGTAGGGCACACTCGAGTATCCTATGCAGACATTGTCAAGAATAAGCAATACGTTTCACGCATTGACCTAACTCCCTCTTCTGTTGCAGGTGCATCTAAGGGATTATTTTCCGGATATAACTTCCTTGGTGGCAAGGGTCAAAAAGTTCATGAAGAACATTAACAGCAATATTTCAAAGACAGCAAATCAACAGCAAATGAAGAGACTGGCATACTTGGAATTGTTAGACCAAGTGATCCTCAATTCCAATAATAACTCTGATGGGTAAACATTTCATCTTTTTAAACACCGGTTCCTTGGTGGACAATAGTAGACGCTTCGATCTATTTAAACTATTAAAAAGACACAATGTTTTCGTTGCGTTTCTTCAGGAAACGCACCTGAAAAGCAATCATAAAGTTCATTTAGATTCCTATAACTTTTTCCGTAACGATTCTAATCAGGGAGTTGCAATAGCCTTAAAAAAAGATCTTCTCTTTAATTTAATTGACACAACAAACTTCGACTTCCCTTGTATCTTACTGTCGATTTCTTTTAAAAAAGAATAAAAAGAATGATTCGGTGAAAGCGCTTTTGCTGGGATCAATATATTTTCCGACTAATTTAACCCGTGGAGCAATTACTACCGAGTTAGACAAAATCAGCTCAATCGCAGCTAACTATGATGGAGCAATCATAGGCGGAGACTTGAACGCTAAAAGCCCTTCCTGGGGTGATGCTCTTAGGAACATGAATGCTATTGCCTTAGAAGCGTGGTTGTCACAATCCTGCAATATATTTTCTCTTCTTTCGCCTAATAGTCCCTCGTATCCAAATGGCTTCTCCTTTTTGGATCACTTTATTGTCTCAAACTGTCTTATTGACCAATTGAACCCAAACAATAATATATCTACGCTGCCATCATTCTCTGATCATTACGCAATTCTTTTAAACTTAAACATGAGTGAAAATGTGTACATTCTTAAGCAACCAGAATTTTTTATATCATATCAAAAAACCAACTGGAAGAAATTCCAAGATGACCTAGACGTTTAGTTAGCTAATCGCCTCCATCCAGAATTTTCAAACCTTTCTAATGAAGAGATTGACTCCTATATTCTTAGTCTCAACTCAACTATAAAGCGTTTTGCTCGAAATAACTCTGAACTAATCAGTCCATCATTTAATAAATATAAAAACCTTCAAGATATTACTAACCTCTAACATAAGTGGCAAAAAAAAATTAAAACGAATTTTCCATGCTACTTATAATAGGATAAACCAATCTTATAAAGAGCTTTCAGCCAGAATATCACTCCTAAAAATTAAAGAGAAAGTTAAAATTTGGCTTGATCAACAACTTCAACAGAGACTCTCCAAAATTAAACCAGGTCCTTCCGCCTTCAAAAATATTAACAACCTCATAGGGAAAAACAGCTCCTCTTGTCAGAATGTTTCTTAAAAAATTGTGTCTATTTTTTTAAATTATAAAAACAAGAAAAAAAGACTGTTACGTGGAAATGTGCTTAGCCATAAGCATAAGTATTAAACTAAAAGCTCATTTAGGGCCTGATTCAGAGAGTCACGACGACGACGTTATCGGGTGACCCTCTTTGTGCTTTTCGTCGACTATGACACTTTCTAATGTGTTTGTTTTTGTAATCGACGAAAAGCACAAAGAGGGTCACTCGATAACGTCGTCGTCGTGGCTCTCTGAATCAGGCCCTTAATTTTTAGTAAAGTAACAGTATTAATGTAATAATGTAAACATGAAAACGGATATATTGATATAAATACATTATCAATACTGTATTCAGTTATGCCTGAGCTACAAAAGTTTATATAAATTAGTCTATATTATAAATTATCTAATAATATATATTCTTTAGCTCTTTTGCTCTGCTGAAAATTCGTTGGTTGACGAGTCTGCCCTAACGAATTCTTAATAATACTCGTTCCTGGGTATTGATTCGTTGAATTGAATAATGTTCAAATTAAAGTGTTCGTTATTTCGGTTGTGCATATATTTCGTGTCTTCAAATAATGAGTTTATTAAAAGTTAAAAAACGCAGTGAAATTTGGGAATTTTTCAAGCCGGAAAATGAAAATTTTGCTAAATGCAATATTTGCAAAGCTATGTGTTCATATAGAACGAGCACATCAAATTTAACGAAACACATGCAGAGGAGGCATCCAACAGTAGCTTTGCCTAGGATATCTAAAATAAATAATGTGAGTAGAGTAAGGAGTATGAGACTTGGATTCAACTTGATTCGATTTCCAGAATCCTCGTCAGCAGCAATCTGCATCTTCTGTTAATCCTGATCTCAACACTGATTTGCTTGAGTCCTCAATGGAATTGGAATGCGTCTTTTAACTACAAATTGTATTATTTCATTCTAATTAAATAATTCGTTACATAATCCTGCGCCTAGTTAGTGATTTTTTTGTATTTAAAATTAGAGCAGAAATCTCAATACGGTTAATATAATTAAAAAAATTTTAATTTAAGACTCGGCAGCGGGAAACTAGCTTGCACCGACGTTGATATTTTCCAAAATACGAACACATATGTCCAGCAAAACATTCCATCATTGCTTGGATTACAAAAGCTTTCAAAGAAATCTATAGAGAAGATAGGGAAATTTTAAAGCTTTTTTATTGCGATTATCAACCATTTCGCAATGTAGAAGATATTGGTTTTAAGGCGTTAGTGCACGCGCTGAATCCTTTGTACGAGCTACCCAGCAGACATACATTGCCAAAAACTCGAATACCGGCGATCTATGAGGAATGTCGAGTAAAAACCAAAAAAGTTCTTTCACAAGGACTGACCTTTTGCGTTACAACAGATTGCTGGACATCGAGAAACAATACTAGTTTTTTAGCAGTTACTGCATATTTCTTAAGCGCTGATTTTAATTTACATTCTATTTTATTAGAATGTTGCCCAGCAAATCAATCTCATACTTCCATCTTCTTAGCAACCGAATTAAAGCGGGTAGTTAATGACTGGGGTATTGAGGACAAAATCCTGCTAGCTGTGTCTGATAACGCAGCAAATGTAAAAAGCGCCATTCTCAATAATTTAAAGTGGAAACACTTTGGCTGCTTGGCGCACACTATAAATCTTATAGTGAAGGATGGTTTAAGGCAGAGTGAAGTAATGTTAGTCGTGGAAAAAGTAAAGAAAATTGTATCACATTTTAAAAGAAGTTCGACTTCAAATGCGATTCTTATGCGAAAACAACAAAATTCAGGTGGTGGAATTCTACATTTTATATGTTACAGAGATTTTTCGTGCTTCAAGACTCTATCAAAAGTACTATGGCTTTAATTGAAAGCGAACTTCCAAGCCTCACGACAGCAGACTGGCAGGTTTTAAATAATTTATGTATGGTTTTAAAACCATTTGAGGATGCTACAGTCACAGTCAGTTCGGAGAATTACTGCACAGCATCCTTAGTGATTCCAATAACAAATGGATTAATAAATGTATATGCTAATTTATTAAAAAAACCTTCCCAACTGCATTAAACTTATGCTGGAAAAGTTTTACGAAAATTTATGTGAACGGTTCCGAAATATTGAGAGGAGCCAATCTCTACAGTTTGCGACTTTTTTGGATCCGAGATTTAAAAATATCGCTTTTGCTGACCCACGAGCTGCGGAACATGCAAAAAAAATTTGCATAAATGCATAATAGCACAGTTCATGGAAAGAAGTTCTCCAGCACAGCGTGAAATAAGTCAACCAGTGACGTCTTCAACATCTAACGATCTGTGTTTATGGAATTCTTTTGACTGCATCGTTTCGAGTTTCAAGCCTCATGGGACCAGTAACTCAAAAGCAATTTTGGAGATTCAGCGATATTTGGAAGAGGAAATAGTTCCGCGTACATCAAATCCATTAGAATGGTGACGGAATAATAGGTATAAATTTCCGGCATTGTCGATTGTGGCACAGAAAGCTTTGTGCTTTGGCGAAGTCAGTCCCATGCGAGAGATTATTCTCTAAAGCTGGGCAAATATTGACAGATCGTCGAAGCAGTCTAATCGACAATAAGCTTAATATGCTTGTATATTTAAATACGAATTTCAAATATAACCAAAGCAATTAGAATTTATTCGTTATTATAAATTCTTGTTATTATAATAATATAATCATATATATAATGTATATAATAATATATATAATGTATATAATACTGTATATAATGCATATAATAATATAATATTGTTATTAAAACATTTTCCATTTAATATAAAACAAGGTTCTCTTAATAGAACAGACTCTTTAAAACTTTATTAAATTGTTTACATTTTTATTTACATTTATTTTATTTTAAATAAACATATTGTTTATTTACAGCTTTATTTCAGCTCTCAACGAAAACAAAGGTTTGTAATGTGGACAGAAATATTTTGCGAAAATACTCATTTTCAGAATAAGCGCCCTGTCCTCTTATCTTAAAAAGACTGTTAGTTTACGAGTCACAGGTTTTTGTACCTGTGACAGAGCTGTCACTGGTTGGAACAGCTCCACAAAAATCACCATATCGCTCAGCTCTAAACTGAACCAGTCATTATATCGACTTTCGGAAACTACTTTGAGAGAAACTTTCGTAAAAGAAGGCCTACTTCCGATCAAAACTTGGTGCTCCAAGTGGAAACTACAGTGGATCAATTTAGAAACACTTTACCACCTCGAATTTTTAATTTCGACATTTCCAACTCTGCTCTATCTCCATCGTATCCTGAATTCTTCACCTCCCCCGGAGAAATCAAAAATATCCTCAGCCACAATAATTCCAAGAAGTCATTTGGTCCTGAAGATCTCTCAAACTTTCTCCTAAAGAAACTTTCCAAATCTGCTATCGATTTTTTAGCCATTATCTTAAATATTGTTTGAATAATGGTTACTTTCCTAAAAGTTGGAAAATCGCGAAATTAATTCCGAGTAGGAAAAAACCTAATAATATCGACATTTCAAACTTCCGCCGTATTGCTTTACTCTCCAACGCTGGCAAAATTCTTGAAAGAGTAATTTACAACAAAATTGAAAATACTTTAAACAATGGCATTGATCCTATTTCAGATTACCAGTTCGGGTTTAAAAAACGACACTCCACGGTGCACGCCCTATTGAAAATGCACAGTGACATAACTTAAAATCTTAGAAACAAAAAATGTACTGTCAGCTGTTCTCTGGACGTTGGAAAGGCGCTTGATAGTGTTTGGTGGGATGGTCTTCTCTTTAAACTAATACAAATCAACCTTTCTCCCACGATCTTTAAACTCCTAGACAGTTTTCTTACTGATCGATTCTTCTATACACAAATCAACCAATCAAAATCCACAATAAAGAAAGTTGAGCGCGGAATTCCTCAAGTCTCAATCTTGGACCCTCTTATCTTTAACATATTTTTATATGATTTTCCTCACTTCCTTCGTGTGCCAGACTTTCCATCAAGCTCAGTTGCACTTTGGTATGCTGACGATACCATGGTATATGCTCACGCGAGATACCCCAACGATGCTTTGGCAGCCGTTTCTGCTCATATTCAGGTAATTAACGAATTCTATAAAAAATGGGGTTTAAACCTTAACATCGGTAAAACTGAATGTATTTGCTTCCGGAATGCATCAGGGAAAGGACCTCCAGGAGTGGTGAGGGACAGTAAAAATCTGTATCTTGCCGTCGATGGCGCTAGGATCCCATTCAAAACACACATTAAATACTTTCAATAAACTATAAATAAAGTATAAATTTCAATAACCTTTTCAAATTTAATTATTATGCAAGGTCTACATTGACTAAAGGCAAACGTGTTGCAGGATTGCTAGCGCCGTATTTTAGATCCAATAGCGGTCTCTCAAGAGACACCGAACTGTTGTTCTACAAAACCCTAATAAGACCAGTTGTAACCTATGCTTTCCCGTGCTGGTTTTCGTTCTCACCGTCGGTGGCGAGAGAGCTTGAAGTGTTTGAAAGACAAATTCTGCGCTTAAGTATTAACAAACATTTCCAATCTTTTAACAAAAAATATGCGAACAGCTACATACATCTACGATAAGTCCGGAGTTGAACCCCTAATGAGATACTCCTTAAGAGCTATGAAAAAATCCGTAACAAACTGACTTAGATTCTATATTAGCAGGTAATGACCAATCTGCTTTAGTTCCTTTGTTTTACCAGAATAGTTCATCTTTCCAAAATAGAGGGTAATTTTCCTTTCACTATAATGTAATGTGATTTTATATAAAATAATATATTAAATGTTGTAGACTTTAAGTGCCTTATCAAAAACAAAATAACTTAATCTAATATTACGAAACTCATATACCTCTGTAATAGTCTTATTTCAAGTATATTACCTGATGTACCTTATTATTATTCTAAGTCAAATAGCTATTAAGCTTCCAATAATTATAAGAACATTTGCAAAGCTCCGGGAGCAAGAGCTTTATATAAAACTCAACGAGAAGATCTCATATCTTAATTAATAAACAAACTCGTGAAATTGTACTATTGGTTAAAATACTACGAAACATCATGCACAAGGCAAAACTTTACAGCCCTGGGATTTGCCAAACTTGTAAACATGCATAGCAAGGTTAATAGAAAGAAGGTTGCGCCACGCGCAGGTCCGTTATTTATTTTCCTTTGACAGCGACGTCAAAAAGTTTTTGTATTGAAATTTTGTTTCGAGGCGCCTGCACACTGGTTATAGCAATAATTTTTAATGTGAATGTTTGAAGTGAATTATTGTGTGAATTATTATTCCAATGTTGAATAATGAAGTGAAACTACAACAATGAATAATGAAGTGAAACTACAACAACCGTATAAAACTACAACAACAAAAAAGCAACTACAAAATCGGAGCGTTCGAGTAACATTTAACCTGTTCTAACTCTTCTTCATGCCACTTTTCAAGTTTGGCATTTGTACCGTGTGTCGTGACCCTAGTGATTTCAGAAATACTTATTGACGTAGATGCGCAGAACGAGACCACGTTTCTTTGTTTACTGGCGCAACATTCTATTCTATAAACCTTGCATGCATAGTTTAAGTTCTATATATTTACAGCCTTATAAACTAAAACGACTCGTAAACGTAAACGCAAACTCAAACGGAAACTCAAACTCAACTAAGCCAAACTCCGATAATGTAAGCTTTTCGAGCCGACATTTGCGTTGAGCTCAGCTCAACTCCGATTTCTGTCTGCACGTGGCCTAAGAACAAACGCCCGTAGTACTGATGAGCTGAGCCGGGATGGAGACTGTCAAACTGCCATCAAAGAATTCGTAATAAAGGATATGATGTGTTTGATAAGCATAGAATCCAAAAATCGATGCAAAAACAAAACCGCTGCAGGTATTGTAATACCACGTTTACACCGACGCTAAATGACTCATTACGCCCAAAAGCCAGAAATGAGAAGCCAAATGATACCATTTCCCATACAAATTGCCAAATCACTCATTATCGAAATCATCTCATTTCGGCGAAATGAGATCCAAACGAGTTGTAAAATAATATTTCGAATCAGCCTGTCGTAGGGAAAAATAAAATCCCAAAACAAAGCAAGGAAAATGGAAGGGAAATAATGTCAATTAGCTGTCAAAAAACAATTGTAAAAAAAGCAAGCAAACAAAAAACATAAATTTGACCTGATCAATGTCAAACGAAATGCAAACAAGACGGTGTAAACACTTTTCAAATGAGTGATTACAAATGCGCATTTGGGGTCGGTGTAAACATAGCATAAGGATGGACAATGTTCAATGCACAAAGTGACGTACAACTCACAATATGTTTCACAATAAAAAATAATTGCTTTCAAATATATCATATGTAACTAATGCTACGTTTACACCGACCCCAAATGCGTATTTGAGCGCTATTTCCCAAATGCGAAGCGAAATTTTAAAAATTTTCATACGATTTAATAATCGCAATAATCGACGAAGTGTTGGAGCAAGAAGAAGAAGATCGTGAAATACTTTTATAAATTTTAATAAAATCACGCATTTCAGTTGAGTCTTCCATTTTTGTGTTGTTTACTCGGCAATTAAACTCCCGAATCTTGCCCACACACGTGCTTCTCCATACTTCAAAGTCAAAATGAGAATGAAGTACCAAATCGCATGGCCAGCCCACAAACGTTACAACCGACTTGTGCAACTTGCCAAAAAATCAAAAAAATTTTGGTTTTTCGTACAACCGAAACACAACTTCATACAACAAGCCCACAAACGTTACAATCTTGTATACAACCTGCTCAAGTTGTGCCAACGGTTGTAACGTGTATGGCCTGCTTTACGTTTCAACGAGCGTTTTCTCCTGCACCGGTGGTGATGAAAAAGACTAAGGCGTTGAAAACTATTGGTCTCTACTTTCTTAGAATTTAGGTAATTATGAGAGAAAATTATATATTTTGCTTAGGAAAAAATTATTAAATTGGAGAAAGGTACTAAAATTAGAAAAAGTAATTTTTCGCCGAAAATAAATGTTTTTCGACAAAATTTATTTTACATAAATAAGAGGTATTTCAAAAATTTTTGTTGTAATGAGCATAAAAAATTTGTACACTGAAGTTTTCCCGCCATCATTATAAGTTCAGACGTCACGCTACGCCCCAATAACCGCTCCTTAAATTGGTGTAATTCCTCCCTTCGTTGCATGAAACACCCTGTTCTTTTGGCTGAAAAATGTATTAATTTTGATATCTTTTTTTAA
This sequence comes from Myopa tessellatipennis, assembly GCA_943737955.2. Taxonomy (NCBI): domain Eukaryota; kingdom Metazoa; phylum Arthropoda; class Insecta; order Diptera; family Conopidae; genus Myopa; species Myopa tessellatipennis. Next base: position 49,363,614 of record OX031316.1, on the reverse strand, counting down.
GAACACCCTGAGCAGTAAATAATTAGTATCTTGATTACTAATCAGCAGAATGGCCTTATAAGCGACCAGATTGGCTAAAAATCCTACCTCCATACTGGTAGACACAACTAACAAGAACAGTATATAAATCTAATCCAACAATATATAAAGTGACTATGTGTAGTACAGATGAAGAATATTTTAGTGGAGAAAGCAGTCTTCAGTGTATGGTTAATGATGCGTTATTCTCAAATTACTTACAAGGAACTTGCAGAAAATGTGGTCTGACTGGATTGGTTATAAGCTCAAAATTTCATCAGCCTAAATGCAAGCAATGCTTTCTTGTGTTTGTACGCCACAAGTTTCGCGCAACATTAGGATCTTCGAAGGTACTACTTACGAGTTCCAAAGTGCTGGTCCTTTTTGATGGTAGTCCGGAGGCAATGGTCCTACTAGACATGCTGCATTATGCTCAGACTCAAACGAACCTTAAACGACTTTGCTGTACAACAAAAGTTCTGTACATAGACGAAATATATCTTATAGAAGATGATTCACAGCATAAGGCAAATGTAAACGAAATTGCTACATTACTAAAAAAATTTAGTTTTTTTGAGACATTCGTAACTCCTTTTGTATTGGATATAAAACGGGCAAATTTCTATGGTATAAACGAATACTTGAAAGAAGAGGTCAAGCAATGCAGGTATGAATTTATTGATAAAGTGAAAAAAACATCACAGTATGATTACATTAAGCATCAACGATATCGATTGCTCGCAATGGCTTGTGCTAAACTTGACACTGATATCGTACTCTTATCCGATATGAGTTCACACCTCGCTTCGCAACTACTTATTGATGTCGCGTTAGGACGCGGAGGATCTGCAGCATTTGACGTTTCCTTAATAGATGAACGCTTTCCGGGTTTAAAACTTGTGCGACCATTAAAGGATTTAAATTATATTGACATAAGATATTACTTGCACATGCAAAATTTAAAGCCCATAATAATCTTAGGTTACAAAGATCGCTGTAATGAGATGAATAGTTTACAGAACCTTTCGAATGCGTTTGTAAATAATTTGCAAAAAAAATTTTCATCGACCGTTTCGACTATTTTCAGAACTTGTGGCAAAATTTCATGCAATATACAAAATGGAGATGAAACCAATGGGCGTTGTTGTGAGTTTTGTAACGCTCATATTGATTATTTAAAATCTAAAACAATTTGTGCAATGGAGTTTTCGCGAAAGGCCTCAGAGTTGGGTACTAGAGTTTTTAACTATCCTAACATAGAATTCATTGAAAAGAAAACAATTTCTGATGATGGAGAAAAATTAAAAGATAGATTGTGTCATGGCTGTCGGACTATATTTAACGATTGTCCAAATAAAAGTTTAATCACATGAAATACTATGAGTAATTTAATGAACTGTATTTTTATATTAATGGAATTTTATATTAGCTTTACTCCGGTCTGCCTAGATGCCTCACAAAATAAATGTAATTACGACTGTGTATAATAGAATAATAATTTCTCTCCTTTTTGTATGGACGAATTCAATTTTTTAGTTTTCTTGCGCCACCTGCCGGATTTCTTGAAATTATGCTGTTACATACGACGCGAAGGTAGACACATTCAATTTTACGTTTAAAGTTAATAATAATATTTTTGCACCATTTCAAAGGAAAGTATGCTTCGTAATTTTCACTTTTCTCGGAAACTACAAAACATAGATACTTCCGGCGTGAAGTATTTTATCTAGAATTGATTACAGTCTTTTCTCTTTGAAGAAAATTTATACTTATTAACATAATATTTTAAAAAAATGGCTATAAAAAGTTTTTTTTTCAAATTTTTTTTTTAAAGTTTAAGTTTGGAATTAATTTTCTCAAAAAATGTTTGACATAGGAACCTAATTCAAAAAGAAGATTCAGGAGTACATATTTGGCATTCAAATGCAGTACTAAGAAATGATCTAGGTGTAACTCTTGTTTTTAAAATTCTCGACCCAACCTGTACGTACTATCTTCTTTAGCACCTTATGCGTTACACCGTGTATAAAAAAATGAACTAGTTTGCTGTGGGAGTCTCGAAATGAAAGAGCAATTGTGTCTAAAATTGAGAGATGAAACCATTGCAAGAGAGCTCTCCCTTTACCAGTGGACTTTATAAGATGTAATCAATGCAGCTTTAGTTATCATTTGTCTTCGCATTCTGTGTCAGGGAGAAGCTAAAAGCTGGAAATGCTACAATTCCAGACAAAGATCTAAATCAGCCTCGTTTGCAATGATGTTGTTAGAAGAACCCGTCTCGCCAGAACAAAATAGACAACTGGTACCAACCAGAACAATACTTTTATAGATTTAAATTTCCTACAATGTGATGTGAAGAAGTTAAAAACGAGTTCCTAAGAAATTAAAAACAAAATGAATCAGTTGAGTAAAATTATTTCCTTCTCTTACGAAAACATAAAGAGCCAGCTATCAAGTACTCTCAACATTATTAATGAAATCATGACATAGTTATCTGAACAAGTAAAAATATTAACTGCCAAACATGAGAAAGACAAGCATATCTCTAATCTGGAATAAGGTCACCAGACGTCCCGCTTTTGGCGGGACAGTCCCGATTTTATAGAATGTGTTCCGCGGCTTTTTAAAAAAGTTCCAACATTTGGAAAGAATGCACTACAACCAGGAAGTAAAACCAGAAGATAATATACGATTTTCGACGGCCATGTGACGGCGTGTTATAAGCAAAAGATACAGAGACAAATGTGTTTTGTGCTTCCAATTTTGTTCAAGGCATAAATTAATTCATCCGTATCTAAAAATATTTTATAGCCTGATTCTCAATAGTCACTGTTTGCGTTCGCTTTTAATCACCGTGATAGAAAAACAGCGATTTCTAAAATCTTACGAAGCGACTCGTTCGCTTCTCTTAGGCATTTGCATTGTTAGTTTAAGGTCTACTCGTATTTTTGTATTCTTCGCATTGCTTCATTGCTTTACAATTTTATTATTCGTTTTAACAGCTGAGTAAAGCGAAATGTGTTAAAATTAGAATTAATTATTTATTGAAATAAAGTGATCAAGTTAAAAAATATTATTATAAGAATAGATTTACAAAAAAAAAAAATTGGAAAAAAACATGTTTTCAGGAGTAGCATTTCTGTTAGCGGATGAGAGTGACTCGGAAGATGACCAACATACCCTAACATAACAGAATTTTGAGGAATTCTTCGAATATGTTGGAGATGCCGGAGCATTAAATATAATACATTATAATTTAATTTCTTTTGTAAATAATAATAAACATGAAATTCAATTTCCAAATTTTCCAAAGTAAATAATATTGTTTATTTCAATTTACTATTACTAACAACTTAAATTAACATTAAAAAAAAAAAATGTTCAATCTCATAAGGTACATGAATTCAGTTGTGTTTTGTTTATAGGATGAACTTAAATTATTAACATGCAAAAAAGAAAAAAAATGGCTCATGCATTAAAAATAAATTAAAATATTTATAAGGCTGTCTGCCGCAGCCTTCCGTTTCTGCTCGTACACCAATTCCTCCAGCGTTATAGCTATTCGCGCTAAGAGTCTATTGTGTTCCCTTATTCCATCCTTAACAACTGTGGCAACGCTATGGAGCAACGCTACGACATTGCTGGAGGCTTTTCTTTTTCTTGATGCAGATGCAGGAATTCCACTGATCGAAGCTGCATCCGTTCCGCTGAACAAAGCTGCAGCAGTTCCACCCGACGAAGCTGCACCAGCTCCGGTGGATGAAGCAACACCAGCTCCAAGAACCGGAGAGACATTTCGATCCCAATCTGGAACGGCTACAAGAAAGTCATAAATTGCTTGCAATTGCGAACAAATACTTGCCAGTGCTCTCATACGGAAGCCCATACTAAATTCCGCTGGGCAATACGCTACTCTCCAAATGTAGTATTTTCACTGTTTCCTGCTCCTGCGGGGTAAGGTGTATAGCGCAGAATGGCCCGCCCCTGTCTTCAATTCGGCTGCGTTTTCCGATAACTTCTTTTTGCACCGACTCTTCAAGTCAGTCTAAACCTAATAATTGCAAAAATTATTTATTTCGTATGCATATGAACACAAATGCAAATTACCTTTTTCCACGCAACCGTTGACCTCACTGGAGAACCATTCGCATTGAGGATTCCACGAATCCTCTCCCACTCATTATCCGTGGATACTCGGTTTGATTCAAACACCGGAACAGCTCTCGCCATATCGGGGGTGTTTTCCATTTCCCGCAGGAGCAGGCTAAACTGGTTGTTGGTGATAATTCTTAAAAAGATAAAAGTTCACAAAATAAAATTTATTCTGACTACCTTTTCTTATTAGAATCCATTATATATTTTTTTCATACTATTTTTATAATATAAACACAAAACACGTTTTTCTATGAGTTTGCACTAATTTTACTTCATAGAATGGAGTAACGACAGCTTTTGAGCAGCGTTCCATATGACACTTGGAATCGTTACTTCATGATGAAATAACGATTGAGAATAGCTCTAATGCTATGTTTACACCGACCCCAAATGCGCATTTGTAATCACGAATTTGAAAAGTGTTTACACCGCCTTGTTTGCATTTGGTTTGACATTGATCAGACCAAATTTATGTTTTTTGTTTGCCTGATTTCTTTTACAATTGTGTTTTGGCAGATGATTGACATTATTTCCTTCCATTTCCACTGTTTTGTTTTGGGATTTTATTTTTTCCCTACCACAGACTGATTCAAAATATTATTTTGTTTCACATTTCATTCGCATTTCTTTCAAATGCGATCAAATTTATTAAATTTTATTTGTCAAATCGTATGAAAATTTTTGAATTTCGAAAATTAAAATTTAAAAATTAAATTTTTTGTTTCGCATTTGGGAAATGGACTCAAACGTAGCATAACGAACGATAACTTGTAAAAAGTATTGAAAGTGTTGTTGTGATTTTGTCGAACGAACGAATCGTTAAGAATTAAGAATAACAAAGTAACGACATAGAGTAAATATATAGTGATAAAAAATTCAGTCGTATGTGCATTATTTTGTCCTTTAAGATATTTTGCCTACAGGTAACGGGAAAAAAGGATAACATGGAAAAAAATTGTTCATAAAACAAGTTTTCATTCTAAACTTGATATTGGGTCTCGCTTACGCGAAATCGCGATGTCATCACCATTCGTGGAACACAGGAGCTCATTTGCTACTTCGAGTTGAAAATTGATGACATTTAAGTGAGGAGGATCTGTAGTTGAAGGTCTAAGATCTTTTCGATAAAGTAGCCACGCTCGTTGAATGGTATTTGCAATCGCTATTGGAATGATAAAGAAGCGTTATGAACTGTCATATGAAACGATAGATGGAAAGCTATCGTTACCGCATTCTTTTGGCAAAACTAGAGTGAAGTATTTCTAAAAAACTGCACAATAGTTCCATTTATTTATATTTACATTATTGAAACTTGTATCTGTTAAAAAATTAATTTTGTAATAAAAAGCAAATAATAAAAAGAATTTTGCTTTGAGTTTGGAGCCCATGCACATGGCCTTCAACGTCCCAAAGTTCCTGCCTCTGGCGACGTCATCTTCATCCTTGGTGAGATGAATAAGAGCAGCCGACGCTGCTTTGGCGTGTTGGATTAATCTGGATCAACCGCAGAGCCACGGCGCCCTTTAGTTACCTCCAGCACAGTGCCGTGTAGTTCCGACGACGAGCCCGTGGGCCCTTGGAATCTGGTACTTCACTACCTTGGAAGGGTCATCGACATTTAGGCTATTTTTTTACAAATTGCTGCACTTGTCTCTACATGTCAGGCCATCGGTACAGGTTCGGAATTTTTAGGTATGTGTTTACGTCTCCTTTATAACCTCTTAACGGTTATTGTTCCTCTGATATAGATTGCGCATTTTCTTGTCTCTCTTATTCTATTTACTTTGTTTTAGGTCTGGTTTCAACAGCACCAACGATTCTATGTTGTGGTATTCTGCTGAATGCGCCAGCAATAAAATTTTTCTTTCCTGGTTTGTACAAAATCTTGAATTCGTACTCGGAGAGTTTATGTCTAAACCTAACTAATCTGGATTTTTGGTTTTTTCAGTTTGCTTAGGGGTTGTGTTACGTGCCCCCTGTTGTGTACCCTAGCTCTATTTGCAGGGCGGAGTTGGTGACCCGTCAAGCCGTCCGTAGGGGCGTAACAATAACTTAAAACTAAAACCTACGCTATTTCTTCATCCTTTTACCATTCAACCCTCTGACGGTTTATCCTGTTTACCCTCCCTTTCCATGTCCCCATTCCCTCCCCACCTCATTAGAACACTCAGCAATTCATATTTCTTTAATTCAACAAAGTTTATTAATTATATACAGAGTGTTTCGTTGCACACACGGTAACAAGGTAAGTTTATACTATTCGAACATTTCTAATATAATTTTTCTTCTTTTTTACAATAACTCAAATTTTTCTTTATTTTCTATAGATGTCGTTCTAACAAAGGGCTACCTATAAGCCTGACTTTGAGGCGCTACTGTCGATTGTATATTCACGAGGTGCAACAAGTCATAAGGAGCTCCCTAAAAACTATGGTATCCTCACGGTTGGTAACGAATTCACCACTATTCCCCACGGTACCCTTTATCTTGACACCTTTACACATCACAAATATGCTGGTATATATATATATATTTATCTAAAAAAAAATTAGTATAAAATTAACACTATTTACTTCTTACAATATAATAATTAAATATTGAATATGTAACATACAACCATAGAGAAACAATAGTAACATACAGACAACTAATAATACGTGCAAATAAGGTACAAGTAAATATATAAATATATGAAGTGGAGTATGATTAATTTTTGTTCTTTCTTTTTATAGTTAGATAATATTTTATTATAAGCATCCACTCTGGACTTTCTTCCATTTACATTTATTATTTTTGTATAAGTATCTATATATGGTGATTATTTCTAACAAACTTAGGTGCGCTATATTTATTAATTTAAGCATTCAACGCATGAAATAAACTAAGCGGCGCTGCAACCCACAACTCAGCAATTTCAAACAATTTCATTTGCAATTTAGTTTATACGACTTTTAGAATTTTTTTTTTTATATATATATATTATATTTTATTATATATATATATATTATTATATGTATATTTTAGTGTATTTAACTGTATGCGAACTAACTTCATCACATTACTTCGTGGCTGCACTTGAGTTTACGCCCCCTTGGATTTTTTTTTTCCGGGCATGCATTGATGTAATATGTATATGTATAACATTGATATACTAATATATAATATTTATAAAATATAGATATAATATTGATATAATCTTTCTTTTTTTGAATTTTTCTTATTATATGGCTTATCTGGTTTTTCTTTTCCCTTTTTTTTTTAGTTGTGTAGACGGTACCTTTTTTTTTCACTTTCGGTGCTTTCTCTACTCTGGAATCTGTCTCTGCCGTCTCCGGTGTTCACCAGGAACCTTGATCCTCGATATGGTGTCGCCTCTAATCTGACATTTTTGATGAAAGGCACGGAATTCTAATTTTCTTTTTTTTTTTTAAGTATTTTGCTCACTGCGTTAATTTTCTCAAATTTTATACAGACTTTAAAAATCTTTCTTGCTATGCCACTCATCGATCTAAACTTATGTCTTTATTTTAAACCATACTTGATCACAGCTCGTTATTCAATCTCTGCTCGGCTGTCCGAGATTTTCCTTGACACCTCTGTTTCTTCCCTGCATTTCTGCTTCCGCTTCTGAACTCCCAGATTTCTCTACACCTATTTGCGGAACTTTTCCCATTTATAATAAAAATATATATATTTTCCGCTGTTGCTAAGGCTATTTTTTTTCCGTTCTTTTTCTAAAAAAACACATTCTCGATCTTTCTATCGGACGGACATTATTCCTAATTTTCTTCTTCTTCATTTCGCCTACCCTACCAGGAGGTCATGATCGTTAGTTGCTCGCTAATCTTTCACTTCCCGCCATTTCCCACTTAGCTGGGGTTACCATTTTCATTCACAACCCCTTTCTGTTGATGCATGTTGGTGTTGTTGTCTTTCAATTTTTGGACTGGCAATTCACAACTGGAACTGCTATTCTCGCCATTCTCTAAGCTAAAGAGTTGTTGGTATAGCCGTGGCGGCAAGCAAAGTTGTGGTGAAAAGTGTATTTTGTAGTGAACAGAGAGAACACTGAACGTGGCGAAAGAAAATAAGGAGATCAGAGAGAGAAAATCTACTAGTGTCGATATGACAGTACCCTTTGACGTTTTATTTTTATATACGATGACAGGAGTAGAATTTGGAGCATAATTGGGATAAGTGTGTTTTCTTAACTAATTTATTCTTTTATTTTTCTGTTTCAGCCATCATCTGCAACAGTTGATGATTAGTTACTATTTTGAATGGTCTTCGTAAGGTAAGCTCTGAAATTTTTTGTTATGCAAACAATGGGAAAGAATTCCCTCTCTATTTTAGAGTAACGTAGGGTTTAGACCTTCGAGTAGAACCAGCAGGAAATCTGTCATCGTGTTAGTTGTTTTGCATATATTGTACCTAGCAAGCCGTGTCGCGGTTTGACAACTGGTAATTAATTTTAAAAACAATAGCAACGATCAACTGAAAATGGTATATGAATTGGTTGAAAGGAGAAAGCAATATCCCCATGACAAATTACTGTCATTACACTAGCACTGGCCGTACCCGTTGCCTGCTATATGGCTCTCTTGTGTACAGATACACTAACACACGCATGCGCTACTAGTTCCACTCACTCGCCTAAAGACTAGGTAATGCTTTTCTGTGTCATTCAGCGCTCTGCTAGCAAAAGCTATTGGTCTATTCCATATTGGATGTGATAATCGCAATTTCCAGTTCTAGGTAACTTGAAATGTAACCCAAGGCCATATTAATATTAGAACAATAATACTCTGTGAGTGAGTCAAGGCCAAGTTCATACCATTAATGCAACCACAGCACTTTGCTTGGTAAGCCATAAGCCGCAGTCAAGCTCTGGCTAAAGTAAACTCGAAAGCCAAGTTAGCAACCATAGCACTTTGCATGCAAATTATTGTGAAAGCTAACTTTCAGTAGTAAGCTCCCAAACCATAAAAAAAGATTGGCTTGGAGATATAAAAACTAAGAAAGCAAACCCGAAAGAATTAAATTGGGAACAATCCAAGGATCTGTCGATTAGCTAAATATAAATATTATGTTCATGAGAGGAGTGCCCCGTAAAGCAAGGCACCCTTGAGTAAAAAAGGAAAAAATAAAGAAGGGCCAACATCAAGCACGGTACCCTTGTCTGTGCAATGCCGTTCCACGCCGTACAAAATCTTTGCTGAAGTCGACCCTTTTCCAATCGGGACGCGGTCAAGAGACGGCAAAGGACTTCAGGCCAATTTCTTTCACTTCTTTCCTCCTGAAGGTACTGGAACGCTTTCTGAACGAATAACTGAGAAATAACAAGTGACAAACTATCCCATTTTCAGCACGCGTATGTCAAGGAAAGATCCACCGATTCCGCCCTACACCAGGTGGTAACCTGCATAGAGCGATCACTCCATTTCAAGCAATATACTATGGGGATCTTCCTCGATATAGAAGGCGCTTTCAACAACGTTAAATCTTCTGCCATCCAGGAGGCTCTCCGGAGCCTAGAAGCCGAAGACATTTTTATAAGATGGATTCTTGTAATGTTGCTTACAAGAGAGATCCACGCTACACTGGCGAACAGTAGTATCGTCAAAAATGTCAGCTGAGGCACGCCCCAAGGAGTGATAATTTCACCGCTACTATGGATTCTGGTGCTGAACCCGTTCTTTGAGCAGCTTGAAAAAGCGAAAAGTAAAGCCGAGCCCCACGCCGAGGATCTGGTCATAGTAGTCTCCGGCTTCTGCCAATCCACGCTAAGCTCTGTTACGGAAAGAGCCGCACAATTGTTGCTTGGGTTACTCCGCGAGGACAAGTAAACCCTTCCAAAACGGGGCTGGTCCTATTCACAGACAATAATAAACCTCAATCATTTAAGCCACCCAAGCGCCATGGTCAGGAGCTTCAACTTTCGATGCAAGCGAAATACCTAGGCATAATTCTCGACGCCAAACTGAACTGGAGAGAAAACATAGGTCAGGATCAAGAAGGCGAACGTGGCCTACTCCTGCTGCAGAATCTTCAGAAAGAAATGGGGACTGAGCCCCAAACTTACACTTTGGTTATACACCGCTACCATCAGGCTAATTCTGACATATGTATCACTGGTTTGGTGGACGGCTTCAAGCAAGAAGTCTCACCACCCACCGACTTCGAAAGGCGTTTCGAGGACGACATTCCTTCTAGATCCGCATGTAAAAGGCGGGGAGAACTCTTTATCGAATACTGCGACGCCATTGTGTACACCGATGCCTCTAAAATGGACATCGGAGTAGGCGCAGGCGTCTACTAGCAAGAAACCACCAATGGAGATATCCGTAAAACTCCCTGATCATGCCAACGTATTCCAATCGGAGATATCAGCCATAAAGGAGGCCTGCAGGAGACTAACAGAAGTAAGAACCAGACGCCCATTTTTGGTGATCGAATTTCAACCGCAAATTCGTTCTACAAGTTGAGAAATTGAGCTATAAGCATGGATGAATTTATATTCACTATAAAAAGCAGGTGTGGTAATGGTCCGATTTTGGCCATTTTTAATACCGATGAGTTTTTAATGATAGACATAATTCGTGCCAAGTTTGATGAAGATATCTCTATTCGTTCACTTGTAATCGTGATTTCCACAGACAGACAGACGTACGGACGGATGGCTAAATCAACTCCGGAGGTGATGATGATCAAGAATATATATACTTTTCTATACCTGTCCTGCCTCCTTTAATGCGTTACAAACGGAAGCACAAAGTAAATATGTATATCCTCATCACTTCGTGTGAAGGGTAGAATAACCGGCAGGAGACTAAGCATAGCCACAGATAGCCAGGCAGCCATCCGTTCTTTGCTATCAAACACCACATATTCCAAAGTGTTGTAGGAATGCCGCTTGGAGTTCAACAACATTTTTCACAGCATTCTGTTATGGTTCAGTCTTTTACGTGTAGCATAACCTGATTTTGTACACGTTATATAAATTAAAAGTTAAACAAAGTATAATAAATTTACTTACACATATTCATTTGCAACTCGTTTTCGAAGCAATTTACATTAAAATTATCACAGATGCTGCAGAATCTTCAGAAAGAAATGGGGACTGAGCCCCAAACTTACACTTTGGTTATACACCGCTACCATCAGGCTAATTCTGACATATGTATCACTGGTTTGGTGGACGGCTTCAAGCAAGAAGTCTCACCACCCACCGACTTCGAAAGGCGTTTCGAGGACGACATTCCTTCTAGATCCGCATGTAAAAGGCGGGGAGAACTCTTTATCGAATACTGCGACGCCATTGTGTACACCGATGCCTCTAAAATGGACATCGGAGTAGGCGCAGGCGTCTACTAGCAAGAAACCACCAATGGAGATATCCGTAAAACTCCCTGATCATGCCAACGTATTCCAATCGGAGATATCAGCCATAAAGGAGGCCTGCAGGAGACTAACAGAAGTAAGAACCAGACGCCCATTTTTGGTGATCGAATTTCAACCGCAAATTCGTTCTACAAGTTGAGAAATTGAGCTATAAGCATGGATGAATTTATATTCACTATAAAAAGCAGGTGTGGTAATGGTCCGATTTTGGCCATTTTTAATACCGATGAGTTTTTAATGATAGACATAATTCGTGCCAAGTTTGATGAAGATATCTCTATTCGTTCACTTGTAATCGTGATTTCCACAGACAGACAGACGTACGGACGGATGGCTAAATCAACTCCGGAGGTGATGATGATCAAGAATATATATACTTTTCTATACCTGTCCTGCCTCCTTTAATGCGTTACAAACGGAAGCACAAAGTAAATATGTATATCCTCATCACTTCGTGTGAAGGGTAGAATAACCGGCAGGAGACTAAGCATAGCCACAGATAGCCAGGCAGCCATCCGTTCTTTGCTATCAAACACCACATATTCCAAAGTGTTGTAGGAATGCCGCTTGGAGTTCAACAACATTTTTCACAGCATTCTGTTATGGTTCAGTCTTTTACGTGTAGCATAACCTGATTTTGTACACGTTATATAAATTAAAAGTTAAACAAAGTATAATAAATTTACTTACACATATTCATTTGCAACTCGTTTTCGAAGCAATTTACATTAAAATTATCACAGATGCCTGCATGTTTGGTTTTGAATTCTTTTTTTCGTTGGCAAAACTCTGGCCAAATTTTTGATAACCGAACATCTGATGGAAAGCAAAAAAACTCTTACAACTAACTTTACCGTCATTTGACGTGCTTGTAAAACAAAAAAAGTAACGAACCTGCGCTTGGCGCAACCGTTACCGTTTTTATTAACTGTGGTACCTAAATAAGTTCGTCGTGCGTTGCGTTGCTGTCAAAATGAAATTGGAACACGCAGTTTTATGGAAGTGGCTGAAATAACCAACGCACTGAAGGAGACCACTTCGAATTTCCAATTTTGGTATGCGCTACAAATTGAAGTTGGCGGCAGATGTTAAAAAAATATTCATGTGCGTGTAAATGTTTAAATATTTTTTGTCAGAACATACTATGTTGACGTAACGCTGATATTTCGGTTTAGCTCAGCGTCGTTTCTAATGCCTTAAACACAATCAGGCACGCAAGACGCAGATTCAAGTTAGGGACGCAAGAAATACCTCGGATTTAAACAAAATAGCAGAGAAACATAGAGGAAGCAGAAGTATGAAATGTCAAAAATTTCACAGTAGAGTTTCATTCAGAGTTTATTTATTTTAATCTGTATTAAAATATATTTCAAATACATTTAAATAATATAGCATACAGAATAATAATAAAAAGAGCAACAGAAAAATACGCACATAATTTTACAGCAGCTGAAATAGGAACAAGAATGAAATGTAAACAAACACAAACAACGAAGAAGAACAAGAAGGTTTTTGCATTCGTCAAAATTAGAATTAGCTCGAATGCGAGATGCGTAATTTCGCAGCTAAGCAGGGAAGCAAAATGGAAAGCAAACTTTTTTCTCGATCTCCACAAGAGCCCGTGTAATTTTGACAGTTAAAAAATGAATCTGCGTCTTGTTACCCTGATTGTGTTTAAAGGCCCAACCATGCAATGCATATGCATGCTATGCATGAAAAGAGAGAAACTACGAATACACTGAATCCTATTTGCGCACCCATACTATGCACATGCATAGTTTCGTTAAGTTCGTTCTCTCTCTTCTTGCATAGCGTGAATGGCGAGTATGCGGTCTGGATCAAAGACTACAAGACTGGAAATTCTTTTTTCGCTTTGAATGTGTCGGTGAAATCAGGCTTGGGTGTCGTAGATTACAAAAACAAAACGCATGTAATTTTGACAGTTCGGGAACAAATTTTGACAGTCCGGGAATTTGTTTACAAAATATTTTGAGAGAGGAATGCAATGTTCTTCTTCACAGCAATAAGTCAGAAATATGATTTTTCAAATACGTAAAAAAGACCAAGGAGCCAGTTTGAAAAGCAACGCACGCTTCTAGAAATGTACATGAAACCTTTTTAAGTCTTATAGTTGCACAATATTGAATATTTTGCAAGTAAAACGAACTTAAAATTCATAAAAATTACCCATTTCACAAATTTAGTCAGCTGTTTTGAACCTACCACGCGTATTTTTAGCCGAAAGAGATGCCAACGTATTCAACATGTTTTGTTGAATATTGATCTTTGATTTAGTTTAATATTTACTGAATTGTGACTTTAGTTCTTTTGGTCTTTAATTTAAACGAATTTAATTTTAAATGCATGAATTGAGAATTTGTTTATGTTTAATTAATTTTAATTTACATAAATGAATTGTAAATTTATTTGTGTTAACACATTTTAATTTAAATAAAAGAGAAATGAAAAATTACAAAAATAAATAAGTTTACATTACTTTTTAATATTTCCAAACAGCTTAGAAATCGTCAAAACCTCTAGAACTTATAAATGGAAAGTAGTTTTTCTATTAATGTTTACTTAAAAACCAAAAAAATAATTAGTAATGAAGCTGTGTCATTGGTATCCCTGCCACTAACTCACCCCATCATTTTGTGGCGGTGTGGTAACAAAGCAAAACGGTTTAACTTTTCAGATATCATGCTTTGTGATAGCCTGTTTTAGCTTGTAACAAGTCGGCAATTTCACCATAATATTCACATACACTGTATGTGAACACGCGGACGGACATTTTTTGGAGCTCTCTTACGAAATAAGAGGAGTTTCCAGTCTTGTAGTCTTTGGTCTGGATCGTACTTTCCGTAACAAGCAACGGAAAAAGAGTTACCATCCCATACGAATTTGCAACTTAAATTTTTGCAACCTAAAATTTTATTATTTTATTTAGTGTTTTTCTATTGAAAAGTTACAGAAAACTACTAAAAGTTATAAAAATAATACTACATGATTTTCTTTAAAGTTTTTAATTAATTTTATGCAACATTAAGCAATTTCTTCAGTTTTGAGGACGCGTACTACGCGATTCTCAACTATTCATGTGAGGCTGGGCAACCCTTAAAAGCAGAGGAAAACATATGTGATGGTTTTCTGGATCATGAAACAGATGTTTTATTTGCTTTCAATTTCATGCAATGCTTGGTCGTTCTACTGATGCATGGAACAGAGATAATGAGATAGGACACTTCGAATTCGCCGCTTAAAAAATCGGTTTGACGTCTATTTTTTATGAGCTGTTGAATTCATGTACACTATACGTGAGCGCTACCATGTTGTTGTTCTTGTTTTTTTTTTTCAGTATGTTGAAAAAATCAGCTGTTTCATGTTTCACCACGGACTCATTTAGTTATGAAATCAGCTTGCCTAGACGCAGTATCTTTTGAAACGGTTTCACTACTGTTACATCGATACCATCGGTGGCTACACACACTGGTTTCTCATTTGGTTTCAAAAGTCGTAAATATGTGATGCCAAAGTGTTTGTGAAATTTACTGAATATCCAAATGTTGGCCAGAGTGAGAGAAAATATGAACACGCGTTCGGCAAACTATGTTGTTCTTCTTTCGTTTGACAACTGCTTTCTTGTGTGCGTGCAAAGAAACTGAGAAGCAGGGTCTATTTTCAAAAATTCTCTACACTTGATACTAGAGTATGAACTTTTCTCTTTCTTCCTCATCTCTCTCTCAAACGAACTGAATGAAACCGTTTCACAAGATACTGCGTATAGCCAAGGCCATTGGCTTTTAAAATATAAATTTCAACATATATAAACAAAGGTGGTGAAGTTTCCCAAACCTAAAATGGTAGTTGCGAACGGATGCTTGACCCCCATGATGCATCAAAGATGTATGACAATACTTCATTTGCAAAAATATTAGAGAAGAAACGAAAAAATATAAATGCGACCATTCTGGATTTATTAATCGTAATTTTTTTTGGCAATAGGCGAACAACTTCGTATTTGCAACAAAACATCAGCACAGCGACTACTTTATACCAAAGTAAAAATGAGAAATAAACAACCAATACTTGGTAAAATATGGAAGCATATATTAATTACCATTATACGGAACGGGGAGTTATGTTTTATATATATTTTACACATATAAAAAGGATAATATTTTTATTTATTTGTTTTGACGTTTCATAAACGAACCCCTGAAAAACAGATATTGCATGCGTTCATGCGATCAATTTATTTTCGGCGAAGTACAAGTTTTTTGCAGCGAAGTACAAGTTTTTCACAGCGAAGTACAAGTTTTTTGCACAAAATCACAATTTTTTATCGTAGTGTTAGTGAAAATGCCATTGTGATTTGCGACGAATTTGAAGTGTCCTATCTCATTATCTCTGACAGTAACCTTCTATCAGAGATAATGAGATTGGACACTTCGAATTCGCCGCTTCAAAAATTGGTTTGACGTCTATTTTTTATGAACTGGTGAATTCATGTACATTATACGTGAGAGCAACCATATTGTTGTTCTTGTTTTCTGTCTTTCAGTATGTTGAAAAAATCAGCTGTTTTATGTTTCACCACGGTTTTTATTATTGATTTTGTTTGGAATTGTGTGTAAAATAAATAAAGTGGTTAGCATCGCGAATTTCTTTTATTAAATGCTAAATAGCTAAATAAATTCATAGTTAGTGACGACTTCGATGTACTATCTGAAGAAGTTGTGTTTCAGGTGCTAAAAAATTGAATCGAATACGAATCGCAGGCTTTTACGTATTCTGGCTTAAGTGCGATTGCCTCTGTTGTCAACTGGGTTTCTGATGGAGAAGGTGGAGCCACTTTGTAATACAATGGAAAGTCTAAAATTGGTCCTGAAGACGCTAAAATCTGCTGAAAATATTCTTTCTCATTTTCGCACAGAAGACGACGACATGACAAAAATCTACTAATCGCAGGATACAATCTACGCACGAGTTTGTGGACAATATGGGATACAATAGTGATAGATACAATTCTCCAATAGAATTCCGTTGTGGGTTTGCTGTTGTTCTGATGGCTGAAGACCTGATCGTGGTGGGTGGAACATCAAATGACGTACCTTTAAATACAGTCACGAAATTAAATGTACATGCAATGGTTTCCAGTGCATTGGCTCCATTGATAACGAGTCGAACAAAACACGTTCTAGCAGTACTGAACGGAGCACTTTACGCAATCGGAGGCTACAATGGACATCATATTTTAAATTCAGTAGAAAGGTAAAGATATGAAATACAATTATGTGTTAACAGAAAAATTTCAGATGGGACCCCGTGATTTGAACTTCTGATTTTATTCAGCCAGGACCCAGCTGTGGCTGTTATAAATGATCGCATGTATGTATCTATGATCCGTAAGTTCACATTGTATAAATAATATATAAAAATCAGCAAATTATTTAAATTCATTTTTCGTGCAGCTCGCAGCTCACAGTGGTGTTAACAGAAACATATTTTTTACCAAGATATTACCAGTGAACGCATGATCCACGCACAAATACATGGACAGAGGGATTTTATCCAATGTACGTTGCCGTTCATTGAACTCTTCGTTTTTTGTTCGTAGGATTTTACATGCAGCATCAACATCGGAATAGAACGTTTTTAAGTAATTTATAAAACTTCATGCAATAAATATAATATAGATACAATAGATATGTATAAGTTATAAGTATATTTAAATAACGCATTTCCACGCCACCCAGGAGGTATGCGTTGCAGCGCGTTACCAATTTTTTAGGGTGTTTGGTTCCCCTATAGGCCTATTGCACCCGTACAATATTTTTTAATAATACACAATTAAATACATACAGTGCAAGCAAATATACACAAACCAATAACAATAATACTAATGTCAAATAAGTTGCAAAATTGAATATTCATTGAAGTTAGTGAAATAATAATGTGAACTATAATAAATAATAATTGTTTGTTCGTTCTTTCGTTCGCATGCATACATAATGAAATATATATATAATTAATATTATTATGTGCATAATATTTGAAAATGTTTGTATATAAATCAAGAATAATTATAAAATGCACTATGTTTAGTTCCTTGTAGGCCTATTGCACCCGTACAATATTTATAATATAGTATACAAATATACAATTAATAATATACAATGCAAGCAAATACATATACATTTAAACCAATAACCCGTACATATTTACAGCAGAAAGCAAGCACAAAACTACATTTTATAACATAATATTATGATGAAATAAAAGTAATAAATTAAAGAATAATATTCATATAAAGTAAAGTAAATATTGCAAATTTTATATGTTTCTTGGTGCGTTTAATGAGTTGATTGATGATAATCAATGAAATAATGAAATAAATCATTCAATGAATATGAAGGAATCTAGGAAAATAGAAAATAATTAAAACAAGCTTTATGTTAGGTAATTCCAATAAATTTCTAATACAGAAGAAAACATTAAAAAAGGTCCATTATACCATTATAATGATATAAATAAAACCAAAATAAAGCTTTATATTAATTAGAACTTACTGAGTAGTTAATTGACTAGAGAAGGGAATGTGTGGCATAGGGATATGAAGATCAGCCCGAACACTTAAAGGTGCCTGATGCACAAGATTTTGTTTTTGAAATTGGGTTCCTTTGCCTGCCTATTTAAAAATTTTAAGAGAAAATATATTCTAATCCGAATGAAAAGGGTTAGAAGAATTTTTGGGTCGGATTGAGAACAGCAGGAGTATGGCACTATATCTAACATTTTGTTGAACAAAAATCTGCTAACGCCAATATTGTGGCAACTCTCGTTGAAGACCTCACAGAACCTATCATCTAAGCTTTTTACATGGGCTATAAATTCTTGGGGTGGTTTTATGAGATTGTAACCATCGCACTGTTTTTCAAGGGTGAACAGAAACTGGTCGCTAACGACTTCACCATTCTTTTCTCCTATATATATATATATATACATATATATCATAACTTAAAAATTACAAAATGAATATCTAAAATATATTGTAATCAATGTTATTAAGAGTAAATCGGACGGACGGGTATGACTAAAACGACTCAGGAGGTGACGCTGATTAAGAATATATATGCTTTCCTATATCTAATAGTAAATAATATACCTTAAACGGTAAATTAATATACCCTTAACCTTTACGTGTAGGGTATAAAAGTACTGCAAGGGAAAATACAAAACGGGATTAAATTACCAGGAAGTAATAAAAAACTAATCAAGAAAATGTAAAGGTTAAATAAATAGATACAAATTTATGTAAACAAACTAAAAAGGAAATAAAAAGAACTACACAAACAAACAAAAAACCTTTTCATGTGGTTTTTGCTATATGGATATGTACTTATATACTTATAGTTATAGTATAACTCCATTAATTAATGGAGTTATACATTAAAAAAACATTAACCAATACCACGTAAACTATAATTTATTTATTTATTTATTATATTAAATACTACATTTTATTGCACTTATACCACTTAAGTTTTTTTTATTTGACTACTAAATTTTATGTTTATAGTTACGATATTTTACAGAAGAAATTTACACTTAATTTTAAAATTGTTAAATGGTGTTTGTAACTTAGCTGCTTTTATAAATTAATTAGATTAAAATAAGCTTAATGTAATAGTTTTTGGTTCACTCATTTTAGTCCTAACTCGAGTTAAGCGGATTTGATTAGTGGCCACAGTTATATTACATATAACATATACTCCTAGTAGTTCTTGTCTCCAAGACATGCACGACGAACTGTGCACGACATAGGCTCGTCGTTGAGGACGTATGCAAGACAAGCCTATGGTCATCATCGACGACATTTTCATACAAATGTCGTTTTTTTCTTCGACGACAACCTACTACAATGTCGTCAATGTTTTTATGTATTATATTTTATACGAACTCGTACGAAATTATTGTTATATTAATATATGTTAATTCTAGACACTAGACATAGAATTCGCGTCGTAACCGATTGCACGACAACCTGCAAGACATTGTCTTGTCCTGTCCTCATGCGGACAGTTTGCAAGACAATGCCCCTAAACATGTCGTCAATGGAAAACTTGCTGACGACAAATAGAAATTGTTTTGCAAGACATTATCGACGACAATGTCATCGACAAAGCTTTTGGACCAGAATTACAAAAACACGCATTATCACGCATATAAAAATTCTAACTAGATTATGCTTCCCATGCAATTATGATTTGCACAGGCAGACAGACAGACGGATGGAGTAGGCTTTATATGGATTCATATACAAGTTTAGTATATGGAAAATTACACTAACCTGCCGCTGTCGGTAGTCCGGTTGGGGAAGGTAAACAATTTAGTTTCACCGCCGCAATTCTTGACGCATATCCTTCCCATCGTAAATTTTCTTCCAGAAAATTCGCTTCAACTCCTCTGCACTCCTTGTCACTAGAAGAAAAATTATTTTATATTATTTTAGACTTATTAATTATTTTAATTTGAGCATAAAAAATATTCCTTGTTTCCTTCCAACTCTTGTCCAACTTAAAACTCCTTCTCTGTACTCCTTGTCACTAGAAGAAAAAGAAAAAGAAGTCAAAAAAGATTTCACACTTCTCCCTTAGTCTTATTATTTTATATTATTTTAGACTTATTAATTATTTTGATTGAAGCAGAAGAAATATTTCTCGTTTCCAACTCTTGTCCAGCGGCTGATTGTCTTTTAAAATATAAGTTTCACCATATATAAACAAAGGTGGTGAAGTTTCCCAAATCTAAAATGGTAGGTGCCAACGGATGTTTGGCCCCCCAAGTGCATCAACAACGTATAACAATACATAATTTTCAAAAATATTAAAAACCAAATATAAAAATATAAATGCGACCATTCTGGAGTTATTAATCGTAATTCTTTTTGTCAAAAGGTGAACAACTATGCATTTGCAACGAAAAATGAGCACAACGACAACTTTATACCAAAGTAAAAATGAGAAATAAACAACCAATATTTGGTAAAATATGGAAACATATATTAATTACCATTATACGGAACGGGGAGTTATGTTTTATATATATTTTACACATATAAAAAGGATAATATTTTTATTTATTTGTTTTGACGTTTCATAAACGACCCCCGAAAAACAGATTTTGCATGCGTTCATGCGATCAATTTATTGGCGGCGAAGTACAAATTTTTTGCAGCGAAGTACAAGTTTTTCAGAGCGAAGTACAAGTTTTTTGCACAAAATCACAATTTTTTATCGTAGTGTTAGTGAAAATGCCAATGTGTTTTGCGACGAATTCGAAGTGTCCTATCTCATTATCTCTGCCTTCTATGTACATAACATCACACACTAAAATCTTTTATTAATCTTTAATTTAATCTTATTAAATTCGTTTATCTCGACGTAGACAAGAATGATAAAAAAGATTATGCCGGTCGTCGGACAAGTGGTTACGTTCTTTTAAAAACAATTCTAACAAATTCTGCGATCATTTGCAGAGTACCACATTGCGCCTGTACTTAAAAGTATTGTTCGTTCGACTAGCTTATAGTTATATATTGCCTGATTATGGCTAAACAAGCTACTACGTTGTGGAGAGAATCTGCCAGTGTAATTATATTAACTAGGGCCAAGATAACAGAATGGACTTCAGACTTTAAGGTAGTAGCAATCAAAAATATATTCATATAATTGGTTTCAACTCTTTGATATTTTATTCGCTGCGACCAGATACTTCTACTCAGGCGCTCAGAAAACGCAACATTTATGCCTAAATCTTCAGTTTTTCCTGGAGGAGTGATTGAATCTAGTGATGCATCTTCACATTGGCTACAATATTTCCAAAATTTTGGTTTGCCAAAGCAAAGATTGATGGATTTGACAAGATTTAGGAGTCGTCATAGACGATATACGGAATCCGGAGAAGATTTGGAGAAGTATATCCTATCCTGCATTCCTACCCGATAGTATTCAAATTATTTTTGGTTAAGAGAAATCTCACTAAGAATAACTGCCATACGTGAAACTTTCGAGGAAGTGGGCGTATTGTTGTGTCGTAACAAGCAAAATATCTGTGATCCAAATCCATTTGGAAGATTTAAAGAAGATTTCGATCGGGTACACTGGCAGCATGTTATACACCACGATGCTGCACAGTTTTTGGTACTTTGTAAGGATTTGGAAGTTGTGCCCGATTTATGGCGATTGCATGAATGGTCAGCGTGGCTTTCTCCCTCAACTATAAAGAAAAGGTACATATGTAAAATGATTTTTATTTCAATTGATTTTTAAAATTTTGTCTTATTGCGTTTCTTGTAGATTTGAAACTACTTTTTATATAGTAGCTCTAGAAGAAACACCTAATGTAATTATTGAGAAAAACGAAGCAATGGATTGTTCAGTAAGTAAAAAGAGCAAATCGAAATCATACGATGTACTTTAGGTTTGCTATCGGTGTACAATAAAATCCGAAGTTAGCGCTGTAGAAAAATTCATGTGAATGAATTTATTATTTTAATTTGTTATAAATATAAATATTTATATCGTAACACACATGCATATATCTTTTTGGCTTATATTTACGATAGGCACTCCAATTTTGTTGCTGTTGTAGTTTTTTACGCTGACACTAACCACGACCTTATAGCTCTCTGAAATGTGAAATTTAGCCGCCGATATCTTTGAAACTATAAGAGATATCTGGATGATGTTATAAAGGTATTAAAAATATCTTCAATTTATGCTAAATAAAACTTTGTCGAAAATAGTTAACTTTTGAAGATAATCGCAATTTAAAGTTTTTAGTACTATTTTTTTTACATTCATTAATTTTTTTGTAAGTAAAATGTATAATTAACCCAAATAATAAGAAAATAGAGTCCAATATGTTTATAAGCCTATTTCTTTCATCTTAAAGGCTCAACCATGCAATGCATATGCATGCTATGCATGAAAAAAGAGAAACTACGAATACACTGAATCCCATTTGCGCACCCATTTGCGCACCATTTACACATGCATAGTTTCGTCACGTTCGTTCTCTCTCTTCTTGCATTGCGTGTATAAGAATATGCGGTCTGGATCGTGCAACTTAAATTTTTCCAACGTAAAATTTTATTATTTTTATTTAGTGTTTTCCTATTGAAAAGTCCCAGAAAACTACTAAAAGATATAAAAATAATACTACATGACTCTCTTTAAAGTTATTAATTAATTTTATGCAACATTAAATCACTTCTTCAGTTTTGAGGACGCGTACCTCGCGATTCTCAACTTTTCTAGTGAGGCTGGGCAACCCTTAAAAGCAGAAGAAAACATGTGATGTTTTTCTGGACCATGAAAAAGCTATTTTAATTGCTTTCAATTTCATGCAATGCTTGGTCGTTCTACTGAAGCTTGGGATGAATAGCTTGCTTTTCGTTGACTTCTCTGACAAACGCATTGCATGGTTGGGCCTTTGGTATTGTGATTATTATGTGGGTTAGTAATATCACTAACTACATAACAGATAGATAGCTCAAATCCACAAGAAAGTGGTTCGCAAAATTTTCTGAACGCTAGCTCACAGTCGTACTTTTCTAACTTCGTACGGCTTCGTTGGCTCCCGACATGAACTTCGTCGTTGCTTGCGTCGTCAGATTTTATTTTGGCAGTCTGTGACAAAGACTACAAGACTGGAAACTCTTTTTCCGCTTTGAATGTGTTGGTGAAATCAGGCTTGGGTGGTGTAGATTACAAAAACAAAACGCATGTAACTTTGACAGTTCGGGAACGAATTTTGACAGTCCGGGAATTCGTTTACAAAATATTTTGAGAGAGGAATGCAACTCTTGTTCTTCTTCACAGCAATAAGCCAGAAATGATTTTTCAAATACGTAAAAAAGACCAAGGAGCCAGTTTTAAAAGCAACGCACGCTTCTAGAAATGTACATGAAACCTTTTTTAAGTCTTATAGTTGCACAATATTGAATATTTTGCAAGTAAA
Source organism: Myopa tessellatipennis (assembly GCA_943737955.2). NCBI lineage: Eukaryota > Metazoa > Arthropoda > Insecta > Diptera > Conopidae > Myopa > Myopa tessellatipennis. Next base: position 49,340,016 of record OX031316.1, on the reverse strand, counting down.
ATGAAGTAAAAATTCATAAAAGTTACTCATTTCACAAATTTAGTTAGCTGTTTTTAACCTATCACGCGTATTTTAACCGACAGAGATGCCAATATGAATTGTAAATTTATTTGTGTTAACACATATTAATTTAAATAAAAGAGAAATGAAAAATTACAAAAATAAATAAGTTTAAATTATTTTTTTAATATTTTCAAACAGCTTAGAAATCGTCAAAACCTCGAGTACTTATAAATGGAAAGTAGTTTTTCTATTAATGTTTACTTAAAAACCAAAAAAATAATTAGTAATTAAGCTATGTCATTGGTATCCCTGCCACTAACTCACCCCATCATTTTGTGGCGGTGTGGTAACAAAGCAAAACGGTTTACCTTTTCAGATATCATGCTTTGTGATAGCCTGTTTTAGCTTGTAACAAGTCGACAATTTCACCATAAAATTCACATACACTGTATGTGAACACGCGGACGGACATGTTTTTGAGCTCTCTTACGAAATAAGAGGAGTTTCCAGTCTTGCAGTCTTTGGTCTGTGATCATTGATCGATTTGATCGGACGTGTGTACGTATACTTAATTCCTGATTAATATGATTTTTTTTATATCCTCTGGCTACTAATTTTTTGACAACTTATTCATTCTGAGTTGATGTAGATTTCAAATTGACGAATTTTGGATACTGTTTTTGACAGTCTTCACACCGATTTCACATTTTAATTGTCGATATTGGCAACTGTTTTTTGATAAATTTTGTTTGATTTGGTGTCTGATTTTAAAATTTTTGATATATGAATTTAAATTTAGCTTTAAATTGGAAAATAATAAGATATCTATAATTAATTATAAGATATTAATAATAAGATATTAATATTAATTGATATTAATATTAATATAATCAATTCTAGAAAGTAATGATTCTAGAAGTGGGGACCGGTGCATTTTTTAATCTTGTGGGCGAAGCTATAGGGATAGTTCTTTATGCAATGCGGTCAGACTTTTTAAATTTCTTAAAGATGAATATTATAGGCGCATTTGAATTTCTAAATGTAAACCAGTTAAATGTGAAGGTTGACACGGCACACATATGCAATTACCACTTCGAAAAACACTTCTTAGGTAAAAAGTGTTTAGAAGCCGGTGCTATTCCGACTCTTAATCTTCTCAATATACATATATGATATTATGAACGATATCAGTGACAATATCGCAGGATCTTCGCAGGAAGATCTCTATAACTTTAGGGAAGAAAGCTCATCTAATATCAAACCTTTTAAGAGCGTCGAAAACACAAAGGATAATAAAATAATTTGAATCTTATATCAATATCAATCGGAATTAACAAATTTCTTATCTTCAAACAAGTCGATACCTCAAGTTGAAAAAACAGCGTTTGTTGACGAATATAGATCGTAGAAGATGAGAAAAGGCGGTGATGAAGAAAAGGCTGCGCAGGCAAAGAATCATCATTGAAGATGAAAATAATTTCGATGCAGAAATCGAAAAACCCAGCGTTCAGAAAATTCTGCGAACCACTTTTTTGTGGATTTGAACATTCTGTCTGTTTTGTGGTTAGTGCTCATACATATAACTTAGAACAAAATTAATGGGAAAAATAATAATAATAATGGGCTCGAAATCTAAACTTTTATTTCTCTCCGGTAAAGTAAAACGGTTCTCGATAAAATTTCATTCTATTGTATATATTCTATTGTAATAGATTTTATTAATTTATTTAATTTACATAAATTAAAGTTAATCTTGATATCTTTCGAATGGTTACATATCTACTATAATATATTTTATGAGATACCGGCGGTTAAATTTCACAACTCTTGCCCCAATCGAGCCCGGGCGCAATTGTTTTTGTTACTGGGGTCAGCGCCAAAAACTACAATAACAACACAACTGAAGCTATGTGCCTATCGTAAATATGCTCGATATTTTTATTTATAGTGGAAAACCTCCTTGGAGTATCTGAAATACTTTTTGAACAACGAAATCTCTCTGGCTCCACCACAATTTTATGAATTGTCGCGTTTGCAGAATTTCAGCGAATTAGATAAACTTATACAATTTGCAAAAGAAAGAGCGGAATATGGAACGACTTTATTTTTACCAGTTCAATACAAATGTACAGACGGTATTGTAAGCTTGTTACCAGGTAAGTTAAAAGGTAAAAAGTATATTCGTGATTTTAACGCTCGTTGATTTTATACGATTTATAGCATACATTTTTTTTGTTTATAAGTCTGTCGAAAAAAAACATTTTGGATATATGTACATATTTACATTAGGGTGGACCTTATTTTTCGACCATCTGATTTTTTTTATGCGACCCCCTAGATCTGTTCCAGATCCAAAAAAAATAAGTTCTGCAAAAGAAGAATTCAATTGGACAACAGGAAAGGGTATCGCAATCGGTTTGAAATTTGAAAATTTCAGTAATTTCCCTTTAATTTTACATGCAACTCAAATTTTATGTTTTAATGATAACCAGTACCCCTTCCAAAGAGCTATCCTATTTCCAGTTTTATACCTGCTTCCTAGTCCCTTAGTAAAAGAAACCTCATTTTACGTCGAGAGTTCGAGGTATTCGCGATGCTGTTCGTATTATTATGGCAACAGCAGAGAGCTTAGGCCGCAATACAAATGAATTAATTATTAATCGCACTTCTCTTCGGCGATTTCGCCATGATTTTCGCGCAGATCACGCCAAACATCTGCAGTAAATGTTCGGAGAAACATTGAAAAAAGAATTTAAAGTATATTTTGTATTTTCCTTGTAAAAATGACGAAAACAACAGGCCCAAATATTCAACTTTTTAAAAACTTTCAAAATAGTTGGCCTGAAATTAATAAAAATAATTACATCCCGGGAACGGACGACGATTACGTTCTGAAACATATTAATGATATAAAAAAAAATCGAAATTTTTAAAATTTACACAAAAATGAGTCACCCAAGAGATGACTACAAAGAATTTTTAGCTATAATTTTTCTTGGGGGGATTCCTTTGGGTGGTATTTCATTCAAAATGCTTGGCGCATTTCACCATGCGAGGTGGATGGCTAAAATAATATACACTTTAAAAATATTTATTTTTCGAAACGAATTTCCTCTGAATCAAATAATTTTTTCAAACGGTTCAATATAAATTCGAAGCGATAGGTATTATAACAAAATTAGAAGTTGTGAATGACGTTGCAGAAAGAGCAGTAAAATTAATGAAAGATTATAATTTATCGTTATGCAAAAACGAAGAAGAAAAACAATTCATATTACAAATTGTAACCGATTATAGGGAAAAATACCCAATAATTGATAAAACAACATTAAGTACAGATTTTTAAAAATTATTTATACTCTTATTATAATTAGGCCTATAAATAAAATATTTAGTTATAAGTATTTAACTGTCTTTTTCTACTTTTCCTTATATTAATGTGAGATCAAATTTTATATTTAAAAAATAAATATTAAAAATTTTGCTTAAACAAATTCATTAAAAAAATTAATTTTTGTTTCGATATAATAAGAATATTACATTAAAATAGTGTTTAATGACCAGTGGAATTGAAAAATGTGTACTTTTTCATTTTTCGCAAAAGTAAAATCTTTTGCATAAACAAACTCGTTGCGACACGTCCTCCCTTTGTCCGATCGACTTGACATTTAGAGGGAATTAGTTTTTTACCGAGTAGAACAGATTGCAAGGGTCGCATCAAATGAATTTTTAAAAAATTTTACACAAGAGCAACTAAGGTCCACCCTAATGTACATACATATATTAAATATATTTAAACTCTTATTTTTATATACTTATTTAAATTTAATATTGTTATTACTTTAGATAGATAGGTAATATCTAAAGTGTTACTTTCTGGTATTTCCAGAGAAAAAATTCTTAAACCAGGCGGTAGCAAAAAGGCTAGCGTTTAGTGTAATTGTGCGTTCTTATAATTTGTGTTCTTATTTCTTCAAACAAAATGAAGTATGTATGTATTAAATCAGTAAAGATAAACGGATAAAGAGCATCGTTTATAAGGGCATTAAAGTAATCAACAGATGAATTATATTGTGAAAAGTGATGTTATTTTGAAAAATGATGGTGGCTGCACATGTTGGTGCAATATTCTGTTGTATATATTATTTCGATGTTATTACACAATTTTAATTACAGTTCTGAGTAAAAATGTACACGCAATTAATTCACAAATAATTTCCACAATAAAATCCACAAATAATATCAGCATATAAATGTCAGATTGTTGACACCACCGCTGTGGTCTCTATGATCATCCACCAAAACTTAACATTTTTAAAAATTCCTTTGACAAATTGTTAAAATATTGCACAACGACAGCACAGCCTTATAAACAAAAACAACTGTTATCTTCCGTCTGTCAAAACACCGAAAAATTACGAAAATCACAAAACAAAACGCTTGTAAAACGGAAAAAGAGTTTATCGTTTATAAGCGCATAAATGTTATTCGAACACTCCGATTTTGTTGTTGTAGTTTTATACGATAACTTCATGTTTTGTCTGTCTCGTATGTTTTTCCCTTTGAAATTTGGGACTATTGGGACTAAACTATACAAGATTCTTAACTCAATCCCAATATTTTTATGTTGATCGTCAATAATGCCGAAATCAACAATTGCATTTTCCTTGTCTTCGTCCTCGATGGAATTTTCCAGTTGTTGTGATGTCACTTGTGAGATTATCGTTGGATTACTCTCATGCTTCAGTCTTTTACGTGTGGCATAACCTGATTGTGCACACGTTATATAAATTAAAAGTTAAATAAAAAACTATAATAAATTTACCATATTCATTTGCATGTCGTATTCAAAGCAATTTACATTAAAACCAGTAAGAGTGCTATATTCGGCCTGGCCAAATCTTAGATACCTTACACCTAAAAGTTTTGAAAAAATTTAATTGAACGAAACAGTTTTATTTGTTTATATTTTTAATTTATTTAGATTTTTTATTGCAGAATAATAACATTATAGAGACAAATACAAACTGAAACTAGAGGAAATATGTGGTTATAAGGAAAGCTACCTTATAATCACATTTAATAACAGACAGGTATAAATACAGTGGCGGTCCGCTCCGGGCGCCACAATTTCGGGGGCGGCATTTTTGGAAATCAATTATTGACTTATTGAATTGCAGGAATTTTTGGGGTGGCAAGGTGATTAACCTCATGGGCTCCATGAGTCCTAGCTACGCAACTGTATAAATAGTAGGAGTGGCCTGTTTTCGAAACAAAATATAGGTTAGTAATTTTATTATTTTGTTCAAATTTAAACTTTATTTCCAATGTAATAAATTTGTTTTCATGAACTATACAAGAGAGCTTTTCAGAGCTTTACAAAAGATGATTAAATGAAACATTGATAAAACTTTTGATTAGCTTAGTCTCACACATCTATTTTTTACTATTTCTATTCATCAAAAGAGGCCTACAACGAACCTTTTTTCAGTGGTAAATACAAATGTACATAATTTTTTAAAAGGTAACTAAATCAAATCATCATCTTTAATCATTTAAGACCATCAAATGAATCTTCCTCTCAGGATAAAAAGAAATTTTTTGAAAAGAAAAGACAACACTGGACACTGGTCACAGTACTCGGAAAAACAAAACCCCTGCAGGTATTATAAGCATGGACAATCAACTGTTCAATGCTCAAAGTGTTGTACAACTCTATGTTTCACAAAAAAAAGAAATTGAAATTGAAATTTCAATTGTTTCATATGTAACTAAGGCTAACTAAGCAAATAAACTCGGTATTTTTTAATAAAATAAGATAATTTAAATTCCAAAAATTCCATATTGATCTGCAAGATTTCTTTGTAATATACTTTGAAAAACTGAATTTATATTTATTATATATTTATATATACTAAAGGGTTTTCCAATAAGAGGTGTAATTTTGAATAGCCCGTTATTTCGGTAGCTGTCACTTTTGAAGCTGTTATTTTTGACATTTGACAAGTAGAAACTACGCCATTACTAAAAATGGAACGATACACCCTGCAACAACGCATTGAAATTATTAATGTTCACTACAAAAATGGTGAAAATTTTGCACTCATAGTTCGCAAAACTAAAGCATTTTTGGGTCGTCGTGAAGCACCTTGTCGGACCGCAATTGGGCATTCCACAAACGTCATTACACCGTATTTTGCATAAAGTCTTGGCTCTTAAGGCTTATACAGTTCAGTTAAGACAAGAACTCAAGCCGGTCGATCATCAACAACGTCGTGTCTTTGCTGATTGGGTCCTTGAAATGCATGAAAATAATCCGGAATTCCATCGAAAAATCATCTTGACTGATGAGGCCCATTTCCACCTCGGTGGCTACGTCAACAAGCAAAATTGTCGCATCTGGGGCTCAGAAAACCCAAGAGTTATTGTTGAGAAGCCTCTCCATCCTCAATGTGTGACTGTTTGGTGCGGTTTATGGTCCGGCGGGGTCATTGGACCTTACTTTTTTGAAAAAGAGGTTGGATCAACAGTTACGGTGAATGGATTGCGCTATCGAGAGATGATTAAAGATTTTTTATGGCCGGAGTTATATGGTATTGATCTGGACAACGTTTGCTTTCAACAAGACGTGCCACACAAGCAACGAAACCATTGATCTTTTACGGGAAAAGTTTCCTGACCGTGTTATCTCTCGAAGAAGTGATCACAATTGGCCACCGAGATCTTGTGATTTAACACCTTGCGACTTCTACCTTTGGGGCCACGTGAAAGATAAGGTCTACGCGAACAGCCCAGCGTCGATTCAAGACCTCAAGGATGGAATTCGTGAGGCTATCGAGGACATAGGGCAGCCACTTTGCAATTTGGTTATGGAAAATTTCCTGAAAAGGATATGGTCCTATAAGCGTGGTCGTGGTGGCCATTTGGCTGATGTTGTTTTTCATTATTAACCGCATACCTTCCTCTTTATTACGAAATAAACATGCAATAATTTATCTCAAAAAATGGCATTTTTCTTTAAATATCAAAACTATAACTTTTACTGGCTATATTACTAAATTATTGTAAATACATATTTTTTAAAATATGTATATTTATAGAAAATATTCTTTACAAATTACATAGCCTACGGATACACCTTAAGGAAACAAGTGGAACGAAGGATCCATATTTTCTTCAAAGTAATGACGAAGAGTATAGTAAGAGAAAGAGAAAAAAAAGGCCGAAACAAATAGAGAATGTTTCAACGTTTTCACACTTGGTTTGAAAATGAACTTGTGTTTGAAGAAGAAAATTTGATTGAAAACACCACCAGCCAAAAGGGACGTCCTGCTAAGCCCCTTGAGGAATGTTCTGAACGATCCCAAAGGCGCAAACTTGGCATTATCAATGAAACGATTTCTCAAGAAACCATAAAGGACTCATTTTTTCATCAACTACATCTAACACCAAATAAGAGGGATAAAGTTGAATTAATTGAAAAAATTTTAACAGCGAGCCCCAAACGCACAAAAAGGGTTTTGAAAAGTTTCCCGACACCAACAGAAGAAACAAAATTTACACCGGAGGAGGCATTATCTCTATTTATGGATTTGAAGCTCACAAAAAATCAATATATACAACTATGCAAGCGCATTAATGAGAAAAAGTGCAACGTTTTTCCATAATATGATGAGATAGCTTCCATTAAAAACGAGTGTTTGCCATCAAAGGAAGCAATTAAAATAATCCCGAATTCAGCCGAGGTAAAAACAAAAAAAAAAATTTGAGATAATTAATTTAATTTAATGAAAGTTTTTAAATAAAGTGCTCTACAAATTAAATATATCCATAATTATTTTATTTGCAAAGATTTCGTTGGATTAAAAGCATTTACGGTACTTCATTTATGCAGAACTCGATAAATACTGGAGGTACTCGTGCTCAAACCTTATTTATTCTTGTCATTATCACTCGATTTTTATCATCAATGTGAAAGCTGAAGTTTGATCTATTTAACAAAAAAAAAACTCGTTGAAATGTTCCCACGCGTTCAAAACTTATAGATTTTTGGCCGCCTTCTGCAAAAATCAGCCCACTGTGCGCCCCCGAAATTGTGAACCCGGGGCGGACCGCCACCCCACCCCACTCTAGCTACGCCTCTGTATTTATACCCGTCTGTGATTATAAAGTAGCTTTCCTTATAACCACATACATATTTCCTCTAGTTTCAGTTTGTATTTCACTCTATAATGTTATTGTTCTGCAATGAAAAATCTAAATAATTTAAAACGTTAAATAAATAAAACTATTTCGTTCCATAAAATTTTTTCAAAACTTTTAAGTGTAGGGTATCTAAGATTCGACCGGGCCGAATATAGCACTCTTACTGGTTTTAAATTAAATTATTCTGCTGTCCAAAAAGAAGTAAAATAATATCAAATCAAATAGTTATTGACTTGTAGGAATGATGAATACTTTAAATAATGCTCCTGAAAAGTAAGAAAAATCGAGTTGCGCTGCTTTAGCTGTTAATGCTTTTTAGTTAGCCGCACTTGAATTACAAGTATAAATTACTATTGGTATATGTACATACGTACATATATATGCATATCTACATCAGTGTGAAAATGTTTATTATAATAATACATTAGATTATTTATACGAGTTTACCTTGTGGTTTAAGTACGTCTATTAGTATTATGATTTAAGACGAAGTATTAAATTGTATAATATAATTATAGAATGCTCATAACTCTGAGACAAAAACTTTATTCTTAGTATTATCTTTAAAGGTGATGACTTATATCCAAAAGATCCCAGCAACATAGTGGAATTAAAAGAAACTGGCATTACAACTGAAGAGTTCCGTGCAAATGTTAACAAATTACATCGAGCAGAGTATTTGAATAATTCCGATACCCTTCTGCATTTAAATTTGAAACCCTTAGATGGACATCTTGCACCTGCTAGTGTTACTTGTAGGATTTGACTATAATATAAGGCTTAAACGGGCCAGATTAACGACATTTTTAATAGTAATAATTTTTAAAAGTAAATAATTAAATAAATATATGTAGGTATATATAAATTTGTTAAACTAGATTTTCACATTTCATATCTGTGAAACACAATTTTTAATGTTCTTTTGTTTTTTGTTTAACTTAATTGTTCTGAATTTTCATTTAACAGAATGACTTTAAATAAAATTTGACAATTTTAAAACATATGTTGGATTAAGTATTTTTTAATGTAAATGTTAATTTTTTAAATTGATCCTATTGTACAAATACAAAAAAACGTTTATTTTCGATAATTTTTACATTATTTTAAAGCTTGAATATATATTTATTTTTCGACATAATCGCCATTTTAGTTGGTGCTGCAGCATTTTTCATATGTCCCTGTCATACCAGCTCGCGCCGTGCCGTTGAGTAAGCATTGATCTCATGCCGTCCAAATGCTCTTTCAGCTTAGGAAACAAGTAGTAGTCACTGGGAGCCAAGTCCTGACTATAGGATGGGTGAGTGATGATGTCCCATCCAAACTGTTGCAGGAGAGCGTACGGCCGACGTGGAGACGGACATTGACGTGGAAAAAGCTTTTCATATTACAGCTAAGCTTTCCGTCAAAACCCTGTGAATGATTCTTCGAGAAACCGGGGATACCAAAATGCAGAGATTATCCAGAATGATCCGTCGACCTTCACGCATGGTTTACTCAACCTTTACGGTTGTCTCGTCTGAAATTGACAGTCTGTCGCTACTTTCGTCGTCGTGAACTTTAACGTTTTGTAGTTCAACCCTCGAAATTGTTTATCTTTGGTTTTTGGTTCGCTGTTCATACTACGATTGAAGGTATTCGCAGCCACATCGGTTCTAAGTACGATCCGGCTTCAACAATACGAGCATATCAATTGTTAAATATAAATTTAGTCATCTAAAAAAAAACTAAATATAATCTTCGTTCAGCATTTTTTTAAACATATAGAAAAACAATAATGAAATTGAAATGTTCAGAATTTTATTACACTTGCTTTCAGTCTAGTTTACTAAAAACATGTTTTTACTGTATTATGACAACAAAATATTCTGTTTAATTAATTTTAAATATTCTTTACTTTAGATATTAAATGTGTACATCTATTTTTCAGAACAACGTATACAGACAATCTTCGTGATTGAATGTTCACCACAAACATTTAAATCACATATGTTGCAACATTGGTTTGAGCTTCTAGATATTTTAGTCCTCTGAATGGAATCAGTTGCTCATCAATAGTCAGATTTGCTCCTGGCATATAAAACTTGCCTAATGCGTTATTTATATCTTCCCACAATTCTCTAATTGGGGCCAATTTGTCCTGTCGATTTTCTGAAGGATCTAGTATTTTTGTCATCAAACCTCAAACATCTTTGAATATCCGTAAACCTATTCTTCGCCATAGTGGCGAAGAATATTGGGTTCCCAAATATTGGATCCCAATATTCTTTGAAGTCAACATTATTTTGCTTATTGACACCAATAGACAATAATAGACCTAAATATGCTTCCAACTCAACAATCGACTGGTTTGTCTTGTAAAATTCTATGGGCTTCGGTATTAGTGTATTTTACAATAAGCTCAAATGTATTTTGGGCGAAAAATAATTTCAAACAGTGGATTGGGTCATTCATTTTTTTTCCTGCTGGCAAAACAACCTTGTGGATATTGGTGCTCATCATATTATGCCATGGTGTTCTTCTTGATATAACTGGAAGTATATACTTTCCACAAAGTACCGTCTCTTCCCAGATACTCACTCACTGTTTTGTTATTTTGTTGAGTTGTATCATCATCGCTGCAAACCTGTTCATGATGGGAATCTGATGCTTCTTACGTGCAATTGATTTCAGCATCAGAAAATGCATCTGGAACGAAATCTTCAACCTCGTTTTGTGCGTTTTGACAGTCGTCATCATCGCTTTCCAAAGCTCGTCGAATTTCCTCAGTAGTCAAACCTTTGTTCTTAGCCATTTCTTAAAACACAACAGTAAAGAATTACAAAAATCACACAATCGTATTTACGTCTTCGATTTACGTCTTCTAAGGTGCGATGTAATTGAGTAAATAAAATAATGTATAGTAAATAAAGAAACACAACCTCTTTAATTGCACTCTGAACCAATACCAAACTTATCAATATCACATTTGTAAATGCAAATAAGTTTTGAAGAAATCGAACGTATGTGTGGGCGTCACCTTTCATACATGTTTCCTCACGCTGAAAGCAGCAAGCTCTGCAAGTTAAAACAATGTGCTATCATACACATGTGGGTGGAGACGTTGGTTTTTTTAAAAATTGTTAAAATAAATAAAATTACCTAATTTTAAGAAATGTTTGCAGAACGAACTGAAAAAGCATAGGAAGCAGATAAATTAGATGAAAGGTTTTCGCCGTGAAGCAAAGTTTTCATTTTTTTGGCAAATAAATTTGAAAATGTGTCCGGTGGACACTACTGGGTCTTTTAGGGTTAAGCTAAAATCTGATCCTAAGTACTTTTGGAGCTTTATAAATTACATAAGCGGAAAAGTGATATTCTCACAAACTGACAATGTACATTTAATCTGTTTGCGATAGAATTATTTGCGAAATTTTTTTGCTCAACTTATTCACAAATAAAGTTTGATTTTGGATTTTATCCATACTCCGTAAGTAGTGGGAATATTGATCAGTCAATAAATAATGAACATGTCGTTCTCGAAAGAGTGATGCATCTTTAAACTACTTATAACCCTGGTCCAAATAATTTACCTTCTTGCAACCTAGAATACTGCGTCCGTGAAATGATGATCGCATTTACATCTCTATTTAATCACTCTATACTTTCTATACGCATAAATCTGTTAGTATCTATATTGATTATAACTGATTGAGGTGTTATTTTTGAAAGTGGTACAAGTTAGAGAGCTGCACAAGATGTCTTAAATTGCTAAAGGCAACATGCCACATGCCTTAAACCATAGAGAAAGAATAACAAGAGGGCGAATCTTGAACAAAAATATTTTCCATGGTCGATCCAGTACTGGATCGAGTTTTTACGAGTGTGTTTGCACTGATGCTCTCAGAATTCGTTCGTTCGTAAGAAGAGTTGAGCGATGGAATGTCAAAGGAGGTGAGAATGAATCGGTTGATCAATTTCTAGGTAAAACCAGGGGCTGAGGGAACAAGGGAATTTGACTTCTTTACGTCTGTCGGTCTATTAAGCTTGGATTTTTCGCCCTATTATTCTTCGCTTATTAAAGGAATTTTGTTTTTTTATAACATTTTGCCGGCTTAATCAACTGTTTAGTATTTTAAATTAGGTCTGTTATTAAATTAGATTATTGTTAATTGTTATTTTGTATATTTAAGATTATAATATAATTGTTGCACCAATATTTCGTTTTATTGACAGCCCATAGGCAATGCTTCCTTAATAGAACTAAAATCATAAATATTAAAAATTTTAGTGTTTAATAATTTTAATAATGGTTTTGGACACTACAATAACAAGGTAAATTAATACACGATACAGAAGCACTTCAGTTGTTAGTACAAAATAACAAACCCAAAGTCGATCTTCCGATTCCTTCGTATAACGTGTTCAATGTGTTGATATGCCGACTAAAGTATTCTTCTTCTTAAATCTTCTGCCTATACGAATTCACAACAGCACGCTATGCTCGGAACGTAGATCATGCCAGCGCGTTACAAAGCTTGGGCATCGAACAAGAAGCAGAACAAAGCTTCGAAAAGCAAAATTTCTTTCAAAAACCATAAATTGCAAATTTTAAAACGATTTCAGGCGGACGGACGGCTGCACATGGTTTGTTATTGTAAGAGAAGCAAAAGAAGACGAATCGCACCGTTCTTCTTATCACCCGCTGTACTCCACAAATTGATCGGTTCTTTCTTTCACACTTTACTTGGCATACGAGTGTTGGATCGATATCTTCTTACGCATGTTCGCTTGCATTGTTAGTGCAAAATAACAGAAGCAAAGTCGATCTCACAAAGTCATGCATAGTAGATCCGAATAATGAGAGAAAGACACAAAGCAAAAATAGAGAAACTGAAATTGCGTGCTCTCTGCTTGTTGATTCATTTCGCACTCATTGCGCTTCTTCGTTTCCCTTGCGGACCGACCGCTTCCATGTCGCCGATGAGTACATTTGGCTGATTCGGCCTCTTGTTATTCTTTCTCTATGGTTCAAAATTCGCCCTCTTGTTATTCTTTCTCTATGATTCAAGGCAGCGAAGCAAGAAATGGCTCGGATTTAAACCAAATCATTTTCGGGAAGCAGAAGTATGAAATGTCAAATATTTGACTGTAGAGAACAATAGATTCATTCTAACCAAAATTCTCGAAGTTTATTCGAAGTTTTTTTATTTTTTGTATATTAGAATATATTTAAAATACATTGAAATAATATATTATACAGAATAATAATAAAAAAAGCAACAGAAAAGTACTCAGATAATTTTACAGCAACTGAAATAGAAAAAACAATGAAATGTAAACAAACACAAACAAATAAGAAGAACAAGAACGCTTTTGCATCCGTCAAAATTAGAATTAGCTCGAATGCGAGATGCGTAATTTCGCAGCTAAGCAGGGAAGCAAAATGGAAAGCAAACTTTTTTCTCGATCTCCATAAGAGCCCGTGTAATTTTGACAGTTAAAAATGAATCTTGCGTCTTTGATTGTGTTTAAGGCAACAGTATTGCCTTGCAGTGCACTGTCGTGCACAAATGAACGATTTGACACGAACACTTCAAGGCAACTACCCGAACAAGCCGTGACTGCCTTGCCTGCTTCCAACAAGACATTGTATTGCTTTGCTTTTCTGTGAAGGCAATATAGGTTGAAGTGTAAGCAGAAAAGGCAATAGTGCTTTGAGGAAGGCAACAAGACATTGAAAATAGCAATACTGCTATGATGTCGGCAACGATGCGTAATGATATGAACCTATGTCATTCTTTTGCATGAGTCTTCGTTTGAGTTTAGCACCATTCGTTGCCTTACGTCGCCATGCGTTATCAATTGACATGCATTGCCTTTTCGTTCAAAAAAGCAACGAATAGCAATGAATACTATTGCCTTTGTTGTGCTTTGTTATCATCACGCTTTCGGCAGTCAATGTCTTGATTCGAAAGCAAAATAAGCAAGCAGTGCAAGGCTTGAAACTATTGTTGTATCTTGATGTGCGTTTCAAGACATCTTGTGCAGCTCTCTAGTACAAGTCCACTTTAAAAAAAAAATTACTTAACGTTAACTTGAGTATACGTTAAGATATAGATACCCTTCCTTCATACTTATAATCATATATTCAATGGAGTTTGATTTCTTGATAAAGTAATAAAAAGAATTTTAGGTATTTTAATTATTATATAAGTTTTATGATTATTAATTATTATTAATTTTATATTATTATTATTATTAATTATTATTATTATTAATTATTTTATATTATTTTATATTTTATTAATAATTTTAATTTTAACTCCGAATAAACATAATTAAATGAAAAAATGTTTGAAAGGGACGAACCGCATAAAATTGATTACAAGTATGAAAATAGTAGTATGAAAGAAAGTATCCATTTAAAATATTTTTTTTTTGGAAAACAACAAAAACCTTAGCATATTTACTATGTTGCCACTGTATAAAGCTTCAAGATCCTTAACAAGAGAGAAATATAACGATATGATGAGTCTATTGTCTTACATACCAACTATTTACCATGAATACTTCAATATGCTAACTGTGATTGCAAATATACATTCATTGTTTTTTATTTTTTTTATCTTAATGAAGTAACTTACATTTTCACTTATTTATTTATATCGTCTTTTTAATAAAACTGTTGTTTCTATCAAAAAGTTGTTCCTATTAAAATTTTATTTACATGTCTTAATTTTAATTATTATTTTCTACTTTAAATTCAATTTGAGTGAAGCTATAATAATATCTATAAAAATAAGGACTTACATTCTCTCTTGTTTTTATTTTTTATATGTTATTTTTTATACAACAATAAGCTTTGAAAAAATTAACTTATTCCACGTTCAAATATAACAGAACAGATTTTATCGCAAAAATGTTATATTTCAAAGTGGTACAACTCTATTTGGCGCTAAGAAATCGTTTATTAAATTAAACTAAATAATTTTAATAATTGTTATTTTATAATAAAATCTAATGCGTGTATGGAGTTAAAAATAGCACTCGAGTTGGTAACGTTTGTCAATATTTTTAAATGGATTGAAATGCAAATCCTTAAATATCTCTATATATGAAAAAATGGACTTATTCCACTTTCAAATATAAGAGTTGAATTATTGGGGAATTGTCAAGTTGAGCACACTGCCAAAACCAAAAGACAATAACTCGCCACATTGCGCACCAAGAGGATGCAGCTATATTTCCTGCTTAACATGGCTTCCGCTATTGAGCTACTGGCTACAAATCTATTGAGCTTGGTTTTCCGTACGACTAATAATTTCATGGTGTAAACATCTAGGTGTAACCGTTATGTTTTAATATTTATTTTTCAATTTTAAGTCGGGTTTTTAGAAAATGGTCCCTCACGTCTAAACGAGAGGAAATTGACTCCTCTCCCATACGATTTTTCTTGTCTCGACTCAATCTACACCTTCACATCTACACCTTCATCCAAGCCTTTGTCCCCTCTTATGCGCAACACGCTGTAGATGATATTGGTATTCCTTAGGACCAAAAACTCAGGTTCCATATACACATCAATTGTATAACTAATAAATCTTCAGGCATACTGGAATTTATCAAGCGGTAGGCTTAATAATTGAAGGAATCGCAGGTCACGCGGATTCCCTTTGATCAGCCATATATTGGCATATGTCTCGCCTGTGTAGTGTCCTAACGACAGTTATATAGTATATTGTATACCAAATCGAGTCAGTCCAAAGTCTACTCTTGCTTACGCAATATCTATCGTGACAATTTGCATAACTTATCATCTTATTATTCCCGATTGGAACTTATCAATGTTCCATCTTGAGTTAACCGGAGAATTATGCTGGACGCTATTTTTGTCCTTAAACTGCTGTATGGTCATATAAACCACTCTTATCTATTGTCGAACATCAATATTAATATAGCATGGCGTGTATCCAAGAGACCTAAATTCCTACAACTAAGTTTTTTATATCAAACTATCTCCAACATAAACCATTCAGGAGTGCTTGTGGTGACTTTAACTATGGGCCAGATTTTCAATGATCAGCGTGGTTGAGAAGCGAGAGCTCGCTCCTTTTCGAATAAACTGTTACGAAGCGACTCGTTCTCTTCTTTTATGCATTTCAGAGGCATTTCTTTGTATTGTTTCATTGCTTGGCATTTTTACTATTAGTTTTTCATAGGATTCTCATGTTTGTTTTGACAACTGCTGAAAATTGTGAAGTGAACATTTTAAAACTGTTAAAGTGAATTCATGAAATAATAAATGCATACAATACTAACAAAACAAAGATCATGATTCTAGGAGTTGAATTTGCAATTGTTGTGGACAGAAATATATCCTGATTTTAATTTTGTCATATCTTTTATTATTTTATTAACTTTTATGTTAAATAAAGTTACAAAATTCATTTTTGTAGCATATAAAAGTTTTAATAAAATTAATAATAAATAAATGCAACTACTTTAAAGTTTTTCAGAAATACTTCACTCTAGTTTTGCCAGAAGAATGCACTACCGACAGCTTTTGACCAGTCGTTTCATTAGGCAGCTCATATCGCTTATTTATCGTTCCAGTAGCGATTGAAAATACCACTTAACGAGCGACCACTCGTAAAAAGTATGGGAAGTGTTGTGTGTTTTTATTGCAAGAGCTGTTCGTTCATTGAAAATCGCAAACTAACGACAACGCGAAAGCAGGAGCACCGAGAATCACGGTGATCGTTCTTGGCCCTGTATGTTTTTTTATTGAGGTAGGAAATGCTTTTACGCACATCAGTGTCCCTGCTTAAACCAGGTCCGCCGATAGTGTGGGACTCCCTCATTTGCGGACTACGCACTAAAACCGTCCTCATTCTTGAGGGAATAGTCGAAGCAGACCAGAACGAGTAGGTCCCTCTTCGCCTAAGTGGCCCTATATTAATAACATAATTACTTTCTTGGATTCAATTAATTCAACTAGAATGAAAAGTCTAAAATTTCTAAAGAATTAATAATGCTTTTACTCTGTCATTTTTAATTATGTATTAAAACTTTATCTTCAATATTTGGTATGTAAACTATGTAAATCTATGTTATGGTTAGTTTAATTTTTTAGATAAATAAATAAATAAAATTATTATTGCCTGATTTTATTTACTACAATAAATTATTTAATTTTATAATATAACGTACATTGGACTACTTGGCGTTCTGTCAAAATGTATATGTAATGGGATCCTGTGTAACTGATTAGCCGTACGTACTTTTAGGGGAATATCAAATCCATTTTGATATTTGCTCAAGTTCGAAGAAAGTGACAGCAAAAACATTTTGCCAGATTATTGCTTTCAAAGTTTGCTTATTAGTTTGCCACAAAAACAAAAAATAAAATAATTAAAAGGCAAGCAAATTAAGCCCAAAACTCAAAAAGAACCAATTTGGAACATAAAGGCAAATGAATGGCAACGTTAGTAGTACTGGTTCCCCCTGCAAACCCGAAAAGTAGCAAGGTATTCGAAAGTAGTTTGACTTTAGTCAAAAGTCATCTTGTGACGGTGTGTTAACAAACCAACACGGTTTACCTTTTCAGTTATCTTGTTTTAATAGCCGGTTTTAATTTGTAACATAGAGGAAAAAAAATTTGTTAAGTGGTATATCGTCCGAGCCATAAAAGGGTCGTGCAATATGTATGAGGCATTATCAGAGCCCGTTGCCTAGGTGATCGAGTAAAACATGCAAGAATTGACTGTGGGATCTAAATTAGTTGGAAATACATATGTTCGTCACGTTAGGTATTGACCGAAAAAGGAATATAGTTTCAATCCAAGCCTTGCTTAAACCCAAGTATTTCTATAATTATTGCTGGTAAGAAGCTGTTACAAAATGATATTTGCATTGGAGTGCCTCCCAAGGGCAAAAATATCTCATCTAGGGTAAATATATTACTTGTTGGCAGCCGGCATTTTTTATGAACCTTTGCTTGCATTCTTCAGAGCAACTTCTGGTTCCAATTTAATAAGTATTTCACAAGACTTAGCCTCTGCCTCTTTTAAAATTTATTTTAAATATTTGGCAGCCGTGATTTGCCATATGCAAATCAAATGGTCATTACCAACACTCTTGGAAACCTCCTCTAGCTAAAACTGACAATGCAGTTGCTAACTATAAAGTGGGTGGCAACTCATAAGATGTGACAAAAAGTTAGGACATATAGGTTAGTTAATTAGTTAGGGTGACGCCCTTCCAAAAGGCTGTAGGTCAACAATAAGTAGCACAATGGTATGAGGAAGGACTGCCTGTCAACCTACTACAATAATTTTTTCCTGTTTAAAAACATGAAAAGACTATCAAGTTTGATTGCTGAGAGGCTTCCCAGGTTATCAAAGTAGTAGGCCCAGTCTTTCTGCGTGTCTTCCTATCATCCAATGATCAGTTAGCACTGCGATTACCCTAGAAGCATCTATTCTAGTTTTGGACAGCAGAAAAGTAGTTCTCCCAACATAGTAAGGACATAGTTGACGGGATATTTTACGGCTATAAAACCTTCCACCGGTCGTAGGCAAAATTTAAGTAATCCGAATGTTGACAATAATTGTTCATCTGCCATTTCAATACCATATATGTTCCTATGCGCGGGAACCTACGGAATGGTGATGCATGACTTATTCCTCAGACTTGTGTGGATATCTCTGAACTAATTTTGATTTTATTTCCACAGCCCTAAGCGTCCTAATAGCAGTTTGGCTGTCGGAGAAGATTCCGGTCCTTTAATCCGGGATGATACTAAAGGCAAGGATGGCTTTATAGGCTTCCATCATGGTCATAATCTCTGCCTTTACATGGTCATTAGCGATTTTTATACCCTAAACCTTAAGGTAAGGGTATATTCACTTTGTAACGAAATGTGTAACGCATAGAACTAGAGACGATAGGTATAGAAAAGTATATATATTCTTGATCAGCGTGACCTCCTGAGTCGATTTAGCCATGTACGTCCGTCTGTCTGTCTGTCTGTCTGTCTGTCTGTTGAAATCACGATCACAGGAGAACCAATGAAGATATCGTGATGAAACTTTGCAGATATATTGTTTTATGTGGTGGGCAGGTTGGTATTGAAAATGGGCAAAATCGGTCCACGGCCACGCCTATTTTTTATTAAAAATGTGATATCAGCGTTCGTTTTTGAGCTATTACAACAAAATTTCATTCCTGAGTATAGAGCATTATCCGTGAATGTGCCAAATATGGGCGTGATCCGCCCTCTTTTAAGTTACACAGGCAAAAGAGGGTTATATTGTTAAATATATAAACTTCCTGAATAAAACTTTAGATAACAACTTGTTTTACAAAAAAACATTATTACATCAAAACTGGGTGCGGTCCGCCCACTTTTACACTACATATACAGTATAGCAGTATGAAAAAAAGTTTATTACCACGGAAATAAAGTTTAAATGAACTCAATTATAAAAACAACTAAGCTAGTTATTTTTTTTTGAAAAAGGTAATGACCACGCCTACTATTTATACAGAGGCGTCGCTAGGTCTCATGGAGCCCGGAACGGTTAATCAACTTGTAGCCCCAAAAATGCCTAGAATGCAATAAGTCAATACTTGATTTCCACAACTGCCGCCCCCGACATTGTGCCGCCCAGAGTGGACCGCCACCCCCGCCCCATCCTAGCTTCGGCACTTTTTTTAAAACTTTTAGGTGTAGGGTATCTAAGATTCGGCCAGGCCGAATATAGCTTTCTTACTGGTTTATTATGTGTTCGACATAGCAGCACTTGCCGTATACATTTTATACCGCGAAAACAACGTTGGAACTCTTATATAGGTACATAGATCCGGAAGATTGGTTGAGCAAATGTAAATTTGAACGAAATTCTTAATCAGAAAAATTCTATTTTCGGCCTGACCGAAGATAAAAGACTAAGGTGGTAATGCGAAGATCAGGGCCGTGGTGTCTTTAAATAGTGCAGGTTATTTTAAAGTGGTTGTTACTAATTCCGTCCAATCGTAATTACAGACAGCGCTAAGCAACAAAGAATATGTTTGTATGTGTAATAAATATCATTGAGATATCTCTATTTGTTTCCTCTTAGTCATGATGGGGTAGTGTGTAGGGTATACAATATGCAAATATAAAATGCCGCAGCACGAGTACTCTCACTAACTACAATGCTTTCATCAAGCAACACCTCCTCAGTAACCAAGATCATTTGCAAATGTACACCTGAAATCTCGACAACAAAATGTTGTGTTTAGGAGATTTTTGCGTTTACCTCCCTGTATTGATATATTTACAATGTTTAGATACCGGGGCACATTGATAAGTCGAAAAACACAAATTTATTCTGGATGCAAAGTCTATATATTACTAATGTAATAATCTGTATACATACTAATGTCGTAGTTGGTTTTTAGTACTTGGAATTAAATTTCTTTTGGTTCTAGACCTTAATTAATTCATTTTTGAAAAGAAATTGCATTCATTGCCAAAAAGTGAGATGAAAAGTTAATATTTATAAACCATTAAAAAATATTTTGATTAAGAAAAATATATATATAAATAAGGAAATCAAGGACTCCTTGATGATCCTTGCAACTGCTGAGCTTTACTTCAACCTACATTCCTATCATGAAGAAGCTAGAACTATAGCGACCTCAAGCGGATTCTGTACATCCAGCCTGGAAGAACCATAACATTGAACACTGCCGCATTATTCCCCTGCTTTTCGTTTGGTCAGGCTGGGTGGAATTTACTTATATACCTACCCTGAGGAAGCAGGTAAAAAAGTACGGAGTTCAATCCTTACTCCTATCTGTTCTCTCCCACTTCTATAATATTCGCTCCCACTTCTCTAAGAGCACCAAATAGACCTCTTTTGGTCTTTCCTGCTACTTTGTGGACATGTGACGCATCCAGTGTTCCTTCAACAAATTAATCTCAATTATTGGCATTATAAAAGTTATCAAATTTTTTAGGAATTTTTATTTTATTTATTTAAGGTTCACTTTTAGTTACAAAAATATTGAAAGATTAAACTACTAAAAAGCTAAACTATATAAGAGATAATTAAATTCATTAGATTTAGATTTGTCTAAAACTATATGATCCAAATGTATTGAGACGACTTCCAAGGTCCTTAAACGGGGATGTATAACTTCTCGTAAACTGAACTCAACACACAATCCAACAAAATTTAAGCGCTAAAAATTACACTTAACACTTGAGCCTTGTTTCCTGTCATTCTTTAAAGCTTGCAAGCTAAATTGTCAAAAATTGCTGCATTATTTTTTCTGGTGCTAAGAATCAAAATTCTTACGAAGGCACGAACATGGTAAAAAAACTGATGCTGGTAGCTTCATATTAAATTCGTGCTTGAGACTTTGTTTAGGGTTGTACCGGCTTACGGCAATTGTAAAGCGTTGAAAATATCACAACCCATTGTGCTTTGTGTTGACTGCAATGCAGCCGAAAGTATGAACAGTATGAACTTCAAACCATCCGTAATTCTTTCAAATAAACAGTAAAGTGATTTAGATGCATTCTTAATGGGATAACAATGTCTGATTTGAGGTTTTGTGATTGTTTAAACGTTTAACTTGTGAATACTGTACATTCACTGTACATCGTTGTACAGTGAAGGATGTATTCTGTATTGTTTGATGCGACCTTAATTGATAAAGGGTGCTAATGGGAAAAAGGGTGCTAATACGTCCTATGGTTTTCCCCAAATATAAATCACTGGACATTTTGTATAGTAATGTAATAACATATTATATCGTATACTGATTTCATCCTGTGCAGGGAGGTTGTTTTTGTTTAATCTTTTTCTCTATCTATGTCCCCAGTTGATTGCCTTTATATGCTAGTATACAATCAAAAGCACCAATTATCACAATTTACAAAATTAATAAAAGAATGAGATTCATATGAATGATTCGTATGGGATGTAAAATGGATGATTCATTTAATACTTACGGCTACGTTTGATATAAATTCATATTATTGTATAAATAATGAAATGTTGATCAAACAATTAAGCGAGTAAAAGCATTTATGAAACGCTTCAATTACAACTTTTTTTAATCGGTAATTCATTGTGAATACTATTGATTCTCTAATAGTTTGAAACAATTTCCTCAGCAATTGTTATACAACCTTATATAATAATAACAATAATTTCGCTTCTATATATGTATTTATGTATATTGTATGCTTACATACCTTATAACTAACAAAGAGCAATTGTAATTGTAAAAGCAACATCTTTGCTGAATTATCTATAGTAATAATAGGGAGGTTATAAAGTGAATACTTTAATATTTAATATTCTTGTAATGATTGTATTCACGTTAGAGTCTCCATCTGACGTATATATTCAGAATCACCATTAAATTAGTCGTGCTTGTATTTATGAAGAAAAGCCTCTTAAAGTAATGTAGTAAATCAAGTTGTTGACATTCAGCTGAGGATGCTGGAATCAAATCCTGGCACGTGATTTATGTGTGGTATTCCAATTTACCTCAGCTCTGATTTTTGAGCTCTGAAATTGGTTTGAAAGCGGTAGTTTCTTATCGTCGTATAATAACATTTTAATAAGTTTCACAACATTCATCTTTTCTGCAGTTAAAGTATGATATAATGTGCTTATGTTTTGGAGTGTCGAGTTCTTGGAAAAATTTTAATTGCCTGATTTTTAAATTGGGGAGGAGTAATATATTTTATTAATTTTTCAGATAAAGAGGCAGATAATTTTACTTTTCGCTATTCATATTATTAGATAGTAACTTTGTGTTGATTGCAGAACGAATTATAGTTAATTAGTTGTTAGTAATTGTAACCAGGGCTGGGGAGCAGCTCCGGAGTCGGAGCTCGCAGCTGCCGGCGCTGGGTGGTATTTTGAAAGGAGCCGGAGCTGGAGCTTTACTTCAGAAACCTAAAGGAACCCGAGCCGGAGCTTTTTTCGGCTGCCCAAAGGAGGCGGAGTCAGAGCCGGAGCCATTTAGTGGAGTGACTCCGGCTTCGGCTCCTTTGAAATAAAAACGATTTCAATATTGAAAGATTTAAGAGAACATTATGGAATCCACTTATCGAGCTTCTATCTGGCCAGATCGAGCCGGAGGTATCATATTTTGGCCTGGCTCCCCAGCCCTGATTGTAACTATAGTTGTATTAGTTGTAGTATATATAGTTGTATAGAGAAACACATCTGATTTAAATCTAACACACATATTGTTTGTTGCGTAGATATTGATAATGAACGAAGTTGGACAAAAGGCATGCTCACTTTTTATACTAAGTGGTTTAAGGGTTTGGGAAGAAAAGAAGTCCTATTCGATGTGGTATGATTATTCTAATTATTAAGCCCATTTATATTATACATTTGTACATATGTATGTTCTATTAAGAGCTTGGACGATATGAACGACAACCCAGCAAAAATTTTTCAACATTTCGGAATGCCTTTGTTTCACTCTCGATTCCATAATGCATTACCAAAATGCTGAAGTCGATTGCTTCACATTCTTCTACGAATTCCAGAAAATGCACGGAGAAGCTCTCACAAGATCTGTATTTCTTGCTGCTTAGCATGCACCGAGAAATGGAAATGAAAAGAAGAAAAGAAATGGAAAGAAAGATATAAAAATAAGACGCATATTTTTATTCAAAACATGGGATTTTATGTCAGACAAAGACGTCTATGTTGGCGCAGAAGGTAACGTACTTGCCTTATAGTCTGGAGGACGTGGTTTGAATCCTGCTGTGCGTGGCTGAATAACGTGGTTGTTATCGTTATCAGTCGAAGTCTTACTTGCTAGTTTAGAATAAATAAATATGTAAAGCTAATAGGGAATTAAGCTGGGAAGCTATAATATTTATACTAGTGTCAGTATTAGTAGCCGGCCACATAAGGGCATGGGTCACTTTTTCATATTAAATGGTTGTAGGCATATATAAGACATATTGAGTAAAGCAAAGAGATATAAACGGGTTTCTCGGTATAAACCGCTGTCAGTAGTGCCATACTTTAGTAAACTTAGTTTCAATATTGTATTCTCATTCAACTATTTTATTATGAAGGCTTTCAGTTGAAGGATAATCTATTACATCTTCACCAGAGTCAAAAGTGTGTAGAGGTTTTCAGCTTCGGCCAGGACAAGTTATATATTTTTTCAATTTATTACTATCTCACATAATTTTGTTCGTTAGAAACGGAAGGACAAACTTAATATACTTGGAGCATATACCTGTATATATTTTTTGGCTTTTAAATTGGAAGTTAAGAAGTAGTTAAATTTTCAAAAACTATTTGAATTGTAACAACGCGAACGAAAAGCCGGAAATAATTGTGTCTTTCATCCCCCGACGGATTAAAATTACGGCGTGGACTGTTGACTTTAAGATAACAGTACATGGTCCACATTTCTTATAATTTTCTCATTATTGTCTGAAACGTAATCTTAGTAATGTAATTCTCTCCAAGTTGTTACGGTGGAATTGCTGTTTGCGGGTTTTTAACAGTCAAATTAAATCTGCAATGTAAGAATTATAGAAACAGAAGGATTTGAAATTGTACAAATACATTTAAAGGTTATATATACAGGGTGTTTCGCATTATATGTACAAAACAAAATTTTAGGGCTTGTAGTTCTAGACAAAACACGTATGGGATGATTTTAATTTCTAGAAAGTACATGCAATAATTGAGTACAGAAGTGAAAAAGGATATAAAGTGAGGAAAAACTTATACAAAGCAACAACAAGCCTATGCACATAATTTTGCATACCGCTTATTAAAATTAATGAATAGCAATAAGAGACCCGAATCATTCTTCTTAACAACTTTCATAACAATTATTTAAACTGTATTTCCGTATTTCAATTCTTTAAATCCAGAAAATTTTCTAACTCAGCAAAATTACATCAATTGACGTGCGATCCACCATAAAATGTTGTTCTTTGAACATGGGTGCATAATATACATATGTACAATATGTGTATAATATACAAATATTATTATTATTATTGAAAGAAAATATCTTTATTGTTTTACAGAATTCAATTGCACCAATTTCTTCAAACACTTTGAACCATAAGTTCATGGGTAAGCAAGTAAAGTTATTATTGCTGGAGTGAAAGAGCTCATATCGAACGTATAATACAGTAGATACTTACAGAATCCAATTTCGCAAAATGCTGCGAAACCTAAAAATGGTTCATTGTTACGAATTTCCAAACTTTCCAATGGCTGGTTTCTAAATTCTATTAGGTTAATAGATACACTACACTCAGAAAACTGCATAGGTAAAACCAACAAATTTATATTTAACCACAACAAATTTCGTTGGTCATTTTCTACCCAACAACTTCATACTCTTGAACTGAGAATTATGAAGTTGTTGATCTGTCATTTTGATCCAACAGTAAAAGTATTCATCAGAAGTTTGAAAATTGTTGGTAATTGATAGTGAAAGTCTTTGCGTGAAATGCGTTTATACTTACGTCAAAAATGTAAAGTTGTTGCAAAGGAAATATTTAATATTTGATTCAAGAATATAAGTTATTGAAGATTTCTTTGACAGAAATACATTAAATACTTGGTTGAAATAGTAGCTTGTTGAAAAGTAAAATGTAGATGTTTGTATTGAATAACATATTGTTGCCTTGAGAGTGTAATAAAAACGCTTTGCTAGATTGATTTCAATGTTTCAATATTTTATTTGGACATTTTAATATACAAACATATCTTGGAATCTTATATAATTTAAGCAATTACATAATTTAGAATCTTAAAAGTCTACTCATATCATTTAAGGAATAAGCTTTTACAGGTAAAGAAAATTCTTCAATTTTTTTCAGAAAGTAGCATTGGGTGTTTGCCATAATCTTATATGATTGAAACTGTTCCAAAAAAGTTGTGTTTACTTCTTGACAAATTAAAAAAATTTCATCTCTCGTTTTAAATTCAATTTGACGAAATTGTTTTGTGTATACAAAATGCCATTATAAGACAAACTATAGACTTCGTAACCAGAAGTCATACTTGTACACAAATTTGTATAATAACTAAGTTTTGTTAAATCAACATTTACAACATTCTTTAGATTTGAAACATTTGATTGTATAAATTGTTTTTCCACTAGAGCATGAGAAAAAATAATACTGCTTTTTATACACAAAGTGTAAGGAATGTTTATGCAAGATGTAAATATTTTTTAAAAATTTGATGCTTGCTTTTAAACCTAAAATTCCATAACTATTTTAAATATATGTATTATAAACCTCGGTCGATTCCCCAATAACAAAAACTGTTGCTTGGACTTTTAGCCCTTCTTTGGCAGCAAGCTCCTTCAATTTGGTTTCCTTCTGCTTAAGATTGTTTAAATTCACGAGATGAACTATCATGTTTTGTGCGTCCGATATTGATGGCTTGTTGTATCTATTAATTCTCGGAGGCAACATAATGGCATGAAGCAAATTGAGAAGAAAGAAATTTATGGTATCTAGACGGTATGAAAAAGAAATAAAATAAGTTTTAATCAAGCAGAAAATTACGAAAATAACTTACTTGTTTGAAGTTCTGGCAAACGCATTTGGTTATAATATTTCATGTTCAATTTGTCCGTTATATGAGATGGAAAAAATACTTCATTGATTCTGTGTTCAGCATCTTCAAATTTCATTAACATGTGGTTTTTTTTGCCTGGATGAAGCGTTTCGAAATCGATATCTATTAATCCATGCCCATTTGGGTCTTTAAATCTTGGCCAATCTTCTAAAATAGTGCTCAAATTTTCACAAGAAAGAGATTGCAGACGCATATATGAACTTTGTTCCCATAACGTGCATAAATCGTTCGGAATGTTATGCTTCAAGAACATTTTCAATGATTCAAATTCTGCTTTTTCCATTGGGACTGTTTAAATCGTTGGAATCTGACTCTGGTGAAGAATTTACCCACTGTGTGACACTATTTGGTAGCGTTTTGTCACTTCCGCAACAAGACAAGAGCTCTTACTGAAATTGATTACAATTCTTAAATTACGAATAAAGATTATAATAATTAGATAACGTGGGATTCACAAGAAAGACACAAATTCACTTCAGTATCGGTAAATTTCTCTTATTCCTCTGAAAACCAGAGGTACAATATTCTTTATATTCGAGGTACAATATAAAATATTCGCCATTATATGTAAATTTCTGCGCCGAATATGAATCCAACCATTATCCAAAAATGATAACTCACATTATTTTCAATTCGCCACTTTTGAAGACAATAACGAAATTTAATTTTTTCACCCATCATTCCACGCGTGTTAAAAATTTTATCATTGTCATGGCTATGTATTAATTTAAGAATTTCCAAAGAATTTATGCCGCACGCTCACAATGTTTCAATAGCTACGCTTGATAATTTCCACGACATAAATAGATCGAAACTGTCATTATCAATATTCAAAACAACTTGATTACTTTCTTCAACACAATTCTTCAATCAATTTTTAGTAAAACTAAACTTGACTGAACTGATCGCACGAAATAACGATGAACTCAAGTGACGCTCTGAAAAAAGATCCAAAAGTGTAGATCCTTGCGACAAATGCGAAAACATTATTTTGACAACGTTCATCTTGGAGAGTACCGTTAGTTGCCTTAGAAATCAAAAATTTTGTGCTTTTGACAGAAGAATTTACTCTTATGGCAACAGTGTCACATTAAAATAGCATAATCTAAGAGTAAAATTGTTCTGGCAACAATTTTTCGCTTAGGGTAAATACTTTTGAATTTAATATTGTACAACAACTTGGTCGTTGTGGTGTCAAGGGTGACGCTTTTGTTTAAAAGGCAAAATTTTATTTGGATCAAGATTAAATTCTCAGTTGAACAATGTTACACTTGTCGCAAATAATTTTACGTGACATTTTTTTAACGGTCTGAAGTTCTTGTAATAAAGATTTTTTTTTTTCTCAGTGTAGAAGTCTGAATACTGATATTGAGAATATATTTATATCCAAGAGTATATATTCAAGAGAATATATACACGGTTTGGGACATTCTCAAATTAAATGGGTAATGTATATGTGGAACCATTAATTTTTGATGTAATAGTTAATATGTATGCTGTATTATAACCAGGTATGTTCAAAAAGTAAAGCCAATTTTGAATTTGAATTGCGCGGGTCCAGCGATTCGAGCAAATCTTTTGTGTTTAGGTTGCACTGTCATTCGTACCTGTGATACCACCAAGAATAACAACGTTTGGCAACTAATCAATAAATCCAAGGGTCTAAAACTCCTCAAACGAAATGGGTTTTTATAATTAAAGAAGTTGGGAATGGAAAATCGGTGAGATATAAGACTTGTGTCTTGTGGTGAAAGGTTTTTGAAAATGACGGCATTAATTATGAGCACACATATTCACCAGTGGCGAAGCTAGCAATACTACGTACATTTTTGGGAGTTGGCATTTGAATAGGGTATTACTTCCATCAATTAAATTTGAAAATAGCTTTTTGGCATGGAGATTTGAAAGAGAATATATATTTGGAGATTGCTGAGGTATGACACCAGATCCTGGAATGGTCTTGAAGTTAAATAAGTCTCTTTATGGACTGAAGGAAAGTCCACGATTCTGAACCGAAAACCTAATGAGCATCTGCTATCTCTGGATTTCACACAATCATTTCATGATTACTGCATATACTAAAAAATAATACGTAGCAAATAGACAAAATAAAGAAGGAATTATAATCATAATTTGAAATGACAGACAGTAGTTGACAGGAAAAATCTACTACTACATACTGAAATGCTCGTGTCTTAGAACAAATGAAAAGTATTGATAAAATGCTGCAAAACTTTGGAATGTCAGACTCAATAGTTGATCAACTGCTATGGGAACGGGTATAAATTTCTCTGGATAAGTTAAGAAGCTAAATTTTAAAGCTCGAAAGCACAATGCGTAGTACAGCCATGCGCGATTTCAGGCATTCTCGAAGATTTACAAGAAATTGAAAGAACTTATCAAATTCGTTTATATCAAGACAACGCTTGGCTAAAAATGCTGAATGTAAACGTGTAAAATATTTAAATGTAAAGCATCATTTTCTCAAGGACTATATCAATAGTGGAGAAATCAGGATTGAAAGAAGCAAGCTGCTGATATTTTGACCAAGTTATTTACAATTATCAAGGGTGTTGAACTTTATATCTTACTCTTGATACTCTTTGTACTTGTTAGTTTTTTATACGGATATTATAGAAAAAAGAATACTTTTTTATAACTTCAAATAAAACTATTAATACCCAAAAATATTAGACTGCTCAAATAATGGTGGTTTGTAAATTGATATACATACATATGTAGATCCAAAAATTTCGACCGCAAGAGTGATGCTTTCATGCGCGGTGTGTGGCGAAGCTCTGTTTTGTTGAAAATAAAAATTACTTATGCCGATTCCATTTAATTTAAGATACAATATAAATAATCAATAATCATTTCATTATAACGTGCACCATTCCTTGTAACTGCACTTTCATTCCCGTTTTCGAAAAAGAATGGACCGATTACATCTTTCGAACCAAATCCACACCAAACAGTAACTTTTTTTGGGTGAAGTGATCATTTATGGCTCCTGGATTTTCATCTACCATACGCGACAAGTTTGTTTATTGGCAGTCACATTGGACGTAAGCTTCATTGCTGAAGGTGATGTTGCGTGAAAGCAATCAAGCATTAATTGAACGATCATTCACAACACCTTCACGAACAGCATCAATGTTTTCAATCGACCGAACTGTTGGCCTGCCAGACTTTGGTTTATCATGAAGAGGTTCAGTTTCATAAAATGCCGGAATGATTGTTCTGATGGATGATTACGTATGCCGAAAAATCATATAATTTTCGACCATTATTTTTTTATTGAACACTGATTTTCAAAATAAAATTACCAGTTTTATCACACTATGCAATCATATACAACTTCATTGTTAAATTTAAATTAAATCATTGTAGGCGAAAAATAAAAGAAAGTGTCAAGAAATAAATCTGGCGTTTGGTAGATATTCTCACTTAAACTTCTTAAAGATAATTTTGTGTAATCCTTTAGTTTCTGCACTGTTATACGGTTTCAAAACACGATGTTTACTGGCCGATTTCTTCTATTTGCAATCTGAAACAATGGTGTATGTTTAGCTTCATCCATCTATCTAATAATATTAATAAAATATATCTCAGTCGACACTTCACAGACAGACCAACGGTCTGAGACGTCTTAATCGAGCCAAGTCGATGCCACGCTGATAAAGTATATGCAACATATTTATACTTCCTATACTTGTTAAGCTCCATATTTGGCAAGAGTTTAAAAATACAATATAGGTGAAGAAAACTATAATATATTAACGAAAATCTAGTTATTATTTTTTCTTTAAAGAGGGTTACGAGCTAATTGATAAGCTGGCCCACTAATAATCCTTTTTTATTCCAAAAGTAATTATTTTCAAGGCCGATATTCAAATTTGTCTTCCATGCAAATATATTCAAATACCTCTAAAATTTGGAAAATGCAAAATAAAATCTATATGTATTTTTTTGTACTTGGATGAAAAAATAAAACTCACTCATGAGTCAAAATAGATTTTCATCATTTAGAATAATTTTTTGTGAGGGATATAACTAGAGTTGCTCGTTTGAGAGATATTACAGTCAGAAGTTAAAACACTAAAGAATATTTATTTATATCTGGATAAACATAGCCTTTCACCATACAAGGAAGGATTTGAAATCATAAAACCACCTACAAAATGTGTCCAGATTTCATGAAGGAAAAAGAAATCCAAACCATAATAACCCTGGAAAAAATAGATAGGAAAAAAAGCCATAAAGAAATATCGTGACCGTCATATAGACTCAAACATATCATATGCGGGAGCAGTAAAGGAATATTCATCAGGAATTCATTCATAAACAACAGGAAAGTTACATCTGTCCTAAGTGAGACAGATACTCTTAACAATTCCATGGAATCTCGAAAAGTTCAACAATCAAACGTACCTCGCTCAATTATAGACTACGCAGATTTGGATTTCATGCAGATAGAAGCAGGCTCTCCTCCAATGAAACCAAATACCGATAATCTAGACAGGGAGAATATGATCTCCGACATAGAACTGAACTCCAGAGCTTTCCAATTTGAATTTCCAACACCATAAAAAAATAATATCAATTCTTCCTAGAAAAACTTCAACTAAGGTAAAAAAATTGAAATCTAAACCAAATAAGTCAAGTTTGGCATTTAAAACTAAAATTTAATTTCAAATTATCAGAAACTGTCAATTACGTTGCCTCTTTTCCTTATTTTAATTGAATATTTCTTAGTTTTTGAATATCATATAATCCAAAAAAACTTTTTGTATTTTTTAAGTGATCAACGTCATTGTGGTATAAATCGATTAATTCAAAGAGAGTTTCTATAGTAGATTACCGAACTTTATCGGGAAATATATTAGACACTATGAAATTTCTTCGCCTCTGGTTAGGTCATACAAATTTAACACACGGTCATCTGAAGCATAAGAATTCCCCATCTCCTTGCTGTCCTTGCCCAATGCTTCCTACGAACCTCATAAAACATGTATTCTGCAACTGTCCCTAATCTTCAAAGATTCCGATGCTCTCTCACTACTTTCAGATCCAACCGAATACAACATATCTCTTTTCAAATTTCTCGCAAAAGTTTTGAAATTTTCCAAACTATACTCTGCAAACTATTTCATTCAAAATTTAATTTAATTTAATTTCATTTAAATTTAATTGCCATTAAATGCAAAATTGGAAACCAAATTTCTCCGCTTCGAATTTGCCTTTGTAATCTTTTCATGATACATCAAATAATTTCAAATTTGGCAATTTGGGTGCCACTTAGTGTATAAGCACATCGAAAGCGTCAGAATCCGAAAAATAATTTACTGTACAAATCTTGTGGAGGAATTTTGGTCTAAGAAGCTCGGAGTCATGACGCTTCGACCTATTTCGAGCTTACGCTCTTTATCAGATATGTGTTGTTTACTCTTCGTCCAAAATACTTGGAAAATAATGAATTGGGTCCAAATTCTTAATGAAATGTAAACATAAAGCAGATATCAAAACAAAAACAAAAAGCAGATGTTTGATATACTATACAAAACCGCAATTCCGAACAAAAAAACACAACAATTCTGCTGAAAAAAGCACGAAAAGCAGAAACGCAGAAACACAGAAATGGCGGATATTATGTAAACAAATTTTGACTAGCGTCTGCCGTATTCATTTTGGGCCAACTTTTTTTGACGCTAGGAAATTATGACGCTGACGCGCTCTATGTGCTTATACACTTACAGAGAGCTATAATGAGAGATATAGCTCAATACAGATCTACTTGTACATTGCATTACATTCATTATATCATTATTTTGTTGTGCATTACTAGAAACATTTTGTATAAGTACATATGTAGCTCACTGGGCATTTTAAGTTAATCCTTTCGGGGACCCATAATGAAAATAAGTGAAAAATATGCCCACTTTTTGTGCCGTTGTTGATACCATAGATTCAGGTACTAAACATTGTCTCTCACGTTGATCATAACATATTCAACCCTTGTTTTTGATAAATTATCACATTCTATTCTAATTGTTAACTTGTCTAAAATGGGGTTTCACTTGCGTTTCTAAAATGGATAACTTCCTACGTTATTAATAGTTTCATATGCGACTGTTGAAAATGTTAAGTCATTTCCTTATTTTGCCACTTTTATTTTGCCGGCGTACTTCATGGTTGTGCCCTTGGGCCACTTTTATTTCTTTATTATATAAATGATAGCCACACTTGTTTTAAATTGGTAAGATTTTTGACATTTGCGAATGATTTAAAGATAAAACATCTTTAACATCTTTAAATTAAAACCCTTTATTATAGCACAGTTCTCAGACTGAGCTAAATAATCGTTATTATTGGCCTAAAATCAATAACCTACATAGCTGTAAATTTGTCCGCATGTTCCTATATTAGGTTCCATTAGAATTTTTCGCCTATTGAAAACAGAATTTTTATATACCTATAACTACAAAAAAATTATATAAAACATAATTATACGATGTCCAGCTTTATGTTGCTACTTAATGAATTAATTTTTTGTATGAGACGACAACTGAAAAGCACTCGGGTTATTTAATACGATAATCGTCCCTAACTCATCTCTTGGAATACATCAAGATATATATGTAATATAGATATAGATGTAATATATCTCTGACACATCGTAAATTTTGTAATTTCCTGAATTACATGGATGCTTAACTCTCTATTCAGATATCCGGTGGGGAAAAAGGCTTAAAACGTTTTTTGCTCTTCGGAAAGAACTTCCAATATTTCTTAAAAATTAAGTAAAGTCTGATACAGAACAACTTAAGCATCAAATGCAGGATCCCACATTTTTAGCAGACCTTGCATTTTTAATGTAAAGGTCAACATATAAATATAGAAGTTCCATGACTGATAAATCGTTATCAAATTTACTGGCTTTAGCTACCACGAATATTGCAATTGATTGAGCTACATTAGTAAAGGAATCAGAATTACCGCAAAATTCTCATTGAAAAACCCACTTTTGTTAATATTGTCTAATATTTCAATAAAACATAGTTAAACAGTACAGTTAATAAATGTTTTTTATTTTGAATGCGGCCCGCCGATAATTTTTATTTTCGTATTGTGGTTACTGGGTCCTAGAGGTTGGACAGAGCTGCTCCAGAGGATTCAGCTGCTTTGCTGAAATCAGAAAAACCAATAAAAACCGGCGCATGAATTCCTTAATTTACTGACATTTGTATTGGCCACACCTCCTTTATCACAAAAACCCATCTTAATTAAATGTACATGTATTTAATTTTATGGAAAAGTGAACATATTATTATGCATTCGACAATGATAATATTTTTAAAAACCTCTAGAGGTGTTATTCTGATAATTCGATGGGCGTTTCTTTTGCTATGTATGGCTGTACATAGCAAATGAATATGATTTATTTGTTGACATTGCTGGTTATTACTCGACTCTGCTCATGTTAAACTTCAGAAATTATTTAGACATATACTGATATGTATGTGCACACACATACGCTATATGCGAGCGTACATATATGTATGAGGGACTTCCAACAGACTTGCGCAAAACATCAATGCCAAGGTGAAGAGGATGCATAAAGATTCCTTTTATGGCATCGTATGCATTTTAACACTACAACAGATCAATATATTTCTTAAAAATTTAAACTGGTACTTCGCTATCATTAAGATTGTTGCTGTAAACACAAAGCAAATGTATTTACATATGTACATAGTTCAACATGAACATGAACTGTACCACTTTTATATTGATTACACTGCTAAGTTTATAATGAGACAGAATTATTATTTTTTCTTATTAAAATATTTACTGCTATGTTTAAAATTATTAGAAAAACGGACTACTATTTAACAAGTTAACAATAAAATAAAAATAAATCTTACCTGAATGGGAATTAAGTATGTAATATTCAAAGGGGTGAAAAAATAAGAGTAAACCATAAAAATAAAACATTTTAAAATTGGGCTTATTTCCGCACGGATTAAATTTGTATAATATTTTCACACAAGTCACACTGTACGGTTTTTGATCCTTAACAATTTTTCACACTTTTAGAGTTCAATCAAAGCCACGTGCCGAGGATACAAATGCCTTTCTTCAGAATATCATACACAACAATGTTGTAGAATTAAACACGCTCAATCAGATTACAGTAAGGTTGCAAATTGCTTCCCTATAAGTAAAAATTGTTACAAAAGACAAAGAAAATTGAATATATATATGTATGCATATACCATAAAAATACTATAATACATAAATATTTTCTTAAAGAAAACGTTTAGCGAAATTGGAGTTACCTGCGTAACACACAACGACGCTATTTCAGTACCGAAAAATATGTACATGTACACGTTTTTTAAATCGATTTGAATTCTCGTTAAGATTACCTTTTGTAGTTATGAATAGGTCTTCTATGTGTCTTTGAAAGTTAATCTCGATTTCATTCTGAAAGTCTTTTACGGATTTAAGAAATATAAAAATATGCAATAAGCATGGTTTTTCCACTACTTGATTTTCGCACGAATGCACTCTAAAGGATCTTGCTTTTACTTTCAAAGGAAATGCTAAAATCATAATTTGAAGGGGTTTCATTTACTACCCTATGAATACTTCTGAACAAATACTTTTTAATACTTTTATCATTAATAAAAGATTGCACAACTTATTATTTTTATGTCTACCCTTTATTATTTTCGAATTCCATTCTTATTCTTCAAACCTGTACGCAAGCATGAACCACTAAAGAAATCTATTAAGAAACTAAACACCATTTCTCTTTAATACAATAACTTAATAAAAGTTGAAACGTTATTTTGGTCACGACGATCACAGGCAAAACCTGTGAATAACCCCCACAATGCTACAAGAACCCCAAGATTTCATTTATTTGAATGTACGAGTATCTTTCAAGTCAGATTCAGACCACAACTTAAAATGAGAGGCAGAACAATTTTCAACAGTTCATTTGTATGACGAAATGGAATATTACATTTCGATGTTCGCAATGTAATCACATGAATAAAACGCAATTTCATTATTCTTTAACATCATGGAAACTTATACTGAAGACTTTATTTTTAAGCCAACAATTACTGTATCGACCTTTTTAGTTTATTTATGAATTTATTGCTTCAGTGACATATTTAGGAGCTTCACATACGTACATAAGTATATTATGATCTAAGATGTGCATAAAATGAATTTGTTAAGCAACGAAATACCATATATAAGTAAATGTCAATTACGTCCATTAAAGTTAGATTATCCTATTGGATACGCAGATGCACGTATGACAGGGAGATAAAAGAGTTAACGGACAGTTCTATATGGACAGTGATGTGACTGGCCCGACCGGAAACTATACAAATCAATCGTACTCGTATCTACGGTTCTGCATTAAACTGGAGCAAACGAAGCAAAGCAAACGGCGAAGAGTATAAAAATCGCACATAAACCCTAAAAAATGTTAACTTTGTCATTTTGGAGTTCAAGAAAAGTTGCGGCTTATTCACCAATGTAATCCGCTATTACTGAGAAGAAAACGAACGCTTTTTCAAGTGGGAAAGCTATAATCATAGCGTAGCTTGTTAGCTTTTTTCGGCCAGAGTTTATGAAAGCGGCAACGGTTAAAACTTAACTCCTGTTCAACCGTCGCTGCTGACCACGTGATGCATATGTTGGTCATTAGCCTCAAGACTTGTGAAATTAAAATCCAGTAGCTATAAACTGCAACTCGACTGCACATTTTTTCCGCTGATCTCCCAATAAATACAAAACAATAAATATAAACAATAATTATTAAGCTGACATAGCATAAAATACAGTAATGCTATTCAGCAGATCTTTAGTGCTGACATTTCTTATTTATTTACTATCCGAAAAATAATACTTGAAACTAAAATATAATATGAAGCCTTTATATTTTTTTGTTTTGTCATATGTTGCAAATGCCGCACTGATAATTCAACTCGAATTCAGTGGAATTCAAAACATATCATAATCATATTTAAACAACAAAATTACTTTTCGACTTTATACGAAACTGATGAGCGTTGTTCATGAAAAGGAACTTATTAATTATAGAAAAACGCTCATACTACGGATGATGCTGTGCGATCGCAATGCGAACCATCGCCTGATAGATAACCGCTACATCAGAAATCAGAAGCAGCAAATAGAGGGTTGCATTCACTTCGTTTGTGGCTTGGATGTTCGTTCCGGTTGAATATTAACTCGGCCATCAAGCCAGTTGTAATTTATGCGTATCCAATGGAAAAATCGTATTGTAATGAAATTACTGTGCAAAATACTCATACTTCTGTCGACCGTTTGTCTCGTGTCCTTATGCCATGTTCTATAATAGATAAACCCGTTTACTTCATTAATGGCAGTTGCTGTAGTATTTATTATTACTTACTATTAAGCGAATGGTTATGGAATCGTCCTGGTTGCTACTTTTGTTGAAATTACTTAATTAAGAAATGAGGCCAGAGGTCACGGATAAGTAAAACGTTTGTTGGTTTCGGTTCCAGATATCGGTCGATTCTAATTAAATTCGCAACATTATATACAAATGTTATGGTATATAATATGTGGTATTTAATAAAATTTATAATAAAAAGTATTTGTGCTTATGTAATAAATTCGTGCATAAATTCTTGCTTCCACTGCTTCACGAATGCTCTCAACTTTGAGTGAGAGAAGAAGGAGAACCTTCGGCTTTAAAGTATTTAAGTTTTGGAAAAGTCGAAAATGGCACTCCTTCCAATTAACCGTTTGCAACGGTTTGTTAATAAAAAAACTATACGTTATTGATCAATTAGTTTTCACAAATAACATGAATTCATGTCAATAAAATTAAAATATCTATTTAATGAAACAATTCTGTGCCATTATTTGGAATATCACAGTAACTACATTTTTCCAAAGAGTTCAAGTTTCAGTCTTTATAGGTTGTTATGTAATTAATACCCGTTAGGTATTAAGCGCTCCCCCAGATGTCAAGTGCGCTACAGAGCCCGAAAGACGTAAAGAGATTAACCCACTTGGATCGGTCAATAAGCCATGTTTAAACTACTTGACCAAAGTATCCTAACGCATCGCTGTTGAGCGTTATTACGTGTGCATATGTACGAGTACGTACTGCGGGGATGATTTAGTAATGAAACAGTTGTTCGTGTGAAGGTGTCAATTTAAGAGAGCAATAGTCAAGAGAGTCAGAGCAAAGTGTCAACTGTTGATAATCCCCTATGTCGATTGATTATTAAAGGCCAACATAAGCAGCCGATTAACCGTATGTATGTAAGTATATACATCTGCAAAAGTAGAGAAATTGTAC
Source organism: Myopa tessellatipennis (assembly GCA_943737955.2). NCBI lineage: Eukaryota > Metazoa > Arthropoda > Insecta > Diptera > Conopidae > Myopa > Myopa tessellatipennis. Next base: position 49,301,793 of record OX031316.1, on the reverse strand, counting down.
ACACTTATTCAAATGTGAATAAAAACTCATTTAAAAGAATACTTCCTACTACTTCTTACGATAGAAATGGGTACCGTATATAGACTTTTGCCGGCCACTGTACGTCTATGGATTAACAATATGGATAACTAGGTGTCAATAATATAAACCATAAATATAGCTATTTTTAGGCCTGGCCGAAAGTGAAATGCCCTACTTCCTCGTGAAATTTGAGGAGCTATTTTAACCGAAAGCCTTTGGAAGGAAATACTAGAACAGTCGCCCAGGACACGTAGGAACTTGGAAAAAAGGCGATACGATAACAAAAAAAAAACGATAACAAATTATTGATACTGGCTATGTTAATCAATATCTTAACCATAAATGCCATTGCAATGTTATACAAAGAAATTATACCCATTATCCGTGTGTATTCACGCCTACTCTACTCCTCTCATCTATATAATAAAGCGAATAATAAATAATAAAGTTCAAGAACCGCTGAATCTATTTGAATGGGGTTTTGACACTATATTTTGATTACAAGTGCTCGTGATTAGATGATTTTTAAGTTGTTAAATTTTACAGCTGCATGTTCCTGTACATGATTTAATATGGCGCTAATAGCATAACGTAAGAACGGGATACCAAAAATACATGCAATTGTAGCTATTTTCTTCAACATACATATGTATGTATGTATATCCTTGAGTAAAATAGTTAATAATCAGAGCTTCCAAAATTCTCCGATAGGGGGCGTGTTTTGACTTTTTATAAGTGAAAGGTCGATTTAGAAGAATTTTGTCAAACTGCGGAGAAATGTATAATATAAAACTCGAAATGAAACGGCAGAAATGTATGCACATATAACTTAAAAATTGAATCCGTACTGGGACACTATATTCTCTATGAGCTTTTAAAATATGATGAGAGCGTGGTTTTAAAAATAAGTTTACGTAAAAGAAAAAACCTGTCCGGTTTTTCTTTTTTATTTTTTAATGTAGAAAATATTAACTTGTGTGTGTATATTTTTATGTGTAATTATTGTGTATGCGCTTTTCATACTTTTCAGGTAGGTGAATTTAGGTTTGTTTTTGTTTTTAACTTATAATTACCACCACTTAACAATTGAATGAAGTTGGAATTTCATAGAGGGTTAACTAATTGTTCCAAAGTACAACAGGTCGAATACGTATGTTGAAAATGTTCTGCAAATTAGCTCAATAATTTCTCTATACAATATCATTGCTTATTATTTTTTAGTTATCATAGAAATATTTTTCTGCTATAATTTTTTTAGTAAAAAATGCTTGCTTCTGAATAAATCTTATAGGACTTGGTCCGAGTTTATTTTACTATATGCGGTGTATCGTATGTATGTCGTGTGTTAATCGAAGCCCACAATTACAGTTGAAAAATAAATTGTCCTTTTTACTGTAATATTCAAACAACAGAGCCTAATAAGCAGGCTATAACAAGGTTTTAGCAGTTGCTTTCGAAATTACTAAAGTAAAAATTATGCGTACCTTAAAACATAATTAAAGAATTAAACATTCTGAAAAAGAATCCTAACATGGTAGGGCCCTTGGGCGCAAAGTCCATCTTTATACGGATGGATCAACTCTGAGAAATCTCGTATATAATCAGTATCCGTGTTTAATTGTTATTGGCGAATAGACAATAAGAGAATAGAAACCAGAATCATTATATTAATTAGTAAGTGTTTTTAATTCAAGTAACTGTTTAACAGAATAATAAGAATAAAGACTTCTTTCAATAGCTGAGAGTTGTTTGGAAAAATTTTTATAAAATTGACGAATATATATGGATGATAGGTATAATAAATTACATGCATGATTATTAATAGTTTAGTCAGAATATTATACTTGATTTTATTTTATTTTTTTAGTTTTTCAGGTCAATCTCAAAGTTGATAATGTTGAACTCAACCGTTGCATCATCCATCTGGTCATCTGGTCATCTGAGATGACCTTACATTATAAAGATTTCTATCGTCCCCCAAACATTTTGTTAAACTGCTTTACATGTGTAGCAACTGGAAACACATGTAATTTACTGACCACTGCACAACCCGAGATAAGAAAGGATATCGCTCATAAAAATTCATCCCCATGTCCGAAACAAAGGAGAAATATGTTCACAGCATACAAATTTGAAATGTATGTGGGGATGTAATATGTATGTTCGTGTATGTGTAAGAGATAGCATTACATCGTCAAACAAATTGTTGGAACATTATAAGATAAAAGTGATTGTTTACGAAATTTGTATTTTCGCCACAAAGGTTAGCACGAACAAGTCAAATTATATCTTATATCTTTCTCTAATTTCCTTTGCCAAAAGAAGGAGAGTTATTGATACAAAATTAGCTCCTTGTAAAGAAGAATATCCGAAAAATCCATTTCCATCGCCATCGTAATAATGGTGATTTTTTGAAAAAAAAATTATGTTAATAAGTATAAACTTTTTTCAAAGTACAAAATTCTGTAATCAATTCTAGAGAAAATTCTTCAAACCGAAAGAATCTATGCTTTATAGTTTCCGAGAAAGTTGAAAATTAGAAACTGCATAGCTATGCTTAGCTGTCAAAAAGTATATAAGCCCTATAACTCATAATGACGCATTGGAGAACCCAATGAATTAGAAGTAGCTTTAGCAAGGACTTCGTATTTGGTGGTCTGTTCATCCAGGTCTTGGAAGCGGTTGCCAGGTTATCTCTTTTCGAAATCCTGAGGTTTGTTAGTGGTTCTAAGTGGTTGAAGTGGGTAAGCTGTTCCTATTGTAGTGCGTTCGTGTGTCACCAAAACGGTTTTAGTTGTGCTAGTTGGGTTCGGTCCAAGCTCGTACTGATAATGACTAATACTACTACTACCATCCATGTCCCGTATGATGAATAATATTTGCGTTTCGCCTAAATTTCGCCTTGGCTTATAGTTTAGAAATTTACTAATTCAAGTCCTTGGAAAGTTCCAAAAGGAGTTTACTACATATGTTCGGTAAATTTTCAAATAATTTGTATTCAATTATCAAATTTTAAAAAGAGCACATTCAGTAACTCTAATTAATTCTTTTACTGTAATTGTATCTATTGTACGAAAATCATTCACTATTGATAAGCTTGATCAAGTTCGTGTTAAGTTTTTCGTCATAAATCTAATGGACGATCACAATCACAAGGATAAAATCGCAAAAATCCAACGAGGTGTTGACGACTCAATGTAACTGTAATGGCAGTGAAGAGATATGTACGCAAAGAAAATTTGTACATACTTTCCTACCAAGTCTACCCCCCCACACCCTACACCCCTTCAGGTAAGAGTAAGAGTAGTAGGACTTTTAAAAAGCAAATTTTATTCCAAACCAGAAAAAGTGCAAACCAGTGGAACAGAGCTGAAGAAACGTGGGCGGACCATATCCACCCTTGAATGAGTATTTATCAATTCCCTAAATGATATTACTATTGAGTATTATTATCGATATAAGATGTAAAGATACAATATAAAATGCCAGAAAATGCATTGTCTTTCATTTGCACTTATTTCATTTTATATTCATAGAAGTACAGATATTGTTGTTGTTTCAGGGACTAATTTTACTGCTAGATGTTAAAGTGGTCACTGTTAAGTTTACTTACATTTACAGTGTTTTACTGTAGTTATGTTACTAGGAACTTATAATAGAAATTAGAAATAGTAGCAAATAAGTAGCGGCTTCTATTTATTGATATTTTGCGATGCATGAAGTGATCAACGCGATTTGAATTGCAAACAATATATGCATATGGTATAAAGATCGAGCAATTGTTTGCTAATTAGATCGATAAATATGCAAACAAATATGTAGGGTATAAGGACAAGTTTGAATACTGCGAAGTTGTAGGATTAAAATAAACTTAAAGAATTTTAAACAATATAAAGTTTGAACAATAAACATGGTATGTTTTTTTGGAGACAACCCGGTAACGGCGATGTGCCATGTTCTGTTCTTTTTTCGGTCTCGTAAAAAATTTAAAGCAAGGGTTGAATTTTACACACCAATCTGAAGGACGCTCATAGCTCAATAGTTACTTACATACTTAGTTGTAGTTGTAGCTTAGTTCAATCACCAAGTTCAATTCGCATTTTTAATTAAATTAGTTGCTTATTAATTTTGATTATACGTTAATATAGTTAAACGTAATGTAAATATAGTCATAAATATCAGAATGGATATAATGTATTTTTAGCTATGAGTATAGAATTGAAATTAAAGTTAAACATTATCTATGCGACATGTGCTAAAATTAAATTACCTCCGTTCAACCTGTCGTAGTGTGGACAATTACGTTGTGTGTATGTTCTCTGTGCAAATCGTGTCAAGCCGAATTAAACTTAGCCGTGAATTCGAAGGCAGGTATCGATTGAATAAAACGAACTGAACCCAATTGAGGAGCAGCGAAACAAACGAAAATGACTTAAACACAAGTAACTAGCCAGCGGAATACTAAACGCTGGACCTGAAAACCGACAGGACGTACGAACGAGTCCAGTTCAGCGTCGTAAATTACGACAAAATTCCTCCCAGATTTGTGACGAAATTCCACCCAAATACATGGTACCATCAGCAAACATCACATCATACCACAGCTATTATATAAAAAGCATAATAATCACAGTGTGAAGAAAATAAAGACTCTTCACGTCCGATGGGACTGATTGAGTCCACGTCGTAGATGCGATTGTATGTGTATTTACAGAATCCAATGCGTGCCAAGTGCTGCGCCACCCGCAGTGGAAGTTGAGTTACTTAGCGTTTTAACTTGATAGTCACATAGTCACTGTCACAAAGTGTATAATTTTCTCTTTTTCTTTTTGCTTTTTATTGACTTGTCATGTCGCCTTCACCGCCTATTGTCTGCGTGCCCAACTCGTCCTCGTGTTCTGTTCTCTTACGTCCTCCTTACGTCCGCCTGTACTCAGAATGAGATCAATATACGTACGTACATGCTATGAAATACGTCGTTTAATGGCTACACCCGTAAGAGTCGTTATACGCATTGTTTTTTAAGCCGTACTGTCAGTGTCGTTCATGCTTTTAAAAACCCGAATATCGGATAAGCAAATTGTCGTTTATAAATACCAAGTCAAATAAAAAACAATACTTTACATATATGTTTGTCCCCCTCGTACATTTATTTTACAGTTCGATGACTACTTTTGGGTGACTGTTTGATGTAATGACTTACTTAAAATTAGACAATTATATGAGTGACAAGTATTTATTGTTAATTCTACAAGCCTTGTGATGAAATACTGTCTGTTCACCAACGCCTTTGATCGAAATTGGAGCACGTCGATCGACGTGGAGCATCTTCGACTGTTTGATATACAACGAATATTTAAATAGTTAAAACGTTGAGTTGTGCGCGTACTCGTATTCGCATGTTTTGTAGCAGTCGCTTCGATTTTGTGCCGGCACTAAGTGACAATTCACATGCAATTTGTATCGAATACGACTACTTTTTGCTGCCATTCACCGAAAGCAAATTAAGTGAAAGCAGGTTCTTAACTGTGAGATATTTCGTATTGCTTTGACCATCGATAAATAGATTAGAAAAAGACCTCGAATTGCGTTCATGCTTTTCTATTTTTTGAATACCTTCTGCAAATTTCCCTGAAAGGGGGCATCTTTATAGCTGTTTGTGACTGGATTTTTTTACTATTCTTTATTGATGGGCTTTGTTCTGACTCTGTTTTTTACGGCTTCTTGAACACTAACGTCTATAGAAATTGGACTCGACAGCTTAGTGAGCGCCCATTCCGAAGCGAATTTGTACTTCCGATTGCAATGTATCTTTGCCATTTATTGATGGGTTGGAATTTATGCTTCCTCCCCTCCTTTTGCGCCAAGCATAATTTCCGTAATAACCAAAGGAATAAATTGATCTCGTTTCGGACAACGACATCTTTGCTGTCCACTGCAGCAAGCACACTGCTTGAATTCTTCACCGGATGCTAAATAAATTAAATCACTTTCTAATAACACGCGTATTTAGATTGTGGACGCTTCTTGCCGAGAGATAATAAAAGAAATGCCATGAGTATGAGCATATGTTCATACATATAAGACATATGTACATATGTATGTTTGTTCAGCTTAATCAATACGTTTTGTTTTATAAACATTTATAGCTAGTTTAATACAACGCAAAAGGAAACTTTATTTTATACAGCAAAAGAGTGTATGACAAAATTCAATTTCTGTATCTGTAATTTGAAAATTCCAATTTAAATACTTGGAAAAAATTAGTTTTCTCCGCCAAAATTTTGGTATTAAGGCTCCTAAACCGGCCGACAAGTTCGCCAACTTGGTTGGTTTGACCGCGTATACCGCAGTCCGCTTTTTTAATTTTTTTTACGGTTGCAAGTTGGTTGGGACAAATTTAAAATCTTTCGAAAAGTTGAGGGCGGAGCACTCTCTTTAAGCACTTCTCTTTTTAAACACTCTTTCATCCAAGCGCGTTTTTTCCTCTATGTGCATATTGAGATTCATCTTAAGATAGAGCAACTGCAATTACAGCGATAATATTTGATTTCTCACACATTTGTTACTTGATATATTTGTGTACATATATGATACATATGGATATATTTAGTTCATTCAATGTTTGACATTTGCTTTATCGTTGATGTAATTGTATGTCGAGTGTGTGGGCGAAGCTGCCCAACCAAGTTGGTGAACTTGTCGGCCGGTTGGCCCGTGTTTGGGGGCCTTTAAGAGTTTAAGGAGTAACAAGTTCTCATCGATGTACAATAGTGTAACAAACCATAAATGTTATAGTACTATTACAATATTATCAGTATTGACTATGTCAAGAATGGGCGCGGTCCGCTCAGTCCAAAGAAAAAGAGAACGATTTTCTTTGGAATAAGTTATCCAGGAAAATTTACTCGTTCAAGGTTATTTATGCTTCCACCTGGCTTCTGTTGTTACTTCATTTACTTTTTTTTTTTAAAAATGTTAACCTTCTTCAATTGTATTCAGATTTGTTCCCAATGATACAAATTTTTTAAAACTTTATTACATTCTGGTCGCTAATCATAACGACTACAATTACTTAGAATCATCCTATGAATTCAATACCTACTCCTGTGAGAAAATGCTTCTCTTAGCCATGCTTCCATAATTTGCATTTTCCTTTCCGTATCTTATATTATGGTCATTTTATATTATTTCATATTATGCATAGTTGGCGATATTTGACGACTGTTCTTGTATGTGACTTCATCCGCTCTCACTGTTACCGATACGTCATAGTGCAAATACAGTCCAACTTGTGCAACTTACGTAACCCGTAAGTGCATATTGAACATTTTGAATTCGGTGATAGTATGTAAGACAGCAATGTAGCTCATATTTAAGTAGTGCATTTAACGCTTGTAGCACGCAGAAGGAGGCGTGGCAGGTAGAGGTATTCCTTTTGCATTCCTTCTAAACATTCTCAGTTAAAGATGCAGCTTGGCTCAGCTGCACCCATATGATTAAACTTCTCTGTTTTATTAATTTGCTCTTTACCATAAATGAATAAAAACGCTTCGATTTACACGGTTTTCCATACAAAAATTGTGATTTCGACTTGCAGGGTTTTGTTGTATGGGGAATCTGTCTTTAGTGTAAAGCGGGAGACAAGTGTAAATATCCCCTAAAACTCAAAAGTTTCGCGAATTTTATTAATATATCATGATAATTTTGTCAGGAAGCAAGCTTTCAACAAATTCTCTTATTCGCCTGTTTCCATTTTCCATGTTCCATTTCAAACTTATATACTATACAAGTACGTATGCGGATAAATACGAATTTTATTTATTTGCGTGTTGCCTGACAGTGAGTTCTCATACTCATCTTTAAGAGATTATCGCACAGTGAATTGTGCTCTCGTAAAGTTTTCTGGTGTAAATTATGAATATAACGTTTATACATGTATTTCTTACGCTTGTATTTCTTATGTATTCTCTATAAAATTTTTAGAAGCCATGTTTACCACTAAATGTACGAAAAGTAAATAAACACGTTGCGAGTAATAACCTTTATAATTATTACTTATTATTGTTTACTTATTTGAAACATCATTCGAGTTTATTCGTGTTCAAGATAACGATAACAAATGGCTTCAAATGTTCAATCTTCAATGAAATTTTGCACAGCGATATTTAATGGTGGGCATCGGATTATTGATTTCATTGGAGCTGTTTTGTTGATGCAGTTAGCATTGGTGACCACCAGCCAAGGTTGAAGACTTCATGTGAAACAGAACAGTAGCTCTTGAACACAATTGTATATTTATACACCGCAAAGTCAATTTCGTTCCCTGTATTGAAACATAAATAAAAACTTTAAAACTTTAGGGTTATCGTTGTTTCTGTTTCATAATGTGAAAATTCGAAACCAGAATAAATAAATAACCAGAAGTGGTATCGAGTGGTATCGAAGCTAATCAAAACTATAACCCTATACCCTGGAATATGGACAAGTCTCGCACCCAGATTTGAATGCATGTTGAGTAATGACATTGAGTATTGACACTAAATGACACTAAATGCCTCTAATTGGCAAATTACTTAATACTGGTTATAAATGTACTATATAATTAAAGTTTTGTTGCACTCCCACACACAGATTTGTAATTGTATGGTAATTTAATTTTAAAATCCTCATAATAATAATAGATTATAGATAATGTGATAGTAGATAATTTAAATGCAGGCAGATTACGACAATTTCTCAGTAGTTAATATTGTTAGAGGATGTATGGGAATTACATTTTGTCGTTAAGGTTATACCCTATTATGGTGTTTTAAAAAAAGGTTCCTCCAGTCTTTGTGCAAAAAGAGGGTGTAGATATTGCGACCGATATTGCCATTTTACAATATCAACCAAACTACTACTCTACCTAACAAAGAATTTGCGTGCCACACATTATTCGGATTCTCTCTATTCCTTTTCGATCAATTGTGTAATAATTTCACCAGACAAATGGGTAGACAGGGTTAAATCGACTCAGAAGCGGACGATGATCAAGAATAACTACATTTACATATACTACATTTATTTTTTTTATTATTTTATTTTATTTATATACTAGTATATAAGCCTTTCCTCGCCAGGAAGTTATTATTATTTATTTATTTCGTAAAAAAAATTGCGAAGCCTTTTGGACTTTCTCACTATTGAGAAATTACACTATTATGAAAAATTATTAATTTTTTAAATTATTAAAATTTTTCATAATAAAATCTGACAAATTAATCAGCACAATCTAGGTAAAAAATTTAAATTTCCTCCCAATGGGATTTATTGCAAAAAAGTGGCGAAGCCGTTTGAATTTTTGAAATTTGTGATTTTTCTCATCAACATTAGATGCCCAGGAACATCTGTGAAAAAATTCAGGTTTCTAAGTGATGTGGAAGTCCAAAAAAAAGTCCCGGACATATTTTGCTAACAGACAGACACAGGGATTTTATATATGTATATAGATTTCTATATCTGCCCCTTCTGGAGGATTACGAAAGGAAGAACTGATTTAACATAAGTGATGCCAAGGTTTTATTTTATAACATTTAGTGTGAAAAAAAATTTTTCCTATTAAAAACTGAGACTAAATTGTGACATTTTAGCAATGCGCGGTGAAGCTATCGTTTAGCCGGCAGAACGCTAACCGAGTGGCAAGAAGTTATCTAATGATTAAGATTTTTCGTTTTCACCAACTTCCAATTAACTAACCTCTAGTGAAGAGCAACTTGTGGGAGATTGTGACGTTTAAAAGTAATAATTAAAATTTCAGCTGGTAAAGAAAGATGGATCATGTTTCCATCGTATTGAGTGCTCGGTGCAAAACTAATCAGAGAAATATATGTATATTGTATACTAAATATAGAAGAAAATTATGGTATGTGTAGGTGCAAAGGGTTGTCCTCAGAGTTACTCGAATATACAAAAGTTTGAACATTAGCGAATCAAAATTCAAACGTTCCAAATCAAATCAAGTACAAGTTACGTAAATGTTAGTTATAATTATATTTTACCATATTTAAAAAATAAACACTATATAATTAGTTCATATATAATTTTATCTTTATAAAGAAACATCTTTATAATTTCTATGATTGCATTGTTTGAATTTAATTGTTATTGAATTTAAAACAATTCCTCTTTTATAATCTTTTGGCATACACACATAGGTGCATACATACATATATGCATCAGAATGAGTTTAATTTTGTTTCAATGAATTTCCTGTCTGTATTTTAACGATTCCCTGATACAAGGGTTTATATTGGTGAATGCTCAGTGGGATGTATTGTTTTGTAGAATGAGCTATAGTGTCAAGTAAACCTTGAAGAGGAATACATTCTTATGAAGAATTCGCCAGAAAAGAACGAAATTCAATATTCACATCGAACTGCGTCGCTTGAGGTTGGCAGGCATTCACGCACTCACTTTTCAACTTCGTACCATAAGTGAAGAAGCTCCAGCTTAAATACCACAAGTTAACACCATTTTGGGAATGAGTTTACTGAACACGAAAATCACACTTACAAAACTTTTAATCTAATCTTTAATCTAAAACCTCATTTGGCACGATCAGTCATTTAAAACTTGAATATACCTAAAAATGTGAAGCTATCTTCGGAAATTAAAAAAGATCTTTATAAAAATCCTACCATTCCAACATTCTCTAGTGTGATTTTTGTGTTTAGTGTGTTTTAAAAAAAATATTAACGACTCATTCACAGAAAATTTATTAAATTTGGTTAACAAGTGTACTTAAATTACATTCAATTCAATCCAAAGTTTTAAATTGATTTAAAATAATATAATTTATAATAGTAATTTACATTTAGTAATTATTATTTAGCTAATATTTAATTACTAATTTCTATAACTTCATTCTATACGTATTTCTATAATATATGTATATATAAATAATATTATTGTCTGATATGATAAAACTAAGCAAAATGAAATCTGAAGTGTTCATCTGAATATTAATCAACCCTTTAAGTTGTATTAACTGAAGACGCTGAACTCCATAGCGTTGAAATAGAAGTTTCGCGAAAATCATCATCGTACGCTTTTGAAAGCGTATAACTCCAAAGTGTATAGTATATAACCAAAGTGTGATGACCAATCGACGTTCAACCTCTATATAATATAACTATATAAGAGTATAGTTAAACAAATAGTTACTAGAATTATTCTATTTTATTGCGGAATAATGAATAATTATTATAATATTTAAAATTATAATACATTTTGAATATCGAAAGCTTAGTATTCACGAATCACCCTACAACTTAGATTTATTACAATTATGTATGTTTTTAAACATTTTTATATTTTTAAACGTAATTGGTTTAATTCGTATACTGCATGAAGTTTTATCATTTCATGACTAGTTCTCAATGTACAAAATGTTTATATAATTAGTTAACAATTTCAAAGAATATATGCGAGGGTAGTTGAATTAAACACAATCATACAAATAACTGATGCTTTTTGGGTTAAGTGAGCATAATTAATGGACACATCCCGAAAAAGTACTGTACCATTTCTGAATCAATTCTTAAAAACGAGATAATAACATATTTCAAATTCTATGTAGTTTAGTTTTATTCTTTCTAGAAGAAAATTATCCAAAGAATAAACGATATTTTACATTAGGGTGAAATGAATACATACTTGAATATGGTTAAGTTTTGTTATTTTCTTAAATTGTCTATTAGTATGGTGTTATAATTGCAATTTGATTTTGATTTCCTTGGGCTTCCTTCGCCTCACCACCCATTTTTTGCAATTTATTCAGAATCACCAGTTATTATATGTTTTCAGTAGAAAATGTTATTATAAATGGAAAATTTGGAAATTAAATTTGTTACCCAATTTTGTTAGCCAATCATATCAAGATCATCTAATCCATAAGGGTAGATCTGGATTGTAAGTTGAATGATGGCACAAAAATGTACACCGTATGATATAATATAGAAGATATCTGTCTATATTGCCTTCTTGTTTTTATTCATTCCACCCTAAGGCACAATCAAGAGGAATAGGAATCTTACTCGGTGGATTATTAAACAATGTCTTTAAAACAACTCGGAATTAATAAGTTTTAAAATACTTTCCGTTTATTGAGGATTATTGGAATAATTTAGGCGCTGAATTCAAACTGAATTAGTTTGCCGTCAGCTGGTGCTGTTGCGCATGGATATGCTGATGATATCGCGTTGGCCAATGATGAGGATTGACGTGATGTCCATTGGCAGACAATTGTCGTCAGAGGTAAAATTCTGGGGAGCTGTGTCCATCTGCTGCACTTAAAACGGTGTTTGCGACGTTGCCTCCACTCGTCCGAAGTTGTAGCCGTTGCTTCAACTGATCGCGCTCCTGGCACACGCGGCTAAACTCTAATTTCAAGCGATGGAGATCCTGATTCAACTGACGGTTTGTCTTTTCCAGTTCATGACGCTGTTGTAAGCGCTTTGAGCGACAGTTCTGTGCGTAGCCCCGATTTTTTAGCGTTCTGCGCTTCTGTTTCAAGCGCACGACCTCTTCACGCGGACATCCGTGCAGGCGTTTGTTGAGCTCACGCACTGTCAATGTGGTGAGCATGTCGTCATTTATGCATTCATCTACGCCCATGTTGCTCGATGTGCTGTATTGGCCCGAACAGGTACGTGGTGAATTCAATGACGATCGCGTGGAGCTTACCGACTGTGGCCGATTTTGTTGCGTCGCAGAAACGCCGTTGCCGCCAGTAATCGCGCTGCTGTTGTGGAAAGGCATGTTAATGGGGGCAAGGTGGTCCAGTGGTTGGAAGTGGTGGGATTGTATATGTCCATGATGATTAACCGAGGTCACGTACATATAATCACGGTGTCGTTCCCATTCTTCTTCTTGAGTAGGGCAGGCTAACGGTCGCAAATCTAACGGTTGCGGATCAGTACGCATAGAGTTCGGTAGCCACATCATTTCTTGAGTTAAACCGGCATTGGTAGATGGTCGATGATGGGAATAGTGACATTCAGTTACTCCCGAATAACTCTGAGCACATGTGCTTCCGGAGGGTGAACCCATAACGGGCGGTGTTTCAGGAGGGGTGGACGGCACACCCCCAGGCAACGATGGATTAACCAAAATTGCTTGTCCGGCCATCGGCCCGTGCGTATAGATTTCTGGCGGCGGCGACAAAGGCTGCAAACGTCGCTCATCCGTATGCCAGGCTGGCGGAAAAGCGCGCATCTTGACTGGAGATTCGACAGACTCCTCTTCTTCGGTCACACTCCACGTAATCTTCGGAACAGATGGAGGGCTTTGGTCCTCTCGTTTTACTCCAATAGCAGTCAATGTAGCGGAGCCGTCTTCCAGATGGTCGAGTACAAATTCTTGTACATACTGTTCGGCCAGATTTGAATCTTCCATTTTCCTTTGAAGCAGCTTAAAATATGCACATCAAACAGGACTGTGCGAATGAGATTTGGGATGGACACAGAAACAACGTCGGCATTAAACGTATTTGTTTACATTTCACTTATAAATATTATACAATTAATTCTATTCTATTACTTTGGCCTTCTATTTTTTGAAAAATCGTTTAATTTTTTAAGTCTAATGACATTTAATCACTTTGTTACGTACTGGAAGCTGAATTTATTCACTAATTAATGTTTACACATATCGTTGAGATTTATTAGTTCTACCCCAAGTTTACGATGTATTCCGAACCACCGTCAAGACTTGACATAATCAACTGAAGGAGGGCGTTCGGCTATTAACCGCAGAATGGCAAAGTCAAGCATTTTCATATATTATACATGTACATATATTCACATGAAGCTTTCTTCGTTCTCATTTACAGCCACCAACTTTAGGGTAAACTGTTGCGAGGCAGCTCTTGTAAGTTCCACTTCGGAGGGCCTGCCACCCTTCATCTGTGTCGAGTGGAGTGTTGTTGAGCGCAAGACAAAAAGGCGCTCTCAAAGAAGTTGCTCCTTGTAGAGGAGTACTATAAAGAGAAGAAGCTTTTAAACAGTGGCTTAGATCAAGTCTCTCGGCATGCATTTGTGGTGACTACTGCTTGTCAATTTCGATAATATCTGCGGAACTGTTTAAATGTTTATTTCTTATTCACCACAAAGAATATCCAGTCTCAAAATAATTTCATTTTCTACATGAAAATTGAATTGATTTGAATTAACGTTATAGCTAAGACCTTTTTAATGGGAAAGATCTATGTTCATACAGAAATATGGTATAAGCACATGCATACGTACGTCAAATAGTCCTACAGCTTGTGCAACTTTAGCTCTTTACATAGAAAAAAGCTCCAGCCAGTTACTGTGTTCTAAACGTCGCGCACAATTGCACAAACAAGTTTTTGTTGTTTTTGGTGTTTTGGGGCGTTCAGTTTTTGTTCATTAAATTTAACAAAAAATGCCAAAACGACAGCAAAGGGGTAATAGTAAATAGCTCCGCCCATTCCTTGTACTTTTTGTTAGTTTTCCTTATATTCCATGTTTATGAGCGTTGTCAGTCCTTCATACTGTTGCTTATGAGGAAGTAACATTCAACCCCGATAGAATGGCATTGATTTATTTGCATAACAAGTACGCAAGGCTTTGGTTGGATAGATTTTGCGCAAAATCAACCCAATTGGAAAATGAATATTATATATACGCTCCACCATATACAGTACAATGACGGAACACCGACGGTGTTTCGTTTGAAGAGATGGAAAATTTCTTAACTAAACAATCTTTAATTTCTCATACGGTAACTGCAGGCCCCGTTCTTCATCTCCTCGTTAAAATTAGCGTAATAGTTTTCCACGAAATAAATGCTCGAAATAAATTTATAAAATTAGAAAATATTTTTCTGTTTATTATAATGCACATATTGAATTCTTTCTCATCCCAAAAAGCTCTTATCTTACTCCCGCTAGCACTTTTATGGAAACAAATTAGCATTGGGTTAAACATGAAATGGAGAATTCGCTTGTACTGTATGTATTAAGTAAAAATATTATACTAGTCCAACTTCAATACAATAACGGTCTAATACTGGTTTGTAGAGATTTTAGATTTAACTTTACACACATTCAATTATATAGCGCCTCTTTTGTGTTTCTATTACGGAAAACTAGGTCTTTCCTGACACAAAGGGATCTGGGAGTAGTGAGGACATCTACCCGCCTACCATTTGGCACTTAAATATGTACTCAATGAATTAAGCAAGATTACAAGTGGGTGGGACTGTCCTTAGGAGACACATAGACCACAAATAACTCGTATCGGAATTTGAAGAAGAGGTTCATCTGAATAGCCGCCAAGATCCAACCCATTGAATTTTAATTTTTTACCTTTAAGGTGAAAATACATCATTTTCTCCATTAAGGATAAAATAGTTTTCGACATGAAATTAAAAAAAATATGGACAATATTTTATTTTGTTTTCATTTGTATTCTGCATTTAATTTTCTGCAAAGATGTTATGGAAGTTTCCGTTTCTTTTATACATATTATACATTTTATAACGTTTTACACCTCAGAAACGAGTGGTAATATATATACATATGTACATATATACATATGTGCACATATGTATATGTAGATAACTCTTGCCATACCATTTTGTCTTAACCCAAACTACACGGTCCGGCATTTAATCGGATCATCTTAATGTGGAATGAGGTAGACCTGAATGGACTGCACTAATTATCAATTTCACTTTCAATTACATATTTATTTGTATTCAATTTCAATGAAACTTATATTACATCATAATAATGTAAAAACCAAACAAATTCATTGGCAATTTAAATTATTATGAAATTATTAGCGAGAGCACATCCTATTAATTTTTTTTATATAAAGTCCATATGCAATAAGCAAAGTAAATATAAAATCGAAGACCAAATCGACCAAAAACAGTTGGGTCTAATGAGAACATTGATGCTGTTCGTGAAAGTGTTGCTAATAACCCATAACCCTCACCCACCACGTCGACCTGAGCATTTCTTATGGCAGTTTGTAGCGAATTTTGCATAAAGATTCATGCTTTCAAATTTGAGTTAATATAAAATGTCAACGAAAAAGTGACTTTCGAATTGATGTACATTCAGGTGGTCGATGTGTAGCATATCGTTCTTCACACATCATTATCGTACATAATGCCTGATAAATGCATAAAACCCATTAAGTTAAAAAGAGTATCTTTTTTCCTTCGAAGAGTATTTCGCCACCTTTTTCCTTTTTCTGTGCAGTGGAGGAGAGAAGTGCCGTCAAAACGGTATATCGTTCACTGAAATTGAATAAACGGTACACACGCTAAAGGGAAGGAGTAATATTAATGATTATAGAATGAATAGGAATTAAGTTAAAGTTTTCCTTTAACAATAAGTGAATAACGAATTAATCGAATTTACTATCACGTACATTTCAAAGATTTGTAAGTTTTGTTTGTTTGTTATATATTTCTTGCAAGAAATAATTTGGTATATGTATTTGTGCATTATTGCATAATAATACTCAATTTTACAATAGCAACAACAGCATATCAGTACAGAATGCGATTTATCATCTGAAACAATAACCCTTTGTTTGAATTTAAATTTTATTAACTGCTATGTTCTTACTTACCACAACAGAAAACATCAAACACAAGTAATTTATCGAAGCAAAATGTCCGTAAAAGAGCAGACTTCAACTTATTTTACGATTTTGTATACATGCACGATCAGGAAGAAATTGAAATTAAAATACTATATAATATTTTGACCACATAATAACTTTACAGATTAGTATTATGGAAATTGGATGCGTACCATTCAATGCATCATTCTTGAAACTTTCTTAAAGACAACGAAGAATGTTTATAAAATCAATAAATCTTCTAAATTATTGTGTTGATTTTCCAAATGTGTTGCAGCATTTTCAGTTCACTTTGGTGACACATACAAATACAGAAGATAATTCACCCCAGAGCAAGTGTTTCCAAAGAAATTGCAGTATCGTTTGACCGTACCGAATTTATTTATTGCATGTGTAAATCGTCCCTTTCGCTGGGACGGAAGTAGTATAAAGAAGTGTATTATAGCCAGAAGGAAAGATGTGATGAAGAAGGTAGAACAGATGGAGAATTTTGTAAGACGACAAAAGAAACAGCAACGGTAGTGAATTGATTCTGATTGCCGAATTTATGTATATTCTAAATATACTATATATGTATACATATATATATGTATACATATATATACAATATACAGGAAAATAAAAATCTACGGACAACATAAAAAAACAGCATTTGGCGATTAAAGGAAAAGATTAAAAAATTTATTGCCCAAATATTTATAGATCCAACAACAAAAACTATTGGGCAGGAAGTTAGAAAATATTAGAGCCAAAAACAAAACACTATCTTTTTCAAGACGATGTGTGAGTGAATAAATAAACAGATGTTGCGAGTAGTTTTGCATAAAATAAAAAATTGCTGAGCACACCATTCCGAGTCGGAAACGTGCTAGCAGTTATTTATTGACTTATTATTGATGTGATGCTAAATTCTTCGTTTATTTTTCTGTAAATATGTATATCGGTTAAACAGACTTTAGTTACACATTCCATAATTTGTCTGACTATGTCAAAGGTCAGGAGAGACTTATATTTTTGTTTAGACCTACATATATGAACACTCCGGCTAGTTTAAATTAGAAAGGCTTGTGTTGGCTACAATAAGTCTATCACTTCCATTTAGAAGATTATGTGTACGATTGTGACTCAATAGGGGTTCGTATGAACTCAGCGTGAGAACTATTTTATCCTTTACTCATCATCTTGTGCTCTGAATGTGACCGGCAAAATTCCTCCCCACCTTAAGCTAGCTAATTTCGTACGCACTGGCGAGAATCTAACGGTGGGTGGATATGAATGGTCTTAGCACGAATTTATCCAATATCGAGCTTGTCCTCTTCACCAGAAAGTATAAAATAAAAAAGTCAAGCCAAAGTCTTTCTCTGTCCGATCATGTGAAGTACCTCGGCATCGTCCTGGATAGTTAGCTATCCTGGAAAAAGAACATAGTCGAGAGAATAAATAAAGGAATGAATGGCTTGCTATTGTCTGCAAAATTCTTACCTACGGATTCCTAGTGTGGTAATAGGTGATCGCGCGAAAAAATAGACTCCTTAAATTCCTGGATAAGGACTGGAAATGCTGTTGCACTTTCTACCCCTGGACTTATTAATCCTAAGCTTAATCTTAAGATTCAGAGGGCTCAATCTATGCACGGAGACGCAGTTTGGACACGCCAACTGTCCAAATTTTGTGACAGTGGCATAAATACATATGTATTTATCTTCTTTCTATTTCTAGCTAATATTTGAAGCATATGTGATTTTTTTATTATTTAAACATAGCTTCATGTTTTACTATACTTAAGTATTTATACGACCATGCTTTCAAAAATCACGATAAATAATCGTGAAAAAGAAAAACAAAAATAGTGGAAATAAATTAATGAAATCAAGGGGTGTAACCGCCACTTATGCCCCGAGTGCCAACGTTGCTCGCTACACCACTGCATCTGCCCCCACAACAAAACCCTCGCTATACCAATGGTACTTCTGATTCTGAAACAAATGAGCTTAAGCCTTCGGACTAACCTGTGCGCCCCGAAGAACTACATTCTTCCGAGAATTGATTTCGAGGTAATACCTAAGGTTATCCTTCCCAGGAGTGAGGACAGGTCGACCGCAGATCACATACCACTTGCAGGGATTTCAATCTATACTTATACACTGGCTTAATAACCAGTGAAGGGACATGAGCTGAATTTTACTTGAGCACACTGCAAGTCCAATGATCGTATAGACTGCCAGACGATTGCAGTTTGTACCAAGCTAGGGTCTTTGCTATTGAGGGGCAGCAAACTATGTCCTGGAAGGAAGAATATCTAATAATGACAAAAAATTTTCGTGGACAGTTTGAAACTGTTTTGAAGTGCAGGGGAAAGCTGGTCGTGATTACACCAACAAGTGTCCTTACTCGTATCCAACGAGTAGGTTCTAGGATCCCTAATAGACTTTTGTTCATTATCAATAGCAGCAGTGTCCTACTGAGTTTCATTCACGGCGACCGTAAGGTTGCGCAATCCATTCGCACTATTATTTACAATATTTATTAACATTAGTTTAGAAATTTTTACGAAAGTTCTGATCATGATGGCTTATAACCTTATCTTATGTAAAATTGCTATTCAAAACTTGAACAAAGTGTGAAAGAAAGCTCTATTCTAAAATATTTCAGATATGGTCCAGTGTTACACGTTTAACCTGTACTTCTGTACTTCTGACTGGAATTATCCGACGCATGTGATTTTTTTTGTTAGAAAAAGCCCAAAGATTTATCGACAACTAAATTACGTTAATAAGTATACATTTTTTCCAATCACAACATTTTCTAATCAATTCTTAAGAGAATGCTTCAAACCGGAAGGATCTATGTTCTGTACCTTCTGAGGAAATTCAAAATTACGAAGTATATCTCTTCCCCAGAACACTTTTCTTGGGTATTTTCGCACCTGATGCAAGTTTGCAGCAACCAATTTATGGTTACTCTCATTATATTTGCAAGTAGATGTTTGTAGTAATTGAACTGTTATTTTTGAAAGTGGAATAAGTCCATTTTTTTAAAAAAATGAGTTAAGGGTAATTTTAGTAAGATATAGACACATTCTATCCATATTTATAATCATATTTTCAATTGATTATTTTTGAATGTGGTACAAGTATTAGATAATTTTAATTATTATTACATCATAACAAAATTAAAAAGTGTTAAAAAAATCATTCAAATTGATTAGCTTTTGACAATATTTTTAAATTTATTCAAATGAAAACCCTTAAATATTCTAATACATGAATAAATGGACTTATTCCACTTTCAAATATAACAACACAAATCTTATCGCAAAAAAGTTATTTTTGAAAGTGGTATAAGTCCATTTGGAGCTTCAAAAATCCCCTATTTTTTGAAATATTTTCAATAATTATTATTTCATAATAAAATTTAATAGGTGTGTAGTGTTAAAAACATCACTCGGATTGATTAACGGTTGCCAATATTTTTAAATTGATTGAAATGCAAACCTTTAAATATCTCGATACATGAAAAAATGGACTTATTCCACTTTCAAAAATAACAGCTCAATTATTGATATATTCATATGAATCATATTATGAATACCTCCATTATATGGCATGTTTATTCCAATCATAAAAAGTGGATTCATGATATTTGCATCAAAAATAGTTCGCTGTATCATAAAACTATGATTACACCTAAAATTATGTACGGTTGCTGGAAACATAATGTGGTGAAATCTAAATATAACATGTGCTCTTATCCAAAAAGATGTATGATTACTAGAAAAATAGTATGATTAAATCTAACCATAGCTTTGCTGGGAACATAATGTGGTGAAATGGAACCATTACATGTGCTCTTTTGGTTCTTTTTGACATTTGTAGTACTACCTTCATTCAGTGCAGACGAATTAAAAGTTATTAATAAAAGTTATATTATATAAATCTTAAAAGTGCTAAAAAATATTAATTTTCTAGTTTTGGAAATTGGGTAAGTACCACTGCTATTTATATATTATATATGAATGTTTTAATATTTAACAAAGTAAAGATTATAATTTTAATTTTATACATTCACAATGCTTTCAGGAAAAAGTTAAGGAATTTGGGGATTCAGTGGACATATTATACTTGCCATTGCCATACCAAAAATTGGAGGGATCTATGTTAAAATGCCTTGCTTACCTACAAGATTTCAATCAAAATTAAATTCCATATTTCTAGGTATGTTGTTCTATTTAGAAGATAGGAAATGTTTAGGAAATGATATCATTTTTAAGCCTTTTATTAATGAGATTAATAAACTCTTTAATACAGGGGTGAATGTAAATATTCGGCATTATAAAGTTAATAAGCATTAAATCAATAAATTTCAAATCAATATCATATATTACTGTTCCTACTAACAATATGCAAATGATTAATATCAATTTTGATAACAGTAGTTTTTAATAATTAATGTATAATTTATGTATTAATGTATTTATTTCTATGATGTACGATAATTATAAAAACCTTTTCTCCACGAAAAAATGTGTTTTAATTTTAGCAGAATGTGCTTAAATACATTGATTAAAGTAACGAATTAATACATTCCCAAAACAAATACAAAGTAAGTTGTATATTTTTTATAATTGGTTGAAATATGTAGCATTATCGTACCAAACATGAGGGTATATTCCATCAATTATACTTGAAGTTACCACTATCATGTACTATTTTTATAGGTAAAACAACTTATGTTTGCTGCAACAAAACAATGATTGCGAATAACAAAATTTTCGATTTTTATAATCATGGTTGTAATTGTCTCCATCATAAGATTTTTTGTGGGAAACACACAACATATTTGCTGCAATATAAAAATAATACCACTAAATATAATTTTGTTCCATCCAGCATGAATTTTTGTTGTGGTACCCAAAATTATTTCTTTCGAAACTATAATTATTGTGGATCTAAAAATGTAACATATTTGATTTAACCATCAAATCCAACCATAGTATTGTTCTTTAAAATTATACTTATGAGAACCATATTTTTTCTTTAAGTGCAAGTATCTAAAAAATTGATATTTGAAAGGAAACTATACTTCAAAATTTTGTATATATAAATTTATACTTATTAACATAATTTTTTTTTAATGGATCAAACCTTTTTTCCCCTTTTTTTACAATTCGAAGTTTGGAAATAATTTTCTCAAAAACTCTGACAAAAAGAGCACATATGTATTTGGCTCCTGTTATAATATTCACAACCCTGTATTCGTAATAATTATTCAAATCAAGTACGTATTTGTGTGTAGAGTAAAAAATGTTCCTAAAATATCTTTCAATTGCAAGATTATGGAAGGTTCTAATATATAATAACTAAGTTTTATGTAATTCGGTATGGAGTATGTAAGAGTGTTTCACATAAGAAAATCGATATAATTTAATAATAATACTATTTTACTAACAATGCACTAATTACTATACATGCAAGAAACAAGGAACAAATGTAAACTACGAAAGATGTTACTATCTTTTATTGCAAACAGTTATAAATTATTTATGTATTAAGTTTTTCGAAAATGTAAAATATTTAATTCCCAATAAAATATAACGTGCAGAAAATTGTTCACAAGTCTTTACAAATCATTTAAAGTACTAGTAAAATTGAAGACATTTCTTAAGCTTATGCTTCGGCCAGACCGAAAACTTTTAATCATTTAAATATGTATCCACAAAATTCATACCCCGTTTTTTTAATATTCGTTTTTCTTACGTATAATGAAACACTTGTAGCTGCAGTGTACCCATTTCCATGTAAAAGTAGGCTTAACTCCTTATTCTTGAGTTATACATATATAAACTCATACTATACATTGAGAAAAAATCGATTTCTGTTGATTTTCTTATATGATTTGTGATAAACCATGATTTTGACGTTATGCTAAGGAACATTGCTGTCTGTTCTTCTGTCTGCAGCAGTGGGCCCTGCATGGAAGCAATCTTAATTGAAGGACTATTGACGAGTTCAGTGCAAGCGCATTGTGCTTCTTGTCTGTGAAACAAACGATATTTCACATGACTAACTGTAATCTGGAGTAATCAATGACTTTGTTGTCATGCTGTCGCATCATAATGCGGGAGGCTAACTGAAGGATTTAATAAAAAGTTCCAAATGTTCTATTATATACAGTATAACTTGTTGGTTGGAACCACGCCGAGTTTTCAACGAGCTATATGGGGCTGTTGTAAAGTAATATTGTGCATTTTCGCATAAATCCCGCTTAAGCAAATATTTAATTCTGAATCCATACTTCTCGATATGGAATGAAGTTATCGTTGAAGGGAAAGGCAAATAATGGATTCATTACAGTGAAATTATTCCACAAATCTCAAATGGACATAAGGGATGATGTGAGAGATGCATGAGATGTCGATTCTCTTCGCACTCTTCATTCGTATACTGCAAATGAACAATCGTTCGCTAGTCACCGCAAATTGATGTAGAGATTAATTGTAAATTTATGTGCACATCTATAAATAGCACCAAAACACAATGCTTTAGTACTTTCGATTTCCGCTCCCATCAGAGGATACAAAATATTATTTTAATAAGCCACAAGTAAATGTTTGCTCACCTTTAACCCTTTTTAATAATGTTAAGTGAATTATAAAATATTTGCTTACATTTTACTTAATTGGTAACTATAACAACAATTCCATTTCAGTATACGTGTAAAAATAATACGCGTTTTCAGTATAAGCGTATAAGTAATGTACATTTTTATGCCTAGCTACGCAAAAGTTTTCAAAATTAAAAGAATATATAAAAATAATAGCCAGGACTAATTAATAAATGTTTATTTTTTATTAATACACAGGCTTTGGGAATTTATTTCTTAAAAATTATATCATCTAAATGTGTTCCGTTATTTTGCTGTCACTCTTCTAAACACGAGGAGAGCTAAATATTTCGATAACTTCTTGAAACATAGTTTTTGTAATAGCCGTATCGACTGTCGCGCTCTCAACGTTTTCCGCGGTTCTTGACGTCCTTGGTCGCCCCACCCGAGGTTTGCACATTGTCTCCTCGAACTTCTCTACCCATTTTTTGATTAGTTGAGTACACGTTGCTTTTCTAATGTGACGCAAATGATAGAGACTAGAAAACTTTCGCCGCGCGATAGTGACAGGGAGGCCTATTACTATGTGTCTAAAAATGTTTTTTATAATGGTGCTATCCACGAAAAGGCTAGTAGATAAAGGTACGCCTACTTTTGTCGATATCAGAATTACAAAAAACGTTTTTCGACCCATTCATCCCAGATTATAATTTAGCATATTTTAAGCACATTAGCCATACCTGAATGCCATTTAATATGCATACTTGCATACTGCATTTTCATTTGGCTGTGTATTTAACGGCAATTTAAGTGCGAAATGAGCAGTTCTTCCGCCATTCAATAAAGTAGCAGCAATATCTGATGAAGCGATGGCCAAAACAATCTCGCTTTGGGAATGTATTTTGGGCAAGATGAGGGAAATCAAAAGCATCCAAGAAGAATCCGGCTTCTTTTGCTGTTACTGCAAGCATTACCGAATCAAAAATTAATTTTCGTTCTGCCAATAGTTGTGTTTCATGTGTTTGAATGTACTCATTAAAATCATCAATAACGTATGATTGTTCTCGTTGTAAATTTTGATTAAATAAATCAGTTATCGGACGATTAGGTGATGGTAATCCCAATGTAATGAGTGATTCAATTAAAATAATCAGGCTTATCAAGACTTATCTTCCAATTTCATAAATGCTTCATTATATATTACATTGTTGGAATATAATTTAAAAACGCATTTCCACGAATCGTGGGTTGTGCATGTAAAATATCCAAACAAAAAAACTCATGGCGTCTTTAAATTTATCCTATAATTTTTTTGGGTTATTTGGAAAGCGTGTTGCTAATATAATTGCAAATAAATCACGGATTTTTTACCGTTCACTTTTTTTAATATTCAACTGATATTGCTTCTGGGACATTAAATTATAGCAATCGTAAGTAGAAGCATTCACGTTGTCTTGGATGCAGTGTATTCCTAATGTATTCGTAGAAAAAAAGTGGAAATTCGGTGAGGGCTTTACCTCTTTTAAGGGGTTTCCAGGTTTTTTGGACATATTTCATTTAAATTAAGTTGGTAAGTCTGAATAAAGTATGGTTTTTGTGAAACGTTCACAATAATTTAAAAAAAACATTACATTAACGTTTTTAACGTATAAATTCACATTTATATGTTTTGTAGTAGAGTTGGGTAGTTCGTGAACGAACTAGTTCAATTGAACGAATCACTTGCGTGAACTATGAGATCTAGTTCACAGTTCTTAGTTCTTTTAGTTCAATCGCTCTTTTAGTTCACTCGGTCTTTTAGTTCAGTCGCTCTTTTAGTTCACTCGGTCTTTTAGTTCAGTCGCTCTTTTAGTTCAGTCGCTCTTCTAGTTCACTCGGTCTTTTAGTTCAGTCGCTCTTTTAGTTCACTCGGTCTTTTAGTTCAGTTGCTCTTTTAGTTCACTCGGTCTTTTAGTTCAGTCGCTCTTTTAGTTCACTCGGTCTTTTAGTTCAGTCGGTCTTCTAGTTCAGTAGTTCTTTCGTTCTTTTAGTTCAGCAGTTCGTTAGTTCGTTTCAGTTCAGCTGCTCGTTAGTTTTTCTGTATGTTTCAGTTCGTTAGATCAATTTCAGAGGATGTTTCCAAATCAAATATTTTTTTGAAATCTTGGCACAATTCAGGCACAATAACATAACTCTGATTTTTTAGTTCTTTTTGTTGTCGTTGTTGTTTGTATATTGTTGGAACCACAACAACAATATCAGTTAGTGGAGCTGTCGTTTTTTTCCGAGTTATGTGTCTTTAAAGTTTGGAATTTCAGACCTATATCTCATGAACTGTAGCAGATAGCTACATGTCATTGGTTTTGGAAAGATACTCGAATTTTGTTTCATTGATATAAAACAAGCGCAATTTTTCAAAACAATTTTTCGTAATTTCTCGCTTTCCGTAATAAGTAGTAGAATTTATGTAACAAGCATTTGGTGAGCGTGAGTGTAAGCTTTACAATGGATTTTCCTCCGCCGATTACTATAGAATACACCTCCATATAATGGTAAGACACTCTACTTTCTTAATATTGTGATAAATATGTATATAGGTAGGTTAATTATATATTTTATTATAAAAAAAAAATTAATAATGGAAAAAATGTTACTAAAGATCTAACAATATATAATTTAATCATGTATTCAGTATTAGATATTGCCAATTATATATCAAACCGATTTTCTCATCTCGTTATCTCTTATAAGAATTAACGAACTAAATGACCGCGTCCCATCTATTACATTTCAACCCATTACAAGTACAACCCATCTATTATCTATTTCAATACCCTTCTGGTTACTATTTGAGTTTATTTCAAAGAAATGGAAATTATATAATTTCATTAAATCGGTAACGATATAGTGGATATTAGGGTGTACCTTATTTTTCGACTATAACATTTTTACCACGCCACCCTCGAAACTTGTACTATTTCATGAAAAAGTAATTTGTTTGATTTTCTCTGTCACCTTAGTCCCGGCACGATCTCATGTTGTTTTCAACGAGTATCTTGCGTTGAAATCTCTTTATAATATATACTCGTTGGTTTCAGTTGGTTAGATCAATTTCAGAGGATGTTTCCATAGGAAATTTTTATTTTTTTAATTTTTACACTTTTGTTTTTGGCGTTGTTTTGACTTTTTATGCTGATTCCAACACCAACAATAATTTTTTTTGCTCTCGTATAGTTATGGAGTTATAGCCCGTCGATATCAATTATACTTATCACTATATCACCTAAAATATTAAAGATATCCGAATAAGATGGGCACCTTTATAAAGAAATTTGAAATATCTTTTATTTATGTCAAATAAAATTTTATAGAAAAACCATTACTTTTAGAGAAAACGACTATTTATAATTTTAGTATTTTTCCCCCATTTAATAATTTTTTTCTAAGAAAAAACTTTGTGAGAAAATTGAAAAGAAATTAGTATATTACCATATACGAGGGTAGCTGTAAAAATATTTTTTTGGTATGAATAATCCAAGTTTCGTCACTGATACGATCATTGTTACGATACTGTATACATTGGAAGCACCACCACTGAATTTTTGTAAGCATGTTTTTGCACCAAGTTACACATGCCATTTTTGAGCTTCTGTTAAATTCTATGGATTTCAACGATTGAAAAGTTTCTTAACGACTATATGCTCATGTAACAGCGTTTGTATACTTTTACCAATAGTTAAGGATCAGAGTTGGCCCAAGTTATTAACTAGTTACTTTTCGTTAAAGTTAATTTAATTTCGTTACCTTCACCTACTCAGCGACATTACCGTCTATCAACCGTCTATCGATGACACAATTTTTTTTTTAAAACATCCACCACTCATTAGGCAGGCTCGCAATTAATTATTTTCGTAATATGGTATATAAAATTAACCTATGTACATATGTACTAACATATGTATGTATACTTAGTCTTAAATGTACAATTAAATTAAATAATTACTTTTAATTAAGCAATAAAATTTATATATTATATAATATTGTAAAATTTATATATTATATAATCCACCTCCCGCAGATAATAACGAAAATGTAGTTAATGATTTAAGTAGTTAGTGCCCAAGTCTGCGAAGGATATCTCTATCTCCGCATATATGTACATATGTCGGTCTGCTTGAAACAGTTCGTGCACAGCATCGATGTTTGCCGGAACAACAGCAATTGATGGATGACGTTCCTGAAACTCGTCACTGAGACTGATACGTCCACGCTTAAATTCTGAAAACCAGACATATACTGTAGTTTTGGATGGTGCTTCATCACCAAGTGCAGAATGAAGTCGATCGATGCACGGTATTGAGTTAAGCCAAATGTAAAATCGTAAAAAATCGAAAATGTTCGCGAGAAACGCTATAAAAACTAAATTGGGTTAAACAAATATTTTATTTGAAAGATAAGATAAAGAAAGATAAGTAAGAGATAGAAAAGGCAAGAAGGAAATAGAACCACAAAGAGTGTTAACTTCGACTTAATTAATTATTAAAATTTATTTATTTAAACTTTTAATTTATTTAGATTCCTCATTGCAGAACAGTAGCAATATATAGTGAAATAGAAACTGAAACTAGAGCAAATATGTTGTTATAAGGAAAGCTACCCTATACTCACATTTAATCACAGACGGGTATAAATAAAGTGGCGTAGCTAGGGGACGGGGATGGCGGTCCGCCCAGGACGGCACAATTTCGGGGGCGGAAGTTTTGGAAATCAAGTAATAATTGATTGAATTCTATGAATTTTTGGGGCTGCAAGTTGATAGGGGGGCTACCTTGAGGGACGCCAGAGGTGACAGCAAATTGAATTTCCATTGTTTAGCAACAGCAATTTGGGTGCGGCCTTAATGGTACGAGGCAATCCATTTAACAAATTTTGTGGAAATTTGAACAGTTTCAACTTTAACATTAGTAGCTTACGATTCACCACATCAAACGCCTGAGCAAAATCCGTGTAGATAACATCCGTTTGCATGCCATATTTAAAATTATTAGTTGTACGGAAGACAAAGCTCAATAGGTTTGTAGTAGTTGACATACCCGGGCAAAAACTATGTTGAACCATAGAGAAAGAATAACAAGAGGGCGAATCTTGAACAAAAATATTTTCCATGGTCGATCCAGTACTGGATCGAGTTTTTACTCAATGCTGTGTGTTTCGCGCTCTTCTATTTTGCTATTGGCTGCTCTGAGCATTTGTTTCCTATCCACTACTGAATCGTTGATACATTACTCAATGCTTCGCTCTCTTGCCTTTGTTTACCTTCGTTTGTGTGTTTGCACTGATGCTCTCAGAATTCGTTCGTTCGTAAGAAGAGTTGAGCGATGGAATGTCAAAGGAGGTGAGAATGAATCGGTTGATCAATTACTTGGTAAAACCAGGGGCTGAGGGAACAAGGGAATTTGACTTCTTTACGTCTGTCGGTCTATTAAGCTTGGATTTTTTTCGCCCTATTATTCTTCGCTTATTAAAGGAATTTTGTTTTTTTATAACATTTTGCCGGCTTAATCAACTGTTTAGTATTTTAAATTAGGTCTGTTATTAAATTAGATTATTGTTAATTGTTATTTTGTATATTTAAGATTATAATATAATTGTTGCACCAATATTTCGTTTTATTGACAGCCCATAGGCAATGCTTCCTTAATAGAACTAAAATCATAAATATTAAAAATTTTAGTGTTTAATAATTTTAATAATGGTTTTGGACACTACAATAACAAGGTAAATTAATACACGATACAGAAGCACTTCAGTTGTTAGTACAAAATAACAAACCCAAAGTCGATCTTCCGATTCCTTCGTATAACGTGTTCAATGTGTTGATATGCCGACTAAAGTATTCTTCTTCTTAAATCTTCTGCCTATACGAATTCACAACAGCACGCTATGCTCGGAACGTAGATCATGCCAGCGCGTTACAAAGCTTGGGCATCGAACAAGAAGCAGAACAAAGCTTCGAAAAGCAAAATTTCTTTCAAAAACCATAAATTGCAAATTTTAAAACGATTTCAGGCGGACGGACGGCTGCACATGGTTTGTTATTGTAAGAGAAGCAAAAGAAGACGAATCGCACCGTTCTTCTTATCACCCGCTGTACTCCACAAATTGATCGGTTCTTTCTTTCACACTTTACTTGGCATACGAGTGTTGGATCGATATCTTCTTACGCATGTTCGCTTGCATTGTTAGTGCAAAATAACAGAAGCAAAGTCGACCTCACAAAGTCATGCATAGTAGATCCGAATAATGAGAGAAAGACACAAAGCAAAAATAGAGAAACTGAAATTGCGTGCTCTCTGCTTGTTGATTCATTTCGCACTCATTGCGCTTCTTCGTTTCCCTTGCGGACCGACCGCTTCCATGTCGCCGATGAGTACATTTGGCTGATTCGGCCTCTTGTTATTTTTTCTCTATGGTTGAACACAGATAAAGCTGCATTCACTTGACGCGCAATTTGGCAAATTATTATTTCTTCAAATAGTTTGGGCAGACCACTTAACTTGGCAATACCTCGATAATTGGTTATATTTGATCTATTTGAAAAACGTGGCGAAAACCAGTTCGCTCGCGCAGTATTTTAGGATGCAAGAAGGTAAATTATCTGGTCCAGGGTTATAGGTAGACTTAAGATCCATCAGTACATCGAGAACGACATTTTCTTCAATTATTGGCTGATTAAAGTTTCCACAACTTATGGAGTATGGATAAAATTCGGAATCAAACTCCGTTTGGGAATAAGTTGAACAAAAGAATTTCGCAAATAATTCGCAAATTGAATCTGCATTGTCAGTTTGGTTATCTTCAAATTTCATCACGGATGGGAAAATATCAATTTTTCGCTTAGAAGTTATGTATAAAGCTCCAAAAATACTTAGGATCAGATTTTAGTTTAAGTTTCATTCTAAATAAATAATTATTATAAGATTGTTTACAAATTGGATATAAAGTCTGTTGGATATAAAGTCTAAAGACTGTTGGATAGATAGTTAAAAACCGTCATGAAGAGTTTGGTTGAACTGAGCTACAATATAATTCAAACACGATTTGGTAGAGGTCACGCAAAGTGATGATGTAAAGCTCCAACTTATATCCCTTAAATAATTTTTTAGCTGTACACAGTTGGTCTTTTTTGAATAAAAGACAGTTTGTTGCTTCTTCAAGTTTCCAGGAGGTGGAAATCGCTTATTACTATTTTTTACCCATATATTCAATTCCAAGGCTGGATGATGGAAATCTTCAGGTAACAGGAGAGGGATCGAACGATGTACTTCGACAGTGTCCTTATCATCACTAAATATTAAGTCCAGCATACTGTTATTTGGGTTCCGAATATTATGTACATGATATAAACCACCGGAGGATAACGGAGGATAAGAAACCATTATCGGCGGAACCATTTGTTGATGGCAATAAGACAGCCGGGTCATCAGTACTGTCCCAAGAGACACGATGTATATTAAAGTCTACTATTACAAGTAGACGATCATCAGGTAACATTTCGCTTACCAATGAAGATATACAATACACGGTCAAAAATTTCAGTTCATTTATTCAACCAAAAAGGTTTGCATATTTATCCTAACTAAAACGGGTTTAATTTTTAAATTTTGAAGTTGATATTAAGTATATAAGAAGTTTTATATGTATAATATTCGACGAAAGAGTTCAGATTTTATATCGTTAGGTTGAATCTAGTCACCCAAAAGGTTGAAATTATAAGCTATTAGGTTGAGTACCAAATTGCGCAGTTTCATTAAATTATCAATATAGTAAGATAATTCATACATTTGGTTAAATCTTTCAACTGTTAAGGTTGACAATATTAACTCAAAAGTTGAATACAAAAATTTTTCTTACAAAATTTGTTTAATTATTATATTATTACGTTAGGAATTTAAACTCTTAAGTATAAAAATTACTCATATTAATATAAATTTCTTTATAAATTTGGACTAATATTTAATCTTCAAAAAGTTAATTATCCGGTGATTTTATACTTTACCTCCGGGTTTAAATCCAATCTAAACCCGAGGGCAGCTTGTAAGTCGCTTATTCGCAGGTTATATAGGAGGATAATAGCTCCAATTTAACATACACACAACAGAGCTCGACAGACTCCCCAAGTCTACACCAATCAAAACACCTCCTCCTATAGACAATTTGGTTGACCAAGAATTTCTGTCCTTACAGAATACAACAAATTGGTCAGAGAATATTTCCAGATTATGTACATCAGATTTAAGCCAGGTTTCAGTAAATGTAATAATTTTATAATCCAAACCAAAACTCATCGTATGAATATCTTTTAATTTAGTATTAATACCACGTAGGTTTTGATAAAAAATATTCAAATCATCAGTTGAAAACGAGCTGCTGAGATTTTTGATGAAGTGGTTTTTAGTAGGTTACCATTATATCGTGGTAATAAGGTATTTCTTCTAGGTATTCCTTATTATTCCTTATAGGAATTTCTTTATTCGTGGGCAATCTTCGACTGCTCCTGTCTGAGTATAACTTACGATTCTCGCTTAGAGCGTTTTCTTATTTCCACTTTGGCTCGGTTGACGCACCTGTCGACCGAACCAAAGTCGGTCGGTATGGCGTGTTTCGCAATTTTCATTATTTCGCAATATTTATATTTGCGGTCCGTCTGGAGAAGGGTTGGCCTGAGACTAAAACGGACGACCCATCCACTTGCTCCGGATCCTTGAAAATGGGGCAGGTTGGTGGACAAGAATGGAAGCCAAACTCCCGCAGCCGATGGAATGCTTTCCGACTTAGGGACAAAATACGGAAGATTCTTCAAAAGGAACTGACCGATAAGGACAAAATGTTCCTTTAATGGGTAAGTCAGGTACTCGGTCCGTCCGAATCCAAGACTCCTGCGTCACAAAGGCCAAGATCGGCGAGGATTTAAATACACCGATCGGGAAAATGGCTAAAGTGGAAGTAAGTTGAAGTAAGTAAATAAGTAAGTTGAATTCAAGTTGGCTGTAAGCTTTCCTCCAATGATGAAGGAATTTCCAGGGCGTGTGCCTATAGTTAGAGATGCTGGGTGGCATCAGGGTCGTGTTAAACTGATCGCCTCAGTGGAGCCAGTCGACCCTGCCGTCGTACTAGAGATGTTCCAGTACAGCAACCCGAACCTGGCCACTGGAAAATGGGAAGTTTTCAAACTAGAGGAACTGAAGGCGACCTACAGATCGGTGGTGGGTTTAGACAAGAAGTTCCTGAAACCTCTAGATAAGGCAGGCTGGGCTGTGTCGGAGCTGGAAGACACTGTAGTGGAGGTGGTCCAGGATTGTCCTGGAACTCCGGATAATACAGATAAACTTCCACCACTGCAAAGCAGGTTCAGCTGCTCTCGTTACTCATCTCCTCAGAGAGGAAGAAGATGCTGCCTTAATCCAAGAACCTTAGGTCCTTTTACAGCCAGGAACGGGGAATACGGGCTCCTGGATATATTCTATGCTACAGGAGGGGTGAAGATAGGACAAGATCCTGTATTCTGTTGAAGAATAAACATAATAATTTTCTTCTTAGAGCCAGTTTTTCAGTGCTCGGTTACCGTCTTTTCTCGGTTAAACTCCGTTTAAACCACACATTGTGTATTTCATTACAAGTTTAAACAACGTTTAACCGTATTGCTATAAAAATTGCTAATAATTTTGTTTATTTGCACCAGAACAGCTGTTCTCTTTGTAAAAATAAAAATATTGACAGGTGCTGCCAAAATAGATTGAAACATCAACTTATAGTAACGAGTATACGCTAAATACTCGTTACATTTAGATAAATTTTCTATGAAATATAGATAAGATACGTTTAACATAGATAAGTTAAACTCGCACTGAAAAACCCGTGCTCGTCTTAATCTCAGTTAACTTTAATTTGGCGTTTAACTAAACGTCGTTTAAACGCTGTTTAAACGAACACTAAAAAACTGGCCCTTAATAATTTCAGTAAAAATGACATCACAACCATAACGGTAGTGATAGCTGGAACTAAAGTTTACTGGCTGAAACTCCGAAATCCGAAAAAGCGGACCCCCCATCAGCCCTTACCAGAAGTCTGGTAGCGGTGGCGCAACGATGAAAGGTGGAAATAGTGATCGCATGCGGTGCTAATGTACACAATACCATCTGGGGCAGCTCGGACATCAATACAAAAGGTGAGTCGCTCTTTGATTGTATACTTGGTGAGAATCTATACATTTCTAATAGGAGTAGGGAGCCAACCTTCATCACTAGTAATAGGGAGGTTGTTCTGGACCCAGGACATAAGATCCCATGTGAGCAGTTAGAACGTTTCAACGGAACACTTCTTTTCTGATCATAGATACATCGTTTTCTCTGTTCTGAAACCCTAGAAAGGCAAGGCCTAGAGTTTACTTCATATGCTGATGATATTGCTATAGTGGTTTCGGGTAAACACCAACACGTGATCAGAACCTAGTGCAAAACGCTTTGAATATATATTGTATCCCAAATATATGTATATTGTGGGAAGGCAAATGGCTAGGTATGCGGTTGTGAGGCTGAATGCCATAAGTAAATGGACCAACAGAAAGATTGGACACTGGTTTCTGGCGGAGAATTGAAAAGGTCTCCAGCCGGTCTTGGTTAAGCGGTTTAGTTAAAATAAAAAAACTTCATTTTCACACTGAAATACTCCCTCTGCTATATGTAAAAGCACATTAAGAGTTATTTTCTAAGTACGTCAGAAAATATTTTACAAATTCATATAGCTCATTACTTAATTGCAGGGCAGAACGATAGCTGTTATCCGCATAATGTGATATGCTATTTCGGCGAAAATTTTATCGATTTTCTCTATAAAATTAGCAGTAGCTACAGAAATTTCAGTACTGCATTTTTTAAAGCCACTGGTTGAACATATCGTTCTTACTGTGGTTCTAACTATATCCGCACCCTAAGAGAAAAGAAGGGGTCCAACTGAGCTACCGGGTCGATAACAGAACCACGCTGAACAGTACAAAATGAGGGCGTGCAACAGCATTCATAAGACATGAACAAAATATTTAAGTAAAATTGCCACAGAATTATTAAAATGCATAGTGAAAAACGATTGCTGATGATTTGCATTTTTTTTATATATTAGGTGTACAAATTAGTTTCCTCGGTTTTTTATAAAAAGTTAGGAATTTATTGTGAAGGAACAGTACATTACGTTTTATTCAAAGTATTTTCCATCATTTGCCACTACTTTTCCCCATCTTTCTGACAACATTCGGATACCCCGTCGAAAAAACTCTTCATCTTTTGACGCTATCCACAAATCTACCCAATTTTTGGTGTCTTCATATGTGAAGCGCTGCTCAGACAGACCATGTGCCATCGACCGGAACAGGTGATAATCAGAAGGGGCTAAGTCTGGTGAATACGGCGGGTGGGGTAAAACTTCCCAGTTGAGTGTTTCAAGTGGACGAGCATTATCGTGTAAAATAATAATTTTGTCGTGTCTGGAGTAGTAATGGGCGCGTTTTTCCTTAAGTGCCCGACTCAATCTCATCAATTGTGTTCGGTAGAGAGCTCCAGTAATGGTTTCGCTTGGTTTGAGCAATTCATAATACACGACACCAAGCAGTTCCCGCAAATGATGCTTATTCGGCACAAAACTTGACATTTTTGCAGGAAAAAATTACGTGATGCTGATACGGAATCACTAGTACTTTAAGGTTATGGTGTTGCCGGATGACGAAACTTGGGATATTACGTTTTACATCTGACAATTTCTCCATAACCTTCTGGTGGGGCCATCTTTTGACAAACCGCGGAAACTTATTTGTACACCTAATATATATAAGCATTCTCAGCAGTATATAAATACGTACCTATGTATATATTACCAATTCCCGCCAAGTGAAGTGGTATACACATAAAACCATATAAAGTACCAACGAAAGCAGAATCAGTAAGAGTGCTATATTTGGCCTGGCCGAATCGAAACCTAAAAGTTTTTAAAAATTTAATTGAACGAAGTAGTTTTATTTATTTAAATTTTTAATTTATTTTATTTATTTATTTATTTATTTACTTTTTATTTATTTCATTGCAGACGGCGGAGTGGCGGTCCGCCCCGGACGGCAGTTTTTGAAATCAAGTATTGAATTATTGAATTGTAGGAATTTTTGGGGCTGCAAGTTGATTAACCGTCCCGAGCTCCATGAGTCCTAGCTACGCCTCTGTATAAATACTAGACTGGTCGTTATCTGTTTTGAAAACAAAATAACTAGTTTAGTAGTTTTATTATTGTGAATATATTTATTATATTATATGCGTGATGTAAATACATGCACCACCCATATTTTTCCGGCTTCAGCGTTTCACTTGCATCAGGATTTGAACTAGCAACTTTATTATTGTGTTCAAATTTAAACTTTATTTCCGTGGTAATAAATTTGTTTTCATGAGCTATACTGTATAAGAAGTGTAACAGTGGGCGGACCGCGCCAAGTTTTGCTCTTACAATGTTTTATTGGAGAATAAGGGCCAGTTTTTCAGTACTCGTTTAAACGGCGTTTAAACGACATTTAGTTAAATGCCAAATAAAAGATAACTGAGATTAAGACGAGCACGGGTTTTTCAGTGCGTGTTTAACTTATTATGTATGTTAAACGTATCTTATCTATATTTCATAGAGAATTTATCTAAATGCAACGAGTATTTAGCGTATACTCGTTACTATAAGTTGATGTTTCAATCTATTTTGGCAGCACCTGTCAATATTTTCATTTTCACAAAGAGAACAGCTGTTCTGGTGGAAATAAACAAAATTATTAGCATAGTTTTGAACAAATGTAAATGTCTGTACTCGCCAGGTAAACGGCGTTTAAACTTGTACTGAAAAACACAATGTGTCGTTTAAACGTAGTTTAACCGAGAAACGACGATAACCGAGCACTGAAAAACTGGCCCTAACTGGTTATGTAAAGTTTTATTCAGGAAATTTATATGTTTAAGCATACACAATAACCATTTAAAACCCTCTTTTGTCTGTGTAGCCTAAAAGTGGGCGGATCACGCCCGTATTTGGCATATTAACGGATAATGCTATTTTATATCCAGGAATGTATTTTTATTGTCATAACTCAAAAACGGACGCTGATATCACATTTCTAATAAAAAAAAGAGTGGTCGTTGAGCAATTTTGCCTATTTACAATAACAATAACAATACAATAACATAACAAAGAATATTTATAATTTTATTATGCTATCTTCACTGGTTCTCCTGTGATCGTGATTTCAACAGACAGACGGACGGGCATGGCTAACTCGACTAAGGAGGTGACGCTGATCAAGAATATATATACTTTTCTGTATCTATCTTCTCTATTTCTATGCGTTACAAATTTCGTGTCAAATTGAATATACTGTTTACGCCAAACGCCGCTCGCTTCGGGTGCTAGTCCTGAACTTGACATGTCAGCGATCGCTCACACCGCTGACACATAGCCGATCAGGAGAGGCAACCTGAAAGCTCGACTGCGAGCTTTTCCCCACGCGGTCGGGTGCTAAAGGAGCGAACCACCGACACTTCTTTCGGCCCCTTACGACATCAACCACCGAACGAGAAGGACGTGTCCAGCCGAAGCAGCTCACAACACACAAACTAGATACAACACAACACCTAAATTAATCGTTTAGTTAATCATATTTACAATTACATACATGTATACAAATAAAACCACAAACAACAAACAATCACCTTAACCTTATGGTGTAGAGCAGCGGTCGGGGAACTTTTTTAATTATTACCCCAAAATATTTTTGTGTAAGTTGATATTACCCCATGGCGAAGAGCTTTTTACTCACAAAAGTTTCATTTTTACCCCCAAAAATTTCATTTTACCCCATTTGGGGTAATTTACCACGGTTCCCCGACCGCTGGTGTAGGGTATAAAAAAAGAAATAATTTGAGTAATATTATCATTTACCTGGGACTGGAACTATGAGCATGCATTACTAAGAGCAAACATTTAGGCTGGTGTGCTGGTGGATTTAAGGGGAGGTACCGGCACTTGCAGGCGTGACAGACATTACGGACGCAATGAAATATACGGACGGACTAACGGAGACTTGGATAGAGTCTTCTATTTACTGTCATTGTTCTGATCATTCTAAGCAAAGCCACTTAGGGGCGGAGTTTTCACATAATCCGTTTGTAGTGCACCTGTAAGAAAACACCTGCACAGTGTAAGACCAACCATCATGCAAGATTTCTAGACCTTAGATTTTCCGAATTATGGTAATTTTAAACATTGCCACGCACATTTAAACCACTTGGGGGTTTAGCCACAATTAACCATGTTTTTTATATACATATGTATGTACTATATAGAATTGTTATTGAAATTTATTTTTTCAAAGCAGAAAGAAAATAAGTCAATGTTTTTGCAAGTTAAAAACACATTACCTTAGAAGTAAAGGTCAAAATTGTTTTCCAAAAAAAAACAAAATTTGCATTTGTACAATATATTTTGTAACTTTAGACATTGACTACGGAATATATATAGAAATACTAGCGCTATTATGGGTAAATAGTGGTCGATTAAAGACTAATATTAATAATAACCTTTTCCCCCAGACGAAAAATTGTTTCGAAGTTGCAACTTGGAAGAGCTCGAAAGTATAAAACCCGTTGAGGAATTAGAGTACTTACCATGCCAAAAAAAATTTCGTGTGCATACAGAAGATGAAATCAGTTTGGACAGCGTATTTTCAGCTATTCTTTCATTCATCGAACCGTCGCAGACATGTTTCAAGAAATGCCAGTGGGACATCGACGCCAAAATGATGTTAAACGAAAAGCAGGCAATAATTTTTGAAGAAAAACTTTTTATTTCAAAACTTAAGGACACCAATTGTAAACTATGCGAAGAGACAAAAATATTCATGGAAAAGGAACTGGAAGAGATTGGTGATTTTAAGCTGAATATTGAAGAAAGTTATGATGGTTTTGTCGTATTCAGCATGAGCAAAATGCTCAAGGGCAAAGGAAACGTTAAGTGTGGTCATAGCCTGAAGGGAAAGTACGATGATAAATTTGTGCTCATATGTGAAAAAAGAACTGAATTCGATTACGTGGACAATGCAAGAATAGTTAGTGCAATTATTGATATTATATAAACGTGAGTTATGTGTTATCAATATATATGAGTAATACTATTGTTAGGAAAAATCACTGGAAGGTCGCATTAAGGAAGACAAGTTAGTTGCAATACGTGAAACCAAAATTAATGAAGAGTCGCAAAAGTTCAAAGCTATTATCAACGTAAAGGGACGCGAGGATATATTCGTCTTGGATGGTGGCGTTCAGCTTTTGATGCGATATCTGATAGTAAATAATATTTCCGGCGAACACAACTTCTATTCCATGAATCTTTTTGGTATGCAAAATAGAATCCGTTAACTGTAATGTATCCATATTAATATTTTAATGGGTAATCCTTTATCACCAAATACTTTCTTAGTTACCGTAACTCAGCTTAAATTTCTCATATAAAGAAGTTCATATGGGAATATTTATTTTGTGATAGAGAGCAGTGTGGAGCTCTGTAAATTTTAGTAAGTTGGGTCGATATTACATTTGAAATGTTTGTTTGATCAAACAGTCCAAAAAATATTTTACTCACTCGTCAAATTTGTTTGTTGCTATATTACATTGCAAACACATTGAATAGCAAGCTGTCAAACACTTTCCATAGTATTTATAAATAGAGTTGCTTTGTGCAATTATTTTCTAGCAATCCTCCTTTTTCCGATTAAAGTGTAGCTTTTTTACGACAAAACATGTATACTCTTTTATTACGCCATAAAACTCTGTTTCGTTTGCAGTTTAGACCTGCTGATACAAATTTTCTGTTTGCTGCGAACCAGAGAACTGCAACGATTGCAGAAAAATGAAATTTTAATGCACGAACCTGATTGGTAATAGTTCTTAAGCGAACAACGAAAACAATCGCCATGAAGAGTCTGAATCGAGAAACAAACGCAAAAAGGTTCGAGGCGGACAACAAGCACAGCAATGCAGATTCCTACAATAATGATGATTAAAACTCGAAAACTCCATCCTTTTTGCAATTGTTTAGTTGATTCGAACTCATCGTGGAGATTATTTGCGTTGATCCCTTTAGAACGATTGCGAATAACTTTCATGCATTAAATTTATGAACAAATATGAAAGTGCCTTTGCACGAATGTATTCGTTATTTGACCCATATTACATTGGAAACGTTTACTCTCTCGTCAAATTTGTTGACTTTTACGGATGACTGAGAGTTGACAACTTTTTACAGAAAAAAAACACAATTGTCTGTTTGATCAAACAAACTGTAATATGGGCCTTAGATAGGTTAAATTGTGGAATACTGTGCAGTTTAGTCTGAAGGATTATTGGAAAAGGTGTAAGTTGGAACAGAAACCTGTTCCTACATAAACGTTTGAACCATCGGTATTCAGTCTAATATCACTAGTCCAAAAACACGTGTAAACGTGTGATAACTACATTGCACATCAAAATAGCATATATGTATATGGAGGCAGTCCCCTTCTATTTCCAATTCTAGCAAACATATTTCTTACTTTCTACACTCTAGCATGTTTATTCTTCTAATCAATTACCTATAACGTTGTATCATTTCTCAATCCTTTGTTCCCAGAGATTTTTAGCCAAAACTAATGGAGACACAACTCCGGTCTACGACGTTCCGTTCCCGTGGTTTCGTATTTTTATAGTGGTGATTTCCATGCTTAAATATACAATTCTAATTTCGGTTCTCCAATAGTAGTAGAATGTGGACTCGAGGAGTCTCACTATCTATCACTTTTTACTATCACTCAGTAAAAATTATTTTTGTAAACCGTTCTAATGTCTTCAAGTTTTACTTTGATAATACCTTCGGGAGCTTGGACGCCTTACTGCCAATGTACAGAAACTCACAGTAGGATCTGCATGTATTTTTCCTGGCCATTAAAGCTGGATTATTGAAGTAATTATTCTTCGTAGAAGTTGTCGTAGTCTTGTCCTTTAGAAATGTTTGGTCCATTCTATCCAACATATAGCGCAAAGGATTTCGGTTTGTTGTCGATATCATGTCTGACTCACAAGTAAATGAATCGATTTAAAGATTCATGCAATAAGTCCACACATAGTTCTTTGTTCTCATCGTGTTCCTAAAATAAATCTAAAAAAAATTTTATATATAAGATAATAATACACAGAAAAAGCTATCTAGAGGTGATTTCTTAAAAATATCTATGCTATCTGCAGATGATTTTGTTTAGCGTTTTACGCGATAATCGAATTAGATTAGAACAGCTGGAACGCAGCTATTATATAGAGTTGTTTACATTTTTTTAAAAGGTATATTTGAAATTTACTGGCGTTCTAATTACAGGTAAAATAATCAAGTGTTGTCTAAGTGTTAGTGACGTCCGTAAAAAGATTCGCATATTCTACAAAACGTTTGATACAAAGTGCATAATAACAACGCAGTTCTTTAATGATGTCAAACAAGAAGCATCCGAAACATATTTCACTTGCGACGGTAAGATGGTTCTGCACTTTTGGCACGGTTACAACTACCTTTTACACTGCGTTAAGGCACCTGTTAAGCTTACAGAGAAAATTCTGCCAAAGCTAGAGCTCATGTGGATGACAGATAATGTTCTTTTCAAGGAATACCAACTGCAAAAGAAACTTAACTATAAAAATGCATCTGATTATCTAATACATCATCCGGAAGCATCAGATTTCCTCCACGATTACATACTCAGCTTGCTGAAATACAAGCCTAGCAATGTGTTGGAGTTTACAATCAAATTTTTTCAAAACATGAAGTTCACATACTGAGTTCTTTCAAACTATTATCCGTAACTACCAAAACCGTATATCATTGTTTATGTTGTCATAATAAAATAGAAATTTTCTGTATAATAATTTTGAAAATTTGTTTCTATTTGGTATTGTGTTTTATGTTATTAAGAATTTTGTAATGGACGCTTGTGAGGGCCGCAATAATATTACACAAGTAATTATTAAATATTTTAAAGTTGTTTTAAAATGAAGATGTTTATTTCAAGGAAAATAATGCTGAACCTGTCCAAAGTACTAATGAGAATGCACAAAACTCGATCGAGCCTCAAAGCAACACTCGTGACTCAAAATTTGCGGTATGTTTTCTTGTATTATACAATTTATTAAGCAAGATAGATATCTATGTTTTTATCTTGCCTATTTATATTCAAAGCTTTCAGTGAACAAACAGGCGGATGAGTTCAATAATCCACCTTGCTATCTGCCGCAACCAGGTGATGAGCTGCCTAATAAAGATCACATGGAGCCGATGGGGCCCATTGGACCGTGGGCCACTGGTAAAGTTGACTGGAGCCCAATGGCAGGCCTAACGGGTACCCGTCCCGTTGTTGACCGTTATTCAATAACACGTTTTAGTCCCAACGAATGGCGTGCAAAGAACCTAGAAAACGTTAAAAAAACAAATAAAGTTTTTGAAAAAGCGCTAAAGTAACATTTATATTTTTCTATATGGACAAATAAAATCTATATACAACTTTGACGAACATATATACTTACAGAAACCAGTATAGCTCAAAGGCAGCATTATTGCGAATAACTTCTTTAGTCAGTAAAACTCAGAATGAAACAACGCAAAACCTTACCAAACGGGCTCAATTAGTAGGGAAATGGAAGACTACACTGGAGAATGCAATAAAAGCCATGGCCGATGAAATTAGCACTTTGGAAGAACAACGTGTCCGGTTAAAGAAGTCTCTGGTCATATTTGGAGTTCCTGAATCAATAGGTAAGATTTTGTACATACAGGTATGTATACAAGTGTCAAGAAAAACAACTGAATCGACTAAATTTTAATAATTCAAGACTTTAATCTAATTCTATTCTCACAAAAAAAATAGAAAAGTACAAAAACCCAAAAACGTTGTCTTCTTGACTTGTGTATTTTTCGTCTCTCTGCGGTTTTTCGATCTGTCTCAGTGTTGCCCTCTTAGTTTCTTGATGACATCCGTAAGTGTTGCCCTCTTAATTTTCGCTGACAGCTTTACCATCCTGCAGTGTCATAGCCCCTATGACCTCTTCTAGTCCCTCATCATTATCGCTGTCATTATCGGTGAGGTCAGGCGCTAATGCGCACCACAGCTTCATTTTGTCGGAAGTGTATACTGATGAAAATTTTCTTTGCGTAATGTTCATCCCATCGATGTCTTGTAGCAGATAGCGGTCTTTCCCTAAAACTTTAGCCACGACATACGGTCCACGATACTTTGGCTCAAGTTTTCTGGATTCACCAGTCGCTGGCGGCTCAGTTCTGATTACAACCAAATCATTTTCATCATAAACGGTTGGTGACTGATGCTTTTCGTCGAAGCGCTTCTTCAACTTCTCTCGTTGGTGTTGAATATTCTCTAATGCCAGCGTTCGCTTCTCAGGTACGCTTCGTACGTCTTCGTTATGAAGTACTGCAGCTAACAGTCTATTCTGGACCACGTCGTTGAGCTTGAAGTCGAAGATTAATTCATTGGGACTGAATCCCGTCGTCGAGTTCTTTTGTGAATTCACACACCACTGCAAGTTACGGAGTTGTTCGTCCCATTCCTTCGCATTTTCGGTCGAAGTACGCAAATAATTCAGGATCGTCTGGTTTGCACGTTCTACTTGACCGTTTGCGCGCGGTGTTCGTACAGCCGTTTGGATATGTTGAATGTTGTTATTGTCGCAATATTGTGTGAACTGTCTAGACGTGAAGGCGGTACCACGATCCGTAACAATCTTCGTTGGTAGTCCGAAATAACTGCTGACTTCATTTAAAGCGTGTAGTACAGGTTGTGTTTTCGTATTGCGGACTGCTTTTACCACTAGATATTTTGTGAATGCGTCACTCAAAGCAACGACATGAGTATATCCCTGCTTGCTTTTAACAAATGGTCCCAAATGATCAACGTGTAAAAGTCGGAAAGGAATTGGTTCCGCAGGATCGATGTGCAATCTACCTTCCGTTTTCCGGCTCTTGTCTTTATTATAACAGCACTCAATGCAAGCTGCTATATATTCCTTTACATATTTCCGTATACGTGGGAACCAAAAATACTCCGTGACGCGCTGTATGGTTTTCTCCAGACCAAAATGACCCATCTCGTCATGGCAATAACGAGCTATTCGCCATCGTACTGCTTTTGGTACCACAATCAATGTTTTTCCACCAACTTTTCTATAAAGACGATTATTAATAAGGCAATATTCTTTACGCACCTGTGCTGCCTGCGGTGATTTTCGTGACTCTTTCAGTATCTCCACCCTTTCTCGAATTTGACCGTCTTGGAGCTGCATCGTTAGCAACCAATCGTCACATCCAACATTTATCTGTATAACGTTTCCCGTGCCACTGAACTTCACCGTCTCTTCCACTGGTGCTCGGCTAAGGGCATCCACATGGGCCATTCGATTTCCCGGTCTATGAACGCACTCGAAGTCATACTCCATCAAACGCATCCACCAGCGTGCGATTCTTGGAATAAGTGGCGTTTTCGCTTTTACACTTGTGATTGCTGCGCAATCGGTTT
Organism: Myopa tessellatipennis; assembly: GCA_943737955.2. Taxonomy (NCBI): domain Eukaryota; kingdom Metazoa; phylum Arthropoda; class Insecta; order Diptera; family Conopidae; genus Myopa; species Myopa tessellatipennis. The sequence goes on along the minus strand of OX031316.1, from coordinate 49,257,849 downwards.
TCACTTTAAATTTCTTACCCAGCAGATATATACGGAAGCGTTGTAGTGCTTCTACTACGGCCAAAACTTCTAACTCGTAGCTGTGATAGCGTGATTCAGCTTCGGTACAATGGCGACTAAAATACATAACAGCATTCCATGACTGGCATTTATCAACGGATTGAAGCAATACGGCTGCTATTCCAACACTGCTTGCATCAGTGTGAACCTCATGCAGAGCATCAAACTTATACAGAGCCAGTACCGGCTCGTTAGTCAAAACATGAATTAGCTTTTCAAATGCGTTTTTTTGTTGATCGCCCCAAATAAACTTCTCCGCTGCGGCTTTCGTTGTTAGTTCTGTTAGCGGCCGCGCTATAATTGAATAATTTTCCACGAATTTTCTAAAGAACCCAGTCAAACCCAAAAACCGACGCACTTCGGTTTGCGTTTTTGCTATCGGAAAGTTCGTTATAGCTTTAACTTTCCGTTCGCCAGGAGCTATTCCGCCGCTACTAATCTTGTGGCCCAAGAAATTTATGTTAGTTTCTACAAATCTACATTTATCTAATCGTAAGGTTAAACCACTCTTTTCGAGAATAAATAGAAAATCTTTAAGCATTTCCAAACCTTCGTTAATTGTCTTACTCGGTAAAATAACGTCATCCAAGTATGCAATTATATTATGTGGACGAGCTTGTTCCACCAATTTGCCCATCATCTCTTGAAAAACGGCTGGAGCGTTCACTAAACCGAATGGCATACGGTTATATTCATAGTGACCTTCGGTTGTAACAAAAGCTGTATACATTTTCGAATTTTCGTCCGTTTCGATCTGATGATAGCCCATCTTGAAGTCAAGCGTGGTAAAGTAAGTATTACCTGACAATCGTGCAAACAAATCTTCAATGACTGGCATTGGGAATGGTTGTTTTACGGTAATTTCGTTCAACCGCCGGTAATCCACGCACATTCGAAATTCACTGTTTGCTTTCTCCACCAACACTATTGGAGATGCGTATGGCGAGTTAGAAGGCCGTATGATTTCGCTTTTTAGCAAGTCCTCTACCATTTGTTTTACAATAGGTCGCCTAGCGAACGGCAGCCTATACGGTTTCATATTAACAACAACGTTTGTTGATAATTCTATTTTCATTTTCACCAGATTCGATTTACCAATTTTTTTTACATCGGATGAAAAACGATCTCCATAACGCCCCAAAATTCGATTTAAACTTTTAAATTCGCCATCATTCATCTGTGTGGTGTCATTTTCTTTTCGCAATAGCCAGCATTGGTCGCCATCAATCATTAAACGGTGACCCTCCATACACAGTACGTCTCTGCCCAGAAGAATGTTGTGTGACATGTGTTCGTCATCCACAATTAGTAATTCTGCATCGCATACTACTCCATCAATAGATAGTTTTGCTTTGACTTTCGTTACACACTCAAACTGTCCGCCACCAAAACCGCCATAAACCGTGTGCAAAACTTTTTCGAATTAATGTACGAACACTGCCTGAGTCAATAAGAGCCTTTGTTTGTAACTCATTTACTTTGACTACTTTTGTAGTAAATTGGTTATCTCCATCTACAATTGCATTACAATTGGCAGTAATTTGTGGACCCTTTTTACAATCTGCAGTTGCATGATTTGTTTTAAAGCATTTTGCGCAACGTTCACGCTTCTGCGGCTCGGGACAGTTCCGCGATATGTGCCCACTTTTCCGACAATTATAACATAGAATAAAATTTTCTTTTTGTTGGCTTTTTACGGGCAGTGGAGGTTTAGTTTGTTGTATAATCGCCGTAACCTGTTTCATTGGTACTGCACTTTTCACCACATTGTAGTTGCAATAATTGATTATTGAATACAAAAGTTCGTTACATGAGACGTAGTAATTTACCGGTAGTAATTTACCGATAAACTTCGTTTCAAGTCCGCGTCATTTATGCCGTATAATACGTATCTTATTATTGATTGTTCACCACGTCGGCCAAGAGCAACAACCCTGTAGTAAAATAATTCCGGCGTTTCTTTTGTCTCACGTCGCATATTCATTAATTCCATATGTACATCAGCAACGTTAGTTATCGATGGAAATTCTCTTAAGAATTTGTGTGTGAACTCTGGCCAGCTTACAAAAATGCTCGGATACGAATCAATCCACAATTTAGCTACTCCTTGCAGCTTAGTTTGTACAGCAAACAAAAGTACTCTGTCATCCCAGTGATACGCAGTGCGTAACTGTTCTATTCGCTCTACAAATTGTATTGACGAAATCGCTTTGTCTTTGGGATCAAATACTGGCAATATCGAGATGATATCATGTACGTTTCCAAATGTATTAGCTACTGTCGCCGCTTGTACCATATTATTATTGGTGCATTGCATTGGTGTAAGCCCTCCCCTTTGACAACCATAAACCCATCCTGTGTTATTTCCGTTCCAGAAATCTTGCTGTTGAGAATTAGTAACTACTAATGAATGTGCAGCTGTGTTTGCTCCAATCGTAGGAGGCATGGTCGTAGTTGCAGCACTCCAGTGAACGTTTCGCCGTATCGTATTCGAAGTTGATGCAAAGTGCGGCTCGTATGCGGAAGTCGGAACACCACACTACATTAAAGGGAGACTTTCGCCACCGACTACGCTTTCTAAATTCGTCGGATCGTTTATCCTGCGTGAACTCATGGTCGGCGACGATTGACTCAATAGTGCATTAACAGCATCGGACAGCATCGTTTCACAGTGCAAAACGTTTGCTCTTGTGTTCGTAGCAACAACATACCTGTTAGCCGAAGAAACGCTCGTCACGTAGATGCCTTCCGACGTCGGCTCGCTGGCTGCTGCATAAACGGCTGCCGATTGGACTCGCTGATCCGTTTCTGATCCAGAACTGGCCATCTCTTCTATAGCGCTCGCAAAACGTTCGCTGAAGAAATGTTGATTCAGCCTTTCCACAAGCTGCGCCTTGTTGCCAGTTTTCGATAAGCCCAGTCCGGATAGCTTTTCCTTAAGCTGATCGACTTTCCAACTACTAAATTTTTCCATTTCGAAAAACAAAACGTTGTTTTATTGTAGGGGCAAGTGTACCCCACTTCTGAATAATGTCAAGAAAAACAACTGAATCGACTAAATTTTAATAATTCAAGACTTTAATCTAATTCTATTCTCACAAAAAAAATAGAAAAGTACAAAAACCCAAAAACGTTGTCTTCTTGACTTGTGTATTTTTCGTCTCTCCGCGGTTTTTCGATCTGTCTCAGTGTTGCCCTCTTAATTTTCGCTGACACAAGTATGTTCATATTATGTGTTAGCATAGATCTCTGGCGTAAGCTTTACCTATTTTAAAGCAAAGGCGTCAACACTCATACCTTCATTTTGTGAAATGAACAATTATCACTTATTTATGAAATGAACAGTGAATTTACATGATTGTGCTTTTACATTTTATGTAAGGAAAAATATTACTACTAATCCAAACGAATTTTGCATTTTATATACATCAGGAATTTTTAATTTATTAAATGTAGGATTTTCCGTTGCAACTGGAACTGGCACAAAAGAGTGGTATCTTCGACTTAATTTGTGGTCATTCTGACCGATTAGGACTTTTCTCATTCCACCTCATCCCAATTTGGTGGAGTAGTTAATATTGAAGCTAGACGTTCAGGAAATATGATAAATTTTGTTCTCATAGTCCCATACATTGCTAACACTTGTTTGATCAGTGACATTGTTTTTGTTATCTGTACAAAAGTTTTCAAGTCTCAGTTCGTCTCTGAGAGATTAAAAACGGATGAACTGTTGGTACAGCAAATACTGCTGCAAACAGTAATTTTGTATATATGTATGTATATGTATCACGATTTTAAATTTCAACACGCCCACATTAATCACGAGCAGAGTTGTTTTTTTTCACCATTCAGATTTTCTCTCAATTGCTGATACCAATATATGCTGAAAACCAGATATGTAGCTGGTAAAAAAAGAAACAAGATCGGGATTAATGGGCTAAACTAGATGTATGCCGAAATTTCTTCCGAAATTGAGACAATGTCGTCTGAAATTGACAGTATTCGGTGTCGGCATTCACATTTGTATTTGACGTTTCCTTTGTTTGTCTATTACTAAGTTTCCATGTAGAGTTAACCCAGGGCAACTAAGTGTTAACTTCTCATAGAAACGGGAATTAGGTTGAGTGTCACTAAATCCAACTAAACTCCACGAAACTGGCTGGATTTAGCTAAGTTCTATCTGTCAAAGTGATTTTGAAGTTAGAATAAGCAAAAATGGCGAATTATCATATGTTTTGCGTAGTTTTGATACAAAAATATGTCTTCTTTTAATAGCAAATATTTTGAAATTGTGCAGTCAAACTTTAAATGGTTTGATTTATTCTGTCTTTTTGAGCAAAGACTAAGATTTCTATTTTCTTATTGATGCTGTGCAAAGGAAACACATTTGGGTTACCGTTACCACTTTTTAACTCAACGAAAACTCTACTCGGAGTCAACTCTATTAGGTGTACAAATAAGTTTCCGCGGTTTTTTATAAAAAGTTAGGAATTTATTGTGAAGGAACAGTACATTACGTTTTATTCAAAGTATTTTCCATCATTTGCCACTACTTTTCCCCATCTTTCTGGCAACATTCGGATACCCCATCGAAAAAACTCTTCATCTTTTGACGCTATCCACAAATCTACCCAATTTTTGGTGTCTTCATATGATGTGAAGCGCTGCTCAGACAGACCATGTACCATCGACCGGAACAGGTGATAATCAGAAGGGGATAAGTCTGGTGAATACGGCAGGTGGGGTAAAACTTCCCAGTTGAGTGTTTCAAGTGGACGAGCATTATCGTGTAAAAGAATAATTTTGTCGTGTCTGGAGTAGTAATTGGCGCGTTTTTCCTTAAGTGCCCGACTCAATCTCATCAATTGTGTTCGGTAGAGAGCTCCAGTAATGGTTTCGCTTGGTTTGAGCAATTCATAATACACGACACCTTCCACTGCGTTCTTTGTCCTTCACGTCAAACTCACCGTTCTTAAACTTTTGAAACCATTCCTGACAACTTCTCTCACTTAAAGCAGCTTCACCATATGCTTCTAGAAGCAATCGATGCGCCTCAGCTGCAGATTTTTTCAAATTAAAGAAGTAAATCAAAAGTTCCCGCAAATGATGCTTATTCGGCACAAAACTTGACATTTTTGCAGGAAAAAAATTACGTGATGCTGATACGGAATCACTAGTACTTTAAGGTTATGGTGTTGCCGGATGACGAAACTTGGGATATTACGTTTTACATCTGACAATTTTTCTGACAAAAATGAAAAACTAGCTTATTATTATCAACTAGCCTTTCTTCGCCAGGAAGCTATTATTTTTTATTTATTTCGTACAAAAAATTGCGAAGCCTTTTGGAGTTTCTCACCTTACTTACACTTTTACACTTTTATGACAAATTATTAATTTTTTAAATTATTAAATTTTTCATAATAAAATCTGACAAATTAATCAGCACAATCTATTTGTGAAATTTGATTTTTGTCATCAACATTAGATGCCCAGAAACATCTGTGAAAAATTTCAGGTTTCGAAAGATATGTGGAAGTCCAAAAAAAAGTCCCGGACATATTTTACTCCATGGAGTACTTACGGACAAACGATACTCCATGGATTTATTAGGAAAACAGATACAGGTACTGATTATAAACAAGTATGGGCACCAAATCCACAGACGTGGAAATTTGAGCGCGACACATGTACGTCGTCTAGGGGCCACTTTACAGAATGATGCTGTAAGTTGTCAAGATAGGTGCTCACGATTTAAAAAAAGAGTTTTTCATATAAATTTATTTAATTATATACGTATCTTTTACTTCCGAGTATAGATTAAAAGCACTATGGAATACGTTTCACTCGTGCACATGTGATATTTATAAATTTTATTGTAGAATTGATAGTCTTTGATAATTTACTTTCCCATAGTTAAGGAATGCATTGAAAAGCGCGCTGGTCGACCCGACACAGAGCTTGTACGCGACACACCCGAAGAGGAACTCGTTAATGAACTCGCATTGATTTCTGAAATTCGTTTACTCCTAAAAAAGACTCTTGAAGACTTCGAACAACAACAGGTGGAAAACAGCACTGCTCGCCAGCGATTGGAGTATGATTGGAGCGATAAAAAGGAAGCCTACGAAATCGATTCTCTTAATATAGGTCTGAACAACAGTTCAAAAACGATTATGTTTCGTCCAGGTGCGATTCGCCAGCCACCAGAGTATGTTTAAACTACTTTTTTAAGCCGAAATATTTAAAATATTCAAGAAATTGTATGTTTATGTATTTTAGACAGGCATCTGAGGTATATTGGGAACACTTTAGCAAGGAGACTTTAGAAGATTGCGAAAATTGCCGACAAAAATCGGTAGGTACATAAAAATATATATTGCTTTAATTTGGGTTTTTATGCTAAATCACAAATTAGATATGAAATTTTCATAATTAAATCTGTAAAGACAAAAAATATTTTCGTCATGCGACGCTTTTTAACATTTTGGTGCGGGCGGAGAGAGCAAACATAAAACGTTTATGTTTGCGTATATGTATCTCTTCCTAGCTGCGTCGTGAATTCACGTGGTGTTAACAAAATTTCGTTTCAAGCTTTACTGGATTTACTGATTATGTGTAGTGCTGTCATAAAAAATTATTAGGAAGAAATATTAAATATTGCCGGCACATCAGAAAGTGCCGTGTTGTCACGTCCAGACCGGAGCCGAAATACCCTACACCTTTAAGGACTATAATGTTTCAATACTGCAGTAGTTGGCGGACAATGCACACTTTTGAAACAACAGCAATTGATTAGATCATAAAATGCTATGTACAAGGTATGTTCAAAAAGTAAAGCCAATTTCGAATTTGAATTGCGCGGGTGCAGCGTTTCGAGTAAATCTTTTTGTTCTTAGATTTCCAGCACTGTCCTTCATACCTGTGTAGAATTGCACGTCATTAGGTGTTTGCTTTGGTTAGTTTTGTTTTCTGGGGGAACTAAAAGTGATTTTTATAATGTGTGATTTTATTGAACAAAGAAGTTGCATTCAATTTTGTTTGCAGAATGTCACAGAAAGCCTTCGCCGAACAGGTTTTGCCTGAAAGGAATGTTTACAAGTGGTATAATCAATTCCAAGAAGGTAAAGGCAAAAAGAGTCGTCCCGGATGACCATCAACATCAATCAATGAAAAACATGTCAATGAAATCAAAGATTTGGTACTCAAAAGTCGTCGGTTGAGAATTAGAGACCTTGCTGATAATAGCCGCGTTTTATTCACACGCTATCGGGTGCAGCGCAGCTTGTTTATACGCAACACAACAACTGCGATTTGTCCTCGATCGAAAGCAAGTGTAGCTATCAGGAACAACTCGAAAAAAATACTCCAGTGGCGCTCAAAAATTTCCCCGAAATTTCCCATGCCACCATATGTGCAAAACATAGCGTTGAACACAATCGGAGCAACAGGATACAGCAACATTTCCAGGCAACAAGAAATTCCATGGCGTTAATTATAATGGCTGGGCAACTGTTGCTCAGCAACAAAAATTTCATATGTCAAATTCTTAATGGTGGTGTAACACTAGTCCACTTGAGGCCGCCTTAGAAAACCTTCAACTGTTTTTTACATTTTCGCCAACATCCCTTTTTAGAAAAATTTCCATTTCTTCTTAAATTTTTCTTAAATAGAAATGCCGCATATTTCATATTTCAGAAATAAATTGCTTATAATAACAATAATAAAAATTGCGTTATACAGGGTGTTTCGCATAAGGGTGTTCAAAAGACTAGGGCGTGTAGGATGGGTCAAGACAAGAAAAAAATCGTATGGGAGGGGGGGTCAATTTCCCCCGGTTTAGGCGGGAGGGGACATTTTATAAAAATCCGACTTAACACCGAAAAAAATAATATTAAAAAATAATGGTTAGACCTAGATAACTTTTGCTTGCTGATTTTCAAAGCGAAATATCTGCTTCTAATATCCTTTTTAAATTAGGTTCCTATGTCAAACAGTTTTTGAGAAATTTAATGACAAAATTAAAATTTGGAAAAAAAATTCCGAAAAAAAATTTTTGGTCGCAATTTTTTTATACCCTACACCTTAAGGTAAGGGTTTATTCACTTTGTAACGAAATGTGTAACGCATAGAACTAGAGACGATAGGTATAGAAAAGTATATATATTCTTGATCAGCGTGACCTCCTGAGTCGATTTAGCCATGTCCGTCCGTCTGTCTGTCTGTCTGTCTGTCTGTTGAAATCACGATCACAGGAGAACCAATGAAGATATCGTGATGAAACTTTGCAGATATATTGTTTTATGTGGTGGGCAGGTTGGTATTGAAAATGGGCAAAATCGGTCCACGGCCACGCCTATTTTTTATTAAAAATGTAATATCAGCGTTCGTTTTTGAGCTATTACAACAAAATTCCTGGGTATAGAGTAGCATTATCCGTGAATGTGCCAAATATGGGCGTGATCCGCCCACTTTTAGGTTACACAGGTAAAAGAGGGTTATATTGTTAAATATATAAACTTCCTGAATAAAACTTTAGATAACAACTTGTTTTACAAAAAAACATTATTACATCAAAACTGGGTGCGGTCCGCCCACTTTTACACTACATATACAGTATAGCAGTATGAAAAAAAGTTTATTACCACGGAAATAAAGTTTAAATGAACACAATTATAAAACAACTAAGCTAGTTATTTTGTTTTGAAAAAGGTAATGACCACGCCTACTATTTATACAGAGGCGTAGCTAGGTCTCATAGACCCCGGGACGGTTAATCAACTTGTAGCCCCAAAAATGCCTAGAATGCAATAAGTCAATACTTGATTTCCACAACTGCCGCCCCCGACATTGTGCCGCCCAGAGTGGACCGCCACCCCCGCCCCATCCTAGCTTCGGCACTTTTTCTAAAACTTTTAGGTGTAGGGTATCTAAGATTCGGCCAGGCCGAATATAGCTTTCTTACTGGTTTTTAAATTACAGTATTAAGTAAAAAAAATTCCGACCATAAAATTCTCCAATCAATGCTAAAGAGAATGCTTCAAACCGGAAGGATCTATGTTCTATCTACGCCTATGGATCTATGTTCTATCTATCTATCTACGCCAGCTCTGTAAAGCAGAAAACCGAAGATAAAAACGAACGTCTTTACAGAGTACAAAACTTCTTTTGTATTCTACGCTGATAGGAAAGCAAAATTGAATGATCTACTAATGTGTGAGTGGTTCGGAAGATCTTTTTTAATGAGTGTGAAGGGATCGGAAGATCGATTTTGCTTCTGTTATTTTGCACTAACAATGCTATCGAATATGCATAAGAAGTATTATAGTGTTGGGAATTATAGTTCACTACAGAGAGCGATCTTTCTAGTTCAATCAGCTGTCGTGAACTAGCAAAGACTACAAGACTGGAAACTTTTTTTTCGCTTTGAATGTGTTGGTGACATCAGGATTGGGTGTCGTAGATTACAAAAACAAAACGCATGTAATTTTGACAGTTCAGGAACGAATTTTGACAGTCCGGGAATTTGTTTACAAAATATTTTGAGAGAGGAATGCAACTCTTGTTCTTCTTCACAGCAATAAGCCAGAAATATGATTTTTCAAATACGTAAAAGAGACCAAGGAGCCAGTTTTAAAAGCAACGCACGCTTCTAGAAATGTACATGAAACCTTTTTTAAGTCTTATAGTTGCACAATATTCAAAATTTTGCAAGTAAAACGAAGTTAAAATTCATAAAAATTACTCATTTCACAAATTTAGTCAGTACTTAAATTTAATATTTACTGAATTGTGATTTTAGTTCTTTTGGTCTTTAATTTAAACGAATTTAATTTTAAATGCATGAATTGAGAATTTGTTTATGTTTAATTAATTTTAATTTAAATAAATGAATTGTAAATTTATTTGTATCAACACATTTTAATTTAAATAAAAGAGAAATGAAAAATTACAAAAATAAATAAGTTTACATTACTTTTTAATATTTCCAAACAGCTTAGAAATCGTCAAAACCTCGAGAACTTATATAGGTTCCGCCAAATAACTTTTTTTTTTTTGAAAATGCTCGAAAACATCGAGTGTAGCTTCGGCTGTGTGGCACGTAGCGCCGTCCTGTTGAAACCAAATGTTGCCAATATCCTCCTCTTCAATTTTTGTGAACAAAAATTCGTTCAACATGGCCCGATAACGACCGCCATTGACTGTAACGGCCACTTGCTCATTTTCGAAGAAAAATGGCCCAATTATGCCTCTGGACCAAAATCCGCACCAAACAGTGACTCGTTTTGGGTGCACCGGCTTTTCAATGTATGCGTGCGGGTTTTCTGTGCCCCAAATGCGACAATTTTGCTTGTTTACATACCCGCCAAGATCAAAATGAGCTTCATCTGAAAAGATGATTTTTTTGGCAAAATCGGCATCTTCTGTAAGTAAGGATAAAACTAATTATCTGTCAAATCAGACATGAGCTAAGTGTTACCATTCACGAAATAAGCACTAGTTGAAAAAAAAACGTTAGATGGCGGACCTGTTAAAGGGAAAGTAGTTTTTCTATTAATGTTTACTTAAAAACCAAAAAAATAATTAGTAATAAAGTTGTGTCATTGGTATCCCTGCCACTTACTCAACCCATCATTTTTTGGCGGTGTGGTAACAAAGCAAAACGGGTTACCTTTTCAGATATCATGCTTTGTGATAGCCTGTTTTAGCTCGTAACAAGTCGACAATTTCACCATAAAATTCACATACACTGTGTGTGAACACGCGGACGTTTGTTTGGGCTCTCTCAGGAAATAAGAGGAGTTTCCAGTCTTGCAGTCTTTGACTAAGACGACAATCGTCTCTGACGAGTCACGACGACGTAACAACCATATTCCAAGAGTCACGGAATTCGTCTTGATCTTACGTCGCGGTCACCGGACTTCACATTTGTTTTACAACCATTTTTATTTATAAAAAAAGTTTGCGTAGAAGATACAAATTTCTGTGTTGTTGAGAGAAAATGTTATAATTGTGGTTAATTTCAATTAAAAAAAACCTTATAAAATTTTTTTTTTGTGAAAACAGGTTTCTAAAATAAGCAATAAACTTGGCAAATTATATTTAGATTAATATTTGTGTTATTGTATATTATTTCGCTTAAATTGTAGCAAAAAATTTACCGTTCTTTTTTCTTTTTGAAAGCTTGGAAATAATATGGAAAATGAATTTGAGGTTGAAATTTTATTTACAAATCAACTGTCTTTGACCAAACCAGACTACCAAAAATGGGCGTGGTCCGCCCAATAATTAAATAAAATTCGATTACAGGAGAACGAATAGAGATATTTTCATCAAATTTTTCACGAATATTGTCTTTCATCACAGGCTATTTGAGATTGAAAAGGAAAAAAATTAGACCATTGCCACGCCCAATTTCTAAGTAAACGTGTGTAGGATATATGAACTGCGGCCAGGCTAAAGTTAACACCCTTTCTGGTTATTTAATGCGTTGAGTTGTGCACAAAAATATGGACTCTGTCGATTAATTTTTGGTTGTGGAAATTTGGTTTTCCACATTTTCATGGATTTTGTTTCCTTTTTCAGAATCATTATAAAAATCATCAATTTCATATAGCTATAACTAAAAAAAATTATATAAAGCATAAATACAAAGTCCACCTTTATATTGTGCACTAAATTAATTTATTTTTTGTATGAGACGACAACTAAAAAGCAATCGTCTTATTTAAGACGATAATCGTCTCTAACTTGTCTCTTAGAATACATCAAAACGACCAAAGTTTACGTCGTTCACGATTGAGAGACGACCGTGACTCTTAGAATGCAAAAGACGAATGAGAGACGACTCTTGGAATAAATCTATTAATCGATCGAGCACTCGTATGCCATATATCCGACCACCGAACATACAGATTTCTTTCCAACTTTACATTTTATGGCTTTTGAATGAAATTTGTTTTTTTTTCAAACTTCGTTCTGCTACAGTTTAGGTGTCTAAACTTTGTAAAGCGCTGGCACGATATACGTTCCGAGCATAGCGTTCTGTTGAAGAATTTGTTTAGGCAGAAGATATATTTTAACCGGCATATGAAGTCATTAAATACGTTATACGGTTAAGACTAAAAAGTTAATAAAGTCAAATTATAGAAATATTTCAGAGGAAGTATTTATTTATTAAATGTCTATTTATTTTTATCAATTAACTCGAGTTAGACCGTTATGGCTTGTAGGTACAGATATGTATTAGGCTGCTCGTACACTCCATGCTATTTATTTTCGTTCGTACGAATTCTGACGAAAACATGCGAGCGATCTCATTGCATGTTATTGATTGTAAATGCTTACATTGAAGCACCGTTCCGATCCCATTTGAATGCGATTGTTCGCAAGATTTCGGACGAAGTGTTTTTGTTTTTTGTTCAATTAAAGGGTTTTCCAATAAGAGATGTAATTTTAAATAGCCCGCTATTTCGGTAGCTGTCAATTTTGAAGCTGTTATTTTTGACATTTGACAAGTAGAAACTACGCCATTACTAAAAATAGAACGATACACGCTGCAACAACGCATTGAAATTATTAAAATTCACTACAAAAATGGTGAAAATTTTGCAGTCACAGTTCGAAAAACTAAAGCATTTTTGGGTCGTCGTGAAGAACCTTGTCGGACCGCAATACTGAAATTGGTGGAAAAATTCGAGCTTTTGGGACAAGTTAGTGATATGAAGAATAAAACCCCTGCACGTCGCTCAAGAACAACTGAGAATATTGCTGCTGTAGCCCAAAGTGTTGAGGATAACCCAGGTTTGTCCATTCCTCGTCGTTCTTTGGAATTGGAGATGATTAATGCTTTTTATGGCCGGAGTTAGATGGTATTAATCTGGACAACGTTTACTTTCAACAAGACGACGCTACGTGCCACACAAGCAACGAAACCATTGATCTTTTACGGGAAAAGTTTCCTGACCGTGTTATCTCTCGAAGAGGTGATCACAATTGGCCACCGAGATCTTGTGATTTAACGCCTTGCAACTTCTTCCTTTGGGGCCACGTGAAAGATAAGGTCTACGCCAACAGCCCAGCGTCGATTCAAGACCTCAAAGATGGAATTCGTGAGGCTATCGAGAACATAGGGCAGTCACTTTGCGATTTGGTTATGGAAAATTTCCTGAAAAGGATATGGTTCTGTAAGCGTGGTCGTGGTGGCCATTTGGCTGATGTTGTTTTTCATTATTAACGGCATACCTTCCTCTTTATTACGAAATAAACATGCGATAATTTACCTCAAAAAATGCCATTTTTTTTTAATATAAAAAACACATAATTTATTATGTATGACTTCTATCTATCTTGTTTAATTGCTTTCTTTGATGATTTATTGAAAATTAACTTAAAATGCATATTAGTTAATTTTGTAAATTATATGTATGTTAGTACCAATTGCACTAGGCTGTACATATTTTGTTATTGTGAAAGAACAAAACAAGGACGAATTGCACCGTCCTTCCCATCGCCCGCTGCACACCATAAATTTATTGATTCTTTCTTTCACACTTTATCTGGCATACGAATGTTGGATCGATTAACTCTTCTTATGCATATTCATATATGAATTGAACCACATTAGGGAGATTCATGATAACGCGTAAAAGTCTCGTAAATAGCGGAAACTGCGCAAAATTATGCCCCCAAAATTACTTAAATGTCAAATTTTTTATGGAAATTCTTTTACACCGATGAAAGTTTCCGCAAGTATTTTGGTGTGTAAATAGTGTGCATAATTTTACGAAGTATTAGATACTTTTTCTCTTTATTAACCTTTTTTAATTTCTTGTCAAAACAGCTGATCAATACACAACTTTCATGCAACTATTTTTAGGTGCGTTCATGATACGCGGCAAGTAAATTTATGCAGTAAAGTGTAATTGTATTTCATTTCATGAATCCCCTTATTATAAGCACGGAACATTATCAAACGCAGTTCGAGTCCAACTAATTGGTATGTCCCTAATCGTTGGAACTCCAAATCAAAATTCCTCTGCCTGTAATTCGCTTTTGTAATCTCTTAATGATACATACTCGTTGTATTTATTATGGTACAACGAGTATATATTATACAGATATTTCAACGCAAGCTACTCGTTGAAAACAACACGTGATCGTGCCGGGACTTAAGGTGAAAGAGAAAATCGACGCTGGCTGCGGCCGCTGCTGCGAACCAAACAAAGGGAATGAAAACAAACGACAGCAAAGCCTTTGGTTTCTCAGCTACACATGTGAGTGAATGCAATGCTGATATCGCGACTGCTCCCTCACACCACATGCGTTTTGCACACATAGATTTGTAGGTTTTTGTTGCCTTCCTTATGAATCTGTTTCCTAACTTCGCGTACCCCTGGCCTAAAAACTCGTGTCTTGATTTTTATAAATGAAACCAAATAACACTTTTTGGTTTGTCTGCTGCTGTGTTCTGTGTTTTTGCTTTGAATTTTATACAGCGTGGGGATGATTTAAGACGAACGCGATTTACGAGTCGATTGTAGCGCTCCTATGCACAATTTATATACGGAAGCAGAAAATATTATCAGCATATCCGACACGAAGAGTCCGTATTTTTTTCACGTACATTTCTTTATGGAGTGCTTGGTAATGCAGAGTTCGATATGCGAATTGCGCGAAGCCAACTGAATTTTTGGGAAAATAACTGTTCTTTCTTTATGTTTTATATATGTATTTATTATTAGTTTAGCATAGGAAGAAAGGATTTAAGAACAATTTTGCACTATTTCTTAACTAAATACGTGTATCATCAGTGTATGCAGTGTAGCTTAGGAGATATAAATAATTATATTTTCAAAATTGAAAGGTCTATTAACGGCCCCTTAACCCTAGAAAGATAATCTGCGTAAAATTTACGCATGCTCTTCAAACATATTGCTATTTCTCTTTATTTACAATAAATTCGCCGTCCTACTCTTTAGACATCTCAGTCGTTGATCACAGCTTTAACGAGACACATGTGTCGCTGCGGTAGGTGTTACCAATTTTGAAATATAACGGTTATGTGAGTCAAAATTACGCATGTTGACATCTGCCAAATTGTATCTGACTAGTTTTGAAAAAGCTTTATATATTTTTTTTATTAAAAATACTTTGTTTATTTAGTATATTTATTAAAATGACTGACTAGAAGCCCAAAAAAGGGTGATAAGTTTCCAAAGAAATATGATCCTTAAGTTTTGTTAATTACTGTTGTTATTTTGTTTTTGTTTTTTCTTATAATAAATATATATAAAAGTATCTAAAAGTCGGGTATTTTTACTTCACTTATATTGAAAAAAGTAATCAACATTAGTTTATTTTAATTCGATCAACAAAATGCTTCTATTTAGCTTCCCAAAAAGCATGCGTAAATTTTACGCATGATTATCTTTAACGTATATCAGATTATGATTATCTTTCTAGGGTTAATGTTTATTTTTCCAGAAAGAGAATTCCTTCGCAAACAAGGTCTCTCAAAGCTTCATACGTACTCAAAATTTGACTGTATTAGTTTTAGCCAACGCTGTTATAAAGGTCAAGGATGTTTCGTTGGAGGATGAAAACAATATTGCGCTTAATACGTGAATAGAAAAGTGGTTTCGTTCTGCGCTTGTACGTCTTGGCGTATTAAAAAAGTTAAGTAGGTCGACACACGTTGCAGTTCGAACAGGTGAATGTCACCCCAATGGTTCGATTTTGTTACTGTTGTATAATAGTTTTATACGGTAACTCCAACAACAACAATTCCGGTCGGTTTTCTATGGTTTATGAGTTACAGACGTGTCACTGCGCACTTCATTAGTGATCTTCATTCACAAACATTTCCATTAAAAATTATAGCTACAAGCGGTGTGCAGGCACCTCGAAGAAAACTTTCGATATTATGACGCTCTGAAGTCATTTTCAATTTTCTCGGGAACTACAAGACATAGATCCTTCCGGTTTTGGATTTTGGAAAAATTGGTACTTAACATAAAAAAATTAACATAATTTTTTAAAAAGTTTTTTTCCAAATTTTTTTTTTTTAATTTCCAAGTTTGGAATTAATTTTCTCAAGTACTGTTTGACATAGAAAGGAGGTTGAGGAGCAAACAATAGGCTTTCAAAATGAGTATTTAGGAATGATCTGGGTATTACCTTTACTGTGTAACCACAACGCAACGATGCGACGTCGCAAATAATACGGATTTCTCTATCGAAGTCTTCGAATGAGTGACATCTGTCATGATAAATTATTTACATTTTGTTTTAAATAAAAGTAATTTGAATAACTTCCTTGTTTGACAAATTGCTTATCAAATTTATTGGGGGAATTTTCGTTTTCATAGATTTAACAGAATAATACTTTTCTTAATTAATTAATTAATTAATTTCTTAATTTCTTATTTTCTTTAATTTTATTTTAAGGTGAAGCTTCGAGCAACACTTAATTCAATTCTTCTGAATGCTGCCCGGGATATTCGCACTCAAGCCGACGTGGTGGAAAAAGCATTGGTTGCGCGTATTAACTGTACACAGGAAAATTTAAAACGATTTGAAAATGATCTTCAAGATGTAAGTAGACATTGAAATAGCTAATTTCACTGTCCAATCGAGTAGACAGAAAATGACAATAACAAATAATTCTGTGGACACAAACTAAAACTGCCTAACTCAAGTTAGGAATAAATGACTTATTCCCACTATTAAATTGGGTTTATTCAAATACAATTCCACTTTTTTTTATATTTTAGCAAGTTTTTTATAGAAGTTATTCTTTAAAAACCAAATAGCCTAAAATACATTGATACATTATTATATTAAAGGGTATATTCACGTTATCCCGAAATATGTAAAGTATAGAAATAGAGAAAATATATATAGAAAAGTATATACATATATTCTTGATCAGCGTTACCTACTGAGTTGAGTTAGCCATGTCCGCGTGTGTATCTGTTGAAATCACAGGAAAACTTAGGTGAACCGGTGAAGAT
The DNA here is from genome assembly GCA_943737955.2 of Myopa tessellatipennis. Classification (NCBI taxonomy): domain Eukaryota; kingdom Metazoa; phylum Arthropoda; class Insecta; order Diptera; family Conopidae; genus Myopa; species Myopa tessellatipennis. Next base: position 49,240,774 of record OX031316.1, on the reverse strand, counting down.
ATAGGAATGAAATTGCAGAAGTATCCTTTGTTATTGCGTGCATGTTGGTATTGTACAGTTTTTAAGTTATGAAACTAAATTACACTTCTGGGTATAGAGAATTTGCCATATGCCGATATATGAATTATATATTCATTAATATGGGTGTGGTCCGCCCGCTTGTGAAATATTTACACAGTATAGTCCTTAAAACCAAAATTTATCATCATACGAATATTTATCTATTTATGCGGTAATTAATTACTACACAAATATTTTTTTAGCACTAGCAACTAAGGCCTTCGAATGATAAGGATAGGTAGAGAGAGAAAGATAACAAAATGCAATTTTGCGTTTGAAAAACATCCATGCACAGGGGGATTCTCGAACCATCGTCCTCGAGGTTGAAAGGTAAGTGCGTTACCTTCTGCGCCATCGAGGTCTGATATCATAGAAACAAATGTTTTACAAACTTACTATTTCATACTTCAAGTACAGGTATTAATTATTTCTATTAGTAGGTGTGGCTCACCGACCACTTTTACCCAAATTTCTAACGGAAGCTTTAAGGTATAGGGTATTTCGGCTACGGTCAGGTCGTAGAAAACACCCTTACCAGTTAAGGGTATATTAGCTTTGCCATGAAATGTGTGACGCATAGAAATAGAGAGAGATAAAGAGATGTTTATACATTACATTGAACTTACTATAAGTGTACATTTGATCATTCAATGTTATTTATACGAAAATTGTTCGGTTAAGCTACTAATTCCATTCAAATCGGATCGTTATTGCTTCAATGTGCGCATTTACATTTCTTCAAAGATGTAAAAATGTGTGCAAGGTACTCGATGACGCCGTAGATAACATGTTCATATATTAAGAACAGTCTAAAGTTAGTTCCTGAGAATGTTTTATTAACTGAAGACGTGTTCAAAACTCCGTTTGCTTAAGCATTCTGAGTCCATTATAGCCAAATATGCCGATAACTAAATATAGATAATTTCACGACATTGCAATATCGACATCATACTTCACACATCACGAATATTCAGAGTGGGCTACGTGAAATTACGGTTTAATGTGGACAAACATCCCAGCAAAAATTTTTCAACATTTCGGAATGGCTTAGTTTCATCACTGATTCCATAATGCATTACCAAAATGCTAATGGCGATTCTTCATATTCTTCTATGGATTCCACAGAATGCAATAAGAAGCTCTCATAAGCTTTCTCTTTCTTTCTTATAAAGAATGCAGAGATAAATGGAAAAATAGAAAAATATAAAAATAAGACGCATATTTTTGTACAAAAATGGAAAAATATAAAAATAAGACGCATATTTTTATTCAAAACATGAAATTTTATGTCATGAAAAGACGTCCGCGGTGGCGCAGAAGATAACGTGTTTGCCTTACAGTCTTGAGGACGTGGTTCAAATCAGAGATAATGAGATAGGACACTTCGAATTCGCTGTTTCAACACACATGCATTTTGCTGAAATTTCACTACACCTATGATAAAAAAACGTGTGCGCTGTCCTCTCATGTGTACTTCGCCACACAAAATCGTGTGCTTTGTCCTCTGATTTGTACTTCGCCGCACGAAGTGTACTTCGCCGCAGTATCGCATGCACGCATGTAATATTGATTTTAATGGGTGTTTTTTCGAAACGTCAAAAATATATTTAAGAAATTAAACTTTTGTTTATGCTCACATTATATACATGATATATCTACCAGTTCCTTATAATTATAATAAATCTATACTTTCAAATTTTACATAGTATTTGTTGATTTATTTCACATATTTAATTGGTATAACGTAGGCGTTGTGCTAATTTTTTGCTGTCAATGCATAGTTGTTCGAATTTTCACAAAAAGAATTAAGATTAATAACTCCAGAATGGTCACATTTATATTTTTTCATTTGTTTTCTAATATTTGTGCAAATTAAGTATTGTTATACATCGTTAGATGCACTTGGGGGGTCAAACATCCGTTGGCACCTTCCATTTTAGGTTTGGGAAACTTCACCACCTTTGTTTATATATGGTGAAATTTATATTTTAAAAACCAATGGCCTTGTCTATACGCAGTATCTTTTGAAACGGTTTCACTCAATTCGTGTGAGAGAGATGAGGAAGAAAGAGAAAAGTCTACACTCTGGTATCGAGTGTAAAGAATTTTTGAAACGAAAATAGACCCTGGTTCTCAGTTTCTTTGCACGCACAGCAGTTGTCAAACGAAAGAAGAGCAACGTAGTTTGCCGAAAGCGTGTTCATATTTTCTCTCACTCTGGCCAACATTTGGATATTCAGTAAATTTCACAAACACTTTGGCATCACATATTTACGACTTTTGAAACCAAATGAGAAACCAGTGTTTGTAGCCACCAATGGTATCGATATACCAGTAGTGAAACCGTTTCAAAAGATACTGCGTCTAGCCAAGCTGATTTCATAACTAAATGAGTCCGTGGTGAAATATGAAACAGCTGATTTTTTCAACATACTGAAAGACAGAAAACAAGAACAACAACATGGTAGCGCTCACGTATAGTGTACATGAATTCAACAGCTCATAAAAAATAGACGTCAAACCGATTTTTTAAGCGGCGAATTCGAAGTGTCCTATCTCATTATCTCTGTCAAAGACTACAAGACTGGACACTCTCGAATTCGCCGCTTCAAAAATCGGTTTGACGTCTATTTTTTATGAACTGTTGAATTCATGTACAGTATACGTGAGAGCAACCATATTGTTGTTCTTGTTTCTGTCTTTCAGTATGTTGAAAAAATCAGCTGTTTCATGTTTCACCACGGATTCAGTTAGTTATGAAATCAGCTTGGCTAAGCGCATATCTTTTCAAACGGTTTCACTACTAGTATTTCCATACCATCGGTGGCTACACACTGTGGTTTCTCATTTGGTTTCAACAGTCGTAAACATGTGATGACAAAGTGTGTGTGAAATTTAATGAATATACAAATGTTGGCCAGAGTGAGAGAAAATATGAACACGCGTTCGGCAAACTGCGTTGCTCTTCTTTCGTTTGACAACTGCTTTCTTATGTGCGTGCAAAGAAACGCAAGAAGAAATAGAAGCAGGGGCTATTTTCGTTTCAAAAATTCTTTACATTCGATAATAGAGTGTAGACTTTTCTCTTTCTTCCTCATCTTTCTCTCCCACGAACTGAGTGAAACCGTTTCAAAAGATACTTCGTATAGCCAAAGCCATTGGCTTTTAAAATATAAATTTCACCATATATAAACAAAGGTGGTGAAGTTTCCCAAACCTAAAATGGTAGGTGCCAACGGATGTTTGACCCCCCAAGTGCATCAACAATGTATAACAATACATAATTTTCAAAGATATTAGAAACCAAATGAAAAAATATAAATGCGACCATTCTGGAGTTATTAATAGTAATTTTTTTTGTCAATACGCGAACAACTATGCATTTGCAAAAAAAAATTAGCACAGCGACAACTTTATACCTAAATAAATATTAAAAATAAACAACAAATACTGTGTGAAATGTGGAAGTATAAATTTATTATCGTTATATGAAACTGGTAGTTATGTTTTATATATATTTTGTATATATAAAAAACATAATATTTTTAATTATTTGTTTTGACGTTTCCAAAATGCACCCCCGAAAAACAAATTTTTCGCCTCAACGAGGCCACAAGATTTTTACGGTGAGGCCACAAGTTATTTTCAGCGAATCAAAGTTTCTACAGCGAGGCTACAAGTTTTTTGCAGCGAATCAAACTTTTCTTTAATACTGTTAGTGAAATTCAAGCAAAAATGCATAAGTGTGTACACAGAATTTGCGAGTGTCCAGTCTTGTAGTCTTTGGCGTTATAGCGTGGAACAAAATACAGGGACACTCAGAAGAGGTACAATCTTTTACTTATATTTTGAGAAGTTGGCGCCGTGAATATAAAAAATTGTATGAGCCACTGTTCAGAGTCACACCAAACGCGAGCATTTTGCAATCGTCTGGTTTGAGAGACTTTTTCCAGGAAATAGCTCATTAAGAGCTATGCTAGAAAAACGTAGTGAAGTCTGCAAAGCATGTAAATTACCAACAAAATTGCGTTTGCGTTTGGTTTCGCGTTTTGATTGCGTTCGAGAGGTTTACAGATTTTCCTATCTCATGCGAAATAAACGCAACGCGAAAAGATACATGATAAGGCTGTTAGTTAAACATTTCGTGACTGTCATTTCACATATATGTACATAAGTAACACAAAGGTCAATAAATATATGAAGGAGCTTCTATAAAATGTACTACTGTGAACAAAAAGTAAAGTGAATTTGTCTTTAATTTGGAAAATGTTTATTTATTCATCCAAATCTATATCATCCATTTTAAAGTAGTCCTCACCCGATATAACACACTTTTGCCAGCGATTATGCCGATCTTTGAAACACTTGAAAATCGGTGGGTGGAATAGCCTTCAGTTCATTCTTCGATTGTTCTTTTATCTCATCAGTCGATACAAAACGATGTCCGCGAAGGAGTCGTTTAGCTTAGAGAATTGTCAGAAGTCATATGGAGCGAATACGGTGGTTGTGAAACCGTATGCATCGAATTTTTTATGAAAAAGTTTCGAAGAATAACACATTATAAAAATCGAAAATTCATTTTTAGTTGCTCAGAAAACAACGAAACTAACGAAAGAAAATACTTACTGATATGAAATTCTAAACAGGTATGAATGACAGTGCTGCCAACTTAAACATAAAAAGTTTTGCTCGAATGGCTGCACCCGCACATTGACTTTACTTTTTGTTCACAGTAGTATATAACACCCATTTTAGGGCTGAATAATATTTTAAATATGTACTATTAAAATCAAATGTATAAAATGCAAAATGTTGTAATTGCTTTGGTTGATGTTGTTTAACAATGATTCTTATTACATCTCTTCGAAATCATTATTTTAATAAATTATTTTTATTTGTTTCCGCTTTCAGTGCTTGCAAAAACTTGCGGACACGGAGATTCGAATTGACAGCCTTCATCAAGCTATACGCAACTTTGATTCTGCCATGAAAGTATCTCAGACACGAATGGACAATCGCAGCTATCGACCAAATGTAGAGAACTGTCGTGACTCGGCACAAGTTGACCTGATCGAAGAAGTGCACACACTTCAGAGCAGTGTAACTGCAATGCTTGCGGAGCTTGGCGAAGCGGAAGCAGTAAAAAATGAATTAATGCAGACTCGGAGCAATTTGGAACGTGAGATCATGTTAAAACGACGCACATTAATGCTAGATAGAGAACGGTGCATGACTTTGAGATCCCATTATCCTTCAACTAATGCACTAAGTGGATTTGCAAGCATGTAATATCCTTAATATTTTAATATTAAATAACTCTCCATATACCTTAGAAAATTCACTTTAAACATAAAAATGTTCATAAAAATTTCAAATTACTATATATTGTATTGGGATAGATTTTACCAAACAATATATAAACAGCAAATTAGCAATGATATTGTAATATTAATAAATGAAAACAACAAAATCAGTATGTCTTAAAAAAATGGATCTAATTAATAAATCTTTCTTGAATTACGATATCTTTGTGAGGAATGACACTCAGCAACGAGCATGTATCATAAAGAGATTACAAAGGCGAATTCAACGCCTTTGGAGTTCCGACGATTAGGGACATACCGATTGGTTGGACTCGAACTGCGTTTGATAATGTTTGATGCTTATAAGGTTGTTGAATTCTGTATGACTTCGTATGTGAATATGCGTAAGAAGAGTTAATCGATCGAGCACTCGGTTGGCAGATAAAGTGTGAAAGAAAGAATCGATCAATTTTTTGCGTACAGCGGGCAATGAGAAGAACGGTGCAAGAGAAGAACGATTCGTCTTCGTTTTGTTCTTTCACAATAACAAAACACGCACAGCCGTCCGTCCGCCGAACAAACAGATTTACTTTCAATTTTACATTTTATGGCTTTTGAATGAAATTTTGCTTTTTCTAGCTTCGTTTTGCTACTGTTTCAGTGTCTAAGCTTTGTAAAGCGCTGGCACGATCTACGTTCCGAACATAGCGTGCTGTTGTAATATTTCGGAGGAAGTATTTATGTATTTATTACATGTCTATTTATTAGTCTATTTATTATTTATCTAGTGCTCGATCGATTAACTCTTCTTACGCATATTCACATACGAAGTCATACAGAATTCAACAACCTTATAAGCATCAAACAATATCAAACGCAGTTCGAGTCCAACCAATCGGTATGTCCCTAATCGTCGGAACTCCAAAGGCGTTGAATTCGCCTTTGTAATCTCTTTATGATACATGCTCGTTGTATCTCATTATCTCTGCTTTACGTCGCACTCACGCTCGCAATAACGTTTTACTGTACGTTTAATGTTACGTTTTTCAGTACGAAGTTGTCAAATTTTCAGTGTTGATAAACGAATTTTTGTGTATCATGACTATGGTGAAATAAGAAAACCGATGTTATGTTAAGTTGAAACTTTCGAGAATACTCTCGAAAATACTCTCAATTTAGCTTGATGGGTTTGTACGTGCGAACGCCTGGCCTGTGCTTTTAAGACTAAATTCCGACAATTGCTAAATGTTAAGTAGTCGCGATGATAATAAAAAAACAAGCATAAGTATTACAATAACCAGTAAGAGTGCTATATTCGGCCGATACCCTACACTTAAAAGTTTTGAAAAAATTTAATTGAACGAAATAATTTTATTTATTTCGATTTTTAATTGCAGAACTTTATAGAGTGAAATACAAACTGAAACTAGAGGAAATATGTGGTTATAAGGAAAGCTCCCTTATAATCACATTTAATCACAGACGGGTATAAATACATTGGCGTAGCTAGGGTGGGCGAAAGTGGCGATCCACCCCGAGTGCCACAATTTTCGGGACGGCACTTGTGGAAATTAAGTATTAACTTATTGAATTCTAGGAATTTTTGGGGGCGGCAAGTCGATTAACGGCTCCATGAGTCCTAGCTACGCCCCTGTATAAATAGTAAGCGTGGTCGTTACCTGTTTTCGAAATAAAATAATTAGCTTAGTAGTTTTATTATTGTTTTCAAAATTGAACTTCATTTCCGTGGCAATACATTCGTTTTCATGAGATAGTAACCATGGCGCGGCGCAGGTAGTATTTAGCTAATTTATATGGTGTTTCCATAAAATGGTTTTTCCAAGAATTTGGAATAAACTGTTTTAAGGCCCAAAACCACTCGTAAACTGTTTTAATTCCCTTGAAATTGTTGTTGCGATTCCAGCGCTAAACCAAAATGCTTTTGGTTTTTAGCCTCAGGTTTTAGTTTGCAAGCCTGTTTCGAAGTTCGGAATTGCAGACACACTATTTTTCTCCTTTTCTAGTGCCAATAAGTTAGAAAGAGATAAAGAGAAAGTGCCACCAAACTATTCTGTCAAATGTCAAAACAAATGAAACCGTTTTATGTCGTAAGTAATATGTTTATTTAAATAAGTATAATATCTAATAAATGACAAAAATGTAACTATTTCAGATGCAGAAATCAACAAAACGTACCTTGTGGTCAATGGGGGCGGAAGATATGCTGCTGGACCTCTGGCAAGAGAACATTGACGGCCTCCGCGGACTCCGAAAAAATGTCCATATTTATAGGGAGCTGGCGGCGGTTATGGCCCAACACGGTTATATGGTTGGTCCGGAGGAGGTCGGGATGAAAATAAAAAATATGACGACCAAATACCGGTAATTGTTTTTTATTACGATATGCATGTACTCATCATAAATAATAATGCTTTCACTGTAGGAAAACTAAAAACCTTGTTGGGTTATCGGGTGGTTCGCCAGCAGACTGGGTGCACTTTTCGCGAGTGCACCAAATAATCGGCAGTTTTGCCGTCCATAATGTCGTTGTGGAGGAGTCGCTGGTTGAGAGAGGTGAGTGCCATAAAACATTTGGACAAAATCTACCTTTATTATAATACACTAATTCATTATTTTATTGATTTTACTTTTTCACACAGATTCGCCACCACTGATCCACTCGTCGACATCACCGTTGCCACGCCAGTCACCAACACCATTGCCACGTCCGCTCCCGTCGACATTGTCATGTCCATCGTCATCTCCGCTGTTTCGTCCATCGTCATCTCCGCTAATTCGTCCATCGTCATGTCCGCTACCAGGGTCATCAATGCCGTCCTCTCCACTGCTCCGTCCGTCATCACCAGCAAATAAATTCGACAGGGTGCTTAAGTATTGCAATGATGCAGACAAGGAGTTGAAAAAAGGAATGGAGGCTCAGCAACAGATTGGAATGAGATTGTTGGAGTTGGAAGAAAAAGAAGTTGAGGTTATGACGCAAATGATGGCTGACTTCAAAAATATGTCTGCCTGCATTAGACTTCATCAAGTCTCAAAAATAAAAACAATAATAAAAATAAACCATGCTTTTTTTTACTTAAATAGGAGCAGAGTGCGCTTCGAACTATTTCTGCTTGTGCTCTATCACGAGACAAGTCCGTTGTGGTGCTTGGGTATTGCATCCCCCTCTCAATTCTCCGCTGTGCTAAATGTGCGTAAATAAACAAACACAAAACAACAGATGTTTATTTCTTCTTTTCGGTTTGACAGCCCGGACCGGATTATGTATGGAAACACTTGACAGCTGATTTATTTTCGAACACCTTAAGCGGATGAAATATTTTTATGGAAACAGGCTATTAACAGCACAGCATAATCCTCCGAAATGAGGCGATCGCGTTGGTATAAATATCCATACATTTCCTTCGTTATGGCTACTTTCTTTAACTAAGTCGATATGTTGTGATTTTAAAAACTTAAGTAGTTCTTGCAATTCCCGATTAGCACCAACAAAGTTGGTTGCATTGTCAAAGTAAATGGTATGACATTTACCTTGGTTGACAATAATCCGTCTCAGTGCGTCGATAAACGATGGTGTAGATAGATCGTGGTCTACTTTCAAATGAACTGACTTAGTAGTGAATATAAATATTGCTAAAGAGGCCTTAATGGTGCTCTACGTCGTACTCTCTGTGTAATGAGCAGTGGCCCGCAGTAGTCCACGCCTGTAATGTAAAATGGTAATGCCGGTTGAATGCGATCAGCTGGAAGTGAGCCCATTAGCTGCTTTGTAATTATGGGAAGCATGCGAAAGCAAAATAAGCATTTGTGAAAAACGAATAGAGTTAAATGACAGAGTTGCGTGTTGATGCTTCCGATGACAGTTGTTATGAGAGATGTTGGTTTAATCTTCGACGGTTGTACGTGAATCGATGAGAATTGAACGCCTTGTGCGGACTGAGACTGATTAATATAAACAATGGCAGTCGCTTGGCAATGCCTTTCCCTGAAATTTGATAGATAATTCCACGTTGGGGCACAGAATGTTGTTAAAGAAGTTATAGACCAATTTGATTATAGCTCCTCCTCCCACTTGATCCGTGTGTTTTACTCAAGCTTGATTGATTGCATTGTGCGAAGATGAGAATTTATGATATCTATACAGCTTCTTAACCCATTAGCGCTTGAACTAGTGATGCTCTTTATATGAGCTGTTATTTTTGAAAGTGGAATAAGTCCATTTTTTCATGTATTAGAATATTTAAGGGTTTTCCTTTGAATAAATTTAAAAATATTGTCAAAAGCTAATCAATTTGAATGATTTTTTTTAACACTTTTTAATTTTGTTATGATGTAATAATAATTAAAATTATCTAATAAATAAACGATATTTTTATCTCCGAATGGACTTGTACCACATTCAAAAATAATCAATTGAATATCTGATTATAAATATGGATAGAATGTGTCAATATCTTACTAAAATTACCCTTAACTAATTTTTTTAAAAAAATGGACTTATTCCACTTTAAAAAATAACAGCTCATATAATATTAAAAATCTCTTGTGTGTTTGGAACACAAATCTCTTATTGCTGTACCTGCGCTTGAGTAGCTTTCTGATAATTTCTGACGTTACCTCAAGCGACTGAATTATATTTACAGCACTCTCAGAAAGGCTTGAATGCAAATACTGAAATTTTTCAATTTTAGACCATTATTATTTTTATTGCGTTATTGTCATGTACTAATGCGGAGAACATATTGAAGAAATCAAGCCAATCTGTTTACCGCTGAATCTGGTCAATTGCAGCCTACGCAAATTTATGTGATGGATCATTGATCACCTAAAATTAGCGTTCATATCAGAGGAACTTTTGAATACAAATTTCAATCAATCCGAAATGTATAGTAACTTCGATTCGTGCTATATATACTTAAACACAGGACACCAAGATCTCTCAAACGATTTGAATCTATTTTGTATTTTTCGATGTGAGAGTAAACGGACGTACTTCCTTGGTCTCCGCTGTGACTTGTGTTTTTCACCCGTTTAATTGGTTTTTTGATCGCGTTCTTCTGCGAATCAATTTCAACCCTAACTCTTAAGGTGGCATACGATTGAATTAGTGAATTTTATAACAAATATCAAAAGTATATAAATAACATTTTTCCTGGTGCCGAATTTATTGGAGTTAATATACATGTATATATACTCGAATAAATATGTACATACATTTATGTGGAACATGAGTAACGGTTCTTCCTCTCACGAATTTATCAACAAACGCTCTAAGAAAGCTCAATCTGCAGTCCTTGGCGCTGTGGCATCGGCGCACTCCACCAAGAATACAGTAAAGTTGAGCGAAGTAAATAACATGATGTCCCTCACAGTTCGTAAACTTGAAGAGCATCTCCATAACCAAGTCGATCTTCTGTTGAGTCGCTTCTCGGCAAATTGTCATCGGAGGGAGCTCTCTGATCAAGTCAAGCAGATTGAGACGAACATTACTATCTGAGTAATTGAATGCTTTCGACGAATCTTTGAAAGATTTACAACGGCGCGTGTTATGTGTGAAGGAGCAGAGAGGTGATTCGAGCAATCAAAAGCGGATTTTGCCTCAGCCAAAGAATCGTTAGCAAAATTGGAATTAAGGTGTGACGCAGCGGCCAAGTTGACGATAACCATCAATGAAAGCTTGAAATATATACCATCACTTGCGGTTTTTATTAAGTAAGAAGAGTTAATCGATCGAGCACTCGGTTGGCAGATAAAGTGTGAAAGAAAGAATCGATCAATTTTTTGCGTACAGCGGGCAATGAGAAGAACGGTGCAAGAGAAGAACGATTCGTCTTCGTTTTGTTCTTTCACAATAACAAAACACGCACAGCCGTCCGTCCGCCGAACAAACAGATTTACTTTCAATTTTACATTTTATGGCTTTTGAATGAAATTTTGCTTTTTCTAGCTTCGTTTTGCTACTGTTTCAGTGTCTAAGCTTTGTAAAGCGCTGGCACGATCTACGTTCCGAACATAGCGTGCTGTTGTAATATTTCGGAGGAAGTATTTATGTATTTATTACATGTCTATTTATTAGTCTATTTATTATTTATCTAGTGCTCGATCGATTAACTCTTCTTACGCATATTCACATACGAAGTCATACAGAATTCAACAACCTTATAAGCATCAAACAATATCAAACGCAGTTCGAGTCCAACCAATCGGTATGTCCCTAATCGTCGGAACTCCAAAGGCGTTGAATTCGCCTTTGTAATCTCTTTATGATACATGCTCGTTGTATCTCATTATCTCTGCTTTACGTCGCACTCACGCTCGCAATAACGTTTTACTGTACGTTTAATGTTACGTTTTTCAGTACGAAGTTGTCAAATTTTCAGTGTTGATAAACGAATTTTTGTGTATCATGACTATGGTGAAATAAGAAAACCGATGTTATGTTAAGTTGAAACTTTCGAGAATACTCTCGAAAATACTCTCAATTTAGCTTGATGGGTTTGTACGTGCGAACGCCTGGCCTGTGCTTTTAAGACTAAATTCCGACAATTGCTAAATGTTAAGTAGTCGCGATGATAATAAAAAAACAAGCATAAGTATTACAATAACCAGTAAGAGTGCTATATTCGGCCGATACCCTACACTTAAAAGTTTTGAAAAAATTTAATTGAACGAAATAATTTTATTTATTTCGATTTTTAATTGCAGAACTTTATAGAGTGAAATACAAACTGAAACTAGAGGAAATATGTGGTTATAAGGAAAGCTCCCTTATAATCACATTTAATCACAGACGGGTATAAATACATTGGCGTAGCTAGGGTGGGCGAAAGTGGCGATCCACCCCGAGTGCCACAATTTTCGGGACGGCACTTGTGGAAATTAAGTATTAACTTATTGAATTCTAGGAATTTTTGGGGGCGGCAAGTCGATTAACGGCTCCATGAGTCCTAGCTACGCCCCTGTATAAATAGTAAGCGTGGTCGTTACCTGTTTTCGAAATAAAATAATTAGCTTAGTAGTTTTATTATTGTTTTCAAAATTGAACTTCATTTCCGTGGCAATACATTCGTTTTCATGAGATAGTAACCATGGCGCGGCGCAGGTAGTATTTAGCTAATTTATATGGTGTTTCCATAAAATGGTTTTTCCAAGAATTTGGAATAAACTGTTTTAAGGCCCAAAACCACTCGTAAACTGTTTTAATTCCCTTGAAATTGTTGTTGCGATTCCAGCGCTAAACCAAAATGCTTTTGGTTTTTAGCCTCAGGTTTTAGTTTGCAAGCCTGTTTCGAAGTTCGGAATTGCAGACACACTATTTTTCTCCTTTTCTAGTGCCAATAAGTTAGAAAGAGATAAAGAGAAAGTGCCACCAAACTATTCTGTCAAATGTCAAAACAAATGAAACCGTTTTATGTCGTAAGTAATATGTTTATTTAAATAAGTATAATATCTAATAAATGACAAAAATGTAACTATTTCAGATGCAGAAATCAACAAAACGTACCTTGTGGTCAATGGGGGCGGAAGATATGCTGCTGGACCTCTGGCAAGAGAACATTGACGGCCTCCGCGGACTCCGAAAAAATGTCCATATTTATAGGGAGCTGGCGGCGGTTATGGCCCAACACGGTTATATGGTTGGTCCGGAGGAGGTCGGGATGAAAATAAAAAATATGACGACCAAATACCGGTAATTGTTTTTTATTACGATATGCATGTACTCATCATAAATAATAATGCTTTCACTGTAGGAAAACTAAAAACCTTGTTGGGTTATCGGGTGGTTCGCCAGCAGACTGGGTGCACTTTTCGCGAGTGCACCAAATAATCGGCAGTTTTGCCGTCCATAATGTCGTTGTGGAGGAGTCGCTGGTTGAGAGAGGTGAGTGCCATAAAACATTTGGACAAAATCTACCTTTATTATAATACACTAATTCATTATTTTATTGATTTTACTTTTTCACACAGATTCGCCACCACTGATCCACTCGTCGACATCACCGTTGCCACGCCAGTCACCAACACCATTGCCACGTCCGCTCCCGTCGACATTGTCATGTCCATCGTCATCTCCGCTGTTTCGTCCATCGTCATCTCCGCTAATTCGTCCATCGTCATGTCCGCTACCAGGGTCATCAATGCCGTCCTCTCCACTGCTCCGTCCGTCATCACCAGCAAATAAATTCGACAGGGTGCTTAAGTATTGCAATGATGCAGACAAGGAGTTGAAAAAAGGAATGGAGGCTCAGCAACAGATTGGAATGAGATTGTTGGAGTTGGAAGAAAAAGAAGTTGAGGTTATGACGCAAATGATGGCTGACTTCAAAAATATGTCTGCCTGCATTAGACTTCATCAAGTCTCAAAAATAAAAACAATAATAAAAATAAACCATGCTTTTTTTTACTTAAATAGGAGCAGAGTGCGCTTCGAACTATTTCTGCTTGTGCTCTATCACGAGACAAGTCCGTTGTGGTGCTTGGGTATTGCATCCCCCTCTCAATTCTCCGCTGTGCTAAATGTGCGTAAATAAACAAACACAAAACAACAGATGTTTATTTCTTCTTTTCGGTTTGACAGCCCGGACCGGATTATGTATGGAAACACTTGACAGCTGATTTATTTTCGAACACCTTAAGCGGATGAAATATTTTTATGGAAACAGGCTATTAACAGCACAGCATAATCCTCCGAAATGAGGCGATCGCGTTGGTATAAATATCCATACATTTCCTTCGTTATGGCTACTTTCTTTAACTAAGTCGATATGTTGTGATTTTAAAAACTTAAGTAGTTCTTGCAATTCCCGATTAGCACCAACAAAGTTGGTTGCATTGTCAAAGTAAATGGTATGACATTTACCTTGGTTGACAATAATCCGTCTCAGTGCGTCGATAAACGATGGTGTAGATAGATCGTGGTCTACTTTCAAATGAACTGACTTAGTAGTGAATATAAATATTGCTAAAGAGGCCTTAATGGTGCTCTACGTCGTACTCTCTGTGTAATGAGCAGTGGCCCGCAGTAGTCCACGCCTGTAATGTAAAATGGTAATGCCGGTTGAATGCGATCAGCTGGAAGTGAGCCCATTAGCTGCTTTGTAATTATGGGAAGCATGCGAAAGCAAAATAAGCATTTGTGAAAAACGAATAGAGTTAAATGACAGAGTTGCGTGTTGATGCTTCCGATGACAGTTGTTATGAGAGATGTTGGTTTAATCTTCGACGGTTGTACGTGCATCGATGAGAATTGAACGCCTTGTGCGGACTGAGACTGATTAATATAAACAATGGCAGTCGCTTGGCAATGCCTTTCCCTGAAATTTGATAGATAATTCCACGTTGGGGCACAGAATGTTGTTAAAGAAGTTATAGACCAATTTGATTATAGCTCCTCCTCCCACTTGATCCGTGTGTTTTACTCAAGCTTGATTGATTGCATTGTGCGAAGATGAGAATTTATGATATCTATACAGCTTCTTAACCCATTAGCGCTTGAACTAGTGATGCTCTTTATATGAGCTGTTATTTTTGAAAGTGGAATAAGTCCATTTTTTCATGTATTAGAATATTTAAGGGTTTTCCTTTGAATAAATTTAAAAATATTGTCAAAAGCTAATCAATTTGAATGATTTTTTTTAACACTTTTTAATTTTGTTATGATGTAATAATAATTAAAATTATCTAATAAATAAACGATATTTTTATCTCCGAATGGACTTGTACCACATTCAAAAATAATCAATTGAATATCTGATTATAAATATGGATAGAATGTGTCAATATCTTACTAAAATTACCCTTAACTAATTTTTTTAAAAAAATGGACTTATTCCACTTTAAAAAATAACAGCTCATATAATATTAAAAATCTCTTGTGTGTTTGGAACACAAATCTCTTATTGCTGTACCTGCGCTTGAGTAGCTTTCTGATAATTTCTGACGTTACCTCAAGCGACTGAATTATATTTACAGCACTCTCAGAAAGGCTTGAATGCAAATACTGAAATTTTTCAATTTTAGACCATTATTATTTTTATTGCGTTATTGTCATGTACTAATGCGGAGAACATATTGAAGAAATCAAGCCAATCTGTTTACCGCTGAATCTGGTCAATTGCAGCCTACGCAAATTTATGTGATGGATCATTGATCACCTAAAATTAGCGTTCATATCAGAGGAACTTTTGAATACAAATTTCAATCAATCCGAAATGTATAGTAACTTCGATTCGTGCTATATATACTTAAACACAGGACACCAAGATCTCTCAAACGATTTGAATCTATTTTGTATTTTTCGATGTGAGAGTAAACGGACGTACTTCCTTGGTCTCCGCTGTGACTTGTGTTTTTCACCCGTTTAATTGGTTTTTTGATCGCGTTCTTCTGCGAATCAATTTCAACCCTAACTCTTAAGGTGGCATACGATTGAATTAGTGAATTTTATAACAAATATCAAAAGTATATAAATAACATTTTTCCTGGTGCCGAATTTATTGGAGTTAATATACATGTATATATACTCGAATAAATATGTACATACATTTATGTGGAACATGAGTAACGGTTCTTCCTCTCACGAATTTATCAACAAACGCTCTAAGAAAGCTCAATCTGCAGTCCTTGGCGCTGTGGCATCGGCGCACTCCACCAAGAATACAGTAAAGTTGAGCGAAGTAAATAACATGATGTCCCTCACAGTTCGTAAACTTGAAGAGCATCTCCATAACCAAGTCGATCTTCTGTTGAGTCGCTTCTCGGCAAATTGTCATCGGAGGGAGCTCTCTGATCAAGTCAAGCAGATTGAGACGAACATTACTATCTGAGTAATTGAATGCTTTCGACGAATCTTTGAAAGATTTACAACGGCGCGTGTTATGTGTGAAGGAGCAGAGAGGTGATTCGAGCAATCAAAAGCGGATTTTGCCTCAGCCAAAGAATCGTTAGCAAAATTGGAATTAAGGTGTGACGCAGCGGCCAAGTTGACGATAACCATCAATGAAAGCTTGAAATATATACCATCACTTGCGGTTTTTATTAAGTATATTATTACTTTGTAACAAAAATTTGTTGCCTATAATTAACACGATTAGTTTTTTGCTATGTATTTCTGTCTTACTTAATCTTTTATTTTTCTTATCTTTTATTATTTTTCTTATTTTTTTACTTACGCTTTTTATTTTTCCAATATTTCTCACTACCTGTATGTAGCTTCTGCGACCGACTATCTGGAATGCAGATGTCACTAATGATGGAACCGCTTGGACCCTCCAATCCATTACCTGATTCCTGTTTCAAATGCGGATGGAAAAGAAGTTCTAGGAAGTCTTAAATCCACTGTAGTCAGACTAGATGGCATCTATCCCTCCTTCATCAGACTGCTAATTTCTGAGTTACTACCCGTTGTAACGTACACTCTTAATAGGATCTTTACGGCTTCAACGTTTCCGGATGCCTGGAAAGTCGCTAAAGTTGTTCCAATCCCGAAGTCTGATAACGATTTTCGTCCAATATATATTCTCTCTTTTTTTAGGTTTTTGAAAAAATAGCTTTTAACCAAATATCTGAAAAGTGCGCGGAATATAGTCTAATCACAGAAATGCAGTCGAGCTTCAGAAATGGACGCAGCTGCATCACTGTCTTAATTGATGTTATTGAGGATGTACATTTGAACATTGACGATGACAAAGTCAGCTTTCTTGCACTACTGGATCACTTCAAAGCATTCGACTCAGTCGACCACAATACTCTACTCACAAAGCTATCACGCATGTTTGGATTCTAGTCGTCAGCAGTGAATTTAATTAAGTCTTATCTTGCTAACAGAACCCACCTAGTATGGCATAATGGATCTGTCTCCCAGCCCCCTTTTTTTAAAGCATGGTGTACCCCAGGACTACACACTTGGTCCCTTATTGTTTTCTCTGGTTTTCTAGTTCACAGCAAAATCCATATGTACGCTGACGACGTGAAGGTCTCTTCCACTTGCAAGTACAATGACATTGCCTCATGCGTTAGTGACTTAAATAACGACCTTGAAAGAATTAATCAGTGGGCACTTAGAAACGGTCTCTGTCTTAACCCATTAAAGTCCAAATGCTTAGTTATCAGTAGAAAGAAAATAAGTAAATATATCTTTAATATATGCTCGGTGAACAGAAAACGTGGAGAGCTTTCCAAAAAGATCGCTTTAATGCGTGCACTAGTAGAACGTTGGCGTCCGGGGACGCGCTGTGCTATTGCCTCGGTAAGTGAGTTCGCGTGGTAGTCTCGTCTGTATGACAGAGATAATGAGATAGGACACTTCGAATTCGCTGTTTCAACACACATGCATTTTGCTGAAATTTCACTAAACCTATGATAAAAAAACGTGTGCGCTGTCCTCTCATGTGTACTTCGCCACACAAAATCGTGTGCATTGTCCTCTCATGTGTACTTCGCCGCACGAAGTGTACTTCGCCGCAGTATCGCATGCACGCATGCAATATTGATTTTAATGGGTGTTTTTTCGAAACGTCAAAAATATATTTAAGAAATTAAACTTTTGTTTATGCTCACATTATATACATGATATATCTACCAGTTTCTTATAATTATAATAAATCTATACTTTCAGATTTTACATAGTATTTGTTGATTTATTTCACATATTTAATTGGTATAAAGTAGGCGTTGTGCTAATTTTTGGCCGTCAATGCATAGTTGTTCGATTTTTCACAAAAAAAATTAAGATTAATAACTCCAGAATGGTCACATTTATATTTTTTCATTTGTTTTCTAATATTTGTGCAAATTAAGTATTGTTATACATCGTTAGATGCACTTGGGGGGTCAAACATCCGTTGGCACCTACCATTTTAGGTTTGGGAAACTTCACCACCTTTGTTTATATATGGTGAAATTTATATTTTAAAAACCAATGGCCTTGTCTATACGCAGTATCTTTTGAAACGGATTCAGTTCGTGTGAGAGAGATGAGGAAGAAAGAGAAAAGTCTACACTCTGGTATCGAGTGTTAAGAATTTATGAAACGAAAATAGACCCTGGTTCTCAGTTTCTTTGCACGCACAGCAGTTGTCAAACGAAAGAAGAGCAACGTAGTTTGCCGAAAGCGTGTTCATATTTTCTCTCACTCTGGCCAACATTTGGATATTCAGTAAATTTCACAAACACTTTGGCATCACATATTTACGACTTTTGAAACCAAATGAGAAACCAGTGTGTGTAGCCACCGATGGTATCGATATACTAGTAGTGAAACCGTTTCAGAAGATACTGCTTCTAGCCAAGCTGATTTCATAACTAAATGATTCCGTGGTGAAACATGAAACAGCTGATTTTTTCAACATACTGAAAGACAGAAAGCAAGAACAACAACATGGTAGCGCTCACGTATAGTGTACATGAATTCAACATCTCATAAAAAATAGACGTCAAACCGATTTTTTAAGCGGCGAATTCGAAGTGTCCTATCTCATTATCTCTGCTGTATGAGCCAGAGATAATGAGATAGGACACTTCGAATTCGCCGCTTAAAAAATCGGTTTGACGTCTATTTTTTATGAGCTGTTGAATTCATGTACACCAAAGACTACACGACTGGAAACTCCTCTTATTTCGTGAGAGAGCTCAAAAAAATGTCCGTCCGCGTGTTCACATACAGTGTATGTGAATTTTATGGTGAAATTGCCGACTTGTTACAAGCTAAAACAGGCTATCACAAAGCATGATATCTGAAAAGGTAAACCGTTTTGCTTTGTTACCACACCGCCACAAAATGATGGGGTGAGTTAGTGGCAGGGATACCAATGACATAGCTTTATTACTAATTATTTTTTTGGTTTTTAAGTAAACATTAATAGAAAAACTACTTTCCATTTATAAGTTCTAGAGGTTTTGAGGATTTCTAAGCTGTTTGGAAATATTAAAAAGCAATGTAAATTTGTTTATTTATGTAATTTTTCATTTCTCTTTTATTTAAATTAAAATGTGTTGACACAAATAAATTTACAATTCATTTATTTAAATTAAAATTAATTAAACATATACAAATTCTCAATTCATGCATTTAAAATTAAATTCGTTTAAATTAAAGACCAAAAGAACTAAAATCACAATTCAGTAAATATTAAACTAAATCACAGATCAATATTCAACAAAACATGTTGAATACGTTGGCATCTCTTTCGGCTAAAAATACGCGTGGTAGGTTAAAAACAGCTGACTAAATTTGTGAAATGAGTAATTTTTATGAATTTAAACTTCGTTTTACTTGCAAAATATTCAATATTGTGCAATTATTAGACTTAAAAAAGGTTTCATGTACACTTCTAGAAGCGTGCGTTGCTTTTAAAACTGGCTCCTTGGTCTTTTTTACGTATTTGAAAAATCATATTTCTGGCTTATTGTTGTGAAGAAGAACAAGAGTTGCATTCCTCTCTCAAAATATTTTGTAAACGAATTCCCGGACTGTCAAAATTCGTTCCCGAACTGTCAAAATTACATGCGTGTTGTTTTTGTAATTTACAACACCCAAGCCTGGTTTCACCAACACATTCAAAGCGAAAAAAGAGTTTCCAGTCTTGTAGTCTTTGATGTACACTATACGTGAGTGCTACCATGTTGTTGTTCTTGTTTTCTGTCTTTCAGTATGTTGAAAAAATCAGCTGTTTCATGTTTCACCACGGACTCATTTAGTTATGAAATCAGCTTGGCTAGACGCAGTGTCTTTTGAAACGGTTTCACTACTGGTATATCGATACCAAAGACTACAAGACTGGAAACTCTTTTTTCGCTTTGAATGTGTTAGTGAAATCAGGCTTGGGTGTTGTAAATTACAAAAACAACACGCATGTAATTTTGACAGTTCGGGAACGAATTTTGACAGTCCGGGAATTCGTTTACAAAATATTTTGAGAGAGGAATGCAACTCTTGTTCTTCTTCACAACAATAAGCCAGAAATATGATTTTTCAAATACGTAAAAAAGACCAAGGAGCCAGTTTTAAAAGCAACGCACGCTTCTAGAAATGTACATGAAACCTTTTTTAAGTCTAATAATTGCACAATATTGAATATTTTGCAAGTAAAACGAAGTTAAAATTCATAAAAATTACTCATTTCACAAATTTAGTCAGCTGTTTTTAACCTACCACGCGTATTTTTAGCCGAAAGAGATGCCAACGTATTCAACATGTTTTGTTGAATATTGATCTGTGATTTAGTTTAATATTTACTGAATTGTGATTTTAGTTCTTTTGGTCTTTAATTTAAACGAATTTAATTTTAAATGCATGAATTGAGAATTTGTTTATGTTTAATTAATTTTAATTTAAATATATGAATTGTAAATTTATTTGTGTTAACACATTTTAATATAAATAAAAGAGAAATGAAAAATTACAAAAATAAATAAGTTGACATTACTTTTTAATGTTTCCAAACAGCTTAGAAATCGTCAAAACCTCGAGAACTTATAAATGGAAAGTAGTTTTTCTATTAATGTTTACTTAAAAACCAAAAAAATAATTAGTAATAAAGTTGTGTCATTGGTATCCCTGCCACTAACTCACCCCATCATTTTGTGGCGGTGTGGTAACAAAGCAAAACGGTTTACCTTTTCAGATATCATGCTTTGTGATAGCCTGTTTTAGCTTGTAACAAGTCGACAATTTCACCATGAAATTCACATACACTGTATGTGAACACGCGGACGGACATTTTTTTGAGCTCTCTAACGAAATAAGAGGAGTTTCCAGTCTTGTAGTTTTTGATCGATACCATCGGTGGCTCTACACACTGGTTTCTCATTTGGTTTCAAAAGTCGTAAATATGTGATGCCAAAGTATTTGTGAAATTTACTGAATATCCAAATGTTGGCCAGAGTGAGAGAAAATATGAACACGCTTTCGGCAAACTACGTTGCTCTTCTTTCGTTTGACAACTGCTGTGCGTGCAAAGAAACTGAGAACCAGGGTCTATTTTCGTTTCAAAAATTCTTTACACTCGATACCAGAGTGTAGACTTTTCTCTTTCTTCCTCATCTCTCTCACACGAACTGAGTGAAACCGTTTCAAAAGATATAGACAAGGCCATTGGTTTTTAAAATATAAATTTCACCATAATCCGACAAAATTAAGCTTTAGAATGAGTAGCCTATGGTTTACAATATCAAAAGCTTTACTAAAATCTGTGTATATTACATCAGTTTGTTTAGCAATACTAAAGTTTTTAATAGTTCTTGAGATGAATTAAAGCAAATTAGTAGTGGTCGATTTTCCAGCACAAAATCCATGTCGACACGGGAAAATTAAAGCATTTACGTGAGATAATGAAAACAATTATTTTCTCAAATACTTTGGGCAGCGCGCTAAGTTTAGCAATCCCACGATAATTACTTATATTACATCTATTCCCAGATTTATGACGACGTAGGAAGACTTCCATGCATCTGGAAAATATCTAGAACGTAGTGAATGTTGAAAGAGTGCAGTTATAGTTGACGCTAATTCATTCGCAAAAAATTTCAAAATTCAAGACGGAATACCATCAGGTCCGGGTTCAAAATTGCATTTGATAGCCTCCAGGGCATATCATCATCAATTTTCGGTAGTGCAATGGAACCTGAAGGGATGCTGTATGGATAATTTACTGAGGTATACAAGGGCGGTCCGTATAAGTACTTGACCTAATATCAGTCGGTGATTCGATTCTTGTTTTAGGAAGGGAAGGTCAGCGTACACAGCACCCAAGCAAACAAGAATCGAATCAGCGACCGATATTGCTCGGTGACATTTTTCTAATATGGTGTTTCCATAAAATGGTTTTTCCAGGTATTTGGAATAAACTGCTTTAAGCCCCAAAACCACTACTAAACTGGTTTAACTCCCTTTAAATTGTTGTTGCGATTCCAGCGCAGTTTTTAGTTTGCAAGTCTGTTCGGAATTGCAGACACACTATCTTTCTCCTTTTCTAGTGCCAATAAGTTAGAAAGAGATAAAGAGAAAGTGCCACCAAACTATTCTGCCAAATGTCAAAACAAATGTAAGCGTTTTATGTCGAAAGTAACATGTTTATTTAAATAAGTATAATATCTAATAATTAACAAAAATTTAACTATTTCAGATGCAGAAATCAACAGAGAGAACTTTGTGGTCGATGGGGGCGGAATTAATGGTGCTGGACCTCTGTCAAGAAAACATTGACGGCCTGCGCGGACTCCGCAAAAATGTCCATATATATAGGGAGATGGCGGCGGATATGGTCCATTTCAACAATTTTGAATATTATTGTTATTTTATTCATTGTATTATAAATTAAAGCGATGCACAATTTTAAAAATAGCTGCGTAAATATACAAACACAAAACAACAGATGTTTATTTCTTCTTTTCGGTTTGACAGCCCGCACCTGATCATGTATGGAAACACTAGATCAGCTGTGTGATTTGGATACTGTTCATACAAAAATATTAAAATCATGATTAAACCAGTAAGAAAGCTATATTCGGCCTGGCCGAATCTTAGATACCCTACACCTAAAAGTTTTAAAAAAAGTGCCGAAGCTAGGATGGGGCGGGGGTGGCGGTCCACTCTGGGCGGCAGTTGTGGAAATCAAGTATTGACTTATTGCATTCTAGGCATTTTTATAATAGTAGGCGTGGTCATTACCTTTTTCAAAACAAAATAACTAGCTTAGTTGTTTTATAATTGTGTTCATTTAAACTTTATTTCCGTGGTAATAAACTTTTTTTCATACTGCTATACTGTATATGTAGTGTAAAAGTGGGCACCCAGTTTTGATGTAATAATGTTTTTTTGTAAAACAAGTTGTTATCTAAAGTTTTATTCAGGAAGTTTATATATTTAACAATATAACCCTCTTTTGCCTGTGTAACCTAAAAGGGGGCGGATCACGCCCATATTTGGCACATTCACGGATAATGCTACTCTATACCCAGGAATTTTGTTGTAATAGCTCAAAAACGAACGCTGATATCACATTTTTAATAAAAAATAGGCGTGGCCGTGGACCGATTTTGCCCATTTTCAATACCAACCTGCCCACCACATAAAACAATATATCTGCAAAGTTTCATCACGATATCTTCATTGGTTCTCCTGTGATCGTGATTTCAACAGACAGACGGACGGACATGGCTAAATCGACTCAGGAGGTCACGCTGATCAAGAATATATATACTTTTCTATACCTATCGTCTCTAGTTCTATGCGTTACACATTTCGTTACAAAGTGAATATACCCTTACCTTAAGGTGTAGGGTATAAAAAGTGGTAGGTGGGGGTAGGAGGCTGAAATATACTTTACAACCTATTCTCATAGCTATCAAATATGTATTTTGCTTCACGCACTGATTTCATAGTCGTCCAAAACAGGAGTTAAATTGTCCACAGTTAATGTACATACATATATTTAAGATCTTTTGACGGTATGTGTTCCTGCAATAACAACATATTTATATGAAAGAAAAAGTATAGCGTAAATTGAAATTGCAATTAGTAAATGCGAGTGATTGAAATTTCCTATCTCTAATACATATGCCAAAAGTTTTGTTACGGGGATAAAACAAGGTTAATAGAAAGGTTTATTCTATAAACCTTGGGGATAAAATACAATAATTTTTTTTATACTATATATTCTGTTTCATTTTGTATAAATATGGTTGCAAACATACACGTTATTTCAAGCATAAATATGTAAATAGTATTACAGAAAATAAACAATTGATATTATACAATTTTATTTCATCGTATAAATAAAAATATGTATGTGCATAGGTGTCCACATGGATACATTTTGGGAACATATTTATGATAGGACCGGAGCTGCAATATTGTTGTTGTTGTTGTAGTTTGTTGGAGCTGAGCCCAATAACAACAACAATTTATCCTGAAAACCATTGTGGCCAAAGTTATAGCACAGAATAAATAGTATACAGAAGTTGCATCTGGTACAAAGCAAATTTTGTTCTAGGGCTCCAATATTGGCACCCTATCAATCGTTTTTCTCTCGGCTATTCACATATACACGACAGCATTCGTCGTTTTTTCACACCGACAATAGCGATCGTTCCTATAAAGAGCAGCAACGAGCATGTATCATGAAGAGATTACAAAGGCGAATTCAAAGCAGAGGAATTTTGATTTCGAGTTCCGACGATTAGGGACATACCGATTGGTTGGACTCGAACTGCGTTTGATAATGTTTGATGCTTATAAGGTTGTTGAATTCTGTATGACTTCGTATGTGAATATGCGTAAGAAGAGTTAATCGATCGAGCACTCGGTTGCCAGATAAAGTGTGAAAGAAAGAATCGATCAATTCTTTGCGTACAGCGGGCAATGAGAAGAACGGTGCAAGAGAAGAACGATTCATCTGCGTTTTATTTTTTCACAATAACAAATCATGTACAGCCGTCCGTCCACCAAGCAAACAAATTTGTTTTCAATTTTGCATTTTATGGCTTTTGAATTAAATTTTTGCTTTTTCTAGCTTCGCTGCGTGCTGTTGAAGAATTTGGATAAGTAGAAGATATATTTATTTTAATCGACATATCAAATTATTTTATGCGGTATACGAATAGGTAGGAAAATTATTGGAAATATTTCGGAAAAAGTATTTTTTTATTACATGTCTTACATTATATTAATTTATTTACGAAATAAAACGAATAATACCGAAAATAGGTTAAAGAAAAGCTCTGACAACATATTTTTCGTTATACCGAGGGTCTACTGTAAGTATATTTGTATTTTTTGAAATATTTAAAACAATATTCGACAAAAGCTGCCATCGCATAAATATAAAAAAGATAATAATAGCGGCGTGCATCGACCAAACAAATACCAGCTACCCGGATTGGTTCGAGTCATTAGGTCCTTGCTTTGAACACAGGAAAATAATTTTAGATTTCCTAATCACTGTTTTAATTAGGAAAAACAGTAGGTGGCTGAAAGAAAAATTTGTACATGAAGAGGCAAAAAGAAAATCGGACGTTATTAAAGCCAAACGCAGTGCCAAAATGCAAAAACTGTTGAAGTCCTGAACTTTTTATACAGAACACGTTCTAATAACAAATCAAAATCATGTTCTAATAATTATTGTTTTCTTTGGAGTTATATTCTACTTTTATTCACTTATCATTCTTTTCTTTGACGATTTATTGAAAATGAATTTAAATACATATTAGTTAATTTTTGAAGTTATATATATACAATATATATATATATATATATATAAAGTTAAAGTTATATATATACATGATATATGTATATTATCACAAACATTTGATACAAAATAAACTTTTATTATGGCTGATTTTTATCCTCCTAGTCTTTCTTATCTCTTACTCTTTTAGCGAGTAAACGATTTCTTAATTTATATCGTATGTATTAATAAATATTTGTGGTCATAAGCCATAACAGCCTATTCGAGTTAATTGAAAAAAAATATATAGACATGTAATAAATACATAAATACTTCCTCCGAAATATTTCCATAATTTGACTCCATTAACTTTTTAGTCTTTCTTAACGTATTGAATAAATTGATATGACGACTAAAATATATATACAATGCCTATACAAATTCTTCCACAGCACGCTATGTTCGGAACGTAGATCGTGCCAACGCTTTACAAAGCTTAGACACTGAAACAGTAGCAGAACGAAGCTAGAAAAAGCAAAATTTCATTCAAAAGCCATAAAATGTAAAATCTGTTTGTTCGTCGGACGGACGGCTGTGCGTGTTTTGTTATTGTGAAAGAACAAAACGAAGACGTATCGTTCTTCTCTTGCACCGTTCTTCTCATTGCCCGCTGTACGCAAAAAATTGATCGATTCTTTCTTTCACACTTTATCTGGCAACCGAGTGCTCGATCGATTAACTCTTCTTACGCATATTCACATACGAAGTTATACAGAATTCAACAACCTTATAAGCATCAAACATTATCAAACGCAGTTCCAGTCCAACCAATCGGTATGTCCCTAATCGTCGGAACTCCAAATCAAAATTCCTCTGCCTTGAATTCGCCTTTGTAATCTCTTTATGATACATGCTCTTTGAGAGCAGTCAGTCGACGTCAGAGACAATGAGATAGGACACTTCGAATTCGCCGCTTCAAAAATCGG
This sequence comes from Myopa tessellatipennis, assembly GCA_943737955.2. Taxonomy (NCBI): domain Eukaryota; kingdom Metazoa; phylum Arthropoda; class Insecta; order Diptera; family Conopidae; genus Myopa; species Myopa tessellatipennis. Next base: position 49,214,239 of record OX031316.1, on the reverse strand, counting down.
TTTGACGTCTATTTTTTATGAACTGTTGAATTCATGTACACTATACTTGAGAACTACCATATTATTGTTGTTCTTGTTTTCTGTCTTTTAGTATGTTGAAAAAATCAGCTGTTTCATGCTTCACCACGGATTCATTTAGTTATGAAATCAGCTTAGCTAGACGTCGTATCTTTTCAAATGGTTTCAATACTAATATTTTGATATCATCGGTGACTACACACTGTGGTTTCTCATTTGGTTTCAAAAATAGTAAATACTTGATGGCAATGGGTGTGTGTGAAATTTACTGAATATACAAATGTTGGCCAGAGTGTTAGAAAATATGAACACGCGTTCGGCAAACTACGTTGCTCTTCTTTCGTTTGACAACTGCTTAATTCTGTGCGTGCAAAAAAACTGTGAAGCAGCGTCTATTTTCGTTTTAAAAATTCTTTACCAGATTCTCCATACCAGATTGTAGACTTTTATCTTTCTTCCTCATCTCTCTCTCCCTAAACTCAAACCATAACCAAAGATACTGTGTATAGCCAAGGCCATTGGCTTTTAAAATATAAATTTCACCATACATAAACAAAGGTGGTGAAGTTTCCCAAACCTAAATTGGTAGGTCCAAACGGATGTTTGACCCCCCAAATGCATCAACGATGTATAACAATACTTAATTTGCTAAAATATTAGAAAACAAATGAAAAAATATAAATGTGACCATTCTGGAGTTATTAATCTTAATTTTTTTTGTAAAATTCGAACAACTATGCATTGACAGCCAAAAATTAGCACAACGCCTTCTTTATACCAATTAAATATGTGAAATAAATCAACAAATACTATGTAAAATCTGAAAGTATAGATTTATTATAATTATAAGGAACTGGTAGATATATCATGTATATAATGTGAGCATAAAGCAAAGTTTAATTTCTTAAATATATTTTTGACGTTTCGAAAAAACACCCATTAAAATCAATATTGCATGCGTGCATGCGATTTTGTGTGGCGAAGTACACATGAGAGGACAGCGCACACGTTTTTTTATCATAGGTTTAGTGAAATTTCAGCAAAATGCATGTGTGTTGAAACAGCGAATTCGAAGTGTCCTATCTCATTATCTCTGGTATGAGCCCTGGTGTATTCACTACTGTTCTGTCGAGCTATATCTCGTTTATACATACATACATACTATATATGGTCGAACAGCCGAGGATAAGCACGCCCGACTACTTTAGCTGACACCCGGGCGTAACCACGCAATAGCAGTATAGTCCATGATATATATAATGCGCTTGTCACTTATTATGCGGTTTCCTGTATTACTAATCGACGGTTGTACATGGTCGAGCGGCCGGCGATAATCACGTGCCGACTGTACTTTCACGTTGTACTCTCGTTTGTTTACTCTCATGCGTTTTACTCTCGCTTGTTTACTCTCTTCTGAGTTAAATTAAAGTATACCAAAAGAAATTAAAGAAACTATATTGAAATATATAAGTATAGATATTGATATATTGTATGTATGTACTTATGTATGGAGGGATTTGCCACAAAATTCCTCGTATATAATAATCTCGTATTTGAATTTAAATTTTGAATAAACGTTACGAAATTATCAGCCTAGATACAATCGATCACATGCATCACAGCAAGAGAAACATGTATAAGACAACGCATGTGATTGATTCACGCATGCTTTTACCATAGGATATTGCTAAGCAGTTGCTAGAGCGAAACAGACGTAGCAAAGAGTATTAATACATAAAGAGATTTCACGAGACCAATGATGCTATCAACATTTAGTTTGAATGAGTCGAGTTAAGCTCAGGTCGAAAAACTGGTCGATATCGCGGTCGACCACTTTGACTGCGAACTGAAGCTCGTAGCAAAGCGAAATTGAATGATCTACTAAGGAGTGAGTGCTTCGGAAGATCTTTTCCAATGAGTATGAAGGGATCGGAAGATCGACTTTGCTTCTGTTATTTTGCACTAACAATGCTAGCGAATATGCGTAAGAAGAGATCGATCCTACACTCGTATGCAACGTAAAGTGTGAAAGAAAGAATCGATCAATTTGTGGAGTACAGCGGGCGATGAGGAGAACGGTGAGATTCGTCTTCTTTTGCTTCGCTTACACTAACAAAGCATGTGCAGCCGTCCGTCCGTCTGGAATCGCTTTAAATTTTGCATTTTATGGTTTTTGGAAGAATTTTTGCTTTTCGTAACTTTGTTCTGCTTCTTTTTCGATGCCCAAGCTTTGTAAAGCGCTGGCACGATTTACGTTCCGAGCATAGCGTGCTGTTGAAGAATTTGTATGGGCAGCAGATTTATTTAGTCGGCATATCAACAAATTGAATACTTTATACCAGTAAGACAAAATTATAGGATTATATACTATTATGTATGTATGTGGTAATACAAAATATAATTTTAAACAAATCTACTTTAGTCCATTAGCCCCGTTTTCATTATAATACTACAATAATTATATAATTACTATAATAACTATAGTAACACAATTGAAACGAACGTAGCAATGTGTTTTGTTGTGGGCTCTAATTAATAATTGGGCTTAATTGTTGTGGGCTCTAATAATTATATATCAGATGAGGAAATATTGGAAAATTTTTGCGGCTCCTGTCAAAAATATTGCCATCTTTTAGAATTTTATAAAAATAAATATTTCGAGTTAAGAAAAAAGGTGGATGCAAATATAATTTCACACCAGCGAGAGTTAGAAGCTCTGAAATCGGTCTAATGTTAGAATGGAATTTTCAGCCGACGGGCAAATCAAGCAACGAAAGTGAAACATTTAAAGAAGGTTCAATTGAAGAAGAAGTGCCTTGGACGGATTTAAATTCCTTAAATCCTATTGAATGCTCTGCTGGTCGATATTTCGTGGGTTACGGCCTACACGCAAAATTTAGCCAGAAAATTCAATGCCAGACTTGTGAGCAGGAATTGCTCAAGTTGGAGACGTATGCCGTAGATCCTGATAAACAAGCATTTCTATTTGCACAAAAACTACAGTGAAACGCAACTTTATTTGCAAAACCGTCCGATAAATTTTTTAATATATGCTTACAGCATTTTGCCATTTGTAAAGCTCTTTTTGAAAAAAGATGCCATGAGCCTAATTTGAAAGAAAAAATTATGCAAGAATGCCTTAAACAGACAGACATTTCTTTCCCAGGATGGTTTAATCCAAATGAGAATTGTTTTCACCACAGGAAACAAATTTTGGAATATTTAATTTCCATTCTAATTCGAAAAAACTCAAGATGGCTAAAACAGAAATTACTTAGCAAGATGATTTCCAAAAAAAAGGACGAAAACTGGATCCATGGCAGATGTAAAAATGCGAAGAATTTTGGAGAAATGAATAGTTTCATATATATATATGTAGTTTACATAATTTTACTTAATAAGTGTTGTAAAATAAAGTTGTTTAATAAGTGTTACACATAATATAAATATTTCCATAATTTTGTCTTACTGGTATAAAGTATTCAATTTGTTGATATGCCGACTAAATAAATCTGCTGCCCATACAAATTCTTCAACAGCACGCTATGCTCGGAACGTAAATCGTGCCAGCGCTTTACAAAGCTTGGGCATCAAAAAGAAGCAGAACAAAGCTAAGAAAAGCAAAAATTCTTCCAAAAACCATAAAATGCAAAATTTAAAGCGATTCCAGACGGACGGACGGCTGCCATGCTTTGTTAGTGTAAGAGCAGCAAAAGAAGACGAATCTCACCGTTCTCCTCATCGCCCGCTGTACTCCACAAATTGATCGATTCTTTCTTTCACACTTTACGTTGCATACCAGTGTTGGATCGATCTCTTCTTACGCATATTCGCTAGCATTGTTAGTGCAAAATAACAGAAGCAAAGTCGATCTTCCGATCCCTTCATACTCATTAGAAAAGATCTTCCGTACCACTCACTCCTTAGTAGATCATTCAATTTTGCTTTGCTACGGAGCTCAGGAGTCTTCAGTTCGCAGTCAAAGTGGTCGACCGCGATATCGACCAGTTTTTCGACCTGAGCTTAACTCGACTCATTCAAACTAAATGTTGATAGCATCATTGGTCTCGTGAAATCTCTTTATGTATTAATACTCTTTGCTCTTTGCAGCAACGAGCATATATTCGTGAAGAGATTGCATTAAACATTTGTTGCCGGCAACATTTGTGATTTCATGCGTGAAGATTAGGGCAGCTATTAATTAGCAGGAGAAGAACCTGCTAATTGAGAACCTGCAACTTGAGAAGAACCTGAACAGCCCTGAGCTTCCGTGGCTATAGGTAACTTTTGCAAACCTATATTTTGAAAACTCTACAAGGGCCGAGGTCATTAAAACGACCGGAAGACATTCGCGACGATTCAAGAGGCGCCCGAGCAGGGACCCCGTTCAAAAACTACTGTAACAATATCGGAAACTGAAGCAAGAATTACTAACGCCGTCGCCAATATCTAGAGCGAGAAAGATGCTACGCACTTCATGGACCTACACTTGCAAAAATTTGAACTAGAAACTACCGGAATCGTCATAGAACTCCGAAAAAGGTTCGCAGCATTTGCTAGTGAAGACACGGTTGAATCCGACCAAAGCGAACAGTTTGGTACTAGTACCCATTCTATTACTCACACTGCCAAAACGTCAAGGAATCCAACAGCATCTGCGGACACCATCAGCAGAACTGAACAGCTAGCGGCACGCACCACGACGCCCGCTCCGTTACACACCTTGGCCATGCTAACCCCCTTCAAAGTTTTCCCTGGTATTACACACAGATACCATCAACAAAGTCCGTAAATGTGTCGTAACTTTCGACGATCGAACCGACCCCTTCGAAATTGGTGGAACAAGTAGAGGAATCGGCTGAGGCCTGGGGTGTCGACAGAGAAAGCCTACCAGGAATCGGCTGTAGTTGTATGTGAAGGTAAAAGATTTCGACACACTTGAGGAGCTCGTTGATCAGGCCGATCAATATGAAAATATTCTTGATCACCGAAAGACACAAATGAGTAAACATCCTAGACAGGCCGTACACCGAATCGCTCAGCTGTAAAGTATCTGTCGCCACCCATTTTCGAGATATAGACTGCTAATATATTTGGCGTCTCGTAGGCGGTCTAAAATGTGTTGGATCCTGGGCAGTGGGTATGCGTCCGGGGTGGATCGAGCATTTAATTGTCTGCAGTCAACGCAAAGACGCCAGGTACCTGTCTTTTTTTTACCATTACGATTGGGGCACTGAACATGCTGCGCGATGGTTCAATGCAGCCTTTGGTCATTAGTTCCTCCACTTCGCGATTGATGATTTCTTGTTGTGCTGGGTTTCCTGGTATATAGCATTGTTTGATAGGACGGTTGTCGACCATGTGGATGCAATGCTTCGTGATGGTTGCGGTACCTTGTAGAAATAAAAAAATGTATGGAATGGAAAAACCGGTTCGGCTGATTTCATGATCGTGTTTCCTTATTTTTTTGTTTTTTTAGAATTTTATCGTAGTATGTAATTTTTATTAGTATTACTAGCAATTTACATATTTCTGAAATATGAAAATATTCCGCATTTTTTATACCCTACACACGAAGTGAGAGGGTATATTCACTTACTGCTTCCGTTTGTAACGCATTAAAGGAGGCGTAACAGGTATAGAAAAGTATATATATTCTTGATCAGCATCACCTCCTGAGTCGATTTAGCCGTGTCCGTCCGTCTGTCTGTTTGTCTGTCTGTCTGTCAATGGAAATCACGAATACAAGAGAACGAATAGAGATATCTTTATCAAACTTGGCACGAATATTGTCTATCATTAGAAACTCGGTATTGAAAATGGGCAAAATCGGACCACTGCCACGCCTACTTTTTATACTGAATATAAATTAATCCATGCTTATAGCTCAATTTCTCAGCTTGTAGAACGAATTTGGGGTTGAAATTTTTTCCAGAAGTCAAATGTCTCAGATCAAAACAGATCACAAATGGGCGTGGTCCGCCCACTAATTAAATAAAACTCGATTACAGGAGAACTAATAGAGATGCACGCGGTATAAGCACCAAATTAGTAGACATCCGGTTGCAACGTTTGGAATTCTGACCTGGCAATTTACAATTAGCACCTTCATTGTATAAACAAGATTTCGCGTAAAATGCTGCAATCAGATCGTATGATCGTTCTTAGAGACTTTAATTTACCCTTTATCGACTAGGAGAGATGTGCTGATGACCCGTTTTACCCGTTGACCCGTATACTACGTACTAATGTGAGCTTTATAAATTACAAATCGGTGAGATGTAGGTATCAAAGTTTGTGCAAAGAAGTTTATAAGGGTTACTTACAAACTACAACGTCAATTATAGCTCTGACCCTAAATCTTTTTGGAACTTTGTACTTATTACTACTTATTCGTCGGCTACCTATACCTCAGTAAATTACCCATTCAGCATGCCTTCAAGTCCCATTGCACTACCTAAAATTGATGATAATATGGTTTTACATACCCTGAAGGCTATCAAATGCAAATTTGAACCCGGATCTATTCCGTCTTGTATTTTAAAATTTTCCAGATACATGAAAATCTCCCTAGGTCGTTCCACTCCATAAGGGAATAAATATAATATACGTAACTATCGTGGGATTGCCAAACTTAGCGCGCTGCCAAAACTATTTGAGAAAGTAATTGTTTCTATTATATCACGGAATGTTAATTCTTTAATTTCCCCGTGTCAACATGGATTTTGTGCTGGAAAATCGACCACTAATACACAGATTTTAGTAAAGCTTTTGATATTGTAAATCATAGGCTACTCATTTTAAAGCTTAATTTATTTGGATTTTCTAACAATCTAATAAACTGGATAGCCTCAAAATTAAAAATATGATAAATAAAACAAATATGAGAAATAAAGATGAGCAAGCAGTTAAATAGCCGAGGAGCAGTAGACAGCTAGAATCTAAAGTAAAGTTGGAAGTTATGCGATGGAACTATTGCTAAATTCAGAATTCTGACCTCTCAGTGTGTACGCTGGATTTATTGTGCCGAAGAAGAAGCCAGTGTGAACCAGATGAATAAAATCTGTTTTTAGAATTTTATAAAAATAAAGATGCTTAAGAGAAAGATTATTGAGTTCTTTGAAAATTGGGAAGGTACTATCAAACCGAGATTTATAACTAATTGTTTTAATTGTATAATAGTTAACAGTCCCTCCCCAACAAACTAGGCTATACTTTAGATGGCTAAGTTTAGAAAGGAAAATTCCAAAGTAAATCCTTCATAAAAGCTTAGGAGCTGTTGTATATGTTACAACAAAAGTTAAGTAGAGCGTCTTCAGTGGAATTTCCCTCAGGAAAACCATATTGACAAATTTTGAAGAACTTTTTTTTAATAAGAAAGTTGACGATTTTGGTTTCAACTGTCTTCTCAAATATTTTCGAGGACGTCGGTAAGATTGAAATCGGTCTATAATTATTCAATGACAACTTATCTCCTTTCTTATGCAAAGGAATAACCTCAGCCATCTTAAGTCCAACCGGAGAGATACCCTGTTCCATGCTATCATTAAAAATAACTGATAATAAGGATGTTGACGATTTTGGTTTTAACTGTCTTCTCAAATATTTTCGAGAACGTCGGTAAGATTGAAATCGGTCTATAATTATTCAATGACAACTTATCTCCTTTCTTATGCAAAGAAATAACCTCAGCCATCTTAAGTCCAACCGGAGAGCTACCCTGTTCCAGGCTATCATTAAAAATAACTGATAATAAGGAATAATTTCAAAAAATTTACTTGAAGAGCAATGTGAAGTAGGTGAATTGGAGCTTTTTAAGGAATGAATGTGTGAAAATACTTCGGTGGGAGAAATAGGTTCGAAAAAGAAGCTCTCGGAATAAAAAAAATTATTGAAATTGCAATTACAAGAAGTAGTATTAGTCCCATTGGCTGTAATCACATCAGTCGCAACATTTGAGAAAAATGTATTGAACTTATCAGATATTGCCTTTGGATAGAAGATAGAACTATGCTTAGTGTCTGTTGTAAACTGTTGCCCAAGTTTCGGTTGCAAGTATATGATTCAAGTAAAATCAGTTCTGCGGGCGGAATACGTCCAGGATCGAGCAACAGATTTCTTCATCATGACATCATAGAAATGGAGATCAGCAGTTGAGCTACTAATTCAGATTTTATTTATTGTAATACAGAGGATGATGTGTGATAAATACACGATTCAGAAACATTTGTAATCCGTGTTGAAACATTTATACAAGACTCAAGCCCATATGACATTAATAATCACAAATAATCTTTTGTAAAAGCCGACTCATCTAAGATGTATTATATATTAAAGTCACCTTATGTATTATATATTATTCACCGTCATGGTAATATTTCATTTAGGTCGCATAAAAAGGTTGCATTCAAGACGTGTAAGTGAAATCGGTAAATAGCAATAAAGGTAAATGAGAAACTAGAGATTCTACACTTTAGCTTAATTCCATCAAGACTGCTTAAGCAGAGATATGAATAGTCGCTTACCAGCGGCATAAGAATCATTGCAATTATAGTAAAAAATGTAACCAGGAATATGGTAAATCGATTGTTCTGCATTAGAAATCCAAATCTCAGATAAAAATATGAATGTTGGCTTTGAAATCAGTGAATTCAACTCCATGAACGCAATGTCAGCTGACAAAATGTTTACACATTTGCAGTGAAAGAATTCAATGCAATCCTCGAATTTTATTTGTCTTGACTGCGGTCAACTTTAAGATTGCACACACATGGCATTGTAACTTAAAAAGAAAATTACGAGGAACAAAAAAGAGTACGTGTTAATACGGCTAGTGCACAAGACTGACTGCCTATTTATCAATGATTTGCCAACTGTTGTTAAACATGGATGTGTATTGATGTTTTCCGATGACGTAAAACTATTTATATCCTTCAAAACTAATAACGATATGCCGCTCCTTCAATATGACTTGGACTTCTTGAGAAAATGGTACGACGTAAATTGTTTGAAATTTAGTCTTAAAAAGTGCAAACAGATGACTGTTTACCGGTCAAACCCAGTTGTATTTAAGAACAATATTGGCAATTATAAACTCGATCGCTTGGATACTGTAAATGACCTCGGCGTGGTACTCGATCATAAGTTGCGATTTCTACACATATTGACCATATACATAAGTAATAGCCAGAAGTGTATTAGGTTTCATTAAGCGTTGGTACAAAGAGTTCAACGATCCATATATTATAAAATTGTTATACAGAGCACTTGTTCGCCCTATATTGGAGTGCGCGTCGCCAATTTCGTATCCACATTTCAGCTGTTATATCGATAAACTTGAATCAGTGTAGAATCGATCTCTACGTTAGCCGTCATATGAGTCTCGGCCTAGGTTGATAAATTTATCCTAACTGATTAATCGCAGATCAGTGCTCAACGCTCTCTTTACTTTGAAATTGATATATGGTGACATCAGCTCCGCTTATTTGTTAGGTAACATTCACACTTAACTTAAGTGACTTAAGCTTTTGTAGACCAACATACTCGTATCTCCAACATGAACCACTTAGAAGCGCCTGCGCAGATTTCAACATCGTATACCCAGTTAATACCTGACTGATCCCGTTTATGTGGCTAAAAATAAAATGCTCAGCTTCTTAAACTAATATTGTTATATTTTAATTAATGTTATTCATTTTTACAACACTTAATTAATTTTTATTTAACACACCATATGGCTCAGTTTAAGCACTAATAAATAAATAAATATTAACATAACCAAAATAATGTATAATGTAATGTAATTAATTTACAAAAGTATAAACATTTACTAATTAAATAAAACTCAATTACAGTTGAACGAATACAGATATCTTTATCAAACTTGGCACAAATATTGTCTATCATTAGAAACTCATCGGTATTAAAAATCGGACCATTGCCACGCTTACTTTTTATAGTAAATATAAATTAATCCATGCTTATAACTCAATTTATCAGCTTGTAGAATGAATTTGAGGTTGAAATTTAATTCACAAATCAACTGTCTTTGACCAAAACAGAATACCAAAAATGGGCGTGATCCGCCCACTAATTAAATAAAACTCGATTACAGGAGAACGAATAGATATTTTCATCAAATTTGGCATGAATATTCTCTGTCATCATAGGATATTTGAGATTGAAAAGGAAAAAAAGTAGACCATTGCCACTCCTAATTTTTAAGTAAACGTTTGTAGGGTATATAAATTTCGGCCAGGCCGAAGTTAACACTCTTTCTGGTTATTCTTTAAATTCCGTTATAATTTATTTCGTTCATACTTAATTCTTATTTGAACGGTATTTTTTAGTTCTCTTAACCTGCAATATTTCCGGCTTCTTTATTTTTAAAGTAGACAAAAACTTTCAAACAAATTTCAAACCATCATAAACGTACTCATCCTTCATCCATAAATGAATGAAATCAAAATGCTACGCAAGCATGTCATCAATCTTAATAACTTTGACCAACAAACACGAATTTGAAAATGAGTGACATCAGTTAACATACAATAAATTGAAATTCAATGCAAGTAATTACCAAATGCCTACGAGTCATAACAAAGCACCAAAACTCAGTTTGTTGCTATTTAAAATAACAAAACATTTCAAACCTTCTGCTCAAACAACCTCTCATTCACGACGGTCCTGAAATTTACATCGGCTCGAAGCTGTTCACTGCTGCTATAATAGGCTAAAATAGGCGGCCCGCTGCTCTTGCACTTAAAAAAATTACGAACAATGACTCGGGCTCGCTCAGCTCTCGTAAGCAAAGGCTCTTTTGAGCGAGTCGGAGCGAAAAGGAGCAGAAAAGAGCACTCGAGAACATTTACGAACCCTGCAAACTATTTAACGAAAATATATACTTAACGTAGATAAGAAATGTGTTCATCTCATTTCTAAGTAATATAATATACTATACTTGTATACAGCGCTAGGTCTCTGCTAAACTGGAACTTACCCAATCTTCGATCATGAAATCACAATGTTGTTGAAAACAAATGATTCATACAAATACACAAATAAATAAAATAATAAATTAATTAATTAATACATATACATATTAATACATATTAATTAACAACACAATGAGTATTAAAGTTTTAATTGAATTTTAATTATAAATTTTATAAGGTTATTATAATTAATTATAGTACTTAATGTTACAATAAAGTAGTGTGAAACGAATCACAATTCAATGAGCGGCTTACTTTTCATTTCGCTATCCGCGTGATAATCTTGTACGTCTCCCATAACTAACTGCCGAAATTTTTCATGGAACTGCTCGAAGTTGGAAGTTTTCGAACTTTGCACCTCATAAAAAGGTTCCAAGTTGAATCTTAGATCCTTTTGTAAGTCATGTGGTCTGTTGACTAATGGTAAGCCTTTAGATGGAGGTTTGAGGTTTAAGTCGGGACCTGGAACTTAAAATTCAACTATGTTCAATTTGTATATGTATCTACATGCAAGAGTATGTTAGACTTAACCAAATTGCGCACGATCCACTTATCAGTCTTTAATAGTGTGGTGAATAACAAATAAGTATATTTTCCTTTTATTTCTTAAGAATTCTCCCCTACTTCTACTTCCTTCCTAAAGCCCTAAACATCCTATGGCTCTTTTCTGACTGACGCATTCTGACTTGTGTGTTGTTTAAATAATTTGGAAAAATTTAAATAATAAATAACAAAATGTGCATAAATGCTCATGTTTTTGGAAAAGACTTCATTTTTCAAGACATTCCGACCAACAAATTTCTTGTCCATATTTTTTTCATATTTCAAGTCCGGCATTTAATTTCTCAAAAAAGGATTTAACAACCTAAACTTAAATTAAGCTTTTCTTATAAACCAAATTGTTAAAAGTTGGATAATTAGCTTTGGGTTGGAGATTTAGGTTTCAACAGCATTTAGCAGACAAATTGTAAGTGTTCTTGTTATACTGTGTTCCTAAGATTTTCTTGTCTTGCCCGAGCTTTGATGTTATAGCTCTAACACTATCAACTTAAAATCTTTTACTTTGAAAAAACTGTACACATTTTTTTTAAAATGTGAATCCGACGAGTCCAAAAACATTTTATAAAATTTTTTTTTTGGTTTTAAATCTATTTTTATAAACACTATATCGAAAAAATAACATGTATTAATATAAACTTAAAAAATTATTAACGAAAAACGAAAAAAAGCCCTTGACAAATGTCTACATACAACTTGTAATCTTACAAAAGAAACTTCATTTTGGCGGTAAAAATGAATGTAAAACTTAAATTTAATATTTGATTGGCCCATTACGGGCATACGGTCGCGTACTCTTAAAAAACTTTTCAGCGCACGCGTCCTGTTCGTTAGCCGACTCACGTGCGCTAGAAAATTTTTTATGCGAACGCGCACATGTTCACTAGTAAAATTTTTTAGTGCACGCGTCTTGTTCGCTAATGAACTCATGCGCGCACGCGGTTGTGTTCGCTAAAAATATTTGTTAGCGAAGGCGTTCTCGGCTAGACTTTAATGAAAAATTTTGGTTTGCAAAAATAAGTGAATGCATACTTCAAAACGAAAGGAACGAACTGTAACAAAAAATATATTAGTGTTCCAATAAATGTAGATTGATACATATGTAGATATGTAACAATGTAATAAAAGCAAGCGTATGTTCGTTCAAAATGAAACGCAGGACCGATTTTAATGCAATTTCAACATCATCTCGTAGACTTTAATCGCAAATAACATAGGCTATATGATCTAAATGGGATTAAAAATTTGGTTTTATAGAATGCATTATAGTGTTTGCGCCAGTGTATGCGCATGTATTAAAAGTTAAATCTTATTTGCAACACAAAACTGCATCTAAATCGGTGCAGGTGTATAATAGTTTACACCCAATTCTGTTTTTACACGGAAATGGCTTCGAGGGAAACCCGTGTAAAAAAAGGCATTGATCGCATTCAAAATAGATGATTGGTTCCTTATCTCTAAAACCTATTGAAATTAATGAAAAACTAGGATTTTTTAAGAACAACTATTCAGGTTTATTTTATGAAATCACATATATAATGTATTTTTACACAAGCATAGTTATTAAAGAAAAAAAATAGTTCAGAAAATATTAACACATTCTAGTTGCTGTCACAAATAAATTTGATTGTATGCACTAAAAGGAATTCCCCTAAATTTGTGCTATTTACAATTACTCTGACCAGTAAATTGCTTGTATCCACAAAAAGGGAATTCCCCCTAATTTGTTATATGAACATATTTCGCAAAAATTAAATTTAACCAAAAAAAATTTAAGCCTAAAAGATTTTGAATCGTGCTATATGGAATAAAATCGTGTACAAAAATTTAAAATTTGTTTATTTTCAAACCTTGTTAAATCAAAACCGTGTAAAACAAGTCCGTGTAAAAACAGAATTGGGTGTATTCATAAAATTATATTCAACTAATTAGATTTTGATTTTAATTGTTTTTCTATCTAACTAGATTCCATGCTTCCTTTTGATTAATTCCTCTGTAACCCTTAGGGTACGCGCACACTAGACTTTTTGTCGGTCGATAGTTTAATCAGATTGGGCTGTTTGCGCGCACACTATGTGTACTAAACTGTCGGGTTGGTGTTTAGTGCGCACACTACCCGATAGTGGAAGATTCCCCCAAAAAATAACCCGTTTAAAAAGCACGAAGCAAATATTTCATATCTTTCAATTCTCTAGAAATACGCAAAAGAAAGAAATAACAAAAGAAGAATAAACAAAAACGCATTACAATTCCGCGTAAACTCGCTATCAGCAAAAAGTCGGCAACAAAAAAAATCTGAATACAAACTATCGGCCGACAAAAAGTCTGTAGTGTGCGCGTACTTTTAATATGTACAAACTCAACAACCCTCTACATGCGGCCGATAAAAGCGTCGGTGGAGACATTGATAACACATATCCAGGGTGAATAATTCAAGGCCGCCAACTTAATTTAAATAAAAAGAATGTTATTAAATAAAATAAATTGTATTAATAAATAATAATAATAAATTGTAATAAAATAAATAAATGTAAGTCTTAGTCAAGGGCTTTTTCTCGTTAATAATTTTTGAACTTTATATTAATACATGTAATTCTTTCCATAAAGTGTTTATAAGATTTAAGACCGGTATAAGATTTAAAACAAAACTACATCATTACATTTTTTAAAAAATGTTTTTGGACTGGTGAGATAGCAGATGTGCGTACCGTATGTAGACTTGTCAGACACTGTACATACATATGTACGAATGATTATGCATGTTTTTTTATTAAACATTCACTGTTGTTTCGTAGTTATACCTGTATAATAATTTTTATTTCGCTCTGATGCAATTTCCAAATGTCCATTTATAAATACAGAAGTATTGTAGCAGCTTCCTCTCAAAATGCTTAGTGGTGGTGATGGTCGATTAAAGGGATTCTGTCTACGTGGTGGTGGATTTGGCAGAACCAATTTTTTGTTAATTTCTGTTAAAATTAACAAGTAAATTCATAAATTATTACTACCGCTAGTTCCAAAATTAAAAAAAATATACTACGACTAGAGCTTTCAATTTCTTCCAATTTGTGCTGTAGTTCTGCCACAATCAATTTTTTGTATTCATAACCCGCACAAGTAAGTGCCTTCATCCAAGACTCCATACTCTCCTGAGAATCCGCTGCTAGAATGTATGTCCGATTTCCGTTAAAAGTCATTTGAAAACAATATTGATCATTCTCTTCAGATAGCTCTACAACCAACCAAAGGTATTACGGATTTATTTTGTCATCAAAATTTTGTACCTATGGTGCAACCTTCAACTATAATTAAGCCCAGCGGCTCTTTGTCACCTTTTTTTTCAAAATAAAAAAGTAAGTTGCCTTTCAACACAAAATAGCGGCGCAAAAACTTGTTGACCTCGCCCCTTTTATTAAGAAAGCCTTCATAATCGTGAGGAGCACTAGAAGCAAATACGTACAAACTCTTTTCATTGATTTTCATTTTTATTTTATTATGTACTCCAAATAACGAATTTAAATGGACGTCAGACAGAACAGGTACTTACGCTAGAGATGAGAGATATTTCCGAACCGGTTACTAGCACCGTGATTTAAAAAACATTGGTCACTGGAGCGACCGAATATTATATTGGCTTAAATAAGACGCTTGTCGACCTAATCAATGTTGGTGATGTTGTAGTAGTTGTTGTTGTTTCCGTGCTGACCCTAATAACAACAACCATTTTTATTTTTAATTTTGGAAATTTTGGATTTTTAGTACATATTATTTTTTCCCATTCATTAATTTTTTTGTAAGTATCATGTATGTATAACTAACTCATAATTATACCAATAATAAGAAAGTAGAGGTTCTTAGCTTTCGACACATGTTTTTTTCTTCGGGGGGAGATCATGGACTGACCAGGATCTTTGGCGAAAACGAATTTTTAAAATCACATATATTTATGTCACAGTGTCTAATGAACTGAATTTTCTTCCATGTTATCATATAGGTATATGCATATACAAATTGCATATATCTATCAACACCACTTTATTTGTTCCTTACCATTAACAGAAGAGCGTGTGCATGATTTGAATTGTTCGGCTAGCGATCAGTGGCGGGGATGTGTGCTCTTCTGAGAAATAGTGGTCTTTCGTTCATTCATCAAGAAAAAAATTTGCATGCACTTGCCAAAAAAGAAGATTATAGGGGCGTAGTTAGCTCATGAAGGAAAAGTCAGAAGGGAGAAAGAAGGAAAGTAGCAAGGGAAAATGGAAACGAAGGAATTCACACCTGCCTCACGCTACAGCGAGTTGGTGGCGGATGGAGAGGCCACCTCTGCCCTTCCCAACCTGAACCTGTTCTCGAAAATCTACATAAGTGTCAATTTGGCCTTTTAATGAACAGGCTCCCATTCTATTAACTCAGCGCAGAATGTCGCGGCCGCTACCCATACGGGAACATAATTTTCTAATTAATTAGATACATTTCTCAACAGAAAAGTATCTTCAAAAGCCGGTTTTCTATTTCTTTCTTTCTTCTCTTTATTAATTTCTGTTTTGATATCTTTTGAATTCATAATTTTTCCCTTTGTGAAAAACAAAAACATGGTTTATATTATATCTATCAAATTATATAAGAATATGAAATGAACATTTTCCCGGGAGAAAATATAGTTATATATGTCTATAAATAAAGATAGGTAAATATAAAAATATAGTTATATAGTTAAATATATTATATTAATACACGCTATATATATAAAAAAAAACAAATATCAATTCAGTTTGACTTTACAAAATATTTTCTAAACAATTCTTAATGAAATAGTGTTGATGGGAGACTTCTTTTGAGGCATTCCCTCGATGTCCCTCGGTAACTCTGGCGCCTAGCTGATGAATTAATTGTAACTTGGTGCTTTGTGATTAATATTTAAAAATTACTATTAAGGTTAATATTTTAATGTTTTTCTACCCTACACCTTAAGGTAAGGGTATATTCACTTTGTAACGAAATGTGTAACGCATAGAACTAGAGACGATAGGTATAGAAAAGTATATATATTCTTGATCTGCGTGACCTCCTGAATCGATTTAGCCATGTCCGTCCGTCTGTCTGTCTGTCTGTCTGTCTGTCTGTCTGTTGAAATCACGATCACAGGAGAACCAATGAAGATATCGTGATGAAACTTTGCAGATATATTGTTTTATGTGGTGGGCAGGTTGGTATTGAAAATGGGCAAAATCGGTCCACGGCCACGCCTATTTTTTATTAAAAATGTAATATCAGCGTTCGTTTTTGAGCTATTACAACAAAATTCCTGGGTATAGAGTAGCATTATCCGTGAATGTGCCAAATATGGGCGTGATCCGCCCACTTTTAGGTTACACAGGTAAAAGAGGGTTATATTGTTAAATATATAAACTTCCTGAATAAAACTTTAGATAACAACTTGTTTTACAAAAAAACATTATTACATCAAAACTGGGTGCGGTCCGCCCACTTTTACACTACATATACAGTATAGCAGTATGAAAAAAAGTTTATTACCACGGAAATAAAGTTTAAATGAACACAATTATAAAACAACTAAGCTAGTTATTTTGTTTTGAAAAAGGTAATGACCACGCCTACTATTTATACAGAGGCGTAGCTAGGTCTCATGGACCCCGGGACGGTTAATCAACTTGTAGCCCCAAAAATGCCTAGAATGCAATAAGTCAATACTTGATTTCCACAACTGCCGCCCCCGACATTGTGCCGCCCAGAGTGGACCGCCACCCCCGCCCCATCCTAGCTTCGGCACTTTTTCTAAAACTTTTAGGTGTAGGGTATCTAAGATTCGGCCAGGCCGAATATAGCTTTCTTACTGGTTTTTAAATTACAGTATTAAGTAAAAAAATTTCCGACCATAAAATTCTCCAATCAATTCTAGAGAGAATGCTTCAAACCGGAAGGATCTATGTTCTATCTATGCCTATGGATCTATGTTCTATCTATCTATCTACGCCAGCTCTGTAAAGCAGAAAACCGAAGATAAAAACGAACGTCTTTACAGAGTACAAAACTTCTTTTGTATTCTACGCTGATAGGAAAGCAAAATTGAATGATCTACTAATGTGTGAGTGGTTCGGAAGATCTTTTTTAATGAGTGTGAAGGGATCGGAAGATCGATTTTGCTTCTGTTATTTTGCACTAACAATGCTATCGAATATGCATAAGAAGTATTATAGTGTTGGGAATTATAGTTCACTACAGAGAGCGATCTTTCTAGTTCAATCAGCTGTCGTGAACTAGCAAAGACTACAAGACTGGAAACTTTTTTTTCGCTTTGAATGTGTTGGTGACATCAGGATTGGGTGTCGTAGATTACAAAAACAAAACGCATGTAATTTTGACAGTTCAGGAACGAATTTTGACAGTCCGGGAATTTGTTTACAAAATATTTTGAGAGAGGAATGCAACTCTTGTTCTTCTTCACAGCAATAAGCCAGAAATATGATTTTTCAAATACGTAAAAGAGACCAAGGAGCCAGTTTTAAAAGCAACGCACGCTTCTAGAAATGTACATGAAACCTTTTTTAAGTCTTATAGTTGCACAATATTCAAAATTTTGCAAGTAAAACGAAGTTAAAATTCATAAAAATTACTCATTTCACAAATTTAGTCAGTACTTAAATTTAATATTTACTGAATTGTGATTTTAGTTCTTTTGGTCTTTAATTTAAACGAATTTAATTTTAAATGCATGAATTGAGAATTTGTTTATGTTTAATTAATTTTAATTTAAATAAATGAATTGTAAATTTATTTGTATCAACACATTTTAATTTAAATAAAAGAGAAATGAAAAATTACAAAAATAAATAAGTTTACATTACTTTTTAATATTTCCAAACAGCTTAGAAATCGTCAAAACCTCGAGAACTTATATAGGTTCCGCCAAATAACTTTTTTTTTTTTGAAAATGCTCGAAAACATCGAGTGTAGCTTCGGCTGTGTGGCACGTAGCGCCGTCCTGTTGAAACCAAATGTTGCCAATATCCTCCTCTTCAATTTTTGTGAACAAAAATTCGTTCAACATGGCCCGATAACGACCGCCATTGACTGTAACGGCCACTTGCTCATTTTTGAAGAAAAATGGCCCAATTATGCCTCTGGACCAAAATCCGCACCAAACAGTGACTCGTTTTGGGTGCACCGGCTTTTCAATGTATGCGTGCGGGTTTTCTGTGCCCCAAATGCGACAATTTTGCTTGTTTACATACCCGCCAAGATCAAAATGAGCTTCATCTGAAAAGATGATTTTTTTGGCAAAATCGGCATCTTCTGTAAGTAAGGATAAAACTAATTATCTGTCAAATCAGACATGAGCTAAGTGTTACCATTCACGAAATAAGCACTAGTTGAAAAAAAAACGTTAGATGGCGGACCTGTTAAAGGGAAAGTAGTTTTTCTATTAATGTTTACTTAAAAACCAAAAAAATAATTAGTAATAAAGTTGTGTCATTGGTATCCCTGCCACTTACTCAACCCATCATTTTGTGGCGGTGTGGTAACAAAGCAAAACGGTTTACCTTTTCAGATATCATGCTTTGTGATAGCCTGTTTTAGCTCGTAACAAGTCGACAATTTCACCATAAAATTCACATACACTGTGTGTGAACACGCGGACGTTTGTTTGGGCTCTCTCAGGAAATAAGAGGAGTTTCCAGTCTTGCAGTCTTTGACTAAGACAACAATCGTCTCTGACGAGTCACGACGACGTAACAACTATATTCCAAGAGTCACGGAATTCGTCTTGATCTTACGTCGCGGTCACCGGACTTCACATTTGTTTTACAACCATTTTTATTTATAAAAAAAGTTTGCGTAGAAGATACAAATTTCTGTGTTGGTGAGAGAAAATGTTATAATTGTGGTTAATTTCGATTAAAAAAAACCTTATAAAATTTTTTTTTTGTGACATGCGATTCGTCTCGCATGGTTCGCATTGACTAGACGTGTGCATGTAAGCGTCCGCCTACTCTTGAATATTTCGTAAAGCCTTCCGGGTCAAAACTCGAATTTCCGCGAAACCCAGTGGTTTAAATTGATTCTGCATAATTATTTATAATATAACATAATTCTAATAATAACACATTTTAATTTATAATATAACATAATTATATTTAACATGGCGAAAAGACTGAAATCAAACCAACTAAAATCGACATCTGCTGAGTCAACGCACGGCATAATTTCGAAGAGTGATGAAATTACAAAACCTGTTTTAACGGTAGATGTGCTTGATGATCGCCTTGAAAAAATTAGCAACAGTCTCTTTTTAAAGATCAGTGATCAGCTTTCTCTACTGAGAGCTGAATTCAGCTCAAAAATAGTTGATCTAGAAAAGAGTTGGGGGCACAAGTTTGAGTGTGTCAATAAAGACTTAAAAAATTATAAAGAGAATGCAAAAAAACTGAGTGCCGAATTGAAAGTGCTGTGTGCTAAATTTGAGGTTTCAGAAGAGACTCAGAAGGCTCTCTCCAGTCGATGCATGAAACTGGAGTCAGCTCAGCCTTGCTCCCATGATGTTCGTGCTCCTGCTGTGAAAGTTTTCAACGTTCTCAATAGGCTTGAGGTTCTCGAGAGAAGGGAAGTTGCTAGTGATGCTGTTGTTTTTTGCGTACCGTATTCACATGGTGAGCAGCTGGCTGATGTTTTCAATACTCTTTGCTCTGCTATTGGTTGTCAATCCATTCTGCCAACAAATATTTTTCGAACTCAAAGAGACAAGCCGTCGCCCATTGTTATTAGATTCAAAAATTCAGTCGAAAGAGCAAATGTGTTAACATCGGCCGTAAATTTTCGCAAGTTAAATAAAAGATAGCTTACACTACGTGATGCTGGTTTTGATGCAGATGGGAGCCTTTTCTTGAACGAGAGTTTGACAAGAGCTAACAGAGCCATTTTACAAGCTGCGGTTAAACTAAAACGAAAACATCAATTGACGGCTGTTTTTTCAAGAAGAGGATCAGTTTATGTTATAAAAGACTCAGGAGGTGAAGCAACTTTAATTAAATGTTTAGAGGAACTTGAACTTATTGGCGTGACTGCTGCAGAGTAAAGGCGTTTAATTCTTATTTTTATAATGCTATTGAATTGTTGTAGAAACATTAAGTTTAGTATAAAATTTTTATCTTCTCTATCTATTATTTATTCTTTCGTATTGCTAAAACTATTTCTTCCTAGGAATTTCTTTGAGAGCATAAAGTCTATTGGCTTGCCCACCACTACTTCTTTTCGCCTTGAATGTTAACTATGATGGCTGCGTTGGTGGAGATCATAGGACCCTTGTGCGGATATTGTGCAATCGGCATCGTGTGGATATTATTATTAATTAGCATTAGTGGATATTATTTGCATATCTGAAACGTGGTGGGGTGGTGACCTGAGTGATTGCGTTTGCGGGATGCACAACTTTAACCTCTTTAGAAACGACAGATCTGATAAGAGAGGAGGTGGTGTTGCGATCTACTGTAGAAACTACCTACATGCTTGCTTGCTAGATGGATCTACAGCCCATGGAATTGAATTCTTGAATCTCTGCATACAAAACAATAACTGTAAGATCCTATTGTCCTGCGCATATAATCCTAGCAAAGTGAATAGCATTGATCCACTAGTTTCCTCCTTGAGTGCGAAGCTTATTGAGTTTGATTATATGATTCTCTGTGGTGATTTTAATATTAACCTACTGTGTGATGACCATGCTAGAAATGGTTTCTGCTCCAAGCTGGAGAACCTTGGCTTAACTATAGTTAACGATACCGTGCCCACTCGAGCCTGTAATAACGCTAGTCCTAGCCTACTCGACTATTTTATAGTATCTGATCCTAGTCTTGTTTTACTGTTTGATCAGATTAACTTTATTTCGGACCATGACCTGATTTTCTGTTCCTTTAAATTAAATGCATTTAACCGAACCTGCAATATGGAGTCAAATTTTGTCTATAGGAATTTTAAGTTGATCAATTATCCGGCCTTATACAACGACCTGCGCCTTATATCATTTGATGAAATTTTGTACTACAGTGATGTAAATGATAAAATAACAAGATTAACTACCGTGATAAATGAAATTTTTAATACTCATGTCCCTTTGCGAATTTCCAAATCCAAGAACTCCGTCTGTCCTTGGTTCACAAGTGCTGTTAAGAACGCTATACGCACTCGGAATAAATTGCATAAGCTTTGGAAAAGAAAATCTAGTCCAAGTAATTGGGAGAGGTTTAGAATTGCAAGAAACTATGCTGTTCTTGTCACTAGGCAATCGAAACGTAAATTTTTCATGTCAAAATTACGTCCCGGCCTTTCTTCTAAGATCATCTGGAGAAACCTGAAAGCACTAGGAATTGCAGCCAGGAGTACTGCGGACTGCAATTTGGATCCTGATGAACTAAACTCCTTTTTTGCTCATACGACTAGCTGTGGTGGCTCTATAAGTCTTTTATCAAGTCCCGTGGTTCGACAAGCTTTACAGTTTGAGCCAGTTAATGAGTTTGAAGTAGGAACCACCCTCATGAAAATCAAGTCGAATGCAGTAAGTGAAGATAAGGTATCCTTGCAGTTTCTCAAGATTATTTTACCGCACATTATTTGCCCACTTACACACATCATAAACTCTTGTATTGCGTCATCTACATATCCAGACCTTTGGAAAATCTCACTCGTCTTACCGGTAGCAAAAACGGCGCAACCGAGCAGCTATAATGACTTTAGACCAATTTGTATCTTATCACCGCTATCAAAGGTTTGTGAGAAGACCATGGCAAAGCAAATTGTTGCTTACTTAGATGATGTAAGTCTGCTTTCGCCCTTTCAATCTGGCTTTAGGCAAGGCCATAGCTGTTCTACAGCGTTGGTAAAGATACTTGACGATATTAGACCCGCATATGATGAAGGCGAGGTTACATTGCTTTGCTTGTTGGACTTTACAAAGGCCTTTGATAGGGTTAATCATTCTCTCTTGTGCAATAAATTGGAGAATCTCTTTGGATTTGAGGATAGTGCAGTTAGGTTAATAACAAGCTACTTGTCAAATCGGTTACAGAGAGTAAGAGTAGAAAATCGTTCGTCTGCCTACATAGGTATGAATAGTGGTGTGCCTCAGGGATCCATTCTTGGCCCTTTACTATTTTCTTTGTACATAAATGAGGTATTCTCATTATGTAAGTATGCCTCTATCCATGCATATGCTGATGATATTCAGCTTTATCTCTCTCGTCCTATTAGTTCTATTGGTAGTCTGGTGACTATGATGAATGAGGACCTCAATAGAATCTTCCAGTGGGCTGGGACTAACTCCTTAGAGTTAAATGCCAGGAAGTCGCATGCTATCCCGATCTGCAGAGTAAAAATTTCTCTGAATAACATCCCCCACTTATGCCTAGGTCTTAATCGGCTTGACTTTGTGACTAAGATATCGAACTTGGGGTTTGGTATTAATACCCACCTTACTTGTGTAGATCATGTCAACTCGGCTCTAAGGAAAGTATACTTTGTACTGCGTAACCTCAGGTGGTTTTCTTTTGTCACCCCTGTTGAAATAAAGAGGAGGCTAGTTATGCAACTTATTCTAACTGTGCTGACATACTCTGATGTAGTGTACAGCAAGCTAGATTCCTCATCTCAACTCAAAATACAGGTGGCGTTTAACTATGCTACACGGTATGGAATTGGCTTGCATAAATTCGACCATATTTCTAAATATAAAACTGCAATCTTAGGTTGTGACATTTTTAGTTATCTAAAATTCAGAAATTGTGTTTTTCTACATAAAATAATCATGACAAAAACACCACGCTATCTGTTTGATAAAATACGGTTTTGCATCTCTCAACGTAGTCGTACCTTGATTCTACCCAAATCTGGTTCGCTGATATCATCGCGCCTGTTCTTCGTCAACGCGATACGCCTTTGGAACTCCTTGCCAAGATGCTTGAGGGGAGTAAATGGTGGGGGTGCCTTTAGACGACTGTCTCTCAAACACTATTCTCTTTCCTGCTTTTAACTATCTTGGTCTTTCTTATTATTCTTTTTAATTTCCTCCTACTGTTTCTTACTTAAAGTTACATAGGTTAGTCTTAAATTTAACCTTCATTTACTTAACCTTGAATCAGTGTACTTCAAAAGAACTTATTCTTATTGTACTTATAATGGATAAAATAAATAAATGAAATGAAAATAAATGAAAACAGGTTTCTAAAATAAACAATAAACTTGGCAAATTATATTTAGATTAATATTTGTGTTATTGTATATTATTTCGCTTAAATTGTAGCAAAAAATTTACCGTTCTTTTTTCTTTTTGGAAGCTTGGAAATGATATGGAAAATGAATTTGAGGTTGAAATTTTATTTACAAATCAACTGTCTTTGACCAAACCAGACTACCAAAAATGGGCGTGGTCCGCCCAATAATTAAATAAAATTCGATTACAGGAGAACGAATATTTTCATAAGAAGAGATATTTTCATCAAATTTTTCACGAATATTGTCTTTCATCACAGGCTATTTGAGATTGAAAAGGAAAAAAATTAGACCATTGCCACGCCCAATTTCTAAGTAAACGTGTGTAGGATATATGAACTGCGGCCAGGCTAAAGTTAACACCCTTTCTGGTTATTTAATGCGTTGAGTTGTGCACAAAAATATGGACTCTGTCGATTAATTTTTGGTTGTGGAAATTTGGTTTTCCACATTTTCATGGATTTTGTTTCCTTTTTCAGAATCATTATAAAAATCATCAATTTCATATAGCTATAACTAAAAAAATTTATATAAAGCATAAATACAAAGTCCACCTTTATATTGTGCACTAAATTAATTTATTTTTTGTATGAGACGACAACTAAAAAGCAATCGTCTTATTTAAGACGATAATCGTCTCTAACTTGTCTCTTAGAATACATCAAAACGACCAAAGTTTACGTCGTTCACGATTGAGAGACGACCGTGACTTTTAGAATGCAAAAGACGAATGAGAGACGACTCTTGGAATAAATCTATTAATCGATCGAGCACTCGTATGCCATATATCCGACCACCGAACATACAGATTTCTTCCCAACTTTACATTTTATGGCTTTTGAATGAAATTTGTTTTTTTTTCAAACTTCGTTCTGCTACAGTTTAGGTGTCTAAACTTTGTAAAGCGCTGGCACGATATACGTTCCGAGCATAGCGTTCTGTTGAAGAATTTGTTTAGGCAGAAGATATATTTTAACCGGCATATGAAGTCATTAAATACGTTATACGGTTAAGACTAAAAAGTTAATAAAGTCAAATTATAGAAATATTTCAGAGGAAGTATTTATTTATTAAATGTCTATTTATTTTTATCAATTAACTCGAGTTAGACCGTTATGGCTTGTAGGTACAGATATGTATTAGGCTGCTCGCACACTCCATGCTATTTATTTTCGTTCGTACGAATTTTGACGAAAACATGCGAGCGATCTCATTGCATGTTATTGATTGTAAATGCTTACATTGAAGCACCGTTCCGATCCCATTTGAATGGGATTGTTCGCAAGATTTCGGACGAAGTGTTTTTGTTTTTTGTTCAATTAAAGGGTTTTCCAATAAGAGATGTAATTTTGAATAGCCCGCTATTTCGGTAGCTGTCAATTTTGAAGCTGTTATTTTTGACATTTGACAAGTAGAAACTACGCCATTACTAAAAATAGAACGATACACGCTGCAACAACGCATTGAAATTATTAAAATTCACTACAAAAATGGTGAAAATTTTGCAGTCACAGTTCGAAAAACTAAAGCATTTTTGGGTCGTCGTGAAGAACCTTGTCGGACCGCAATACTGAAATTGGTGGAAAAATTCGAGCTTTTGGGACAAGTTAGTGATATGAAGAATAAAACCCCTGCACGTCGCTCAAGAACAACTGAGAATATTGCTGCTGTAGCCCAAAGTGTTGAGGATAACCCAGGTTTGTCCATTCCTCGTCGTTCTTTGGAATTGGAGATGATTAATGCTTTTTATGGCCGGAGTTAGATGGTATTAATCTGGACAACGTTTACTTTCAACAAGACGACGCTACGTGCCACACAAGCAACGAAACCATTGATCTTTTACGGGAAAAGTTTCCTGACCGTGTTATCTCTCGAAGAGGTGATCACAATTGGCCACCGAGATCTTGTGATTTAACGCCTTGCAACTTCTTCCTTTGGGGCCACGTGAAAGATAAGGTCTACGCCAACAGCCCAGCGTCGATTCAAGACCTCAAAGATGGAATTCGTGAGGCTATCGAGAACATAGGGCAGTCACTTTGCGATTTGGTTATGGAAAATTTCCTGAAAAGGATATGGTTCTGTAAGCGTGGTCGTGGTGGCCATTTGGCTGATGTTGTTTTTCATTATTAACGGCATACCTTCCTCTTTATTACGAAATAAACATGCGATAATTTACCTCAAAAAATGCCATTTTTTTTTAATATAAAAAACACATAATTTATTATGTATGACTTCTATCTATCTTGTTTAATTGCTTTCTTTGATGATTTATTGAAAATTAACTTAAAATGCATATTAGTTAATTTTGTAAATTATATGTATGTTAGTACCAATTGCACTAGGCTGTACATATTTTGTTATTGTGAAAGAACAAAACAAGGACGAATTGCACCGTCCTTCCCATCGCCCGCTGCACACCATAAATTTATTGATTCTTTCTTTCACACTTTATCTGGCATACGAATGTTGGATCGATTAACTCTTCTTATGCATATTCATATATGAATTGAACCACATTAGGGAGATTCATGATAACGCGTAAAAGTCTCGTAAATAGCGGAAACTGCGCAAAATTATGCCCCCAAAATTACTTAAATGTCAAATTTTTTATGGAAATTCTTTTACACCGATGAAAGTTTCCGCAAGTATTTTGGTGTGTAAATAGTGTGCATAATTTTACGAAGTATTAGATACTTTTTCTCTTTATTAACCTTTTTTAATTTCTTGTCAAAACAGCTGATCAATACACAACTTTCATGCAACTATTTTTAGGTGCGTTCATGATACGCGGCAAGTAAATTTATGCAGTAAAGTGTAATTGTATTTCATTTAATGAATCCCCTTATTATAAGCACGGAACATTAGGCGTTTTTTTTCCAACTCTGTGTAGTGCAAGTTATACACAAAACAATAACAATGTTTACACATAAACGAACCCTGGTGCAGAAAACTTGTGTAGATTTGTGAAATCACTCATTTCTCCTCAAGTTTCAGTGTAGCATACTTTTTCCCAAAATTGTTAACGGAAATTTGGGTAACAGCTGATTCTGCTCATAAAATCTTTTACAATTATTGAAATTGATTTGACATTTCTATTAAAATTGTTCAACCGCTTTATTGTGCACATATGGATCAAGTAATGGAATGCATAAGTGCTAATATCGAAAATACTGGAAGGTAAGTAAACATTCATGTTCTAAGGTTGCTCGCTTTATCAAACATCCTTAATTCGTACATCCCGGTTTCAGCAAAAGGAAGTGGCGCTGCGAGGAAACTCTAGCCTTCATCAGTGCCTACGGACAACGCAAAGATGAATTCCTTCACCCGAAAAAGAAGAAATATGCAATGGAAAATGTTCTTGAAGACCTTACGAGCCGCGGAGTCCTAGTAATTGTTCATAAGATATGGATTATTGTAGAAAGTATAATGTAGTACAATTTTCAGACAGAACCAACGACTGTTGAAACTTTAAGGACCAAAATGAGATCGCTCTTGCGCGCTTACAAACAAGCGAAAGACAACGCGGCTAAAACTGGAGCAGGACGAATAGATATTCCATACGAGATGGAATTGGATGAAATATTTGGAAACAGGCCTATGGTAAGCAACCAGCATTCGCTCCATCTATCGGGTTCGCCAACAGCATCGTTACCAGTGTCACCACAGGCCGAGACGTCCAGGAATAAAGGAAAAACCGTATTAACTAAACAAAGCTATCTAGAGGAAAAATTAAAATTAAAGCAAAAATATTATGACGAAAAACTAAAATTGAAGTATAAGGTTTCCGAGGAAAAAGAAAAGAGATTTAAACAAAAAATTTATATTTTGGAAAAATATTTAGAAAAAGTTTAGTTCAAATTATTATTAAATGAATACATAAATTACAATAAGTTCGCATCTATTAGTTGTTGCAAAACTTCCTCTCTCCGGTCGCTTCTATTATTGTGCGGCTCAGAGAAGTCGTCTGGATCTGGTTGGCTAGGGCCTGGTTCATAAAAATTCGTTACCAATTCGTCGATATTTGTAATGCAAATGTTATGTAAAATACATCCTGCTGTTATTATATTGATAACAATATTTATATTTTGATGCTCGGTAAAAAATTGCAACAGTCTGAAACGTCCTTTCAACAATCCAAAAGCGTGTTCAACCACAATTCTTGTAGAGGAGTGCAGGTTGTTAAATCTTCTCTGTTGGCGTGTCAACGAACCTGTATCTCTATATGGAGTAATAAGCCATTCCATGCAGGGATACGCTGAATCTCCAATTATGAAAAATCTATGGTAAATTAATGATTTAATAACTTCATTGAGATATGTATGGAAAAAAATACCGATCTCCAAATAAGTTGGCATTTAGAGCGGATATGCGGTAAAGCGGCGATCGCCGTAGCATTCTGCTGTCGTGCAGGGAGCCAGGTTCTCCTACAAAAATGTCTTGGAATTTTTTTTGGGCATCCACCACAGCTTGAAGCTTCACCGAATATAACTTTTTTCTATTGAAATAGTCTTCCTTGTTTCGCACAGGAGCTTTTATGCGAATATCTGTGCAGTCTATAGCACCAATGACATTTTCAATTCCTGATTTATCTTTAAAGGCTTCTTGAGTGCTTATTTGATTGGACCAACGTACATGATTGTGCCCGATCGAAATGATAAAACTGGCAACTCTATTAACTGTTGTCCATGCGCAGTATGGTGACACTCCAAACAGATTTGAAATTGTTCTGAGGGGCTCCGTGTTGCCCATATACCATAGAAAAATATATATTTCTTTATCAGCCGACAGTTTTTCCGGTCCACCTTTGTTCAATAGTTTTTGCTTAAACGTTTCGAATTGAGAGTATTGATCTGAATAATGAAGAATTTAATATGACATATATGAATTAAGTTGTTGAATGAAAAATTACCAATCAAAAATTTTGCGGTATTTCGCCTTAGTCGAAAGTGGGCAACAAAATCATTATCACTATAACTTATAATAGTGTCAAGAAATGTTTTTATTTTTATATGATTTCTCACTGAATTTCCACTGCTGCTGCTGGAAGTAGAGTCCACAGAGGTTTCTGAAGACATTGATGATTCCAGTAGCATCTCTATGACTTGGACTAAATCAGTATCCATTTTGAAATCTATATTTTTTTAATTTGCAAAAGTATTATTTAATTTAAAAACGTATTTTTCACTTTAAATTGTACAGCTGACTTTATTTCCTTTGAGTCAAATTTTTGACATTTCTACCCCAAGTTGTTTTTTCCATAAGTTGTGTAGGCTACACAACACAGAGTTGGAAAAAAAACGCCTATTATCAAACGCAGTTCGAGTCCAACTAATTGGTATGTCCCTAATCGTTGGAACTCCAAATCAAAATTCCTCTGCCTGTAATTCGCTTTTGTAATCTCTTAATGATACATACTCGTTGTATTTATTTTGGTACAACGAGTATATATTATACAGATATTTCAACGCAAGCTACTCGTTGAAAACAACACGTGATCGTGCCGGGACTTAAGGTGAAATAGAAAATCGACGCTGGCTGCGGCCGCTGCTGCGAACCAAACAAAGGGAATGAAAACAAACGACAGCAAAGTCTTTGGTTTCTCAGCTACACATGTGAGTGAATGCAATGCTGATATCGCGACTGCTCCCTCACACCACATGCGTTTTGCACACATAGATTTGTAGGTTTTTGTTGCCTTCCTTATGAATCTGTTTCCTAACTTCGCGTACCCCTGGCCTAAAAACTCGTGTCTTGATTTTTATAAATGAAACCAAATAACACTTTTTGGTTTGTCTGCTGCTGTGTTCTGTGTTTTTGCTTTGAATTTTATACAGCGTGGGGATGATTTAAGACGAACGCGATTTACGAGTCGATTGTAGCGCTCCTATGTACAATTTATATACGGAAGCAGAAAATATTATCAGCATATCCGACACGAAGAATCCGTATTTTTTTCACGTACATTTCTTTATGGAGTGCTTGGTAATGCAGAGTTCGATATGCGAATTGCGCGAAGCCAACTGAATTTTTGGGAAAATAACTGTTCTTTCTTTATGTTTTATATATGTATTTATTACTAGTTTAGCATAGGAAGAAAGGATTTAAGAACAATTTTGCACTATTTGTTAACTAAATACGTGTATCATCAGTGTATGCAGTGTAGCTTAGGAGATATAAATAATTATATTTTCAAAATTGAAAGGTCTATGAACGGCCCCTTAATGTTTATTTTTCCAGAAAGAGAATTCCTTCGCAAACAAGGTCTCTCAAAGCTTCATACGTACTCAAAATTTGACTGTATAAGTTTTGGCCAACGCTGTTATAAAGGTCAAGGATGTTTCGTTGGAGGATGAAAACAATATTGCGCTTAATACGTGAATAGAAAAGTGGTTTCGTTCTGCGATTGTACGTCTTGGCGTATTAAAAAAGTTAAGTAGGTCGACACACGTTACAGTTCGAACAGGTGAATGTCACCCCAATGGTTCGATTTTGTTACTGTTGTATAATAGTTTTATACGGTAACTCCAACAACAACAATTCCGGTCAGTTTTCTATGGTTTATGAGTTACAGACGTGTCACTGCGCACTTCATTAGTGATCTTCATTCACAAACATTTCCATTAAAAATTATAGCTACAAGCGGTGTGCAGGCACCTCGAAGAAAACTTTCGATATTATGACGCTCTGAAGTCATTTTCAATTTTCTCGGGAACTACAAGACATAGATCCTTCCGGTTTTGGATTTTGGAAAAATTGGTACTTAACATAAAAAAATTAACATAATTTTTTAAAAAGTTTTTTTCCAAATTTTTTTTTTTTAATTTCCAAGTTTGGAATTAATTTTCTCAAGTACTGTTTGACATAGAAAGGAGGTTGAGGAGCAAACAATAGGCTTTCAAAATGAGTATTTAGGAATGATCTGGGTATTACCTTTACTGTGTAACCACAACGCAAACATGCGACGTCGCAAATAATACGGATTTCTCTCTCGAAGTCTTCGAATGAGTGACATCTGTCATGATAAATTATTTACATTTTGTTTTAAATAAAAGTAATTTGAATAACTTTCTTGTTTGACAAATTGCTTATCAAATTTATTGGGGGAATTTTCGGGATTCGGATTTCGCTTCCATAGGCCATGTAGCATTATTACCAAAAAATATGTTATAACATAGAACACGCATAACTCAAAGTTTCAAATTTTTCGAAATTGATGCTGTCGGTCGCAAGCAGCGGGTGTAAGCAACATGATTGAAAACAGCTTCGCTACTCGCAAAATTACTCTCTTTGCCTTGCTTTAGTTTTTTCAGCGCTCGTAAGGCCCATATTACATTGCAAACAGTTGTTCGATCAAACAGTCACATTGTTTTTGTTTTCTGTATAAAGCTGTCAACTCTCAGTTTATCCGTGAGAGAATGAAAACGGATGAACTGTTGGCACAGCAAATACTCTGTTTGCAGGCGATACGTGCAAACTACAAACAGAGCAGAGTTGTTGTGTGGTGTAATAAAAAAGTATGCATGTTTTGGAGTGAAAAAACTGCACTATACCGGAAAAAGGAGGACTGCGTGAAAATAATTGCACATAGCAACTCTAATTATGTGTATGTATATACTACGGAAAGTGTTTGACTGTTTGTGTTTGCAATATAACATAGCAAGCAAACTGATTTGACGGGAGAGTAAAATAGTTCATTTCATTGGACTGTTTGATCGAACAACTGTTTGCAATGTAATATGGGCCTAACAAAGCAAAATTTAATGATCTAGCATGCATGGATAGCATTCATATACCAGATAAAGTGTGAAAGAAAGAATCAACCAATTTGTGAGGAGCAGAACGGTGCGATACGTATTTTTTTTTCTTCTCTTATCTGGATTTCCGTCCGTCCATCTGGATTTATTTTAAATTTTTTATTTTATAGTTTATGAAATAAATTTTGCTTTTTGTAACTTTGTTCTGCTTCTTTTTCGATGTCCAAGCTATGTAAAGCGCTGGCACAATCTACGTTGCGAGCATAGCATGCTGTTGAAGAGCTTGTATAGACAAAAGATCTACTTTAGTCGGCATATTAACAAATTGAATATGTTATACGAGGAATACTAAAAATTTAATAGAAGCAAAAATAAAAACCAGAAAGACTGCTATATTTGGCCTGGCCGAATCTTAGATACCTTACACCTTAAAGTTTTGAAAAAATATTGTATTATTAATTATTTTAATTATTTATTAAAATTTATTTATTTAAATTTTTAATTTATTTAGATTTTTCATTGCAGAACAATAACACAGAATGAAATACAAACAGAAACTAGAGGAAATATGTGGTAGAAGGAAAGTTACCTTACAATCATATTTAATCACAGACGGGTATAAATACAGTGGCGTAGCTAGGGTGTGGTAGTCCGCCCAGGGAGGCACAGTTTCGGGGACGGCAGTTTTGAAAATCACGTATTCACTTATTGATTTCTAGGAATTTTTGGGGCTGCTGATTAACCGTTCCCGGGCTCCATAAGTCCTAGCTACACCACTGTATAGTAGGCGTGGTCGTTACGTTTTTTCAAAACAAAACAACTAGCTTAGTAGTTTTATTATTGTGTTCAAATTTTAACTTAATTTTCTTTATATTAAATTTGTTTTCTTGAGCTATACTCTACACACAAAGTACAAAATAACAAACACAAACAACTGAAGTGCTTCTGTATCGTGTATGAATTTACCTTGTTATTGTAGTGTCCAAAACCATTATTAAAATTATTAAACACTAAAATTTTTAATATTTATGATTTTAGTTCTATTAAGCAAGCATTACCTATGGGCTGTCAATAAAACGAAATATTGGTGCAACAATTATATTATAATCTTAAATATACAAAATAACAATTAACAATAATCTAATTTAATAACAGACCTAATTTAAAATACTAAACAGTTGATTAAGCCGGAAAAACGTTATAAAAAAACAAAATTCCTTTAATAAGGTCGCAACCTTGGTCGCAAGGTCACCCTTGGTCGCAAGTTATTACCCTAACTGTTATGCCTATCCCGTTTAATATTTTTGGTTCTCTAAAACTATATTGCTTATACAACCTCCCGTTAGTCCCTTGTCAGTAAAAAAATAATTTAAAATATTAGACCAATTTGAAAAAAGGCCTTTAACCATAAATACGGAAACGTAGTTGGCCTTTGCATTGCTCCTGAAAAAATCATTATATTCGAAACCATCGATAAGGTCCAATTTTTCATTATATTTTAACTCTGATCGTATGGACATCTCATCAAAAATCATAATGGCGTAATTCTTATCTAAGTCTCTCAAAGCGCTACATTTTTTTTTCAAGGATTCAAAGCCATTATTCAAAAAACCTGGCTGGAGATGTTTAATTGGTGCCCAACTGTTTATTAAATCCTCAAGCGGTAAATTAATGTTGAGTCTATTTCTTAAAAACAAGTAAGAATTTCTAGACACGTAAAACATATTTTGCGCCAAATAATCTTGCAAATCAGGTGTACTTACGTATGTATCATCGCTTATGTCTAAAAAATAAATCGGTACAACACCGCGTTTTAATATTCTAGTTTCGATATCGGAGTCTGCAAAATGTTTATCGCATATTTTTAATTTTCTGTGATACATTCTTAATGGTATCCCACATTTTTCCCGCCAAATTTGACCTAAAGTTTGATCCGGAGAAGGGAATTTGAAAAATTTTGCACCGCTATCATTACGCCGAGACCGGCGACATGAAGTGATACAGCACACATCATAATTTGTCGTTTTGTTTCTGGACATCTTACTACTTTGAAGTTCGCAATCAAGGATAACGAGATTGGAAACTTAGAACAAAACAGCTGTTAAAAAAAACAGCCGCGTATTGTTTCTATAAATTTTCTATGCAAACTCACGGGTGAGTTTCGAATACTCGACTGAAAACGGTGAGTTTCAATACAAATGTTACAAAAACAAATTTAATTGAACGGTTGCATGTCGAAAATGTAAAAATGTGCCATATAGTTGCTCGTAGAAAAGTGGTTATAATCTCTGTTTCCCGCTTTTTAAGCTGTAATTCACAAATATTTATTAATATTGTTTTAAAACGTCGTATTACAGAACTTGTGCCTGCGGATGTAAAGCAAATGGACATTTTTATGCTTTTGCATATACAGTATTGTGCAAAACATAAACAACATTTTCCTCGCCTCTGAAAAAAGCTCAATAACTTCATTAAATATGTGGTTATAGTAACGAAAATTGTATTTATTTATTTATTAATTAATTAAAATAATTTAAAAGTATAAAAAACAACAAAAACGTAGTACTGCACTAACGGTACTTTTTTAAACAAAACAAAATATAACCAAAGAAACGCTGTGCAAAACATAAGCAACATTATTTTAATATTTCGTATAATAGCCCTTATTTTTAATAACAGATGCACACCTTCGAGGCATTGACTCAATAATATTTGTGATGATGTTATTAGGTATCTTTACCCAATCTTCCTTTAACTTCTTTACCAAGCCCTTCTTATTTTTAAAGGGCAAAGGCCCTATGCGCCGTTTTAATATCCAAAAGAGGTTTTCGATGGGGTTAAGGTCGGGTGACTGAGCCTGCCAGTCAAGCACCTTGAGCTCTTTAGAATCTACCCACTCCTTAATCTCTGTTCGCAATCATAATGAAATGATTCGCAAAAGCTATAGCAGAGAGAGCGAAACTATAGAGAAAGAATAACCATAGAGAAAGAAATAAAAATAAATCTTTCAGTGAAAACCAAAGACTACAAGACTGGAAACTCCTCTTATTTTGTGAGAGAGCTCAAAAAAATGTCCGTTCGCGTGTTCACATACAGTGTATGTGAATTTTATGGTGAAATTGTCGACTTGTTACAAGCTAAAACAGGCTATCACAAAGCATGATATCTGAAAAGGTAAACCGTTTTGCTTTGTTACCACACCGCCAAAATGATGGGGTGAGTTAGTGGCAGGGATACCAATGACAAAACTTTATTACTAATTATTTTTATAGTTTTTAAGTAAACATTAATAGAAAAACTACTTTCCATTTATAAGTTCTCGAGGTTTTGACGATTTCTAAGCTGTTTGGAAATATTAAAAAGTAATGTAAACTTATTTATTTATGTAATTTTTCTTTTCTCTTTTATTTAAATTAAAATGTGTTAACACAAATAAATGTACAATTCATTTATTTAAATTAAAATTAATTAAACATTAAGAAATTCTCAATTCATGCATTTTAATTCGTTTAAATTAAAGACCAAAAGAACTAAAATCACAATTCAGTAAATATTAAACTAAATCACAGATCAATATTCAACAAAACATGTTGAATACGTGGCATCTCTTTCGGCTAAAAATACGCGTGGTTGGTTAAAAACAGCTGACTAAATTTGTGAAATGAGCAATTTTTATGAAATTTAACTTCGTTTTACTTGCAAAATATTCAATATTGTGCAACTATAAGACTTAAAAAAGGTTTCATGTACATTTCTAGAAGCGTGCGTTGCTTTTAAAACTGGCTCCTTGGTCTTTTTTACGTATTTGAAAAATCATATTTCTGGCTTATTGCTGTGAAGAAGAACAAGAGTTGCATTCCTCTCTCAAAATATTTTGTAAACAAATTACCGGACTGTCAAAATTCGTTCCCGAACTGTCAAAATTACATGCGTTTTGTTTTTGTAATCTTCGACACCCAAGCCTGATTTCACCAACACATTCAAAGCGAAAAAAGAGTTTCCAGTCTTGTAGTCTTTGGTGAAAACACACTGATGCTCACAATGAGAGCAAACACAAGAGAGCGAAGCATTGAGTAATGTACACAAATAACACAAACGAAAGCAAACAAAGCCAAGAGAGCGAAGCATTGAGTAATGTATCAACGATCCAGTAGTGGATAGGAAACAAATGCTCATAGCAGCAATGGAAACACATTAGCAAAAACTACAAGACTGGAAACTCTTTTTTCGCTTTGAATGTGTTGGTGAAATCAGGCTTGGGTGTCGTAGATTACAAAAACAAAACGCATGTAATTTTGACAGTTCGGGAACAAATTTTGACAGTGCGGGAATTTGTTTACAAAATATTTTGAGAGAGGAATGCCACTCTTGTTCTTAATCACAGCAATAAGCCAGAAATATGATTTTTCAAATACGTAAAAAAGACCAAGGAGCCAGTTTTAAAAGCAACGCACGCTTCTAGAAATGTACATGAAACCTTTTTTAAGTCTTATAGTTGCACAATATTGAATATTTTGCAAGTAAAACGAAGTTAAATTTCATAAAAATTGCTCATTTCACAAATTTAGTCAGCTGTTTTTAACCTACCACGCGTATTTTTAGCCGAAAGAGATGCCAACGTATTCAACATGTTTTGGTGAATATTGATCTTTGATTTAGTTTAATATTTACTGAATTGTGACTTTAGTTCTTTTGGTCTTTAATTTAAACGAATTTAATTTTAAATGCATGAATTGAGAATTTGTTTATGTTTAATTAATTTTAATTTAAATAAATGAATTGTAAATTTATTTGTGTTAACACATTTTAATTTAAATAAAAGAGAAATGAAAAATTACAAAAATAAATAAGTTTACATTACTTTTTAATATTTCCAAACAGCTTAAAAATCGTCAAAACCTCTAGAACTTATAAATGGAAAGTAGTTTTTCTATTAATGTTTACTTAAAAAGCAAAAAAATAATTAGTAATAAAGCTGTGTCATTGGTATCCCTGCCACTAACTCACCCCATCATTTTGTGGCGGTGTGGTAACAAAGCAAAACGGTTTACCTTTTCAGATATCATGCTTTGTGATAGCCTGTTTTAGCTTGTAACAAGTCGGCAATTTCACCATAAAATTCACATACACTGTATGTGAACACGCGGACGGACATTTTTTTGAGCTCTCTCACGAAATAGGAGGAGTTTCCAGTCTTGTAGTCTTTGCACATTAGCATTGGCAATAGCAAAAGAGAAGAGCGCGAAACACTCAGAAATGAGTGAAAACTCGATCCAGTACTGGATCGACCATGGAAAATATTTTTGTTCAAGATTCGCCCTCTTGTTATTCTTTCTCTATGGTTTAAGGCATAAATTATTTCTTGACACTGATGCTGTTCGATGTGCTTCCAGTACTCATGACGCCGAGCGTAAAATGCTCCCATAAATTTGTAGAGTAAATTATTTTTTAAAACTGATGCTGTTCGATGTGCTTCAGCACCAAGTGTTATCGCTGATATGTCAAAACTGTGTTGTTGTTGTTTTTTTTGTACCGATTTATACAGCAGTAACTTTTTTAGTACTCGTATAGTTATCGAGTTACATCCTGTCGAAAATTAAAATGCTTATCATTATGGAAATAGCTAATTTCACTATCCAATCGAGTAGACAGAAAATGACAATAAATAATCTGTGGCCAAAAACAAGCCTGCCTAACTCGAGTTAGGAATAAAGGTTTTTATTACATATGTATATATTTCTTTAGTTTATATTTTTAGGAAGTTATTCTTTAACGCGTTGACTGCCAGGACAATTTTCAGAAAACTGGCCAAAAACGACAATTTGATTTTTTTACATTATATTACTAAAACTCTATTTCTTGATTTTAGGTATCGTAAAAAAGCAAAAATGATGTTTTTTTTAGGAGAAAAAGGACCAACTCGTAGTTGGCTTCTGCGTAGCGATTTCTCTTACAGAAGCCAACTACGAGTTAATTCGTACGTCTTCCTTTAATATTTTGTTTTATAATTATTATTATTTATTATAATTATCGTAATTTTTTTATTATTTTCTTTCTTTTCAGTTTTATGAACATTCTCTAATTATTGTTATAATTATCAAGAACCCAATTTGGATAAGAAAAGGTCACTGACTAAAAAGGAAATTGAGTACATCGCAAATCTAAGTGATTCAGAATATGACGGGATTTTTAGCGATGATAGTAACGACATTTATGAACCTTCTGAGCATCCAAGTGATAGTGAAGATGAAGACGTCTCCGAACCTGTTGATAATGACGATGATTTCCAAGCAACAACGTCAAATGCGAATGATGATTTGTGGATAGAAGTTCAACACAATCCTGAACTATTTCTTTTTCAAGAAAATGTTTGTGTGAAATTTGATACGACAAATTTTACAGTACAAACGCTGGTAGATTTATTTTTTTCGGATGAGTTTCTTGCATTACTGGTAGAACAAACTAATTTATATGCTGCGCAAGAAATTGCAAAATGTGAAAATGGGAATCGAAATGCTATAAAAAAATCTAAAAGGTTATCAAATTGGCAAGACGTTAGTGCTACAGAGATGAAAGTTTTTATTGCACTTTTATTGCAAATGGGGCCTTGTACTTTTCCATCAATAGAACATTACTGGAGCACAAGCAAGCTATATAATGTAAAGTTTTGGCGCTTACATATGAGCCGAAATCGATTCCAGTTGCTACTTCGTTATTTTCATTTGGTTGATAACTCAATACCATCTGCCGACAGATTATACAAGGTGAGACCAATCCTAAATCATTTCAACAATGTTATGCGTGAAAACTATGTACCAAGTAAAAATATTTGTATTGACGAATCCATGATGCTATGGCGGGGAAGATTGCTTTTCCACCAATACATAAAAAATAAAAAACACAAATATGGTATCAAACTATATGAACTATGTGTGTCCGACGGTCTTGTAATGAAAATAAAAATTTACAGCGGAAAATCTGAGGAAACTACCACTAATGTAGGTCACACTACTGACGTTGTTTTACATTTACTTGAGGACTATTTCGATAAAGGCTACACGCTTTACATGGATAATTTTTATAATTCAGTTAGTCTTACAAAACTGTTACATACACGAAAAACTTGTGTGTAGAACCCTACGAAATAACAGAAAAGGAAACCACAGAGATGTTGTAAATCGTAAACTGAAAAGATGCGAGTGCTTTTGGCAGCAAAATGGTCCTGTTACTGTATGCAAATGGAAAGACAAACGAGATGTTCTTGCCATTTCAAACATGCATACTGTTGAAATGGTAGACGTACCCAATCGCAATGGAAAAATTTCTAGAATTTTTCGTCAAGAAAAGAATTCGTCGTCACGTTGATTGGAGAAGAGATTCAACCAGTTTTGAAAAAAAATAGATTGCAAAAGCTCCATTATTGAGAGTGTTTACCACCAACCGAAAAAAAAATGCGTCCGACAAAGCCATGTCGTATATGTACCCAGGCAAAAAAACGCGTTACTTCTGTCCAACCTGTGAAGAGAAGCCAGACCTTTGTGTGGAAAATTGTTTTAAGAACTTCCACAAACAATAAAATATTACTTTATTTCTTGTATTTGAGTTAATTTTTCCATTGTATTGAATGAATTTTTCGTAATGCTTAATCTTATATTCTATTATTTTTGCCACCAAACTATTCTGCCAAATGTAAGCGTTTTATGTCGTAAGTAATATGTTTATTTAAATAAGTATAATATCTAACAAATGACAAACATTTAACAATTTCAGATGCAGAAATCATCATCTCCTCCATCTGCAAGTAATAATTATATTGAACAGTGAATACTTTTAACATTACCAATATAAACATACCCATATATAATATATAACATACCTATATATAATATATAACATACCTATTATATACCTATATAAACATAAATATTTTTATGGAAACAGGCTATAAGTTACATTTACATAACCGAGAAAGTAGGTATGTCAGTTTCCGAGTTAAGGCAGCAAAATTGCATTTCTGGACATAAAGTAATATGCCAAATTTGGGAGATGACCGCGCATATTTGCTCTTAAGGTTAAGGGTATAATAACTTTATAATGAAATGTGTGACGCATAGAAATAGCGGAAATGGATATAGATGAACGGATATGGATAGTGTATACATTCATGATCAGTGTTACCACACGCAATAATTTTCTTAGAAGGACTTCCCGAACAAACTTTTGTTGGTTTTGGTTCACTTTGGAACAGAGTTCGGAATGCACGCACCGCGAGCAACAAACCACGGCACATTAACAACGATTGTGTTGTCTCGTTAAATTGCCCTGTCCTTACGACTGCTCTCCACTTCAATTCCACGTCACAATCACCGTGCGAGAGGTAACTATAAAAAAACAGCTGTGTTTTAGCGCGAAGCGCACTTTTGCAACACAATCAAAGCAGCAAAATGAATTGATTAACGTTTGCCAGTATTTTTAAACTGATTCAAACGCAAACCTTTAAATATCTAGATACATAAAAAATGAACTTATACCACTTTCAAATATACCAGCTCCAATGCCAGACAATAACATGACGCCATGCAGAGTTAGTTTCGAAAATCGACCAAGGCAATG
This sequence comes from Myopa tessellatipennis, assembly GCA_943737955.2. NCBI lineage: Eukaryota > Metazoa > Arthropoda > Insecta > Diptera > Conopidae > Myopa > Myopa tessellatipennis. Next base: position 49,174,023 of record OX031316.1, on the reverse strand, counting down.
GCAACAGAACGCCAATCAGCTCCAGCAACAATTGCTAGCAGGATAGCCGCGTTCAGCAGCGGGAAAGACCTTAATTTCAGGTAACTTCTTCAGTAGCAATCACAAGAAAACATTTGATTGTTCCTAATTTCCAAAATAAGGAGTTGCAATTTTTTCTGGAGATCCAGATGATGGATGCTCAAGTTTTGAGCATTGCACAGAGTAGTGCACCATCTCGAATGAAGAAAATGTATTGCATTTGCAACGACGTCTGAAAAGAAAAGCTATTCTGTCTATTATGTCTTATGAACAAGAGAGAGTTTAATGTTTCGTATTCTGTCAAAAATATAAAAGCTCTTTTCTCAACAATTTTGTTAAGGTTAAGGGTAAATTCACTTTGTCACGAAATGTGTAATGCATAGAAATAGAGAAGTTAGGTATAGAAAAGTATATTCATATCACCGTCACCTTCTGAGTCGATTTAGCCATGTCCGTCTGTCTGTCTGATGGAATCACAATCACAGGAGAACCGGTGAAGATATCATAATGAAATTGCAGAAATATTCTTTGTTATGGTGAACAGGACTGTATTGAAAATGGGTGAAATCGGTCAACGACCACTCTTTTTTTTTTATTAGAAATGTGATATCATCGTTCGTTTTTGAGTTATGACAACATCGTTCCTGAGTATAGAGTAGCAATATCCGTTAATATACCTCTAACGACTTGCGCCAAAACTGTGTCAGCGGATGGCGAAGCTGACACAGTTGACCCTGGAATTCGACCTCGGATCATAGTTCTACAAATTAAAAAGTTGAATCAGTGGGAAAATTCAAACTTAATTAATTAACAAACCTCTATTCTCAGCGAACCGATGCCTCTTAAGCCGTCGACTGCAGTTTTTCCCGTGTTCTTGTTGGCCCTCTCATCGAATAAGCTGTTGAGCTGCTCTCGCCAGCGGTCGAGCGTAATCGCCAGCGTATCGTCAAAGAGCAATTTCCCCACGTACCGAATATGAGTTTCGTCGCGGAACCAATGCATCGCACCCAGCTCTAAACATCAATGAAGTGTTTGGGGAAGGTGCAGCTAATCATTGGACCTTACGTCGTTGGTTTGATAAGTTTCGTTCTGGTGATTTTAGTTTTGCAAATGAACCACGTGGAAGACCGGCGAGTAAATTGGATAATGATAACCTGAAAGCTGTAGCGGAGATACGTCTCAAACTACGCGTGAACTAGCAGCAGTTCTTAACGTTTCTATTCCAACAATTTTGGATCACTTAAAACAAATTGGTAAGGTCAAAAAGCTGGGCCGATGGGTTCCGTATGAGTAAAACGAGCGTCAAAAAAGGAATCGCTTCGAAGCTTGTCTGTCTTTATTATCACGGTATAAAATCGAACCTTTTCTACACCGCATTATAACGGTTGATGAAAACTAGATCGTATTCGACAATCGAAAACATTCGGCATGATGGTTGGATAAAAGAGGTTCCGAAACAGAGTTCTAAACCAAGCATTCATCAGAAAAACCTTATGGTGTCTGTTTGGTGGTCCAGTGCCGGAATTATCCATCACAGATTCATGAGACCTGGTCAATCCATAATAACAGATGTCTACTGCAATCAGTTGGATATGATGATGAGAGAGCTTTCCATTAAACAGCCTAGATTGGCCAATAGAGACCGTCCAATCATTTTACAGAACAACGCGCAATCACATGTCACTCGAAGAACGCTACTCAAATTACAGGAGCTAGGCTTGGAAACTCTATGTCATCCTACGTATTCACCAGACCTTGCATCAACGAACTACCACTTATTCCATGCATTGGACCAGTTGCCTTTTCGAATTTCACTCCCTCTCGCCCCGCAGACTTCTTCGCTGCAAGCATAAAAAAGTTACCGTTAAAATAGCCAAACACCATCGATAGCTTAGGCGCATATTTTGATTAATCATATTGTTTCTTATTGAATAAACTAAAAAAATTGGAACTACAAAACTTAAAAATCGGACATTTCATACTTAATAACCTAATAACAGTAGTGGGTATGAATCTATTATCGGTTGCCTGTATAGCAACAAGAAAATATTCTTGAAAAAAAGCTTTAGAAGACAAATTATTTAATATCTCCACGTGAGCATTGTAAGCATACATATTGTACATATTGTGCACATACATGTAAATTTCTATGAGGTAAGTGCACAATAATGCAAAAGTAGCCCAAAAGTCCGTTTAGATCATCGATATTCAACGATTTGTTGATTGCTATTAAAACGCCACCATCTCAGGAGGTGTTAATGGAAGCGAAGAGAATAACATTGAAGAGATCCATAACTAAGCTGAATTCTCGGCTTAGCGAGCTCTAATCGTGTGGGTCCGGAAGAAGGGCAAGGGGTTCAGAGGTGTTAGCCACTGCATCAGTGCTGCAGGGTGGAAGTGCTGCGACCAGCAATAAAGAGTGGACTGTGGTTCCTCGGAAGCGACCCGCCCCAGCTGGTCAAAGTCCGTCAACACCCAACAACGAGCCCGGAGCCAAACGGTGGTCTTTCGCGGGCGGAGATCTTCTACCAGGCATAGCGGACCTCTCCGGCGTGGGGGGGGGCATTGGAGGAAAGCCACCTGGCAACCTTCAAGGCCTCCCTGCTGGAGGCGCTGGACTATCTGGATGGTGGAGGGGACATTGGGTTCGTTGGGAACGCCTTCCGACAGTGGATTCATTGCCATTAGCTGCAAGAATCAGCAGTCGATGCTTGTTTAAGGCTTCAGAGAAGTTGTGGGGTCTCTGGCAGGGTGCCCACTGCGTTCGTACAGGCTTTATGCTTCGAAGGATGAAAGGAGGATGGTGTTTGTGTTCCACAGTGCTACCTAGACCATCCTCAGAAGGATTCAACGGCAGAACGGCTGCGTAAGAGGTGCAAGAGCCCTGTATACTCCATGGTAGTATTAGGGCCTATCTTGTAAAGGGACTAGCCTCTTTTTAGCCTGCTATCAAAATTTTGCGGTTAGATTATTTTTTGTGCTTAGCAAGATACTTTTGAGGAGACGTTTTTACAGCCTGGCCATAGAAAAACAAGGGCTTTGCACTTTTCTTATATTTTATGAGTATAGCAATCGATATTAATGCAAAAATTATGAAAATCAAAATCAAACATTGTTACCAAATTTTACTGGAGCCAGCTTTAGAAGCGCGTGCTGTATCTTTTGTCTAATTATAGTGCTGGAAGATCCATGTTACGGGAATATTTTCATCTGCAAGTGGCACCATTATATTGCCACTTATGGATATTGAAATTTATCCATATGGCCCTCAATTTTATGGAGTGGTCCACATGAAGTGGATACACACAATCCCACAACATAATATTGTTTCTACCATGTTTCACTGTTGGGCAAATATACTTTGGATGAAATTCTTTCAATCTAGGACGGCGAATATTAGCTTCACCATCTGATGAGATTCAGTTAATTTTTGTTCAATCAGAAAACAGTACTCTCTTCCACTCCTTGATTTGACATTTTTTTGGCAAACTTCTTTTTGTTGCGTTTTAACAGCAACGGCTTCTTGCAAAAATTCTTCCGAGGAGTTCGGCTTAACGAAAACGCAGCTTGCGCTTTTTGTTCTGCACAATTAGCTTATCCATCCTTGCAGAAGTTTTTCTTGATCCAGCCTTTCGAGGAACCTTTTCTGTTCCATTGTTTTTACAATGCTTTATTGCTTCGATATTTTTCATGCTGATTCATCCTCACAATAATAGCTACACAATATGGGGACGTCGCAAGATTTTTCTACCCATTGTAAAAACTGATAAAACATAAATATTGTGTAACAGAAATAAGAAGTGCATTATATTCTATAATCTTCATAATAATAAATACCTGTAAGCTTTTTCAAAATTAACTAAACCAGAAGAGATCTGAATTATTTCAAATTACCTGCACGACCAATTTTGCATTAAAAAATGCAAAGTCGCTCTCAACTGACCAAATAAAGGAAACGGTATTTCAATTTGAATTGTGATTTGAAGCTACAGTGTTGCAAGTTGCAAAAGAAGAAAAATAGTAGTTTTATAAGCATATAACGTATAATGGCGTTCCTAATTCGTTGCACGCAACTGTATGTACAAACCTGTTTGGTTACACTACCTTTATCGCATTATGTTTGACAGAACCGTCGGCCATTTATTGAGTTTTGAATTAATTTTTTTTTAATAAATGTAGGCTCCAAATGGAACAAACTGTTTATGTCAACAATAAAAATAGTGGCTATTTTTTGGTTGAAAATCCGTTGGTCAATATTCTCCCCCTAACAATTTAATCACGAGGGATTCGTAGCCCCAGTCCAACATATTTTTAGGTTTCTTGCCTTTTAGGTTTTATTGCCGAAATGCGGTATTTGTCAGTCAGTTATTAAGCTATGTTGAGCTGAATAAATTTTGTGTTCTTTTTTCAAAGTTTTCACTTAAGTTCAAACTTAGTACAGGTCTAGTAAAAACTTAGCTAGGTGAACTGTGAGTTTTTCACCACTGTAAAGCTTTTCTTCGATTCTAAGTTCACCCTTAAATTTTCCTAAATATTTTGAAAAAATAAAAAAGCTTTTGATCAATATAATTTTTTGTCAGTTATTTTAAACAGTTAGGGCCAGTTTTTCAGTGCTCGGTTATCGTCTTTCCTAATGTTAACCTGCGTTTAAACGACACACTGTGTTTTTCAGTGCTCGGGAAAACTATGCTAATGCCTTTGTTCAAAACTATGCTAATAATTTTGTTTATTTGCACCAGAACAGCTGTTCTCTTTGTAAAAATGAAAATATTGACCGGTGCTGCCAAAATAGGTTTAGGTATACGCTAAATACTGGTTGCATTTAGATAAATTGTCTTACAAATATAGATAAGATACGTTTAACATAGATAAGTGAAACTCGCACTGTAAAACCCAAATCTCAGTTAGCTTTTGTTTGACGTTTAACTAATCGTCGTTTAAACGCCGTTTAAACGAGCACTAAAAACTGGGCCTTAGTTTATTTATTTCAAATAATAAATTTTTGAGGTTAATTTTTTTTAAACTGAATATGTCAAAATAAATTTCACGAAAATTCATAAAATGTTTAGGAAAATCGGAGTGATCAAACTTGTGCACTTAAGTGTATAACTATGAAATGCTTTTGGGGATTCTACAATCTAAAGTGTGTACTGTGAAACTGGCCCTAAGGTGAACGAATAGGGAAAAGACGGGACAATCAACTAGTTATTATATTAAAAACAGTATACTATTAAAATACTCGTATTTCGTAGATGAAAGCATATATTTAAGTCTTAGTTACTCTTTTATACATACTCTCTATGTGTCCAATAAGTGGTATAAAAAACAACAAAAGTTATTTAAAATTCCATTTTGTTTTTTATTGCAACAATGTCTTGAGTGTTGTTTAATTACTGATTGTTTTAGTTCATGTTTCCAATCGTTTGCTACATGATGCGTTATCACCGGTTTCGCAACTATCAGATTTACTTCCCTCATGGGTTAGATTCTTTTTCTTTTTCTCTGGATGCCCAAAACAATGTTCACATTCCTCATCTTCGTCGGAAGAGCTCTCTCCGAAGGCCCTTGTTTTTTTATAGATACAGCAGCCTACAATGGAATAGGGAACAAGTTAAGAATACCGCCATTGGCCCGTTTTTTTTATTTGTGTTTATAGTCAGTTATGGCCGTTAGAACGAAAAGTGTAAATTTTTTCCCGGTCCGCAGCCATTTTGAAGTTTTCAAAGTTGCAAAAAGTAGTCTTAATAAATCATAAATATCTCCTAAGCCGACATACGAATGGATAAGGTACAGTTTAAAAGGTGTATCCAATACCTTAAAGTTTTTACCGAGAACGTAACGGTTAAGAAGCTATTTACTTTTTTGTATTTACTGAAAAAAAAAAATCGTGAAGCATTAGGCAGTTTGATGGTCTGGGGATGCTTTTCTGGTACTAGGATCGATCCCATTCATAGAGTGAAAGGCATTATGAACGATTCGTTTAGAGAATCTTGGTTTTGGATCTTCGAGCAGGACAATGACCGAAAGCACACTTAAAAGCTAGCGAAGTGGTGGCTCAGAGATGGAAAGGTAACGGTTATGGAGTGGCCACCGCAGTCACCTGATCTAAACCCTACAGGAAATATTTGTGAAATTGTTAAAAGGTTAATAAAAAATAAAAAGCAGATAATTTTTTTGAGGAATTGGAGAATGCGTTGTATGGAGTACCCCTTTCTCGGTGGTGACCTTGTCGTGGTGGAAGGGCTTAAGTCTCCTGCCTTGTTGATTGGACCGACAAGGCGGTGTATAGCGAACTGTATACAGCCTGTGCGCGAACAATGCATGTATGCAGCAAATGTATGCATGCATGTTTTGGGCACTCGGGTGTATGCCGAGCGCTGACTGCCCTGTGGGGAAGACCACAAGGTTGGAGATGAACCAACAACCACCAACTGGGCTGGATCAAGGTGTCATACGACCCGTGCCGAGGATCAGCCAGGCTGGGGGCCCAGTTTTTAAAAAATAGCCCAGTCTTGAACGGAGTATCCGGATACCTGGCGCCCTCCGGATTATTTAGCCTTACCTGTGTACTGCGGATCTCTGCACAGGCGGACCACCCCTTCTCCGCAACTCGTGGGAACACTATGAACAAAAATAAAAACCAAACAACAAAAAGAGAGGCCGAAACTCTTAAAAAGCAGGCTACAACCAACCCCAACCCTGCTGCAGCCGTAACCACTGAAATAAGTGGCCAAGGCAATGCGTGTGGGGAGGGAAAATCTCCAGCGGTGACAGTGGTGGCGAAGGCTAAGATCAGCGAATCTAGCCAGAGCGGATCCAGGGACCGTTTGGAGAAGGGCTTGTCTGAGACCAAGACTGACCAACACACCTGTCCCACTTCCCTGAGAAAGGGGCAGGATGGCGTACAGGACTAGAAGGTAAACTCCCGCACCCGACGGAATGCCTTCAGACTTAGGGAGAAGATACAGACCATTCCTGAAAAGGAATTGACGGACAAGGACAGGAAGTCCCTTTCATGGGCAAACCAGATACTGGGTCCGTCCGAATTTTCGAAAACTCCTGCGACGAAAAGGCAAAGGTCGGCCGAGGAATTAATTCCGCCGACCGGGAAAAGGGCTAAAGTCCAAAATACAACTGAAAAGTTGTATAGTGACGTCCTGAAGGATCGGCTGGTACTAGCGGTGGTTGATAAAAACGACCCCGACTGTGCCATATCGGTCGATCATTGGAAGAAGGTTGAAGTCAAGTTGGCTGTAAGCTTTCTTCCAATGATGAAGGAATTTCCAGGCCCTGTACCCATCGTAAGAGATGGTGGGTGGCATCAGGGTCGCGTCAAGCTGATCGCCTGTGGAGAACAGAGGTCGTATGACCTGTATAAGCTGGCGATTAGCAGACTAGGGGAGATATGGCCAGGTGCGAAACTAGAGGCCATCCCCCGAGAGGAAATCCCGTCGCGGCCTAGAGCTAGGGCGTGGATTCCGGTGGAGCCATCCGATCCTGCTGTTGTGCTGGAGATGTTTAGGTACAGCAACCCAGACCTGCCTACTGGAAACTGGAAAGTTTCGAAGCTGGAGGAGCCGAAGGGGGACTACAGATCTGCAATAATGGTCTTGAACAAAGAGTCCCTGGAACCTCTAGAGAGGGCGGGCTGGGTGGTCGGATATGGCTTTACGTCAGTGACGCTGAAGGTGTATAAAAAAGACCAAAGCGAAGCTAAAGCCAAGGGTACGGGTGAAGTCTCTGCAGAAAATGCAGCATCCTCATCAGGCGGCCCCAACATTTCAATCCCCAGTACCAGGGAGGACGCTCTAAGGGTGGAACCTGACGATACCGAGACGGGATCGGAGGGGGAAATCTCAAAGAAGCTCTCTCTGGCATCACTGAACGAGGAGGACCTCCTTCTTTCTTCCGGTTCGGAACTGGATGATACGGTGGTGGAGGTAATCGAGGATTATCCTGGAATTCCGGATAATACAGATTAACCTTCACCACTGCAAAGCAGCTTCAGCTGCTCTCGTTGTTCATCTCCTTAGGGATGAAGAAGACGTTGCCCTAATCCAAGAACCTTGGGTCGTTGAAGGCCAGGTAATGGGAATACGGGCTCCTGGATACACTTTATGCTACAGGAGGGGTGAAGGTAGGCCCAGATCCTGTATTCTGCTGAAGAATAAACATAATGGTTTTCTTCTCAATAATTTCAGTGAAGGTGACATCACTACTGTAGTGCTGGAGACTGGAGATCATGTCTACTGGCTGGCCTCTATATATATGCCATTCGAAGAATCGGACCCCCCATCGGCCATCACTAGAAGCATGGTGACGGCGGCACAACGCTGCAAGGCGGTACTGGTGATCGCATGCGATGCAAATGCGCACCATACCATTTGGGGCAGCTCGGACACCAATTTAAGAGGTGAGTCGCTTTTTGATTTTATACTTGGCGAAAATCTACATATATGTAATAGGGGTAGGGAACCAACCTTTATCACTAGAAATAGGGAGGAAGTTTTAGACCTTTCCATTGTATCCGAGGGCATAGGTTCCAGAGTGAACAATTGGAAGGTCTCGACAGAACATTCCTTCTCCGATCACAGGTATATTGTCTTCTCCCTTAGAGGGACCGCTGACTCAACTCAACCAGTTAGGAACATTAGGAAAACTATCTGGACTAGATATAGAACCGAGGTAGAAAGTATATTGCAAAACACCCCGGAGGCTATTACAAGCAGGAAAGAACTCGATAGCAACGTTGATCGATTCTCGAATGCTCTAAATAGGGCGCTGGGAGTAGCATGCCCCCATAGGAATCCAAAAGGAAGAAAGAAGCCACCCTGGTGGAATCCTAGCCTAATGGAGACACGAAAGGGATGTAGGCGTCTTTTCAATAAGGCCAAGGCCTCAAAAGATGCCCATCTCTGGGATAAGTACAAGGCCGCTTTAAGAGGCTATAAAAAGGACCTACGCATGGCAAAAAGACACTCATGGAAAACCTTCTGTGAAAGCATCATGAGTACCTCGGAAGCCTGTCGACTGAGAAGAATCCTATCTTCCAGTGCAGTGAGCATAAGCTCTCTAAGGAAGGAGGATGGCTCCTGGACGATGTCAAAAAGGGAATCCCTGGAGGTTCTGGTTGACACACACTTTCCGGGAAATAATCACACCGAAGGTATTGATACTCCCCATTCTTCCTTAAGGGATCTGGAATATCTGATAACAGATAGCGCGGTAGCCTGGGCTGTAAGCAGCTTCAAACCTTTCAAGTCCCCGGGACCAGATGGGATCTTCCCGGCTGAGCTGCAAAATACCCAGGAAGTAGTAATGCCCTGGCTGGTAGTCATCTACAAGGGTTGCCTACGAACGGGCTACATTCCTCTGCGGTGGAGAAATAGTGTGGTGGTGTTCATACCGAAGGCGGGCAAGCGCACGCATGAGGCTGCAAAGGATTTTCGACCCATCACACTATCATCCTTTCTTTTGAAGATCCTGGAGAGGATCCTTGAACTGCATATAAGAGGAAAATATTTGACAAATATATCCTCAGCTCAACACGCATACCTAAAAGGGAAATCTGTGGAAACAGCTCTACACTCTCTGGTGGACGCTATAGAAAAATCCCTAGCCTGGCGGGAATTCTCCCTTGTGGCCTTTGTGGATATCGAGGGTGCCTTCAACAACGTGGAGGCCAACGCAATTCTAAACGCCATGAGAACCCTAAATATAGAGGAACGCCTGATATCCTTCATCAGTCAACTGCTTAAAGGAAGGACTATTGAAGCGAGATTGGGTGACTCAAGGCTTAAAAGGATGGTATGGAGGGGTACTCCACAAGGTGGGGTCCTATCTCCTGTACTGTGGAATATAGTGGTCGATGGGCTACTAAAGGCCCTGGAAAGAGAAGGCCTAAAGATCATTGCATATGCGGATGATCTCGCCATACTGGCGTCGGGCAAGCACCCTCACGTTATCAGAGATCTAGTGCAGAACGCTCTGAACATTACAGCAAGATGGGCAGCTCCGAGAGGCTTAGGGGTCAATCCCCAGAAAGCGGAGCTCGTCGTCTTCACACGGAAACACAGGATTCCTCAAATCGAACCTCTAAGGTTGGGCGGCGTTAGGCTCAACTTTAAAGAAGATGTAAAATTCCTCGGTCTGATCCTGGACAGGAAACTTAGCTGGAAAACGAACATCACCGAGAGGGTGAACAAGGCCATGGTAGCTCTTTATACTTGTAGAAAGGCCATTGGAAACAAATGGGGCCTCAATTCAGCAATAACCCACTGGTTATATGTGGCCATAGTTAGGCCCATACTGCTGTATGGGGTGGTCATCTGGTGGCCAGCCCTCACTAAGGCAACGAACTGCAAGCTGTTGGACAAAGTGCAAAGGTCAGCATGCTTGTTAATTGGAGGAGCTCTGAAGTCAACACCGACCGCGGCTCTGGAAGTACTACTGTACCTCCCACCAATAGACATCATGGGGAGGCAAATGGCTAGGTGCACAGCCGTAAGGCTGAATGCCGTAAAGAAATGGACCAACAGGAATGTTGGACATCAGAAAATTTTGGAAGGTTTACCTTCCTCCTTCGAAAACCTCGACTACACCGTACCAACTCTTCTTCCATCAAAAAAATTCGTGTCGGTAATACCGGCCAGGGAGGAATGGGAGAGCGGGACACTGCCAGGCGGAGAGGGTATGCATTGGTATACCGATGGATCGAAAATGCTTGGCAGGGTTGGTGGAGGGTTTTTCTGTGAACGTCTTGGGACCGAAGAAAACTTTCGACTACCAGACTACTGCAGCGTCTTCCAGGCGGAAGTGCTGGCAATCAGCGAGGTACTGTCCTGGCTGAAGGACAAGCAAATATACAATAGAGATATTTGCATTTGTACGGACAGCCAGGCAGCGATAAAAGCCCTGGATGCAACCTTCACCACTTCTATAGTGGTAAAAAGCTGCCACCAATCTCTAAATGAGATGGCAGAGCAGTTCTCCATCAAGCTGTGCTGGGTTCCAGGACACAGCAACTATCCAGGGAACTGCCGAGCGGATGAATTAGCCCGTCAGGGAACGGAACTAGTTATAAATACGGATAACTCACGTGTAGGTATGCCACTTGCTACCTGTAAGCAGACTATAAAATCACATGCCTTGAAAGAGGCCAATAAAAGGTGGGAGAAGCTGGTGACTTGTAAGAATGCAAGGCAGCTATGGCCCACTTATAACAAAAAGAGTTCAAATAACCTCCTATTGCTGAGCAGGGAAAATATTCGGCGGATGATAGGAGTTATAACAGGCCACTGCCTTTTTGGCGCTCATGCGAGGCGTATGGGGCTTTTCGCAAATGATTTTTGCAGGAGTTGCAGGGATGAGGAGGAGGAGGAAACGGTAACGCATCTCCTATGCGACTGCCCTGCACTGTCCCAAAGAAGGCAAACCCACATGGGAGCCTTTCTCTATAATGACCTCAGTGAAATGATACCCCTCAAGATAGGTGGTCTGAGTCGTTATATAAACAGCTCGGGGTGGCTGAGCTGAGTCTTGGGGGGGAGATCCATATGGCATCACAATGGGCCCCAGCGGTCTAAGTGTGTCCTTAGGGACAGCCTAACTAACCTAACCTAACCTATGGAGTACCAATGTCCACAATAACCAATTTGATTGAATCGATGCTATATCGATGTAATGGGAAAATGCCGTTAGCTATGTAGAAAAAGACTGCCATTTCACACACCATGTTCGGCTTAAATAGGTTTTACCCGCGATTTTTCATAAAAATTGTTCTTTCTACCTTCGGTTGCCCTATAGAGGGCAAATATTAATGCAAGCATTGCAAAATACTTCTATCTTCTTTATATGGTTCAGATTGTTCACCTTTGATTGAAAGAATATCCTCGTTGGTATCCGAATCTACCGAATTACTTTTCACTGACGGATTAAAAAATCTGCCAGCATTTTTAAAAAATTCGGATATAATATCCAAATTGTTCGAAGTTTTTTTCGCGTATACTCTGGCAGTTCCTGCCGCCAGAAGCCCTCGATATTATTGGTAAAATGGCGATTTCTTCTAAATTTCTGAGTCCATTATGCTTAAATAAATTCCTGAAAAAGGCTACTAAACAAAGCTATGTCTTGAAAACTATAAGGTTTTCGATAAAATCTTATATAACATAAATGGATTGTATTTGTCCTCCCTTTCTAACGGTATCTAAACGGTATGTGCTGTAGTTTAGGCGGTTAAAGATTAGTCTATAACCTTTGAAATTAGTTTCCTGCCTAAAATGTTGTTTCGGGCCAGAAGGCCAATTTTGTGGTTGTTATTGTCGTTTTGCACGGTGACTCCAGCAACAACATCGGTTTTTCCCGCTCTCGTTTCGGGAAATCTAATTATCTGTCATTTATGTAAAATATTAGGTGTACAAATAAGTTTCCACGGTTTGTCAAAAGATGGCCCCACCAGAAGGTTATGGAGAAATTGTCAGATGTAAAACGTAATATCCCAAGTTTCGTCATCCGGCCACACCATAACCTTAAAGTACTAGTGATTCCGTATCAGCATCACGTAATTTTCTTCCTGCAAAAATGTCAAGTTTTGTGCCGAATAAGCATCATTTGCGGGAACTTTTGATTTACTTCTTTAATTTGAAAAAATCTGCAGCTCAGGCGCATCGATTGCTTTTAGAAGCATATGGTGAAGCTGCTTTAAGTGAGAGAAGTTGTCAGGAATGGTTTCAAAAGTTTAAGAACGGTGAGTTTGACGTGAAGGACAAAGAACGCAGTGGAAGGCCGAAAGTGTACGAAGACATAGAATTAGAAGTATTATTGGAGGAAGATTCGTCCCAAACGCAAAAAGAACTTGCACTTACATTACAAGTGACTCAACAAGCAATTTCACATCGTTTAAAATCGTTGGGAATGATTCAAAAACAAGGAACTTGGGTTCCATATGAACTAAAGCCGAGAGACGTTGAACGCCGATTATGCATGAGTGAAATGCTGCTTGCCAGGAATAAAAAAAGTTTTTTGCATCGTATAGTCACTGGTGACGAAAAATGGATTCACTACGATAATCCAAAGAAGAGAAAGTCATGGGTTAAGCCCGGCGAACCATCAACATCGACAGTTAAGCCGAATATTCATGGAAAAAAACTCATGCTGTGTATTTGGTGGGATCAGCTTGGTGTCGTGTATTATGAATTGCTTAAACCAAGCGAAACCATTACTGGAGCTCTCTACCGAACACAATTGATGAGATTGAGTCGGGCACTAAAGGAAAATCGCGCCCATTACTACTCCAGACACGACAAAATTATTCTTTTACACGATAATGCTCGTCCACATGTTGCGGCGCCGGTAAAAACATACTTGGAAACACTCAACTGGGAAGTTTTGCCCCACCCGCCGTATTCACCAGACTTAGCCCCTTGTGATTATCACCTGTTCCGGTCGATGGCACATGGTCTGTCTGAGCATCATATGAAGACACCAAAAATTGGGTAGATTTGTGGATAGAGTCAAAAGATGAAGAGTTTTTTCGACGGGGTATCCGAATGTTGCCAGAAAGATGGGGAAAAGTAGTGGCAAATGATGGAAAATACTTTGAATAAAACGTAATGTATTGTTCCTTCACAATAAATTCCTAACTTTTTATAAAAAACCGAGGAAACTTATTTGTACACCTAATAATAATATTTTGTCGAAGATCTTTCAGTTTTGGAAAGATATTAAACTTTAGATTTTTAGTACAATTTTTTTGTATTCATTAATTTTTTCTAAGAATAATGTATAATTAAACCACATAATTATGCCAATACTAAGAAAGAAGAGGCTCTTAGCTTTCTTAGCTGATATCAAAAATGTGTTTTCTCCGAAGATTCTAGACTGATCCCAATGAAAAAACATGTGTCGAAAGCTAAGAGCTTCTACTTTCTTAGTATTGGCTTAATTGTGGTTTAATTATATATTATACTTACAAAAAATAAATGAATAGAAAAAATAGTACTAAAAATCTAAATTTTCTCCAAAACTTAACATTCTTCTTCAAAATAATGTTTACATGAATAGCAGATAATTCGATTACCTTTCCAGCAATATCAATAAAATATAGGTATAATGTAACGTTTAGGTGATAAAGGCCTGATATTTTCAAACGTCAAATGGCTATAACTACAGAACTACATGAGAGCGGTAAAATTTGTTGTTGTTGGGGCCAGCACAAAAACAAAACAATGGTTAGATCGACAGGCGCCCTATCTGTCCCAAAATATCTTTGATTTATATGATATAACATTTTATCGAAAACCTTATAGTAAATAATTTTACTCTAAGGAAAATGCATAATTAATACATATAATTATCCCAACACTAAGAAAGTAGTGTTGCTTCACTTGTTTAAGAAATTTATTTCACCAGGATCCGTGCAGGATGCTGACACCAACCGGATATGTGCTATAATTTAAGAGATATAGCCCCGAACTTTTCAAATTTCAAAAAGCTAGAACTCCGAAACCAGACGAGAACGGGGAAAAAATATTATGTTTTTGGAGTTTCGGTGCAAAGCAACAGTAAGTATAAATAGGCGACATTGATTGACAACATGCTCAATTGTTGTTGTTTTTTGTGTTACCACAACAATAACTTCAAAAAGGAGTGAGGACTTCCGGTTCCGGTTTTATAGCCGTTTGAGTTTTGAAATTGCTCACGTCCTTGTGATTTTAAAAATGCAATTTCTCCTGAATTCCTACACCAATCATGGCCAAATAAATTTCTGTAGAAAGCTAATGATCTGTTCTTTAGTAGGATTTATATAATTATATGTGTTAATTACATAATTTACTCAGGAAAAAACTTATTGATTTAACAGCCTTATAATGTAAATAGTTTGAAAACGAAAACGAAAACACAAATGAAAACGAAACGAGCCAAACTAGTATAATAGAAGCTTTTCGTTCGTATTGCAGACTTTCGTTGTGTTGCAGAGAGAAAATTTTGCCATGTGTACAATATTTGAAGCATATTTATAAGTAATTTCTAGAAACGCAAAGATTTCGGGTAGAATTCAGTGCAAAAGCGTGTCGGCAACACTGTACACAACACTATACACATACAAATTCGATACATACAATTCGACAACTTGCAAAACACAAACAATTTTACACTAGGCGATAGCCTTCTTGCTTTCGCTTGGTTTCTCGACTTTTTTCCTGGAAACTGCCGATCCATTATACCTCGCGTAGCTGATAAAATCTGCAAAGCATGTAAAAATACCAACAACAAGCATTTTTTTCGTTTGACGGATTTTACTCGAGTTTTGTTATGCTCAATTGTCAACAACCGAAAAATGACGAAAAGCACAAAACAAAATTCATGAAAATCATATGTTTCGTTTTCGTTTACGGCTTGAAACTTTTTACATTATAAGGCTGTAAAAAAAAAGTGCAAGAAATCTTAAACTGCGTTTTTCTCGAAAGGTATAAACTTTTCGTTAAAATAACATATAAATAAATAAATTAAAGATACTCTAAGTGCTTTTACAAACGACACCAACACCACATAGCATATGGTGTTCTGCTATAGTTTATGAGATATGGGCAGTTAAAATTCAAACAGCTATAAAACCGGAAGTCCTCACCCTTTTTTGAAGTTGTTGGAATCAGCTCCAAAAACAACAAAAATTGGAATTGTTGTACGGTGCCTCATTTGTTCCCAACAGTATTGCCCTTCCGGGACAAAACTTGACGGGGATAAACTTATGCCCTTATCTCAATTGGCTTAGAAAATATCTATCATCAATTTAAGCGAATTTTTTATACTTAGAGCCCCATAGCTTGTAAACTAAAAGAGCATCGGGTATAAATGCAGAATAGACTTCAATCTTTTTACCGTTAGTTGGGATCATTACAAACGGAAGTGGGTGGAATTTTTCGGGGGCCGCTAGCTCATTTGGTTTAGGAGATAAGCGGCTTGGCTTATCGCCAATCGTGTTGTTTTTGTTGTAGCTTCTGATATAGACCCCAACAACAACGTAATCTTCTGCTCCCCCTAATTTCTAGGTTACAACCATCTGAAATTTGATTCACAAGGCGATCCCGGGAAAATGTATATATGTTCCATCGGATTTTATTAGTACCACTTATGTGACCTTCAAGCGCTCATAACCCAAATAACGGTAAAAAAAGGAACAGATGAAGCGCTTGTCGACCCCACCGATGTTGTTGTTGTTGCTTTTGGTGCTGACCCCAACAACAACAACAACTTTTGTTGATCTCTTGTCGTTCCAGAGTTATAGCCCTTTAAAGTTGAAAAAGATCAGGCCTGTATCTCCTAAACCTTACAAGGTGCCTATATGTTATTGATATTGCTGGAAAGGTAATTGAATTATCTGTCATTTATGTAAAATAATATTTTGTCGAAAACCGTTCAGTTTTGGAGAAAAATGAAAATTTAGATTTTTCATACTATTTTTTTCCATTCATTAATTTTTTTCTAAGTATAATGTATAACTAACCCACATAATTATGCCAATAATAAGAAAGTAGAGGCTTTTAGCTTTCGAAACATGTTTTTTTCATTGCGGTCAGTCCAGGATCTTAGGAGAAAACGTATTTTTCAAATCACAATCGCGTAAGTATGTCAGCACTTTTTTGAATTTTATTAGTGCCCTTTTTTTTGTCATATCCTGCGACGAAGTATTTTCGAGGTTGTTAATAATAATTGTTACCTTTTAACCCTATTCCTGTCATGCTGTGACTTTGGATCACACTTTATGCTGAAATTCCTATAATTTCCAAATTCCACCTTTTTTGACTTGAAAGGTGCAATGTATTTTTTTATCTGTATTATTTTAATGAAAAAATCATAAAAATTCTTTTGATATTTTGTTTAGTTAAATTCTATTATTAAATAATACGTAATATGGCGTAAACTGCCATGATGTGACTTGCAGTCACACCATATAAAAGTGTATAAACTTTTTATGTGACGCATATATGTATGTACATATAGTTTTATATATAGCTATTGTGTAAAGGCCTTAAGTGAAAGCTTTGTATGTAAAGCTTCTAGTGAAAGCTGTTTGTTAAGAGCTTGCAAGAATCGCTGTTAAAATACCGTTATTTCTGAAATGTGTATGCGCCAAAGTTTTAGCGACCAGTTTGCTGTTAATAAAATTTGCTGCACGTGAAAATTAAATATTTTTGGGTTTTACAACCAAATTTCTGTTGGATTATTATTATTATATAGAAGAAAAGGTGATTGTGTGAAATACATACACAAATATATATGTATGTATTTACTTTCTTAGGTTTAGTAGGAAATGTATGGAAACCGAGGAATGACAGAAGAAGCCATAAGGAATGCACTTATGGAAAGCGAGGATGAGGATGAACACCTTTGCGAGGATATTGCTAGTGAAGAGAGTGAAGAGGGTGAAGAAGGTGAAGAAAATTTAGAAATAGCTTCAGAAGCTCCGGATGAACTTTCGGAATCAGAATGTGCGGATTTCGATACACAAGTAGATAATATAACGCAGTTTTTTGGAAAAGATGGAACAGAGTAGAGTGCATATCCCTGTGTACAGCGTAGGACTCCTGCCCATAATGTAATCAGAGGAGCAATGAATAAAGTCATGTTACCTCCAGGAAAATACATCGACACAGCTGGTGATGCATTTGCTTTATTTTTCGATGAAGATGTTATAAATTTGATAGTCAAACATACTAACTTGAATGCAACTGGGCATGCAGGTCAGTCCTGGAAGCCAACAGATTATATAGAAATTCGTTCTTATATTGGCTTATTGTTAGAAGCAGGAAGGCAAAAACGAGGCCTAAGTGATTATGAGGAATTTTGGGATCCAATATTTGGTACAGTACTGTTTCGTGCTTGTATGTCAAAAAACAAATTTGTTGCTTTATCGCGATATTTACGATTTGATGACAAATCAACAAGATCCTTTCGGAGATCCGAAGACAAATTTGCACCATTTCGAGATTTGTGGAATATGGTAAACAAAAATTTTAGGAAATACTACATGCCTGGGGAAAACCTAACAATCGACGAACAATTAGTGCCATTTAGGGGCAGAGTTTCCTTCCGGCAATACATACCATCAAAACCTGATAATATGGTGGATTTGCGACAGTCTAACCAGTTACCCACTACATGGAATCCCATACTTAGGAAAGGAAGGTCGTAACAGAACTACAAATTTAGCACAGCGCGTTGTCGAACAATTGTCTGAGCCCTATGAAAGGACGAACAGAAATATAACTTTTGATAATTATTTTACAAGTTATGAGGTGGCAGCGAATTTACTTTCAAAGCAATTGACTTGTGTTGGCACTTTGCGAAAAAATAAAAGATGTATGCCAGCAAATTTTCTCCCAAATCCATGTCGAGAAGTCCACAGCAATCTGTTCGGTTTTCGAAAGACCATGACTTTAGTGAGTTATGTCCCACACAGAAAAAAGGCCGTGCTGTTGCTTTCCACAATGCATCATGGCATTGACATTGATAAAAATAACGATAACAAATCGGAAATAAATCTTTATTATAACTCAACAAAAGGGGGTGTAGATACATTCGATCAAATGTGTCACGCTTTTTCCGTAAAACGCAAAACTCGAAGGTGGCCAGTTGCGCACTTCTATAATTTGATTGATGCAAGTGGAATCGCTGCGGTAGTTGTATGGCTCTCATTATACCCAGACTGGAACAAAACTAAGCAAAACACACGTAGAAAATTATTTTTAAAGGATTTGACGTTGGAATTAGTTATGCCGAATATAAAGCGAAGAAGCCTAAGGAGTCTGAAGAAAGCAAACACCTCCGCTATAAAGGACGCCTTGCAAATTGCATCAACAATTGTGGTTAGTCCAGTACCTCCGCCGTCACCTCATGTTCGTCGACGATGCATACATTGCCCATCCCGAAAAGGACGAGCTTCGAAACAATGTTGTAATACATGCGGACGAAATGTCTGCCAAGAGCATTCTAGAAAAACAATTATTTGCTCCACTTGCGACCAGGCCACTTTAAAATAGTCTAAATAATAATTCTATAAATACAAATATTTCTATATTATATGATTGGTATTCTATAAAATGTTTTGAATAATGATAACAAAGAATAAAAATACTTATAACATACCAAATGAGGAGATGTGATTTTAATATTTGTACGGATTTGTAAGTCACACCTTGGCGGTTTACGTCAGTGGAAAAGCTTGGCAGGAATAGGGTTAATGGAGGAATAGTGATGTAGCGCCGCAGGCGAAAAAAAAATCGCGCGATTTTTCATAAAAATTTTTCACTTTTATGAGAGTACCTGATTGCAATTATCAAATATGCGTTTTCTCCTGAGATCCTACACTGATTCCAAAGATATATACGTCTATAAAAAGGTAAATGGCTGTACTTTCTTATTATTGGCATAATTATGTGGGTTAGTTATACATTATACTTAGAAAAAAATTAATGAATGGAAAAAAATAGTATGAAAAATCTAAATTTTCATTTTTCTCCAAAACTGAACGGTTTTCGACAAAATATTATTTTACATAAATGACAGATAATTTAATTACCTTTCCAGCAATATCAATAACATATAGGCACCTTGTAAGGTTTAGGAGATACAGGCCTGATCTTTTTCAACTTTAAAGAGCTATAACTCTGGAACGACAAGAGATCAACAAAAGTTCTTGTTGTTGTTGGGGTCAGCACAAAAATAACAACTGCAGCAACAACAACAACAACATTGGTGGGGTCGACAGGCGCTTTATTTAAGCCTAAAAAAATTAGAGCTATACTGCATTTGATGCACACAATTTAATGAGTGCTCCGAAATATTGTGCTCACATTTTGATTTCTTCTTATCCATGTTTTCATTATCTACTGTGTCGTCTCGCCATCCTACACGTTTATCAGCCTTTGGTTTTTTTAGGCGCAATCTAAGAACTGGTGGTGACTGTAACCAGAATATAAGACAATATGTTTATGGTCAACATATAATTTGATTTATATATTTCACCTCCTCTGATGCAGATCTGTGTACAATATCTGTCTGGGAAATACTGACGGACGAATCCGTTCGAATGGCCAGCCTTTCCATTTTTCACTAATAAATTTTGGTCACTAAATCAAAAACTCAGTTTCCCATATTTCTGGAAATCATTGTTCTTCTTACGATTCGGGAAACTACGTTTCACGAGACATTACCAAATATATGTACGGTTTACACAACGTTGGTACGTACTTTAACAACAGCTTTAAGGCTTGATTAGTCGTACTTGGCACTTAGCACTTATTGCCTAGAACACAATTGGACGAACAAAACACTATGGGATTTGTGGGAAAACTATGGGTTTTGTGGGATTTTACTAGATTGCAATTGCCTTCGATTTGCAATCAGCAGCAAAATTTTAGTATTTATATTTACATTATGTATATTAGTATGGTATTTTGGTATAATAGAGATGATTTCGTATACATTAATTGTTTAAAGAATATTATATTGAAACCCCATTAAACTATAAATTCGGCAAGCAAAGACGACATCTTCGAAAATAGCGTCAAGTTCGATCTGGCCATGCGTTTTTGCTGTCACTTGGTTCGAACTTAGCAAAATATCAAAAACGATTTGATATTCCCCTGTTAAGTACGACTGATCGGATACACATGTTTCCATATGCTCGAAGTGGATTTTGACAGTTCTTCGAAGTGCTTATCAGTACGACTAATCAGGCCTTTACACCGCAGATTAACTCACGTGGGATTAACTAGCCTTATTTCTTAATTTCCAACGCAACGCATATCGTACATTAAGAAGGTTTGTTATATTCGCTTAACAGCTGTTCTCCATGTCTGATCCAGCGTAAATTACGTTTCGCTTCCACTCAGAAGCGTAAATTACATTTCTTACTAAATTTACAACAGTTTCTACATTCCTTATGTATTTTTGGTATTAAAGTGCATTTTATAACTTCAAACCAACGCTAATGCTTATCGTTGAACTGTCATGTCCTAAGTAACTAAGTTTACAGGCCGATGACCTTACAGCACCCTTACAGAGGACTTATCAATTAAAGAAATTATGAAAGGCTGGATCTCCGAACACGTCCGGGATACCTGATGGTCTACTACGGAGACGACCAGACAGCATTGTGGCGGCAGGAAAAGGTGGCCCGTTTGTCTCAGTGGAAGGGGGTAGGGCTGATTTGGGGAAGATATATCCAAGGAAGTCGTTTACAACGAGCTTTGTTACGCTTTGGAATTGTATGAGATAATAATACCCTACACCTTAAGGTTGAGTATATTCACTTTGTCACGAAATGTGTAACGCATAGAAATAGAAAATATAGATATAGAATAGTATATATATTCTTGATCAGCGTCACCTCCTGAGTCGATTTATCCATGTCCGCCCGTCTGTTAAAATCACGATCACAGGAGAACCGATCATAATGATCATATCATAATGAAATTTGCGGAAATATTAATTTTTATACCCTACACCTTAAGGTAAGGGTATATTCACTTTGTAACGAAATGTGTAACGCATAGAACTAGAGACGATAGGTATAGAAAAGTATATATATTCTTGATCAGCGTGACCTCCTGAGTCGATTTAGCCATGTCCGTCCGTCTGTCTGTCTGTCTGTTGAAATCACGATCACAGGAGAACCAATGAAGATATCGTGATGAAACTTTGCGGATATATTGTTTTATGTGGTGGGCAGGTTGGTATTGAAAATGGGCAAAATTGGTCCACGGCCACGCCTATTTTTTATTAAAAATGTAATATCAGCGTTCGTTTTTGAGCTATTACAACAAAATTTCATTCCTGAGTATAGAGCATTATCCGTGAATGTGCCAAATATGGGCGTGATCCGCCCTCTTTTAGGTTACACAGGCAAAAGAGGGTTATATTGTTAAATATATAAACTTCCTGAATAAAACTTTAGATAACAACTTGTTTTACAAAAAAATATTATTACATCAAAACTGGGTGCGGTCCGCCCACTTTTACACTACATATACAGTATAGCAGTATGAAAAAAAGTTTATTACCACGGAAATAAAGTTTAAATGAACACAATTATAAAACAACTAAGCTAGTTATTTTGTTTTGAAAAAGGTAATGACCACGCCTACTATTTATACAGAGTCGTAGCTAGGTCTCATGGACCCTTGGACGGTTAATCAACTTGTAGCCCCAAAAATGCCTAGAATGCAAGAAGTCAATACTTGATTTCCACAACTGCCGCCCCCGACATTGTGCCGCCCAGAGTGGACCGCCACCCCCGCCCCATCCTAGCTTCGGCACTTTTTTTAAAACTTTTAGGTGTAGGGTATCTAAGATTCGGCCAGGCCGAATATAGCTTTCTTACTGGTTATATTTATGTTTTTTATTTTATTTTTTTAATATTTATTTTTTATTAAAAATGTGATATCAGCGTTCGTTTTTGAGTTACACAGACAAAAGAGGGTCTTAAATGGTTATATTGTTAAATATATAAACTTCCTGAATAAAACTTCGTATAACTTATTTTCCAATAAAAGAATATAACAGAAAAACTGGACGCGGTCCGCCCACTTTTACACTACGTATAGAGTATAGCTCAAGAAAACAAATTTAATATAAAGAAAATTAAGTTTAAATTTGAACACAATAATAAAACTACTAAGCTAGTTGTTTTGTTTTGAAAAAACGTAACGACCACGCCTACTATACAGTGGTGTAGCTAGGACTTATGGAGCCCGGGAACGGTTAATCAGCAGCCCCAAAAATTCCTATAAATCAATAAGTGAATACGTGATTTTCAAAACTGCCGTCCCCGAAACTGTGCCTCCCTGGGCGGACTACCACACCCTAGCTACGCCACTGTATTTATACCCGTCTGTGATTAAATATGATTGTAAGGTAACTTTCCTTCTACCACATATTTCCTCTAGTTTCTGTTTGTATTTCATTCTGTGTTATTGTTCTGCAATGAAAAATCTAAATAAATTAAAAATTTAAATAAATAAATTTTAATAATTAATTAAAATAATTAATAATACGATATTTTTTCAAAACTTTAAGGTGTAAGGTATCTAAGATTCGGCCAGGCCAAATATAGCACTCTTTCTGGTTTTTATTTTTGCTTCTATTATATTTTTAGTATTCCTCGTATAACATATTCAATTTGTTAATATGCCGACTAAAGTAGATCTTTTGTCTATACAAGCTCTTCAACAGCATGCTATGCTCGCAACGTAGATTGTGCCAGCGCTTTACATAGCTTGGACATCGAACAAGAAGCAGAACAAAGTTACAAAAAGCAAAATTTATTTCATAAACTATAAAATAAAAAATTTAAAATAAATCCAGATGGACGGACGGAAATCCAGATAAGAGAAGAAAAAAAAATACGTATCGCACCGTTCTGCTCCTCACAAATTGGTTGATTCTTTCTTTCACACTTTATCTGGTATATGAATGCTATCCATGCATGCTAGATCATTAAATTTTGCTTTGTTAGGCCCATATTACATTGCAAACAGTTGTTCGATCAAACAGTCCAATGAAATGAACTATTTTACTCTCCCGTCAAATCTGTTTGCTTGCTATGTTACATTGCAAACACAAACAGTCAAACACTTTCCGTAGTATATACATACACATAATTAGAGTTGCTATGTGCAATTGTTTTCACGCAGTCCTCCTTTTTCCGGTATAGTGCAGTTTTTCACTCCAAAATATGCATACTTTTTTATTACACCACACAACAACTCTGCTCTGTTTGTAGTTTGCACGTATCGCCTGCAAACAGAGTATTTGCTGTGCCAACAGTTCATCCGTTTTCATTCTCTCACGGATAAACTGAGAGTTGACAGCTTTATACAGAAAACAAAAACAATGTGACTGTTTGATCGAATAACTGTTTGCAATGTAATATGGGCCTTACGAGCGCTGAAAAAACTAAAGCAAGGCAAAGAGAGTAATTCGAGTAGCGAAGCTGTTTTCAATCATGTTGCTTACACCCGCTGCTTGCATCAATTTGACAGCATCAATTTCGAAAAATTTGAAACTTTGAGTTATGCGACTTCTATGTTATAACATATTTTTTGGTAATAATGCTACATGGCCTATGGAAGCGAAATCCGAATCCCATTACCTGGGACAACAATACACAAGCTAAAAATGCTTCAGTCTACATTAAAAGGCAATAAAAACCAAATACTGTGCCGGAAAGCTAAATGCTTCTCTCCCATTTTATAGGAATGTGACAATGTAGAACAGTGATTGTTGTATTGCCCCTGATATACTAAATGAATATTTTCTCTTCCAAACATCAGGTTCTCGTAGTTGTATGTATGAAATGTTGAATCAGTATCATCAAAGAATATACAATATATAGAAGGCGCATCTCATACGAATTTTTGAACAGCAAAATTTGCTCCGTGGACGTAGCCGTACGTCCATGTTGCGCAACATTGAGTAGTTTTTTGTGTTGCTACGCATTCTCTCTATTCTCTTCTCATTGTTTGATAACTTCGCGGCAATTTCGTGCTATTTGCTTCTCATTGCCATTGCTTTGTTTTTGTATAAATACAAATCGGGTTCGCTTGTATTCCTTCATAAATGATTATGCGTAAGTAGAGTTGAGCGATGGAATCTTGTATGTCAAAGGAGGCCAGAATGAAACGATGAAATTGTTGATAAAAGCAGAGGTTGAGGGAACAAGGGAATTTGACTTCTTTTTGGTTCCTTTGCAATAACAATTCAGGTGCTTACGTCTGTCGGTCTTTTGATTTAGATTTTTTTCGCTTAAGTAAGGGAAGTTAAGTTATTAAGTAAAGGAATTTTGTTTTTTGGAACATTTTGCCGACATAATAAACTGTTTAGTATTTGAAATTATGTTTATTATTAAATTAGGTTATTGTTAATTGTTATATTATATATATAAAATTATAATACAATTATTGTACGAATATGTGTTATTGGTAACTCGACACATTGAGCTCAATGCAGGGTTGATTTCGTTTTATTGCCAGCCCATAGGCAATGCTTCCTTAATAGCACTAAAATCAAAAATTTTAAAAATTTTAGACTTTAAAATAATTTTAATAATGGTTTTGGACACTACAATAACAAGGTAAATTCATAGAACGTCAGACAGAAGCACTTCAGTTGTTAGTACAAAATAACAAACACAAAGTCGATCTTCCGATTCATTCGTATAACGTGTTCAATGTGTTGATATGCCGACTAAAGTATTCTTCTTCTTAAATCTTCTGCCTATACAAATTCTTCAACAGCACGCTATGCTCGCAACGTAGATCATGCCAGCGCTTTACAAAGCTTGGACATCGAACAAGAAGCAGAACCAAGCTAGGAAAAGCAAAATTTCTTCCAAAAACCTTAAAATGCAAAATTTAAAACAAATCCAGACGAATCGCACCGTTCTTCTCATCGCCCGCTGTACTCCACAATTTGATCGTTTCTTTCTTTCACACTTTGTGTGGCATACGAATGCTAGATCGATTATCTCTTCTTACGCATATTTGCTTGCATTGTTAGTGCAAAATAACAGAAGCAAAGTCGATCTTCCGCTCCCTTCATACTCATTAAAAAGATCTTCCGTACCCATCACTCATTACGAGATCATTCAATTTTGCTTTGTTACGAGCGGTGAGAAGACCGAAGCATGGCAAAGAGAGTAACTTCGCGAGTAGTGAAGCTGTTTTCACTCATTTTGCTACACCCGCTGCCTGCGACCGACCGCAACTGTTTTGAAAAATTTGAAATTTTGAGTCATCCGTCTTCTATATTATTACATATTCTTTGATTACATATTCTTTGGTAGTAACACAAAAAACTAATCAATGTTGCGCACCATGGACGTACGGCTACGTCCACGGACCGAATTTTGCTGTTCAAAAATTCGTATGAGATGCGCCTTCTATATATTGTATATTCTTTGCTTATACTCTATACAAATAACGCTTGATAAAATATGAAAATATAAAAAAAATACAAATAGGCATAAATGCAGAATAGCTGCCAAGCTCAGCTTTTGTTCATCTTTTTTTTACCGTTAGATAGGGCCATCAGGAACGGAAGTGGCTGGTTTTTATCGGGGGCTGGTCAGCCATCTTGGATTTATGACCGTTTGAAGGTCAAATAAATGGTACTAATAAAAGGCACTTATTTCATAAACTAAGTAAGCTAACGGAACAAACGAAGTACTGTTGGAAAGGTATTTTTAATACCTTTCATTTATGTAATACACATTTTTGTCCATAACATGGCTGTGAAGGAATTATATTGATTTTTAGAAAAATGTGACAAGTTAACCTTGAAACAACAATTTATTTCTTCCAAACGGACACATTAAGGTATAAAACAAATTACAGTTATGGAAAGCTTGTTCTTTTACTTTTAAAATGGTATATAATATGTTATACGCTGGCTCCCAGTCGTGTTTTTCTAACTTCGTACGGCTTCGTTGGCTCCCGACATGAACTTCGTCGTTGCTTACGCTCTCAGATTTTATTTTGGCAGCCTGTGATAATTGCTTTGAGCGGACGTAAGTATGTATGCATGCTTTCAAGCCTCCTGCGCTCGTAGCAAAGCAGAATTGAATGATCTACTAATGAGTGAAGGGTTCGAAGATCTTTTCTAATGAGTATGAAGGGATCGGAAGATCGACTTTGTTTGTCTATTTTGCACTAACAATGCTAGCGAATATGCGTAAGAAGAGATAAGAAGACACGATTTGTCTTCTTTTGCTTCTCTTAAAATAACAAACCATGTGCAGTCGTCCGTCCGTCTGGATTTGTTTTCAATTTTGCTTTTTATGGTTTTTGGAAGAAATTTTGCTTTTTGTAACTTTGTTCTGCTTCTTGTTTGATGCCCTAGCTTTGTAAAGCGCTGGCACGATTTACGTTCCGATCATAGCGTGCATTTGAAGAATTTGTATATGTAGAAGAAGTACTTTAATCGGCATATCAACAAATTGGATACGTTATACCAGTAACACTAAAAAGTTAATGGAATTTAAATTTAGCTTATTTTAGCGTATTTTGAAGATGCCGGAAAAAATCAAGTATGGAAAGAATCGGAATGAACAACCTAGGATTCATTCAATTTAGGATTTTAAAATTTTCAGTTTTTTGTGGCTATGTGGCTTATCATCTTTTTTGCATAAGTTTTCCGCCAACCAAGTACTATTCTTCCGGATAAGCACTAACAAAAAGTAATTTAAAATTTGCTTTCTATGCTCAAAGCAACTGTGTGTTTCTGAAAACCAATCCTTAAAATTTTGTAATTTATTTGTTTTTAAAACAAAAATTGCTATTAATGAAAAAAAGTCATCAGTTGGTGCTTGCAAACAGCAAATTTAAATTTGCTGTTAAAAAAATTAATATAATAACACTAGCCTACAAATTAACACTTTTTTTTTGTAACGGGCTGTTTGACAACATATTCTAAAGGATTTTGGTCCGCTGATTCCAAAAATGATAAAATAAAAAAAATGAAACGAGCCGTTTTCGAGATAATCGGTTTTTAAATTTTTGGCCACTTTACGTTAAGGTCCATCCACTTGAAGAGCCACTACAACTGACATATGTAACCGATTCGATTACAATTAAGATTAAATTAAAGAGGAAGGATGCACGCATATTTTTTGCTAACATTGTTTTAAAATCCGAAAGATAGTTTAAAAGCTTTCGTTTTTATATCGATAGATTGGACATTTGCGCGAATTTTAAGCCTAATATCAAAAAAATCTGCACAGAAATGGTTTCTTGGTGCGCGTTTAAGTAAATTCAGTGCTTTTCGCAAAAAACACTAAATTTTGAAAAAAAGATAAATAAATACATTTTAAATTAAAAATGATTTTTATTTGTGCTTCTTCGCTTATATAAGTGGGTTGGTGTTTCCCTAGTCAAACTCCAGCAATAGTCCGCCATCATAGTTGCACCCCAGGATCCTTCATAGCGCTTTTCAATTGCCATCATTTGCTGGTGGAATCTTTCCCCATGCTCTTCGCTTACAGCACCCAAATTTTCCGGGAAGAAGTCTAGATGAGAGTTCAAGAAGTGTATCTTCAAAGACATTCGAGCTCCTTTTAATATAAATTTAGAATATATGAAATTAATTCAGAAAAATAAATACTTGGGTTTACATTCTTACCAATTCGTTTGTATTTATTTAGTAAACTTTTTATAAGGGCTTTGTATCTTTCTATAATGGTATATCTTTGTATAATGGTATAAATATGCCATTTTTAAAACATCTGTAATTTTATTTTGCCTATTTTCCGGTTTATATAGGCCGCAAACATAGCAAAACTTGTTCGTATCTTGATTGCATAAGAAATTCGGCATTTTGCTTAAAAAATATAAGTTCGAAAAACACAACACGACTCTTAAAAGTAAAACTTCGACTGATGCAAAAAAGAAAAAACTGCGAAAAAGTAAAAAAACGTAAGGTGGAAGTACCTGCATCTGAACTAATAGCGGTAAAAGGATGCATCGGGAATAGGATCCAGGTAAAGCCGATTTTAATGGGTTTCTGGGAAATGATAATCGCGGAAAGTCCAAAAACATTGTTCACAAACAAATGCACGTACTCAAGTACAAACTCACATGCATCGGGAATAGGATCCAGGTAAAGCCGATTTTAATGGGTTTCTAGGAAATGATAATCGTTTGACTAGGGAAACACCAACCCCCTCATATAAGCGAAGAAGCACAAATAAAAATCATTTTTAATTTAAAATGTATTTATTTATCTTTTTTTTCAAAATTTAGTATTTTTTGCGAAAAGCACCGACTTTACTTAAACGCGCACCAAGAAACCATTTCTGTGCAGATTTTTTTGATATTAGGCTTAAAATTCGCGCAAATGTCCAATCTATCGATATAAAAAATAAAAAGGGTAAAAAAGTTTCGGGAACATATTTTTACATACAGATATATAGCAGTTTTTTGCCTTTTTTCTTAAAAAATTCCTCTTTTGAAGTTAAGATTTCAGCGAAAGCTTTTAAACTATCTTTCGGATTTTAAACAATGTTAGCAAAAAATATGCGTGCATCCTTCCTCTTTAATTTAATCTTAATTGTAATCGAATCGGTTACATATGTCAGTTGTAGTGGCTCTTCAAGTGGATGTACCTTAACGTAAAGTGGCCAAAAATTTAAAAACCGATTATCTCGAAAACGGCTCGTTTCATTTTTTTTATTTTATCATTTTTGGAATCAGCGGACCAAAATCCTTTAGAATATGCTGTCAAACAGTCCGTTACAAAATGGCTGTCGGCCAGTGTAATTAATATAAATTAATTAAATTAATAATAAATTAATATAATAATTAATATAATATTCATCTTTAGGGAATTTGAAAAGTTTGACCGCAGAACTATCCCTATAACTTCGTTCACAAGATTCAATAATGCACCGGCCACCACTTCTTCTAGAATCATTACTTTTTGATATCTTATTATTTACCATTTTTAAGGAAATATGAATATTTCCATATATCAAAAATTTTTAATACGAGTATCAGAAACCAAATCAAACAAAATTTATAAAAAAATACTAGCAAAAAACTAGTGGTAGGGTCGTCAACTAAAACGTGAAATCGGTGAGAAGACTGCCAAAAACAGTATCCAAAATTGGTATCTACAGTATCAATTTGTAATTTACGTCAAAACAGAATTAAATAGTAGTAATACACTCAGTAGCCAGAGGATATAAAAAAATCATTAATTAATCATGAATTAAACATGCATACATAAACACGTCCGCTCACATCGACCAATGACAGAGATAACGAGATTGGAAACTTAGAACAAAACAGCTGTTCAAAAAAACAGCCGCGTGTTGTTTCTGTAAATTTCCTATGCAAATTCACCCATCCGGGTGAGTTTCGAAGACTCGACTGAAAACGGTGAGTTTCAATACGAATGTTACAAAAACAAATTTAATTGAACGGTTGCATGTCGAAAATGTAAAACTGTGCCATATCGTTTCTCGTAGAAAAGTCATTATAATCTCTGTTTCCCGCTTTTTAAGCTGTCATTCACAAATTGATTGATATTGGAACGCTAAAGATAAGTACTCGCAAAATTTTTACAATTATTTATTAATATTGTTTTGAAATGTCAACAACCAATTTCAACAATTTCGAAAATTAAACTTTGACATTTACTTTGAAATGTTTGATACGTTTTGTTGTAAATATTGTGTCATTTGCTTCTAATTGCGACTTGCATTCTTCCCTTTGATCTATTTTTATAAAATCAGTACCCCGTGGTCTGCATGAAGATAGGTTAGGCATGTATTACATAACTTATTTACTAATTTTTTATTTTAGTATTAACTAGTAGTTAATATTAGTAATTAGTATTAATAAATTTAGTGTGTTTTGTAGTTGTGGTTGCATGTGCACGGGTGATATAGGGCTACTGGGGAACCGAACACCCTGAAAAATCGGTAACTCCCCTTGACTCTTATCTAAATGGTGGTGTGGAAACAGCATGATCTCTATAACTTTCAGAATTATCATCTAATAAAGAACTAAAAAGATATCCTTATATCTTTTTCTCAAATATACAAATATAGAAAACTATTAGGAAATTCACAGTTACCCTCATAAGTCATAAGTTGTCATAACTTAAAACAATTTATGACAGTCATAAGAAAATTTTTTGTTGTTTTGTACGAAAAACTATGTTAGCACGATTACAACACTCGCAGGTACATGTATGTATTAGGAACATTTTTAACACTTTATAAAGCGACTGTTCACAGTTCGAAGTCATAATTTAGTATCTCATAACTTATGAGGGTGAACTGTGAATTGCCTATATATGAATAATATAATATTTGAACTAAATTAAATACTATTTTAATCAAATTTCTACAATCACATAAAAATACCCACAGAAATAAATTTATTCCCATATTTTACAATTTGTCTACTTACGGTGGCAACCGCTTGCAAAAAATGTTGGTGAATAATACCCTCAAAAGATAAAGCGTCACTTGCTATCTCTTTCTGGCTGCAAAAGAAATGTTGCCAAATTCACCAGGTCATAAAAAATCGATCTTTTTTTCATATTTATCTGAAGATAAAAGAGTTTCCAATCTCATTAATCTCTGATCAATGATCACAGACTGCCAAAATAAAATCTGAACACGCAAGCAACGACGAAGTTCATGTCGGGAGCCAACGAAGCCGTACGAAGTTAGAAAACCACGACTGGGAGCCAGCGTTCACAAAATTTTACGAACCACTTTTTTGGCCATTTGAGCTATCTATATGTTATGTGGTATAAGTCATCATTAATGTACGCTTTGGTGGCATAAGGGTACCGGATGTTGGTACTCCACGATCTTCACTCAAACTAGCCCTCGGTGCAAACTGCAATTCTTTTTAATTCTTGTGTGTTCACCATTCTACATTTTGCAATTGCTAACCAAAGACCGAAATCTTTAAGTATTGTATTTATCCCAATCTTAAGGCCTGATTAGTCGTACTTATAAGCACTTCGAAGAACTTGACGTGCTGTCAAAATCCAATTCTAGCTTATGGAAACATGTGTATCCGATTAGTCGTACTTACGTACAAGGGGAATATCAGAGATTAATGAGATTGGAAACTCTTTTATCTTCAGATAAAGATGAAAAAAATATCGATTTTTTATGACCTGGTGAATTTGGCTACATTTCTTTTGCAGCCAGAAAGAGATAGCAAGTGACGCGTTATCTTTTGACGGTTTTATTCACCAACATTTTTTGCAAGCGGTTGCCACCATAAGTAGACAAAGTGAAAAATGTGGGCATGAATTTATTTCTGTGGGTATTTTTATGTGATTATTGAAATTTGATTAAAACATTATTTATTTTAGTTCAAATATTATATTATTTATATAGTTTTCTATATTTGTAAAATTTATAATGAAAAAGAGATATAAAGGAAATTTTTTTACTTCTTTATTAGATGAGAATTCTGAAAGTTATAGAGATCATGCTGTTTCCACAACACCATTGAGATAAGAGTCAAGGAGAGTTATCGATTTTTTAGGGTGTTCGGTTCCTCAGTAGGCCTATATCACCCGTGCACATGCAACTAAAACTACAAAACACACTAAATTTATTAATACTAATTATATATTATATACTAATTAATATTAACTACTAGTTAATACTAAAATAAAAAATAAGTAAATGTTATGTAATACATGCAAAACCTTACTTCATGCAGATCACCGGGTTATGATTTTATAGAAATAGATAAAGGGTAAGAATGCAAGTTGCAAGTGGAAGCAAATGACAATATATTTACAACAAACTCTTTTTATTTTTTTATATGTTATGCGCAAAATCTTATTTCTCAAATCAGGTTCGAAAATACTTCTATTAAAAAACCTTATAGTAAAGCAAATTTTTATATATATGCAAAAGCATAAAAATGTCCATTTGCTTTACATCCGCAGGCACAAGTTCTGTAATACGACGTTTTAAAACAATATTAATAAATATTTGTGAATTACAGCTTAAAAAGCTGATTGAATGAATGAAATTTGAATGAAATGAATGAAAATTGATTGATGAAAAGATTAACCTCTGTTTTGGAGTGAAGGACCGTTTTGGTAAAAGGAAGGAATTAGGGGATAGGAAACATTACCAGCTAATGCGGTCTCTATATCAATTGATTTGATAGATAGTGGGGAAAGGTAAGTAGGAGGGTTCCAAGGGGTTGTTAAAGGAGAAAGAAGTATTTCCTTTATTAATTCATTGTCTACGTTTTGTAAGTTAGTAATACATTTTTTCATGTATCTTAGGGAATATGACATAAGAGGTTCAATTTCGGATTTGTCATAAATGTAGGAATTTGAGTATTTTTTGTTAAGGGAGCTAAAATTTTTGTTGATACTTAGACGTAAGATCTGTCTCTCGAAAACCTCCAGCTCCCTTGCCACGGTCGGTGAGAAAGAGAACCAGCATGGAAACGCGTATGTCAAAATAGGTCGAATCAAAGTTTTGTAGAAGAGCAGCTTAGTCTTAGTTGAGAGACCATAGTTTATTCTGAAGTATGGCGCCAGCAGCCCAGATACACGTTTAGCTTTATTCAACGACTTTCTAGCGTGAAGATTGAATTTAAATAAGTTATTGAAATTTACACCTAAGTACTTAAGATTGGTCTTAAAGGGAATTCTGACTCCATCAATTTCCAGTAAAAGGTTCTTGCTGTCTTTAACCACTCCCGGTGGTCCCTTTTTGGATGCATTTCTAAAGCAGATGCACTCAGTTTTGGGTAGACTTAGGCTAACACCCCAAGATTTATAATATTCATTGATTCGTTTTATGTGATTGGAAACGATGGAGAGTGCGTCGGAGGGGTAAGTTGCGTGGGCGTATACTAAGGTATCGTATGCATAAAGTAGCGCGTGTGAACTCAAAGAGTTATTAAATGGACTATGGAAGTGTGGGAAATCGTGAAGGTAAGTGTTAAAGAGAAAAGGGCCTAGAATTGAGCATTGAGGGACTCCGCGCTCAACTTTCCTTACAATGGATTTGGTTTGTTTTATTTGAACATAGAAACTCCTGTTAGAGAGAAAACTGTCTATTAATTTGAAAAACGAAGGTGAGAAATTGTTCTGAATTATCTTGATGAGTATGCCGTTCCACCAAATGCTATCAAAGGCCTTCTCGACGTCTAGAGAACAGGCGACAGTGCATTTTTTTTTTCTTAGATTTAGGGTTACGTCGCTGTGAATTTTTAGAAGGGTATGAACTGTAGAGTGACCATTCTTAAATCCGAATTGCCCATCCGGTATAGGATCTATAGGATTTACTGAGGAACTGACTATTTTGTGAAGAATAACTCTCTCTAAAATTTTTCCTACGTTAGAGAGTAATGCTATTGGACGAAAGTTCGAGATGTCGTTACTAGGCCGATTTTTTATTATTGTTACGACTTTCCAGCATTCTGGGAAGTATCCGTTGTTAAGGCAGTTATTTAGTATAATGGTTAGATAGTCGAGGGAGAAACTAGAGAGTTTTTTCAGAATGAAGTTAGAAATACCATGGGGTCCAGATGATTTTTTGGCATTACTTTTCTTGAGCATGGTTTTGATTTCCTCAGAGGAAGTAAAATGGTCAAGGTTGTTCGGAGTCAAGGCGGAGAAATTTTGGTTGAAATTAAAGATTCGAGGAGGGAGATTCTTTCTATAGTCATGGATGGTGGTTTCAACTTGCGTCACTAAATGTGGATCGTAGTTAGGTGTTGTTCTTGTGAAAACTCTTTCAAAGTGGTTACTAAATGCAGATGCAATAGCTGTTTCAGAAGAGTAGATATTACTATCCACTGTTACAGGTTCGCAAATGTTGCTTTTCTTTTTACCGGCTTTTATCCCAGAAAGTCTTGTGATGAGTTGCTGGTCGAGCCAAATTTTCACTTTTTCTTTAATTAATTGACTAACTAGGGAAATTTTGGCGGATTGCTCCTTATAAGATGAAGTGATTCTGTTGAAAGTGGCGTGAAAAATTTGTTTTAATTTTTTCTGCCACAAGTGTTTGATTTTAAATAATTTTTTTATATCATCTGGCAGGTCTTTGTATTTTTTAAAAGATGGACTAATCTGCTCTGAATTTTTTTTTGCGGCATTCTGAATAGCACTGCTGAGGTAAATAATGTAATAATCAATTTCCTCTTTGGAGAGGTTAGTAAGATGAGGAGGGACGTGACCAGCTAATTCATAATCTAGATCCTTTTGAAATTTTTTCCAATTTGTTTTTTGATATGAGACGAAAACTTCAGGTTGCTTAAGTATAAATTCTACATTTTTAAGATTTAGGTTGAGTATCAGTGCAAAGTGATCGGAAAAGGAAGGAGTCGTTGAGATACTGAAATTTGGATTAATGGTGTCAATGAGGCTACAAAAGACAATGAAGTGATCAAGAAATGATGCTCCATTTGGGTATGAGGGACTGCTTGGAGAGAGCAATTGGAAGATGTGATGATACTGTAGCATCCAATACTCTAGCGATGAGCCATTTTTGTTACTAATTTTGTCGCCCCAGAGAGGGTTTTTGGCGTTTAAGTCCCCACCTAAGATTGTCCCATCGTAGTTCGCCGCGATGCTATAAATCTTGTCTAGGTCTGAGAAGATTGAAGTGGTGGATGCATTTGTGGGAAGGTAAATTGATCCTAAGAGAAGAGATTTCACAGAGTGTAGCATCTTAAATGAGATTGATAAAAGGGTACACGGAAAAACAAACTTAGATGTGTCAATTTGAGTATATTGTAGGTTCTTATTTATGGCAATTCCTGCAGAAAAGCCGCGAAAATATTGGATTTTTTCAGAATATTAAGCAGTTCGATACGTCTACTATTCTCTACTAGCGAAGCAGTGTTTAAAGACATAAAAACCTTACCCATGGGAGTTCAGATTGTTGAAGAGAATTACTTGATCTAGAATTTCCAAGTAAGCCAATCTTTTTTGTTCAATGGAGGTTCCATTGTTTAATTTATTCATGAAGTTTTTGACGCTCTCAATTAAGGAGCTAACATTTATACCGAACAAGGAGCTAGATAATTCAAGAAAGTCGTTGAATAAACCTTTCGTTGCTCCATTATTGGAGGGGAGGATCTTTTCGGCCGGGTTAGAGCCATTTTTAACTACATCCTCGAAGGATATTTGAGGATTGCGTGTAGCTTTATCGCTAAGAAGAAAGTAATTTGTGGAGTTTCTTTTCTCCTTATTACTAATTAAAATCTCCCTTTTCTTTTCCAGAAAAGTTTTATATTTATATTTATTTTATTTATATTTTATATTTAGTACAAATAGTTAGCGGGATGTCCAAATTCCTTGCAATTAACGCAAAAAGCCACCGAACCCTCTTTTTTTTATTGCTACACTCACCTGGGTTGTGCTCTTCATTGCATTTAACACAGTTGTATTTTCTGGCACAGTTTTTGGCCATATGCCCAAAATTTTGACATCTTCTGCACTGTATTGGATTTCTATTTCTTTTCAGTTTCTCCCAGGAAATACCAGAAAAGAATAGGTGTTTAATTTTGATGATTTGCTCCGCGAGTTTGCCCGGCACAAGTTGAACCAAAAATAGGTCAGAAAATACATTGTTTTTTTTCATTTTTTCAGTTTGGAAAGGGTAAACTTTCAGAACCGTGTCAGGAACGACAGCATCTAATTCCTGCTTTATCTCTTCCCCGCCGAAGTCGGTGGTGAGGCCCCGAAGCACAAGGGAGTGGGTTTTATTCTCATTGGCAGTATAAGAGTATGCCTCAATATCTACACTTTCTCTTAGGATATTCATCAATTCGGAATGGACCTTTATGTCCTTCACCAAAAGTTTACATTTATATTTATTCACATACTTAATTTTAAAAACGGCCTCGGGAGCAACTTTCTTAAGACCGTCTATTAGTAGCTTAACGTTAGTTCTGAAAATTATAATTGGTGGGCAAAATTTTACTCCTGCAAAGTCGGGATCACGAGATCGACGATTTTCGTTGGAAACATGGTTCTGGCTGTTGGACGCTGTGAGATCCTGCGCTTGGCGGCTGCGTTCGGACGTTTGATGTTTTTTTTGCATTTGTACTGACCTTACTATGCCAATGGCTTGGAACGAGTGAGAGCAATTTGAATCTGTTATCACCAAGATTATCACTATTCCCTGGGATCTGTTGCTGTTCATCTTGCTGAGACTGCGCATCGTGTTTTTTTCTTTTTTTGGTTAAGTTGACGTCAATCTCCATATTGCCGATGAAGCCACAGGAGGCTTGCGAAATATTTCAGCAAGGCTTTGTCAAGATGACCACGTGTGTTTTAGCAATTAGCGAGGTTATATCTCCGATAATGAAAATATTCCTAACGGCTGATCAGGTAGATGATCCAAAGTGTAAAGCTCAGTTTTAAATTTTTATGAGACTTGCGATTTTCGAATCCAGACAGGATTTTCTTTGCCAGAATTAAAATTTAATCAAAAATTTAATACTTTAGTACTCGGAACAAAAAGAAGCGTGCATTCAGCTCTGCAACTCAATCGTCTCCTGAGTTTCCAATCTCGTTATCTCTGGGGAATATCAAATCGTTTGTGATATTTTGCTAAGTTCGAACCAAGTGACAGCCAAAACGCGTGACCAGATCGAACTTGACGCTATTTTGAAGATGACGTCTTTGCTTGCCGAATTTATAGTTTAATGAGGTTTCAATATAATATTCTTTAAACAATTAATGTATACGAAATCATCTCTATTATACCAAAATACCATACTAATATACATAATGTAAATATAAATACTAAAATTTTGCTGCTGATTGCAAATCGAAGGCAATTGCAATCTAGTAAAATCCCACAAAACCATAAAAATACCCAATTTCGAACATTAGGTCGATTAGTGGCTACACTAGAAGTGCCGGTAGCCCCTGCAACACGTAAACAACCAAGTTCATCGAAACTTGTAAGTGCTAAGTGCCAAGTACGACTAATCAGGCCTTTACTGTGGTACCTAAATAAGTGCGTCTTGCGTTGCGTTTATCACTGCGACTTAGAAACGACGTTGCGCTATACCGAAATAACAGCGTTGGGTCAACATATGTTCTAACAAAAAGTTGTTACACATTCGCACGCACATGAACATTTTTTTGACATCTGCCGCCAACTTCACTTCGAAACGCATGCCAAAATTGGAAATTCGAAGTGGTCTCCGTTAGTGCGTTTCTTATTTCAGCCACTTTCATAAGACTGCGTGTTCCAATTTCATTTTGACAGAAACGAAACGCACGACGCACTTATTTAGGTACCACAGTTACCCAGAATCTGTTCTCTTAACTTTCGATTGGAATCGAATTCTACATTCTTTTCCACCTTTACGCATGGCATTGTTTCATAGGAAATTCACATAGAAAATTTATATAAACAACATATGAACAGCTGTTTTGTTCTAAGTTTCCAATCTCTGTAATCTCTGCTATGCTCCAGAGTAAATGATGGTTAGTGAGGTACAATATTGAATACACGCAACTTTTTACACGCATTTTTTTTACACGATTTCGAAACAACATGGTCAAAAAACTGGAACCGAACCTCCTTTTTTACACGATTTCATTTTTTCTACACGATTTTCTAAATAGGTTTCCTTTTGAAACTCTACACAACATCTACATTTCCACTCTTGCGTGTTTGAATGAATGTAAATGACACAAGTTACACGATTTTGTTGCTTCTGTATTTTCTTTATTTATTTTCCTTCAATAAATAATTTTCTGTGCAATCTGAAGCAAATGATTATACCCCGTTAGAACCGCGGAATGGCCAGAATGCGTCAAAACTAAAAATTCCATAATGGAAGTGCGCTCTGAAATTGTAACTTTGTCCCAAGGAATTGGTAGTAAAGCCTTTGACAATTTCCAACCGGCGGACATCGATGAATTACTAATTGAGTGGCCTTTTGAGGTGCAATGATCTAAATGACATGATAACAGTTCGAAGTGAAGATGGAAACCATGGAAGCGAAGACGAAGATGAAGACGAAATACCACAATTAACAACTGAATTCGCGAGGGTTTGAAATTTGGCGCAAGTATGGAAGAACATTTTGTCACCCATGATCCTAACCTAGAGTATGCCTCAGAAATTTCATACTAATTTCCAGATGTGTATGGCCGGGTATCAGGAAATGTATAAGCACCTTAAAAATCCAAAAACCCAGCATTCTATTACAAATTTTTTGAAAACCCAACAATGACACGTCCAAAGTTTCTCTCGATTCAAGGTCGATTGATCCTATCAATATATCTAGTGATTCAAATCAAGACTATTTGAACTAAAAAAATTATTAAGTATGTAATTTAATTAATTGCCTGTGTTATTTTTTGTAATCTTAATCGTATTCTCTTTTTATAGTATTTTTAAATACATGCAAATATTTAAATATGAATAAATTTAGTTTCCAAAAGTTCTCTTCGTTTTCTTTTTTTCATGGTTTTCCAAAGAAAATTTAGCAGTTTTTTGAAACACCACGGTTTTTCTTATACGCGTAACGATACCTCTGTTTTTGCATAAGCTATGTGTATTTTTTTACACGATTTTTGTAAAAAATCTTGCAGTGCCCTGTCGTGCACAAATGAACGATTTAACACGAACACTTCAAGGCAACTACCCGAACAAGCCGTGACTGCCTTGCCTGCTTCGAACAAGACATTGTATTGCTTTGCTTTTCTGTGAAGGCAATATAGGTTGCAGTGTAAGCAGAAAAGGCAATAGTGCCTTGAGGAAGGCAACAAGACATTGAAAATAGCAATACTGCTATGATGTCGGCAACGATGCCCAATGATATGAACCTATCTCATTCTTTTGCATGAGTCTTCCTTTGAGTTTAGCGCGATTCGTTGCCTTACATTGCCATGCGTTATCTATTGTCATAGCAATTGTCATGTATTGCCTTTTCGTTCAAAAAAGCAACGAATGGCAATGAATACTATACCTTTGTTGTGCCTTGTTATCGCTTTCGGCAGTCAATGTCTTGATTCGAAAGCAAAATAAGCAAGCAGTGCAAGGCTTGAAATTTTTGATGTAGCTTGATGTGCGTTTCAAGACATCTTGTGCAGCTCTCTAGTATCAGAGATAATGAGACAGGACACTTCGAATTCGCCCCTTCAAAAATCGGTTTGACGTCTATTTTTTATGAGCTGTTGAATTCATATACACTATACGTGAGAGCTACCATATTGTTGTTCTTGTTTCTGTCTTTCCTTATGTTGAAAAAATCAGCTGTTTCATGTTTCACCACGGATTCAGTTAGTTATGAAATCAGCTTGGCTAAGCGCATATCTTTTCAAACGGTTTCACTACTAGTATGTCCATACCATCGGTGGCTACACACTGGTTTCTCATTTGGTTTCAACAGTCCAACATGTGATGACAAAGTGTGTGTGAAATTTAATGAATATCCAAATGTTGGCCAGAGTGAGAAAAATATGAACACGCGTTCGGCAAACTGCGTTGCTCTTCTTTCGTTTCGTTTGGACAACTGCTTTCTTATGTGCGTGCAAAGAAACGCAAGAAGAAATAGAAGCAGGGGCTATTTTCGTTTCAAAAATTCTTTACGTTCGATAATAGAGTGTAGACTTTTCTCTTTCTTCCTCATCTTTCTCTCCCACGAACTGAGTGAAACCGTTTCAAAAGATACTTCGTATAGCCAAAGCCATTGGCTTTTAAAATATAAATTTCACCATATATAAACAAAGGTGGTGAAGTTTCCCAAACCTAAAATGGTAGGTGCCAACGGATGTTTGACCCCCAAGTGCATCAACAATGTATAACAATACATATTTTTCAAAGATATTAGAAACCAAATGAAAAAATATAAATGCGACCATTCTGGAGTTATTAATCGTAATTTTTTTTGTAAAAAGGTAATGCATTTGAAATGAAAAATTAACACAACGACAACTTTATACCAAAGTAAAAATGAGAAATAAACAACCAATACTGGGTAAAATATGGAAACATACAATAATTACCATTATACGGAACGGGGAGTTATGTTTTATATATATTTTACACTTATAAAAAGGATAATATTTTTAATTATTTGTTTTGACGTTTGATAAACAACCCCCGAAAAACTGATTTTGCATGCGTTCATGCGATCAATTTATTTTCGGCGAAGTACAAATTTTTTGCAGCGAAGTACAAGTTTTTTAGAGCGAAATACAAGTTTTTTGCACAAAATCACAATTTTTTATCGTAGTGTTAGTGAAAATGCCAATGTGTTTTGCGACGAATTCGAAGTGTCCTATCTCATTATCTCTGCTAGTATCTACCGTTTGGGTGTATTTGGCAAAGGAAACAGAAATGCAACTCCGCAACTCAAACTACTTTGTACTTATGTAAAATAGAACTCTGCAACTCAAACTATTTTGTAAGTATTTGTAAGATAGATGTTGATAGTTGCAGAGTTGCATTTACATAAATTTGAGTTGCGGAGTTGCATTTCTAATCAACATTCTCCCACTCAATTCACACTAAAATAATTCAAATCAATTTGAAAATACAAAAGAGAAATTTTTACATCTTGAGTAAACTATAACCATGAATATGTTTCTCCTTTGTCAGCGCTTTAGTGAGTATGTCAGAAGCATTCATGTCTGAAGGAACATATTTGACATCGATATCGCCCTGTACATATTTGTCGCGTATATAGTGGTAACGTATACCGATATGCTTGCTTCTTTTCTGCACGGTTTGATTGTTTACCAGAAATTGTGCACTCCGATTGTCACATAAAATTTTCGTTGGCTCAGAAACGTATACACAATAACAAATACCCAAAAACACAATATACCCTGTATATGACTTTCGATCGTCTGAATTGCACCCCCAATCAGCATCTGTGAAACATACCAAATTTTCATTATTTGAAAAAGTTAATTTACCTACTGATTTTTTCAAATATCGTAACACATTTTTCGCTTTGAAATGTTCTTCGTGAGGATGTAAGTTGTAGTGCGACAATTTTGATACAATGTGTGCTATATCTGCAATACAATACTCGGCTTACAGTCTGCCATACCCCAACGTTGAAGTATTTCTTTGGTGCACTGCTCTTGATGGATGACTATGTCACCCCGAAGACCATCTCGGTCCACGATCGACGAATTCTATATGGCTGCCTAGGGCCTTGATGATTTGCATCATTTCTAGATGACAGGAGCAAGCTAGAATCATGTCGTCCACGTACAGAGCGGTGATACTGATATTGTTTCCTTTTCGACATTAAAAAAAAAGGCCGTGTAAAAACAGAATTAGGTGTACACGTACTCGAAAGAGATGCCAACGTTTTTGACCTGTTTTGTTGAATATTAATCTCTGATTTAGTTTTACTTTTTACTTAATGTGATTTTAGTTCTTT
The DNA here is from genome assembly GCA_943737955.2 of Myopa tessellatipennis. Taxonomy (NCBI): domain Eukaryota; kingdom Metazoa; phylum Arthropoda; class Insecta; order Diptera; family Conopidae; genus Myopa; species Myopa tessellatipennis. The sequence continues at coordinate 49,132,069 of OX031316.1, read as the reverse complement.
TGCTCATTTAAATGGATTTTAGTTTAAATGCATGAGTTGTGTATTTATTTGCGTTTATTTAATTTTAATTTAAATGAATGAATTATAAATTTATTGGTGTTTATCTAATTTTAATTTAAATAAAGGAAATCAAAAATTACGAAAACGTTTATATTACTTTTTAATATTTCCAAACCGATAAGAAATCGTCAAACCCACGACAGCTCTTAAATACAATGTAGTTTTTCTATTCATTTTTACTTAAAAATCCAAAAAGTAATTAAAAACACTAGTGTTGTGTCGTTGGTATCTCTGTATTTAACTCATCCCATCATATTATTGCGGTGTGGAACCAACTGAAAATGTTTACCTTTTCATTTATGTTGCTTTTTAATAGCCGGTTTTAGATTGTAACAAAGAGACAATTTCACATACACTGTATGTGAGCACGCGGATGGACATTTTTTTTAGCTTGCTCACGAAATGAAAGTATTTTCTCAGTCTCGTAGTCTTTACATTGAGTCTAGCGTCTGTATTGCAGTGCATGTTTTTGTTAAGATTTTGTATGATGTGGAGGATTTTATAATTCTATCTGGCTTGTTTAGTAATTACTCACAAATTGTTAAAAATGTGCCATAGCTTCCTTCCTTTTTAACAGAAATTTCCAAGTAGTGAGTCGCCAAGAGGTGAGTCGCTCTTTGATTATAACCCTGGTGAGAATGTATACATTTGTAATAGGGGTAGCGAGCCAACCTGTATCACTAGTAATAGGGAGGAAGTTCTAGACCTCTTAATTGTAAGATCTCAAGTGAGCAGTTGGAATGTCTCAACGTAACACTTCTTTTCTGATAATAGATACATCGTTTTCTCCCGCAGAGGGACGCTCGACGACTCAATTTATTCAGTTAGAAACATTAGGAAAATTAACTGGTCTAGATACAGGATCGAGGCGGAAGCTTTATTGCTTAACAGTCCGGAGGTTATTATAAGTCGGAAAGAAATCGACAGCAACGTTATTTACGTCTTGAATGCTCTAAATAGGGCTTTTGGGGGAGCATGCCTTCTTAGGAATCCTAGGGAAAAAAGAAAGCCATCTTGGTGGAACCCTAACCTTATGCATATGTGAAAGAGATGCAGGCGTCTATTTAATAAAGCCAAGGCCTTCAAAAAAGCCCATCTCTGGAACGAATATAAGGCCCTAAGTTGCTATAAGAAGGAACTACTATATGGCAAAGAGAAACTCATGGAAAACCGTCTGTGAGAGCATCATTAGTACCTCGGAAGCCTGTAGAAGGGTTCTAACCTGCAGCCCAGCTAGCATTAGCTCTTTAACGCTGGAGCATGGCTCCTGGACTATGTCAAGAACGGAACCTCTAGAGATTCTGGTAGACACACACTTTCCGGGAAATGGTCATACCAGAGATCTCCATAACTATTGAAAAAATCAAACACTTCTCAAACGGTACCCAATTTTCATCGATACACCAAATAGTTTGGAAGATATCACCCATATTTGGAAGAACCCAAAAAGAAATTTTGCTTGATGAGCATTTAGATGAAATGCTGAACTGCTACGCAAAATTAAGCCACTATAAACATAATGTAATAATAGCATCTGTTCATGGAAATCACTATAAATCTTGCTGTTGGTCTTCGGATACATGTTTGGATGGGCCAGATACGTGTGCGTGTTATATGTTGGAGACTAAAATCTTACGAATCAATAAATTAATGCTATTATATTCTAAAATGAAAAATAATAAAGAATCTATTTTTTAAATTATAAATTATATTTTATTTTTATAACATTTTATTATACAAAGTTTTCACATTTGGAAATACATTCGTGTTAAGGGAAAGTCAACCAGAACCTCCAATCGAAAGTCGTCGGTATCTTCTTTCATTATTTTGCACAAATAGTAAGATCCGTTTGAGAATTCTTCTATTGTCTCATCGCTGATGTTGTTAAATCTTTGCGGTAGAAAAATGATATTCTCTTCCAACTCCATTAAAACTCGGGCTCCATACTTTGTTTTCGTTTTTAAATGAATATGAATATTCCGTTTTAATTGAATATGATTTATTTGGCTCCATATCTTTAACTGCTAATATGGTTTTTTGGACACTGTTGTTCCGATTGAAGTCGTCCATAGCTGCGACGGAAAAAGTTGATGATCCTTGACGTTGTTTTGTATTCATTTTCGAATTTGTTGTTTCTCAATTTCTTGATAGGTAGTAAAACTAATTGAAGAGCTATTAACTGCACCGATCAAAAGATGAACTAAAACTGAATATATGCAACCAAAGCAAGTAGTATTTATGACAAGAAATTTAAATTTTTAGTTTAGTTTATAACTAGAACTTAGAGAACACAGAAAGAGAGAGAGGGAGAAAGAGAGATATAGAGAGAGAGAGAGAGCCAACAACAACAAAATGGATAAGAAGAAAGATATCACAATGAAAGAATCTTGGACAAAGAAGATGCAGTATGCAGTGGTCAAAAATCCATTTAAATCAGACAAGGAGTGGAATACCTCTTCATCATAATCATCATCATCGTCATCAAAATCAAATATACCTTATAATAAATACAAATAAAATTAATAATAATTCGTATTATAAACTAAACACATAAATAAAACACAATTTGATTTCATTTTAATAAACTTTATTCGTTATTTCTCCTAAAAATTAAATTATAAAGAAACTTTAGACATAAATGACCGCAGTTAAATGAATTATAATCTTGATGTTGAGTGTAGTTGTAACGTATTCCATCACCCAAGTATTGGATTACTTCATACGGTGGTTGCAAGTTTCCAAAACTATCAAAATATTCCTTTTGATTCTTGTTTTTATAATATGCTACCCAATGAGTACCAGGTCCCTCCGATCTATCAAGATTAACAATCCCACATTCTTCTTGATGAGGATGCCTTGGTAAGCTAACTCGCATAAAAATACCTCTAAAGTGTGGTAGATTCGTTGTATATTTCATTAGATCGATATTTGTGAGGGCTCTGTTAGGTAGCTTCTTCAAAAGTTTTTTGGTTGAGGGCTATAATATAATCCCAATCCTTTTTTGTAGAGTTTAAGAAGCCTTTACCAATAGTAATGGCTTCCATAGTTTGATTATGTCGATTTGCTTCATTCAATTGTTTTCTTGCAGAGTTGGCTTCATTAATTGCTTTCGCGATTGCAGCACCACCAGATGCTAAACCACCAACGGCTCCAAGAGCTGTTAAAATGGGTACTAGTGGTAGAAAACCTCCTACTTTGGGAATAGGTATAACACGTGGAATATCTATCGTGGCTTTTTTACGTCCAAAAGACTTTTTGATTACACCTTGTGCCATTTTAATAGCATTGGCGATATCTTCTGGTTTTCGTTGCTTGATAATTTTCAATGCATTTTTAACAGTTTTTGTAAAAATTCTCTTTACACAGCATTTTTTCACCTTTTTCTTTATTTTCTGCAGGTTCTTATTTAGCTTGTTTCCCATACCGAATTTGACTTTAGCTTTCATTGTTTTGGCTACTAACCATGCGTTTATTCGCTCACTGTATTTACTATCGTTTGATTTTGCTCTTTGCAACGCCTTTTCAACTAATATTTTATCTGCTTCGTGACGCTCATCCAAGTTCTGTGTATTACTATAAGCAATGTCGTGCTCTCTACATGCAGCGTCTAGTGGATTGATTCCTTTATCACCTCTTTCTATACGTTTTTTTAGTTTAGTTCCTGGACCACAAAATTGATAGCCCGGCAAATGAAGTTCAACTGGTAGAGAATTTATAGCTTTATTTAAAAGACCTTTTCCAATTACTGGTTGATCAAGACTGAAATTATTTTGGTAAACGTTGGTCATTTATACATCTTTCCAATTGAACTGTTTCGATATAAATGAATATAAAGGTGTGATTATTACGTATTTATATCATAAGCTAAAATGCGGTTCGTCAAGCAAGACAAAAATATTACTGTGAAAAATATGGAACTTGTTACTAATAATGCAACGAAACTCAGACACAGTTCCCTTCTGCCGAATTCAATTAGATGTCTTATTGTGGGACCCTCGAATAGCGGAAAGACTAATGTCATGTTGAGTTTAATAGAAAGTCCAAATGGCCTAAAGTTTGCCAACATATATTTGTACTCAAAATCATTATATCAACCTAAGTATGAATATCTAAAACGGTTAATAAAACCAATTCAAAATATGGTATTCTTTACGTTTTCCGAGAACGAAGAAGTGCTCAAGCCGAATGAAGCAAAAACCAACTCAATAATGATATTCGATGACTTAGCTTGTGAGAAGCAAAACAACATTCGAGAATACTTTTGTATGGGCAGACACAAATCTATTGATTGTTTTTACTTATGCCAAACATATACAAGAATTCCCAAGCATTTAGTGCGCGATAATGCCAACATGATTATTATGTTTAAGCAAGATGAGATGAACATGAAGCACATATACAATGATCATGTCGGAACAGATATGGCTTATAAAAAATTTATTAATATATGCGGAGAATGTTGGAAAGATAAATATGGATTTCTTGTAATAAGCAAAGAGGATCCAATTGATGGTGGACGTTACAGAAAGGGATTTAATACATACATTCACCTATAATATGGTTGGTTACCATTATATTCATATTAGTATGCTACTTAGCTTTCAACTGACAACATTGATATAACTAAACTGTTCAAAAGGTGTTCAGAGCTGTTCAAAAGGTGTTCAGAGCTGTTCAAAAGCTGTTCAAAAGGTGTTCAGAGCTGTTCAAAAGGTGTTCAGAGCTGTTCAAAAGGTGTTCAGAGCTGTTCAAAAGCTGTTCAGAGCTGTTCAAAAGCTGTTCAAAAGGTGTTCAGAGCTGTTCAAAAGGTGTTCAGAGCTGTTCAAAAGCTGTTCAGAGCTGTTCAAAAGGTGTTCAAAAGCTGTTCAGAGCTGTTCAAAAGGTGTTCAAAAGCTGATCTGATATATTGTATGTTGTTGCTAAAATGGATGACAAAATATTAAAAGACCTGATCAAAACTAGAGGCATATTAAAACAGAAATTTAAAAATATAAAATTAGGAAAAGCAGATTTAGAGAATGAATTAGAAAAGATTTTGACAACTTCACAAAACCTCTAAAAGAAATAGTCAACCACTCCAATAAAAATTATAATAAGGACAAGCATAACATTAAATACAATAAGGTACCGCTAAAAGTAAAAACAAGTACTCCAGCTAAAGCACGAAAAGTCGATTTCTCAAACGAAACTCTTATCAATAGTAATGACGATGAAGACGACGACTTTTTCTCTCAAATAGAAGATGCAGAAGATATAGTGAATAAATCAAGCGAAACAAAATTATTCTCTGAACTCGATACTACAAGCGAAGATCCAAAATCTACTGAATCAATTCTCTATTCCGACTTAGAAAAACAGAATCGGTTGGATACCACATATGGTCCATACAAGGGATCTGATGGCAAATGGCGAATCGGTAATAGCCCTTTCTCATTACGCGATGATAAAATAATAATATCCGATAAGAGTTGGAACTTTACACCCGGATTGATACAATTATTATTCAGCAAAGAATCATCAAATTATGACGATAAAGATCTGCAAGCTTACAAAAGCATTTTACTAAATACTAGTGTTCACAAACTTAATTTTAACAGCACTGGACGAGCAAAGGGAAGTAAAGCCTTCAAATACACCGACATCATAAAGCCATTATTCAGTGGAGACAACTCCATTGACTACCTCACAAAATCAAACTAAGGGGAGCGGTTTAATGAGTGTTAACAAGCAAAAGCCAAACTATATATATTGGGATGATCCAAATGAGTTGGTAGATAGGTTAAGGCTATTAGCACAGAATAAATAGTATACAGAAGTTGCATCTCATACAAAGCAAATTTTGTTCTAGGGTTCCAATATTACCCTATCCCTATATACCCTATTGAACACAGAGTAATCGTGCAATCGTTTTTCTCTCGGCTATTCACATATACACGACAGCACTCGTCGTTTTTTCACACCGACATTACGATCGTTCTTATAAAGAGCAGTCAGTCGACGTCAGAGATAATGAGATAGGACACTTCGAATTCGCTGTTTCAACACACATGCATTTTGCTGAAATTTCACTAAACCTATGATAAAAAAACGTGTGCGCTGTCCTCTCATGTGTACTTCGCCACACAAAATCGTGTGCTTTGTCCTCTCATGTGTACTTCGCAGCACGAAGTGTACTTCGCCGCAGTATCGCATGCACGCATGCAATATTGATTTTAATGGGTGTTTTTTCGAAACGTCAAAAATATATTTAAGAAATTAAACTTTGCTTTATGCTCACATTATATACATGATATATCTACCAGTTCCTTATAATTATAATAAATCTATACTTTCAGATTTTAAATAGTATTTGTTATTTATTTCACATATTTAATTGGTATAAAGTAGACGTTGTGCTAATTTTTGGCTGTCAATGAATAGTTGTTCGAATTTTCACAAAAAAATTTAAAATTAATAACTCCAGAATGGTCACATTTATATTTTTTCATTTGTTTTCTAATATTTGTGCAAATTATGTATTGTTATACATCGTTAGATGCACTTGGGGGGTCAAACATCCGTTGGCACCTACCATTTTAGGTTTGGGAAACTTCACCACCTTTGTTTATATATGGTGAAATTTATATTTTAAAAACCAATGGCCTTGTCTATACGCAGTATCTTTTGAAACGGTTAAACTCAGTTCGTGTGAGAGAGATGAGGAAGAAAGAGAAAAGTCTACACTCTGGTATCGAGTGTTAAGAATTTTTGAAACGAAAATAGACCCTGGTTCTCAGTTTCTTTGCACGCACAGCAGTTGTCAAACGAAAGAAAGGCAACGTAGTTTGCCGAAAGCGTGTTCATATTTCTCTCACTCTGGCCAACATTTGGATATTCAGTAAATTTCACAAACACTTTGACATCACATATTTACGACTTTCGAAACCAAATGAGAATCCACCATGTGTAGCCACCGGTGGTATCGAAATACCAGTAGTGAAACCATTTCAATAGATGCGACGTCTAGCTATGCTGATTTCATAACTCAATGAGTCCGTGGTGAAGCATGAAACAGCTGATTTTTTCAACATACTGAAAGACAGAAAACAAGAACAACAATATGGTAGTTCTCACGTATAGTGTACATGAATTCAACAGCTCATAAAAAATAGACGTCAAACCGATTTTTGAAGCGGCGAATTCGAAGTGTCCTATCTCATTATCTCTGGTCGACGTACAAACTTCAAGCAAGCAACATCGTACTTCGCTTTTTTATGTATGCACTGTGAAAAATATTTAATAAGGAATGGGAGAATCACTTTTTGTTTTTTGAAAATAATTTAGGCGAAACACAATGTCTGATTTGTTGATCAATATTAAGTACAATATCATTCCCATTAATGTTTATGGTTATTTTTCCTTTTTTTTATTGGTGCGCCGCCCGTGCTTCCATCTTCTCAGTGTACCTCAGAAAGAGATTTCTTTCGCAAAACAAGCTCTGTCGAAGCTTCACATGTTTTTTGATCTTCCCCTCAGCTCTTCCGCCCGTAGGAAGTTGATGTTATTAAAAAAGAAGTGCTTGGGATTTGAACCAGTACGAACCAGTATGATTCTGCTCATGGATGAAATGGCGATTAGAAGGGAATTGCGATACAATTCCAAACTAGATTTAGTGGATGGGTTTGAGAAAAATGCGGTTGAAGGGACAAACCAATCAATGTTTTCCAACTGGGCGCTTACATTTAATTATTTTGTTTCCAAAAATGGACTTTCTGCCAATATACTAAAAAAGATCATTTTACGAAATTTAACATTTTTGAACAGTTTTGGCATCATAGTTAAAGTTGTAACTTGTAACCAAATGTCCTCTAACAGGAATTGGGAGATACTTTCGAAATACCCTATTTTGTGTATAATGACAGTAAATTTTTCTTTCAAAATGAAATACCGCCGCTGTTGATTCAAAGTGCCGGCAATATTTAATTTTTCTCTAGTAATTTTTTACTAGAGCACTACAATTAACCAGTAACTCCTGTTAATACTGCACATAGCTATGCAATGTAAGATATAAAACTTTCAAGGGAAGAAAACCAAAATACAGAAATCAAAAGCTTGAAACAAAATTTTGTCAACACCACGTTAATTCACGACGAAGTCTAGCAAAACAGATGTACGCACCCATAAACGTTTTATGCTTGCTCTCTCGTTGCTTCTCTTTGTTCACGTTTGCTCTCTCGTTATTTGATCTCCCCTCAATTGTTCCGACCGCACCATAAAGCGAAAAAGTATCAAAGGCCGAGATGCGACTTCTGTATACTATTTATTCTGTGCTATTAGTATCATCACAATCTGCAGGACACACCAATCACAACAACGAAATAGTTTCAATACTCGAAGAACTTAGGGCAAAGAGTATTAATACATAAAGAGATTTCACGAGACCAATGATGCTATCAACATTTAGTTTGAATGAGTCGAGTTAAGCTCAGGTCGAAAAACTGGTCGATATCGCGGTCGACCACTTTGACTGCGAACTGAAGCTCGTAGCAAAGCGAAATTGAATGATCTACTAAGGAGTGAGTGGTTCGGAAGATCTTTTCTAATGAGTATGAAGGGATCGGAAGATCGACTTTGCTTCTGTTATTTTGCACTAACAATGCTAGCGAATATGCGTAAGAAGAGATCGATCCAACACTCGTATGCAACGTAAAGTGTGAAAGAAAGAATCGATCAACTTGTGGAGTACAGCGGGCGATGAGGAGAATGGTGAGATTCGTCTTCTTTTGCTTCGCTTACACTAACAAAGCATGTGCAGCCGTCCGTCCGTCTGGGATCGCTTTAAATTTTGCATTTTATGGTTTTTGGAAGAATTTTTGCTTTTCGCAAAATTTAAAGAAATTTAAATTCGATTATTTTAAAAACGAAATCCATATACTAAGTGATAGAATACTTAGAGTCGTTACAATAATATATGTAAAATTCCGAAACAAGAACCAACACGTCGACAGTAATAACAAGAATTATGTAGATGATATAAGCGAAGGGCTTGAGCGGTTTACAAGTATCGTAAATGAAGAACTAAATAAAGGAAAGTCAATAGCTGAAATAGAAAAGAAAGTTGGCGATTTAATCTTAAATTTAGCAGAAAATGAAGAGAGGTTTAGTAGAGGAGCTTCACAGACAAGCTCGTAAGAACTTTAAGCACTTTAGGCGAGTAATAACCAAGGGAATAGATGACCTCTGGTAAGCAGATTTAGTGGAAATGGGTAGTTATTCTACATATAATGATGGATACCGCTTTCTTCTAACTGTAATATGGCTGGATTGTACCCTTAAAATCTAAAAACGCTATTGATGTTACTAAAGCCATGAAATCCATACTCGATTTAAAACGAAAACCAAGCAATTTACAAACCAATGACGGCAAAGAATTTTTCAACGAACAATTTCAAAATTTAATGAAAAAATATAACATCAACCATTATTCTTCGTACAGTGTTTTGAAGGCGTCAATTGTTGAACGTTTTAATAGAACGTTAAAGCAGATGATGTGGAAGGAATTTAGCTATCATGGATCATATCGATGGATTGACAAGTACAAAAGTTTGATCAACGAATACAATCATAAAAAGCATCGAACCATTAATATGGCTCCAACTGAAGTGAATCGAGCAAATGAAAAGTTATTATTAGATACTGCCTACAACAACTTGAAAATATTTAGAAAGCCAAAGTTTCGGGTAGGAGATTATGTACGCATAAGTAAATATAAACACATTTTTGAGAAGGACTGGACAACAGAAATATTCAAAATTAAAAATATAAGAATTACAAACCCAACAACGTACATTCTTGAAGACTATCAAGGGAATCCAATAAGAGGAGGATTCTACGAAAGTGAACTACTGAAAACAAAATATCCCAGCATATATCTGGTGGAAAAAGTTCTTAAAACTAAAGGCAGTCAAGTGTTTGTCAAGTGCCTAGGATTTAGTAATGATCACAATTCTTGGATCGATAAAAATGAAATTTTATAAAATTGTAATAAATATATTTTTTAAATATGTATATTGTTCATATAGTAATAACATTAGACAACAAACAAACAGATTGCATCTGACTTTTCATTTCATTACTCAACCAACTTCCAAGATGTCAATAACTCTTACTTTAAGTGGAAATAAATCCATTTTATCAGCTAATTATTTTCCGCCCATAGATTTAGAAGGAAAGTATGTGTGTGGTCTCGTAGACTTTCATACTTATCACACTATACCGAATGTTGATTACGAAAATAATTTATTTCACATTGGCGATCGTATCATTGAGATTTCTGTCGGTTCATACGAACTTGACGACATTGCTGAATTTATTCAAAATAAATATTTTAGTATATGTAGATCCAAATGAGAAACTGGAAATATCCGCCAACCCCAATACACTGCAAGCAGTCGTAGGATCCAGTAAAAATAACATTTTCTTTAATAAAGAACGCACCATTGGGTCACTATTGGGTTTCAGTAAAAAGGTATTGGAAGCAGGAAAACTGCATACATCAGACTTACCCGTGTATATAACGAAAATAAACGCATTACACATTGAGTGCGACATAATTAGCGGCGCCTACATTAACAACATACCAGCTCATACAATTCATATGTTTGCATTAAATGTTAGTCCTGGCTATAAAATAGACGAGATCCCTAAAAATGTAATCTATTTGCCAGTAAACACCAGACAGATAAGTTCAATTACTGTGAAAATCGTTGACCAAAACGGTAATCTAATTAATTTTTGCGGAGAAACAATAACACTCAGACTTCACCTAAAACCGCAGGAGCAATGATTGTGTATAATAAAAGCGCATACCCAGGTGCAACTACATTCATTTCTTCTTTACCATTTGAACTGACAAGGTCGTCCAAGTGGCAAACAACTCAAAACGCTCTACAACGTAAAAAGCTGTCATTTGAAAATAAAGAGTTTCTAAAATCTTTGGGCTTAAAACTAAAGACAAACTCAAATTAAAATGAGTCAAATACTTGATGTTCTACAAACGCCGCTCTACGATGACAGTATTATTAAAAAGGAATACCACAGCTATTCACCATATTTACAATGATATAACAGCAATGACGAGATACGGATAGCCTTTCAAAATCAAGATCTTTACCTTCTACCCAGCGAGAGTTTAATTTACATTGAAGGTACAGTTATCCTAGAAAATGGAAGCGCAACAACCAATGTCAAATTAAAAAACAATTGTGTTGCATTTATGTTTGATGAAATTCGCTATGAAGTTAATGGATTAGAGATCGATCGTACGCGTCACTTGGGTGTAACTACAGTAAAAAAAATATAAAATTAACTATAACTAATATCACATGGAAAATTCCCCATGTACAGTTGGCTGATTTTGCAAAACTACAACTCTTTCAAACGATCCAAAGTGCAAAACCTTTATTAATAGCATTCCGTAGTTGGGATTGTCATTTTAATCCGGTACTCACTAAAGGAAACAATCATCTGTGGAATGTAAAATTATCACCACAGATTTAAATGTTAATATATAATTTTATTGATTGAAAATAAATGTTTTTCTTAAATCTATTTACAAAAATTTTTTTCTTATTTATTTCTATAATAGTTATAATTAATATTCTATATTTCTATATCCATAAACATATCTTCATCTATATCTAACTCCTGCTCTAAATCTATTTTATAATGCCCCCACGCATATGTGTTTATACTATCATTTCTAAAAACGCTTATCACCTAAAGGGCTTAAAGCTATCTTATGTACTAGTTGTGTATATATTTCATGTATCTTACATCTAAATACATACATGTCTCCATATATAATTTTCTTATTAACTAGACAATCTTTATAATCACTTAAACCATATCTTCTGTAAACTGTGTACAGCTGTGGAAGTTTGGTTTGGCTATTAGCGCTCGGGCTCCTAACCGCCTTCCCCTACTTTCCCAATCGGTTACTATTTTGACATCTTTACGCTTGTCTACATTTTCCATAGTGTTTCCATACACCGCGTTGTTTAGCAGTTTGAAAAAATTCTTTTCAAAAGTATTCTTTGCTAAACTGCAACATCGTACTTGCAACATCGTACTTCGCTTTTTTATGTATGCACTGTGAAAAATATTTAATAAGGAATGGGAGAATCACTTTTTGTTTTTTGAAAATAATTTAGGCGAAACACAATGTCTGATTTGTTGATCAATATTAACTACAATATCATTCCCATTAATGTTTATGGTTATTTTTCCTTTTTTTTATTGGTGCGCCGCCCGTGCTTCCATCTTCTCAGTGTACCTCAGAAAGAGATTTCTTTCGCAAAACAAGCTCTCTCGAAGCTTCACATGTTTTTTATCTTCCCCTCAGCTCTTCCGCCCGTAGGAAGTTGGTGTTATTAAAAAAGAAGTGCTTGGGATTTGAACCAGTACGAACCAGTATGATTCTGCTCATGGATGAAATGGCGATTAGAAGGGAATTGCGATACAATTCCAAACTAGATTTAGTGGATGGGTTTGAGAAAAATGCGGTTGAAGGGACAAACCAATCAATGTTTTCCAACTGGGCGCTTACATTTTAATTATTTTGTTTCCAAAAATGGACTTTCTGCCAATATACTAAAAAAGATCATTTTACGAAATTTAACATTTTTGAACAGTTTTGGCATCATAGTTAAAGTTGTAACTTGTAACCAAATGTCCTCTAACAGGAATTGGGAGATACTTTCGAAATACCCTATTTTGTGTATAATGACAGTAAATTTTTCTTTCAAAATGAAATACCGCCGCTGTTGATTCAAAGTGCCGGCAATATTTAATTTTTCTCTAGTAATTTTTTACTAGAGCACTACAATTAACCAGTAACTCCTGTTAATACTGCACATAGCTATGCAATGTAAGATATAAAACTTTCAAGGGAAGAAAACCAAAATACAGAAATCAAAAGCTTGAAACAAAATTTTGTCAACACCACGTTAATTCACGACGAAGTCTAGCAAAACAGATGTACGCACCCATAAACGTTTTATGCTTGCTCTCTCGTTGCTTCTCTTTGTTCACGTTTGCTCTCTCGTTATTTGATCTCCCCTCAATTGTTCCGACCGCACCATAAAGCGAAAAAGTATCAAAGGCCGAGATGCGACTTCTGTATACTATTTATTCTGTGCTATTAGTATCATCACAATCTGCAGGACACACCAATCACAACAACGAAATAGTTTCAATACTCGAAGAACTTAGGGCAAAGAGTATTAATACATAAAGAGATTTCACGAGACCAATGATGCTATCAACATTTAGTTTGAATGAGTCGAGTTAAGCTCAGGTCGAAAAACTGGTCGATATCGCGGTCGACCACTTTGACTGCGAACTGAAGCTCGTAGCAAAGCGAAATTGAATGATCTACTAAGGAGTGAGTGGTTCGGAAGATCTTTTCTAATGAGTATGAAGGGATCGGAAGATCGACTTTGCTTCTGTTATTTTGCACTAACAATGCTAGCGAATATGCGTAAGAAGAGATCGATCCAACACTCGTATGCAACGTAAAGCAGAGATAATGAGATAGGACACTTCGAATTCGCCGCTTCAAAAATCGGTTTGACGTCTATTTTTTATGAGCTGTTGAATTCATGTACACTATACGTGAGAGATACCATATTGTTGTTTTTGTTTTCTGTCTTTCAGTATGTTGAAAAAATCAGCTGTTTCATGTTTCACCACGGATTCATTAAGTTATGAAATCAGCTTGGCTAGACGCAATCTCTTTTCGAACGGTTTCACTACTAGTATGTCGATACCATCGGTGGCTACACACTGTGGTTTCTCATATGGTTTCAAAAGTTGTAAACATGTGATGCCAAAGTGTGTGTGAAATTTACTGAATATCCAAATGTTGGCCAGAGTGAGAGAAAATATGAACACGAGTTCGGCAAACTATGTTGCTCTTCTTTCCTTTGACAACTGCTTTCTTGTGTGCGTGCAAAGAAACTGAGAAACATGCCTTGAACACAATCAGAGACGCAAGACGCAGATCCAAGTTAGGGACGCAAGAAATGGCTCGGATTTAAACAGATTTCGGATTTAAATAGCAGAGAAGCATTTTCGGGAAGCAGAAGTATGAAATGTCAAAAATTTGACAGTAGAAAACAATAGATTCATTCTACCCCAAAATTCTCGAAGTTTATTTATTTTTATCTATATTAAAATATATTTAAAATACATTTAAATAATATGTTATACAGAATAATAATAAAAAAAGCAACAGACAAACACTCAGATAATTTTACAGCAGCTGAAATAGAATAAAGAATGAAATGTAAACAAACACAAACAAATAAGAAGAACAAGAACGTTTTTGCTTCCGTCAAAATTAGAATTAGCTCGGATGCGGGACGCAAATTTAGGCAGCAAATTAGGGAAGCAAAATGGAAAGCAAACTTTTTTCTCGATCTCCATAAGCGCCCGTGTAATTTTGACAGTTAAAAAATGAATCTGCGTCTTGCGTCCCTGATTGTGTTTAAGGCAGCTGGGTCCATTTTCGTTTCAAAAATTCTCTACACTCGATACTAGAGTATAGACTTTTGTCTTTCTTCCTATCTCTCAAACGAACTGAATTCAATCGTTTCGCAAGATACTGCGTATAGCCAAGGCCATTGGCTTTTAAAATATATATTTCACCATATATAAACAAAGGTGGTGAAGTTTCCCAAACCTAAAATGGTAGGTGCCAACGGATGCTTGACCCCCCAAGTGCATCAAAGAAGTATAACAATACTTCATTTGCAAAAATGTTAGAGAATTAATGAAAAAATATAAATGCGACCATTCTGGATTTATTAATGGTAATTTTTTTTGGCAATAGGCGAACAACTTCGTATTTGCAACAAAACATCAGCACAGCGACTACTTTATACCAAAGTAAAAATGAGAAATAAACAACCAATACTTGGTAAAATATGGAAGCATATATTAATTACCATTATACGGAACGTGGAGTTATGTTTTATATATATTTTACACATATAAAAAGGATAATATTTTTATTTATTTGTTTTGACGTTTCATAAACGAACCCCTGAAAAAGATATATTGCATGCGTTCATGCGATCAATTTATTTTCGGCGAAGTACAAGTTTTTTGCAGCGAAGTACAAGTTTTTCACAGCGAAGTACAAGTTTTTTGCACAAAATCACAATTTTTTATCGTAGTGTTAGTGAAAATGCCATTGTGTTTTGCGACGAAAACGAAGTGTCTTATCTCATTATCTCTGACGTAAAGTGTGAAAGAAAGAATCGATCAATTTGTGGAGTACAGCGGGCGATGAGGAGAATGGTGAGATTCGTCTTCTTTTGCTTCGCTTACACTAACAAAGCATGTGCAGCCGTCCGTCCGTCTGGGATCGCTTTAAATTTTGCATTTTATGGTTTTTGGAAGAATTTTTGCTTTTCGCAAAATTTAAAGAAATTTAAATTCGATTATTTTAAAAACGAAATCCATATACTAAGTGATAGAATACTTAGAGTCGTTACAATAATATATGTAAAATTCCGAAACAAGAACCAACACGTCGACAGTAATAACAAGAATTATGTAGATGATATAAGCGAAGGGCTTGAACGGTTTACAAGTATCGTAAATGAAGAACTAAATAAAGGAAAGTCAATAGCTGAAATAGAAAAGAAAGTTGGCGATTTAATCTTAAATTTAGCAGAAAATGAAGAGAGGTTTAGTAGAGGAGCTTCACAGACAAGCTCGTAAGAACTTTAAGCACTTTAGGCGAGTAATAACCAAGGGAATAGATGACCTCTGGTAAGCAGATTTAGTGGAAATGGGTAGTTATTCTACATATAATGATGGATACCGCTTTCTTCTAACTGTAATATGGCTGGATTGTACCCTTAAAATCTAAAAACGCTATTGATGTTACTAAAGCCATGAAATCCATACTCGATTTAAAACGAAAACCAAGCAATTTACAAACCAATGACGGCAAAGAATTTTTCAACGAACAATTTCAAAATTTAATGAAAAAATATAACATCAACCATTATTCTTCGTACAGTGTTTTGAAGGCGTCAATTGTTGAACGTTTTAATAGAACGTTAAAGCAGATGATGTGGAAGGAATTTAGCTATCATGGATCATATCGATGGATTGACAAGTACAAAAGTTTGATCAACGAATACAATCATAAAAAGCATCGAACCATTAATATGGCTCCAACTGAAGTGAATCGAGCAAATGAAAAGTTATTATTAGATACTGCCTACAACAACTTGAAAATATTTAGAAAGCCAAAGTTTCGGGTAGGAGATTATGTACGCATAAGTAAATATAAACACATTTTTGAGAAGGACTGGACAACAGAAATATTCAAAATTAAAAATATAAGAATTACAAACCCAACAACGTACATTCTTGAAGACTATCAAGGGAATCCAATAAGAGGAGGATTCTACGAAAGTGAACTACTGAAAACAAAATATCCCAGCATATATCTGGTGGAAAAAGTTCTTAAAACTAAAGGCAGTCAAGTGTTTGTCAAGTGCCTAGGATTTAGTAATGATCACAATTCTTGGATCGATAAAAATGAAATTTTATAAAATTGTAATAAATATATTTTTTAAATATGTATATTGTTCATATAGTAATAACATTAGACAACAAACAAACAGATTGCATCTGACTTTTCATTTCATTACTCAACCAACTTCCAAGATGTCAATAACTCTTACTTTAAGTGGAAATAAATCCATTTTATCAGCTAATTATTTTCCGCCCATAGATTTAGAAGGAAAGTATGTGTGTGGTCTCGTAGACTTTCATACTTATCACACTATACCGAATGTTGATTACGAAAATAATTTATTTCACATTGGCGATCGTATCATTGAGATTTCTGTCGGTTCATACGAACTTGACGACATTGCTGAATTTATTCAAAATAAATATTTTAGTATATGTAGATCCAAATGAGAAACTGGAAATATCCGCCAACCCCAATACACTGCAAGCAGTCGTAGGATCCAGTAAAAATAACATTTTCTTTAATAAAGAACGCACCATTGGGTCACTATTGGGTTTAAGTAAAAAGGTATTGGAAGCAGGAAAACTGCATACATCAGACTTACCCGTGTATATAACGAAAATAAACGCATTACACATTGAGTGCGACATAATTAGCGGCGCCTACATTAACAACATACCAGCTCATACAATTCATATGTTTGCATTAAATGTTAGTCCTGGCTATAAAATAGACGAGATCCCTAAAAATGTAATCTATTTGCCAGTAAACACCAGACAGATAAGTTCAATTACTGTGAAAATCGTTGACCAAAACGGTAATCTAATTAATTTTTGCGGAGAAACAATAACACTCAGACTTCACCTAAAACCGCAGGAGCAATGATTGTGTATAATAAAAGCGCATACCCAGGTGCAACTACATTCATTTCTTCTTTACCATTTCAACTGACAAGGTCGTCCAAGTGGCAAACAACTCAAAACGCTCTACAACGTAAAAAGCTGTCATTTGAAAATAAAGAGTTTCTAAAATCTTTGGGCTTAAAACTAAAGACAAACTCAAATTAAAATGAGTCAAATACTTGATGTTCTACAAACGCCGCTCTACGATGACAGTATTATTAAAAAGGAATACCACAGCTATTCACCATATTTACAATGATATAACAGCAATGACGAGATACGGATAGCCTTTCAAAATCAAGATCTTTACCTTCTACCCAGCGAGAGTTTAATTTACATTGAAGGTACAGTTATCCTAGAAAATGGAAGCGCAACAACCAATGTAAAATTAAAAAACCATTGTGTTGCATTTATGTTTGATGAAATTCGCTATGAAGTTAATGGATTAGAGATCGATCGTACGCGTCACTTGGGTGTAACTACAGTAAAAAAAATATAAAATTAACTATAACTAATATCACATGGAAAATTCCCCATGTACAGTTGGCTGATTTTGCAAAACTACAACTCTTTCAAACGATCCAAAGTGCAAAACCTTTATTAATAGCATTCCGTAGTTGGGATTGTCATTTTAATCCGGTACTCACTCAAGGAAACAATCATCTGTGGAATGTAAAATTATCACCACAGACTGAAAGACCACGCTTCATACTTATTGCCTTTCGACGAGATCAAAAATTTCAACATTGTCATCTAACCGATGTAAAAGTGCACTTAAATTCTGATACATATCCCTATGATGATCACAATCTGAATTTTGACCGTGATCGTTATGCTATGCTTTATGACATGTATTTGAAAATTTAACAAAATTACTTTGCACGCGATTCCCAACCTCTGTTGCTGCCTGAAGACTTTAAAGATACAGCTCCGATAATAGTGGTGGATGTAACTCATCAAAACGAAGCGATAAAAACTGGACCAATTGATATTCGAATTGAATTTAAAACATCAAAGAATATTCCAGCCAATGTATTCTATAATACATATTCCAGCCTATGTATTATGTATTCTTATACACGATAAGTTGATTGAATATACTCCAGTGACTGGCGAAATTAAAAAAGTTGTCTAAGTGAAATGGAGCAAGAAAAATTTGTAACCTTGGATGTGCAAGGCTTCAAAGAAAATTTTAATGAGTTTATAGTTAAAGAGTTGGCAGTAACCTTCAGCTCTAGTGAATATCAAAACTTTATCATCAAACCACCATTTGAATTTAGAGACTTATCTTTAAAATATAAAAACCAGGCGAATTGGCTGTATCACAATCATCATGGATTTCGTTGGATCGATGGATCTATCTCTTTTAGTAGCGTTGAGAATTTCTTGAAATTAAATATTAAACATAAACTTGTATATGTGAAAGGAGTTGAAAAATCTAAATGGATTGAAGAAATCTTGGGGAAACCTGTATTGAATGTAGAAGAATTTTCTGCGAGAATCTGGAAACTCTTAGAGATACATACTTACTACAAAGAATATGCCATTCCCATAATGGACACTGCGCGCTAGAAAATGCAATCCTAATCCGAAATTTCATTGATAATAAATAATTATAATGCATGAAAAGATTATAATGCAATGCAAAAGATTTAAATGTTAATATATAATTTTATTGATTGAAAATAAATGTTTTTCTTAAATCTATTTACAAAAATTTTTTTCTTATTTATTTCTATAATAGTTATAATTAATATTCTATATTTCTATATCCATAAACATATCTTCATCTATATCTAACTCCTGCTCTAAATCTATTTTATAATGCCCCCACGCATATGTGTTTATACTATCATTTCTAAAAACGCTTATCATCTAAAGGGCTTAAAGCTATCTTATGTACTAGTTGTGTATATATTTCATGTATCTTACATCTAAATACATACATGTCTCCATATATAATTTTCTTATTAACTAGACAATCTTTATAATCACTTAAACCATATCTTCTGTAAACTGTGTACAGCTGTGGAAGTTTGGTTTGGCTATTAGCGCTCGGGCTCCTAACCGCCTTCCCCTACTTTCCCAATCGGTTACTATTTTGACATCTTTACGCTTGTCTACATTTTCCATAGTGTTTCCATACACCGCGTTGTTTAGCAGTTTGAAAAAATTCTTTTCAAAAGTATTCTTTGCTAAACTGCGATGATGGGTAGATCGATATACTCACTTAACCAACAAGACCGTTTAAATTTCAATATTTTATATACTTTCTTCAACAACATACCTGAAGATTTAGGTTTTATTTTATAGCTGAAGATTTCTATAATGAATTACATAGCGAGTTTTGTTGGTTAAGTCAGTAATCAATTTTTTAGATTTTGAATTACCCACAGCTTTATTCTCAGCACAAAATGGTAAGTCATTATGCGCATCATGTAAATTCTGTGGGTAATCCAAATCTACTTTGAGTATGTATCCGATGGGAGAATCGAATGGAATTTCAAGAACGTTGAATTGGTCAATATTTTCCATCCATTCGAATCCCCCATAAGGTAAATATTGCGACATTGCCCATCCATACAGATTGTTGGCATCCAAATAAGTTAAATATGTTGATGGTTTACTTTTATCGTACCCCGTGATATACTTATTATTTGCCTTGGAATGCCTAGTGCTACATTGGACAATGCCGCCTCGAATACTTTTTTGCACGAAAAGGTGCATGCCAATATCAGTGAAGAGTTCCAAGTTTATCTTTGTTGTTTTCAACATTGCATCCCACGATAAAGCTGGAGCTGTTTAATATTGACACGGATCTAGCTCATAGATATTTTTGCAAACCTTTCTAAAGTTTTCAAAAACATCAGCTAAAATCAATACATCAGTCTTCAAATACAGCAACATGTAATCTTTTAGTGTTTGGCAGTTGAAGACATTCCAAAACTTTAAGGCGTGTTGATAGTCTTCAACCGAACAATTTTTGTTAGTTAAACAACTAAAAAATTTATCATGGCTGGGAAGACTGGTTTCTCCTAAACGACTAATTGAATTGAGGTATTCATATGGGAATACCCCCTTTCGTCTTAGTAGCTGAAACTCATCATCGTTTGGATACATTTCGCGCACTATTTTGAAATCACTTGATGACAAATTTTGCGCTAATGCATCCAAACTCGATGCCATGAACCGAAAAGAATCCAAGAATCTGATTTCGATTGTTTTCTTTTCGCTTACTTGTATACGTTTAGAAAGGGATACATACAATTCCTTATTTAAGGGGATAACATTAATATCATCCTCAAATAAATTCAATTCTTTAATGAAGAGGTGGCAGTCATAAACAAAAAAATTATGGAAAAATACAGGCACAAACTTTGCAATTTGAAATTTTAAATTGCATTCGTTATGTGCCGGCCCCCTGTACTTTCCAGTTAAATGGCAATGATCTGCCACTCTGTCAGCCCCCAATTCTTGTTCGCAAATATGACAAGAATTGGAGTCTTTTTGGAGTTTTACCTCTTCATTAGACAAAAAATTTATTGGTTTAATTACACTTAAATAATTATTATAAATATATCTTATATCACTAACTAAATATTCTACAAATTTTTTGGGGGCATCTTCTTAAAATTTATATTTAATATAGTACTTAATATAAGAAAGTTAATATAAGAAACAAAAATTTAAATTGTGATATAATTATAATTACCTTGATATATTTTTAATCCATACATAATGGAACCGCTCTCCTTCCTGAAGCAGCAACAGGTTTATATGCTGCACCTTCTCCTGCTTTGTGCAATGATACGGTCCTTCGATGTTGCCCGAAACTTCATCAAATCCAAACATGTTGATACTTACATATGTATGTTCGGATTCTGCTTTTCAAAGTGATCGATGCTGCTTATGGGGAGGGGAAACGTCAATCCCTTAAAATCCACCTTAGCTCCATTGTGTAGCACAATTTCCTCTGCTTCGATGTTGTTGATCTCATAATTTTGCGGTCTTTGGGAATTGTTCTCGGTGGGGCTTAGAGCTGAGATGATCGCCCATTTGAAGCAGTACGGATCGTCATTTTGTATGTTGACACAGGCATGCTTCTTCTGCAGGGATTCTGGGAGCGGGATGTATGAGGATCCCTTCAACGGTCTATATTTGTTGATGTTCACCTCCAGGTGACATATTCGGAGTAGGGCCCATCCACTGTCCCTTTCCTGGAACTCACCCATTTTAGAGCTGATCTGTTGGCACATGTCATTGTATATGTCGTTTATATCTTCATATTTTTGAATTAATTTCATTTTGGTTTGAAATGATTTGATTTCAACCACCATTTCATCATGCTCCACCACTTTAAAATATTCAGCACACAATTCCATGTTGAATTTATATGATGCATGCTTGTCTAACGTTGTTACTAGCTCTTTCGATATTACGCTTTGAGCGTTCTCGAAAAACTTTTCCGGAATGACAAGACGCTCATCCTCATTTTGGAATATCAGGGTTTGAATTCTATTCCGGAAAGATAATGTTATGCATTTGAGAGCACCGTCAATTGTCATCCAACAATTCCTCTTATGCTTCAATGTTTTGATGTGATGGTTCCAGTCTCTTCGAGAAACATCTTCATTGCAATTTGGACAACGAACGATCTCTTTACCTTTAACTGGTAGCCATTGTACTGCTCTTGATGTTGATGATTATGATGATGATGATGGTGCTGCTAGTGATGATGATGGTGCTGCTATAGATGTTGATGATGATGGTGCTGCTACAGATGTTGATGGCGTTGCTGATGATGATGATGAAGTTGCATTGGATATTTTGTGGGCAAATTTTTTGTGTCTACGCATGTTATCTAGTCTTGGAAAATGTTGACGACATTCTTCACACTGGAATGCCACACTTTCATGTTGCTCTTGCACATGCCTTTTGAGGCTGCGCATTGCAGTGAACTCCTGCCCACAAACATTGCATATGAAGCTCTTCATTTCTATTTTTGTTGCAAATATTTCACTTGTTTTAGATTAGATTAGATTGTTTGGATTGGATGTTGTACTAGAACACTTTTCTTTTAATTGTTGTTAAATTTGTTTATATTTTAGTAATATTTTAAATACTATATTTAACTTTTCACTTTACTTCTCCGAATTGTCACTTGATAGTAAATAATTAATATTGTTCAGTTTTAATTGTTTCATGAACTTTTTTTAAATACTATATTTAACTTTTCACTTTACTTCTCCGAATTGTCACTTGATAGTAAATAATTAATATTGTTCAGTTTTAATTGTTGTTCAATTTGTTTATAGAATTTGTTAATATTTTAGTAATATTTTAAATACTATATTTAACTTTTCACTTTACTTGGTATTAAATTTGTTTATATTTGATTAACTTTTTTAAATAGTATATTTAACTTTTTTATTGTTCTTGAATAGTTCACTTGTTTGTCCAGTTTCTTTTAATTGTTGTTCAATTTGTTTATAGAATTTGTTAATATTTTAGTAATATTTTAAATACTATATTTAACTTTTCACTTTACTTCTCCGAATTGTCAGTTAATTTCACAAGTTTTTTTCGTTGTAGAGCGTTTTGAGACTTTGGTGTTTAAGACTATGACGACACATTTACAATTGACTCTTTATACTCGATGGGGCTAATTTTATGCTTATGAGAGTTTGTTTACATTATGATTCTGTGCAAAAATTTCTAAAAGTCCGTTGAGATGAAGAAAAAAGAACAACAACAACAACGACATAGCAAACTACTATCCAGTCATTCGCATCCATTCAAAGTTCAATATAAAACAAATTCGTACATGTTATAAATGACTAATTACGTTTGTTTACATTTTGATTCTGTGCAAAAACAAAAATTTCTAAAAGTCCGTTGATATGAAGAAAAAAGAACAACAAAAACCACATAGCAAAAATGACGAACAGCAATTAAATCAGAGCAATAAAAAAGAAATAAAAGTTCCAACAACAAAGAGTACACCCCAAACGCAAACAAAAACAACGACACTCAAGTACCACGAACGATACACAAGCGGGCAGAGATCAAGGCAGAGGAATACACTACACTCGCAACAGACAGCACGGCGAGCTATGTATGTCTGTCTGTCAGTCTATATGTATGTCCGTCTATATGTCCGTTTGTATGTCCGTCTATATGTCTGTCTGTCGGTCTATATGTATGTATGTATGTCCGTATATATGTCCGTCTGTCCCTTCCCTTCCTCCCTCCTCTTTTCTCCCGCAGAGGGACGCTCGACGACTCAATTTATCCAGTTAGAAACATTAGGAAAATTAACTGGTCTAGATACAGGATCGAGGCGGAAGCTTTATTGCTTAACAGTCCGGAGGTTATTATAAGTCGGAAAGCAATCGACAGCAACGTTATTTACGTCTTGAATGCTCTAAATAGGGCTTTTGGGGGAGCATGCCTTCTTAGGAATCCTAGGGAAAAAAGAAAGCCATCTTGGTGGAACCCTAACCTTATGCATATGTGAAAGAGATGCAGGCGTCTATTTAATAAAGCCAAGGCCTTCAAAAAAGCCCATCTCTGGAACGAATATAAGGTCCTAAGTTGCTATAAGAAGGAACTACTATATGGCAAAGAGAAACTCATGGAAAACCGTCTGTGAGAGCATCATTAGTACCTCGGAAGCCTGTAGAAGGGTTCTAACCTACAGCCCAGCTAGCATTAGCTCTTTAACGATGGAGCATGGCTCCTGGACTATGTCAAGAACGGAACCTCTAGAGATTCTGGTAGACACACACTTTCCGGGAAATGGTCATACCAGAGATCTCCATAACTATTGAAAAAATCAAACACCTCTCAAACGGTACCCAATTTTCATCGATACACCAAATAGTTTGGAAGATATCGCATTTCAAAAGTTTGACCTTCAAACGCCATAAACCTAAACCAAAGCCAAGTCCCAAAAACTTTAAACGCGGTTATATTCAGGAGGCAACAGGGGGGGGGGGGCAAAAGTCCGCTGAGGTTTTGTTTCAAAATTTTTTGTTTTATTTGTTTTTTAGTCATATTTATTATAAACTTATATTTATAAACACATACATTGAAGTTACTTCTATTATTATACACTACACCTTAAGGTTAAGGGTATATTCACGACATGTGTAACGCATAGAAATAAAGAAGATGGATATAGAAAAGTATATATATATATTTTTGATCAGCGTCACCCCCTGAGTCGATTTAGCCATATCCATCTGTCTGTCTGTCTATCTGTATGTCTGTCGGTTGAAATTACGATCACAGGAGAACCGCTGAAGAATTCGTAATGAAATTTTTTATAAAAATGTAATATGGGCTTTGATTTTTGTGTTATGACAAAAAAATATTATACCATTATGTTAATATGCCGTGATCCGCCCACTTTTTGTTTACACAGGCAAAAATGGTGGCTAAAAAAAACAAATTGATTACCAGGGAAATAAGGTTTAAATATGAACACAATAATAAAACTACTAAAATAATTATTCTGTTTTGAAAAGAAGTAACGTCTACTAGGACTCATGGAGCCGGGGCGGTTAATCGACTTGCCGCCCCAAAAATTCCTAGAATTCAATAAGTTAATACTTGATTTCCAAAAATGACGCCCAGGTAGTATCGCCTCACACGCCCCACCCTAGCTACGCCACAGTATTTATACTCGTCTGTGATTAAATGTGATTATACCACATATTTCCTCTAGTTTCAGTTTGTATTTAATTATATAATGTTATTGTTCTGCAATGAGAAATCGAAATAAATTAAAAATCTTAATAAATGAAAATATTCAATGTTCAAAAAAACATTCAAAATGAAAATGTTCAATTAAATTTTTCAAAACTTCAGTGCACTGTAGCACTTTTACTGGTTGTTATATACTCTGTTTTATTTTGTATAAATATGATGAAATATGAAATTTTTATGCAATTTTATTTCATTTTAAAAATAACAATATGTACAAGTTTTGACACATCAGGTCTTGCTCTTTTTTACGTATTTAAAAATTCATATAATATTTCTGGCTTATTGCTATGAAGAACACTGCATTCCTCTCTCGAAATATTTTTCTGAATTTTGTAATGAGACTCCCGAGTTGTCAAAATTCACTCCCGAGTTATCAAAATTGCAGCAGACGTCTCGCCTTTGGCGGGACAGTCCCGATTTCATATAATTTGTCTCGCGTCGTTTTAAAAAGGTCTCGATTTTTGGAAAGAATGCACTACAAGCTAGGGAACGGCGGTAGAGCGGGAAGAGAATATACGATTTTCGACGGCCATGTGGCTATTTAGCCAGGATATGAGTTTTATGTAATATAAAAAAACAAAATAAAAATAAACAAAACAAAAACAAATAATTGCTCTTTGTTTTTTCAAAAACTTTCCGCTTGATAAAATGATGACCGCTCTATTCTTTACAATTTTGTAAAGTGCCAAATTGGTATTGACAACGAGTTTTTACTCGATGAAATCAAAGATAAAGTCTTTTATAATTAAATAAATAATATCGTACCAAATCAAATAATTAATTATAAAATTGAGGAAACCTGCTGTGTTTATACTAATACTGACAAAAAAAGAACAACATGGTAGATCTAACCTACAGTGTAAGCAAATTCAACAATAAGTAAACGATTTTTGAAGCTGGGAAAGTATAGTGTATCTGTAATTAAAATTCGCTGACAGACGACGAAATGAGAATTCTTTGTTGTAAATCGTTGACGCGGGATTGTTTACCAGGATAACTTAATATTTAATGTTCAACTTAAAATTTAAATAAATATATTTATAAATAGCAACATTTATGATTAAATCCTAGCTTTGGATTTAAAAAAAAGTGTAAACATAAATTGAATGGTATACGAATGGTATGAAAAAATAAATTATTGAAATGGAATGAATAATTATTCAACTACTTCTACGTCGTCGTCTTCTTGGCTTTTATCAATTCTCGAGACGTCCTTAAAATTATTTATTCCTTTTTTCTCTTCCGACTTTTCGTTTTCACTTCCTGCAGCAAACATCTGCAATTCTTGTCCACTTTTGAAATTCTCTCGTGTGTGACGCCACTTCATGCGTCGATTTTGAAACCAAACTTTTACCTGAATAAAAATAAATTCTTATGTAGTTAACTTTTACTTTACAAAATCTTTTTTACCTGTGCATCGGTAAGATTCAAGCGGGCTGCCAACTTTCGTCGATCTGGTTTTGTGATATACTTCTGTTGCTGGAATAGAATTTCTAAGCCCTTGCGTTGTAAATTTGTGAACACAGCCCTGGACCAAGATCGTTTTCGTTTTCCACCATGAGCGGTAGGTTCTGTAAGCTGCAGCGAGTTGTATGCCGATGAAAGATGTTGCTGGCTCTGGTGTAGTTGCGCAAGTTGGATATTGTTCGCACTTGAAGTCTTACATACATTTGTTTTTGCAACACATGTGCTGACGTTGTAAGCTCTTGCTTGAAATTTTGTCGGGGTAGTTCGAAAATGCTGCTCTAATTTATGCCGGATTTGTAGAGATTTCATGGTATTTAATGGTGTCATAAAAAGCGACCCTCTTAGAAGGTTCAATGTTTCTTGATAGAGTTGGCAGTGTACAATGTTACATTGTTTTTCTTGTTTTTTATTATGAAATCGAAGCAATGGCGACGTCGAAGAAAAATCTAGTAAAACTATAAATAAATAATCATTAATTTGCGGTTAAGGATCAAAGAGTATATTATTTATAATATACATAACTATATTTCTGTATTTTTTTACCATTAAGCAAACATTAACATTTACAACTTATATGAGTCAGTGAAATAAGAGTTACACGAGAATTTTAACCATTAAAAATTACTCGAGCAATTTAAAAAAGTCTTTTTCCCGTTAACTTTGTAAAGAAACAAGTCAATGGCAAAAAGTCTGTGCTTTGCAATAGAAATGCGTAACTTATATCCTAAGAGAATATACAAAATCACAGCGAATGATGCAAATGCGTCAATCCCAAATTATTTAAAAAATGGACACACTTTTATGCAATATGAATCAATCGTCTGGATTAAATCAATAATACAGCAAACATATATAGAAGGATAGAAGATAAAAAGTAGAACCAAAAACAGTCTAATAAAAATATGTGTCACTGCAATAAAATAGCAATTGAGCAGTTACAATTCAAGGGGGATTTTTGGAAAATCCCATTCAGAGCTTTAAGAGCGTAAAATTAAATTAATTTTGTGAGATAGAAAATAGCTTTCTAGTGGTAAGGATCATCATGGCATCATGGATGATGTCTTAATGATTTTGTGTGCCGTATCGACTCGATTCTACATCCAGTTTTCACATTACATTATGTGAATACATTGTTGTACTATATACTGCATTATATTTTTGTGTTCGTTAAAAATATTTAAAAATTTTAATATGTATTTTACATACTTCAAAAAAATATTTGATTCTGCTATAAAAAACGTTGTCTTCATTCAATATACGCCTTAGGGAAGTATCCTACGTCCCCTTTTATTCATAGTTTTCATTAATGATATTGTTCTCGTTTTGCAAGTTATGCGGATATTACACTATGAACATTGTTTGTTGTCAATGAACCATTTCTGCTCTCTCTCAAAATTTTTTTCAGAATTGTAATTACACATGGAGCAAACAAATATGAATATTTACAAATACAAAGCAAAGTTACGGAGTTGCTTTGTTTATTTTTTTTTTATTATGAAGTACCTTTTATCAATAAAAGTGCTGTTATTTCAATCCTAAACGCGAGTACTATTTTGTTTCAACACACTAGAACACCGTTTTAATCTAAGTTTGTTGTCGTCGACCAAAAACATTTTGTTTTGCTTCGCAGAAGTTCACCCTCTCTGGATGAACTCAACTCTGAAACCTGAGAGCGTAAGATTGACAGCTTTGTACAGAAAGCAAAAACAATTTTACAGTTATTTCGAACAATGTTCGTAGTGTAATATCCGCATTATTAATATTTATTATACGTTGACAATCTAAAAATTTTTCTCGAAATTAAACAAAATTAAGATAGACAAATTCTACAAAATGAGCTCAATGTCCTTTATTTTTAGTGCTGTAGAAATCGTCGTCTGCATATAAATAAATGTTATCATAATAATTTTTCTAGATCCAGGCTCCTACATAACGTTGATCACTTTATTGGCGATTCCATAGTGACTCAAAAAACCCAATATAAGGATCGTGGCGTGGTATTTGCCTTAAATTTTTCGTTTGGCCCGCATCTGGATGTAATCAATACTCCTAATGCTTACGCTATGTCGGCATTCATTCGTTGCAATTGTAGTAGTTTCTCGTACCCCCTTACTTTAAAAAGTTTGTTCAGTAGCCTAACGCGTAGCCTCTGCGTTCTAGATTAGATTATGCAATTGTTATCTGGAGTCCTTACCATGACGATCAAAAAAATCGATTAGAGAGTGTTCAAAGATCCTTCACGAAGTTTTGTCATCGTCGTCGGAGGTCATATTTTCTGCCCACGGCTTCATCTTGTCAGCACTGGTATTGGTTAAGTTTGGTCCCTCATGGTTGTCAACCTTTTTGACATCGTAGCGATCAAATCCTTTTACAGCGGTAACTTCGTACGGTCCAAAAAATTTCGGGCGAATCTTAAGACCAGTTCCAAATTGTACTCTTTCGATTGCTACAAGGTCACCAAATCGATACCTCGTCGCTGGTCGACGTCTTCCGTTGAATTGCTTTGTGTTTTCTGCTTGTAGTTTCGCTATAGCACACTTAGCCTGTTGTCGTTGCTCTAATCGTTCATTTTCGTACTGCTTCCGAACTTCGTCTTCGATTAATTCCATTAACTGCAGATCCATATCTGATCTCATCTTTGTTCCGATCATTAAATGGAATGGCGTCGTCTTAATGGAGCGATGATACGTTGCATTTAAAATTCTTTGAAGCGGCTTAACATTCCGAAACCATTTTTCAGGATGCTCCAGCGAGTGCTTTGTCAAACATGAGATAACAACTGAATGTAGTCGCTCGATTTGACCGTTTCCACGTGCTACGCCAGCGGTTATTAAATGAATTTTTATTTGATGACATTCACAATAAGTCTTAAAATCAGTCAAAATAAAAGCGCCTCCTCTATCTGCAATAATGTTACATGGATAACCAAAAGTTTCGGCGATTACATCTGTGTTTTGTATAACTTCTTTAACAGCAAGACTTTTGGTTGGATGTAGTAAGCCCTCAGGTTTGCCTCGCTTTCGATCCGCTAAAATGCATTTCACACAACTTGCAACACCTCTCGTCAGGCGTCAGTCAAGATCAGGTATAAAGAATTCTCGCGACAACTTCTCCTTCATTTTCGATACGCTGAAATGGCCTTGCTCATGTGCTTCTCTAATAACGATTGATCTCATAGCTTCTGGAACGACATACAACATATTATTATTAACTACTTTACATAACAAACCATGATGAATAGTGAAGTCTTTGTACGGTCCGCTCTTAAGTACGTCAATAATAGCGTTCAAACTTTCATCGTTCCGCTGTGCTTCAAGCAACCTTCTTAACATATGGCTGTCATCCTTCAAACACATGACTTCTGGGTTACGGCCTAAGGCGTCAACATGTTTCATACTTGTTCCCGAACTGCTCTATCCAATAGTCAAATTCCTCAAGAAGTAGTGCCCATCGCGCTACTCTAGTTGTGAGATCCTTTTTTTTTCATCGTACATTCAAAAGCTTTACAATCTGATACTGTTTTGAATCGCTGACCCAGGAGATAAATGCGGAACTTTTTCACAGCTTCAATCACGGCTAACACTTCTAATTCATAGCTTCAGTAATTCTTTTCAGCATCCGTCGTGCTTTTGCTCATATAAAAAACAGGGTGTAGAGCGCCATCTCCTTCGTTTCGCTGCAACAATACTGCACCATAACATTGTCTGCTGGCATCAGTATGTAACTCAGTATAGTTTCCATATTTGAATATTTTTAACACCGGTTTTGTTATCAGCGCATTCTTCAAATCGTTTAGAGCCGTTAGCTCAGCTTCGTTTAACTTAACTCGTGCTCCAGCTTTGATTAATTCTGTTAGTGGCTTTGCTCTCAATGCAAACTGCGGAATGTACATACTTCCTAAAATATCCAGCTAGTCCTAGGAAACTCTGAAGCTGCTTTGTTGTACTAGGTATCGGGAAGTTGGCCACTGCTTTCGTCTTTGCATTAGAAGGTGATACTGTTCCGCTGCAAATCTGGTGTCCTAAGTACTCTATTTCCGGCAGAAGAACTTGACATTTTTTCCACTTTATTTTCAAACCATGTTTTGATGATACGTCGATTACTTTTTTTAAATTAGTCAGGCCTTCGTTAATAGTTCTGGATGGAATCACAATATCGTCGATATATATTATAGTAACTTCTTCTTTTATAAGATCTCTAAATATAAAATTTATGTACTTTTGAAAAACCGCAGGAGAGTTGCATAAACCAAAAGGAGCTCTCAGAAATTCAAATTGCCCATCTTGCGTCACGAAAGATGTATATTTCCTGCTTTTCTCTTCGATTCCAACATAAAAGAAACCGTTTTCTAAATCCAACGTCGTGAACCATTGGGCATCTTGTAGCCGATCAAGTTGATCTTCGATCATCGGCAGTGGAAATCGGTCCTTATGAATCAGTTTGTTCACTGCTCGAAAATCTATGCACAGTCGGTGCGTACCATCTTTCTTTTTAACAAGTACTACTTGGCTAGCGTAATCTGACACGCTCTCGCGTACTATGCCATCTCGAATCCATTGCTCAACTTGCGTCTGAATTATTTCCCTTTCTACTGGTGGAAATCGTCTTGGAGTCCTGAACACTGGCTTATCGTCGATTGGCACAATTTTCATCGTTATTGGTGATTCCTTGGGCTCTGCTGGTACGTAATTCATTACTAGGTTTTCCACATCACGACGCACGTCGACATCTTCTATATGAGACAATTCAACAGTTTTGTGGTCGCCCTGAAATAATGGGATATCCATTTTGGCTAGAAAATAATTTGCTTCATCATTATTTCCAAACGCTTCCTTCGTAAACTCCTCTTTTGAAACACTTATTTTTCTTTCACAATCTTGACCACAGCTCTGTCGAGCAGACTCATTCCAATTATAACATCGTGCCCAGCAAATCGATCACTCACAATACAAAATTCTAATCCGTCGAATACAGCACCATCTATACTAACATTTGCTCTACATAAACTTTCGGTAACGATGTTGGCTCCAATACCTGTGAACGATAGACGAGAATCCATTGAGACAAATTGTGGATAAATGTTATTTACTTGACACTTTTTTAATAGGCAAACATCGCTTCCAGTATCTATCAGTCCACCAAGTGCAACTCCATTTATGATAACTGAGTGCAGATTATTAGCAATTTGCACCATGTTTGAGGACGGTTTCTTGCTAGCTGGACAGTCTGGTTGTCTGTGTCCAAAATTGTTGCAACCAAAGCACTTTGGTCCTCTAGATCTGAAGCTCCACAATTAAAACAATAGCGGTTTCGGTTGTTGTTGTTGTTATTCTTTCAGTCATTTTTTCGCGAATATGACGTCGACTCGTGTTTCACCTTGCTAATATTGTTGCGTTCACTTCCACCCATTATTTGTTCGTAAATCAACATTTTTTCTTTAAATTCTGAAACTGTACGAGCACCATATAAAACTGTTTTGTTGGCTGCCGTGTCTTTAATACCATCGATCACATAACAGAACACCGAACCGTTATCGACGTTGCCTTGGCTTGCTATTTCTAGCATGCGGTATAAAAATTCACGAAGAGTCTCATCAGCCCTTTTCGTGGCTTCTCGGAGAGTTTTATGAATTCCTGCACTGGAACAGCCTTTTCCAAATTCACCCAACAGTGCACTTATAAGCTGGTTATATGATACCGACTTTGCTGCACATTCAACGAATAATTTTGCTATTCCCGTTAATGATTGTTTGCAAAACACGAAGCGTTGCACATTGTTCCAACGAAATGCGTTCGCATATGTTTCGAAATCATCAATCCACGTTTTTATATTTATTGTACGATCGCCTGAATATTTTCGCACGATATTTTCAACGTCACTTAATTTTAAATCTGCATTAGGATCATGCAATTCCATCGTACTCGGCGGTAAACTCATCTCCACGGCTGAATCACTTTTTTGTAAACTTCTTCGACCTCGCGAACCCATTCGGACAAACGTACAATCTCAACTGTACTTCATTAGATTTCTTTCTTTTAACACTGCTGAAACGCGTACGGTGCTTTTTCTTTTTTTTTTTGCCTCTTCTTGTTGATCCCGGTTGAGCCCCCAAATGTGGGATCTTTTACTTAATAAGAAGATGAGATTGATTAACGTTCTTAAATTGTATTTAAAGTTGTTACTTAAAACAGAATATAAGTTCACTGAACAGAGTTTTAATTAGAAAAAATAGAAGTAAAAATATAACGTCGTCGACCACCTGCTTCTACGGTTTTGTGTTTACTACTCTGCGTTCTTGGAACGTGGTAATTTTGGAACATTTGGAGATGTCCACCACATACATATGTTCTGGAACAACCGAGCACCGTGGTGCTATGTGTTAGAGTAAAATAGAGGGCTCCTTGAATATGTGGGAGTGAGTGAGAGGAAGATAGTTTGTTGGGAGGGGTGGCAGGGAGTGGTCGGGGAGGGATAGGGACGGGAGGTGGGCGTAGGAAGAAGGGGCGTGGTAGTAAGAGGTGTGGCAAACGTGGGTGATAGTAAATAGTCGTGGCAAAAGTAGGGGGGAGAAAATGGGCGTGTAAAAAGTAGGCGTAGGAGGAAGGGTCTGCTAATAAAGATGCGGGGAAAAGTTAGGGTGGGCGTGAAAGGAAGTGGGCGTAAGAAAAGTGAGTGTGATAAAAGTGGGCGTGGGTGGAAATAGGCGTAACAAAAGTGGGTGTGAAAAAAGTGGGCGTGTGAGCACATTGGCGTGGAAAGATGGACATACAGACGGGCGGACAAACATACAGACAGACGGACATACATACACACACACAGACGGACATACATACATACAGACGGACAGACATACATACAAACACACAGGCGGACATATATACATATAGACGGACAGACTGACAGACAAAGAGACACACCGACAGTGAACATGCACGAATTAAAATAAAAAGTTTATTTTGTTATTGTTGTTGTAGGAGTTTGGCTTATGTTGTTCTTGCATACGATTTATACGATATACTGTGTTGTTTTATTTTAGAAATAGAGACGCTTGTTATTGATATTGAAGTGTATACGAGAGGATGCAGTAGGTAAACCTAGGATACTCCACTTATTCTTTTTCTTCATTGTATAGCTTCTGTTAGAGTAAGCATTTGATGTCCGTGCGAGGAATGGAGTGGCGTCGATAAAGTAAATATAACAAATTTAGGGATTTCTTTTTATAAGCATGAAATAATACAGTCGAACTTCCTTATAGTGAACTTCTATACAATGAAGTTCTCCTTATTATGAACTAAAATCAAGAACACAGCTTTTTCGTTCCACTTTCAATGTATTTTGTAGTGTTGGGAATTATAGTTCACTACAGAGAGCGATCTTTCTAGTTCAATCAGCTGTCGTGAACTAGTTCGTTCATATAGTTCACTCGGTCATTTAGTTCAGTAGTTCGTTCGCTCATTTAGTTCAGTAGTTCGTTCGCTCATTTAGTTCAGTAGTTCGTTCGCTCATTTAGTTCAGTACTTTACGCGGTCATTTAGTTCGTTAGTTCTTATAAGAGATAACGAGATGAGAAAATCCGTTTGATATTTAATTAGCAATATCTAATACTGAATACATGATTAAATTATATATTGTTAGATTTTTAGTAACATTTTTTTCCATTCTTAATTTTTTTTATAATAAAATATATAATTAACCTATCTATATACATATTTATCACAATATTAAGAAAGTAGAGTGTCTTACCATTATAAGGAGGTGTATTCTCTCGTAATCGGTGGAGGAATATGCATTGTAAAGCTTACACTCACGTAAGTACCAAACGCTTGTTACATAAATTCTACTACTCATTACGGAAAACGAGAAATTCCGAAAAATTGTTTTGAAAAATTGCGCTTGTTTTATATAAA
Organism: Myopa tessellatipennis; assembly: GCA_943737955.2. Lineage (NCBI taxonomy): Eukaryota > Metazoa > Arthropoda > Insecta > Diptera > Conopidae > Myopa > Myopa tessellatipennis. Next base: position 49,097,426 of record OX031316.1, on the reverse strand, counting down.
TGAAAGAAAATTCGAGTACCTTTCCAAAACCAATGACATGTAGCTATCTGCTACAGTTCATGAGATATAGGTCTGAAATTCCAAGCTTTAAAGACACATAACTCGGAAAAAAGACGAGAGTTCCACTAACTGATATTGTTGTTGTGGTCCCAACAATAAACAAACAACAACGACAACAAAAAGAACTAAAAAATCGGAGTTATGTCATTGTGCCTGAATTGTGCCAAGATTTCAAATAAATATTTGATTTGGAAACATCCTCTGAAATTGATCTAACGAACTGAAACATACAGAAAAACTAATAAGCAGCTGAACTGAAACCAGAGATTAATGAGATTGGAAATTCTTTTATCTTCAGATAAAGATGAAAAAAAGATCGATTTTTTATGACCTGGTGAATTTGGCTACATTTCTTTTGCAGCCAGAAAGAGATAGCAAGTGACGCGTTATCTTTTGACGGTTTTATTACCAACATTTTTTGCAAGTGGTTGTCACCATAAGCAGACAAAGTGAAAAATGTGGGCATGAATTTATTTCTGTGGGTATTTTTATGTGATTATTGAAATTTGATTAAAACATTATTTATTTTAGTTCAAATATTATATTATTTATATAGTTTTCTATATTTGTAAAATTTATAAAGAAAAAAAGATATAAAGGACATTTTTTTACTTCTTTATTAGATGAGAATTCTGAAAGTTACAGAGATCATGCTGTTTCCACAACACCATTGAGATAAGAGTCAAGGAGAGTTATCGATTTTTTAGGGTGTTCGGTTCCTCAGTAGGCCTATATCACCCGTGCACATGCAACTAAAACTACAAAACACACTAAATTTATTAATACTAATTATATATTATATACTAATTAATATTAACTACTAGTTAATACTAAAATAAAAAATAAGTAAATGTTATGTAATACATGCAAAACCTTACTTCATGCAGATCACCGGGTTATGATTTTATAGAAATAGATAAAGGGGAAGAATGCAAGTTGCAAGTGGAAGCAAATGACAATATATTTACAACAAACTCTTTTTACTTTTTTTATATGTTATGCGCAAAATCTTATTTCTCAAATCAGGTTCGAAAATACTTCTATTAAAAAACCTTATAGTAAAGCAAATTTTTATATATATGCAAAAGCATAAAAATGTCCATTTGCTTTACATCCGCAGGCACAAGTTCTGTAATACGACGTTTTAAAACAATATTAATAAATATTTGTGAATTACAGCTTAAAAAGCGGGAAACAGAGATTTTTACTAGCAACGATATGGCACATTTTTACATTTTCGACATGCAACCGTTCAATTAGATTTGTTTTTGTAACACTTGTATTGAAACTCACCGTTTTCAGTCGAGTCTTCGAAACTCACCCGCCAAAAGCATAAACAAACCTTTGTTTATGCTTTTGGCGGGTGAGTTTGCATAGAAAATTTATAGAAACAACACGCGGCTGTTTTGTTCTAAGTTTCCAATCTCGTTATCTCTGACTGAAACGAACTAACGAACTGCTGAACTAAAAGAACGAAAGACCTACTGAACTAGAAGACCGACTGAACTAAAAGAGCGACTGAACTAAAAGACCGAGTGAACTAAAAGAGCGACTGAACTAAAAGACCGAGTGAAGTAAAAGAGCGATTGAACTAAAAGACCGAGTGAACTAAAAGAGCGATTGAACTAAAAGAACTAAGAACTGTGAACTAGATCTCATAGTTCACGCAAGTGATTCGTTCAATTGTACTAGTTCGTTCACGAACTACCCAACTCTAGTATTTTCATCTCCGTATAATGAATTTGCATACAGTGAATTTTTCTTTACAATGAACAAAATTTTGGAAACAAAAATACATTTTACGTGTGTTTTTGTCTCCATATAGTGAACTATTTTTAGCAGCTTTATTTTACACTTGTTGGCAACACTATTTATAAAGAAAATAAGTAATATTTTTAGGATTCCCAATATATGAAAATAAAAACAAAAACAATAATGATTTGACTTTTAACATCAGTTGACCAAGTTGACCGAGTCCGATGAAGATATTCTAAGCAGTGTTTTAGAAAGTCGTGGATTACAGCAGATTATATCAGATGACGATGAAGAGGAACTGGGCGGTGAAGTAATGGCAAATATTGATAAAACGTCACGTCATTGATAAAACGTCACTACATTAGAACACGTTTCCTCTTCACTTGATGTACTACGAACTTTTTTGGAGATGGAAAGCAACGTTCCGACAAATGTATTTAAATGTCTTAATGTAATTGAAGCTTTTATTGATAAAGAAAAATGGAAAAATGTAGTTCAAACAAAAATACCTGATTATTTTAAATAAATAAAAAACAAAATTCTATTCGATTATTCAAATTCGGTATACTATTTACTTGATAGAGACCACGAGACCACTAAGTACCTGAGGAAATTACAATCATTAAATCTTCTGGATGGTGGTAAGAGAACTACTGGATCGTCATCCCAATTGACATAAGGATTAAAATCGCCAAGAACAATAAGACTATCTGATGGCAACAGTTTATCAGAAAGTTTACTTATACAACGAAAGTGAGTATGTATTATAAATTTCATAATTTGAGTTCGGTGGAATATACGAATTGGTAATATATACAATTGCTATACATATGCTATTTATTTCAACGTGAATACAGCAAGGATCAGTACCGATAGCTTCATCCATGATTTCCTCCTTCGAAAAAATATAAGATTGCACAGCAACTAGAACTCGACCATGCGATAATGTTGTATGCAACATCAAAACTTCTTATAAAAATCTTTGAATTAATTCCTAATAGGAATTAATTGGGAGTGTTGGGAATTATAGTTCACTACAGAGAGCGATCTTTCTAGTTCAATCAGCTGTCGTGAACTAGTTCGTTCATATAGTTCACTCGGTCATTTAGTTCAGTAGTTCGTTCGCTCATTTAGTTCAGTAGTTCGTTCGCTCGTTTAGTTCAGTAGTTCGTTCGTTCATTTAGTTCAGTAGTTCGTTCGCTCATTTAGTTCAGTACTTTACGCGGTCATTTAGTTCGTTAGTTCTTATAAGAGATAACGAGATGAGAAAATCAGTTTGATATTTAATTGGCGATGTCTTTTACTGAATACATGATTAAATTATATATTGTAAAAATATAAAATAACGAATAAAATCTTAATACCGAAAGAATTAAGAATATTTATAATAATTATTGTATGTGTCTACTTCATTGGTAAAATAAACGATTACATTTTAGATTTGATGAAGTATACTTACTTGAATTTTCAGTTACGCGTTGATTAATTAAAGGCGAATTATATTATAGTAAATTTAGGTTTTTAATTTTATAATTACATATTGCTGTGTAAAAATAATAGTATTGATGCATGATCAGAACTTATTAAGGTTCTTCTTTCGCTAATTATTTGAGCGGCAGCTGAAAAAATTCGTTCGCATGGAACAGATGTGGCAACAATACAAAATCTTTTCAAAATAAATGTATAGAGACGAGGATATATATTTTTGCGATCCACCCACCACAACAAAGGGTCGCTTTTGCGGTCTAAATAATCCTCATTGATATATTTATCCAGCTCTATTATTGCTTCCGCGTCATTGCTCTCTGGCCTTTTTATGTTTTTGATATCCTGGTCGTAGTCGTTCCAAATACTTGTCCCTCCAGTATCCGCTCGATCAATTTCGATGTTGCTAACGATTGAATTTATTTCTGCTTCTTCCACAGGTAGCACAACACCTTGCAACTTTCTGCGTAATGCTAGAAGAGCACTTTCATAGGAAGACCTGTTTTTAAATCCTTTTTGTTTAAAACGCGGATCTAAAATAGTGCATTCAGCGTAAAGAATGCTGAGTTCTATATTATGGAAACGCTTTTCCATGCCTGTTTGTAAAGCAAATCGTAATGCTGTAGTCTTTTCATTCATTGCTGAAGTCTTTGCCAAAGTACTTTGCAGAAGTTTTACAAAAACAATCACTTTTGACAAAGTAACATTTTTTTCAGCACTGATCTCAACCGTTACTTCATAAAAGGGTTTTAAGACAGGCAAGCTCTCCTCTATTATATTCCAGTCCTCGGTAGTCAATGCCAAATCATTTTTCAAGAGCGCAACCGTCGTAATAATTGCATCTTTTGCTCTTAAAATTCTTTCTAACATATCATATGTCGAATTCCACCGAGTTGGAACATCCTGTTTCAATTTTAGTTCAGGCAGATTCATCTGCCTTTGAACCTCTCTAAGCTTTTTAGCGCCCTGACTGCTACGATTAAAATATTCAACAACAGATTTTACTTTTTCAATTGTTGATATTATTTCTTTTGTTGCTTTTTGAACCACCAAATTTAAAAGATGGGCAAAACAGCCTATGTGATTCCATTGGATTGAGCGTATTGCACTGACAATATTTGCGGCATTATCGCTAACAGCGGCCACAATCTTGTCGCATATTTGCCATTCGGTTGCCACTTCTTTTAAGACTTGCTGCAAGTTGACGCTGCTGTGTTTATCGCTGTATTCCTTGCAATCAAGAAGAGCAGAAGATAATTCGCCCGAAGATGTGTCTATAAAATGTGCAGTCACTGCTATATAGGGCTTATTTGTTCGTGAGGTCCACCCATCAGTTGTCAAGGAAACCGCCGATGCTGCCATTACCTTTGAAAGAACTTTGCTGCGCAATTCACTATATATCTGCGGCAAAATATTGTATGTCAAAGTTTTTCTAGTGGGCAACCGATAACCGGGGCAATGAGAAACTATTTCTATTAACTTTTTGAACTCTGGCTCTTCTACAATGCGAAAGGCGTGATGTCCTTTCGCAATCATTTTGGCAACTTGATAATCAATTTGTTGCATTTTGCTTATAGGCAGAGGCTTTCGAATAAATGCTGTAATCTGTGGCTGGTTAGATTGTCTGTTATATGGTGGTAGTTGTGGCAAGGACGCTTCTGTTGATGATGTAGGATTTGATGCTGTTGCTTGTGATGTTGATGGATTCTGGTAGAAATAATAATGGATCACATACAAAACTTTTTGTCAAACGGTTTTATTAAAAAATCTTTATTTAATTTTATTTTTGGTACAAGTAAAATATTCAATGCAAACAACGAAGAAATACTGATTGAGCAATTTAATAATGCATAAAGGATTAGATCGGATAAATCATTTTTTACCTTTAAAGCGGTGTATAGTTTGACATAGGAACCTAATCTAAAAATATTAATTAATTATTAAGACGCGTATATTTGGCTTTGAAAGTCAGCAAGCAAAAGTTATCTAGATCTAACCATTATTTTTTAATATTATTTTTTCCGATGTTAAGTCGGATTTTTAGAAAATGGTGCTTTAAATAATGTAAGAATTACCTCTAGTATAGATGATTGAGGCTGCCTTTGTAATTCGATTTGTACCAGTGGGTGTTTAACATTTAAGTGCCTATTTAGGTTCCCTACGGACCCTCCAGCAATGCTTAAAGTAATCGAGCAATATTTACATTTTGCTTTTTTTTCTGGGACTTCACAGAAGTGATTCCATATATCACTATGCTTCCTTTTAGGCATAGCACAAATTTTTATGGTAACAGATGTAAGCAAAGCAGAAAGATATGATATATTTTGAAGTAAATATATTAATAGAATTTTAGTTAAAGCTATTTATTTGTATAATATTTGTTTCACATAAAAATTTTCGGAATGGTTTTGCGTTGGTTTCAAAGAAAGCTTTCGTTATAATATAGCGAATAACTGTAATGTTATTAACGAACGATTTTTGAAATTCTGTGTTGTAAAACAAGAAATTTCGAATTTTAAGAGTAGTGAAAAACTTTATATAAAACAGGATCATTTATGTAAAACAAAACTTTATTGAATAAAAATTAAACGTTAGATTTTTAGTAATATTTCTTTCCATTCATTAATTTTTTTTATAATAAAATGTATAATTAATCTACCTATATATTTATCATAATATTAAGAAAGTAGAATCTCTTACCATTATAAGGTGTATTCTATCGTAATCGGCGGAGGAAAATGCATTGTAAAGCTTACACTCACGTATGTAAGTACGAAACGCTTGTTATATAAATTCTACTACTTATTACGGAAATTACGAATACGTAACGAGAAATTACGAAAAATGGTTTTGAAAAATCGCACTTGTTTTTCATAAATGAAAGAAAATTCGCTACAGTTCATGAGATATAGGTCTGAAATTCCAAACTTTAAAGGGATATAACTCGGAAACAAGACGAGAGCTCCACTAACTGATATTGTTGTTGTGGTCCCAACAATAAACAAACAACAACAACAACAAAAAGAACTAAAAATCGGAGTTATGTCATTTTGCCTAAATTGTGCCAAGATTTTAAATAAAAATTTCGTATGGAAACACCCTCTGAAATTGATTTAACGAACTGAAACATACAGAAAAACTAACGAGCACCTGAACTGAAACGAACTAACGAACTGCTGAACTAAAAGAACGACTGAACTAAAAGAGCGACTGAACTGAAAGACCGAGTGAACTAAAAGAACGACTGAACTAAAAGAGCGATTGAACTAAAAGAGCAACTGAACTAAAAGAGCGATTGAACTAAAAGAGCAACTGAACTAAAAGAGCAAGTGAACTAAAAGAACTAAGAACTGTGAACTAGATCTCATAGTTCACGCAAGTGATTCGTTCAATTGAACTAGTTCGTTCACGAACTACCCAACTCTAATTCCTATAACATATTGATATAAAATGTTAGGAGGAAAATTAATTATTTTTTTGTAGTTGCATCTTGTCTTTGTAAATTAGGAGGAAAATTAATAATTTTTTGGTCCAATCTGGCCAAAATATCCGGTCCATGATACGTTCCATTCCATAATGATCTGGTAAGTTGATGTTATAAGAAGAGTAAGATCTCTGTGATTTGAACTTAAACTGCAATGTACATAAGCTACTATCATCTAAGTATACCCAACTTATATTTACAAATTTATAGTTTTCTTCGGCTGAACTCCCTTGAGTCTACTAGGAGAAAAGCAGTTGGAGCAGTGATAGATTTCTTCGGTATAGCATCTTCATTATTCGTAGGGACCGTGTTAACTAAGGCTCCAGCGCTAACAGATGATATCAGCGTAGCCCTAAATTATTAGGAGCCTTGTTAGTAGAAGCCTTATCATTGGATTCAATCGCATAAGATTAATCGATAAGATTAATCGATAAGATTAATCGCATAAGAAGAATCGATAATGAGACACTAGTGCGTGGCACATTTACAGATGTTGAAGACATCGCATTTCCACTCGGGAATTTAGGCTCCTGGCCGGACAGTAGTGCATTAGGGAACCATCAGTTTCACTTACAGCCGCACTCAAAAGATTGATAATAGAAGGTGAATCCTTTAGGGGCTGTGTAGTAAGGACTCCTCAGACTCAGGCTGCTTGCCTGAGCACGAGAGTTTTTATTTGTTCTCTTCCGCTTAGGTGAAATTTCATTCATGATAGGAAAATCTTTGAAGTAACTTTCACAGTTTTTTATTTTTTGGTGGAGAGCGGTAAGTTCTTCTCAACGGCCATGAAGTTTAATCGTACTTTACGCAAGATTCATATAATGTCTACGTCAAGCGACCAACACTTCTCACACGACCACCGTAATCCACCTCGAGCAGGAACTCCATCTTTTCAGTTTCACTACTCAGTTTGCCACCGCGGAAATTACACGACATCATTTACACAGTTTTAAAAAGTTTTTATTGTCAAGATTAGATATATATTTTAGTTTCTTAGATGATAGTTTATAGTTTTAGGCTCAGTTCAGAGCAATTCAATTCAGATTAGTAAAAAAGTGACAGGTTGTGAATGCTCTGCATCAACAACACATGTATTCGCAGTTTGGGATGAACTAAACACTCTCAGTGCGGGTAGAAACAGCACTTTTACCAACAACTTCACTAGCAAACCGGTTTAGAGAACCTCAGCTCATGCAAATTATTGTTTATATTATCCAAATAAAGAATTTGGATTTCAGAAAAATTAACGAACTGACCAAAAAGAAATAAAAAAACCAATAGAAAAACACGTAAGCAGTTCTAAAGACATTTACACAATAACTTTACATAATAATAAAGAAATTTCTCGAGAGCAAAATTAAAAACACGACTGGTTTGTTAGGCGATATGATTAACAATTTTAATCGGATGCTGGTGAAAACGAACTTTTTTAATAGTTAGATCAGTTAGATAAGTTATTATCAGGCGTTTAGCTATCTGCTAAATAATTTAAGCGGTCATTGTGAAAAAGATACGATTCTAATATATGATTAAAAGATAAGATATGGTTCTCCCTCTAGGTAGGTAGGTAAGGGGAGGCACCCATATCGTCAGATCGGTAATGGTGACAATTAAGGCTATAAGCCTCTTTTTGAACCTTTAGTGTAATTTGGAAAAAAGGAAAAGTCTGATTTGTCTATTCTCCATCTAATATGTATTTAAGTATTATATTTGTTCAGTAAAATTTGTATTATTATTTGTTTATTGTGCGTGCTATTACTAAGACTATTGCTATTAAGCTATTACTAAGAAATGTTTTTTTGTTTTGAAAACAGGTAACGACCACGCCTACTATTTATACAGTGGCTTAGCTAGGACTCATGGAGCCTGGGACGGTTAATCAACTTTCAGGCCCAAAAATTCCTAGAATTCAATAAGTAAATACTTGATTTCCAAAACTCGCGCCCTCGAAATTTTGCAGCTCGGGGCGGACCGCCACCCCACCCCACCCTAGGTACGCCACTGTATTTATACCCGTCTGTGATTAAGTGTAATTAAAAGGTAGATTTCCTTATAACCACATATTTCCTCTACTTTTGTATAGTAGAGTTTGTATTTCACTCTATAATGTTATTGTTCTGCAATGAAAAATCTAAATAAATTAAAAATTTTAATAAATAATTCGTTGAATTACATTTTTTCAAAACTTTCAGGTGTGGGGTATCTAAGACTCGGCCAGGCCGAATATAGCGCTCTTACTGGTTTATAGTGAGTCCTAGCTACGCCACTGTATAAATAGTAGGCGTGGTCGTTACCTGTTTTGAAAACAAAAAAACTGGCTTACTAGTTTTATTATTGTGTTCAAATTTATACTTTATTTCCATGGTAATAAATTTGTTTTCATGAGCAATACTGTATAACTAGTGTAAAAGTGGGCGGAGCGCGTCCAGTTTTGCTGATATAATTATTTTTATTGGATTTAATTGGAAAATAAGTTGTTATGTAAAGTTTTATTCAGGATGTTTATATAATATAAGAATATAACCATTTAAGTCCTCTTTTGCCGGTGTAACCTAAAAGTGGGCGGAACTTTGCGTTCGATTCAAAAATGAACGCTGATATCACATTTCTAATAAAAAATAGGCGTGGTCGTTGACCGATTTCGCCCATTTTCAATCTTTATAATATCTTCACCGGTACTCCTGTGATCGTGATTTCAGACAGACAGCCAGACAGACGGACGGACATGGCTAAATCGACTCAGGAGGTCACGCTGATCAAGAATATATATTCTTTTCTATACCTATCGTCTCTAGTTCTATGCGTTACACATTTCTTGACAAAGTGAATATACCCCTTACCTTAATGTGTAGGGTATAAAAAATGCAATTCATGCAAAAGGAGGGTATGATCTGGGCGTGTTAGATTGGCATATTATCGCTTTTCTTTTATCTCTTTCTGCTATCTTTTAGTTGTTACATACGTATATACGTATGTATATGTAGACAGTGTCTGCGTTCTACATCAGATGTGAGATTGGATAGTTTGGCCCATAGTTATGACCATTTTTCAATTTCTACCTGGTATACATTCTTCAAGATTGTGTATACATTCCCGGTTGTGTATATGAAGAAGCATGCAAATATATTGATATAAGTGATAAATAAACTTTATTTTGCATCAAATTTTTAAAATAGTACAAGAATATAATAAGTACAATATAATCAAATAAAATAATATACATATGTATATAAAATAAAAAAATTATGAATAAATTTGAAAGTATTATATTTTTAACTATAATACATCTATTACATTGCGGTATATTAGTGGAGAATATTCTGCACACACGGGTCTTTTGCCTAATATGCCTAATGGTGAGTGTCACACTGGGCATCTATGCGCCAGACTCACACGCTCTGATTGGTTGATAGCAAAAAGTGGAACAGCTTTCGATCCACGTTCGCCTCAATGTTAGCGCTAAAATTTTGGCTGTCTCACAAGCATCAAACACTAACACATGTATACAAACTCGAAGCACGGTCAGAAAATTTTTCTTATCTGTTGCCTTCTCATTTCTGTTTTGTTATGCGTAGCGGCCACAGCAAGGGCGTCGCTTAAGAAAACATGCATGCCGGTAGAAATAAATAATGTATGGAATGGAAAAACAGGTTTCATATTTTTTCTTACTTTTTTTTAGAATTTTATTGTATTATGTAATTATTATTATTATTATTAGCTCTAGAAATTTATTTCTTAAATATGAAAATATTCCGCATTCTTATTTAAAAAAATTACTCAAAATATTGATCAATTGATCCAAAAGAATATTCTGGAAAGAAAGGATACATTTCTTAGAATTATAAATAAAAACAAAGATGTATAGAAACTTTCTATTAGAAAGGTTGCAATTTCTCTTGCTGTCTTTCTGTCAACCTTTAAAACATGTTTATTTAGCAACAAGTTGAAGGTCATCACAACATTACTTTACATTCGAATAATGCGAACTCATGCAGGTGGAATATACGGTAGGTTAGACAGAGGGTACGTAAAGAACAACATATCTGATGCTACTGACACGTCAAATAAATCACTGCGCACAGTGCTTTCGTTGAAATGAAAGCGCTTACAAACACATCTCAACCGCTTGCACGTACACGAGTTTGAGGACGAGTACAATTTTTTGTAGTGTGACAGGGTGCAACGTAAACAGCTTTTTCTGAGGCGGCCTCAAGATGTCCAATGTGACACCCACCAATATCCTTCTTGGGCGACGTTTGGCGCATATGTAACAATTACCCATTGTTTTGCTTTTGTAAATTTTGTTTAGTTGACTACAATATACTCTAGTAGTGGTTATATGGGGTTCTGGGCCAACGTATCGACCGCGACGCGTGTGTTTCTCTGCCTGCGTGTGGTGATATATGGTAAGCTCTTCTAATAAGGAGCGACTGCGACGCGTGTGTATTGTTTGTGGTACACTTGATACTGTTTTTGTTCTCAATGTTGGAAAAATATTTTTTATTGCCTTTATTTAATTGATTTTCTATGTGGTTGTTGTGGTTATTATACCCTACACCTTAAGGTAAGGGTATATTCACTTTGTAACGAAATGTGTAACGCATAGAACTAGAGACGATAGGTATAGAAAAGTATATATATTCTTGATCAGCGTGACCTCCTGAGTCGATTTAGCCATGTCCGTCCGTCTGTCTGTCTGTTGAAATTACGATCACAGGAGAACCAATGAAGATATCGTGATGAAACTTTGCAGATATATTGTTTTATGTGGTGGGCAGGTTGGTATTGGAAATGGGCAAAATTGGTCCACGGCCACGCCTATTTTTTATTAAAAATGTGATATCAGCGTTCGTTTTTGAGCTATTACAACAAAATTTCATTCCTGGGTATAGAGTAGAATTATCCGTGAATGTGCCAAATATGGGCGTGATCCGCTCACTTTTAGATTACACAGGCAAAAGAGGGTTATATTGTTAAATATATAAACTTCCTGAATAAAACTTTAGATAACAACTTGTTTTACAAAAAAACATTATTCCATCAAAACTGGGTGCGGTCCGCCCACTTTTACACTACATATACAGTATAGCAGTATGAAAAAAAGTTTATTACCACGGAAATAAAGTTTAAATGAACACAATTATAAAAACAACTAAGCTAGTTATTTTGTTTTGAAAAAGGTAATGACCACGCCTACTATTTATACAGAGGCGTAGCTAGGTCTCATGGAGCCCGGGACGGTTAATCAACTTGTAGCCCCAAAAATGCCTAGAATGCAATAAGTCAATACGGCCCCCGACATTGTGCCGCCCAGAGTGGACCGCCACCCCCGCCCCATCCTAGCTTCGGCACTTTTTTTAAAACTTTTAGGTGTAGGGTATCTAAGATTCGACCAGGCCGAATATAGCTTTCTTACTGGTTTTTTCTTCATCTCAACGGACTTTTAGAAATTTTTGTTTTTTGTACAGAATCATAATGTAAACAAAAGGACGTGTTCATTTAGAAGATGCAAGAATATGGACGATTTTGTTTGAATATTGAACTTTGAATGGATGCAGATGGCTGCATATATAGTAGCTGTGGTTGTTAACATTAATGGAAAATAGAAAACCATAATATTTTAATACCCAAATAATTAATTGTGGGCTCGGGTCTCTGCACCTCGATCCGTGAGCATTAAATAAGCTTCCGCGAGTTGCCCCCAAAGGGGTCTAATTTTTTACTAAAAGGAAAGTCTTCTAATAGATGAAGTTGTCCATTTTTCTGAAATAAGTAAAGTGAAAAAACATAAATATACTATAAAATAAATAAACATTATTTGTAACGAACAACGACATTGTCATCACTAATCCGCCAGCTCCAGTTCTCTCGGCAGGTACCTCTCACTCGCTGGTTGACTTCTAAAAAATACTCAGTTCTTTGTTCTCTTTTATAACTCCGTTGTTCGCTTTTTGGCCTTGAAGCCAATAGCTAAATTTGCTCCTTCGTCTTCTTGTAAAATCAATCGCACTGAAATACTCAGCCATCGAGGGAGAGAAAACTGTGGTGAGTGTTCACATATACATATTTTATCTTTGTAATATTTCTTTAATTTCAAATCACATTGTGCATATTTTTAAACCTGTAGAATAAACGTCACACCGTCATTATTACCATCATCATTATTAGTGTTTCGTTAAATCGCGGCATCTATCCGAGAAGCGACAACATTCTTCGCAATTTCATCACGCGTTCATGTACATATGTATGTACATACCACCAAGTGCCTTTAATCCGAATGCAACGAACGCCGCCACGTAGGAGTCCACGCCTAGCCACCCACCCGAGTAACGTCAGAAAAATAGAAACGGTACCTGGAAACACACTTCCATCAGTAAGTTCACAGTTACATGAAAGCATGTCCATGAATGCTGCCTCTGCCTCCGCAGCACAAACAAGCGCTGCCTCTGTCACCGCAACACAAACAAGCGCTGACTCCGTCGCCGCAGCGCAACGGAACGCTACATTCGCAGCCGCAGCGCAAATGAACGACAACTCAATAGCCTCAGCACTATCCGACTTAAGCGTCGTCGAGGCAGCCCAAATGGTCGCCACCCCCGTTCTTACAAATAATGATGCCTTCCTGCAAGCAATGCAGAATCAGTTTGCACTGTTGCAAGCACAGTTGAAATGCATGGAGGATTGGTAGATTCGGAGTCGGAAACTAGACGACTAAAATCGGGATTGCAAAACAAATTACCAATGTTGAACGACCAAACAACATTGTCGCCAGCTTCATCCGCCGAAGGTATGTTGACCTGCAGAAGCATAAGTGGAGGAGTTCACATCTTCTCGAGGTGCTAATGTCGATATTGCTTGCAAGGTATGTAGAGTCGGTGACGCCATACAACAAATTCAAGATTAGAACCACATTCGGCATAATCCTTCGGTCAGCTAGTGAGAATAGATTTATCAGCCTAAGTCGGGACTCGTATGGTGGCAAAGATGGATCCCAGCGAAGATTTCGTAGACAAAAAAGTTTTAACGACCTTTCCTTATACCTGGGATATTTCTCAGTCGCGTCCAAGGTTCGTCCAGTTATTTGTTTATTGGACCAAATGCACACTTTTATTCTGATTTGATTTACCCTTTATTTTGTTATTCTAGATTATAAGTTTAAGTTTACAGGATTAAATAGTTCTTAAAAGAAAATAATATGTCTATGGTTCAAACTCGTAGCGGCACTCCAGCTGGTATCCTTGGGCGTCGGTGGGTGTCGACTGTGATGTTGTAGTTTGCTCTGATTCAGATGCCGCGTGGTTGTCTACCCCGGCGTGGTCGACACAATTGGCGTCTGTGTGTTCGTGGAATCGTAACCCGCGTGGCAGAGAAAGCTTTATGATGGCCGTGGAGTCGAAACCCGCGCGGCAGAAAACACTTCACTCGCGGCAGAGAGCTTTATGATGGCCGTGGAGTCGAAACCCGCGCAGCAGAGAAAACACTTCACTGTTCGAGGAGTCGAGCAAGCGCGACAGAGTACTTTATGATAGCCGTGGAGTCGAAACCCGCGCGGCAGAGAAACTTTACTGTATTTCCGCGGCTCTGCTGAAATTGACGGTTGCCTTCCCTGTCGCTGTTGTCTTGCTGCTCCGTGTTGCTAGGTGGAGTTTAGTTACCAGTTTGATGTTCCCAGCTTGGTGGTCCGGACCCGAATGATCGTTCTGTGTGTGGTGCCTCCTTTTATATGCACGGCGTACTTGGCCTGTTCCTGATGTTTACGTGTTCGCCGCTGTGCGAACCCGTGTGACAGAAAGAGACAGAAATGCATGATGTTACGTTGGTGCAATTGTGTGCTATGGCGAGTGTATGTGTGTATAATAAAACAGCTGGCTTACGAGTATGTAAGAAAGATTTTATTATATTAAATTTTCGTTACATAGTAGTAACTGCTTTTGCACGGATTCTTTTTCACACATATAGCAGCTGAAGCGAGGACTCTGAACTGGCGAGGCATACTTCAAAATGGGACGAACATGCGATGGCTATAACATTTTGGTGATATAGGGATCATTGAACTCTTTGGTCCAGCGCCAAAGACCCCATAACCCTATTGGTTATGTGGCTAATATGAGTATGAAAACGGAGTTTCTGATCTAGAACCACACCGAGATCATTTACAATTTCCAATCGATCGAGTTTTTAATTGGCAATATTATAATTACATAAAACTGGGCTTGAACGAGAAAATGTCATCTGTTTGCACTTATTTAGATTTAGTTTCATGCAATTTACATTTCACCATTTTGTGAAAGAGTCAAGGTCGATTTGAATAACTTTGGCTTCAGATTCATTTTTAAAAGATAGAAACAGTTTAACATCGTCCACAAACATCAGTATATTTCCATATTTTACCACTGTTGGCAAATCATTAATGAATTCATTGGATTTCACACCTTTAAACAACACCATTTGTGTACGGTGGGTAAGATAAGAGGCAATTCATTATATCAGATTATCGCAAAATCTAAAAAAATTGTACTTCAAACTTAGTAGCTTATGATTAACTGTATCGAAAGCCTTGCTGAAATCGGTATATGTATATTACATCAGTTTGTTTCGCAACAGAACAATTTTTCATAGTTTTCGAGACGAACTCTAACAAATTCGTAGTAGTAGACTTTTCGGCACAGAAACCATGTTGATACGGTGACTAGCATTAGGCATTAACATTAGGTGACTAGATTTAGGGTAGCATATTATTTTAAATATAATTTGATATCCTCGTTTATAGTTAAATACTATGTATATGTATTTATAAACCTTCCTATATATAATATATATAAATATAATAATAAAAGGAAGTATAATAAATATAGGTCCTTAAGGTTTGAAGCATTTTTTAGAATTAATTAGAGAATTTTGTGATTGGAACAAATATTACACTTATTTCCGTAATTTCAAAAAAATTGCATCCAACAATTTTTTTAAAATATTTTTATCCAACGTCTTCAGCTCTGTTTGCTCTAAGGAGGGTTAGCTGTAAAATAAATGATAATGTTCGTCGGCTACTTTACGAACATTTACACTATATGTTTTATCTTGATTTCATATAATATTTCTTCATAATATAGTTTAGTTAAGGATAAAAGTGTTGATATAGTGACAAAATTTCGTTAATAAGCATCTGAAACATCCATTGGCATTACATGGAATTGAAATTAATACATAAATAATATTATTTATCTATTACGTATTTTATTCTATGTAAATATAATTCTTCGTTATATAGATATAAAGCTAAAGCTCATACGAATATAGTCATTGAAGTGGGTGCATTCGAAAGTGGGTTTCCGTTCAAAAAAATTTCACTGAAGTGAGCACCCCCTCGGTTTTGTTTTGCTCATGTTTATTTTGAACCGGAAACTATTTTCAAAACAAGCAAATAGGCCTCAAAAGAACATTGTATACTTTAAAAACCAAATACTAAAATATGTTTGCTACACTTTGTCTGAGGAAAAACAAATAAATAAAACAATCTGACAGTAATAATGATGGAATAAGTAAACAACGAAACTAAGAGCAATTAATCCACTGATATACAAACAAAACACAAAATAATAGATGCAGAATGATAATAATTCGGAATCATTTTGACTAAAAGATGCTATTAGAAATATTTACATCATTTGAAACAAGACTATTATGTATTTGATTTTTTCATGTATTATGGACCATTTACAACAGCAATCTCTATCACCTCTTAGATAAAGGGAAAAGAAATAAACACAGTAAAAGAACAAAAGGAATCATTTAGAGGAATATATTTAATTTATTGTATTGTCGGTTCTTGTACAAAGTATTCAAATTAACTATTTTTAAACGTTGTCATGTTATTGCATTTCGTAATGGTTTTCGTCACAGAATTCCACAGTTTAACAGTGTATAAAGAACTGACGTTCAGACATTAATCGCAGATGTTTAAAGGGAATGATAGCACAATTGCAACGAGACTTGGAAAAGCACAGCTTACTGTACAAGTTAATCGGCTCACCCATTATTATAATGCTATGAAGAAACTTAAGTACAAACATAAGTATTGAGCAAAGAGTCGAAGGAAAATCCATATAATTGTCGAGCATACATAGATAGATGATCAAAACGATGAACGCCATAAACATATCTGGCAATGTTATTCAATTTACATATGGATATAGCATCACAATTAGCATAAATTGCACAGCCATTTAACAAAATGGGAATGAGATACTACTTTGCAAGGAGTAATCTAATTCTATGCGGCGCACAGTGGCCGGTTTTTCAACTTAGCGGTCAAAAATCCATATATTTTGACTCTCTTGGAATTTTTTATTCCGATTTTTTTCGTTGGATTCTTCTAATCTTAAGCTTTAATGTGAGACTAAAATCATAAAAATCGATTGTTGAAAACCAGAGATATGAGAGTTTCAATCAGGGTACCTATTAAAATTTTCTTAAAAGCCTAAAAAAGAGATTATAAAAATAATACGTTTATTTTTATTTAATGATTAAAGACTTTTTATTAACAATAACGAACATACTAATAAAATAGATTAATAAAAATAAGGTAATAAGTAAGGAACTAATGCAAATTAAATAATTTTTTCAAAACATTCATTGATAGAATTCCGCTCAGCTAGTAGTAAATTTTGTGCATCACTATCTAACTCGATTGAGATAGATTTCCATTTTTGGCGGATATTTGAAATATGTATATGGATCCGATGTGCACAGCAAAACTGCAAGCAGATCCTCATTGGTACAATATCTTGAAATTTTCCTTGTGTTGTGTTCACAAAAGAATCTGTAATCCTTGTTTCTTTTTTTCTGGTGCTTCTTCAGAAAGATCACCAAGTGGAAGTAGACTATTTTCAATAATTTGCTCGCCATGATAAAGAATTTTATGAATTGTTGATGGCATATTCCTCCAGGGATAGTTTTCGTTGTAAATTTCGGCGGTTTTCTTTACATATTCACCAAATTTTTTGGCATCAAACATCCTGCTTCTTAATTCAACGTCCACTCCTGTAATGAAAGCTGCCGTCTCAGGATCTGAGAAAAATCTTCTAGCGGTGTTTCCATCATTCGTATTTCCCTCTCCTTGTTTTGGCTGGTCAATTATTAGCCCTATTTCACGATATTGTTCCTGTATTTGACTTTTTTTCAGCTTCCGTTTCTCCATATTCACTGCATTTTGTCTAACCGTTCCTGTTGCTCCGAATTCTAAATCATAGCCCAATTTGAGTATATGTTCCATGAAACGAATTCTAGTGTGAAGAGGCGACAATCCGAATTCGTATGCCTCCTCAGAATCTGCTGGTGCTTGGCTTAGTGTACTTGCGGTTTAATGGCATATAATACAGCTAGAGGATGCCTTACTATCAGTTAAGGTACTTGTCCGACTTTTCCATCAATCATGGTGAGCAGAAGTTTGAAATCTATTTGAATAATATGGCCATGATACTCAAATAGCCGCGGATGAAGTTCATCAATTTGCCTCCTAATTTTATTAACTTCATCGGTTATCACATCTTTTATCACATCACTTACAAAGGCCAAGACTTTTCACATATTTCTCTTCCAATGAAAGCAATAATCTGTTCAAATTTACACTACATATGCAGTAAGAGCTAATTACCTGATAATTAAAAAAAACCTAATTACTGCAAACTATCCCAGTACCTTTCCATACTTTGAAATATACATATAATTTGAAAGAAAAGTATAACACTAACAAAAAAAAAATAACGGAAAACATGTTAAAAACGTTTGCAGTGTGTGACTTTGACTCATATAACGGGCTCTAGCGCCCGGTGGGGCAAACCGATGCAAAAAAAATTGGTGTGGGCTTTTAGAGGAAACTTTTAGCTTTACAATGGTGTAAAATTTGTTTTGGAGCATTTTGGAGCGCAAAAGTCCTGCTCCAAAATACGACGAAATTTAACCAAATTTGGAGCATTTCTGGAATTCCTGTTACTTAATAACTATACCACAGTTTTACTCAATTGTAACAACATTTGACAATGAATATATCCAAGAATTTAATAAAAAAAACCAGAACTTAATATCTGAAATATTGACAGAGATATGGATATCTAAATCTGTGAAAAGTTCAAAAAATGTGTTTATTTTAGTTGAAAATAAAAAGTGCTGTCTTTTATTGCATAGTTACTAATGAAATAATCAAGATAAAGCTGTAATTTTACTTTACAGGCTCCGTAGGTTCTCAGGTTTCTACTTTCATATGACTAACCCATTTTGAAATCGGTGACATTGACAAAAATGATTTTTGGCCGCTAAGTTGAAAAACCGGCCACTGTGCGGCGTGTAGTATTGAGAAGCCGAAAGTGCTCGAAGCATGTATTTCACCAACGGTTGTGTCCAACTGATTCTTCCCGCTCAGCGATCTACATATTCAAAATAACACCCAAGTTCTTAGCATTATTGACATACTCTATCGTTGAACCTGCAATATATACAGGTGGTAATTTAGATGTGTCGATATGGTTGTTAGAAGTTACCAGACATTGTGATTTAATTGGATTTAAGGTCAGGCCATTTTCAGATTCGGTTTAGGTCATTATTAATTTTAACAATGCATGTGACTAGCTCATCATAACTGGATGACGAATAAACTTTTACATCATCAGCGTATATTTGTAAGCAGCAGTCAAAGACCACTTCCGGAAGGTCGTTTATATATAACATAAACAGCAACGGGCCAAGTACAGAACCTTGAGGTACTCCACGAGTTAAACGAAAGGATGTGTGTGTGTTGGTTCAGTCATGGGATGACCGAGGAAAAGTATGAACATCGACCTCAAGCATTGTATGTATAGCATAGCACGCATTTGGTGGGATCAGAAGGGTGTCGTATATCACGACCTTCTGAAATTAGATGAAACGCTTAATACAGATTGTTACTGTCAACAAATGCTGAATTTGATGCATTAGTCGAAATGTGTTCAGATGGGGTTAGAAGACAAGGAAACATAATTTTGCAACACAATAACGCCCCACCACACAGTTGCTGTACCCTTGACCCAACCGCCACACATGGATTTGTGTAACAAATCCCGTTATAAATAAAAAATAGCAAGTGTGCAATTTTTTGTTTTTGTTTGCGATACAATTCTTTTTTAGTATTTGAAAAAATTGAAATTAAATAAAAATGTCCTTAGAATATGAGTTACGCATCTCTATTGCACAGCAGAGACAAAACTTTTTGCCATTTACTTTCAACATTGAAAATCCCGATAGCTATGAGCAAACCGAGCAGAAAAAGTCTCCGCTCATTATAGATAACCTTAAAATAAAAAGAATAATGCAATTTCAGTAGCCGGTAGGGTACCCGCGACGTTTCAAAACTTCTGCAAGACATTGGCATTGAAAATAACAACTTTTTTGTATTCTCCCCTGGATTGATATTTTAGTCCATCCAGTAATACAGTATTTAGCACTGTTTTGTTTGCAATTGTACGCATACACTGCAACCAAATCTGGTAGGTGAATTTGAAGAAAATATTTTGTTAATCTTTAATGAAATAAATATTCAATTTGACAAATTTTCATAAAAATTTTATTCAAGTTGAATAAAAATTATTATATGTTGAATGAACAAAATTTCTCCTAATTTCTCGCGAATCTATACATTGACGAAATTTCTTCAATTTCAAGAAAATATTATCGTTAAATTGAAAAAAATTACAATCATTTTGAAGAAATTTCTTTATACGGCTCTGATATATTCGCGCCAAAAATAATGGCTAAATTTCGTTGAATTGAAGATTTTTCTTCAATAATAAAAAGTATTTTTCTAGTAAATATATACATTATTTCTTATTTTGCATAAAATTCTTTTTTTTCAATTAATAAATTTCTCAAATAATTACCTTCATGTAAATGAAATTTGTTTGTTTATTCGAAGTAAAAATTAATTGATGTATAGATCGAATTGCATCTGATGTGAAGAATTTTTATCAAAGTTGATAAAAATACTTTCATATGCTGAAGAAATTTCTTCACAAATCCTTTATTAAATGAAGAAATTTTTTACTATTGAATAAAAAATTTTTATTGATTGAAGAGATATCTTCAGTTTGACAAATTTTCATCATCTAACAACAACAACCAGTTGACAGATGCATAAATCGTAACCACGTGTTCGTTAATTGAAGAAATATCTTCACAACTGATAAAAATTTCTTCACAATTGAATAAAATTGTTCATTGATTGAAGAAATTTCTTCAAATTTGACAAATTTTCATCATCTAAAGCAACAACCAATAATTTTACACAAGTTTCGCAGCTTTATTGAAATTCATCATTCCAAAAACGTGTTTGCAGTGATCAAACATGTTTTTTAATATATGTATGTAGTTATATATAGATATATATACTACATAGTATATATGTATATGTAGTTACAGTACTAGTGATATTTTATACTGGAAATTGGAAATTTTAAATTGGACAAACTTTACAAGTGAGTATTAAGCATTTATGTATATGTACATATATACTTATATATAAGAGTAGATGAATCTTACAGTATATACTAACGCGTTATATGTCTAACTTCTAAAATTAGAATTGCTCTTAATAATTCTTCAAATAAAAAATAAAAAATGATTTGTTTTAAATGTAAAAAAAAATTTTTTTTTATTTAAAACATTGATCACGCATTTAAAAATGTGCCATTCGCTTTGTAATAGTATAGTAGAGTATAGTACTTAGTATATAGTATATATAGTATAGTATAGTACTTATGAGTGCACTGAATAATTATGTATGCAAATGTTTAACAATGTCAATACCTTCAGGCGTCATGTCAAAAGAAAGCATTTAAATGCTAATAGTGGTTTAAATGATTCAATCCAGGAGGGCAAATTCGAGCCTACACAATGTACAACGAGTTCAGTTAATATTATTACTACAATATCTTCTAACAAAGACATTTTAGATTCTGTTGACTCAGCTTCTCCACCGAATACACAAAGTAGAAGTAGTGATATCGAGATCACATTGCTAATGATATCTTTCAATGAGGCTGCTGTCAAATTTAGTATTGCTTTACACAATAATAAAAATTTTTCTAGAAAAGATATTAAAGTTGTACAATATTTAGTTGTTGACACGTTTTTAGATCCCATCGCTAAGCTTTTAAAACAATACAGCGTTACGCGAATATCTAATTCTGAGGTAAGATTTAGACTGGACAAATTTATTAATAATTTCTCAAATTCTTTCGAGAGTTGTAAAACTGATTTTCTAATGTACAAGTGGCTTGTAAATAATGGATATTTAGATGATTTGGTTACGTTTTCTATAGATCAGAGAGTGGGTGCTGTAATGCATAATGGAGAGATTACTTACGAAGAGGACAACGCTGAAGGGGTAATTTTATCGCTAAAATGTCAGTACCGGAAATTTAGACCCACCGGAATTTAACGCTGACGAAATCGTAGAGGAAATTATTAAAGATAATTGCTCCTGGGCAGAAATTGAAATGCATTGGTCCGGTGCAAAGCAATCAAAGCCGTGCAATCTCGACAGTATGCGACAGTAGGTCATTCGAATCTATTTATTGTATTTACAATAAACTCAACATTAAACCATATGTAAAACAACATTACCATATGTACATATGTACGAGTATATAAAGAAAAAAAACCTGAAAATAAAACCTTTTAATACATCTTAAACAGGGGCCAACGGGTATTGGCATACTGATAATGTTACTGATTGTCTTCAACCCGGCGAAGGTCAGTGCGATACTGGCTCTAACAAGTCGGATCGCACCTCCACGTGATGGTCCTTGGATTGTCAAAAAGCACCCGCTTTCCAGACTAACTGATGCTAGCAGCGGCCTGGAAAAGGGCGGATACGGTATGGATTCGTAGACGGGACTCACGATTTGGACATATGTTTTGGATTTGATGTATCAGGTATGGCGGTCGTAGTATTTTGTTACCTTAGTACGCAAGAGTGAAATTTTGAGGAAATGGCTTTCAGGCGAATGCTACAGCTGCCTCCGTCCCATCAAAACCGTGGCGGTTCTTAGAGTACGTTTAAAGCTCGTCAGCATTAAGTTGGTCATACAGGCCCTGTTGAGCTTTGCTCCTGGCTAATGCCCTTCCTGGCACTGAACACTTACTCCCATAAAGATCCGTGTCAAAACTTGCGTGGCCTCCCTGGCTTGCATAGATTACCACAAAGCAGGCCACAGACTAAGGGAATGCACCAAGACATGGGAATGCAGTGAGGAGGGCATTCACTGAGTGGAGCATATCCCGGGCTCCGGCAGATCCGGCAGTCTACAAGAGAGCTAAATTCACAGGAAGATATTACAAGCTAATATGAACAGAAGCCTTGTTGCCAATGGCCTAATTGACCAACATATTCTGGACCAAGAAGGCTGATGTTGTAGACATCAGCGAACAATACAAGCCAAAAAGAAGCAGCAGATTGTATGACGACATCTTCCAAACCTCGGCCATCTGGCTTCCGACGGGCTCAAAGTTCCTTGTTACAGACAGTGGAAAAGGTAACGAGATCTTTTGGATTCAAAATCAGCACTTTACTCTGATGAGTTGCTACCTTGCGCCAAGTGACAATGTAGAGGAATTCCAAGAAAAGCTGGAGTAAATTGAGGACAAAATACGAGAAGTCGGAGGAAAACACGGGCCAGCGTTATCCGGTACATTATTATCGCTGGTCCGATGTTTTTCATCAATCGCAAATAGTCTGCGATGACAGAGAATATTCGTGCCAAATTTCGTGACCGTATGGTATCTTTTATTCGTTCTGATAATAAAATACAGAAATGAATTTTTTTTTATTTATACTTTCGTAGATAATTTCATGGCATTTATATTTTAAAATTAATTTCGGCATATGTTCGAAGCGGCAATCAGCAAAAAAGGAACGAAAACCATGGTCGTTTGGCTGAAATTCTTTTACGAGCTGTATTTTATAGGCACGTAAACCAAGATCCTTACCTAAAATTTTCCTCGTAGTCGAAGGACAAAGGCCAACAAGTTGACAACGACGACAAATCGACATTTCGGCGTCCTCTTCAACACTTCGCGCTACAGCAGCAATATTCTCTTCGGTACGCACATTTCTTTGTCCTGTTGATGGTTTTGAATCGAGAAAAGTAAAATTAGTGCGAAAACGATCAATAACTGCACGAATTGCATATTGAATATACTCTTATCACTTCGTGTGTAGGGTGTGTAGAGATATTTTGGACAGGATTTTTCATATACATAAATACTTTATAATCGTCGTATTCACCAAACTTTGTCCTTTCCTTGCTGGTATCCACAAATTAAAGGGCAATGGGAAAAATATATAGCTAACGATGGGACATACTTCAAATAAAGCACTTTTTCCAAAATTTAAATTGCTTTCTTTAAAAAGAATATATTCAGAATTATTAACCGGTAACCCGGTTAATAAAGTACAAGGTGGCTTAAAAAAGTATCAAGCTATTTGAAAATGTAACTTTTTCAGTTGGCGATTAATACATTGTTTTTTCTTTACATTTGACAAATGACAGTTGCGAAATTTGTTGTTTCAAAATCAAAAGGTACATACATGCTATTCGTCAGTTGTTTTAACTCAACATGCATTTCGGAACAAATATCCGAACCGTATGGCGCCTACTGCTCAAACAATTCGATGTCTGGTGGCTTGATTTGAAGAGACGAATAAGTCGATCGACTGAGTACATCCAAGCTATGAGGGATAATGTTGAGGATCAGCCATCAACATCGAAGCAAAAACGCCCAACGCAATTGACTATTTCGATGTTTTCATCGATTTTAAATTCTTCAAAGAATTTTGACCAAGGATTTGAAAATGTTTCCGAACAAAATTCAGATGGTTCAACAGCTGGTGCAAACCGACCGACAAACCAGTCTGCCGTAGAACCAGATGTTGTTTCAGCTGAATAACGAAATGCCTGTTTCGCCTGTTTTAAAGAAATTGCCGAAATTTGCACCAACTCTAGTGGCTGTCACCAATCGAATATAATTTTCGAAAGATGAAGAAATTAAATTTATTTCAAATAAACGTATGACGTTAAAAAAATACATTTTTTAATTATTTTTGGAATTACAGCAAAACAAAATCAGATGATACATTTTGCTCCACCTTTAACCTACTTACATATTTTCAAAAAATATATATACCTACTTACATATTTTCAAAAAATATGTATACATATACATTTAATACATTAATTCATAATTCTCACCTGAGTCATAACTATTTCCCATCGCTCTAATGGGTATTGGCCGTACAACATTAATATACGATTTGTTATTCTGCTTAGTTTCATTATGCGGTGTTCCGGGCTGACAGGAACAAACAGCGGCCAATTGAATGTGTGTAGTATGAATATCATGCTGAGATCCAACTACACAGCTCGAATATTTACAATATTGGCCACAAGAACTCTTATTGTCTGAACAAATACCTGTATCAAATATGCTATTGCTTGCGTCCTGTTGGTAATTTAGGAGGCGATCTACACTAAAACTCAGCGCAATTTTAGTTTCACCACGATTCTCGCAATACTTATCAGAACCGTGTAATTCTACTTTGGGTACTTCAATGATCGAGTCAAAATCCATTTTGATGACTTTCGACTCAGACAATTTTTTTCCCTGTGATGTACCGTTACATAGTATGTCAATTTTATTCCTTCTTTCAACACTGGAAACCGCCATAAATGTTTGCCTCTTGGGATCGCCGAACTAAGTTAAACTTTATATTTGTTTAACTTTAAAAATGGATACAAAGTTGTTATAACAAGTAAAACAAATCTATTATGTGCAATTATGTAACGTAAATCAATTTGAAGCAAAAATACACGTCTTCTAGACCACTCAACCTTAATAAAATTTTAGACACTTAGAACTTGTTTAATATGTACATACGTCGATATTTTTCACAAATCTAAAGAAATCTGTTTACGTACAGAATGCAAACTCCAATCAAACCTGTGCATAAGGCAACCCATACGGAACTGAATCCACACATCATCGATCTATAGTTTGGCATATCAATACATACATATTCCATCTCAGAAAAATCTTAAAAGCATACAGTGATACA
This sequence comes from Myopa tessellatipennis, assembly GCA_943737955.2. Lineage (NCBI taxonomy): Eukaryota > Metazoa > Arthropoda > Insecta > Diptera > Conopidae > Myopa > Myopa tessellatipennis. The sequence goes on along the minus strand of OX031316.1, from coordinate 49,071,501 downwards.
AATCTTGAAAACGGTAAATAAATATACATTTATAATATTAAAATCTTACAGCCTCATAATGGATCCTTATACGGAATGTCAAATAGCTCGGTTTTTTGTCCTTTTCGTAATTTTGATAATTGTGCATAGCATAAAAACCCAAGAACGATAAAAACAAGACTGAGTACCGTTATCGTTTTACGTTTTAGTCTCACGTCAAGTGATAATTGTATTGACAGTTTTCTTCGAAGTACCTATACACTGCGTTAAGCTTTAATTCTTTTTTTAAAAATTATAGTTAAAAATTTAGCCAAACAATTTCACAACCATTTGTTTTGTTGAATACATATATTGTTACCAAACACCACCACAGCTATATTTCCCGCGATTCATTTACATTTTTAAAACTTCTTAAAATATTTCATACATGATAACATTTTGTGGTCTGGAAACTAGGCGGACTGCAATGTTTGCTCAGATCTATTACGTTTACGGAACTCCAACGAAGTCGATATGAAAATGTTCCATTATACCATTAACTTCATTTAAGTAGACCCTACACTACACAAAATGGTTGCGCAAAACCAGCAAACATCAATACGATTTGATTTAAATTTTGAATTTGAATTTTGATTTTACACAAGCGTTCTGCAAATTCTCCAACAAAAACAAACCTTCAAAAAGTCTGCGCATCAACCGTTTTGCAAGCATTTTGTGTAGTGTAGGGTCCGTTTTAGTTTGAATTTCGTTTGCGTTTCCATGTGAAGATCCATTATAAGGCTGTTAATCTGATCCTGTATGTATGTGAGAATGTCTATATATTTTGACTGAAAATGTTCTGCATCATATTCTAAATTAATGTTTTTATGTTTCTTTTATTAATTTATACTACTTTTAATTCGTTTTGACTCTAATAAAGTTGTTGTTTAATAAAAATTAACTAGTATTACAAGAAGGATTTTTTATAATTGACAATTTTTTCTTTGGAATAAAGGATATTTGGAAATAGATATGGGTAAAAGTTTTATTTATTTTCCAAATTATGTGCATATATATGTACATATGTATGTATATCGAATTAATTATATTAAAAATCAATTAAGCCCACTGTAGGTTCGATACTACAGGAGGATCGATACAGTTCGATTTCTTGGAACTTCCTTTCCGCTCTCGTAAACAAACACAGATAAAATTTATGTTGATCTCCAATAGTGGGGTAAATACTTAATCTATGGGCGGAGCATAGCATTTATTTCAATTAGAACTGCTTTTGTGTATGCTACAATGTTTATTAGTATCAATAAGTATGCGATATGATTGGACAATGATAAAACACACCCAATTACATATATGTACCTACATATGTATGTACTATATATAGTTTATACAGCAATTGAAGTATTCAATACACAGGTGGAGCAAATCTTTGTGTTTGATACATTACAAGAAATTTCTCCATCTTTACAGTCTAGTTCAACGATATTAAGTTTATCGTTCGCAACGCAGAGCTCAACTCTTTTGTGGTCAATCTATTATATACATAATATAATAATATCTTATTTGTGTTATTACTTAATATAATTATATTTATTATACCCTACACCTTAAGGTTAAAGGTAGGTTGCAGGTGGTATTGAAAATGGGTAAAAATCGGTTAAAGAACACGCTTACTTTTAATTAGAATTGTGATATCAGCATTCGGATTTGAGTTATGACAACTTTAGCTTCAGCTTTAAAACGCATCATTAAAAATTTTGTTCATTTACTTTTAACAGAAACACGGCTCCTTCTAAATTGCTTTAAAGCGCAAATAATTACACACATGACACTGCACTCATTAATTTGTTTTCTTTAACGTGTTATTACTAACTTTACATTATTTCACTGAAACTAACGACCTTTTTAATCAAAATTTTCTTTTTTTTATGACATTGACGTGTTTTTTTTCTAATGTGAGAACCAATGTTATCCACCATGAACTATATGAACTTGAACTTTAGTGTGTGATGTAAAGAAAGAAAAAAAATTGTAGGATATTTTGGATGATGTTGAACTTAATGATCGACACGTGTTATCCAAACCACCAATGCTTACAGAGAAATAATAAATACAGATTGTTGGCAACACTACAAAGATCTGCTAACACTACAATTAAGTGGCGACAGCTAGAAAGAAGATGACAAAACAAGAGTCAGAGATAATGAGATAGGAAATTTCTAAAAAGTGCAAATCTGGTTGTCCAACCGTATGTTGGTGGTTGTGTAATTGTATGGTAGTGTTTGTGAAAACTCGATAATTGATGATGTTTTACCTAAAAAACCTCACCAGACTCGCGCGCCGGAATATCTACCAATTTTATTTTATACACCTTTGTCAGAACCCATTGTTTCGAAATACCAACTTGGTGCAATGAATGAATGAATGGATGTCAATTATTTACAGATACGCTGTTTAACAATCACTCGAAGTTACTAACAACAATTTCAATTTACGCTATATTTTTTTACTTTCATTTAGATATTTTGTTATCTCAGCAAGATAAACCGCCAAATTATCTTCAATGTACATTAACAGTGGACAATTTAACTTCTGTTTTGGCCGGCTATGAAACTACATTGCGGAAATATTTTATTCAAACTTTTGAAGAAACGTTTTAATATACTCTGCATTTAATCGAAACTTAAAACGTGTGTTTTATTATTTAACTCCCAAGTGCAAGGAATTAGTTTGTTTACAGAGAAAAGAATTTTCTTAAGTTCTGGAGAATTAGAAAATTGAATTAAGTTATACATATATGAACTTATTGCATGTTCTTTGAAATATTTCAATAAATTTAAATCTTGCATACACAACGAATTGCTATTAACATTCCAGTAAGTTTTACATTTTTTTAATGCTTAATTTCTATAATTTTACAACGATTCCGCTGCAACTCATTGCTTATTGACCAATTCAGTGAAGATGCAGATTGTTTAAGATGTATTAAAAGATATTTTATTTTTCAGGATTTTTTTCTTTATATTATACAACAAAGAATTGCATCGCAAATATGAAATAATTTTCTCACATATTTGATATATTTGTTTTTAAATAGTTTTTTATATATTCATATGTATATAGTTTTCAGGAACACACATTAACAAAACAAATTCAATGCCGAACAATAGTTTTACTTAATATGTACTCTCGATAGTTGCCAAAAATGCTTCATAAAAAACATTTAGAAAAATATCATCTAAAAACATAATATCAAAAGCAAATAGGTTATTACATTTATGTAAATATAAAGGCAAATGAAATTTGGTGTTGGCATATCTAGATATTTACTTCACCTCATTATTACACTCGGTTTTCCGGATGCCTAATTTATTAACCATTATTATAGCTAATTTTTCCTTTTCATGTCATCAACAAATTTCACATTATATTTAAGTACACTTTTCCAACTTATACTTTTACATCATTTCTAAGGTTTATAATTTCCTTTGGTATCAATGACAGTGACGTCATTGAAATGCTCACCTCAATTGAACTTTTTAATTTTCCCTAAGAGAAAAAGGGAACGCTGCAAAAAAGGCTGTTCCGGGGACTCCAAGGTGCACAAATTCCCAAATGCAGACATCCAGGCTGAACGGTAGTTTTGCTTTAATAATGTGTATATGCAGTTTATCATAAAAGTCAGTTACTTGACCTTAAAATAGATACTACGACTTTACTAACCGGACTGAATATGAAAAAACAATATTGTTAATCTAACAATTATAATATTGTTATATAATATGTATATTGGGCTTAACTATACCGTTGTGGAATCACTCTAATTTTGTTGTTGTCGTTTTAATTCTTCAAACGACCATATTTTTTTGGTTGAAATTATTTTTTATTGATTCAAATTACAAAAATGTGTGGAAACAATAAAAATTTTAGAATCCATTCACTTTGGTCGATGTGGCCACCTTTTGCCTTGACTATGGCCTTCACGGGTTAAAAAATAAGTTGCATGCTTCACGAATATGATCTTATGGTATTTTGGCCCATTCCCGTACAATGGCTTTCTTCAGCGCATCCATTATGACATAGTTCTTAGTCCACATCTTGCTCTCCAAAATGGCCCAGATGGAATAGTTCATCGGATTTGCATCTGGCGAATGCGAAAGCCATTGTGTCGACGTAATGAAGTGTGGAACATGTTTTGCCCACGGCTTTGAAGCAGCTTCTAAAACATTTTCCTGATAATAAGTCGCATCATTAGCCATTTGATTACCTCGTGGTGTGGATTTCGTTCAAGTTTTCACTTCCGAACCATTTCAGGTGATGTTGCTGTTTTTTTCGTCCACCACCATAGCGTTTGGCAATGCTGCCAGTATCATTACAACGATTCATTAATTAACAACAATTTATTAATAACAATTTCACAAATTCATTGCATTTGACTTCATTGTTGAATTCGATGTTTCACATTAGAAGTTAGAAATAATCTAAAGATAAAAACAATCACTAAATTAGGAAATAATTTAGAAGCCTAAATACAACGTATATATGTACATAAATGCAACGTAAATAATTAAAGTTCAAATATTTTTGAATAAGATCATATAATACACTACTACATTTACATATACATATACATGTGTATAAAACTCATAAGTATAACTAATCATCATAGGGTCAATGTTTTTCACATAAATTGATTGAATAGATATTGCCCTGCGTGCCACCTACCATGAACAATTCAGTGACATACTAATACTCTCTGCAGGAATTGTCCACCAGGGCGTACTGTTCAGAGCGAAAGAAGCCTAGGTTACTACTACTAGCACTCCAAGGTTACTATGGACTAGCAGATGGAAAATAAAATACGTACTTAAATGCAATCTGATCAAATTTCAGACAATTACCCCATTTTTTAGTTGTGCATATGAAACTACTAGCTGACCCGGCAAATGATGCTCTGCCATATAAATCTTCTATATATATAAAAATAAGTTGCATTGTGTTAGTAATTGATGTTCTCTGGAATGCGTGAACCGATTTTGTTTCTGCAAAGTTCATATGAAAAGTGACGTCAATACCAAGGTTTGTATGTATAAACGGTCTCTGTATGTGTATTGGTTCACCAGTTATTTTAGTGAAACCAGTCTGTTACCTTTTCACGGCTAAACCGCTGCACCGATTTTGACGAAATTTTACATGGACACACCTTGAGCCATAGGAATGGACATAGGCTACTTATTTTATAAAAATTCAACCCCTAAATTGTTGAAATGGGCGTGGCAATGATTTCAGTCGCCGTAATGAGGAAACTATAACGCTTTCACAGCTGAACCGCTGCACCGATTTTGACGAAATTTTACATGGACACACATTGAGCCTTGGGGATGGACATAGGCTACCTATTTTATAAAAAGTAGACCTCTAAATGATAAAAATGGGCGTGTCAACGATAAAAAAGTAACAAGCGTTTAGGGAAAATTGCAAATGCTCAGTGATAAGATCTGAAAATTGTATCTTTTATACATACATTGAAAAATTAGATACACATATTCACACTATACCATCACCCACTACTTTACCACGCGCACGAAGTCGCGGGTAACCAGCTAGTTATTTATTATAATTTATTAATTTAATTATAAATTATTTCTGATTTATATATCCAGGTCTCTCGGGGCAGAGACGCACGCACACACTCACAACAGTCAGTACTCCGAGCTTTGTATGTATGTCTGGCTGTCTGTCCTTTTTACAACGCCCACATATGTCACACCTACTTCTCCCACTTCCTCCCATGCCCACTTCCACTGTTTGAAATACGAAGGATTTGGATACTGTTCATACAAAAATATTAAAATCAGGATTAAAAAAGTGTGAGGTGGGGCTAGGTGCCTGAAATATACGTTACGACCTATTCTTATATCTACCAAATATACATACATACATGGAAAATTTCATAAAAATCGGCTGAGACGTTTGGGAGGAGTTCGAACACAAACACCGTGACACCAGATTTTTATACATATACAGTTACTCACAAAATTCACCCTAGTTACTCACCCTAGTTCAAATAGGAAATAGGTGAATACTGACCGCATATGCCAATGGAAAAATTTTTTTAAAATTCATATTAACATATGAGGGTCCTACTAAATAGTAACCAACATAAATTATTTTTTTTTTACAAAGAACACCCCACAACAATTCAAAATGTGGAAACTACCGCTAAATTCAGGTCACAATATTGAGCATACACTTGGAAATTTCGCTAAAAATTTGTACTTCTTTTAATCAATACGGCGCTAAAAAAAATTTTAAAGTTTACACAGCTAATGTATGCACGTTTCATACCTAATTTGGGTAAACTCAGTGTTTTATATTTTGTGTTGTGCTCGTAATGGCGCCCACAAGAAAACAAACAACTCTTGAAATTAGAGAACTAGGAATAAAACTATGTTGTCAAGGAAAATGGTATTGGCAAATTGGTGAAACCATTGATAGATCTCATAGTACCGTCCAAAAAATCATTAATAAGTATCGGTATGAAGGAACAATACGAAATTCCGCAAGAAAGAGGTCGAAAAAAATTGCTAACAGCAGTTGATGAGCGCAATATTGTTCGGAAACTGCAAATAAATTCCAAGATTAGCGTTCCTAAATTAACGATAGAAGTATCCAAAACCATAAATACGTCTGTATCCACTGAAACAGTTCATCGTTTGCTTCGAAAAAACAATTTCAATGGACGTATCGCACACAAGAAGCCATTCATATCTCCTGCAAACAAAAAGAAACGATTGGAGTTTGCTAGAGCTCATGTTAACAAGCCTCTGAGCTTTTGGGAGAACGTAATGTTCATAGATGAGACTAAAATAAACCTCTGGGGCTCAGATGGAAAGTAAATTGTTTGGCGAAAAGCGAATTCTCAGCTCCAAAACAAGAATTTAGTGGCCACTGTGAAACATGGCTGAGCTCAGTAATATTATGGGGTTCTATGGCAGCTAGCGGAGCCGGTACGATGGAGTTCATCGACACAATCATGACCAAAGAAAGTTATTTGGGCATTTTACGGCGTAATTTAAGTCAAAGCGCCGAAAAACTCCAACTCCCGCCTGTGTATTGGTTCCAACAAGACAACGATCCCAAACACACGGCGCATATAGTACGAGAATGGCTGCTATATAATGCACCAAAGCAACTCAAAACGCCTCCAAAGTCTCCGGACATGAGCCCTATAGAGCATCTGTGGGGTGAAATCAAGTCAAAATTGCGCAATGTCCATCCCAGGAGCAAGACGGTCCTAAAAAGGGAAATAAGAAAAATATGGAAAGAGATATCGCCATTTTTTAATCAAAAGTTGGTTGTTTCCATGCCACGGCGAATACAAGCGGTAATAGACACAGGAGGTGATCCTACGGACTACTAAAATTCGAAAATTTTTAGGATTACAAACATTTATCTTTAGTTTACTTTTAGTGTATGCTCAATTTTGTGACCTGAATTTCGCCTTAATTTTCTTATTTGTTTATAACAACAAATATGTTGTTGTGTTTTCTTTGTAAAAATATATATTTATGGTGGATACTACCTAGTAGAACCCCGTTCTGTTAATATGAATTTTTAAAAAAATTTGCCATTGACTTATGAGGTCAGTATTCACCATTTTTCTATTTGAACTAGGGTGTACGCTCAATTTTGTGAGTAACTGTACATAGATTATCTTATTATTTTCCTTTACTAAAATCTCCAACTCCGTATTAAATAAACTCTTCATTCGGAACTGTAGCAGTCCATCTTGCAACTCTTGCGAGACGTTCTTTCCATACTGTTTTCTCAGGAGTCTCTCGGTATATACATATCTTCGATAGCATGCCACAAAAGCTTCCAATCATTGCTAAGTAGATAAGAAACAACTATTAATATAAAAATATTTTAATACAACGAATTTGCTTCGTTGCCATTACAACTAGCAATTATAAACAAAGAATTTAAATTTACAGAATTTTACGGAAAGTAACACTTCACACTTGCAGTGATCTGCTGTTGTTTACACTGATCTGTTGATGTTACTATACAATTAATTAAACTCTTGGCACTCGTCGATCTTCTTTACAACTGCAACCTTTGCATTTAGTTTACTTCTCCCTGTCATTGTGGTTTTAGTTGTTCTTTTTCTTGGCACCGTGGATATTTCGCCTACCAAAACTTCCACCAACTTCACACGGTAGCAATGGATTGTTTGCATTGGCCTGCTTTCACAGATAATTTGTCTTCACCCGAATATCAGTTTGATCAAGAGTATTTTACATAGAACCGGACACAACCGGTTCTTCTCCAGTACTTTTTCTGGAGAAAAAGTTTTTTTCTCCAGTACTGGCTTCTTCTCCAGTACTTTCGTCTTTTCAATAGCAACGTCGATAGCGAGTCCATTGTAGATATGCTGCCTTAGAATTGCTTCCATACCACGCAATATTTATTTGATTTTAATTCAATGAGCAAAAATGATTGTCCGATTTGTTTATAAAGTTTCTGTAAATAAACGAAACGTCATTTAAAATGTCATAAAATGCCATGACGTTGTGTGGTGAATAACACGTACCCTATACGTGTAATAAATTTTCGTTTTATTTTGACATTTTTAGGCGGGAAATGTATTTCCTATCTCATTATCTCTGACAAGAGTTGTTGTGTTGTGGCCATGAAGCAGAGTAAAGGAGTGTCGATTTAACTCCTTTCTTTTAACTTTAATAATTTATATTATTATATTATACTAGCTGTCCCGACGAACTTCGTCTCGCCCAAATATAATAATATCTGAATTGAAAAATTTTAATACGATCATGACTTTATTAAATTAAGTACAATGCATCTTAACTCACAACGCCGAATTTCATCATCAGAGTTTCCATAGAAATAAATTTGAAGAAATTTGTGATCAGCATTCACGGCGGGCAACAAGGCTCCTGCATGATGATCAAACACAATTTCTTGAGTTTGTGTGATATTTCCCTTCATTTCTCTCTCTTTCGTAAATCTGTAATATATGCATTAGAAAAAGAATTTACCATAAAAGTAGGGTTAAAGCCTCGTGGTTTGATAATATTCGCCCCAAATGAGGTCATTTGGAAGGAAATGTTATACTTTTGTATGTTGTCCAAGAAATGCTTCGATCGAGTATCTTCGCCAAAAAGCAATGATGCCAATGGCTCTGGTGGCGGTGTCAATTGTGCTAATTTTACCTTTCCGCTCGCACAATATATTCCTGGTGGCTCAAAGCATTGCAATATTGACAAACAGTGCTCATTGTACCGAAGTTGGCCATATCCGCTGCGTAATCGACTGTTGGATCGTACCTTAACGCCAAACGTTCGTTAATGGTTGTGTCGGCTGGCCGTCTTTTTTGTCGACGTTCAAAATTATTTCGAGCGTTAGCTTATACTGATCGAATCGAACTTGATTGAATACGTTTTTCCGGAGTCATAATCGATCGCCCTTGCGAAATTCTTACACGATTTTCTTCCAGAGTGTCTGCGTTCTTCACCTTTCTCATTCACACGATGGTTACTTGTTCGAGCTGAGTTACGCGTATGTCGAACGTTTAACTGGTGGCATTTTAAGTCGCAAACCAAAAAACAAAATCTTAAATTATCACGAACTTATATGACCACAGTAAACCAAAACACAAAATTATCACGCACTGATCACTGATAATAATTATTATCAACTTTTCTCAATATACTATGTATGCAAGAAAGATAGATTACTATCATTATTCATATCATATCAAAAATTGTCATTTTTTAATCTCATATATTTTTTTTCATTTTTATTTTTCTAAACTTTGATATGACAGCAAACAACTGATGTAAACTATTTTTTTCTAATATTATTTTACTGGAGTTTTAGTTTCATACAAATTAAAAATACAAATTTTCGAATATTCCGATGGATTTTCTCAAAATTTTCTTTCATACAAACCCTTGTCCTGACAATTACGAACACAACAAAATAACAATCAGTAAAATCGGTCCAGCCGTTTTCAATTGGTGGCGTTACATACATGTGGCATTTCATTTTTATATATATAGATTAAAGTTGTTCTTAATGAAATAATGGAACACAAGTGGCGACGAGAATATTTTGAAAATTCCTAATAATGAATACCGTGGAAAGTGTGTTAACTAAATTGCTGATACAACAGCAATAATCGAACCATACCGAACAGCAGAAAAGCAACCATTTTTTATAGACCACTTTGCCAAAGTTACGGAATCAATCACAGATACCACAGTAAGGGTCCCCGCACACTACAGACTTTTTGTCGGCCGATAGTTTGTTTACATTCTTAATCAGCATGGAGTTATATGGAAGCGCGCATACTACACCGATCCGATATGAGCAGACAAAAAAGTTGAATGTGCATCAGCTTTGCGTTCAAACTTTTCTGCGATCAAACTGTCGGCCGAAGCTTAATGTGCATGGCAGTCAATTAGAGTGCGCAAAATTTCGCGCACATTGACAGATACTGAAAAGCGTTATAGACAAATCGGGAAAGAAGCATTAGCTATTGTATATGCTTGTACAAAATTCCACAGAATGATTTACGTTCGGAAATTTACGCACGTCGAGAATGAAGTCAAAATCGTTCTTCAAGAAAATGTAAATCAAATACCGGTCACACTCTCAATGATGCGAAAAGAAATACAACAGGATTCAATTCACACCCTACGGGCAATCATTAAATACATTGAGCAGGGTTGGCCAATCTCTTCCAACGGCATTCCGGTTAACAGACAACATGTTATCATCGTCATGACTTTCTTAATATTGCTGGAAATTGCATCATGTTATTAGGTCGCGTAGTAATTCCTGGAATTTTTCAACAACGGATGTTGAAACAATTGCACCGATGTTATCAAGGCATTACGCGAATGAAAGCAATCGCTAGATCGTATGTGTATTGGTCAGATATAGAAACCGATATAGCAAACTTTGTATGGAAATGCCAAAATGGCGCTCTCACGGCATGGCAGATCTTACATTAATCAACTACGAGCAAGACACATGAAACAAAAACCTATGAAAATTCAACATACAGTACGAGTATATTCAAGACTTCGACCATAACAACGTTCAAGAAGCCACTCATCCCAGCAACCAAACCGCGATGACTCTCCGCTCGACAAGAAGCTCTAAATCGATTCGATTTATAAACAGGGGAGCATGTTGGCAACACTACAAAGAACTGGCAAGACTAAAATTAAGTGGCGACAGCTAGAAAGAAGATAGAAGGAGGTACCTTCAGCATAAGGAAGTGGCAACAGAAATGGGATAGCGCATTTAAGGAAGATGGACACACCACCTTACACCTGATATTAAACAGTGGTATCTACGAAAATTCGGCGAGGACGACTACTACAAGTACCTTGCCCAGTTCCCCTCTGGACATGGTTGTTTCCGGGAGTACTTACACAAATACGAGCATGCAGATTATCCTTTCTGCAGATCCTGCGAAGGAAGAATCGACAAAGAAACGTTATTGAGCGACTTACAAAAATAACTCCTACTGGGATATTGCAGTACATGTATACTTCTCGTATCGCATGAGAGACAAGTTGCAAAATAATTATAGACATAATGCAACAGCAGCGTCGCTATGAACAAGCATTGACAGAAAACGAACAGACTGACCAGTATACTGACGCTTGAGTAAAAATGCTCTTACGGCCTCCCGACGTAATACCTAGCGGTAGTTCCGAGAGGAACAACCGTACAGATGTGAGGAGATGTTTAGCGGGCTAAAGTCCCGCACTGACTATAAGGTTTTCCATAACTTCTATCTCTTATGTTGTCATTTATATTATTATATTATATTAAACTTGTTCTAAATGAAATAAAGTAACACAATACATATCTTAAACGACACTATCTCTAGATGTGTGTTTTATGTGTGTTTAATTAAGTAGTGATAATCACCACAGGGATAAATAAGCCCTTGGTGGAAGCCTCTTGGGGGCAGACATTTTTATTGGTGTTATATTTTCCTTATATTATTCGTTATTTAATTATAGGTTATTCTTATTCAAAATTTAATAGCTACTTGCATCGAATATTTTAGGACGGCCTTAAGCATGCAGACTGAGGATAAGATAAAAACACTCAGCCCAAAATCTACAGAAATTCCCTGTTAAAATTACATTTTCCGACTATAATTTGGGGCCAACAATCAATAACCATTATTCCACTATAATTTTTGAATAACAACGTTGTTTACTGTTAATTTGATATTGCAAATGTAAGATAATATAAAAAAAAAACAGTAGGGAATTTCATGGTTTTAACGTACATTTTATATTAAAACTGTATTTTGTTAGAATTTACAGTTTTTTTGTTAGTTTAACGTTATTTCCTCAAGAAATTATGAAACGTAAAATTAACAGTGGATTATTAAACTCTGAATTTTCATTTTTTCGCTAGGTGCAGACTAGGAATATTTGTACCAAACTGAATTCCGATGACTATACAGTTTTGTGAATGCGATATCTACTGACTTACAGACAGGCGAATGGACAGTGTTGAATAGAATCAAATGATACTAACAAGTAATATTTTCAATGCGTCTGTGATGGCTTTTATGAGGGAAAAGAGAAACTAAATCTACGCTTCCAATCGCCATTCCAAGCAAATATTTAGATTCTTCAAACTGACACTCAGGTCTAATACGTTAGCACTTTACCATACATACTCCCTTTTTGAGTTTACGCCGTTCTTTTAGGTGAACAAAACGAAGCTTTCGGTTTTGAGGGGAAGATGGGACACAAACACACCCTATCTACCTACCTATTCCTTCCCCTTTACATTATATAGAGTTAAAGTTAATTCTGATTAATTTAATACTTAATAATTTAGCAAATTATAAATAAAATCAAATACCAGCACCAGTAGATAACAAGATGTAGATAACCAATATTGTTCTAACATTTTTTGACATCTTAGGCAATCAATTTCGGAACTTTGCCGCGTTTATCTATCCTACTGAGTAGTTTCGATTCTTTTCCAGTAGGCCATATTTTTCGGGAAACACATTCTGTAAGCAACTTAGTGTTTTGCCTGAACTCTTGATTTTCATCGAAAACCAGTGACATGTGCAAGGCGGCAAGCATTTTTCGCATTTTTCCTTTAAAATTATATGCCGATTCGGATTGGTTGGTAAACAAGATAGTCTCCATGGCGATTTTATACATTTTGGCGTCCAATAGCACTCACATGGCGCAAGACATATACATTGCAGAATTTTCTTGTGAGGTGTTGGATGTAGTTTTTGCTTTTTGCATTTATAGAGATTTCTACGCCTAAAGCCTCCAAACAATTCAAGAGATACAGGATCCGGTTTTAGTGCCAACCAATTTTCTAATTTCTCCCAATGGGTTATATTCATAGGATACTCACGTATTAGCTGCATTTTCTTGTAGAGATCCGAACGACGTGTTAGTTCGAATTGGCGCCCACTTTTTACGCGGAAAAGCTTATAGAGCTCGTTGTAAAATTCAGAAGGCAACGATATGCTGCGCGCGAATGTTGTGAGCTCAAAGTGAAAGAGACAACGTATACCATATGCAATATGCCTGATGTCATCGAAGTTCTTGATATTCATGGCGCTGAGCGCATCTACGTCCAATAAGAGAAGAGATCGACCGTGTATTAGATTTTGGCGAAAAGTGCGCTGAAACAAGTAATCTTAGGATAAATGGTTGCAATTGGCTAAAAATATTCAACTCACCTGATATTTTGGGTAGCCATATTCGCGTAACCACTTACAAACATCTACATTCGTCCACGTAAAAACTGATGGCAACGGAATCCGATCAACAACTGTAGCAGCCAGAACAAGTAAAGTATCTGGGGTGATCTTGAATTGTTTCGGAACCTCATTCTTATTAAAAATAGCCTTCCCTTGAAGAACGCTGTGCTGATGAAACTGGTAGAAGGAAAGTGGCGAAAGCGCTTCCTGATGACTAAAGTCAGGCGCTCTCCTTACGAATTTCTCATCCGTGGCACCATATAAGTAACTCATTGTAACTTGAATTTCAGTCTATATTATACATTCATATATGTATTTGGAAATAGATTTTTAAATCTATTGAAAATAAATTTCTTGACGTCGTTTTTGAAAAGTCTCTATTCATAGTTTTTCAAAATTTCTTCTCCAGTATATGTAACATTACAATGTCGTTACAAATTCTGCACTATAGCATCTTCAAAGCTTAAGTCGTGACCATTCGAAGAGAGAAGGGGCTTTAGTTATTTTTTACTAACAACAAAATCGCCAAAATTTTAGGAGTTCGGACCAAGGTTCGATCGGCGGAGGCAGTACATCTTTCATGTGGCCATGGTAGAGATAGTTTTATAAGTAGTAGGTATATGTATGTTCTGGGACAACTGAAATTTGGGTGCTATTGGGTGCTATGCGTTGTGTGTGTTAGAGTGAGATGGCGCTATACGGTTGTGTGGGAGGGAGTGAGAAGGAGATATAAATATGGACGGACAGACGGACAGGGTGCTATGCTTTACGTGTGTTAGAGTGAGATGGCGCTATACGGTTGTGTGGGAGGGAGTGAGAAAGAGATATAAATACGGACGGACGGACACCGGGAGGGAGGGAGAGGAAGGAGAGGGAGGGAGAGAAAGGGGATGAGGGTGAGGGAGGAAATGGGGCGTGGCAACAGGGGCGGGGGAAATGGGCGTGGGAAATGGGCGTGGCAATAGGGGCGTGCAACATGGGCGTGGCAAAAGTGGGCGTGGAAAATGGGGCGGACAAAAATGGGCGTGACAAAGTAGGCGTGTAAAAACGGACAGACAGACATACACAGACGGACAGACAAACATACATAGAGACGGACAAACAGACGGACATACATACAGACAGACAAACAGACGGACATACATACAGACGGACAGACCGACATACATAGCTCAGCGTGCTGACTGTTGCGAGTGTGGTGTGTTCCTCTGCCTTGATCTCTGCCCGCTTGTGTATCGTTTGTGGTACTTGAGATTTTTGTTTTTGCACAGAATCAGAATGTAAACAAACGCAACTGGTCATTTAGAACATGTACGAATTTGTTTGCATATTGAACTTTGAATGGATGCGAATGGCTGGGTAGTAGTTTTGTTATGTGGTTGTTGTTAAAAATCAATTGCAATTGGTTGTTGCAATTAAATCAGAGCAATAAAAAAGAAATAAAAATTCCAACAACAAAGAGTACACCCCAAAACGCAAACAAAAATTTCTAAAAGTACGTCTGCCAGCTGAAGAAAAAGAACAACAACAACAACCACATAATGTATGTCCCAGAACATACATATACCTACTACTGTTATACTATATCATCATATTGCTGTTTGAAGTCTTTATAGTCGTTTAATAGTGCTTCTGATCGCAGCAGGATACAGGTCAGCTCCAATGTGGATATCAGTCTGCTGACTCTTGGCGATATTCAGGTCTGCGAGCTCGATGTTTCTAGGAAGGGTGCGGAGCAGCGCTCTATCTAATGAATGAGCAGGAAACTTTCCCGTTATTTGATTGATGTCAATTTCGGAAATTTAGAATATCATCTCAAATTATAGCACCGTGAACATAGCGGACAAGTTGTAAGGGCTACATTCAACTGGAATGCGTTGACGAGTTTTGGAGAAGAGGCCGTCTGCTGCGCAGCGTACGATGCGCGACTCTTGCTTGCGGAAGCGCTTTTTATATCTTGCATCGCTTCAAGCGTTTGAAAACGATGTGTCAAGAATGATTAGAGATCTCTCCATTTTGGAATTTCAAATTTGTTTTGAATGGATTGCTCCCAAAGCGACAAGGTGGCAACCGCGTTGTAAATGTGTGATCTCGCTTCCAGTACCTTTTGCTATGGGGGCGAGATTCGAGAGGCTTTTTAAAAGTGTGTTAACAAGAACGCGTTTATTCTCTTACTGATCGGATAAGTTTTGCCACGCTTGGTCGAACCATTATTTGTGAACAAGCCTCCAAGAGAGCGCTTATCGAACACCGACGAATTTATGTATGTACGCTTTTCTAATGGTAACTAACACAGAGCGCGACGGCGACAGCGAACAAAACAAACGCAATGTAATGATACGACCCAAAGTTTACCAACAATGTGTTGTGGATTCTTTTGGTTTGTATATCGTTAGAGCGGAGCTAATCCCAAACTGGTTTGTAGCGTACTAATACCCACTTTTTTGTGATGACTTTTTTCCCTCAAGCCAGGAAATGAGAGCACTGTACAGTGAGTAGGTACATATACTCGTATCTACGGCGCTACTGCAAGCACTGTAGTGTGCACTATTCTCAATTCCAAAAATTGCCGACAATAGTACAATTCAAATATTTAAACCAAAAATGAGCCTCTTATAGGATATCACGTCGGAGAGAGAGGATCGATGACAACGAATTAACATAGTCTTCGCTTGGGTGCACGTTGAGAGCGTGTCTACACAGAACACATTGTTGGTAAACTTTGGGTCGTATCATTACATTGCGTGTGTGTTTTCCAAAAGCACGAAACCAGCCATCAAAAGGTGGTGGGTTTTTTTTTTTTGGTTTTTAACGAGTGCAAAACACTGAGCTGGGTGAGCGAGATGCAGTTATGTATGTATTCGGCGAAGAACAAGTAATTGCAACACGTGAATGCCAGTCAATTCGTAGACGCGCCATTGAGGCTGATCTAAAAAGTTATGCATCAGCCAAAAAACCTATGCTTTCAAAAAAGAATGTGCAAAAAAGGTATGTATTTAATATTGTAATTTTTACGATAAAAATATTTAATAAAGACATGTTAGGTTGAATTTTGCAAAAACGTATCTAAATTGGCCACTTTCTAAATGGAAGTAGTTTTATTTAGCGATGAATCCAAATTTAATCTGGTTAATTCAGACGGCATTTGCAGAGTCAGACGCAATGCTGGTAAGCGACTTAATCCGCGGTACTGCAAATCAACAGTTAAGCATGGAGGAGGAAGTGTTATGATTTGGACTTGTGTATCTGGTTATGGGGTTGGTCCCCTATATGACATAGAAGGCGTCATGAACCGGTTCGTTTATAAAAACATTTTGGAGTCACAGATGCTACCATATGCCGAATGGGAAATGCCACTGAAATGGCAATTTCAGCACGACAACGACCCCAAACATACGTCAAAATATGTTAAGGAGTGGATAGATTCTAAAGAGCTCAAGGTGCTTGACTGGCAGGCCCAGTCACCCGACCTTAACCCCATCGAAAACCTCTTTGGGATATTAAAACGGCGCATAGGGCCTTTGCCCTTTAAAAATAAGAAGGACTTGGTAAAGAAGTTAAAGGAAGATTGGGTAAAGATACCTAATAACATCATCACAAATATTATTGAGTCAATGCCTCGAAGGTGTGCATCTGTTATTAAAAATAAGGGCTATTATACGAAATATTAAAATAATGTTGCTTATGTTTTGCACAGCTTTTCTTTGGTTATATTTTATTTGTTTAAAAAAGTACCGTTAGTGCAGTACTACGTTTTTGTTGTTTTTTATACTTTTAAATTATTTTAATTAATTAATAAATAAATAAATACAATTTTCGTTACTATAACCACATATTTAATGAAGTTATTGAGCTTTTTTCAGAGGCGAGGAAAATGTTGCTTATGTTTTGCACAATACTGTATATGAAAAAGCATAAAAATGTCCATTTGCTTTACATCCGCAGGCACAAGTTCTGTAATACGACGTTTTAAAACAATATTAATAAATATTTGTGAATTACAGCTTAAAAAGCGGGAAACAGAGATTATAACCACTTTTCTACGAGCAACGATATGGCACATTTTTACATTTTCGACATGCAACTGTTCAATTAGATTTCTTTTTGTAACACTTGTATTGAAACACACCGTTTTCAGTCGAGTCTTCGAAACTCAACCGCCAAAAGCATAAACAAACCTTTGTTTATGCTTTTGGCGGGTGAGTTTGCATAGAAAATTTATAGAAACAACACGCGGCTGTTTTTTGAACAGCTGTTTTGTTCTAAGTTTCCAATCTCGTTATCTCTGGTCACTGTTTCTTGTTGACGCAACAACGGGAGCATTTTGCTAGTTGACTTATTTTGTTTTTATATCACATTTTATCGGAATTTTTATTAGTATTATTATTTAGCGAATTGGAATTATGACGTGATGAATTTCTGAAGTGATTTCGTGAATGTGATCTTGGTAGCGATTCTCTGTAGTTTACTCGTAAATGTTGCCTGATAGAGTTTACTTCAATAGAAAGTTTTTGGAAATTCTCGCACATTAATATCGTAGTTTTCGTTGCCGGAGTTAATGTCAACTTAGGGATAGCGGAAATGTCAATTTGTTTCATCGCTTCCTAAACGTCTGCTTCTAATGACCGATCAAATTCAGAATGTTTACGATGGCTATTTGTTGAAAAGATCGAAATTTAAAAGCATAAATAAACACGAGGATTCCACAGTTCGCAATTTCATATGACCATATTCAAATTAAAGTTGTTTTACGTTGATTTAAATAGAAAAAATATTGGCGTCCGTAAAAATATCAACCGACATATTTAAATTAAAGTTATGGCTAGTTTGTCTAACAAATGTGTTGCATTGAATGCAAACAACTTCAAAGTAAAATTGTTTGCGAACATGCTCGTTCGGTTGTGAAATCAGTTTGGTGGTGAACCCATTGATTAAAGTGGTGAACACAGTGAAATGGAAACGATTTTGAATACGAATATGTTTCCATATTCCAGATATAACCAAGCCTGTCTGTTTCGTCTATTCCAAACATTTAGAGTATTCGGTATTAAATATTTTTTAGATTCAAATGTTACATTCAGGATATTAACAAATAAGGTTTCAAAGACCTATTCCACCTCTTGGCTTAAGATTAGAATCCCGAAAAACTATTTATGTGGTAGAAAAGTCGAGGTAAACATACAGTTTACATAAACATATATACATGTACATATTTGAAGTTATATGTTATGCTGTTTGATCTTGAACCATATGAACAAAGGGTCCCTCCTGCCTCCACATCTTCAATTCCTTCTTTTTTATATTAGGCAGTATGGCTATTCTTTGAAATTAAAACAGAATTTGATTACAAATCAGCCAACCTGACTTCACTTCTAAATTTTGTACCATCAATTTATCTATTACTATAGTAATATATATATTATATATATATATGTATATATATGTATATATATTATATGTATATTATATGTATACAGGGTGTTTCGCATAAGAGGGGACAGAAGAATAGGGCGTGTAGGTTGGGTCGAGACAAGAAAAAAATCGTATGGGAGGGGGGGTCAATTTCCCCCCGTTTAGACGGGAGGGGCCATTATATAAAAATTCGACATAACATCGAAAAAAAAAATATTAAAAAATAATGGTTTGACCTAGATAACTTTTGCTTGCTGATTTTCAAAGCTAAATATCCGCTTCTTAATATCATTTTTAAATTACGTTCCTGTGTCAAAAAGTTTTTGAGAAAATTACTGTCAAAGTTAAAATTTGGAAAAAAAATTCGGAAAGAAATTTTTGGTGGCAATTTTTTTTTTAAAATTTCGGTATTAAGTATAAAAATTTTTCTGACCGTAAAATTCTCTAATCAATTCTAGAGAGAATGCTTCCAACCCAAAGGATCTATGTTTTGTAGTTTCCGAGAAAAATGGAAATTACAAGGCATTCTTTCCTTTCAAAAACCAATTTTTTGTCTACTTGTGTTTTATTACTGGTGCAAAAGTATGAAAAAGACTGCTCTGTGGAAGGAGTTTAGATCGTAATTTTCACTTTTCTTGGAAACTACAAAACATAGATTCTTCCGGTTTCAAGCATTCTCTCTATAATTGATTAGAGAATTTTATGGTTGGAAAAAAATTTATGCTTAACACCGTAATTTAAAAAAAAAAATATGCGACTAAAAATTATTTTTCGGAATTTTTTTTCCAAATTTTAACTTTGACACTTATTTTCTGAAAAACTGTTTGACATAGGAACCTAATTTAAAAAGGATATTAAGAAACGGATATTTGGCTTTGCAAATCAGCAAGCAAAAGTTATCTGGATCTAACCATTATTTTTTAATATTTTTTTTCCGATGTTAAGTCGGATTTTTATAAAATGGCCCCTCCCGACTATACGGGGGGGGGGGGGGGGGGGGGAATTGACCCGCCCTCCCATACGATTTTTTTCTTGTCTCGACCCAACCTACACGCCCTGATCTTCTGACCCCTCTTATGCCAAACACCCTGTATATTATATGTATACATATAAATTTTTTAAAATTATGTACATTAATTAATTAAAATATTAACTGCCTAAAACTGCAAGTTTCATTCTAAAAGATGTATCTTTGTTTTAAGTGCAACAATAGATTCGAAAATTTGATATTATATTTTAATTCATCATTTGAAAGAAGAGCATTTGCTTTGTAGGAGTTTAATCGGAATAAATTGTAAGCAAAATTATTGCAATCAATTGTTTTCAAATTAACGCACATTCCTATGTCATATAGAAAAACATAAAATTCAAGTGGAATCAAATGTTTCTACCACAAAAGTTATTTAATAACATTTTGTATTCTTCTGCCTTGCATTCTGAACTGACTAATAACACTAGCCTACAAATTAACATTTTTTTTTGTAACGGGCTGTTTGACAACATATTCTAAAGGATTTTGGTCCGCTGATTCCAAAAATGATATAATAAAAAAATGAAACGAGCCGTTTTCGAGATAATCGTTTTTGAAATTTTTGGCGCCTTTACGTTAAGGTCCATCCACTTGAAGAGCTACCACAGCTGACATATGTAACCGATTCGATCACAACTAAGATTAAATTAAAGAGGAAGGATGCACGCATGTCTTTTGTTAACATTACCTTGAAATCCGAAAAATAGTTTAAAACCTTTTGCTGAAATCGTAACTTCAAAAGAGGAATTTTTTAAGAAAAAAGACAGACAGTGTAAGTTTGTACTTGATACAGTGTGCCTTTGTTTGTGAACAATGTTTTTGGACTTGGTCAGAT
Organism: Myopa tessellatipennis; assembly: GCA_943737955.2. Classification (NCBI taxonomy): domain Eukaryota; kingdom Metazoa; phylum Arthropoda; class Insecta; order Diptera; family Conopidae; genus Myopa; species Myopa tessellatipennis. Next base: position 49,050,450 of record OX031316.1, on the reverse strand, counting down.
CCTTGCGTTTACATGCGAAAGGAAGAGAAAAAATTTTGATTCTTACAATCTAGGTCGACGATGTAATCCTTGCAACCAATGAGCGAATATGGTTGCAAGACCTTAAAAATGATTTGGCGAAATCTTTCGAGATGATCCAAGGACCTTGGATTACTTGATTTTTTCTTGGAATCGAATTCAAGCAAAATCTAAACTGCAACGAAATCATCATTGCTAAAATGAAGTACACTCAGTAAATTCTAAATCGAATAACATGGAATCCAGTATTAAACTCCAGTATTAAATTATCAAAAGAAATGTGTCCCAAAACCGAAGAAGAAAGAATAGAAGCAGAAAAGCTGCCATATCAGAATTTATTTGATTCCCTAATGTACTAAGGTGTTTCGACAAGACCCGATATAGCACATGCTGTTAGTATTCTAAGCCAGTAGTATTCTAACCAATTATGGGAAACAACATTGGATAGCAGCTAAAAGGTACGCAAAAATTAGGACTAGTATACATAAGGACAGGAAAGTAATTGACCGGTTACGTGGATGTCGATTGGGCATCAAGTTTGGATGATTGAAGATCCTACACAGGAGACGTATTTGTATTAGCAATTGCAGCCGCCACTTGGGAATCGCGAAAGCAACAGACAGTTGCAATGTACAGTACGGAAGCTGAACATACATATGTCAATTTCCGAGTCAACAAAAGAAGACAACATCTGACACGTTTGCAATCAGAAATTTTGGGTACATAAGAAAAAACAATAATTTTGAATGATAACCAAGGCACAGGACTTCTCAGCAAGAATCTTGAAAACAAGAATTGGTTATAAAAACGTAAAAATATATATGTACAAAAAAAAAATAGCCGTCAATAACCTTCACATTGACGTTACTTGAGTGGAAATTATATGCTTATCGTTTATCAATTCGAAGGTTTTTGCACTCCGTAATTGTTATTGGTTTCGATGTCTGCTCAACAACTAGGTTTTTCGTACTTCTCAGACAAACTGATCCTTTGAGCACCAAACTGATTGGTGCTATGATTTCCAAATTACTGATGATAAGTTAATCAGCTGCTTTGTGTTTCACTTTGTTCTTATATACGATTCTTTATAAGTAGCTTTTCCGAACTTCTCATTTACGCGTTTCTTAAAAAATCAAAAGCAGGTGATTTTGATATAACATAATTTATATTTTTGTGGCATCATCGCCAGTTGTAGGGCTTTTGTCTTTTTATGAACAGTTTTTATTAACTGTATATTTTATATTTCAATATACAAATGAAATAATTGTCAATATTTTGAAAAAAAATCGTGATTAAAACGATCAAAAGTACACTGTCAAGTACCCAACAACTTGTTATTTATAAACTGTCTACCTATTAACAGCACATAATGTTGCGATGTATTATCTTATTTTTTTATTTAAAAGATTGGACACAATTCCTCCCTTATACGTCGTGAACCGCATTGATCTCGTGTTAAAATTTATTGATTGCCTGACTCCGGCGTCCTGCTGTGTACCAGGAGAGACGCATGTGTGGCCATGTACCTCAAGAAAGCGCTATTCAAATTACGGTCAATTTTAGCGAAAGATGTTGTGTGTGTTATGTCTCAAATTACATTTAGCACATTAATGTAAAATTCCCTAATTTGATATAAAAATATACACAGGTATCTTAATACCTACACTTGAAAATGAATCTAATCATTAAACTATCTCCCCGCCTGCCCATCACTGGTGTGATTCTCGAAAAAGGCCTTACGATAGCAAAACGAAAATATGAAACGTATTCTTAAGTCAACAGTGATTATAACTTTTTTAAAGTTCAGGTTTCTAAAATCTAGTATGATGGAACTGATATAAGTTACAAATACTAAATGGAGTAATGTTCCAAATGTACATTAACTTCAGACTACGGTAAAATTTACGTAGTATATTATCTCTATGTACTTTGATTCGTTAAGAACGGTAGAATCCCAGTGCACGTTTTACTTATATTGAATTCTTGACACCACTGTTGTAACTTAGAGAACATGTTATGTTTTATATTTAAGCACAATAAAGAACAGCACTGCCTTTTTCACTCAGAGAAGAAAGCAGTTCGTGCATCTGCGCAATCGCCCCCCATGGTGGACAATGATCTAGAGACCATGATGCAACGACTTGTTGATGAATGGAGAAAACAGCGCGCATAAGTGTTCAACTATCTGGTTGACTGGCTGCGATCTGATCACCGCAACGGTTTATTCGACAGTGGCCGCTAATTAAATCCATTACAAGTTTTTGTTTCTGTAGACGTACGGAAGTTTCATACACAAAGAAAATACGTACAGATTATAAAATTATGAAAATACACCGTTAAATATTATATGTACATATTAGACCGGTCCTTATTTCTTTTTTTTCGAATTCGAATGACGGCAAGCGCTAAAACCATTTTATTTGATCCTAAAAATACACAAAAAAAATTTGAGCTTGATTGGACAATTTTTAGCCGTGCCCCCGCCAACATTGAAATGTTTTTCCCCGGTTTTTCTTGAAATGTATCTGGCAGCCCTGTTGGTAAGTACTTATTGAAATGTGTGTGTGTGCGTTTGGCAAATGTGACAGAAAGAACAAGAAAACCAGCGTCGAATAAAAGAAGATGAACGAAAAGAGTTATATGAACAACATACTCAAAGAGGTATACAATTAAGAATTATATCTTTTAAGCAAATCAGAATTATTGTTGTAAAACAGGTATGATTGACATTGACGACGAAAACGATATTGAAGTTGTAGCATCAACATCAGCAGGAAATGCATATCCAGGTATATCAGGTATATCCAGAGGTAAAACAAATTTGTTTACACCAAGACTGCTTTCAACTTTGGATAAGTGGAAAATCACTGATGGTGCTGCAGTTCATATCCTAAGTGCAACTGCTGACGCGTTGGGCTATGATATCGAAGATCTTATACTAAATCGTTCATCAATTCGTCGAATGCGTCAGAAACATCGTGCAACAACAGCACAAAACATTGCAGCAAACTTTGATGTAAGTACTGTAATGTGTTTGTGTTTTTCCCTATGCTTCTTTTTTTATGTTTTGAGTATAAATTAAGAAACTTGAGTTTTTTTTTCCAGATTCCACGTAGTTTTGTTTTGCATTGGGATGGTACAATGTTACCAGAAATTAGTGGCAGTAGTGGAAAAAGTTGATCGCTTGCCAATCATAGTCTCATCTCAAGGTATCGATAAACTACTTGGCATTCCAAAGTTAAAATCTTCGAGTGGAAAAGAAATATCAGATGCCGTGTTTAATTCAATAAAAGAATATGAAATGCTTGATCGAGTTGAAATTATCTGCTTCGACACAACTGCTCATAATACAGGAGCACAAAACGGTGCTGCTGCTCTGCTTGAAGGAAAACTAGGTCGCGATTTATTATATTTTCCCTGCAGACACCATATTTACGAGTTGTTGATCCGTAAAGTGTTTGAAAATACAGTGGCTACTACAGCCGGTCCAGAAGTGCTAATTTTTAATCGCTTTAGCAAATACTGGAATAATATTGACAAATTAAATTATAAGAGTTGTTTAGAAGATGAACACATTATTACAGTATTGACAGCTGAAGAACGTGGAACAATTTTAAATTACTGCCTAGATAACTTAAAACAAGCTCATAGCAGACGCGACTACAAAGAATTATTACAATTAGTTGTCAGTTTTCTTGGTGGTACGGTGCCGAATTTTAACACCTTTCATATACCTGGTGCAACTTCTCATGCTCGATGGATGTCAAAATCTATTTATGCACTTAAAATGTATTTGTTTCGTAATGAATTCAATATGACCAAACAAGAGCTAAACGGTATACGTAGTGTCTGTCTGTTTATAGTTCGTATTTATGTAAAAGCCTGGTTTGGATGCACTAAAGCAATTGAAGCACCAAATCAAGACCTAAATTTAATTAAAAATATTATAGCTTATCCTGAAAGGGATATAGCTCTTGCTTTGCTACAAAAAATAAGCAATCATTTGTGGTATTGGTCGGAAGAAGCAGTCGGTCTTTCATTCTTCGATCCTAATGTAAGTGTTGCAATTAAAAAAAAAATGGTTCAGGCAATTAATGTTAAAGCAAATACAGAAAAATGCAAGCGAATAATAACTAATCCAACAAATATCGACACATTTGCGCAAAAAGATTTAAGCGATTTTGTAAATTCCAATACACACGCGTTCTTTGATCGCTTAGAAATTTCAAAAGAATTTTTGCAAGTCGATCCGTCGGATTGGAATGAAAGATTTGACTACGCTCAGGGATCACAAATTTGTAAAAACTTATCTGTAGTAAATGATGCAGCTGAAAGAGGCGCCAAATTCATTACAGATTATAATAATAAATTAACCCACAATGAAGAGGAGAAACAATTCCTTTTTCAAGTGGTTAAAGAATATAACATGAATTATCCCACTTTTAAAAAGACTTCACTATTAAATTAAAATAATATTACATTATTAATAATGTTACTATGAGTATGTAATTAATAAAAATATTTCAGTTTATTCTTACTTTTCAAATAAATGCAAATAAAATAAAAAAATATATTTTTTTTTGCCTTATTTCTCATAATAAAAACAAAAAGGTGCTTGGGGCACGGCTAAAAATTATCCAATCGTTGTCAAATTTTTTTTTATGCTTTGTGAGACTAAAACGAATATTTTTAGCGCTTGCCGTAACATATATTCGAGAAAATAAATTTGTCCATATAAATAAGGACCGGTCTAGTACATATACATATGTAGTTCAGCTCACGAATATGCGAGTAAAGTAGTATAAATCTTATTTACTGCGAGTATTATATATAACCCATTATATGTATATAACCCATTAACTACCCACTCCTTGCTATGCCAGAAAGAGTGTTAACTCCGGGCTGGCCGAAGTCTATACCCTACACGCGTAGGATAAATTTATAGTTGAATTTCTTGGGGGATCACGCCCATATTTCTTATGTCGATTTGCTCTGATACATGAAATCCGGGAATAGAATTTCAGGTTTAGATGTTTATTAGTAGGTAAGAAATTAAACTCTCTAAGTGACTGTGGTCTAATTTACTCCAATAGATAACATGGGTTAGAATAATCGTACCAAATTTTAAGACAATGCCTCTGGTCGTTCTCCTGTTATCGTGGTTTTTGTCACTATTGGGCAGACTACGCCAATTTTTGGGAGTATTATTTGGTCAGAAAAGGTGGACTCGGGAATAAAATTTCAAGTTTAAAAATCAAAAGTTTCATATTCTCCCTACAAGCTGAGATATTGAGCTATAACATACCCACGGAGAAACACATATTCGCTATAAAAAGTGGGCGTGATACTGGTTCGATTTTCTCATTTTCAATCCCAAAGACTTTATGATCAGGGTTCGGAAAACGTTTCTTTTTTATATCTCTCAATTTATATCCCTCACTGAAGATAACAATATTTCCATCCTCACTGATAAATATCTTTTTTCATCTTTGTTCAAAAAAATACATATCGCTCACGTTCAAAATAATTTCGATCTTCCAACAAAACTATCACTTGGGATGAAAAAAATTCTTATCTTCAAGTATTTCGATCCCTCAAGTTCAAAACATTTCGTTTGTTGACGAATAGCGATCGCAGAAGATGAGAAAACTTCGGCTTTCGCACCAAAACGATCTTCGGTGATGAAAAAAAGGCTGCGCAGGCAAAGAATCGATCTTTGAAGATGAAAATAATTTCGACGCAGGGATCGAAAAAAGCAGCGGAACAGAGTTGAATAGCATGGGTTTTGTTGGTGTTTGAATAGTCGCATCGCGGCAGAGACAATTGCTTGAAAATTAACCTTTGTTTGTGTTTCGTATGAATATTTTTTTGTTGGATTTGGTACACGATGAATTAAAATTAATTTTGCAAGGTGTGGCGTGTTAGGAAAAGTTGTAGAAGTAAATACGTAAAATATTAATGTGTAAAAATATATCAGACATATAGTATGTTTATTTTTCGTATACTACACGATCTTTTCTTTTTTCCCTGGAAGAAATCCAAGAGGTGTACACTTTTCTGGCACTCGATCATTAATTTTGTATACTGCTAATACATTTTTAACTTTTGATTCGCATTCATTTCGCTTTAACGAAAATTTCACGTCACATTAAAACAGCTGTTTTCGATGTCATGCAATGCTTGGTCGTTCTACTGATGCATGGAGTGAATAGCTTGCTTTTCGTTGAGTTCCCTCTCAAAACTTAACATGCATATGCATTGTATGGTTGGACCTTAAGAATTTTGCACAGCTTCAATTTCGGATTTTATTATACATATGTATATGATAGTACCTATGTATGTAAGTATATATAAAATCGCACCTATTTGCCATGGCGTTATTCAATGAAATAGCGTTTTCATAACTCTTCACGTATTGTTACGAATTGAATTATGTTTCAATGCATCTTAAAACATAACTTACGTGTTGAGTAAGTACATATGTATATTTATTTATTTATTTCCTTATAATGCAGCACATAAGAGACAACTCTTTTTGATGTATATTCAACGGGTACATAATTTGAAATAAAGTTTACAAGATTCGTTCTTCACTAAAGTGTTTGAATATATTTAAAAAATAAAAAGTGAGGTAGATAGGATATAATAGATATCTTAAGAAGGTATAGAATAAATAGATAGTGATCAGAATAGACAGGAAAAGAGATCATAGATAAATAGAGAGAAAAAGGGGAGTTATGAAAAGTGTTGAAAAATTAGTCGCCTGAAATTGCTCTTATTAGTAGTTCGCCTTATCTCCACTGGTAATGAATTCCACAGCTGAATCGCGCTGACGTAAAACAATCATCCTGATGCAAGAAACCTGTGGCATGGAATAATAAAGCTAGCGCACCTAGCCGATCTGCAAAAATTAAGTTTCTCAAATAAGTAATCAGGAGTTCTTGTATAGATTAATTCAAAGAGAAACAAACAATTTCTCGCCTTTAAGTAGTTAGACAAACTACAGCCAAGGATTTGGTTACTATAAGCAGAAACACTCTCTAATGTGCGTAGTCCAAAGACATAACGGGTAACATCATTGTACGCTACTTGCAGTCTCTGTTTAGATGAGTAATCAAGTTTGCAGTATACATTTTCAGAGTATGTTATTAAAGGAATTAACATTTGTACAGCCAGTAATTTCCTAGTAGCCATTGGAATGAAACATGCAGATCCCCTTAGATTCCTCAGTCTCATATAGATTTTTCTGATAGTTAAGCTTATGTGGTCTATGCAATTTAGTGTAGTAGTAATAACAAAGCCAAGATTTTTTGCTTTATACACAAAGCCCACTGGTGGTCCGCGAATCACCAGTTTGGGGACCACTGTTATAGACTACATTTTAATAGCCATTTTTGCTTGATCAGCTACACGCAGAGGAAAAGAAAAAAGGATGAGTTCATAATAGTATTAGTAATAAAAAAATAATGTATTTGTAAATGTGGATTGTATGTATTCTAACAATAGATACATACATACATATATACACAACAAAGTGACTAGAAAATCAGAGTTTAGCGTTTCATCAATAACAGCAATAACAACATAAACCAAACTCCCACAACAACAAAATAAGCAAAACTCTCTGCGCCTTCTCGGGTCGACTGTCCCATCAGTTTATCGGTAGATTAGCAAAACATAAAATTAAATAACCCATATTAGTAATACCCTATGAGGCTGCAAACCAAAGTTCACTTAAAATATTCATAATTCATTTAGTATGTATATAAAAAAATCTATACCCGAAAACCAATAAAATAAAAGCAACAAAAGAAATATTCCATCAATGTCAACAAGATCAAAGTACAGCATATTCTTAACTTATAAGCATAAATATTGTACATCTGCGTAAAATCTGCGACTCGCCACGCAATTCCACGAAAAAAAAGAAATATGAAGACAAAATTATGACACTGAATTTATGAAGAATTGAATACGTGTATGTTCATTCATGGCCAAAGTCCGTCTGGCGGTTCGACTCTTTGTCTGTCCGTCTACATGGATGTATGTATGGATGTCTGTGTAGCTAACTAGTATGTTTGTCTGTCCGCTTTCCCACCCTCCCATTCCCTTTTACCACCATCACTTTTTCCTTCAAGCTGATCTCCTACTCATACAACCATAAAGCCCTTTCTCACTATATGTCCTTCGACTTCCCTCTACACGAACCACACATCAATTTCGGGAATTTCAAAATATATAATACAGAACCAGGCAGAGTACCTCACAATCCGCACAATCCAGGCAGAGAATCAGGCAGCGCAGTCGCTTCGTTGGCTAAGAATCGCCATATCCCTACGTATCCCTACTACTCTCATATGTCCGAACAAACCATAAAAATATCTTGGGTAAAAGTGTTAAAATACTTTTGAAACTTTACTTTACTCTATAATGTATACATATGTATTATAGTATATAGATAATGTATTGTATAATGTATTAATATTGTATATTACACATTATTATACATGGGTATATTCGTATGCAAATATATTTACTAATTTCAATATCATTCGACTGCACACTGACAATAGCCTCAACACAACTCATCACCCTACTAAATCTGGGGTGGGATCTGTTGATTAGAATTCTCCGTATTGAATGTGACATCGATTTTTTACATTATTTTTATGGTAAACACAAAAGCAGACTAACCAATGTTTTTATAAGATAAGTAATAAAAAGAAAAATTACTTGCATATATGTATGTAATAGAAGTAACATTGCTTTATCATTTATTTCGAATTAATACATGGTGCATGGGAGTTTGGTCCACCAGCTGCATCTACAATATATAATTTTCTAATATATTATAGAAAAAATAAAAGTATCTACATAATTTAAAATATTCTGGGGTTACTAATCTCAATATATTTTGCGAACATGCGGACGAATGTGTATTCGCAACAAACAATTAAAACAATGACTACATTTATTCATAATATATTTGAATTAAAATTTAATTTAATTTAATTATTAAATGAACATATTATGAAGCACCGTTATGTAATTAGTTATGTTGTGGCCGCAAACCGAAACCTCTTAACTCGAGTTAGGTCCGAATTGAGTTGTTGCTGTTTATTGAGTTTATTTTCATCTAATTTCAACATTTTTTTATAGTTGTTTATAATTTATAATATTTTTAAGTAATACTCTAAAAACCTAAATTATATTTATATCATTACATTATTACACTATTACATTATTTTATATTTTTGCATTAAGTTATACTTAAGTCAATAAAAGAAAGTTAAAAGTGAAGGCAATTCTCCATCAAAAAAAAATTAAATAAATGATGAAGAAATAAATAAAACAACCAAATGAGGTGAATCTAATAATTCTCCTGAAAAGTAAGAAAAACAAGATGTTGCGGCTTGTGATCACAGATATATTGCGAGTATAACCAAAACTTTAATTTCTTAAATATATTTTAAGAAAGATATACGTATGTATATAGAAATCGATATTGCATGCATGCATGCGATAAATTTCATTTCGGCGAAGTCCAAATTTTTGCATCGAAGTTTTTCGCGTAGTTTAGTGAAATTCCAGCAAAAAGCGAATGTATTAATGCGGCGCAGTCGAAATGTCTTATCTCGTTATCTCTGCTATAAACCTTAACTTCAACCTTAGACTTGGCTGAAGAACACTATTTCTGGCAGCACTAAAGCCAGATATAACGTTCAAACATATCTTGATCGATTTGCTTCTCATTTCTGAATTTCAAAGGGTGAGTGAACTCATTGCAAACGAATGATTTACTTCTATTTCGCTTGTCTTGTTCTTCTTAGCTTTTTCCTTTCAATATGAAAATCGTTGAAATTGATTTAACTACAATTTTTCTATGATAAAAATTACATTTGATACCTTCTAAAGTAAATTTTTCTTTACTGAGTATAATTTTCATCTCATCATAATATATACTTCCCTATTTTTTATCCAACTTATCACATTCTGTCAGATAGAAAAAGCATCCACTTGCGAATAAAATTGATTTTAATTTCAATGATTTCTGCATGCTCTTTGACCTGAACGGTACCCTAACTATGCTGAGGTACTGACTCCTCCATTTTTCTCCTCCAAATATAATTCTTTTAAATAAGTTCATAAGTTTATAAATTTTCAAATTACTACTTACATTGCTCATAAAATTTTCTCTAGCGATTTTGTTTGTGTTAAGCCGCTAGCCAATGACAACTTTCATCGCTAGTAAATTTTGCTAGCGATATTGATTATGTTTAGTCTATTACAAAAGGGTTTTCCTCGGTCACATTGCTTGTGTTCTTCACATGAATTTAGGACTGAATGAAGAGATTGCGAAACGATTAGAAACTCAGGAAACCAACTCAGGTATTCTTGTGTTTCATACAGAGCAAAGAAACCATGCCAAACATTGTGAGCACGTGATCCGATAACGAAATAACAAAAGTTTTTTACAACTTCTGTTCTTCGGTCTCGTGGTTAACGGGATTGTGCTTGCTTCGCTCGATACCAACTACACACATGTAAACCTGCGTTATTTTATGTATCTATCCTTATAATCCTTAAAAAACATTTAAGAGAAGAGAGAATAAAATAAATTCTACTAAATTCACTATTAATTCTAAATTCACTTCTAGGAAAGTGTTGCACAGATTTAGTTTTAAATTTTGGAGTCGTTCCTCAGATTGATTTATATGCATTTATGCTAGCAACGCTAATGTTGGAGTTTCATTGTCACGTACCATTGAGTGCGCGATTTAAGGGAGCACAAATGAGCAAATACAATCTTAGTCCGTAATTAATTGCTGAAGGAAAGTTGGAATGTTTTGAATTTTATATATGTATGTATGTATTCTATAATATGTATGTTTGTGTCCACGTATATGTAAAAGTCGGTAACAAACTTACGGAAGAATAATTCAACCGTTTATGTTTATTGTTTCGATCCTAGTAATTATTTCCGTTCGTAGTCGTAGTCGAAATTTCAACCCATAACAATTCCCACTTTTAATTAATTTTTTTTATTATAAAATTGAAATATTGACTACTTAAATTGACTCAACCCCCCCCCCCCCCCCTAGCAAACACCCCTCCTCATCTTCATCAATCGACCAGATCGTCTGCAACAAAATTTTGCGTTTAGATTCCTTTTGATGCTCAGCAACATATGATGATAAAGACTGTTTATTTTTTTTATGCATATAAAACTTCGTCTACATTCTTGTTTTGTGTAGTAGAAGAAAAAACCTAAAAATCGGTATGTTTAAGTGAAATTGAATGAACGGAACAGACGCTAGAAGGATGGAACCCTTTTCGTGTGGCGTATTTATATGTATATATATATATATATATTCTGTTTTAACCATAAACTATATGCTATTTTCGATAGCGCATCTCAGGGTTGGGCTGTCTGGGAAATTAGCTAGGAAGCGCTTTTGTGCAGTGGGTGTGCATTATTGTGACCTAAAGAGTTATGTACTCGTACATTGAAGTTTCCCCTTCATACAGTAAATTACATAAATATAGATGAGTGAGATCTAGTTCATAGCTCCCTGTTTCATAGCCGTTCGAAATCGAACTACAAATTTTTCTGCACAATATAGCCACAGGCAGTTTTAAGACACTAGCGCGGCACTTTTCTTCGCCGCTAGGATACGATTCGAAATATTGCTTTTTACTTACGTCGCACAGTGGCCGGTTTTTCAACTTAGCGGCCAAAAGTCATTTTTTTCGATGTCACCGATTTCAAAATGGGTTAGGTCATATGAAAGTAGAAACCTGAGAACCTAGGGAGCCAAAAAATTACAGCTTTATCTTGATTATATCATTAGTAACTATGCAATAAAAAACAGCTCTTTTTATTTTCAACTTAAATAAACACATTTTTTCAACTTTTCCCAGATTTAGATATCCATATCTCTGTCAATATTTCAGATATTAAGTTCCAGTTTTTTTTATTAAATTCTTGGATATATTGGTTGTCAAATATTGGTACAATTGAGTAAAACTGTGGTATATTTATTACATAACAAGAATTCCAGAAATGCTCTAAATTTGGTTAAATTTCGTCGTATTTTGGAGCAGGACTTTTGTGCTCCAAAATGCTCCAAAACGAATTTTACACCATTGTAAAGCTGAAAGTTTTTTCTAAAAGCCCATACCCATTTTGTTTGCATCGGTTTGCCCCGCCGGGCGCTAGAGCCCATTATATGAGTCAAAGTCACACACTGCAAACGTTTTTAACATGTTTTCCGTTATTTTTTCTTCGTTAGTGTTATACTTTTCTTTCAAATTAACGCGTCCTTGCGGTGTTAAAAACGAGATTTCTTTAAACTCCTACACCGATTCTGCTGAAATAAATTTCTAAAATAGCTCAGTATACCTATTTTCTTAGCAGTGGAATAGTTGTATGTTATAATTATGCATTTTGCTTGGGAAAAAAATTTCTAATTACTAAAAAACTATAAGTTTGCCGATAAAATGTTATATAACATAAATGAAACATATTTACAATACCTGTATAACGGATATTCGGTATATCCGGAACTCTAACCGGATATGTATTATACTGAAGGAGATTTAGGCGGTTTAATTTCAAAGGGCCATAAAACCCAAGAAAAAGTAAGTGTTGGTGTTGTTATCACCATTAAAAACAACATTGAAGTTTCGGGACAAAACAAAATGTTGGCTAATATAAATCATTAAAATTGTACTACGAGTAGTTTACAAGAATTTTCGCTTACTTTTTACGGTATTGGATAAAAACCTGCTTATCTTATACCCAAATTCCCGGTGAACATTAGAGTTCTCTTTTACGAAACTAGGCGAAAAATGTGGACAAAAAATTTGCACGAAATTATATACAGCGTGTTTCGCGTAAGACGGGACAAAAGACAGCGCGTAGGCCGAGTCGTGGTAAGAAAGAAATCGTTCGGGAGGGAGGGGATTTATGGGGATTTCCAATTTCCCCGTCTAAACGGAGGCACCGTTTCCTAAAAACCAGACATAAAATCGGAAAAAAGTATTGAAGAATAACGGTAATACCTAGATCATTCCTAAATACCGAAACAGTATGTCAAACAATGTTTGAGAAAATTAATTCCAAACTTGAAATTTAAAAAAAAAATTCGAAAAAGATTTTGTAAAGGCATTTTTTAGCATCAAAAAAGCATCAATAGAAATCTTGTGCTTTGCGCAGACAAACAAAACAAATCAAACCATTACAATTTTGACTGCACAATTTAAAAATATTGCTATTAAAAGAAGACATATTTTTGTATCAAAACTACGCGAAACATAAGATCACTCGCCATTTTTGCTTATTCCAACTTCAAAATAACTTTGACAGATAGAACTTAGCTAAACTCTGCCAGTTTCATGGAGTTTAGTTGGATTTAACGAAACTCAACCTAACTGCCGTTTCTACGTGATTAAACCTGACTATACTTCGTTTTCAAAAATTTTTAATACTGTTTTTACGCGACTAAAATGGTTTAACGCTATTTTTCGATTCAAAAAATTTCGATTTATAATTTTTATATGTATGTACATAAGTATTTCTATTTTTATTATGAAATTTTAAATTTTTTATTTATCAATAATTTATTAGGAAGTTAATTTTACAGTACATAATTAATAAATATTATTTTAAAAGCGGTAAATTCCAATATTTTATTCACACTTTTTGTGCTAATTCTTGAAAAGAGGAACTAGTGACCTTTTTTATATGGATACAGTGTCTTTTTTTGCGCGGTTTTTTTACACGAGTTTTTCTCTTGCGAACCTACATATCTCTTGCGTAAAAACAGAATTAGGTGTACTGTATTAACTTAAGTTCTCTTTTCTTTTTACTTGAATATAACAATTGCCCATGGATTTAAAATCGTTGTCTAATAAATTTTTGGTTTCAGCCAAATCTAACAAAGGTTATAATTCCAGAAATTAAACTAGATTGAAGATATTAAGTCGGCTGAAAATATAAATGGAAGTGTCAAATATGATTGGGAACATCCAGAGATTAGGTGGAGTATGTATGCAACCATGCCTTTAATCACACAGGATTTGTGGAATGTTATGGAGGAAACGTGTCCAACTGAACGTGTCGGAATAAAACAAACCATTTAAAACAAAATAGTAGCATGGAAGATCAGACTCTAATCAATTAACAAAAATAAATACAAATATAGATAAAATAAATATAATATATAAACCTAAAATCAAATAAATTTAAATATAAAAATAAATATAGGTAAAAATAAATACTATAGGGTTCTCCAATAAGGGGTGTAATTTTGAATAGCCCGCTATTTCGGTAGCTGTCACTTTTGAAGCTGTTATTTTTGACATTTGACAAGTAGAAACTACGCCATTACTAATGCCAACTACTAAATGGAACGATACACGCTACAGCAACGCATTGAAATTGTCACTTTTCTCGGAAACTACAAAACACAGATCATTCCGGTTTGAAGCATTCTCCCTAGAATTGATTAGAGAATTTTATGGTCGGAAAAAAAATTTATACTGAATACCGTAATTTTAAAAAATTGCGACCAAAATTTTTTTTTCGAAATTTTTTTCCAAATTTTAACTTTGACATTAATTTTCTCAAAAACTGTTTGACATAGGAACCTAATTTAAAAACAATATTAAGAAGCGGATATTTGACTTTGAAAATCATCAAGCAAAAGTTATTTAGGTTTAACCAGTTTTTTTAATATTATTTTTTCGATGTAAAGTCGGATTTTTATAAAATGCGATTTTATAAAATGCGATTTTATAAAAAACGATTTTTTTCTTGTCTCGAACCAACCTACACGCCCTGATCTTCTGTTCCCTCTTATGCGAAACACCCTGTATATGTTGAAATTTCAATGCGTTGTTGCAGCGTGTATCGTTCCATTCTTAGTAAAGGCGTACTTTCTACTTGTCAAATATCAAAAATAACAGCTTCAAAAGTGACAGCTACCGAAAGAGCGGGCTATTCAAAATTACACCTCTTATTGGAGAACCCTATATATGAATAAATAAATATAATGGAATTAATTAAATAATAGCATGTATAAGCCGCAGCTCACTACTACGCAATTCTACAAGAGAGCTCATTTGTTGGACATTTTAATCGCGGAAAGACTGAGCTTAATATATACAGTCCAACAACATTCGAGAGTATTTGTATATGCAGTCACAAATGTATTGATTATTTTTATTTATGTATGTTAAACATATAAATGAATTCCCAAGTGTTTGATGCGCAATAAAGCCAAAATGATTATTACATATACAATGATCATGTCGGAAGAAATATGGCTTATGCAAAACTTATAAATAGAGAATGTTGAAAAGATAAATATAGATTTTCGTGTAATACGCAAAGATGATCCATTTATTAGTGTACGTTATAGAATGGAATTTGATATATACAACATTCACCAATAATATGGTTAGGTTCCCCTTATATTAATGTTAGTATGATAACTTTCAACTGAAAACATGTGATATTCCTGATCAAAAGCTGATACATATATAGCTGATACATAAAAGCTGATCTGATATACATATGTTGATACTATTGCTAAATTGAATGGGAAAATATTAAAGATCTGAAAAAACTAGACACATATTAAAACAGAAATTTTAAAATACAGAATTAGGAAAAGCAGATTTAGAGGATCAATTAGAAAAGGCATTTAGCCACATCACAAAACCTCTAAAAGAAATAGTCAAACACTGTAATACAAATTATAATAAGGAAAAGTATAACATTAAAAATAGTCCGATATCACTAAAATTAAAAACAAGTACTACAGCTAAAGCATGAAAAGTCGATCTTTCAAACGAAACTCTTATAAATAGTAATGACGATGATGATAACTTTCTCTCTCAAATGCAGAAGTGAACAAATCAACCCAAACAAAATTATTCTCTGAACTCGATACTACAAGAGATGATCGGAAATCTGTTGTATGTCGTAATTGCGTTTCCAGTTCCGGGTAACATGAACCTTCAAGGCCAGTATTATTATTACTTTAATAATAATACTCAGTGAGTGAGTCAAGGCCAAATTCATACCATTAATGCAACCAGAGTACTTTGCTTGGTAAGCCATAAGATCCAGTCAAGCTCTGGCTAAAATAAAGTCGAAAGCCAACCGTAGCACTTTGCATGGAAATAATTGTGGAAGCTATGTTCCACAAGCAAGTTCCCAAACCATAAAAAGCTTAGCCTGGAAATATAAAAAATAAGAAAGCAAACGCTAAACGCTTCTAAACTTTGGTTAGAATCTTTCCTTGTTTCCACATTGTCTCGGTTGACACACCCGTCGACTGAACCATAGTGGGTCAGTATGTCGTGTTTACATTGTTCCCAATTTAATTCTTCCGATATTGATATGTATTCCTAATATCACAATTTAAATATTGCGAAGTAATGGATATTGCCAAACACGACATACTGACCCACTTTGGTTCAGCCGACGGGTGTGTCAACCGAGCCAACGTGGAAACAACAAAAGATTCTATACAGAGTCTGCTAGTGCACGTAGAGCGACGAAGTCGCATTAAGACGGAAAAGTAAAAGTAGTGTAACAATAAAATAAATAGTGTAATAACAGCACAGAAGTCACATGTATAGTAATCAGAACTTTTCATTACAACTTTTAGAAATTCTCCCACACCCCACTTTTAAACACAACATTTGGTGCAGCCGGATTTTGCGAGCCGAGGATCGCCCGATTAAGGAGAAAAGCGATTACAATGAATTATTTAAAGAAATAAGAGTAAGTTTAGCAGTTTAGTAAAATGCAGCAGTTAGTAATCTAAAAAGAAGTTTTTTTTTAAAAAAAGTGAAATAATGAAATTAACACTGAAGTTTGTAGAAGTCAAAAATAAAATGAAAATTTAATCATACGATATATAAAAGTGAAAAGTATATTAATTGCTGAAATTATAATACATTAAAATTATAATACATTATTATAATATATTATATTAACATTAGAGATTTACTTCAAAGAATTTTCATATTAAATTTCACCGGTATCACCAAAAGGAGTACCAGCGTCAAGTACGGCACCCTTGTCTGTCCTTTTTGTCTGACCTTTGCTGAGGTCGACGCTTTCTCCTTGGGAAGATAAGTTTCTATATAATAATATTAAATACTTTGTAACTTAATGAAAATGAAGCAATTAAAAAATTGTAAGTGATAACGAGAGCTTAGCGAGCTTCATAACTACTGAAGGATCAAATCCACAAAATTTTTTGATACGAAACAGCAATTTAAAAACTTAGCCAATTTTAAGTTAACAATTTTATCATTTTAAAATGAACATTAAATTAATATTAAATAGAAAATAAAAACAAAAGTTTAAAGGACTGTAAATCAGAATTTTCAGCGTTGGAAAATAAGTACGATGATTATTTAATAGAAAAACTGTTTCAAGAAGAATTGATAAAGAACTTAGGAAAAGAAAACGAGAAGTATGGGGGAAATTATAGAGATAGGAGTGGACACACTGATCGAAATACAAAGAAGTAATTCCCTCCATCAACCAATAAATACACCGAAAATTTATATGAATTCAGTAGACCCCTACACAATGCCTCCTGTACGTAATAGCGTGGATTATAAAAGACCAGAGGAAAGGCAGAACGTTTCGAAAGCACCATAGGAGAAAATAATTTGTTCATTTTGCAATATACGTGGGCATATGAGAGAAAAGCGTTTAATTAGGGAAAACACACCGTATTGCCAAAAGTGTTTAAAATATGGACACGAGACAAACAAAACAAAAGCAAAAACAAACACAAAGTGTGACGACAAGGAAAGCAGTAGAAGTGGGGCGAGCAACAAAAATCAAGGGCCTAATAATCGAAGTCAAGGAATTCAGCAATGGCATCCACCCCAGCAAAATTGGCAACAAAACCAACTCCAACAGAACTGGAAGCAAAGGCAAAAGAAGCCAGTAAACTAAAAATCGAGTACGTTTAACGGGTTGCAGGGCAATCAGAATCCTATGAACCCGCCGAACAAAGCGAATTAAACGCTATGTCATTGGTGTAACAGA
This sequence comes from Myopa tessellatipennis, assembly GCA_943737955.2. Classification (NCBI taxonomy): domain Eukaryota; kingdom Metazoa; phylum Arthropoda; class Insecta; order Diptera; family Conopidae; genus Myopa; species Myopa tessellatipennis. The sequence continues at coordinate 49,032,347 of OX031316.1, read as the reverse complement.
CCAGGGCACATAGTAGCGAATTGTGAAGCTAAAAGAAGTTGGTAGAATTTCCAGAATAATCAGAAGGTAAACTGCCAAGAGCCCAGACAAGGCCAATTAGAACCTAATAGAGACAAAAATATTGGTTATAATAATAATAAAATAAAAATCATAGAACGAAATGATACGGTAAATAAAATAGTTAATCAATTAAACAAGAAAGCTAAAAATATGACAGGAATTGGAGTACAATTTTTACTAATCATCCTGCTAATTACACAATTAGCTTGTGCATCAATTAAAAAAAAACAATGTTTCACACATAAACGCTATAAACCAAGGAGCATTAGTATTAACATAACGGTATATATTACAGATATGATGCAAGTAATATTAAATCAAAAATAATAGCGAAACGAAAATATTGCTTGTCTAAATTGCAAAATCGAGACATAAAATCATAATTTTCTTGGTTAGCTAACTACCGTGAAGTTATAACACGACGAAAAATCATTTTTACCTAACAGAGACTGTTAACTAATATAGCTGCAACAGCGGAGAATATTGTGCTAACAGAGGTGAAAATGTAACAAATTCAACTTCATCATAGGTGAATGTAAGAATAACAGATATGCACTGGAGGATCAAACCAATGTTTAATTTGCTATGTGAAATTAAAGTAAACACGTGTACGTATACATAATTTTAAAACGAGTTCAATTTAATACGAATGATTCTTCCTTTGTTATTATTTGTTTCATTTCATTTAGTTACTCTATGGAATATAAATCCTTACATACTAGATTAAATTGTAGATAGATAAAGAAACAAGAAAAAGTATAAAAATAAGGATTTAAAAATATATAAGTAAGTAATAATCATCGATATTATTACTGTTCGTCGATTTTTAATAAAACAAAAAAAAAACAATGACACCAAATTTATACAAGTGTAGGCCGATGACTGGCCTTAATTTTGGTGAACATAGGTTAAAAACGCCTCGTTGAGCTTTAAGAAATTTCATTTCCTAAATGTTCCAAATGATAAGTTAAGCCTTCAACCTTTACTTTACAATTTTTACTCAGCGAACAGCTTGGAGTTCCTGGTGGCCGCAGAACTAAACTACGCCGCATGCTCCGGTTGGCATGTTTATACCATCGAACGATAACAAAATGGAAAAAATTGGAGCTAGGTACCAATTCTGAAGATGTTCCTGATTTTATGATGTATCTCATTAAGAATATATGCTTACCTCCATTTTAATGGAAATATATCTAAATATGTACATATATTGTATTCAGTGAAAAGGCTTTTTATTTATCTTACAAAATCGCTGCTATTCAACTTCGCTGTTAAAAACGATTTGTGTAGCATTTCCAATCACCTATATATCTATATATATATATATGTAAATCTATATATATAAAAATGAAAGGCCTGACTCACTTCCCATTACCTCACAGGCTAAACCCTTGGACGTAGAACGGTGAAATTTTGGACATTGGTTTCTTTTATGATTTATACGTCGAATAAGAAAGAATTTTTCGAAATGTTACTCCAGCATTTTTCAAAATCCATCCTCTCAAGGTCCAAAAAAGGACATCATTTCATAAAAATACACCCAATGACATAATAAAATAAAACCAAGCATGTTATGAATTGTTGTCATGTGTCAAAGAATATAATACAATATTCAACACAGAGTAATATGGCTCAAGTGCAACGAGATTGTAAATTAATAGAAAGTACAATCAAACACAATATAATACAAAGATGTCTCATTCCATACAAAACAACCGAGCAGCTAAAATTCAATTGGGATTTTCGGAAAATCCCATCTGAAGCTTTGGGAGAGTAAAATGAATATATTGTGAGAGCGAGAGATCAAGTTGTGAGAGTAATAGATCAAGTTGTTAGAGTAATGCCTTAAACACAATCAAAGACGCAAGACGCAAGATTCAAGGCAGCGAAGCAAGAAATGCCTCGGATTTAAACCAAATCATTTTCGGGAAGCAGAAGTATGAAATGTCAAATATTTGACTGTAGAGAACAATAGATTCATTCTAACCAAAATTCTCGAAGTTTATTCGAAGTTTTTTTATTTTTATGTATATTAGAATATATTTAAAATACATTGAAATAATATATTATACAGAATAATAATAAAAAAAGCAACAGAAAAACACTCAGATAATTTTACAGCAACTGAAATAGAAAAAACAATGAAATGTAAACAAACACAAACAAATAAGAAGAACAAGAACGCTTTTGCATCCGTCAAAATTAGAATTAGCTCGAATGCGAGATGCGTAATTTCGCAGCTAAGTAGGGAAGCAAAATGGAAAGCAAACTTTTTTCTCGATCTCCATAAGAGCCCGTGTAATTTTGACAGTTAAAAATGAATCTTGCGTCTTGCGTCTTTGATTGTGTTTAAGGCATAAGAGCTGCAACTTGCAAGAAAGTGAGCACAAAAGAGAGCGCGTTTGCTACAAATGAGTGTAAAGAATCAAAGCAGTTGCCATCAGAATGTAGAACATCTTATTTTAATTATAACAACAAAGGGTGGTGGCATAACAACTTTTAGAGGCCCTATATCAGTAGAAACAACAATAAAAAATGAAATCTTCATATATTAATAGCCCTATTCTCGTCAAATGACAAAACTCAACACAGTGACACATGTCATCATAATGACATATGGTATTCTGGTTAAAAATTAAAAGCTCTCTGAGTGACATATGTCATTATTATTGATATAATCCTAAAAGGAGGTGACAAGTGAGAATCGAGTTGTTTTGTGTTGATAATTAAAACTAAAAAAAAAAATTATTGTGTTGATAATTCAATTTTTGGATATTTTATCTTATTTTATTTATTATTTTAATGGAGGAAGATCAAATAAGAATTTTGCTAGCCGCCCTTCTTTTTTCAAGAGAAGAAAGGGTGGAGAGGCGCAGGCGATTACGACATCTGCGCGATAGGTCTGATCCTTTCAGTATGGAGGAGACCGTATTTGTGGCACACTTCCGTTTACCAAAAGTAATTTGTCGCCAATTAATGATAGAACTACAAGTATTTGACGACCAAAAAACGTCGATTCATTTTATTATAAGGTTTTTTGGTGTTTTAACATTTTTCGCGCACGGGTCATATCAAAAATGTGTTGGAAGCAGTTACCTTATGGCAATGAGCCAACCCTCGATTTCGCGAGCATTAACATCTATTTCGAAATTAATTATCCGCGTTAAAGAAAATGAGGTTCGCTTTCCAATAACTAATGCGGAACTAAATGCTAAAATGACTGGGTAAAAAAGTTGAATACAAAAATTCTATTATAAAAAATTTCTTTATAAAATGTTTTGCTCTTCATAGATTTCATGGAGCCTTCGGTATTCAGGGCACAATTGGTGCAATAGATTGCACACATGTAGCAATCGTTGCACCAAAGGCAAATGACGTGCTAAATCCACTGTCGCTATACATGAACCGTAAGGGTACCTATAGCATCAATGTCGAGGCGGTGAGGCGTTAGAAAAATACTTTGCATTCTTATATAATAAAAAGTACTTTTTTCGTAAGGTATGCGATCACCGTTTGGTGTTTATGTCGGTGAACCCACGATATCCTGGATCTTGCCACGACTCCGGCATTTGGACAACCTCACCTGTAAGGATCCATTTAATAAAAAAATATAGACCACAAAACGAGTATTGGTTACTTGGGGATCAAGGTTACCCGTTGGAGCCCTGGTTATTGACTCCAGTGGCAGAGCCGGTCAATGAGCAAGAAACACGTTATAACCTGTTACATGCCAAAGCCCGAAATACAATCGAGAGGGCTTTTGGTGTACTCAAGGCCCGATTTAGGTGCCTATCAAAGCACCGTGTACTGCATTACTCGCCCGAAAAAGTGTCAGATATAGTAAACGCTGTTGTTATCCTCCATAATATTCTTATGCAGCGCGGCGTGGCGCCAGTAATAAATGAAGAGTTGATTGAGGAAGAAATAGTACCTGCTAATGTGGAAATTTCAGCATCCACTTCTCAATTTAGAGAAGGCGACCGTATAAGGTCCAGATATATTCGAACATTATAAAATCATCCATTTACCCAAACATTAAAATCCTTAATACCAAAACCCATAAAAATGAAAAAACTTTAAATTCATTGTTGTTTCTTTTAAAAACAGAAAATAACTTTTATTTTTTTTGTTCTATGGCTCGGGCCAGCGCTAATATAGCATCTCCCATATGGCGAAGGGCAGCGTTTGTCTCCCTCTGCTCCTGCAGCATTCGCTCTTGCAGCCCAATTGTGCGTTCAGCTAACTCTCTTTGCTTTTTGGCTTCGGCTTCTCTCTGCAAAGTTATTTGCTGCAGCTCGTCGTAGAGAAGCTGAGGGGTGACTTGCTTCCGCCGACCTGGAATCATCGTCGAACTTGAACGGCAATCAGACGGACTTGTTGGTGGAATACTGACACAATCGGACGGAGACGGACTGACTAAAGGCACACTGACACAATCGGACGGAGACGGACTGACTAAAGGCACACTGACACCACCGGACGGAGACGGACTGACTAAAGGCACACTGACACCACCGGACGGAGACGGACTGACTAATCGCACACTAACACAATCGGACGGAGACGGACTGACTAATGGTACACTAACACAATCGGACGGAGACGGACTGACTAATGGCACACTGACACAACCGGACGGAGACGGACTTGCTACTTGGAAACTGGCATAATTGGAGGGAGACGGACAATCAGATGGACTTCTTGTAGCGACGGTTTCCTGGCGGAAACCTAAGCTTCGGGTGCTTCCAATGCCTTCTACTGCTGAGGCGCCAAACGTATTTATGGCTTGCTCCTGCAGCTCTGTGAGCGTATATTGGTACGCATAGGGACCTCCGCCCGTCACGTGCTGCTCCACTTTGCCTTTGCGCGCTCGGCAGCGTACTTGGTTCCGCCATAAGTTCAGGTTCTGTTGAAAAATATATAATTATGATTATTATCATATTGCAACTGATTATAATACCTCTTTCCACTTTTCGGGCGTCCTGTTGGGCCCGCACATGGCGTTCAAACAGCTCGCCAGTTGTGCCCAAAGATCTCGCTGCAAACGGGGAGCGCAGGGATTATTCTTCCCAGCTTGCAGCTCCGGATGGTCTCTGCAAAATTGCAAATAAAATTGCAACTGCTGCTGCGTAGTTCGTTGGTGCTTTCTACAATAAAAAGTAATTATATCTCCAGGCTCGAACAAACAAACAAAACTTACCGGTTTTCCATTTTAATTTTATCAAAAAGCCTTCAATTTTTGACAAACAGATGTTTATTGATGTTTTAATTTTTATTCACCACGCATGGTGAAAATTAAAGAGCTTTCCCCTTGTCACATTTTAATCCGAATGCCAATGACATATTCCAATGACATGAACTATAACATATATGTCATAAATGACATATGTCATTGATTACCCGAATAGGGCTGTAAATGCCATTTATTTATGACTCAGTATTTGAAGTTTGGATTTTTTGGATCGTTTGTTTTTAAAATATGACCAAGAACGATGCTTACGGTGTAATATGGTTATCAAACGATCTAAAACACTAAACTTGTGAGAATAATATTCATTATTTTCCTCAAACCGATGCGCATTTGGACTTTGTTTTGTACAATGTATACATTGTTGTATAATATATTATTAATTAATTATTATTAATTACAAATTACCGAAATAAATTGCTAAATTATCCAAATAAAAAATCACTATTAAAATAGTAGCCGAAGTCAAAATCAATCAAGTCACAAAAAGGAGCTAAAATATCAGTAAAAATTAAAACACAAACAATCTCGTTTCTGGTTCGGTAAAGAACGCTGTTGTCGTCATTCATATACTTGTTGTTGTCGGGCGAGCGGTATTCTTGCACATTCGTACAAACTCTAAACATTTATTTTACAAAAACAAACATTCGCTTCTCTCTCGCATCGTTTGTGTACACTGTGTTTTGAGCGCGAATTATATTTTTATGTACCCATGCAAAAGGCGAGAGAGAATGTGCGTCGCATCTCAACAAAATTGAAAGCTCTTTCTCAAAAGCACAAAAGCTATCAGATCAGCACAAAATTTTTTTGAAATTTTTCAACGTACTGAGTGAGACATCTTTGTATTATATTGTCTTTGGTACAATGGCACATAAAAGCAGCACTTCGAAGCACTGAACAGAAATCTAAAAGATATTACAGTGACATAATGGACATAATGACAGCTTAATGACATAATGGGTGGACTCCCTGTGCTATTAGCTGGAGACTTTTGCCAGACTCTGCCCATAGTGCCGAGAGGAACTCGGGCTGACGAAGTTAAAGCATATATTAAACTTTAATAATTAAAGCATCAAATCAAATCAAACGTCATTGTGATTTTTAAATTGCGTTTTCTCCTAAAATACTGCACTCACCCTGACAAAAAAAATATGCGTAGAAAGTTAAGAGGCTTTTAAGAGGCTTTCGTTGTACTTAGTTAATTATGTGGCTTAATTATACATTTTACTAAGAAAAAATAAATGAATGGAAAAAAGTACTAAAAATCTTTAATTCCATGTTTATCCAAAAGTATAAGATTTTCGGTAAAATATTGTTTGACATGGCCCCGAAATTTCAGAGACTGAAAGAAATTTTGTTTGGTTTGAAATTAATGAATTGTGAATTTTTTTGTGATTATAAAATTTTAATTCAAATAAAGAAAAAATCAAAAATTACAAAAATAAGCTTACATTAGTTTTTAATGTTACATTAGTTATTCTATTAACTTATATTTATTTAAATTATTATTATTATTATTCTAATAATAAGTATTTACCTATTTAATATTACCAGTCTACAATGAGAAATTGTAGATGGCACCGAAGAGGCAATGGCGACTGAGGCCTTCAACACATTCTTATGGTATTATGGTGGTTTTACAAGTTTTGTATATAGACAATAATAATGGATTATACTTTTTATATATTAACGAAACGTTTTGATTAGTCGTGAAACTATTAATATGTGTATATGAGTATGGTCGATTATAATTTTAGTGAGAATATAAGTGTATAAAGTTTATTATAGTAGTGTGTAATATTTTAATAAGGAGGAGTCTTATATTTTGCTGTACAGGTTACATATTTTAAGAAATTTGATTATTTTATTGACATTTGCTTCAGTAGGAATATCAGAGGGTCATTGGTGCAGAAGATTTTACGGCGATTATTTTGGAAGGTTGTACAATTTAAAAGATGCGAGGGGCTAGAAGTTGCGTTATTGCAGAATTCGCAGTAGGGAGAAAGATTTTTATCCATAAGGTGCTGGTGGGTAACTTTGGTATGTCCAAGTCGGATCCTAGTGTATTTTATTAGGTCTCTTCTATTTATATTCGTTTGGCTAATAATAAATAATATTGTTGTGTTGTTGGTATCCCTGTGACTAAATTGAATGTACATAATTTTTCGGCAAAAGTCGAACACAATGGCATAACTCTGAGTTTTTGTTGTTGTTGTTCTTTGTTGTTGGAACTGCAACAACATCAGTTGGTGGTATTCGAACTATCCTTCATTTATGTAAAATAAACTTTTAATGAAAACCGTTTACGTTTGAAGAAAAATTAATTTTTTTTAAGTAAGCTATATAATTGTGCTATATATATATTTAGACAGTATGAAGAGAGAGTCCCTTTCCTTTCTATGGAAGTATACATATATCAAACCAAATATATGATTTCTTTTTATATTAATATATTTTTTTAGAAGGGAAATAGTATTGATTCAATCACAGATTGACATACTTCTAAAAAATTATAATAATAAAACTTTCACCCGTAAGTTTGGACCGAGAAATATATAACATTAATTAATAGCATTAAGAAGAACTTTTCTAGCTCACTTTGTTTAGGAGATAACTAACTTTTATTGACAGTACTTTTTAAACCCTTAAAAGCTTCGAAAAACAAGTTCACCTAACAGTAAACAAAATTTTTAGCTAAATTTTACAGATTCCGATTTCAACATATGTTTGCACGTTCTCTTAAAAATCTAACAAAAACGACAAAAGGGTTGTGGTCAAGCTTATGAATAGCTCTCATCATTCCAAAGAAGTCCAAAGACACGAACCCTAAAACGTCCAAAAAGGTGATTAAATTTGTTGTGTTAATAATTATTCGCCGTAAATGTAAAATATCAGCAACTCTGTTAAATCGATATCGCCGTGGTTTTTAAAAAAAGTTGCACTTCACACCGGCCGGAAAATAGCCTGTTTGAAGTAAAAATTCCAACAGTGCCGTTTTGGGTGACTAATTCATCTACAAGGTATTTTAAAACACATGCCGGTAGGCCATCCGGACCAGGATTATAAGTGCGTTTAATGGATTTAAGGGCATTTAAAACTGTCTCCAGGTCAATTATATTATAGTTAGTGGAAACCAAAGAAATACTATATGGGTAGGTAGTTGAACTATACGTTGCAGACGAGTATGATGACATAAAAAATGAAGCAAAAAGGTACAAATGACTTCTGTGTTATTAGATTCATGTTGAGATTCCTTTCCTTTTCTAGAATTATTATAAAATCATAAATTTTATATTCCTTTAACCAAAAAAAATTATAAAAAGCAGAAATACAAAGTCCACTTTTATATTGGGCACTAAATGAATTTATTTTTTTGTATGAGACGACACATAAAGCACTCAGTTTAGTTAAGATGATAATCGTCTTTAACTCGTCTCTTAGAATAGGTCAATAGGATGAAACCGTACGTCGTTGACGATTGAGAGACGATCACACGCAATCACATGATCTCTAACACTTTGTTTTTTTGTAACTTGACTGTATATTTCCTATTTTTAGGTTTGCGATGTTTGGTTGTGTTTTTCTGGCTACATCTCCATGCTTCCTTTCTATCCGGTGCAACCATTCCATGTCCATGTTTGATAACCCCTTACTACGTCACGTGGGAGCGAAGCCGAATTGGATGACCATAGCATGTCCTCTTCTTAATCTGATGCTTCCAGATTTTAATTTAATACCTCTCTAGATTTAACACTAGAACTACCAAGACCGTCATTTTGATGGTTTTCCAATTTCATGCATAAAAATTTTATATAATTTATGAAATTGTTCTAAAATTTTTTTACGACTTTTAATAAAATATAAGAACAGTTAATTATTACTATTCAATTTTCCCTCACCGACTTTAATTTCCATAATCATTATGACCTATACCTATTTATACCAAGACCAGTCAAAATGACGGCTTTAGCAGTTTCAAAGTTTATAATAATGTATGTCATCATTTATGTAATGATGGACATCAACACATATTTACATTTATAACATAGCTTCCAGACATTTGTATTGAATGATCCAAAGTGTTCGGAACCATTATAACGGCCAAGGCGGCCAAAAATCTATAACTTTTGAACGCGTGGGAATATTTCAACGAGGTGTTAAATAGATCAAACTTTTAGCTTTCAGCTGACACCTTGATGATAAAAATCAAGTCATAATGACAAGAATAAATAAGGTTTGAGCACGAGTACCTCCAGTTTTTATCGAATTCCGCATAATTGAAGTACCGTAAATGCTTTTAATCCAACGAAATCTTTGCAAATAAAATAATTATGGATATAATCTTTTGCAAATGCTTTTGCTTTTAATCCAACGAAATCTTTGCAAATAATATAAGTATGGATATATTTAATTTGAAGAACACTTTATTAAAAAAATTTCATTAAATTAAATTAATTATCTCATAATTTTTTTCCCCTCGACTGACTTTAGGGTTATTTTAATTGCTTCCTTTGATGAAAAAATTAGTCCTTTATGGTTTCTTGAGTAATCGTTTCATTGATAATGCCAAGTTTGCACTTTCGAGATCGTTCAGATCATTCCTCAAGGGGCTTAGCAGGACGTCCCTTTTGGCTGGTGTTGTTTCCAATCAAATTTTCTTTTTCAAACACAAATTCATTTTCGAACCAAGTGTGGAAACTTTGAAACATTCCCTCTTTTTTTCGGCAAGCATCCTTGTACCGCTTTTTCAAGTTATCTAGGAAACCTTTTATTTTTACCTTATATTCACTATACTCTTCGTCATTACTTTGAAAAAAATATGGATTCTTCGTTATATGACAGACGACATCTTCGTCCTCCTTCCGAACAAAATAAATGTCAGCAAGATATTTGTATGTGAATTTGGCCATTGATTCAAGAGTAATGTGGAATGAACCTATTTGTACCCGTTTAAATACTCTTCCAGAATTCAATTTCTAGTCATAAAGTTAACATTATAAAATTAATTTCAGCACATATATACATATACATATTTATGCTTTTGACTACCTACCTACAATTCTTAAAATATATAGCAGATGTTTGGGCTACCTGTCTACTACTAGCGAATCTGTTACCTGCTGATATTACCTAAATAGTTAAAAGGTCATATTTCTATTTTACTTAAATACGTTTAAAAGTGCCTTTAATCTATCTGTGGTGCACTTTTCGCCCTTAAGAAATACTTTTAACATAAAAAGATAGCGAACAATTATCCGTTGTTCTCATAAATTTGACGACTTTGCCTCGTATAAAATGGCCTGTCTCCCACAGACGCAACTCGGCGCAGCCAAGTTTGGTATAGTTTTTATAGAAAAGTTCCCTCTATCTGAAAATCTAAATTTCGTTCTGACGTAGCTTGATGTTTAGAAGTTATACTCTACAAAAGCTAAGATTTTCTTATATTTTGGTCTTTTCTTTAAAAAATTATATTAAACAACCGTTGCACATAGGAGCATTATCCAGACTGCCTTCAAATACTAATATAGCAAGGTTTTATGCAAAAAAAAAACCAGAACATAATATCATTAAAAACGATCGTATCATTAAAAATGATACCTAAAGTTTGAAAATGTGGAATGAAATCAGCAAATTTTAACAAACGACGGAAAAGTGATTTTTACACTATTTTGTTTTTAGTGAAAACATTAAAATAGAGACATAATTTTTTGCCTCACTAGGTTCTCAAGTATCTACTTTCATAAGAAATAATCAATCTTAAAATCGGTGATAGTGAAAAAAATTAGTTAGTTTAGAACTGAACGCTCTTATTGGTAAATGTATTCAGAACGCAATCATTATTAGTTATACTTCTAATGTAATAAAGTTTTTGGCGAATTTAACTAGAAAACAATTTTTGTTTCAATTATCCGAAGAACCAGTGAATACAGTCGTTGCAGAGAAGAAGTCTTCTCCCAAAAACAAAAACAGGCAATGGATTGTACTCCCGAAAACTCAAAATAAGTCCTTAGGTACGCAAATCTTTCCAAATTCGATTGTGCAACAAAAACAGAGCGATTTATACTTGCAATGCGTGCAACAAATATGTTTGTGGCAAGTATTCATCTAAGATAACATGTACATGCAAAATATGTGCCTCATAGTTATTTCATACATGTCAAATTTGCTATAATATAAATTCAAAAAGAAAATGTTTTTGTTTGTTTTTTTTTAATGAATTATTATATTAAGGGCCAGTTTTTAGTGCTCGGTTATCGTCGTTTCTCAGTTAAACTGCGTTTAAACCACACATTGTGTTTTTCATTACAAGTTAAAAACGGCGTTTAACCGTATTGCTATAAAAATTGCTAATAATTTTGTTTATTTGCACCAGAACAGCTGTTTTATATTATATTATTATATTATATTTTATATTTTTATATTATATTGACAGGTGCTGCCAAAATAGGTTGAAACATCAACTTATAATACCGATTATACGCTAAATACTCGTTGCATTTAGATAGATTCGCTATGAAATATATATAAGATACGTTTAACATAGATAAGTTAAACTCGCACTGTAAAACTCAAATCTCAGTTAACTTTTATTTGACGTTTAACTAAACGTCGTTTAAACGCCGTTTAAACGAGCACTGAAAAACTGGCCCTAAATGTTGTTATTACTAAATTGTACTCTTTTATTTACTTAAACTAAGTCAAAAGTTACAATGAAAGCCATAATCGGAAATCCGTCAATTTGACGGGTGAGGTAAAACTAAGTATATATAAATATATATATACTTATATATTATATATATACTTATATATATACTTATATATTTAACATCGGTAGTTCTAGTGTTAAGAAACTAAGTTCTTGGATTGATCCTTTGATCTTCAATTAAACTATATTCGAATTTCACGTAATTTTTTTTCGCATCACCTCTAGTAGCCAGTTCATCCTAGTTTCACTCTTTATTGATACATCCTTGTACTTCTCGCAGACCACCAGGGTTATCGAGACTCTGCGAAAGACACTCGTATACTCGCGTATATCCACAATGTCAAAACTGAAAAACCGTGTCATGTTTTTTCCATTGGTCCCCATTTTGTTGTCTTCTCCTCTCTTCTTCTTCTATCCTGGACAGGAATTGCGCCCCGACTAAAATCTCCGACTAATTTACATATGTACATTATTTCGTTAAACGGATGGTTTACTCTGACTTATGTTGCTTTTTTGATGCAGCTGATCAACCTTCAATCATGTATATGTATATATATTGTTGATCATCGTCACCACCTGAGTCGATTTAGCCCTGCACGTCCGTCTATCTGCTGAGGAAATCACGATTACAAGAGGACGAATAGCGAATATAGTGATTTGTAGTGAATATAAATCCATCCATGCTTATAGCTCAATTTCTCAGCTTGTAGAACGAATTTGCGGTTTAAATTTTGTTAATACGTCCACTGTTCCTGACCAAAACAGATCACCTAAAGTGGGCGTGGTCCGCCCACTAATTAAATAAAACTCGATTACAGGAGCACAAATAGATTTATTTTCATAAAATTTGGCACGAATATTCTCTGCCATCACAAGTTATTTGAGATTTAAATGAAAAAAAATTAGACCATTGCCACGCCAAATTTTTAAGTAAACCTGTATAGGGTATATAAACTTCGGCTAAGCCGAAGTTAACACTGTTTCTGCTTCCTTTTCCCTTTGCGATGCAATAGATAAGAATAGAGAATCATAACTGGAAACTCTTTCGGGTTTATCTAACTTTTTACGTTTAGTAATACAGATCTGATCTGCTGTCTGACATTTAAGGTGAATTCATGATATGCGTCAATTTTTTATTTCCTTTATAAGGCTTTTTTTATTTTATAAGCTCATCGTAATTTTGAGATTTTACTATTTATTACATTTTCTTCTTTTTTTCAGACGAACTAAACCTCATGCAACAGAATAGCTCAACTTTGAGCCCCAAAACTCGGAATTCTCTGTCGACTGCAAAAAACAGCATTAAAAAAACTCCATTGTTCAAAAGTTACAGATTTTTGTCAATGCATTTCGTTTCTGAACCCTTGTGCGTCGGATCCACTTTTGATGTTAATTTAAATTCAACAATAAACAGAATCGAATTAAAGTTAACAAAAATTAACTCATATTAAAATAACAAAATATTTTGGAACCCTTCACTTGGCACCAAGTTCACATACAATTTCGTTGCAATATTTTTTTAGTTTCAATTTGACAGTTTTTGTAAAACCAGTGCTATATTCGGCCTGGCCGAATCTTAGATACCCTACACCTAAACGTTTTGAAAAATTATCTTATAATTAATTAATTATTAAAATTTATTTATTTAAATTTTTAAGTTATTTACACGTTTCATTGCAGAACAATAGCATTATAGAGTGAAATACAAACTGAAACTAAAGGAAATATGAGTTATAAGGAAAGCTACCTTATAATCACATTGAAGCACAGACGGTTATAAATACAGTGGCTAGGGGGGTCGGGGGTGGCAGTCCGCCCGGGGCGGCACAATTTCAGAGGCGGCAGTTTTGGAAATCAAGTATTGACTTATTGAATTCTACGAATTTTTGGGGCTGCAAGTTGATTAACCGTCCTGGGCTCCATGAGTCCAGCTAGCTACGCCTCTGTATAAATAGTAAGCGCGGTCGTTACCTGTTTTCAAAACAAAATAACTAGCTTAGTTGTTTTATTATTGTGTTCGAAATTAAACTTTATTTACAGTGGGGTGTAAAAGTGGACTGGCCGCGCCTAGTTTTGTTGTTATAATGTTTTATTGGAAAATAAGTTGTTATGTAAGGTTTTATTCAGGAAGTTTATGTATTTAACAATATAACCATTCAAGACCCTATTTTGCCTGTGTAACCTAAAAGAAGGCGGATCAAGCCTATATGTGGCATATTAACGGATAATGCTACTCTATACCCAGGAATGAACGATTGAATGATTTTTTTGTCATAACTTAAAAATAATTTCATTATGATATCTTCGCCGGTTCTCCTGTGATCGTGATTTCAACAGACAGACAAACAGACGGACATAGCTAAATCGACTGAGAATGTGATGCTAATCAAGAATATATATACTTTTCTATACCTATGTCTCTATTTCTATGCGTTACACATTTCGTGACAAAGTGAATATACCATTAAGCTCAAGGTGTAGGGTATAAAAATTTAACATTTCAGAGAAACTCCCAGAATGATTTAGATTTTTCCGGAGATCTTCAAACTTTCACACGTGTTCGAAACTTTATTTAAATATTTTCCTTATTACATTTTTAATGCAAACTTCTTCGATTACTATGTCGTAAATAAATGTGATAATACTAATAATAATACATTTTACTAGTCAATGTAAATCATTTTTTGACTGTTCTGGCGTCATAACATAACTAGTCTGTTTAGGCATCGTTACCCTATTATTATTAATATAATGTCACAAATGTTCTAATTACGAAGAATTGTAGCGTTTCTCATCAAGCTATAATTAATATTTACGCTTTTGTATAGGTGCATACCAAAAAAAGTGGGGCGTGAGCCACGATGAAAGTCACATATCATTAAAAATTATTTTCCATTGAGTCCTCCGCTGATTTATTTAGATAGTCAAGTGGCAGATATAAGCGAACAGTTGCGTTCATTAAATGTGAAGAAATGTGCACCCTTGTCAGACTCAAAACGAGTAGAATATGTAAATACATACATACATATGTTAATCCTTTGCATGCAAATGTTATCATGAGCCAGTCAGTAACTTCATTAATATATCTGGAGGTGTGCTTACTCCTCTGCAAATTTCTCAGAAATCGCTCAGAAATTTACAAAAATAATTTGAATGAAACATAAATTAATGATTTAGCAATGTGAGCAATTTAATAAAATTTAATTTTATAAGAGAAAGGTGAAATTAAAGTATTTATGTATACCTATGTTCAATTACTCAATACACGGAAATCCTTTATAAGGTGTATTATATACAAGTGTAGCACGCCCATTCTAGGCTTAAAATTTCTTAAAATCTTAAAATTTCTCTTTGTAGCTCAGTTACAGTTTAACAAATATAATGGAAAAGTTTTGTTTTGGGAACATAGTGGAAAAGTGAGCCGACCACGCCCATATTCGGCAAACTACGCAATACTGATAAGAGAATTATATATATTCTCTTTTGTTGCCCTGGCACACACCTATTAGAATTTGTTTCATCTGAATTTGATGAGGGAATACTTTATGGGCGAAAAAATAAATTTCTATGCTTAAATGAAAACTGTGTATTTTATTGACAAATTGCAGAATGTATAAGACAGAAAGACAGAATATACAAGATACTTTTCTATGCCTGCCCAGCCTCTTTCTGTGCGTTATAAACCAAAGGAAAAACCAAATATACTGTGTATATATGTTACAATCAATTTATATCAATTCAATTTAGTCAATTAACCTATGCAACACAATTTTAAATACTTACGTCAATTAATTTAATCTAAGCCAATTTTAAATTCTAACTATACCATAAAGTACTATAAAAATATATTAACAAACGGCACTTAATAGGGAGATCAAAAATATACGTGTTTTATAGCAGTTTATCATTGCAATCGGGATGATAAACTTAACTTAGAAGTTGAAAATACTACAAGCATTTCGACCGTACCTTATATACATATATCATATATTATTGAAAAATCCACCTACACATCTCAATCATCACTTTTAACGCTCTGTGGAGAGATGTGTGTGGGTCAGAGAAGCCTGTATGGGAAAAGTTCAAAGACATTATGATATATTCTATTATACTATGTAAAATATGTAATATGTATGTACCATATATGTATGGTCTTTCATTCAGCCGTTGTTTGCAGAAGAAGATTAAAACAATTCAACCATTAAATAGAGCAGAAATATATTGTTTTTGATTTCTTTATCGCACTAGTCATCGAAACTGTATTAATTCGAAAGCGCGCATTAAGTCCGTATTCAAATTAACTTGCATTTTTAGTAGATGTTGTTATGGTTTTCAGTATTTCCTCTTCATTTTCTTAATATAGTTTCCTCAATACCTCTTAATATTTCATGAATCAGTTCAATGGCCCGGAAACTGCTGTTACGTTGTTCTGTAGAAAGTAAAGAATTCGTTAAAATGAAAATAAAATGTGTACGTAGCAGAAATTTGCATTTAATGAACCCTTAAGTGGTGCTAAGAGTAAATCTATTGAAGGTTTTGAGCTTGTCTTCTGCCAAGACATACACAAATGTTATTTAAAAATAACCAATTTTAAGTGTAATAATTATTAAGGGATTGTAGAGATCCGCCAGCGTATGTTGAAAAGTCAAACAATTAACAGTAATAAGCAGTAATTTTTAGTTATTTGGCACCTTCGAAGTATATATATACATACATATATTAGTAAGCCTGAGCATTGAGTTGAATAAGTAGATCTCTGCTTTATAGCTTCGATTATCAGCAAAGGTTAAAACTAAATGTATGTACATACATACATATATCTACTTTTAAAAACTAATATTTTAAAACCTATCCGTAACGTTTCTCAAGATCACTTCGATTCGATTCCCATTCAATTTTCGAATGAAAAAGATAGGAGAAGAATTAATCCGAGGTAATTGCTATCTTAATGAGATCTAAGACAGCAATTACCTCGGATTAATTAAAGTTAATTAATAAATGTATATTATAGTTAAGCGATTTCCATATGTTTTGGCCTGCGACAGTGTAAATATTGATGAATAAATTGTGCGTCTTATTTAAAATTCCCGGTAATATTGTATATTGCCTAGATGCATAGATCACCGGTCACTCATTTATGTTTCTCCGGAACTAAATTTGCCACTTCAGGGTACCCGTTTTAACTCGATTTGAAAATTCAAAATAAACTTTGTAAGTAGTTCGTGGAAGAACCTAATATGCATACCGTAAAACGTCTGTGAAAGGTGTTGCGAAGGTTGGAAAAACTTCTGGCAGATGTGTGTTACATCAAATGTGCACTACTTTGAAGGCAAACAAACTATGAATAAATTTAAATTGAGTATTTACCAATTCATTAACCGCATGAATATATATTTTTTATTTTATTTATATATTTTTGAACTGTGTGAAAAATGCAGTGTGGTCAGTCGATGCATGGAATCATGAAATCCAGCAATTACAGTGTATTTCGGACTACCAACGTTTAAGCAGAAAAAAATTAAATTTCGCACAGTCGCAGTACGTGTATTTTGAGTGAAAAACTTTTTCACTCATCTTTCTCAGGTCCGGCTATAAACATGTTAGTGCAGCAAGGGACTCGCATGTAGTTAGTCGGGCTACGGAATCTAATAATATGTGCATCCGCATTCGAAACGTAGTCATTGTTACAACAAAACGCGACGAAGTTTCAGACAATTGTGTTCGCAATTTATTTGAAAATTAAGTTTCTCTAATTACGTACAAGTGTATGTATGTCTTTAATTGAAATACTCTAGTTTATATATTTTATAAAATTTAAAGTAATTATATGTAAGTGAAAGTATTTTACTTCCTGCTAACATATTTGAAATTCTTTTTTTGCACAAATTAAACAGTAATTGATCTTTAATTTATAATCGTCCATTTCATTTTAAATAATTCCTAGCTTTGAACTGTAAATCCTTTAAGGTTTAGAAACTATAAAGAAACATGTTTCCTCTTTTGTTTTCCATAGTTAATTTTTTCATTTCTTTTCACTTCGTTTGCGGAGATATTTTATATTTTTAAAAGAATTTTGCACTAGGGACTTCAGATCATTAAATTTGCCAGTAAGGTAAGTGTTTTTAAACATTTTAAGTTATTGACAAACAACATTTGTAAACGTTGATAAATTCTCCTCCTCTAATCACTAACTAATCAGCATGAGATTTTAAAGCATCCATTACATGTGCCATTTTTATTGGCTTGATCTTTTCCTTCCTAATCTAGAATGCACAAGAAAAAACGCATTTCTCCTAAATAGCGTCAAAGTGCTACATTTGATCAGTAATTTTTGAAAAATTTGTGACATGACTCTTTGGTGGAGTCCATTTGATCACTGTTGCATCTTCTTATTCCATTAAAAAATATATTTCAGGTGTTAACCAAATCGAGAATAACCAACTGATACAATAGTTTCCAAAGCAACGAATTAAAATAGTTTCGAATCGTCATAACGAGTTGAAGAATTACATTAAATTTTAGTAAACCAATTTAAGTAAAAAATTACAAATACAAATAAATTGTAATGAGAAATGGCCAGTAAAATAATTATAGAAAGTATGGTCCGGATATACATATAATTACTTCGTTTGGTTCATTAAACTAATTAATACAATATATTGATTCAATATCAAGGCGACTTCCTTACATTTAAGATGTTCCGGGTTCGATTATTCAACAGAAATGTTAGTATTAACCCTAGGATGCATAAGCAAAATTCCCAACGAGAATGCATATCGTGAGTCCCGCAGACTCTATTTTTCGTCTGTTTGTAATGCATTAAAATAGGCGTGATATGTACGTAAAAGTACATATATTATTGCTCAGAGTAACCTCCTGAATCGATTTAGCCCCGTCTGTCTGTATGTCTGTCCGTATGTTTATCGATGTAAATCACGATTATAGGGAAACAAATTGGTACCAATATTTTCCTATTGATATCGAGAATGGAGGCAATAGTATGAACAAATTTGCTGTTATATATGTATTTAGGAACATGTTAAAGAGACATTTAAAACACACTGAATTACTTAATTCATATATTTTTTACATACTACATACAACACTGTGTTCTTTGCATGTTGGTTTATTACATGTAAAACAAGCCAATCGAATTTCACCGATCGCTTTCGACATTTACCAGTAGAAGCCAACTAAAAATAATAAGCCTTACAATTACCGAAATGATACGACAAATTTTTGCTTGTGGAAGTAATATTACCAATAATGTAAACTACGATAAATAAACAATATGGTACAAGTTTTGATCTCACGATTATTACACAATTTATTATTGAAATATCTTCAGAGAAAAACCACGCTCCACTAAAAACAAACGCCTACTGGATAAATAATTGACTGCAACAAAACTTCGTAGAAAGTAATGGGAGTCTGTGAGACTTATGATATGCATTACGCGGCTGCCGATTTAAAAGGTACGTTTTTTTGAAAATTTGTTTCATTATATGAGACACAACTATACCGATTTACGCTAAAATGTGTAGTAGAGTAGAATTCTCAAAATATAAATGTTATATAATAAGTCGAATATTTTACATTGCAGAATAAAAAAGCCTCGGAGTCTGGGAAACTCATGTTATGCATCCTAGGATTAAACATAAAATTCAAGTAAAAATTTGATTGTTCAGCTTCTTAGTAACAATTATTTGTATAATTTTTACACCCAACAAAAATTTTTCGTTTTACAAACGAAAGTTTTATGCTTTTATTTATCTTGGAGATTCAAAAGATGAATTGCTATTTTCGTTGTTTCCTGTGATATCTGCGCAGATTTGTACAATCTTACTGCCCAGATTGTATTATAATCTATCTTTGAAGAGATTAACTTATATATGCTTAATCATCAAAATTAAGGATGATAATCTCGCGTTGTAAATAAACTCAGTACTACTGTTGTAAACATTTTTTTCCAAAAACAAATACAAAATATACAACATTTAGGGCCGGTTTCATTATGCCAGGATAGCTTAACCGACACATTAGCATCGTTAATTGTTAATGTAACAACATTACTAGTAGTACTTTGTTTTCAGTCCGGTTAGTAATGTCGATGTATCGACATTACATATTAATGTCCCATTTAACCTGACCGGATATTGAGAAATCGGCCCTTGTATATATGTATGTATATCTAATTGAAAACACTTTTAACATTACTTAGGCACTTGCAAATGATGTGTGCATAGTTTAACGGAATAGTAACACCTGATAACGGAGATAACAAAAATCCACATAAAATCATGCAGTATATCTTCAGTACTTTTACGGTATACGTATTTCTGAATCTTGTAACAGCAGATGGTAAGATTTTTAAAGAATATTGATGAAATTTTATTTACTTACATTTATCGGTATCTTGAGTTCGAAATATGTTATTTCTTCTGGGTAAAATCTTAAGAAGTGTAATTGACGTGACAGAAAATAGAAGTAGTTTTTATATGCATCTACATAAATGCCAAAATCTGCGAAAAGCGCAGATAAATAAAAAACAACTTCAATTTTTACTCGAGGCAATTTTATGGTATTATAAACGATGCATAAGTTGTAATACAAAATATAAATAAAAAATATGGAATTTTAAAAATTAGTTTAGTTTTTAGTTTTACTTACGATTGCAGGCATCAGTGCCGTAACGTGACAACTTTTAGTGAATCTGCCCCATGTATTTATTTTTTCAAATTCTATGTACTAAACTTGATTTAAATTTCAATTTTCAAACAATTGCACCTAACAACGCAGAGATATAAGAAATTATGCTTTGCAGTAACGAACGTGACATTAGAATATCAAGGAATGAAAGTTAAAAACTAGCGTTAACTAATCTGACTTAAAACTGAGTTAAATAGTAATACCTCTCTTTTAAACGAGTAAATATTAAAATTAGATTCTATTAAAAATTACCAAAAGCAAGTAAGACATAAATTGAATTTTGAAGTCAGTTTTCTTATCACTACAATTGACTTAAGGTAAGGGTATATTCACTTTTTAACGAAATGTGTAACGAATAGAAATAGAGACGATAGGTATAGAAAAATATATATATTCTTGATCAGCGTGACCTCCTGATTCGATTTAGCCATGTCCGTCCGTCTGTCTGTCTGTCTGTCTGTTGAAATCACGAACAGAGGAGAACCGGTGAAGATATCGTGATGAAATTTTGCAGAAATATTGTTTCTTGTTGTGTGCAGGTTGGTATTTAAAATGGGCAAAATGGGTCCACGACCACGCCTATTTTTTATTAAAAATGTGATATCAGCTTTCGTTTTTAAGCTATTACAACAAAATTTCATTCCTGGGTATAGAGTAGCATTATCCGTTAATGTGCCAAATATGGGCGTCCGCCCACTTTTAAGTTAAGGCAAAAGAGGGTTATATTGTTAAATATATAAACTTCCTGAATAAAACTTTAGATAAAAACTTGTTTTACAAAAAAACATTATTACATCAAAACTGGGTGCGGTCCGCCCACTTTTACACTACATATACAGTATAGCAGTATGAAAAAAAGTTTATTACCACGGAAATAAAGTTTAAATGAACACAATTATAAAACAACTAAGCTAGTTATTTTGTTTTGAAAAAGGTAATGACCACGCCTACTATTTATACAGAGGCGTAGCTAGGACTCATGGAGCCCGGGACGGTTAATCAACTTGCAGCCCCAAAAATTCCTAGAATTCAATAAGTTACTACTTGATTTCCACAACTACCGCCCCCGACATTGTGACGCCCAGAGTGGACCGCCACCCCCGCCACACCCTAGCTTCGGCACTTTTTTTAAAACTTATAGGTGTAGGATATCTAGGATTCGTGCAGGCCGAATATAGCTTTCTTACTGGTTTTTTGTCACTGTGGACTTTCCTTTGGAAATTTCCATATATGTACTGTGCATATTACAATATAATTTCTTCAGATTTAATATTATTCAAAAAAGCGTAATTTTCTACTTAGACTCATCAAAGTACGTACAAAATTATTGTAGTATATGTATATTTTTACAGTAAATATGCTGTGAAATATGAGATAACTATCTCGCGTTTAATAATTTTATTTATGATTCATAGCAACTATCACAATATAAAATAAAACCCTATCCAGCAACATATATAACTTGAATACATGTTGTTGCTATTTCTTCTTGCGATTTTCTGAATGTGCAATAACCGCTGCAGCAGTCAGCGTTTAGTGACAATTACTCGTGCAAGCTATTCTGATTTGCTTTCAAGTCACGTAGTAGAAGTTTCCTAACTAATAGAAATCATAGATGGTGAGTAATAAGACGAAAAAGTTCTAAAAGTCTTATAATCCCAACAAAATAACGCAATATCGTTTCGGTTTTAGTAACAAAGATTCAACAATTACTACACATTTATGTACATATATGTAGGGTGGACTGTTTTCTTTTAAAAATGTTATTTTTTAAATTTTAATTTAAAATGTTTTTAAACTTTCATTTAAAATTGGTTTAAGAACCAAATACAAATTAATTCTAAAAACTTTTTCTTGAAATTTATTTATTCCATATTTTCCACTGTTCTAAAGCATGCTAGTGAGCCCAGTAAATTAGTAGAAGTTCCTCTGATATGCGGTTTATATGTATTGTATGTTTAGTTTATGTAAGGCTTATGAATGACCCTGAGAAATGGAATAACTGCGGCAGTGAATTAATTAAAGTATTTTGAATGATCGTAGTGAGGTAGACCCCAAAGTGACGTGCGCCTACCATAGGGGTGTGCTAATCTATACCACAGAATAAATAGTATACTATTTATTCTGTGTCTATACTTTGGGATACGCCAAATAAGTAGGCTTGCGAATATATACCTACCGCGGGCATTTACATTAGTATACATATATTATATATATATATATATATAATTAGTACACGAGCATATACAGGGTATTGCGCATAGAAAAGGAAAAAATCATATGGGAGAGGGCCATTTCATCGCGTTTACAGAGTCGGAGGATAAAAAAATACAGAAACACCTAATACGTTTCTTTCGTTTTCGAAAGCTTTCTCTTCTGGGATTAACACTTATAACTTTAAAACAAATATACATATGTATATGTATACATATGTATGTATACATATGTATATGTAAACAATACATGTACTTTATGTTAACATGAATGTACATAAAGTTTGACAAATCCCTGAGTAGCAAGTAATTGTCACCAGGGATCAGGAGCCCGGGCGGAACATTAGTTTCTGTTCCTGGTTGAGGAGGAAAGCCTTCCGGGTGGACTCGTGGCGGCTGTTGGTTGACACCCATGTTACGCAGGTAGCGCTTCGACTTGATGTTTAGCTAGATTCTTAATTCAACTAAAAATATAGTTTTATGCTAAAATATTTGATTATACTGGGTGATTCGCATAAGATGTATCAAAAAGCTGTGTGCCAGGAGACCTAACATTGTCAAACGGGTTTTGGGAAAAACAATGACCAACTTGAAATTTTGAGAAAACCATGTACAGAAATTTTTATCGGAATTATTTTATAAATTGTTAAAATTCATTTAATAATAACTTATAAATTATTATAATTATTTATTTATAAATAATTATTTTAAAAAATGCTTTAATTGCTGCAATGATCGTTCTCGTGCCGGTTAGAAAAGCCTCCACATTCCATTGTGATTTATATATGTATGTACATATCACAATCTATTTTCCCAGATTTACTAGTATTTCATACGTTTTGCGTAACTGACTCTATCTACCCATTCGTTTTTGTTGTTAAATACAGATCCTAATGAAGTGTTAATAATTATCATCAGTCAGAAAACGAAATTTCATAATGAATTAAGTGAAAATCTGCGCAAGGACATCTTCAGACAATCGCAAACAACAGTGAGGAGTCATATAGTCAAAGTGCAGATCCTGCATGAAATAATAAACCACCCTGGAGACTGGACAATATTAATGGCCCTACCTCGGTTAGCTATTGAAGAACTAAAACTTGTAGGCACCCGGACACAGTGGATTATTTTATGCGAGGACATGACAAGCATCGCATTGCAACCATTGCTAAACAAACTCTCGCAAGAAAATCACACAGAAGTATGACATCACCACTCACAAGTGCACTTATCTTACTATTTCTTTCAAATTTCGTCTGTAGGTGTTTTATATGGGGCATGGACTTCATGATCAGGAAGCGACCATAATTCATCACTTCGCCTTCTTCCAAAATCCAAGATGGTTTCCATATCCCCTGATGCGTGCAGGCGTAATATTCACGGTACCCTTATTTAAAAGGTATTTATAGGAGAACTGTCTATTTAGAAAAATTTTTTGCTGTTATGTAAAAACCCTTGTTTTACGCTCTTTAATAATTCAAATATATAATTTAAATAATTTAATAGAGTGGTAGAGCAAATTGTGAAAATGTATCGGCCTAACACCGAGTTCCACATAGACGCATCTCATGAACTGGCACGCTTCATTATGGAAAATGTAGAAGTTGATGACGGACGTTTAGTACCTGTAGGGAACGTAGAGGTCACCAAGGGATTTGTGACTCGTTTTGCTCTGTATGCGCATGTCGACTATATCGGAATTTCGGAAAAGTCATACACACTCTTGCAAAAACATAGTAAAGCCTGGAAAAATGTTTATTTCAGAGAAGCTGTCTACGTTTGCCCAGCAAGGACGGCTGTGATTATAGAACCCTGCCTCATGTACTCGACACAACTGAACTCATCTACTGCTGTGAGTACATTTAATTTATGTTGTTATTCCACTGAAAGATTAGTGAAATCATATATATTTACTTATATTTATATTCTTAATTAAAATATATTTAGAATACAGAATATATACTACTATCAAACTGATAACATTTATTCCCCCCGACTTATTATACGAGTATATGTAATAAGTTATAAGAATTTCTAGCTCTAAATATGAGATAATAAATTTACATTTTTCTTTAATTTATGTACGCTGTTTTCTTTAAATAAAATAAACACCAAATTATTATTTGCAATTGCTTGTTTAAGCGGTTTTGTAAAAAATTTTACAACATTTTTGTTTCCTATAGAATTAGTTGCCAATTAATTGTTCTTTTCTACATCTGTGAATATATATGTATATTATATTGGAATAATTCATAAAACCTATGATTAATATAAACGATATCGTGGTGTATTTTCACACGCACCAAAAGGTAGCAGTGCAGTTTTTTTACTATTATATTATTTTTGTATATTCATTCTTATCACAAACAGTTCCCTGTAAACCGAAATTCGATTTACTTTGCAATTAAAACGTATCACAAATTTCATCAAGAACGAATACCGGCTATTGAAAGTACATGGGGCCCTTACACAGTACACAAGCGTTATTTCAGTGATGTTGAGGGTATGTTGGATTTCTTCATTCAATATGTGTACGTATGTCTTTTTTTTTTTACAGGGCAATTCTCGTTGTCAGCTTTTAGTTGACAGCGCAGATTTTTAGCAAATTGTGAATATTCGTACTCTGGCTGACACCTAAAAGGTGTTTTCTTTACAATTTTGTCAAGAGCCAAATAGGTGCTGACAGCTATATTTTCAGAACAAAACAGCAAATGAGCAGAAGAGAAACAGCAAATTTATTTGTTATTTTTAATTTATTTATTGTTATTTATTTAAATTGTTATTTAATTTATATATTATTTGTTTAAAACCAGTTCCTGAAACACTTTCAATGAAAATCTTTTATAATATAAATATATAATATATATGTATATATTATTACACATTCTTTGCTACTTACATTGAAAGATGTTTCAGGATCTGGTTTTAAACAAATAATATATAAATTAAATAACAATTCAAATAAATAAATAAACAATTTAAATAAATAATAATATATATTGTATATTCTTTAATATTCAGCACATTCCACGCATGGTGGACATGAACTGCACATAGTGCGCCAGCTGATCTGCCGTAGTCCGTTCGTATTATCTTTTGACACTTCATGTTCTATTTGTCAAAAATTACATTTTGGTTTCTGTAACACTAAGCTTTTCAGCATGTCACTGGATTAAAGCTTTCACTGTGTAAATTGACAACCAGAATACCAATTTGTAAAGCATTGACAAGCACTGTGACAACTTGTCTTGACAATTTCATGTCAAGCTGACAACGAGAATTGCCCCGTTAATGTATAAAAATTCCTTTTATCTATATCTTTTAAATATCTATATCTCTTAAATATGTATCTATCTGTGTATTAAAGCGGTACTGCATCCATAACTTTCTTGTTATAAGGAGTATTAATAGGTAATGAGATTTCACGAGCCGAATGATGCTATCAACATTTACAGGGCAATTCTCGTTGTCAACTTTTAGTTGACAGCGCAGATTTTTAGCAAATTGTCAATATTCGTATTCTGGCTGTCACCTAAAAGCTCTTTTCTTTACAATTTTGTCAAGAGCCAAATAGCTGTTGACAGCTACATTTTCAGAACAAAACAGCAAATGAGCAGAAGAGAAACAGCAAATTTATTTGTTATTTTTAATTTATTTATTGTTATTTATTTAAAATGTTATTTAATTTATATATTATTTGTTTAAAACCAGCTCCTGAAACACTTTCAATGAAAATATTTTATAATATAAATATGTATATAATATAAATATATTATTACATATTCTTTGGTGCTACTTACATTGAAAGATGTTTCAGGATCTGGTTTTAAACAAATAATATATAAATTAAATAACAATTTAAATAACTAAATAAACAATTTAAATAAATAATAATATATATTGTATATTCTTTAATATTCAGCACATTCCACGCATGGTGGACATGAACTGCACATAGTGCGCCAGCTGCTCTGCCGTAGTCCGTTCGTATTTTCTTTTGACATTACATCTTCTATTTGTCAAAAATTACATTTTGGTTTCTGTAACTCTAAGCTTTTCAGCATGTCACTGCATTAAAGCTTTCACTGTGTCAATTGACAGCCAGAATACCAATTTGAAAACCATTGACAAACACTGTGACAACTTGTCTTGACAATTTCATGTCACGCTGACAACGAGAACCGATTTTGCCCATTTCCAATACCAACCTGCACACCACAAGATACAATATTTCTGCAAAATTTCATCACGATATCTTCACCGGTTCTCCTGTGATCGTGATTTCAACAGACAGACAGACAGACGGACATGGCTAAATCGACTCAGGAGGTCACGCTGATCAAGAATATATATACTTTTCTCTACCTATTGTCTCTATTTCTATTCGTTACACATTTCGTTAAAAAGTGAATATACCCTTACCTTAAGGTGTAGGGTATGATAACAAATAAATTTGCTGTTTCTCTTCTGCTCATTTGCTGTTTTGTTCTGAAAATGTAGCTGTCAGCACCTTTTTGGCTCTTGACAAAATTGTAAAGAAAAGAGCTTTTAGGTGACAGCCAGAATAAGAATATTGACAATTTGCTAAAAATCTGCGCTGTCAACTAAAAGTTGACAACGAGAATTGCCCTGTAAATGTTTGTTCGGCTCGTGAAATCTCTTTATCTTTTAATACTCCTTGTACTATAATTTACATTATAGTATTGGCATTTACAATACAATTCCTTTAAAACTACATATAATAAAACCGCGAATAGCTAGAATTAAACTTGAACGTTACTCTTGAACTTTCTGCAGACAAAGATATACCAACCACAGCCACCGGGATTCCCAATTCAGAGACGGGTCATTGTTTAAAAACTTTATCCATATTAAAATTGGCTTTGGAAAATATTGATAACTTAAATCGATATCAACTTTATCAACCAATTCAGTGGCTATTTCTCTCGGACGATGATATTCTATTGAGGTTAGTAGTATTTATACAGTAAGTACACGTTACAAAATATGCCTGCCTGAATTCAAACAAATATAATCTTATTTCTCTTGCACGAATTGTCAGATATACACATATTATGCACAACGTCTGCGTATGTATTTAACCTCAAATCACTGAAATGAGCGCCATTGAACTTAAACCGAATATCCATAAGAATAACATCTCTTTTTTTTGTTTCTTATTGTCACACCCACAAGTTTCCTTTCTCAACTTTCGCTAACGCATAATAGGCTATGAACTTAAATTTAACCATTCAATTTATTTTTTTGTGTCGCGGGTCGTCCCTTTTTGCATTTTACAGTGTGGCTGGTGTCTGCGATATTTTGGGTAATTTCAATCCATTGGATGAAGTTTATCTCGGTGAGCGCTATGGTTACAGATTGTATGCAGAGGACGGTTTCAATTATATAACAGGAGGAGGCGGTACGGTCCTTAGCTTGCCGGTCATCAGAAAAATTCTCAGGCACTGCACTTGTCCAGCGCTCACTGCACCTGATGATATGGTTTTGGGCTCCTGTTTACACAACCTTCAAATAAGGGCCATTCACTCGTCAAGGTTTCATCAGGTGAGCAAAAATAGTATTTCCTGACCACTTAAAAATCGTATTACGGTTTTAAATCAGGAAACGCTACGAACTAAATGAAGTATGAAATTGTATGCATAGTGAAGAATCCAATTTTCAAAGAATTCAAAGCATTGTTTTTTATGCCCTTTTTTATACACACAAAGTGATGAGGGTATATTCACTTTGTGCTTCCGTTTGTAACGCATTAATGCCTTAAACACAATAAAAGACGCAAGACGCAAGATTCATTTTTAACTGTCAAAATTACACGGGCTCTTATGGAGATCGAGAAAAAAGTTTGCTTTCCATTTTGCTTCCCTACTTAGCTGCGAAATTACGCATCTCGCATTCGAGCTAATTCTAATTTTGACGGATGCAAAAGCGTTCTTGTTCTTCTTATTTGTTTGTGTTTGTTTACATTTCATTGTTTTTTCTATTTCAGTTGCTGTAAAATTATCTGAGTGTTTTTCTGTTGCTTTTTTTATTATTATTCTGTATAATATATTATTTCAATGTATTTTAAATATATTTTAATATACATAAAAATAAAAAAACTTCGAATAAACTTCGAGAATTTTGGTTAGAATGAATCTATTGTTCTCTACAGTCAAATATTTGACATTTCATACTTCTGCTTCCCGAAAATGATTTGGTTTAAATCCGAGCCATTTCTTGCTTCGCTGCCTTGAATCTTGCGTCTTGCGTCTTTGATTGTGTTTAAGGCATAAAGGAGGCGTGACAGGTATGCAAAACTATATATATTCTTGATCAGCATCACCTCCTGAGTCGATCCGTCGTCCGTCTGTCTGTCTGTGAAAATCACAATTACCGGAGAACGAATAGCAATTTCTTCAAACATGGCACGAATATTGTTTAACATTAGAAACTCATTGGTATTGGAAATGGGCAAAATCGGACCATTACAACGCCAACTTTTTATAGTGAAATAAATTCATCCATGCTTATAGCTCAATTTCTCAGCTTGTAGAACGAATTTGCGAAAACTCTTACAGGAGAACGAATAGAGATATTTTCATAAAATTTGCCACGAATAATCTTTGTCATCACAGGCTATTTGAGATTGAAAAGGAACAAAATTAGACCATTGCCACGCCTAATTTTTAAGTAAACGTATGTAGAGTATATGAACTTCTGCCAGGCCGAAGTTAACACTCTTTGTGGTCTAAATTTAGATTCGAAAATGCTGTAATCTTTATACTCTCAGCATATGAAATGAAAAGGTATATGATACCTTATATGGTACCTTTAACTAGCTTTTTAGTTTGAATGTAGGTGGTTATACGAAACAATACATCAGGAATATATTCCCGATTTGAATATTCCTTTAACTAGTCTATTAAGTCTATTTAAGTTTGTCATCCATCTCTTTGGGATAGCGCAAATACATAAGAAATCTGTTAACCGCGAAAAAACGCAAAGTAAGAAAAAGAAGAAAAAATAAAAAAAGCGATAAGAGTGCTATATTCGGCCTGGCCGAATCTTAGATACCCTACACCTAAAAGTTTTGAAAAAATTTAATTGAAAGAAATACTTTTATTTATTTAACTTTTTAATTTATTTAGATTTTTTATTGCAGAACAATAACGTTATAGAATCAAATACAAACTGAAACTAGAGGAAATATGTATGGTATATATAATCACATTTAAGGCCTGATTCAGAGAGTCACGACGACGACGTTATCGGGTGACCCTCTTTGTGCTTTTCGTCAATTACAAAAACAAACACATTAGAAAGTGTCAAAGTCGACGAAAAGCACAAAGAGGGTCACCCGATAACGTCGTCGTCGTGACTCTCTGAATCAGGCCCTTAATCACAGACGGCTATAAATACAGTGGCGTAGCTTGGGTGAGACGGGTGGTGGCCGCCCCGTGTGGCACAGTTTTGATTGCAGCAGTTTTGAAAATCAATATTGACTTATTAAATTCTAGGAATTTTTGGGACTGCAAGTTGATTAACCGTCCCGAGCTCAATGAGTTCTAGCTACGTTACTGTATAAATAGAATGCTTGGTCGTTACCCGTTTTCAAACCAAAATAACTAGCTTAGTAGTTATATTATTTTGTACAAATTTAAACCTTATGTCCGTGGAATAAATTTGTTATCAAGTGTGCTCGCAAAATTTATAGTTTCCACTATCATTGATTCTCCTTTTCCGACTCAAAATTTTGAGCACATTCTGGCTATTTTGCAACTGCTTACAATGTATTGATGTGCCCCAGGCTGTAATTCCATATGGCAAATATAATTCACATAGCGATGAGTACACTTGCTTTAAGACGTTACTCAAATGAAAAATAAAATAGGAGGATTTTTTTATCTTTTTCTCAAGTTCTTCGATATGCGTTCGCCATGTGAAATTGTGGTCTACAAACACACCTAGATATTTATGTATATGTTTCGACTATTTCAATATATGTACTGCATCCATCATCAGAGTAATCGTTGTCAGTTGTTTTGTTTAGATGAATACACTCCACACTATGATATTTAATTTTTACATCGCTGTAAAGGAAGTGAGGTGGTTTTATATGCATTAATTTTGCCTTGTATGCATTTAGTTCCCATAGTATCCATTATCATGTCACCATCGCGTTATAGCATTAAAGTCCTGCTGTTGGAAACCGTATTGACTTATGTAGGTGTATTATATTAAAGTTTTTTATGAAGCTTTTTAGCCTGCGCGCTACGATTTCCTCAAGGATTTTTTCAATAATTGAAAATATGGATATTGGTCTATGATTTCTATAATTCGACTTTTTACCATTTTTGTATATCGGCCGGACAATTCCTTGTTTTAGCAATTTTGGCACTCCGGTTTGCGACAAGATTAAATTTATTAGTTTTGTAATTATGGGCGTAAGCACTACGATATTATTTTTTATGTCTATTGTTCGGATTTCATCCCATCCTGGGTTCTTTTTAATATTTAAGTTTTCTATAATACCATATATTTCTTTTTCACTAATTTCTAGAGTTTTTTCATGTATAGTTTTGATTTCGCAGTCATGGATCGTTTTTTTAATATTTTAGCAAAATATTTGTGCAAACGTGTTAGCCATACTAGTTTTTTTGTTAAGCATATTTCGAAATATTTTATATTCGCTCTCTAGTCATATCATAGGGTTTTGTACGCCACCTTTTAAAAAGTCTACCGCGCTTTCTGTAATCTGCTTTTAACTCATCGTTAATCCACGGATTAGGTTTTCTAAATTTTTTACGAGTTACTTCTCGGGACTTTTCATATATTTTTTAAATTCTAATATAGCTGATTATACAAATTTTCTACAATATTATATTCTAGTAATTTATTCCAGTCCAAGTTTGCTATAAGTGCGTTTGCCTTATTGTCATAAGCCTTAAGGTTAAGGGTATATTCACTTTGTCACGAAATGTGTAACGCATAGAAATAGAGACGATAGGTATAGAAAAGTATATACAGTGACCGACAAAAGTCTACATACGACCCCCAATTTCGCTATCCAACGAACCCCAAAAGATTTTTTTAAAAAGTAATGATGCAGTATTCTTTGAAATGTATTTTTATTCATATTTTTTCAAAGAACAAAAGAATTCCATATAAACTAAGAAAATTATTGACAAAAAACGAAAAAAAGCAGTGACAAAAGTCTACATACGGTTCGAAGTATTTTTTATAAATATTATTAAACTACTTCAAATTAGTATGAATCTTAAAGTTAATATTTGGTTTGTCCACCACGGGCTTCTATAACTGCCTGTAAGCGTCTGGGCATTGAATCAACTAAATTTGCGAGTTCTATAGAAGTTATATTTTCCCATTCATCTGTCAGCTTCTCCTTTAACATTGAAGCACTTGTAATAAGGTATTTTCCAATTTTTCTTTCTAAAAGCTCCTAAACGTCTTCAATAATGTTCAAGTCAGGACTTTGAGTCGGTGAATATAATTGTCGTGGGGCGTAATAGAGCAGCCACTCTTTGACAACATGATCAGTATGCTTTGGATCGTTATCCTGTTGGAATCCAACGTTCTCCCAGATTTAAAACATCAACACAACTTTTGAAATTTTGTTCCATGAAAAGCGCGACGCTTTTCGTGTAAAAACAAGTGCGGAAGGAAAGAGCGGAATTATTATTTTAAAATTTGTTTCGGCATATCGTCGAAAAGGCTTCCTGAGCTCGGTTGCCTCCTTTTGCCGCCAGAATCGCCGTGCCATTAGTTTGGGAGATTTGGGAGTTAATGGTGTTGGAAAAGTTCACGTACACGAAAGTTTTTCCAAATCAAAGCGAGAACTTCTGCAGCATGCTATAAAACTTAAACGTGAAAATAAACTTCATGCCGCTTTCTCCTACAACGCAAAAATTTTTGTTAAAACTCGAGCCGATGGCAACCCTGTTCTGATAGTGGGCTTCTCTGGCTTGAACTCTCTCTTCTCAAATGATAGCTGATCTAAGTATATACCAGTGGACTTTATTTAAGTTATGATCTACACTCTTTTAAAAATGTTAATATGCTCTTACTTACCATCTTTTGTCTACTTTCTTCGACTTTACTCTTCTCTATACTTTCTTTCATGTCTCTCCCTCTCTTTTAATTTTATGATATGGGCACGTGAGGAGGTTTCACAAGGTATAATTTACTCTAAACCGCCTTAATGTCTGATTACAGAAGTGACATTGTTGATGCTAAAACTCTCTTGAAAATTTTGTGTGGGATGCGGGATGGGCTCAGGGTGTTGCATTTTAATGCTAGAAGTTTGAATGCACATAAATTTGATTATTTTAAGTGTGTTTTCGAAGATCGCACGATGGATGTCATCTGTATATCTGAAACTTGGTTCTGTAGTGATATTGATGATTCTCATTTTAGTATAAAGAATTACAATATCTTCCGGAATGACAGGTATCAGAGGAGGTGTGGTGGAGTTGCGATTTATGTTCGTAGTAGTCTTAAAGCTAAAATTATTAATAATGCTAATAATGTATTCAGTGTGTTGAGTATATTAATTTACGTATTCATGACAATCGTGTTACGTTTTTTATTTCATGTGTATATTTCATGTGTAATATATATATAATATAATATAATAATAATAAGGCATTTAAGAGACTTCGTAATTGCAATGGAAGCGTAGATGTTCATTTACTAAATAACTATCGGTATCTTCAAAAGAAATTTGCGATGCTAAATAAAGTCCTATACAAAAACTACTTTTGGTATGTTGAAAGTAACTTGAAATCAAACAGCAAATTCTTTTGGAGCTACGTGAATAGTAAAAGGAAATCTATAGGAATTCCAAACAATATGCAATTTCAAGGAAATCACTCATCTGATTTCACGGTTATTTTTTTTTTAATCTGTTTATGTTTCAGGACCTGACTTTGATAATATTAGTGTAGATCGAAATACTACCAGCTCCATATCAGTGGGAAGTATGCAACTAACATTTTTTGAGGTTAATAATGTGTTAAAGCTTTTAAATAATGACAAAAATTCGGGAGTTGGTGGATTGGTGGTGATTAGTTGGTGGTGATTAGTTTATCTTGAGTGCACGGTCACTAATTTAATTTGTTGATAGAGTTTGATTCGCTATTTGGTTATTAATTAGTACTTTATAATGCCAAATAACGCTGACAAAAAATCGATTGAAAACATCAAACGTGTTACTCGCAACAACAACAGCAGTGTCAGTTACGCTGGTGCTTGGCCAAGTCCCGTTACCTCTGCTGCTGCTCGGCCTGGCGATAAGAACTCCTCTCCGTTCGGTGTGATGCTCGAAGAGAGGCTTGCTGAATTGCGTGTTGGCATAGTTGAGCAGATATAAAAGTCCATAGCTGAATCAGAGGAGCGTATAATGAGCAGATTTGGTGAGCTTCACGCAAATGTAAGCAATCTCAAGACACAACTGAATACCCTTACATCTCGACTTGCGGAAGCTGAAAAGCGCGAAAACTCTCTTAAGAATGATGTTGTTGATCTCAGCAATAGGCTCTCGAAGCTTGAGAGCGAGGCGGTAGCTACGGATGTTATTCTGTCAGGCATTTCCTCTTCACAAGGCGAGAACTTCAGATCAATCTACTCTAAAATATGCACCGTTGTTGCCTGCGAACATAAACCTGTTCTGAGTGATGCTTTTCGTGTTAAGAGTAGTAGCAGCAGTGGACCAATAATATTGAAAATGTCTTCAAGCCGTGATCGGTTGCTCTTTATGCGATCAGTTTCCTCATTCTGTCGCGAGAAACGCCGTTCTCTTAGTTTGTGCGAACTTGATTTTGTGGGAGATGGTAAAGTTCGAATTCATGAGAGCATAACCCAGCGTAGGCGATTAGTCTTCAAACATGCTCTGCTGCTCAAACGACAGAAGAAGTTGCACTTAAGGCCTGATTAGTGGTACTTAGCAGCACTTAGCAGCACTTCGAAGAACATGACGTATTGTCAAAATCCACTTCTAGCTTATGGAAACGTGTGTATTCGATTAGTCGTACTTATGTACAAGGGGAATATCAAATCGTTTTTGATATTTTACTAAGTTCGAACTAAGTGACAGCCAAAACGCGTGGCCAGATCGAACTCGACGCTATTTTCGAAGATGTCGTCTTTGCTTGCCGAATTTATATAATAGTTTCATGGGATTTCAATATAATATTATTTAAACAGTTCATTTATTTTATTTCTTCAATTTCATTATGGTATTATGAACATATATTTGGTTACTGTGGTACCTAAATAAGTGCGTCATGCGTTGCGTTTCGGAGGCTGAAATAAGCAACGCACTGATGGATTTTCTGATGGAATTGGCAATTTTGGTATGCGCTACGAAGTGAAGTTGGCGGCAGATGTCAAAAAATGTTCATGTGCGTGTGAATGTTCAAAAACTTTTTGTCAGAACATACGTTGACGCAACGCTGTTATTTCCGTGGTTTTCAAGACGCAGTGAAACGCAAGACTAATTTTTAGTTACAAAGTTATAATATCAATCGCAATGGACGACGAAAAACTAATATCGCTCGTACAAAATAAACCACTACTTTACAATAAGTTCCAAGCTTCCTATAGGCTTCCGGAGGCGAAGCGAAAAGCATGGGACGAAATTGGTGCCGAAATGAATTGTTCAGGTGAGTCGAAATTCATTGGATATTTCCAATGTACTTCACATATTTTTTTTATCCATATAGGCGAACAGTGCAGAAAACGGTGGACAACGCTGCGAGAGCATTTTAGCCGCGAAAAAAAAAGTTGGATATACCGTCGGGTAGTGGAACTGCAGATAACCAGCAGTGGGCTTTGTACGAAGCTATGATGTTCTTAAACCCGTACGTCATGCCAAGACCGTGAGTATATTTGCCCTAATATTTTAACTCATTAAAAGTATAAATAAATCATTGCAGAGTACACTGTTCAACAAACGCTTTTGGAGACCGAAATTCGAGAGACATTGGCAGACTACCGGAAAAAGCAGAGGCCCAACAACCCGGCGCACGCCGCGATTCGTGCCTGCGGCGACATGATTGTGCACACAATCATTGGCTTTGATTGCCTTATTCTGCAGGCTAGGGCCATCAAAAGCATGACAGATTTGGCGATGAGTTTTCAAATCCAAAACCAAGAAAATAAAAAATAATAGAGAAAAAACTATTTTACAAATAAATTTTACAGTTATTTATTGCGTGTATATTGAAACGGAACTGATCCTTCATTTAGGAAGTAATGAGCTAACTTGTCTCTTAAACCAAAAGCCACAGATGTAGCGTTTCTATATGTGGATGTAATGGAAGAGAGAGAACCTCCAACATCGGCTAATTCCGCCTGCCATACACCCTGTAGCAGTTCGTGCTCCGCGTTCTCCCAGTCAGCGTACCTATCCGGGCAATACCACCGCCGAGTATCATTCAGCATCACAAAATTGTGCAGAACGAGACACGCCAAAGTAATCTTGTCCGCGTTTTCAGGACTACATTCGATTACTGATCTCAGAATGCTCCAACGTGCTGCCAAAATCCCGAAACTATTATCAATAGTCCGCCGAGCTCTGGATAACCTGTAATTAAAAATTTCCTTTCCTTCGGGAAGATTTGTTCCTGGGTACGGCCGTATTAAATTGGTGCGCAAAGGAAACGCGGCGTCTCCAACAAAAAAAAAGGAAATTGTAAGCGGGCCCCGCTCCATAACGGTGCATCAGGAGGTAGTGGTAACGTGTTCCGCATTAGGCTCGCTCCAAATGGGGAACTCCAAAGAATTCCTAAAACATAAAATAAAAAAATTATAATTAATTATAACAACTAATAGGAAAGTAAAATATTACCTCCGTCACTTTGACTCCCATAGCTCCCTACAGAGACCGAAGTAAATGTGTATCTTGCATCACATGTTGCCATAAGTATGACGCTATAAAATTTTTTGTAATTGAAGAACATGGAGCCAGAGTTATTCGGTCGAACAATGGCAATATGTTTGCCGTCTACTGCTCCAACAAAATTCGGAATGTTCCACAACTTTCTGAAATCTGTAGCAATATCCTCGTATTGGGACTGTGAAGGTTCGCTTAGATAAACTGGAGAAAGAACGCATATATTTCACATGTCTCCAATACAATATTGCGAACAGTGGTCTTCCCAAGTTTATACCTCCACGCAATTGTTTGGAAGTTATCGCCGTGGGCTAAATATCTTAAAGACACAATTTGATAAAAACAATCAAAGAATAAGTAAATTCCCTCACTACGGAGATGATTTGGTTGCCAAAGATTTCTACTTACAAGAGAGTGATAGAAAGCCATTCTTCCGGATCAATTATACATTGTGGCTTCTTCAAAAACGAGCAGTCCAAATTTAGCAATAAATCATACACTGGACGAGTCATCCGTGTGTGTATACAAAATTGCTCTTCATCCATAATTTTCATTGGCATGAATACTTTTCTGAAGTATCCATGGGAAATGTAGTCATTATTTATTGGACGAACTCGCCAGCGAACTTTCCGACTTGGTCGCCATCCATTCCATTGCAAGGTGTAGAATTCTTAAAATCTCCAAATCGTCTTCATGCTCCATTTCTCACTTTCTTAGTTATTTGCTATTTGTTTTATTTATTGAACTTTAAAAAACCTTATATTAACTTTAAAAAATTTGCTGTTGATTGCGAATCCAAGGCAATTGCAGTGAGTGACAGTTCCACCAAGTAATCTAATCAAGTAAAATCCCACACAACCAAAAAAAATACCCAATTTCGAACATTAGGTCAACTAGTGGCAACACTAGAAGTGCCGGTACCCCCTGCAACCCGTAAACAACTATGTTCTTCGAAACTTATAAGTGCTATGCGCTAAGTACGACTAATCAGGCCTTTAGTCTTTACTATGAGAGGTAAAATTTTTGTCAAAACCGATGCCGATCAGGATGCTGTATGTGTAGACGATGTCGGTGGCGTCGACTGTCTCGTCGCTAATTAGTTTTATTTCAATTATTATTGTTAAATACCTTATTTTTATTTAATTGTATTTTTAGTTCATAATTTTCTGCTTTTTTACCCTTTCAATCCTCTAAGTCTCTTATTCTTCTTTTTTTCATATTCTGTCTCTTTAAATCTCTTTTTTGTCTTATTCTCTCTTTTTTACTTTCTACTCTCATGGCGTGTGTGGAGTTATTATTCTCAGTGCATTGATGTCTATTTAATTTTCTTGTTGAGGTTTTTGTGCTCCTACTTGCTGCGCCTTGATTGCTTCACCTTCTTTATAGCTTGTCATATATAGCTGTGATTCCATAGGTAGTGTTGGCGAGGATCAGGGGGCGCGCTCGGCATAGTGGGACGAAATTGGTGCCGAAATGAATTGTTCAGGTGAGTCGAAATTCATTGGATATTTCCAATGTACTTCACATATTTTTTTTATCCATATAGGCGAACAGTGCAGAAAACGGTGGACAACGCTGCGAGAGCATTTTAGCCGCGAAAAAAAAAGTTGGATATACCGTCGGGTAGTGGAACTGCAGATAACCAGCAGTGGGCTTTGTACGAAGCTATGATGTTCTTAAACCCGTACGTCATGCCAAGACCGTGAGTATATTTGCCCTAATATTTTAACTCATTAAAAGTATAAATAAATCATTGCAGAGTACACTGTTCAACAAACGCTTTTGGAGACCGAAATTCGAGAGACATTGGCAGACTACCGGAAAAAGCAGAGGCCCAACAACCCGGCGCACGCCGCGATTCGTGCCTGCGGCGACATGATTGTGCACACAATCATTGGCTTTGATTGCCTTATTCTGCAGGCTAGGGCCATCAAAAGCATGACAGATTTGGCGATGAGTTTTCAAATCCAAAACCAAGAAAATAAAAAATAATAGAGAAAAAACTATTTTACAAATAAATTTTACAGTTATTTATTGCGTGTATATTGAAACGGAACTGATCCTTCATTTAGGAAGTAATGAGCTAACTTGTCTCTTAAACCAAAAGCCACAGATGTAGCGTTTCTATATGTGGATGTAATGGAAGAGAGAGAACCTCCAACATCGGCTAATTCCGCCTGCCATACACCCTGTAGCAGTTCGTGCTCCGCGTTCTCCCAGTCAGCGTACCTATCCGGGCAATACCACCGCCGAGTATCATTCAGCATCACAAAATTGTGCAGAACGAGACACGCCAAAGTAATCTTGTCCGCGTTTTCAGGACTACATTCGATTACTGATCTCAGAATGCTCCAACGTGCTGCCAAAATCCCGAAACTATTATCAATAGTCCGCCGAGCTCTGGATAACCTGTAATTAAAAATTTCCTTTCCTTCGGGAAGATTTGTTCCTGGGTACGGCCGTATTAAATTGGTGCGCAAAGGAAACGCGGCGTCTCCAACAAAAAAAAAGGAAATTGTAAGCGGGCCCCGCTCCATAACGGTGCATCAGGAGGTAGTGGTAACGTGTTCCGCATTAGGCTCGCTCCAAATGGGGAACTCCAAAGAATTCCTAAAACATAAAATAAAAAAATTATAATTAATTATAACAACTAATAGGAAAGTAAAATATTACCTCCGTCACTTTGACTCCCATAGCTCCCTACAGAGACCGAAGTAAATGTGTATCTTGCATCACATGTTGCCATAAGTATGACGCTATAAAATTTTTTGTAATTGAAGAACATGGAGCCAGAGTTATTCGGTCGAACAATGGCAATATGTTTGCCGTCTACTGCTCCAACAAAATTCGGAATGTTCCACAACTTTCTGAAATCTGTAGCAATATCCTCGTATTGGGACTGTGAAGGTTCGCTTAGATAAACTGGAGAAAGAACGCATATATTTCACATGTCTCCAATACAATATTGCGAACAGTGGTCTTCCCAAGTTTATACCTCCACGCAATTGTTTGGAAGTTATCGCCGTGGGCTAAATATCTTAAAGACACAATTTGATAAAAACAATCAAAGAATAAGTAAATTCCCTCACTACGGAGATGATTTGGTTGCCAAAGATTTCTACTTACAAGAGAGTGATAGAAAGCCATTCTTCCGGATCAATTATACATTGTGGCTTCTTCAAAAACGAGCAGTCCAAATTTAGCAATAAATCATACACTGGACGAGTCATCCGTGTGTGTATACAAAATTGCTCTTCATCCATAATTTTCATTGGCATGAATACTTTTCTGAAGTATCCATGGGAAATGTAGTCATTATTTATTGGACGAACTCGCCAGCGAACTTTCCGACTTGGTCGCCATCCATTCCATTGCAAGGTGTAGAATTCTTAAAATCTCCAAATCGTCTTCATGCTCCATTTCTCACTTTCTTAGTTATTTGCTATTTGTTTTATTTATTGAACTTTAAAAAACCTTATATTAACTTTAAAAAATTTGCTGTTGATTGCGAATCCAAGGCAATTGCAGTGAGTGACAGTTCCACCAAGTAATCTAATCAAGTAAAATCCCACACAACCAAAAAAAATACCCAATTTCGAACATTAGGTCAACTAGTGGCAACACTAGAAGTGCCGGTACCCCCTGCAACCCGTAAACAACTATGTTCTTCGAAACTTATAAGTGCTATGCGCTAAGTACGACTAATCAGGCCTTTAGTCTTTACTATGAGAGGTAAAATTTTTGTCAAAACCGATGCCGATCAGGATGCTGTATGTGTAGACGATGTCGGTGGCGTCGACTGTCTCGTCGCTAATTAGTTTTATTTCAATTATTATTGTTAAATACCTTATTTTTATTTAATTGTATTTTTAGTTCATAATTTTCTGCTTTTTTACCCTTTCAATCCTCTAAGTCTCTTATTCTTCTTTTTTTCATATTCTGTCTCTTTAAATCTCTTTTTTGTCTTATTCTCTCTTTTTTACTTTCTACTCTCATGGCGTGTGTGGAGTTATTATTCTCAGTGCATTGATGTCTATTTAATTTTCTTGTTGAGGTTTTTGTGCTCCTACTTGCTGCGCCTTGATTGCTTCACCTTCTTTATAGCTTGTCATATATAGCTGTGATTCCATAGGTAGTGTTGGCGAGGATCAGGGGGCGCGCTCGGCATAGTGGATTTACTATTGTTCATTTTAATGCCAGAAGTCTAAATACGCATAAGTTAGATTATTTAAGGCATGTAATTGAAGGTTCCGGCATTGATATTATTTGTATCTCGGAAACATGGTTGCAGCCTGAAATATCGAATTCTGTGATTGCAATTGCTAATTTTAAGGTATTCCGCAGTGATAGACTTGGAAGACTTGGAGGTGGTGTTGCAATTTATGTGAAGTCAACGTATAAATGTAAGCTCGTAAGCACCTTAGACCGCTCAGAGGTGGAATATTTATGTGCCTCTGTTTCTGACAAAACCTTTAGTATTTTGGTTTCTTGTGTTTATAGTTTAGTCCTCACAAGGCATGTGACTTGGATCCATTCTTTTTGCACCTTGTTGGTCTGTCTTTAGACTTTGATTTTATTGTTGTTTGTGGCGATTTCAATGTAAATCTTCTGACAAAAGACGCTAAGGCTATGCATTTTTGTGATTTAGTTAATAATAGTGAACCTACACGGTATTGCGACAATGTATCCCCAAGTCTACTTGATGTATTCCTTATCTCTGATCCTTCCCTTCTTCTACTATTTTCACAAATTTCATTTGTTTCTGACCATGATCTTTTGTTCTGTACTTATGATGTGAAATTAACTATGTGTAAAGCTCCTGTCTCCTTTTTTTATCGAGACTTTAAATCCATTAATTATGTTAATTTAAATGCTGCTGCAGCCTCAATTGATTGGACGGTTTCTGGTTTCTGGATTGGTTTCTGGAATCTATGTGACGTTGATGACAAAGTAGCGTGTTTTACTAAAACTTTAAACTCTTTATTCAATAGTTTTGTGCCAATAAAGAAAATGTTTGCTGCTAAGCCCTCCTGCCCTTGGCTCACTGCAAGAGTTAAAAAAGCTATTTGTCTTAAAAACAAACTTCATTCTAAGTGGAAAAGAAATCGCTCGCCTGCAAATTGGGACAGATATAAAATTGCACGTAATCGTGCGCTTTGGATAACTAGAACGTCAAAAAAGAATTACTTTCGTTCCAAGTTTAGCTCTGTGAATTCTCCCAAGATGCTATGGAGGGAATTGAAATCAATAGGTATTGGACAGAATAAAAATTTCACGTGTGATTTGTGTCCATGTGCTCTCAATGATTTCTTCGTTGGTTCAGTAAAGTCCAATACTTCCTTTAGCACTTGTGAAATCATTGAGCGAGGCTCATTCCAATTTAGAGGAGTCTCGGAGTCCGAAGTCTTTCGTCATGTTTACTCCATCAAATCTACTGCAACAGGAGAGGATGGTGTGTCGATAAAATTTCTGAAACTCGTTTTACCACATTTTCTTTCCATTCTCACTTATATCTTTAATTCGGTATTAACTACCTCTACTTTCCAATTTTTGTGGAAATTAGCAGTAATTACTCCTATACCTAAAAAATCTTCTCCTGCTGTGCTTTCTGATTGCCGACCCATAAGTATACTGTCGTCACTTTCGAAAATCTGTGAATCTATTATGTTCGATCAAATAAATTTCTATCTCTCCAACAACAGACTATTACATCCTTTGCAATCCGGTTTTCGTCGAAAGCATAGCTGTTCAACTGCTTTACTTAAAGTCATGGATGATGTTAGAATTGCTTTTGATCAGAAATTTATGACTTTGTTATGTCTTTTGGATTTTTCGAAAGCATTTGATAGCGTGAATCATAACAGGTTGGTGGCCAAGTTGCAGAATTCGTTCTTGTTTACTGGAAGTGCGGTTAGGCTTATTATGAACTATTTGTCCGGTCGCTTTCAGAGAGTAAAAGTTGGTAACAATGTCTCCGATTTCAAGCCTAACATAACTGGAGTGCCGCAGGGCTCGGTATTGGGCCCTCTTCTATTTTCTTTATTCATCAATGATATTTTCGGCGTTATCAACTATGCATCTATCCATGCCTATGCTGATGACATTCAATTATACTTGTCTAAACCTCTGGAATGTATAGATATTTTGAGTTGTCAGATGAATGATGATCTCAAGAGTATTCTTGATTGGTCTGAAATGAATTTCCTAAGTCTGAATGCCAGCAAGTCCTTTGTCCTTCCGATCTTTAAAAGTAAGATAGACTTTTCCGTAATCCCGCCATTATATCTGGGTAACTCTAAGCTTGAGTTCGTGTCAAAAAGAGTTAATCTGGGTATTTGTATCAACTCGAACTTAACCTGTACGGATCACGTAAATTTAGTTCTTCAGAAGGCTTATTGTACTTTGCGTAATCTTAGGTTCTCGGCTGCATCGGTCCCTCTGTCAACTCGCCGTAATATTGCACTCCAGCTAGTAATGCCTATTTTAACCTATTCGGAATTGATTTATTGTAGATGGGACTCGATATCTCTTTATAAATTGAATACTCTGCTAAATAATCTTACTCGCTTTGTGCATGGTTTAAGACGGTTTGATCATTTAGGTGATTTAAGATATTCCTTACTCGGTTGTGATGTGAGCGGATACCTAAATTACCGTAATGTTGTCTTTTTGCATAAACTTATTTACTCTGGCATTCCTGAATAACTTTTTGAGAAATTAAAGTTTGGACAATCTCAGCGTAGTAGGTCTCTTGTTGTTCCGAGCTACAAATACTTAAGTAGTGGTCGTCTGTTTTTCGTCAGTACTATTAAGTTATGGAATAGTTTACCTATTCAAATAAAAAACATTGTTGAGGGAAGCAGTTTTAAGGTGGCGGTAAGGAGTCACTACACAGTATGTGTAATGCTACTTTGTTTTTATCTCTCCGCTGGCACGCCTGACGTTATTTCCTCTGTATTCTCTCTATGCTTTTTCTATTTTCTATTGTCTCTTTACTTGCCTTATTTCGCTATGTCTTCTATTCTTCCTGTCCTAATATTATTATCTTCCTTTCTTAGTATGTAAGTATTAGTAAATTAAGTATAAATTGTTGTAAATTTTGTTAACTGTTAAATGCTATAAAAGAGCACTTGCTCTTAGTGCATTGTGAAATTAATTAAATAAAATTAAATTAAATTGTGAAATTAATTAAATAAAATTAAATTAAATTAAATTTCCACCTATCATTTTTAGGCAATGTGCAGACGCACTAATTTTACCGCTCTTAATTATTTTTAATCAATCTCTGGCGTCAGGTATTTTCTTATCCTGTTGGAAATGTTCGTATATAAATCCTATTTATAAGTCGGGCTCCAAGAATGAGATCTCAAATTATAGACCGATTTTTAAAATTTCGACGATACCCAAGCTATTCGAAAAATTAGTGTGTGAAAGACTTTTAGTTAATAGTCCCAGTTCAGCATGGGTTCATATCTGATAGATCCACAACCACTAACCTTTTCATTTTTTCCAACTATGTAAATAGGTGTTTCAAAAAAGGGAACAAATGCGACGTTATTTACACGGACTTCAAAAAGGCCTTTGATAGATTTAATCATAACCTGTTATTGTTAAAACTTGAAATGTTAGGGACTCATTCTAGTATGTTAAACTGGCTCGAATCTTATCTTGTCGG
This sequence comes from Myopa tessellatipennis, assembly GCA_943737955.2. Taxonomy (NCBI): domain Eukaryota; kingdom Metazoa; phylum Arthropoda; class Insecta; order Diptera; family Conopidae; genus Myopa; species Myopa tessellatipennis. Next base: position 48,987,824 of record OX031316.1, on the reverse strand, counting down.
GCTTACGCAAATAGTTAAAATTGGTCAGGGAGGATCCGATGTCATGTCGTTTAGTTCAGGGGTACCCCAAGGAAGTCATCTTGGTCCACTGCTCTTCATATTATTTGTCAATGATCTACCTCAACCTATAAAGTTTTCTCGCTGTCTCATGTTTGCGGATGACGTGAAACTATTTCACTCTGTTTCTAATTATGGGGATTCCAAAATGATTTAAGAAGATGTAAATAGATTACATTATTGGTGTAAAAACAATAGATTATTTCTTAATATATCTAAGTGCGTTCTATTATCTTTTTCGCGTAGTGCTGTCCAGTTAAGTTTTCAATATAGAATCGGTGGCGAAAATATTAATATCTGAAAAGAAAGATCTTGGCGTAACTTTTGATCGTCAGTTAAGTTTTGCTTTGCACTAATACTTAGACAGTATTATCGCAAAAGCTAATTCACTTCTTGGCTTCATTATTAGGAATTCTAAGCATTTTAAAGATCCATTTACATTAAAAACTTTATAAGTGTCGCTGGTTAGAGCTAATCTAGAATATTGTTGTATCATATGGTATCCTATGTATACATCTTCTGTCTCTAGGATAGAAAGGACTCAGAGAAGATTTAGGATTCAAGGTGCAAGGCTTATTGTGTCTCATTTATCAGGGACATCATTTGCTTTGACATTAAATGTTCAGAGTTGTTGGAACATATAGGATTTCGCTTGCCCTCTAGACACCTGAAGTTGCATGAGTCATTTAATGTTCCTTTCCATAGGGTGAACTATGGTATAAATGAGCCCATAACGCGTTGTCTAAGATTGTCGAATACGGTGTGTAGGGATTTAGATTTTAGTTGTACTTTTAGTAGAGAAAACTTTCTACATAAATTAAGATTTTTGTGTTAGTTTTAAGTAGTCCGTAAGAATAATTTGTATTCAATTGGATGATAAATAAATAAATAAATAATCCCTCCAAGCATAATAATATTGATTCCTTTTTCCAGTATTTAACAGCTATACTACTTGACTATAACTATTTTATTGTTGTGGGGTATTTCAATATTAATCTTTTAGTTAACGATTCCTTGTCAGAGTCTATTTTTGACAGCGCATCTTCTATTGGATTCTCCGTTGTAAATGATAAAATGCCAACTCGTTTCTCCGGTAGCGATTGTCCTAGTCTGCTAGATTATTTTATAGTGTTAGATTTGTCTCTTGTACAGAGTCGTACAAGTTGTGCTAATTTCTTTCTTTGATTATAAGTCGCTTGACTACCAGGGGCTTTTTAATGAACTTAATGTTATTCCTTGAAACGAAATCTGGTCTTGTCCTTCTGTTGATGAAAAGTTGTCCATATTCACTCATAATATAAATAATTTGTTTTTCAAGATTGTTCCACTTAAGTCGGTTCAGAAAAATAGTAATTCTTGTCCGTGGTTTACAACTTGTGTTCATGAGGCTATTCGCGAACGCAATCGGCAACGTAGTGTATGGAAGAAGAGTCCTTCTCCTGAGACGTGGGAGAGGTTTAGCACCGCCAGAAATGTATCTGTGCGATGTATCAGACATGCTAAATTACGGTACTTTTCTTCCAAACTTAAAACGTCCCTGCCATCTAAAGTCCTATGGAACAACTTGAAAAAATTGGTGTTAATTCTAGACCCTATAATTCCCCTGTGGTTTATCCAGACACGCTGAATAATCATCTTTTTCCTGCCATTCTAATTCTAATACTAATATCTCGGTCCCTCTCGCACTCGATGCTATTTCTCCTTCACCTTCTGGCTCTTTATTTCAATTTTCCAGTGTATGTGAAGCTGATGTGATAAGTGCCCTGTATAAAATTAGATCTAATTCTGTTAGCTCTGATGAAGTTGACCTTAGATTTGTCAAAATTATTCTTCCGTATATAATAAGTTCCCTTACTCACATAATTAATCCCAGTCTTACAACATCTTCATTTCCTTGCCTTTGGAAGAGTGCAATTGTTACACCTATACCCAAAAAACCAAACCATTGCAGCCCTGCTGACTATAGGCCAATTAGCATTTTATCACCTTTGTCCGAAGCTTTTAAATATCTTCTTGCAAAACAAATATCATCATATATAACTGAAAATAGCCTACTACATCCTTTCCAGTCAGGCTTTCGGGCTGGGCACAGTTGTTCTGCAGCTGTGCTCAAAGTGTTTGCTTGCTTTTACGAAGCTTTCGACATGGTGAATCATATGCTACTCCGTTCGAAACTTAAACATCTCTTTGCATTCTCGGACAGTGCGGTCTGTCTTCTCAAGAGCTATCTATCGAATAGAACGCAAAAAGTTAAGTATGGCTCTGGCCTGTCACAGCTGGGCCTTATTTCTCAAACAATCGGCTGCTTTCACATCGCTTGAGATTAGACGTAAACTTGTAATGCAGCTTATACTCCCTCATATAACCTACACAAGTGTTATCTTTAGTAAGCTGGACTCGTGCTCGTACCTAAAGCTTTCTGTTGCTTCCAATAATGCCACTAGATATATGGTATACGGTATACGTTATTTTGAGCATCTTGGAGAGTACAAGCGCGGTATAATAGGATGTGACGTTGTCAACTACCTAAATGCTAGAAACTGTATTTTCCTACACAAGCTTATCTACAAAAGGACGCCTTTTTATTTGTTTGATAAGTTGAGATTTGGTCACTCCCGGAGAAGTGTCCTACTCATTTTTCCACCCTTCAAATCGTTAAACACCTCAAGGTTCTTTTTTTTCAATGCTGTCCGGCTATGGAATTCTTTGCCCAGTAGCCTCAGAGCGATTTCATCAACCGAAATCTTCAAGCGTGCCTTATTAAACCACTTTTCTACTTGAACTGATACTTTAAATAATCTTTCTTTTTTTTTTCTTCGTTTACCTCTAATCTCAAATACCTGAACTTCCTATTAGTTTAAACTTCTTTCTTCTTCTTCTTCTTTTCTTATTATTATTATTATTATGTATATTTTGTACTATAAAAGAAATCTTTCTAATTGTACTGCCAATATATTTAAGCTAAATAAATAAATAAAAAATAAAATAATTAAAGTTTAAATTTGAACACAATAACAAAACTACTAAGCTGGTTATTTGATTTTGGAAAGAGGTAACGACCACGCCTACTATTTATACAGTGGCGTAGCTAGGAAAATAAATTAAATATTTTAATAAATAAATTTATTTCGTTCAATTAATTTTTTTCAAAACTTTTAGGTGTAGGGTATCTAAGAATCGGTATCTAAGACTCTTACTGGTTTTAATCTTCGGTTGCTTACTGGACTGGAGTTACTTTGGAAACCCAATGAAGAAGAGAATGGAAAAGTGATCAGATATATCTGCTTCAACTACAGATGCGTAAATTTTGACGTTGCTGATTCTTATAAATAAGTGATCGATACATGTGCGTATGTTGCGTTGTATGTCAACTCGTGTGTCTTCTTCTATACAATTCTGCAGGCCGTTTGATGAAAGAATTCCTAAATATGATAGGGTGTTGTTGTTCTTAGTATTTTTAATATCAATATTTATATCTCCTACTATTATGATATTTTGTTTATATTGGATTCTGTTCAGTTCCTGTCCCAATTCATCTATGAAGCAGTTTATACTCAAGGTGGTCTATAAACTGCGATGAGGGTATATATACACTTATCAATGCTCATGTCTATTTGTATGCTCTCATAATACATTAATTTGTTTGGCTTGTTTTCGTATTTAATGTTTTCTTTGATATAGATGTATATTCCTCCTCCTCTACATTTTTCTCTATTCATGTGCTCTGCATTAAAACCAGAAATTGAGTATAATATGGTCTCTTCTTCTTTTATGTTTGTTTCAACAAGTACAATTAAATCACTATTAGGGTCCCCGCACACTACAGACTTTTTGTCGCAGATAGTTTGATCGGATTGAGTTGTTTGCGCGCACACTATGCGTACTAAACTGTCGGGTTGGTGTTGAGGGCGCACACTACCCGATAGTGGACTGAATATTTTCGATATATGTTTTTATATTTTTTGTTTTGAGTCATTTCTTAGTTGTCGGCACAAGTAAACGGTCGCAAAATGAAAATTAAAAGAAATATTGTTATTGCGTTATTGCAACGGAGAAGAAGAGCTAAGGCGAGAAATAGAAATAGTATGTATTGGGTGCATCCTCTGAACAATGAGAGAGTCTTGTATGGAAAGTTTAATACTCTACATAATAAATTATTAAATTACCCAAACAAATATTTCGCTTTTTACCGAATGAGCGAAAACAGCTTCAATGAGCTCCTAAAATTAATTGGACCAACAACAGCAAAAGAAAATCTCAGGCTATCAATACCTGTAGAGGAGAGATTAAGCATCAGCATACGGTAAGTTAAACCACAAATTCTATTTATTGGTTTTTATTAAAATGAAAATCAAAAAGTTAAGTAATTAAAAATTTTTTTTAATAAGTGTGTATATTTATGGCAAATTTGGGGATGTAGAAGAACTTCTTGGATATACCGATGGCGGTGGTGGCCTGTGAGTCACTCCATGGTACATGGGACGAGCAGGCGGGGGCTGCGTGAATATGTTGTAGTAATATGGTGACTCAGAATTAGTGGTACGTCTGCTTAGTATTATCTGCTTAAAAACATTAAGAATACAAATCTTCGCATCAAGTTTTCCTCTGCGGTTAAATTTTTAAGTGAAGGGACGAGAGATAAAGCGAAATTTGTATCTTCATCAACAACGTTGGTCGCATTTAATGCTGTTATTATTGCTTCATCTAAGTCCGTTTGCTTTGTTGAATGCATCTTCTTCTTTCGTCCAGAATGAGGCGTGGAAGCTGAAGGGCTAAAATAGTCGTCATCTTCATCGTTTTCTATAACTTCGTCTCCGTCTAAGGTGCTACTCGTTGATCGGTTTTCCATACATGGAAGTAGAAATAATTACTTATCGAAGTATATAGCTTGTCCAGACTGTGTGTTTTTTTGCGCATTCAACTCTCGACGAAAAGAAGTTCGTAAATTTGCCCACTTTTTCTGCAGATCTTGACCTATAAAATAATAATAATTTTAATTTCATTTTAATGGCTTGGACGGGCGCAGATTACAAATCTTCTGAACAGCTAGTGATTCAGAAATATTTAAAGCATCTGAAATGGGAAACCGGCTCGCTGAGAACCGACTAACTATTCCCTCTGGAAGGCATTTGCCCAACGATGATGACGGAAATGTTATTCCATTATCTGTCGTAGGCGATGAAGCATTTGGACTTGGAAATCATGTATTACGGCCATATGCAAAAATAAATATAAACTACAAGAAGCGCATTTTTAACTATAGGCACACAAGAGCTCGACGTGTGGTCGAATGTACTTTTGGGATTCTCGCTAATAAATGGCGAATTTTCCACCGACCAATTGATGTGAACATAGATTTTTGTGTCCAGATTATTAAAGCTTGCTGTGTCCTTCATAATTATGTGCGTACTAAAGATGGAGTGTAATTTACCGATACTGTCTACAGTTGTCCAATGCTTAACCTAACTATATCTGGAAACAACCATGTCCTCATTATTCATTTCCCCCGGGAAGCGCCATTCCATGTCAATACGACAAAGTATAAAAATATATATATACCAATATACATATTCTTATGCAAAGTTTAAAAATTAAATTTAATAAAAGTCTACATACACGTTCCTTGTTTTAATTTATCTTGGCTACCAAGCTTACTCCAATCGGGAACAATTGCTTCACACACTTCAACCCACAATATTTTCTTCAGGTTTACATCAGAATATTCTTTTAAACTTTTTTTGTAAAGCGCTGGTCTCTTCTCAATTTCCTCTATTAACTTTTCTATAGAAGATTCCACAATTAGCGATGTAGTGGGAAAAGACAACTCCATTTCCATAAATAATTATGTATTTGGACATTGATTCAAAACACTTCCTAATCAAGTTGTGTGCAAATAATGATTGATATTTCTCAAATTTCCTTCCTCAGGTTATAAGATGTTTTGCATCACATAAGCTTTTGTTATTTATTTATTAAAAATCCACCAAAAAAACAACCCACAAAATCACGAAAAATTTTCTAGAATTCATAAAAATCCCCGATAACAAAGAAGAATAAACAAAAACGCGCCACAATTTCGCGTAAACTCGCTATCAAAAACAAGTCGGTAACAAAAACAATCTGCATGTCTGCGCACTCTAATTGACTGCCATGCACATTAAACTATCGGCCGACAGTTTGATCGCAGAAAAGTTTGAACGCAAAGCTGATGCCCATTCAACTTTTTTGTATGCTCATATCGGGTCGGTGTAGTGTGCGCGCTTCCATATAACTCCATGCTGATTAAGAATGTAAACAAACTATCTGCCGACAAAAAGTCTGTAGTGTGCGCTTAGCCTTAGGCAGGGCTCGGAATATATCCCTCAAATAAAAAACTTTTTTTATATCCCTCACAAAAAAACGATCTCAAAAGATGAAAATCTGTTTTGACTCATGAGCGATTTTTATTTTTTCATCTTAGTTCAAAAAAATACACATCGCTCACGTTCAAAATAAGTTCGATCTTCAACAAAACAAAACTTGGGATGAAAAAAAATTCTTATCTTCACATATTTCGATCCCTCAAGTTGAAAAAACTGTGTTTGTTGACGAATAGCGATCGCAGAAGATGAGAAAACTTCGGCTTTCATACCACAGCGATCTTCGGCGATGAAAAAAAGGCTACGCAGGCAAAGAATCGATCTTTGAAGATGAAAATAATTTCGACGCAGGATCGAAAAAAGCAGCGGAGCAGAGTTGAACAGCACGGGTTTTGTTGGTGTTTGGATGTTTCGCTTCGCGGCAGAGACAATTGCTTGAGAATGAAGTTTTGTTTGTGTTTCGTATGTTTTTATTGAATTTGGTACGCGATGATTAAAAATTAATTTTGCAAGGTGTGGGGCGTGAGGGAAAGTTGTGAAAGTAAATACGTAAGATATTAATATGTAAAAATATTAATAAGTCAATTGTTTTTTTTTTTAATAAGTAATTCTAATATATTTTATACATATTCCTATTACAAATTTTTATTATGAATTATGTATGTATTAAGTAATGTATTAGAAAAACATAAATTGAGAGTATTTGCTCCTCGATTGAAAGCACTGACTGTGCCGCGTTACATTCATCAATTTTATTATCCGACGGACATTTGAAACATGAATTCAAACACTTCTTCTTTTATAAAATTTGCTACCTGTTGGCCCTCTAATAATCAATCCTTTTTCATTCCAAAAGTAATTATTTTCAAGGCCGATATACAAATTTGCCTTCCATTCATACATGTACATTAGGGTGGACCTTAGTTTCTCGTGTGCAAAATTTTTTAAAAAATCATTTGATGCGACCCTTGCAATCTGTTCTACTCGGTAAAAAACTAATTCCCTCCGAATTTCAAGTCGATCGGACAAAGGGAAGACGTGTCGCAACAAGTTTGTTTATGCAAAAAATTTTAATTTTGCGAAAAATGAAAAAGTACACATTTTTCAATTCCACTAGTCATTAAACACTATTTTAATGTAACATTCTTATTATATCGAAGCAAAAATTAAATTGTTTAATGAATTTGTTTGAGCAAAATTTTTAATATTTATTTTTTAAATATAAAATTTGATCTCACATTAATAAAAGGAAAAGTAGAAAAGGACAGTTAAATACTTATAATTAAATATTTTATTTATAGGCCTAATTATAATAAGAGTATAAATAATTTTTAAAAATCTGTACTTAATGTTGTTTTATCAATTTTTGGGTATTTTTCCCTATAATCGGTTACAATTTGTAATATGAATTGTTTTTCTTCTTCGTTTTTGCTTAACGTTAAATTATAATCTTTCATTAATTTTACTGCTAATTCTGCAACGTCATTCACAACTTCTAATTTTGTTATAATACCTATCGCTTCGGTATAATTATTATTAGTTACTGAATTTTTATTGAACCGTTTGAAAAAATTATTTGATTCAGATGATATGAAATGTTGTATTTCCAAATTTGCAAGATTTTTAATTTCTATAGTCGTTGTCATAATCTCTTATAATTATTATTATTGTTTACATTTTGTAGTGCTTGCACCATCGATCTTTTTGTTTCTACTGAAACTTTTTTATCAAAAAACGATTACGCCGCATTCTTCGGTGACAAGTACCATAAATGGTTCACAATTTTTTTTAATGCCACATCGCTTATTTCTTTTTTAACATTTTTGTAATGAATTATATTTTTGATGAATTCTAGATCTACACGTGGCGCCATAGCAGCCTTTGGGGTCAAAATCCACGGCTAAATATAAATGTTAATTAGAAATACACATGTATCTCTAATGCTACTATACTCTTCCTTCCTTTCGGAAAATAAATATTTTTAAAGTGTATATTATTTTAGCCATCCACCCCGCATCCGCATGGTGAAATGCGCCAGGCATTTTGAATGAAATGCCACCCAAAGAAATCCCCCCAAGAAAAATTATTGCTAATTCTAAAAGTTCTTTGTAGTCATCTCTGGGTGACTCATTTTTGTGTTTTTTATAAAATTCGATTTTTTTTTTTGGTATATCATTAATATGTTTCAGAACGTAATCGTCGTGCGTTCCCTGGATGTAATTATTTTTATTAATTTCAGGCCAACTATCTAGAAATTTTTTAAAAAGTTAAAAAAAAGTTTTTAAATATTCGGGCCTGTTGTTTTCGTCATTTTTAATTCAAAGACCGCACGCAACACAATTTCGTATATGTGATTGCGACAAGGAAAATACAAAAGAGCTCTTTCAATTCTTTGTTCTAGCAACACACATGCGCCCTTCTAGTCGTGTCACAGCATAAAGCTTCTACGTGGTCCGTTAAATTCCATTCTTCTAAGTTTGCAAATATCGCCAAGGCCTGATCGCTTCCACTACTGGAAGAAATCGCAGGTATCCCCAATAATTTTCGTACACCGTTGCACGAAATTACAACTGGAAGTCGCTCCACAGTTTTCTTGTCCAAAGTAGGCAACATCGCGCCATCCCAATGTACAGTTATCCCCTGAGATTAATTTATCCGAACATTTTCTGCAGATGTTTGGCGTGATCTGCGCGAAAATTATGGCGAAATCGCCGAAGAGAAGTGCGAGTAATAGAGACCTAAACTCTCTGCCATAATAATACGAACAGCATCGCTATCGCTGATTTTGCACGCATCTAAAGCTGCAACTAACTTTGAAGAAAATACTTGGACTTTTCCTCTTCTCCTTTTTCGGTCACTCGGCCCAGATATATTCGAATCACCTTCAACTTCTGAGTCACTGGATACCTGCAACCCCTCAGGAACATTTCCAATGCTCGAATCTAACGAAAAATCTCCAATGCCCGAACCTAACGGTACATTCATTGCCATTTCGTCGCTGGATGACGACGAAGATTGTAGCTGCACTGTTTCTGTAATGTAAAAATAAATATACTGAATTTATTTCTAAAACGTTAGAAATATACTTAAAAGAGTTAAATTTTAAAAATATATGTTACCTTGTACAAGTGTTCTTGTAGTGTTTTCGTCCGTTCTTCTCGAAGAGTTTTCCGCTTTTCTTTTTCTGCAAAAGCACGATCACTGGCACCCATTAGTCCAACTCGCCCTTTTTCCCTCTGTTTCAATAGAAATAATTTATCTTCTTCGATTTTTATCATTTCTAAAGCATTCGCACGGGCGATGTCAAATAAATCGTCCATCGAATCTTTGAATTCTTGTTCCCGCTGTATTTGGATTGCAGTTCGACGATTGACAGATTTATATAATGTTCTCAATTTCTGATAAAGAGACTTCAACTTGTCACTGCTATCCGACGTCTTCTTCACTGGTATTCGTGCTTTCTGCCAAAATAAATCAGTTTAAGTTAAGGTCCAGCTTTACTTTTCTCATATTATAGAAAAGAACTCGTAACACTTGTCCATTACTCGGCAATTTTGCACCAACAATTTGTTGTTCGTAGTAGTCCAATATAAACAATTTATCACTACTTCTTGTCTCCATTTTTGCTCTCTGTCGCACTAACAAATTTCAATACTTCGTGATGCGAATACCTCGAACTCTCGACGTAAAATGAGGTTTCTTTTACTAAGGGACTAAGGGACTATGAAGCAGGTATAAAACTGGAAATAGAAGGATAGCTCTTTGGAAGGGGTACTGGTTATCATTAAAACATAAAATTTGAGTTGCATGTAAAATTAAAGGGAAATTACTGAAATTTTCAAATTTCAAACCGATTGCGACACCCTTTCCTGTTGTCCAATTGAGTTCTTCTTTTGCAGAACTTATTTTTTTTGATCTGGAACAGATCTAGGGGGTCGCATAAAAAAAATAAGATGGTCGAAAAATAAGGTCCACCCTAATGTACATACATATGTATGTCTTCAAATGCCTACCTGCAAAATTTGTTGCATATATTCGTAACGAGCTCGCATAAGGGATAACCAGCAATTCGTTCTATTTGTTTTTGTATAATACCCTCTTGTGTTCGTTGCTAAAGAACCTGATCTATACAGTCATGAGGTTTTTTTTAATGTTTGCTTGAATATTTACCAGTACTTCGAATAAAATGGTTTTTTACCCATTAGAGACATTATGACAAAATTTTATTCGTTTAATTCAAGTTTATTTGATCAAATACGTCTTTATTAAGCCTAACTAATAAAATATTTTGGAAAATTTCATGAGCTATTTCTCAGCTTAGTTAGTATCACCGGGAGTGCGCTAAATGCTTCATTTTAATTCATCGTATACCAAATCCAACAAAAACCTATTCATACGAAACACAAACAAAACTTCATTTTCAAGCAATTGTCTCTGCTGCGAAGCGAACCATCCAAACACCAACAAAATCCATGCTGTTCAATTCTGTTCCGCTGCTTTTTTTGATCCTGCATTGAGATTATTTTCATCTTCGAAAATCGATTCTTTGTCTGCACATCGTTTTTTTCATTTTGATAGTTTTGTTGGAAGATCGAAATTATTTTCAGCGTTAGCGATATGTATTTTTTTTAACTAATGCCTTGAACACAATTGGACGAACAAAACACTAAACACAAAATCAACTGTCAAATTTACACAGGCTCTTATGGGATTCAAGAAAAAAATGAGTTATCTACATAAGGCATAAGATGAAAAAAGATATTTATCAATGAGGATGGAAATATCGTTATCTTCAGTGAGGGATATAAATTGAGCGATATAAAAAAGAAACGTTTTCCGAAACCTGCTATTAGGTATGAGATCGTCGATTGCAACTATGAAAGTATAAAAGTTTTTCCTAAGCGACCGAATATTTAAATATGTATATGCAGGTGAGATTATAATTTTTTAAATCATTTGAGTTAATGGACTGGAATGAAGGGATTTGTGTTGTTTTTATATTAATTTTTTCATGTCGTATCTTTGTCGTTTATTTATTAAAAAATTAATTGCAGATAGGCTTCACTGATTGTGTTTAATAGCTTCGCCAGTTCTTCTTTTCTAGCGAAAATTTTAGCTTCACGAACCCAAACGAAATTCCATTTATTTTAAAACGTTTTTATTAGGTCGCTTTCTAATCATTAAAATCATTTTTTCACCCATTTCCCGATGATCTAGGGTTTTGAAATTTTGACCAAAGTTCAGAACTGGATGCCAATGCATCTCTAAAACATATTTACCCGCCACCGCCCATTTGAAGGCGAGAAATTTGCCGAAAATTCATATATTTTTTGACAGAAGATTGATTTTCGTTTCAACACTCGTTGCAACTGTCAACTCAACAACGAGTATATATTATAATAAAGGTTTGTGTACACACTGTCTCATTGACAACAAAGTGACAGGACTACAAAAAAAATATTTTCAAAATATTAAAATAACTATGTCATCTTGCATATTTCAATCAGTTATAAAATATCTTGCACAGTTTACTAAAAAATAAAAAATAATTATTTAAATAAAAACATTTTTATATAAAACGTTTTTTAATGAACCAAAACGTTTAAAATAATTTTTCTAGCACCATACAGATTCGCAACTCCATAAAGATGTTAAGATTTGAAACGAAAAACGTGGGGCGCTTATAGAATTAGCACCTATCATTATAATCCGCCTCACGTTTTTCGTGTTAAATCTTAACATCTTTATGGAGTTGCGAATCTGTATGGTGCTAGAAAAATTATTTTAAACGTTTTGGTTCTTTAAAAAACGTTTTATATAAAAATGTTTTTTATTTAAATAACTAGCTGACCCGACGAACTTCGTCTCGCCCAAATATAATAATATCTGATTTGAAAAATTTTAATACGATCAAGACTTTCTTAAATTAAATACACTGCATCTTAACTCACAACGCCGATTAATTTCATCATCAGAATTTCCAAGGAAATAAATTTGAAGAAATTTGTGATCAGTATTCACGGCGGGTAACAATGCTCCTGCACGATGGTGAATTTGTTCTTGAATCAACTTGGACTTGGATTTGTCCTATAAAATCAAACACAATTTCTTGAGTTTGTGTGATGTTTTCCTTCGTTGAAGCTCTTTCGTAAATCTGTAATATTTGCATTCGAAAAAGAATTTACCTTAAAAGTAGAGTTAAAGCCTCGTGTTGTGATAATATTCGCCCCAAATGAAGCCATTTGGAAGGAACTGTTATACTTTTGTATGTTGTCCAAGAAATGCTTCGATCGAGTATCTTCGCCAGAAAGCAATGATGCCAATGGCTCTGGTGGCGGTGTCAATTGTGGTAATTTTACCTTTCCGCTCGCATAACATATTCCTGGTGGTTCCTGTCGAAACCTCAAAGCATTGCAATATTGACAAACAGTGCTCATTGTATCGAAGTTGGCCATATCCGCTGCGTAATCGACTGTTGGATTGTACCTGAACGCCATAGGTTCGTTAATGATTGTGTCGGCTGGCCGTCTTTTTTGACGCCTTTCAAAATTATTTCGAGAGTTAGCTTGTACTGAGCGAGTCGAAATTGATTGAATACGTTGTTCAGGAGTCATAATCGATCGCCCTTGCGAAATTCTTACATGATTTTCTTCCAAACAGTGTCTGCTTCTTCTTCACCGGCTATAGATAGCAATAAATATCCTGCCGCCCAGCTTCCTAAAAATGGCAGTAGAACGCCTCCCATTTTTTGCATAAGAGTTGTTTATTGTACCCTGTATAATTATACCAAATTTCATTACTGTAGCTTTAGTATTTTCCGAGTTGTAGGTAACTCTTGAAGGGGGAGGGCTGCCACGCCCATTTTTGGTACGTTATTATTGGTTTTGGTAGTTATTATGCTATTCGGAGCTGAGACAAAGCCAACAAATCAAAAATCATAAAAATCGGTCCAGCCGTTCTCGGGTTAAAAATGGTGTAACTAACACGACTTTCTTTTATTTATACAGATTATTTTCTAGCTCTATTCTTTGCCAGCCATAGATGACGATTATACGGCGTTATCTGATCGCCAATATAAATAATGCTGTAAACACATAGAATGTAGCTCAGCGATGTTGCTCTCAGCAAATTGTCAAAAATCTGCGCTGCTGAGACGCCGCAGAGAATAGCTGGTTTAATTTTTACAAAATCAAATACACCAAATCCATTCTGAATATAAAAACTAATAGATAGATAAATAAAGATAAATAGATAATAGATAAATAAATATTATTTTAATATAATTAACATATAAAAACTCACACAGTACGATTTTGCCTCAAAATATTAACTCAAATGTTAAATACCATGTAAACAATCATAAAGAGAAGGAGAAGAAGAGCAGCGACAGCGACCAAATTGGAAAATTTTCCAAAATAGTCGCCGTCATTGGCAGAGGCAGCAGCTACCTTTTATTTTTTTCTCGTTTTTCATAAGAGCCTGTGTAATTTTGAAAAGATGCTGCGACAAAGGTCGCTGAGCTACATTCTATGTGTTTACAGCATAATGTTATTATTATTTCAACTTCTACCATCTCTATCCATGTGTAAGTTCTCTGCTCTCAATTTGCCGCGCGTTCTTTGATTGATCTCTTGGTATTTAGGGATACCAACTTAGCAATAATAATATTTTTATTTTTTGATTTTAATTTATACGCTTCTTCTAATTCATCATCTTTTATTTCAACATTTGCAGCTTTTAGAATATTTACTACCTTTTGTTTTAGATTCTCATTGTCAAAGATTTCTACATTTCTATTTTCTATATTTCTCTCAAGCGAATGCTGTTGAACGATGTGGACTTTAGCTTCTAGATCAGCAATACGCCTGTCTTTCTCTTGATTTTTGGCAGTTAATATTTTTACTTGCTCAGTTAACTGTGCCATGTTGTTATTAATACTGTTTAGAGTACTTGATCGCTGGCTCTTTATGTCTATATAAGAGAGGGAAATCCTCTTACTCAGCTAATCCATTTCGTTTTTTATTTCTTTAGAATCCATTTTTAGTCCATTTACGTCACATTGTAGGACATTTAACACTATTACCGTCATCTATTACCGTCTTGTTGGCTGCACTGATTGCATCTGACAAATTCGCCGGGAGCGGGGAGAGCTCTCTTGCAATGGTTACAGCAAAGACAATATAATACAAAGATGTCTCACTCCTATACAAAACAACCGAGCAGCTAAAATTCAATTGGGATTTTCGGAAAATCCCATTTGAAGCTTTGGGAGAGTAAAATGAACATATTGTGAGAGCGAGAGATCAGGTTGTGAGAGTAATAGATCAAGTTGTGAGAGTAAGAGCTGCAACTTGCAAGAAAGTGAGCACAAAAGAGAGCGCGTTTGCTACAAATGAGTGTAAAGAATCAATGCAGTTGCCATCAGAATGTAGACCATCTTATTTTAATTATAACAACAAAGGGTGGTGGCATAACAAACTTTTATAGGCCCTATATTAGTAGAAACAAACAATAAAAAAATCAAATCTTCATATATTAAATGACATTTATTCATGATTTAGTATTTGAAATTTTGATTTTTTTGATTGTTTGTTTTTAAAATATGACCAAGAACGATGCTTACGGTGTAATATGGTTATCAAACAATCTAAAACACTAAATCTGTGAGAATAACATTCATTATTTTCCTCAAACCGATGTGCATTTGGACTTTGGTGTGTACAATGTATACATTGTTGTATAATATATTATTAATTAATTATTATTAATTACAAATACCGATTATAATATAAATAATAAATTGCCAAATTATCCAAATAAAAAACCAAAATCAGTATCAAAAATAGTAGCCAAAGTCAAAATCAAGTCACAAAAAGAAGCTAAAACATCAGTAAAAATAAAAACACAAAAAATCTTGTTTCTGGTTCGGTAAAGAACGCTGTTGTCGTCATTCATATACTTCTTGTTGTCGGGCGAGCGGTATTCTTGCACATTCGTACAAACTCTAAAAATTTATTTTACAAAAACAAATATTCTCTCTCGCACCGCTTGTGTTCACTGTGTTTTGAGCGCGAATTATATATTTATGTATCCATGCAAAAAGCGAGAGAGAAGTGCGTCGCATCTCAACAAAATTGAAAGCTCTTTCTCAAAAGCACAAAAGCTATCAGATCAGAACAAAATTTTTTTCATATTTTTCAACGTACCGAGTGAGACATCTTTGTAATATATTGTCTTTGATATAACGTTTTCGAGTATGTTTATACCCTACACCTTAAGGTAAGGGTATATTCACTTTGTAACGAAATGTGTAACGCATAGAAATAGAGACGATAGGTATAGAAAAGTATATATATTCTTGATCAGCGTGACCTCCTAAGCCGATTTAGCCATGTCCGTCCGTCTGTCTGTCTGTCTGTTGAAATCACGATCACAGGAGAACCGGTGAAGAAATTTTGCATAAACATTGTTTCTTGTGGTGTGCAGGTTGGTATTGAAAATGGGCAAAATCGGTCCACGACCACGCCTATTTTTCATTAGAAATGTGATATCAGCGTTCGTTTTTGAGTTATGACAACAAAATTCCTGGGTATAGAGTAGCATTATCCGTGAATGTGCCAAATATGGGCGTGATCCGTCCACTTTTAGGTTACACAGGCAAAAGAGGGTTATATTGTTAAATATATAAACTTCCTGAATAAAACTTTAGATAACAACTTGTTTTACAAAAAAACATTATTACATCAAAACTGGGTGCGGTCCGCCCACTTTTACACTATATATACATCATAGCAGTATGGAAACAAGTTTATTACCACGAAAATAAAGTTTAAATGAACACAAAAACAAAACTAATAAGCTAGTTATTTTGTTTTGAAAGGGGTAATGACCACGCCTACTATTTATACAGAGGCGTAGCTAGGTCTCATGGAGCCCGGGATGGTTAATCAACTTGTAGCCCCCAAAATTCCTAGAATTCAATAAGTGCCTACTTGATTTCCACAACTGCCGCCCCCGACATTGTGCCGCCCAGAGTGGACCGCCAACCCCGCCCCACCCTAGCTTCGGCACTTCTTTCAAAACTTTTAGGTGTAGGGTATCTAAGAATCGGCCAGGCCGAATATAGCTTTCTTACTGTTTTTTTTTTATTTTTGACGCTTCCGATTATCATACGTGACCCACTTCTGATCGCCGCTTATGACACGTTTCAAAAAAGGCGTTTTTCTGTTTATCATGTTTTTCTCGCTCAACTAATGAGGAACTCATATATCGAGTTTCTTTCGGTAGCCAGCCTTATGTATATGATTTAAAATAGTTTTGTAGGCAATGTCTAGCTTCTTACCAATATCGACTCTGCTGATATGCTTATCTTGCTTGACTTTTTCAAGAATTTCATCAGTTTTTTCAGTGATCGGACGACCAGAGCATTACTCATTTTTCACATTAAAATTACCAGAACGAAAGCGAGCAAACCATTTCCGCGCAGCAGATTCTGATGAAGCACCATCACCTTAGACTGCACAAATTTCTTCACAAGCTTGTACAGCGGTTTTCACTTTGTCGTAATAACATTGCAAAATATAGCGCAACTTTTCATTATTTTTCTCCACTTTCAAACGTAAACAACTTTGGAAGCACTGCAGCAATTTCGTTGCAACAGTTACGGCCGAAGTGTGACCTTTCCAATAAGCGTTCAGAGGTATCGCTGCGATCAGTGTTGCCAGAGTTATTTGCAATGTTCGATTGAACTGTTAAAACTACAAAACGTAATTTCGGATTTTTACTCGCTTGAACGGAAACTTGTCGTGACACGTGCAAGTTATTTACACTCTTAACAGTAATGTAATACAATAGTAAGTATAACATATTATATACCATTTTAAAGGTAGAAGAACAAGCTTTCCATAACTGTAATCTATTTTATGCCTTAATGTGTCCGTTTGGAAGGAAAAAATTGTTGTTTCAAGGTCAACTTGTCACATTTTTCTAAAAATCAATATAACTCATTCACAGCCATGTTATGGATAAAAATGTGTATTACATAAATGAAAGGTATTAAAAATACCTTTCCAGCAGTACTTCGTTTGTTCCGTTAGCTTACTTAGTTTATGAAATAAGTGCCTTTTATTAGTACCATTTATTTGACCTTCAAAACGGTCATAAATCCAAGATGGCTGACCAGCCCCCGGAAAAACATGGCCACTTGCGGTTATAACGGTCTGAAATAACGGTAAAAAAAAAGAAAAAAAACATCTGAGCTTGGCAGATGCATTTGTTCCAAAAAAACTTCAAAACGCGTTATATCTTTTCAAATGAAATTCAAAAACGTCAAATTTTTTACTTACATATCAAAAAAAGTAATAGAGAACGCCTTTTTGTAATAGTTTTAGTGGATTTCTGAACCTTTTTATCCTCAAATTTTGTTTATTTGACACACATATAAAATTCAATTATAAATAAAAACTTAAGCAACGTTGTGTAACTCCTTACGCAGTGTGTAATTAAACAATTGTTTAACGACTGTTTAACGAAATCTAATAAATAAGGCTGTATATGTTTATATATATTATATATCATTATTACAGGCAAGACCAGTTGACTACGCCCCTGTTTTGCTGCGAATTGAGAAGCCAATTTCATTTCATAAATTTTGGCAAATTGACCCGGAATCCGTCTACAAAGAATGGTTTGCCAACGATGACAAGAATATTGTTCAGTTTAACACTTTTCCAAAAAAGCAGGGATATGGACTTTCACAAAAACGTTCGCGGCGCAAGGAGTCGGAATGTACAAAGCAGACAATAGCTAACACGGATGCTATTGGAAGCGTCAAACAGTTTTCTCTGCTGAAAGAAACAACGCATTCAAGAAATGAACATGTTGATTTATAAAATAATATTAATCAAAATATATGTACATTACTATAGATATCCGTCCTCGTACAAATAAAAAACTTATTTCATTTTCTATTCTATACAATGTAAGTGAATAATTTGAAAAGGTTTGAAATCTAACAAATCAATATTACAATAATATAAAATAATAACAATAATATAAAATAAGAAAAAAAGTTGCAAAGACTTTTAATAGGTAAAGAGATTTCACAAGCCGAATGATGCTATCAACATTTAGTTTGAAAGACTGGAGTTAAGCTGATGTCAAAAAAATCCGGTCGATATGGCGGTCGGAGACTTTGTCTGCGAACTAAAGACTCTCTAACTAAATTATGTTTTGTGTTAGCACAGACATAATATAAATATTTTGTCTGAAATATTTTCCTAATTTTGCTTCCATTTACTTTTTAGAGTTTCTCGTATAACGTATTTAATGAATTGATATGCCGACTACAATAGATCTTCTGGCTATACAAATTCTTCAACAGCAAGCTATGCTCGGAACGTAGATCGTTTCAGCGCTTTACAAAACTTGGACATCAAGCATGAAGCAAAACAATGTTACAAAAAGAAAAATTTTTTTAAAAAACCATAAAATGCAAAATTGAAAAGAAATCCAGACGGACATGCAGTTGCACATGATTTGTTATTGTAAGATTGTTTGTAACTGAAGTCTTCATGGTCCGTGGTAAGTAGACGCAAGATCTATTTAATCAAATTATGGGAAAAACATTGACGCTAGTAAGATTTCAATTCTATTTAGTATAACGTTTTACTAGTTATACTTATATGAGTTTTTTATTTATATGTATGAGTTATTTATATGAGTTTTTTAAAAAATATTTTAAATGGAATTATTAGTATTTACTTTGTATTTATGTATACACCTTGTATTTATGTATCCAGTTTTGTTAAGTTATTTCCCAATTTGGTAATTATTTTTATCTTAGATGAAATATTTATTGAAAATGTAATGTAATCAACTTGATATTTCCAATAGTGTTCCTATTTATGAGTGTTATAAAAATTTTTATTTCAAGTTCGAAATATTCTTTTGTCAAAATTTTATACCAAATTTTCACTTCGAAATAAAACTTTGTAGAAGTAAGACATATTGTGTTTTACTTATGTATACAGGGTGTATCGCATAAGATGCGCCAAAAATGGGTCAAAAATCGTTTGGGAGCATTATCCCCCGTCTAGGCGGAAGGGGTCACTTTCTAAAAACTCGACTTAACATCAGAAAAAAAAAAAGTTAAAAAAATATTAAAATCTAATCTATAAAATCTATCTTGACCACTTTCGCTTATTGAGTTTGAAAGCCAAATATCGGCCTCTTAACATCCTATTTAAATTAGGTTCCTACGTGAGAAAATTAATGGAAAACTTTAAAAAATTTTGTATAGCCATTTTAGCATAGCAGAGATTGGTGTTGTCATATTAGATGAATTGAAGGTTATAATTTTACTCTCAAGTTTGCCCAAAGCATATGAAAGCTTCGTCGTTACAATCGAAGCTCGAGATAATTTACCATCATTTAGTATACTCAAGGTAAAAGTATTAGAGGAATACGAAAGAAGAAAAGAACCAGTAAAAAACCTTTGTGGTAAAATTACCACTCAAACCACGCAAAAATTACCACGCAAAAGTTATAAAGTAGCACCCAAAAATAATAATATTAATAAACTGAATTGTAAGTGTTACAATTGCGGATGTAAAGGTCATTATGCATCAAATTGCAGAGAACCGAGAAAGCAGCGAAGTCCGATTTCAAAAAATTGTTCCACTCTGTATGGAATTGATGGCAACTGTCTTAACAAGGATAGTTGGTGTATCGACAGCGGTGCAACATTCCACATGTGCTGCAACCGTAATTTGTTTACGGAATTTGAAACATGTCATGAAATAGTAATTTTAGCGGCTGATAACAGAATCCAAGCCCAAGGTCGAGGGAAGCTTAGTTTTCAAACGGAATTCTGCATGATTAACTTATCCAACGTGTTATGTATACCAGAAATGCAAGGAAATTTTCTATCGGTTAGCAAAGCAATTCACTTGAAGAGGAAGATGTTGAATTGCATGAAGCAGGAAACAACCTAAGAATTGGTCCAGGCAGACCAAGGTTGTTACGAACGGGTAAACCAAGACGGCCGAGAAAGCAATTTAATGTATTAAATGTATAAATTAAAATAAATTAAATAAATTAATTAAAATAAATTAATGTGTATAAATTAAATTTAAATATTAAATGTAATGGATTCTGATCGTGTTGAGATTCCACAAACAGCTAAGAAGCATGACTGGACCAAATTCAGAAGAATGGAAAGAGGCGATGCAGAAGGAATACGAGGCCCTTATTGATACCGACACGTGGGAATTAGTTGATTTACCAAAAGAAAAGTAAATGGGTACAGTAATCGGCTGTAAATGGGTTTTCAGCTTGAAAAAGAATGAACAAGGAATTATAGAAAGGTACAGAGCAAGGTTGGTGGCAAAAGGTTGCAGCCAGCAGTTTGCCATCAATTATACAGAAACATTTTCGCCGGTAAGATACGCAACTATAAGAATGGTTATTGCATTAGCTGCTGAACACGAATTGTATCTCCACCAAATGGATGTGTCCACCGCCTACCTAAATGGAGAACTACACGATGATGTTTACATGAAACAGCCTGAATATTATGTTAATAGCGCGTATTCTGAAGGTGTTTTAAAACTTAAGAAATCTGTATATGGCCTTATACAATCAGGACAAGAGTGGAATATTAAATTAGACACAGTTTTAAAACGGATCAGATTTTTGCAATGCAAGAGCGAACCATATGTCTATACAATGCACTCAAAGGACTCGTTTAACATCATAGCAATTTATGTTGACGATATCCTTATAGCAAGTTCAAATGAAAAGGAACTTATGTCTATAAAAGCTAAAATAAGCAAGGCATTTAAACCAGACCCTCAAATTTTTATAATTTTTTTCAAAAAAATTATGTGGATAACTCTTATCAATGAGATAAGATTGTTTTGTTAATGTGTGTTCCTGAAAACTATAATGAGCTTTTATTTTTGAAAGTTGAATAAGTTCATTTTTTCATGTATCAAGATATTTAAAGGTTTGCATAGGAATTAATTTAAAAATATTGGCAAACGTTAATCAATCCGAGTGATGTTTTTAACACTACACACCTTTTAAATTTTATTATGAAATAATAATTATAGAAAATATTTAATAAAAGAAAGGATATTTTAGATCCAACTTTACACCACTTTCAAAAATAACATAATATAAGAAATAAAATCAAGAGGAAATCGAAATCCATATTTATATAGACATTAGCTTTACTGAAGTGGATTTTTTAATGTAAAAAATTATAATTAAAATTAAGAGAATTAAGCACATGAATCACCAAGTTTATTAAGAATTAATTTCAGTCATATTAAAAAGACGACATAATTAAATGTAAATTCCTTTGTCAGTTATCTTGAATATAAAAAAATGATAATTTAAACTTATTATTCCTTCACAGTTAGAACAGTGAAGTATTCATGGTAAGGCAGAAAACTCATCATATTGTATTTCTTTTTTGCAACATAGTAATTTTTCTGAGGGGTTTAGGTCTTCCTTGTTTTCCAAATAAAAGAATTGCTTTAAATGGAGCATTTTCTTCCATACTAGTTTTGTAAAAATTTTGGTTGGTTTATCCCTTTTAAACCTCATCCAGCATATTTTTAGTCACTGTATAATTTCACCGTCCGTATTGTTTTTCCTGTTTAATATTGTGCCTTCTAAATATTTGGTCGACACAAAATCTTCTCTTTTCATTTCAAACTTAAGCTATTTTTTCGCAAGTTTTCATGGCATTATAATGTGTAGTCTTGAGGAGTATATAATTGATCCTTTTTCTTTAACCGTCCGTCATGGACATGTATCTGGCCAGATATTTTACGAATTTACCTGTGATTTAAATATATTTCTAATTTAGCTAGGGGTTTGAGTCTCCAGGTACCCTCTACAAATATTGTTAGGTATCGTTTTATGAAAAAACACATTAAAAAAAAACAACAAACAAAATTTATGTGGAGTTTTTCATGTGTACATCGTATACGTAGCGCATGTATCTGGCCAGATTAGTCAATAATTTACGGAAGAATTTTTATTTATTCGAAAAAAAAATGGGTGAAGAAGTACAGT
The DNA here is from genome assembly GCA_943737955.2 of Myopa tessellatipennis. Classification (NCBI taxonomy): domain Eukaryota; kingdom Metazoa; phylum Arthropoda; class Insecta; order Diptera; family Conopidae; genus Myopa; species Myopa tessellatipennis. The sequence goes on along the minus strand of OX031316.1, from coordinate 48,965,322 downwards.
TTGTTTATAATACGCGATTTCATAGTGGTAATGTGAATTTCCATACACGACTAGCAGAAGAATTGGGCAATGAGTTAGAGCGTGAAAGAGCCGCTGCAGAAGTGGTTGCAAATGATGAGATTGATGACTTCCCAGGAGTTGACGACGATATGGATCTAAATTATATGCCAGACGATGGCGATGCCTCAGATGTCGAAAATGATTGGGTTGTCGAAGCAGATGAAGTGTTTGATAGTGACGATAGTGACGACGATGAAGAAATTGAAGAACAGAATGCTACCGAAGATTCTTTTCTTGGTAAGGACGGTACTATATGGTGTAAAAATTAACCAAATATTGGTCGTTTACGTCAACACAATATCATGCGTTTTCGACCTGGTACGAAGGAACAAAACAGTGTTCCAATTGAGGTGTTCAAAAATTTTTTCACATCAAATATAACATTTATCATCATTTCTGAAACGAATCGCCATGGAAAAGCTGTAGTCGAGAAGTGGCGAGAAACGACTAACTCGTTTTTTTTGTTCCAAGTGCTCGAATCCGGTATGCCTACAACATTCGAAATCAGAGTATACATGTTTAAGTTGCTTACCTGAAGCTGTGTAAGACTTTTTTAATTTAGAATTAGTTAAAACTTACTTTATAACTACTAAATTTAATTGAAATGAACTTTATAACAACTATTTTTTTAAAATTAAACACAAAAAAAAAATTGTTCTTGTTTCATTTCTCATTAAAATTTTTTTTGTAGGTGGTTTAGCATGTACTAAGAACAAAAAAAAAATTAGAAAATATATATCTGCCTGTCGTGATAACAATATAACAATATAATATTATCACTAAAATAGCATATTTTTCATATAAATGTACTGAAATACATAGTGTATCTGTACTGTACGTGACTATCGGAACATGTGCATGACGGAGGGTTAATGTTGTTTCCACAACTTCAAAACGTCGTTTGGAAGAAATGGATGGCCGGATAATAAAAATTTGTGGTTAATAATATTTATGCTATTATCAGGTAATTGGACAATTCTTAACCACATCAGTGCGAGCTTTATATATCGTTTCTGCCTGGTACTCATGTCAATGTATGGTATAATGTGGTCTTCATTTCATAAGAACAATAATATCGGTATCTTGTTATCAATGTTGCAACACTAGCACTAGATAAGTATTATCTGCTAACGAAGTAGTAAACCACAATCTACTCATTATTAAACCTAACTTATTTGGTTTCTCCCTTACTCATTGCACACAAATGGTATTATACAGGGTGTTTCGCAAGAGAGGGAACAGAAGACTAGGACGTGTAGGTTGGGTCGAGACAAGAAAAAAATCGTATGGGAGGGGGGTCAATTTCCCCCCGTTTAGACGGGAGGGGCCCATTTTATAAAAATTCGAATTGACATCGAAAAAAAAAGATTAAACAATAATGGTTTGACCTAGATAAACTTTGCTTACTGAGTTACAAAGCCAAATATACGCTTCTTAATATCCTTTTTAAATTAGCTTCCTATGTCAAATAGTTTCTGGTTTGGTTTTTGCAACCATAAAATTCTCTAATCAATTCTAGAGAGAATGCTTCAAACCGGAAGGATCTATGTTTTGTAGTTTCCGAGGAAAGTGAAAACTACGATCTAAACTCCTTCCCCAGAGCAGACTTCTTTCACATTTTTGCACCACACAAGTAGCCAAAAAATTGGTATTTGAAAGCGAAGTATGCTTCGTAATTTTCACTTTTCTCGGAAACTACAAAACATAGATCCTTCCGGTTTGAAGGATTCTCTCTAGAATTAATGAAAGAATTTTATGGTCGCAAAAATTTTTATACTTAATACCGTAATTTTAAAAAAATTTTTTTTCCAAATTTTAACTTTGACATTAATTTTCTCAAAAACTGTTCGACATAGGAACCTAATTTAAAAAGGGTATTTGGCTTTGTAACTCATTAAGCAAAGGTTATCTAGGTCAAACCATAATTTTTTAATATTTTTTTTTTCGATGTTACGTCGGGTTTTTAGAAAATGGCCCCTCCCGTCTAAAGGGGGGGGAATTGACCCCCTCCCCGCCATGCCATACGATTTTTTTCTTGTCTCGCCCCACCCTACACGCCCTATTCTTTTGTCCCTTCTTAGGCGAAACACCCTGTATAAGAACTCCCACTCAAGGAAATTCATGGTTACATCTACAGTATCACAAGGTAGTCATTTAGGACCCTTGTTATTCTTGACTTATATAAACGATCTATCGACAGCAATTAATAATTCTATCATACTGATGTTTGCAGATGATGTGAAGTTATTTTATCGTATAAAAATGAACATGATGCAATGCTTCTGCAAGATGATCTTATCTCATTGCTTGCATGGTGTAACGTAAACTGTATGAAGCTGAATTTAAATAAGTGCAAATAAATGACATTTGCTCGCTCTAACCCATTAATATTTAATTGTAGTATTGGCGATTATAAGCTTGATTATTTGGCTGTTGGTGAGGACCTTGGTGTTGTCTTGGATCGCAAACTTCGTTTTCATATGCACATACACCGCATATCTTGCAGAGCCGCCAGTTAGTCTAAAGAATTTTATGATCCCTATATCTCCATGATATTATTTACTTCATTAGTTCGACCTCAATTGGAATATGCCTCTACGGTCTGGAATCCATTTTCCGAATGTGGATGTCATTTTTTGCAAATTGAATCGGTACAAAAACAATTCCTACTCTTCTGCCTACGGAATCTACTTTGGGATCCCGCATTAAGATAACCACCATATGCTTCTCGACTTAACCCTTAAACGGGAATTGATGCATATATGAATCGTCTTAAAAATGCTCTCTAAAATCACTTGGTTTGATGCAAACTTAATTATTCACTGGACATCTCTTAAAATTAATCAATTAAAACTTCTAATACGTTCTTTGGTTTACTGTTAAATTATAAATAAATATAAAACACGGGTAAACTGAAAAAATATTTTTTTGCGAATTTATCATTTTTGGCAATGTTTGAACCAAAATTATTTGTACAAAATACACAAAAATCTTACAATAAAATTATAAATTTACAAGATTGATGTGTGTTTTAGCGAATTGCATTTAAAATTTTAATAAAATTATTATGCTTTAGTAGCAGCGGTAATAAATGAAGACGATTCATATATGCATCAGTGCGCATAGCCTCATACTTTTCTTCAGTGTGCCTTTGTCTACTGCATTTATAATATGAAGGATTATGATATATTTATGGGTGCCAATACACTCATTATAGTGGTTATAAATTAAAATCAAGGTAAATGGCTTTAGGTAATGAGTTTTCGTCAGAATTTTTTACAAAATTTATGATGGTAAACCGTTTCGAAACGTCAATGGGGCTAAAAAAAAGGACAGATAACCCTTTTGCAAATTTCTATGATCTATTGAAAGGAATACCTGACCTTTTCAAAGACCATTACAATGGTTACCCCGTCAATCATATTTCATTGGATGTTATTTCCTTTTTATACCCTACACCTTAAGGTAAGGGTATATTCACTTTGTAACGAAATGTGTAACGCATAGAACTAGAGACTATAGGTATAGAAAAGTATATATATTCTTGATCAGCGTGACCTCCTGAGTCGATTTAGCCATGTCCGTCCGTCTGTCTGTCTGTCTGTCTGTTGAAATCACGATCACAGGAGAACCAATGAAGATATCGTGATGAAACTTTGCAGATATATTGTTTTATGTGGTGGGCAGGTTGGTATTGAAAATGGGCAAAATCGGTCCACGCCCACGCCTATTTTTTATTAAAAATGTGATATCAGCGTTCGTTTTTGAGCTATTACAACAAAATTTCATTCCTGGGTATAGAGTAGCATTATCCGTGAATGTGCCAAATATGGGCGTGATCCGCCCACTTTTAGGTTACACAGGCAAAAGAGGGTTATATTGTTAAATATATAAACTTCCTGAATAAAACTTTAGATAACAACTTGTTTTACAAAAAAACATTATTACATCAAAACTGGGTGCGGTCCGCCCACTTTTACACTACATATACAGTATAGCAGTATGAAAAAAAGTTTATTACCACGGAAATAAAGTTTAAATGAACACAATTATAAAACAACTAAGCTAGTTATTTTGTTTTGAAAAAGGTAATGACCACGCCTACTATTTATACAGAGTCGTAGCTAGGTCTCATGGACCCTTGGACGGTTAATCAACTTGTAGCCCCAAAAATGCCTAGAATGCAATAAGTCAATACTTGATTTCCACAACTGCCGCCCCCCCCATTGTGCCACCCAGAGTGGACCGCCACCCCCGCCCCATCCTAGCTTCGGCACTTTTTTTAAAACTTTTAGGTGTAGGGTATCTAAGATTCGGCCAGGCCAAATATAGCTTTCTTACTGGTTTTAATATACAATATATACATATATGCATAAAAAGCGAAGAATAAAAATTCTTCCGCCATTTTAATTTTGAAATTCTAGAAGTGTGCATCTGTTGTGAATTATGATAAAATAAAAAATATGTTGGGAAAAGGTTAAGCTCCGAAGAAATTGCATATATTTTGGCTCAAATTCCATTCAGACAGCGATATTGAAGCAATTAACACTGACCGTATACCGATCTCAGATGAGGATTTGACCGAAATTACGAATGATTTATTTCTTCATGATCATAAGACTGACGACATTGCTGCCGAGCCCTCTTCACCACCCACATCAACTGAAACATATCGGGTACCCTCAAAAAATCAATTGGAAAGGCTCTTGTGAAAAAGAAAAAATTTTATACTAACTGAAAAAAAAATTTCCCGATGTAATCGGAGATTACAATAAGCATATGGGTGGGGACCTTGCTTAGAAAAAATTGAGACCAAAATTTTTTTTTCGGAATTTTTTTCCAAATTTTAACTCTGACATTAATTCTCTCAAAAACTGTTTGACATAGGAACCTAATTTAAAAAGGATATTAAGAAGCGGATATTTGGCTTTGAAAATCAGCAAGCAAAAGTTATCTAGGTTTAACCATTTTTTTTTAATATTATTTTTTTCGATGTTAAGTCGGATTTTTATAAAATTATTTATAAATGACCCCCCTCCAAGACGATTTTTTTCTTGTTTCGACCCAACCTACACGCCCTGAACTTCTGTCCCCTCTTATGCGAAACACCCTGTATATTAACTAACGTTTATATAAACGTTCGCCGTCTTACATCCAGAAGCCATGAATTTCTCCATCTAAGTTTCTGCCGATCTACATTCCTTCAGAACGAACCGTTAAGAAACGCGTGTGCAGATGTCAATTATGCCTATGAGTATACCTTTGTCTGAGTCAATTACCTTAACTAAACAAAAAATCGTAGCTTTTTTATCACATTAGTTAATTTTTGTTATTGTCTGAGAAACTATAGAGTCAGTTTAGTTTTACACTTATGTTCAATTGTTTAAGTTATGTTTAAATAAATTACAAATTAATTACAAAATAAATAATTAACCCTTAATATCCTACTGGTACCGTCAGGAACCAACCGACTAAAATCAAAACTTCGTTAAGCGAATTTCTTTCAAACTTCCCGCTGCAAATTTGTAACGAATTGTTGATTCAAGCGACATAGTTTGCGGGGGTCGCTGGTTGAAACTAACTTCATTTAACAACTGTTTGGTTGATACAGCGACTCAACCTCGAGAAAAGTAATTTTTGCGTTTTGCGTTCATTTCAAACAATAATTATTGTGGTAAATTCGTATAAATTGAAGTTTAAAAAAATATTTCTGTCATCGTTATAGTGTCTAGAATTTGTCGTGAGTATTTAAAAAAAATATGTGTTTTTACTTTGGTGGACTTTATAGAATGTGGAATTTCGTTATGTGGAAGACAGCAGAGTATCACCGCATAAGTAGATCGTGCGGTGGACAGTGGCATTCCCCATGGATCAATTTTGGGCCCTATTCTCTTCATGCTGTATATCAATGACTTGCCGAACAGTGTATCACATTCCTCGGTATGCAAAAGAGCTGACGCTGAATGCGGACTGCCTTGTGTGTATGACGATATTCACCCAGTCTCTCAATGAGTTGTTCGCCACAACCTCACACCCAATTCCAGTAAAACGAAAGCTATTGTGATAGTTAGAGGAACGCGTTCTGTTATTTTACTAAGAATTTCTCAAGGCGGTGTTAATAAGTCTTAGGCTTTTACTGTTCTGGTGTACATGGTCTTCCTTTGTATAGACGTGAAATCATTTTAAATAAATAAAGTTAAATAAATAAAATAAAATAATAAATGGTACCCCCGGAACAAAACTGTTCTTGTTGTTGGAAGCCTCGTGTAGAAACAACGTATACGTTTTTTCGCACGATTTGCAATACAAAATTTTTAACATATAATTATTTACCATTTATTATTAATTAAATATTGTTAGCAAGTGGGTATCTCCACCCGTTGCCATGTTAACGAATTTGTTGCCAACGTCACCGAACAGGCAAAAATAATTCAATGGGAAATTCCACGTAGTGTAATGTCATGTAATATATGTACATGTCTTTTGATTATGCGATTTTTGATAGTAGTGGAATAGTTTAGACATAGAAGTAAGATGGCATAGTCACGGGAAAAGCCTACAAAGACTGTGCAGTCTCATCATTAACTTAATATTAGCAACAGATGACTTTAAAATAAGTTATCGATTTTCAGATTCTAACTTTCTGAAAACAATTTGTCTAGTTTCCAAAACAAAATGAAATATTCCAAGAGTACCAACATACTAAAAGTATATCCCAATATTTGAAGATATTAGATATTAGTCTTCATCAACAAACTCGAACAAGGTTCGGAAATTTTGAACAAATTCGCAATATTGATAATATATTCTAATATAAAAGCAATTGTTTACCAAATGTATTCAATGTTTGGCACAACATATTTGACCGATAAAGCTTTCTCTGATCTGAAAACAAAGACTACAAGACTGGTGGTAGTGAAATCAAGCTTGGGTGTAATAGATTACAAAAAGAAAACGCATGCACTTTTGACAACTCGGGCGTTTGTTTACAAAATTCAGAAATATATTTTGAGAGAGGAATGCAACTCTTGTTCCTCTTCATAATAATAAGCCAGAAATATTATTTTTTAAATACGTAAAAAGACAGTTTTAAAAACAACCATGCTTCTAGAAATAAGTCTTTTTTAAAGTCTTATTTGTAAAGGTAAATGGATTATCTGTCATTTATGTAAAATAATATTTTGTCGAAAACCGTTCCGTATTAGAGAAAAATGAAAATGAAAATTTTTTTAACTATTTTTTTCCATTCATTAATTTTTTTCTAAGTATAATGTACAATTAAGCCATATAATTATGACAATAATAAGAAAGTAGAGGCTTTTAGCTTTCGACACTTTTTTTCATCGCGATCAGTCCAGGATCTTAGGAAAAAAGGTCTTTCTTCTTCGTCTTCTTCTCCCTTTTAAACATGAATGAAGACATAATAATTTACATTGTTAAAATTAGCCAAATGATTTTAGTGCTTCATTCAATTATAGCAGTTCTATTTTTATATTATATTTCATGCGCAGGTTCAATGTTTCATATTAGATATTTTATTAAAAACTAAAGAAATAGAAAATATTTCTGTGTGGCCACATATTCGGCGTTTGTGTGGAATTTCTGCTTGTTTCTGAAATTTAATTAGAAGGAGTGCCGAAGTGAAGAGAAATGCTCGGTCCGGCCAAAGCTCAGTAAATACAACGAGTATGTATCATAAAGAGATTACAAAGGCGAATTCAAGGCGGAGGAATTTTGATTTGGAGTTCCGACGATTAGGGACATACCGATTGGTTGGACTCGAACTGCGTTTGATAATGTTTGATGCTTATAAGGTTGTTGAATTCTGTATGACTTCGTATGTGAATATGCGTAAGAAGAGTTAATCGATCGAGCACTCGGTTGCTAGATAAAGTGTGAAAGAAAGAATCGATCAATTTTTTGTGTACAGCGGCGTTGAGAAGAACGGTGCAATTCATCTTCGTTTTATTTTTTCACAATAACAAATCATGTACAGCCGTCCGTCCACCAAGCAAACAAATTTGTTTTCAATTTTGCATTTTATGGCTTTTGAATGAAATTTTTGCTTTTTCTAGCTTCGCTGCGTGCTGTTGAAGAATTTGGATAAGCAGAAGATATATTTATTTTAATCGACATATCAAATTATTTTATGCGGTATACGAATAGGTAGGAAATGGTAGGAAAATTATTGGAAATATTTCGGAAAAAGTATTTTTTTATTACATGTCTTACATTATATTAATTTATTTACGAAATAAAACGAATAATACCGAAAATAGGTTAAAGAAAAGCTCTGACAATATATTTTTCGTTATACCGAGGGTCTACTGTAAGTATATTTGTATTTGCATTGTATGATATATTTGCGTCTATAACGGTGATTTTGTTAACGGTTAATTTTGCTCATGAAATTTTTTGGTTTAAGACGAAAGATTTTTAGAAATAAATTTTACTTTGTTTTTAAGTGCGATAAAGTACACACATTTCAGTGTGTTTTAAATTATATTCAGTTACCAAATTATACGATATTAAAAGTTCAATAAAGTTATGGGAAATTTGAAATGCATTATTAAAAATTGTCATGCTGAAAATCGACTGCACAAATTTCCAAAATGTGAAGTTTTATATAAAATGTGAGCGAAATATTTCCATAATTTGACTTCATTAACTTTTTAGTCTTTCTTAACGTATTGAATGAATTGATATGCCGACTAAAATATATATACAATGCCTATACAAATTCTTCAACAGCACGCTATGTTCGGAACGTAGATCGTGCCAGTGCTTTACAAAGCTTAGACACTGAAACAGTAGCAGAACGAAGCTAGAAAAAGCAAAATTTCATTCAAAAGCCATAAAATGTAAAATTGAAAGCAAATCTGTTTATTCGGCGGACGGACGGCTGTGCGTGTTTTGTTATTGTGAAAGGACACTTTTATTTTTATTCACTTATCATTCTTTTCTTTGATGATTTAAATACTATGAAAATGAAAATGAATATTAGTTAATTTTTGAAGTTATATATATACAATAGCTGCGTTCCTTTTTCCTAATCTAATTTAAAATGGAACGGCAAGGAAATTCACATGCAGATGTCCCCACAAAATCACACAGAAAAAAGGTTGTGTAATGAAATATCCACTGTTTGATTGTTAAGAATTAAATAGTGCCATGTTACATTGCAATTTTTTGATTGCTGCAAATTGCAATATGTGCCATGTTACATTGCAATTTTTTTATTGTTTCAGTTTGTTCTTTGTTTTCTGTACAAAACTGTCAACGCCGAGTTCACCCGTGAGAGAAAGAGAACCGATGAACTACGGAACCCGTAATCAAAAAATTTGCCAGCGACGACTCCAAATTTCAATCAAAACGGTAAACAATTATTTTCACCCAAAATTACTTTTTCTGGTAAAAGTGGATCTTTTTTACTCCAAAATGTGCACACGTTTTTATTACGCCACACAACAACACCATTTTGATTGAAATTTAAGTCGTCGACGGCAAATTTTTTTATTGCGGGTCCGTAGTTCATCGGCTCTCTTTCTCTCACGGATGAACTCGACGTTGACAGTTTTGTACAGAAAACAAAAACAAAGAACAAACTGAAACAATCAAAAAATTGCAATGTAAGTGCCATGTTACATTGCAATTTTTTGATTGCTGCAAATTGGAATATTTTACTCTCTCAACAATTTTTTCTTTGCTGGTATGTTACATTGCAATCAGTTTGCCAGCAATCTGTCAAAAATAGTATTGGAACTATGCGTAGTATTTCATACCTATTTGCGATTTTCGCAGGCATTACAAATATCAAAAGTGATAAACAATGCAAACAATTAAAGAATTAGAGGAAATTCTACTTAAATTATTAACAAACGCTAAACATTTTGTTCAAAGCACGAAAAATAATAAGCAATCGCAGCCAACGAAGTAAATTTTTACTTGGATGGAATTGGTTGCAGAAATAAAGAGTTGCTTTGCGCAATTATTTTCACCCAAAATTACTTTTTCTGGTAAAAGTGGATCTTTTTTACTCCAAAATGTGCTTACTTTTTTATTACGCCACACAAGAACACCGTTTTGATTGAAATTTGGAGCCGTCGACGGCAAATTTTTTGATTGCCGGTTTCGTAGTTCATCGGCTCTCTTTCTTTCACGTATGAACTCGGTGTTGACAGTTCTGTAAAAAAACAAAAACAAAGAACAAACTGAAACAATAAAAAAATTCAATGTAACATGGCACTAACATGGCACATACAATTTTTGCTCGAGTAAATAAAATGTTTGAATTCAAAATGGTAACGACAGCGATGTAATCATGGTCTTCACAGGTTTGTCAGAATCTTCTTTATTAGTCAAATAAGATAAACTGGGTAACGCACACCATCAATTAAAAAGAAAAAAATCTCATCAGCGCCATCTATATTTCCATAGCGAACTAAAGTTGTGGCAGCACTGTTTGAAAGAAGCTGTTACAAAAGTTTTGACAGTTGAAGATGTTGAGTAAACTCTCTTGTTTTTGTGAACTGATCAGAGCTGGACGCGTCTTCAATCCAACGTTGATAAAACTATTATTTTTCCTATTATGTTTGGTATTAATATTTGTTTGTGAGTTACCTTATTGTTTGAAATTGATTAATAAAGGTATTAGCAACTAAATTGGTGACCCCGAGACCCGAGACTCGAGAGCCGAGAGCTCCACAAAACGAAAGCAAATTGCGCATTTCGACTGATGCAAGAAGAAATTTGGCAACGTCGCTACACAGTTTAGCATAAAACTAAAGCTGGAATTTTGATTTTGCATAAATAAAGCTAAGTCGTACATGCAAAAAGGACAATATCAGTTAAGAACGAATCGACGACTGGATTACGCGGAGGGCGATTCGTCTAGTGAGGATACGAACACCGAAAACGAAACGGTTCCAGGTAAGATGTCCATCATAGAGCTTCAAGAACAATTGCAGGCAATGCAACTAGAGTTGGGCAGATTAGGACAAGTGCAAACAAGGCATTCTGAAGCGCATCGCTCCACTCCAAAGAACGTACACATGCCGAAATTCAACAGATCTAATCCACATCTGTGGTTCGCACAAGTCGAGAGAAGTTTCCGTATCAGCGACATAACAGATGATACCGATAAGTTTGATTTAGTGACTGTAAGATTAGTAGATGATATATCACTGGCAATGGAAGACCTCATCACGAGTCCACCCGAGAGCAACAAGTTTACCGCACTAAAAGAGCGATTAATTTCAAAGTTTGCAGAGCCACCAGAGTCTAAATTACGGCGCCTACTACAAGGCGGCGAGATGCAAGGTATGAAGCCAACCGAGATACTAGCTCACATGAAATGACTGGCTCCAGATCCAGGCAATGAAGCGATTATTCAGACCTTATTTCTCGGACAGATGCCAAGAGCCATACGACCACTTCTCACTGCTTGGGAAGAAGAGGACCTAGAGAAACTAGCAAAGCTAGCTGATAAGATGTTGGACGTTAGCAACATCAATGCAATCTCAGCCATTCCATCTGAGACAACGAATAATCCACTAACAACGAAGTGTGTAGAAGCAGTATCACATCGCGACCATAACTCTATGACAGACATACAGGAAGCTATAAAAAACTTGTCCAAAAAAATCGACAAAATGCAAACCGAGATATATGATCAAAAGAGCAAATTTAGACAAAGAGCGAAACTTCGTAATCGTTCGCAAAGTAGAGATCGCGAAAGTTGTAATGCTTCATCAACCCTGTGCTATTACCACAATAAGTTTGGGGAGGCAGCTAGGAAGTGTCAACTGAATTGCCCACGCTGGAAGTCCAAAACGGAAAACTAAAGAAGCTGTCGTCAATACGTACGGTTAGCGACAGCACGATCACAACCAACCGTACAAACAACAACAACACAGAGACTCGTTTAAATATTCTCGATAAACACTTGCACATAAATTTTCTAATAGACTCTGGATCGGTGGTCTCTGTTATTCCGCGAGCTTTAGTTAAACGTGAACTAAGCACTGCAACATTTAGGCTGTTCGCAGCGAACCAAACAGAGATACAAACATACGGCGACCAGATTCTACAGCTTGACTTAAACTTGCGACGAGCGTTTAAATGGTCATTTATAATAGCAGATGTGCAAACAGCATTGATTGGTGCCGATTTTCTGAGTTATTTTAAGCTTTTAATAGATGTAGGTAATCAACGTCTCATCGATTCAAAAACTGGACTCACGACTCATGGAGAAATGTTACAAACCTTTCAGTTCGGCATTTCTACCATCAACTTAAGAGTTCCATACAGCAACTTGCTAAACGAATTCGTAGAGGTAACTAGAACCGCACAGAAACAAAATTTGAGAGTTCCAGAGCAAAGTCTTATTCGCCATCACATTGAAACAACGGGGCAACCTATAGCCGATCGTCCTAGACGTTTATCAGGTGACAAGCTGGCATGTGCGAAGGCGGAAGTCGAACTGCTTTTAGAGCAAGGTATATGTAGGCTTTCTAAAAGTCAATGGGCAAGTCCACTACACATGGTCGCCAAAAAGACTGGCGGGTGGCGAGCTTGCGGTGATTACAGGAAGTTAAATGCACAAACAGTGCCAGATCGCTATCCAATTGCACACATAACCGATTTCACAGAAAGATTACATGGAAAAACAATATTTTCTACGATCGACCTTGTTCGAGCATACTATCAGGTTCCGATGGCGGAATCGGATGTAGTAAAAACAGCTGTAACTACTCCAGTAGGTCTCGTTGAGTTTTTATATATGCCTTTCGGACTCCGAAATGCCTCGCAAACCTTTCAGCGGTTTATGGACACAGTTTTTAAGAGTTTACAATTCGTTTATTGTTACATAGACGATATTATCGTTATGTCTGAGTCACCTGAGCAACATGAAGAGCATCTTCGAATTGTTTTGTCCAGATTACAAGATTTTGGTCTAACAATCAATGTTAATAAGTGCCCATTTGGACAAACAGAAGTTTCATTTCTCGGATACATAATCAACGAGAAAGGTTGTAAACCACCAGATGAAAGGGTTGCGGCAATTTTGAATTACACAAAACCAGAAACAATATGCGAGCTTCGTAAATTTTTAGGTGTAGTGAATTATTATCGACGATGTTTGCCACATGCAGCACACCTACAAGCACCCTTAAATGAGTTTCTTAGGAATGCAAAGAGAAACGATAAACGCAAGATACCTTGGACAGCCGAAACAACCGCCGCGTTTGAAGCATGCAGAAAAAGCATTGGCGAAGCAGCACTGTTAGCTCACCCTGCCATGAACGCACCGCTTGCTCTTATTACAGATGCTTCAGACACTGCAATAGGCGCTGCACTCGAACAAAAGACAGGTAGTAATTGGGAGCCTCTGGGATTTTTTTCCCGAAAACTATCATCGGCAGAGAAAAGTTATAGTACATACGATAGGGAGTTATTGGCTATTTACGAGGCGACGAAATTTTTTCGACATTTACTCGAGGCGCGATGTTTCGTGATTAAAACGGATCACAAGCCACTGATATACGCGTTTCGACAGAAACCGGAAAAAGCATCTCAAAGACAACTCAGGCATTTAGATTATATTTCACAATTCACTACTGAAATCATTTACTTAACAGGTTCAGAAAATTCCGTAGCTGATGCGTTATCAAGACTGAACCAAATTTCGATGCCATCCAGCATAACTATGAGGGATTTGCAAGAGAGTCAAGAGGCGGACAGCGAACTCAAAACTATCCTAGAAGGTAGCAGTTCATTAAAACTACAAATTGTTCATTTTGAAAATCATGCCGCGGTTTATTGTGATGTGAACACTGGTTACGTGCGACCTTACGTGCCAGGACCACTCCGTCAGCAAGTTTTCGCTTCAATCCATAATTTATCGCATCCTAGTGGAAGAGCGACTCTGCAGCAAATACGAAAAAGGTATGTGTGGCCAGGTATAAGAAAAGATGTTATATCGTGGACTCGAACCTGTCTACCGTGTCAGAAGTCCAAGATACATAGGCACAACAAGTTACAACCAAACAAGATCGACATGCCAAATAGCCGGTTCGATCACGTACACATTGATCTCGTTGTCATGCCATTACATCAAGGATATCGTTACTGCCTTACAATGATAGACCGTTTCTCTAGATGGCCAGAGGCAGTTCCTTTAAAAGACATCTCCGCTGATACGGTTGCAACAGCGTTTTGGTCAAACTGGATCGCAAGGTTTGGTTGCCCTATAACAATAACCACGGATCAAGGATCTCAGTTTGAATCAGCACTATTCAAAGCACTGACAAATCTGGTAGGCGCAAAACGCTGCCGCACTACGGCTTATCACCCACAGAGCAACGGAATGATAGAGCGTTGGCATCGCTCATTTAAAGCAGCGCTAATGTGTCATACGGATACTCCTTGGACAGAGTTACTACCAACAGTCTTATTAGGCCTTAGAACGTGTTTTAAAGAGGATTCAAAAGCTTCAGTGGCGGAAATGTTATATGGTACATTTATTCGCCTTCCGAATGAATTTTTCACCGACGAAGAGGTCAAAACAGATCCACAAATTTTTATTGAGAAGTTCAGAGAGCACATGCGATTGTTGAGACCTGCACCGGTAGCTCACCACGTTAAAAAAAGTTTATTTAGTTTAAAAAATCTTTACGAATGTACACATGTACTGATCCGAACTGATGCTGTGAAAGAACCCTTGGAGCAACCATACAAAGGTCCATACGAAGTCGTGAAGAGGTTAAGTGACCGCGTTTTTAGTTTAAAGATGGACGGGAAAGAGGTGAATGTCTCAGTGGATAGACTCAAGCCGGTTTTCATGGTAAAAGAAGATTCGACGTTGGAGAATGCAGAAAAAGTGCATCAAACTTATGAACGTAAGAAAAAGGTAACCTTCGCTCGAAATCTGGATTTCGTACTGGAGGGGGAGTAGATGTGGCAGCACTGTTTGAAAGAAGCTGTTACAAACGTTTTGACAGTTGAAGATGTTGAGTAAACTCTCTTGTTTTTGTGAACTGATCAGAGCTGGACGCGTCTTCAATCCAACGTTGATAAAACTATTATTTTTCCTATTATGTTTTGTATTAATATTTGTTTGTGAGTTACCTTATTGTTTGAAATTGATTAATAAAGGTATTAGCAACTAAAAAGTTTATACATCAGCGCCATCTATTTATCATATAACGAAACGAGCAATTCGATTAGAATTTCTAATCCTATTCGAGAGTACGATTAGGAAATTTGTATGGCAACTGGTATAATCCGAAGAAAAAGGAACGCATCTAATATATATATATATGTATATAAAGTTAAAGTTATATATGTATATACATGATATATGTATATTATCACAAACATTTGATACAAAATAAACTTTTATTATGGCTGGATTTTTATCCTCCTAGTCTTTCTTATTTCTTACTCTTTTAGCGAGTAAACGATTTCTTAATTTATATGGTATGTATTAATAAATATTTGTGGTCACAAGCCATAACAGCCTATTCGAGTTAATTGAAAAAAATAAATAGACATGTAATAAATACATAAATACTTCCTCCGAAATATTTCCATAATTTGAATTCATTAACTTTTTAGTCTTTCTTAACGTATTGAATGAATTGATATGCCGACTAAAATATATATACAATGCCTATACAAATTCTTCAACAGCACGCTATGTTCGGAACGTAGATCGTGCCAGCGCTTTACAAATCTTAGACACGGAAACAGTAGCAGAACGAAGCTAGAAAAACCAAAATTTCATTCAAAAGTGTTACCACAGCTTCTTTCTCTCATCCGGATCCGGCATGGTTTTCCTCGGCTAGCTCATTCGATTGGGTCGCGGTTCTCGACCCGCCATTCGTTCCCTCAGCCGGGAACAATAATCTGACTTCCACTTGTAGTGGTCGTCAGATATCTCTTAAATTAAACTTCACTATGCGTTCACTCGCTCTCCACTCACAACACACGCACACACACCTTTACCCATTCACACGGTTGACCCTTTTGCCGCTCGGGTGAGTGCCCAGCGAACCAATTCTCACGTTTGTACCCCTTCCCCTCCTTCCGACATTAAAGAGAAATTAAAACATTGGAATTTTTACTTTCATAGATTCACAATATTTATTCCCCTATTAGGGTTAAGGTTTAAAAACACGGTTATATTACAAAAAAAAACTAGAATTACACCTGACTTGTTATATGCCAGTTCCAATAGTTTACTTACATTCTATAGGAAATATAAACATGATTTCCTTTTCTTTTCAATACGTTTAAGATGACATATATATATATATATATAACTGAAATACATTAGAATGAGAAATATTAATTTTGTTTATTGGGTTTGGGTGGAACCTGGGCTTGGAACTAATTTCGCAGTTACTTCCTCTGTTTCAATTTTTACGCAAATATCTGTTTTCTCGACGCGTCAAGCATCGAAACCCTCCCGGAAGAGCTCTTCAGAGACGAAACTTTTCGCTTATACAAACAGAAACTTATTACACAGAAATTTACTTCCGCCCCCTTACATAACCATGGAATTCACCCCAACACTAATTTGTTTCAATAACTTATTTTTCAAAATTTATAGAATGTCAGTTATAGGCTGGATATAGGTAAATAAATGTGTATTCACATATATATTCATATATATAAAATATGTGTAAAAAAAATATGTCACAACTTATATATCAAAATAGATATCAAACCAAGTATCGGTTATGTACCGAGTGGTATATATCGAAACATGTATTAACATGTATATGTTAAACCATGCATCAATGTATTTGACCATACATCAAAACATACCTCAACGTATATATCAATTAT
The DNA here is from genome assembly GCA_943737955.2 of Myopa tessellatipennis. Lineage (NCBI taxonomy): Eukaryota > Metazoa > Arthropoda > Insecta > Diptera > Conopidae > Myopa > Myopa tessellatipennis. The sequence continues at coordinate 48,948,408 of OX031316.1, read as the reverse complement.
TCATCAAACTATATGCCCATGTATATATCAAAGCATATATTAATATTTATATCAAAAGGTGTTCCAGAAGGGATAATTACTAGGTTATGAACGTAATCTCGGTTGTTACGACATCATCGCTTATTACACGTATACAATAACTATAAATTGTCTTTTAGCGGCATTCCACGGCAGTTTCCTTTTATTGTTCGCCCGTCAAACTCTCATCTCTTATGGTATGACGGTAGCATGATCTTTACCACAATTTCGAGTAAGTGAGTAATAATTAACGCTTCGTGTGGCCGAACTTCACGCTATTGTTTGCATTTTACATTACAACAACCATTCTGGAGTTCTTTACAAATTCTTGCACGGGTGACCGCCATTACACGTGGTTAAATCTTAGGCGCCGACGACAGCAGAGACCAGCAAATAATTTATTGAGATAGTTTGGACTTACTAGAATTGATCCGGGACTTTCGCCAGGTTGCTCGTTGACCCTTATTGCTGCTCACTGACCTGACCTGGATGGCTTCTTGGTGATCCACCAGCAACGGGCACGTAACGGCTCGGGTTTGAGCTCCAATCAACACCGCCCGACCTCCCTGGTTTTTCCTTTCTTTTCACGGAAAACTTTCCTTTTTTGATTCTAGACTTTCAAATACTTATTTGGATTCCATGAAATAATTTCCACACTTAAAGTTTGTGCGAACGCAATTCTCTGTTTCGGACCTTGTACGTCCGTATCGTTGCCAAGTTAAAAGCCGAATCCCGATCTCGCTCTATTGCTTTTCTCTCGAACCTCGGTCCAGTCTATCTTCTTCTTCTTTATTCTTATGAAACTTCCCGCTTTCGCGAATTTATGTTCTCGAAACGTCGCTGAAACGACGGTTGAACATTTTCGCAATACCTACACAAAAACAAATTGGTTCCCAGCCAGTCATATCATCGCTAAAGCCTCCGTTTCGGGCGCTCATATCTTCAGAACCGTGTCCATGGTTAGTTGGTCATTTTGCTTTATCGGGTATTTATTTACAAATTTCCCTTATTCTTTATTACCCTGGGGGTTCTTGACTCTACTAATCCGCAGAGAACTCAACGCTTGCCATCAGGCAGCTGCCAACTTCGACAACACAAAAAAAAATGACATTTCATATACGATGGTGGGTTTGCTTGATGCAAATTAAAGCATCACAACTTTTCGGTATTTATTTATCGAACCTTCTACTTTTAGAAAGTATACCTATTACTGGTGTCATGAAGTAAAAAAAAAAACAATAGGATTATTCATCTAGGGGCAAATTTCTATACATTTCGAATTTGTTGAGACTAACTGCTACTAATTCTTTCCTTTGTTCTTTCAGCTTCACACGCAACAAAACTCTGGACTTGGACGCTCTTACAAGGAGAAGCACAGTGTGCTGTGTGAAGTTTTAAGCTCGTCTGCTTACAGCGCCCAACGTAGGCTTTCGCCCACGACCCTGCTCTTCACTGAGCTAGCCGGCAATTCGACATATTCAGTACAGCGAACGGTGTGAACATACGGGAAGTATACATTTCCAAATTTGGTTATATGATTTTACTTTGTGACTCATTTATATTTCAGAGGGATCTAAAGCTCTCAAGATATTCCAGGAGAACGTTACTCTATTGTAGAACGAACCAGATGGATGAATTGGATGAAATTTACTAGTGAGAAATCTATGCTAGTCAAAGATTGACTCATTAACAGAAGAATCATGACAAGTAAATACAATCTTATTGCTTGATATCTTTCGCGTGAAATATCCCTAGTGGTTTTCCATTTAGTGTCTCTAATCGGTACATGTTATTACCCACGGCATTAACTACGCGACATTTCAGAAATTTCTTGCAAAACTTCGCATTTATATTGTGCTTGAAATCGCTTTGTGCAAAGTTTCTTCGATAAACTTCTTGTCCTGGAACGAAGTGAACAGCTCGTTTGTTTTGATTATATCTGCGCGCGCTATTTTCATATGCGTTATGTAAATTAGTTTTAACCTTTTCACGCACCATCATTAAATGGTCTTCTCGATTTAATGCTAATATTTCGCTGTCGCTCATTGATCCTAGTTTGCGCGCAAGTTTATAATCTCCTCCATTGATAAACATATGGTATCCAAATAACGCGAAGAACGGTGTAACTCCGGTGGATGAGTGAATCGAACTCCTTTAAGCACATTCTATCTCGGGGAGATAGAGATCCCAATCACGGTGATCTTCCTCCAGATACGCTCTTATTGCCACCAGCACTGATTGGTTAACACGTTCGGACGCATTCGATTGGGGTGAGTGCACCGCTGTTCTAACATGGACGATCTGAAATTTATTAATCATTTTTTCAAACTCCCTTGATACGAATTGTTTACCATTATCGGAATGTATAGTTTCCGGTACTCCAAATTTAAAAAATATTTCATTTGTTAGAAACTTTATTACATTCGTCGTAGTTGCTTCTTTCATCGCACAAAGGAACATAAACTTACTAAAATGATCCAGAACAATAAAGATGTACGCATTGCCCTTCTTAGAGCGTGGATATTTGCCTAGGAAATCGATATATAGTTTTTGAAACGGGCGCTCCGTTACTACTTCGCGACCTATTTCTGGACGATGTTCCCGGTTTGTTGATTTTGATTCTTTGCACACAATGCAACTGCTTATGTGGTTTTGTACTTCAGATGTCATACCCGGCCAATAAAAATGCTGTTTCAATCTGTGCAATGTTTTTGCAATTCTCCCATGAGCAGCTGTTTTTGGCTCATGCGCTTTCGTGATAAGTACGGATGTCAACGACTCTGGTATCCACAGTTTCCAGCACATCTCAGATCCAATTTCATTTCTATCGAAGTTCGTGCGTTTATAAATCAGGCCATCATCAATTTTTAGGTCTGGTAATCTTTCAGAATTTTCATTAATATAAGAATTAGAATTGTTTAGGCTCGAGGTCAATTTGAAAACATTACGTCTTCTGCATATAAAATATGCATATAAAACAACAAATCTTGTTGTATTTATTTTAAAAAACAACAACAAATTTATTTGACTCCAACTGGCAGATCGGAGAGCTATTTCGAAACTTGCCAAAGTTTCTCATCAGCGATCTTAGTTGATGTGTTTTCTTATATGCAACTGCCGCTATATGAGCCCAACGTTGGACAACATTGTTGTGAATTACAACGTTGTTAAGAAACTCAGAAGCAGACCATTACAAACACAACTCAAATTTTTGTCAAAATTTGTTGTTTCGTTTTTTGTTGTATATGTTCATTCTGGGTCCGACACGAGTTCGAATCCTGAACCAAGCAGAATAACATGGAGTATGCCCTCTCTCTGTTAATTGTGTAATTTTTAATAATAATTTGACTTATTATTTGTTTAGTCGACCTTTAATTGTATAAGAATTAGAATTGTTTAGGCTCGAGGTCAATTTGAAAACATTACGTCTTCTGCATATAAAATATGCATATAAAACAACAAATCTTGTTGTATTTCTTTTAAAAAACAACAACAAATTTATTTGACTCCAACTGGCAGATCGGATAGCTATTTCGAAACTTGGCAAAGTTTCTCATCAGCGATCTTAGTTGATGTGTTTTCTTATATGCAACTGCCGCTATATGAGCCCAACGTTGGACAACATTGTTGTGAATTACAACGTTGTTAAGAAACTCAGAAGCAGACCATTACAAACACAACTCAAGTTTTTGTCAAAATTTGTTGTTTCGTTTTTTGTTGTATATGTTCATTCTGGGTCCGACACGAGTTCGAATCCTGAACCAAGCAGAATAACATGAAGTATGCCCTCTCTCTGTTAATTGTGTAATTTTTAATAATAATTTGACTTATTATTTGTTTAGTCGACCTTTAATTGTATAAGAATTAGAATTGTTTAGGCTCGAGGTCAATTTGAAAACATTACGTCTTCTGCATATAAAATATGCATATAAAACAACAAATCTTGTTGTATTTATTTTAAAAAACAACAACAAATTTATTTGACTCCAACTGGCAGATCGGATAGCTATTTCGAAACTTGCCAAAGTTTCTCATCAGCGATCTTAGTTGATGTGTTTTCTTATATGCAACTGCCGCTATATGAGCCCAACGTTGGACAACATTGTTGTGAATTACAACGTTGTTAAGAAACTCAGAAGCAGACCATTACAAACACAACTCAAGTTTTTGTCAAAATTTGTTGTTTCGTTTTTTGTTGTATATGTTCATTCTGGGTCCGACACGAGTTCGAATCCTGAACCAAGCAGAATAACATGGAGTATGCCCTCTCTCTGTTAATTGTGTAATTTTTAATAATAATTTGACTTATTATTTGTTTAGTCGACCTTTAATTGTATAAGAATTAGAATTGTTTAGGCTCGAGGTCAATTTGAAAACATTACGTCTTCTGCATATAAAATATGCATATAAAACAACAAATCCTGTTGTATTTATTTTAAAAAACAACAACAAATTTATTTGACTCCAACTGGCAGATCGGATAGCTATTTCGAAACTTGCCAAAGTTTCTCATCAGCGATCTTAGTTGATGTGTTTTCTTATATGCAACTGCCGCTATATGAGCCCAACGTTGGACAACATTGTTGTGAATTACAACGTTGTTAAGAAACTCAGAAGCAGACCATTACAAACACAACTCAAGTTTTTGTCAAAATTTGTTGTTTCGTTTTTTGTTGTATATGTTCATTCTGGGTCCGACACGAGTTCGAATCCTGAACCAAGCAGAATAACATGGAGTATGCCCTCTCTCTGTTAATTGTGTAATTTTTAATAATAATTTGACTTATTATTTGTTTAGTCGACCTTTAATTGTATAAGAATTAGAATTGTTTAGGCTCGAGGTCAATTTGAAAACATTACGTCTTCTGCATATAAAATATGCATATAAAACAACAAATCTTGTTGTATTTATTTTAAAAAACAACAACAAATTTATTTGACTCCAACTGGCAGATCGGATAGCTATTTCGAAACTTGCCAAAGTTTCTCATCAGCGATCTTAGTTGATGTGTTTTCTTATATGCAACTGCCGCTATATGAGCCCAACGTTGGACAACATTGTTGTGAATTACAACGTTGTTAAGAAACTCAGAAGCAGACCATTACAAACACAACTCAAGTTGAGTCCAACCCAGTTGGAGTCAAATAAAATTGTTGTTGTTTTTTAAAATAAATACAACAAGATTTGTTGTTTTATATGCATATTTTATATGCAGAAGACGTAATGTTTTCAAATTGACCTCGAGCCTAAACAATTCTAATTCTTATACAATTAAAGGTCGACTAAACAAATAATAAGTCAAATTATTATTAAAAATTACACAATTAACAGAGAGAGGGCATACTCCATGTTATTCTGCTTGGTTCAGGATTCGAACTCGTGTCGGACCCAGAATGAACATATACAACAAAAAACGAAACAACAAATTTTGACAAAAACTTGAGTTGTGTTTGTAATGGTCTGCTTCTGAGTTTCTTAACAACGTTGTAATTCACAACAATGTTGTCCAACGTTGGGCTCATATAGCGGCAGTTGCATATAAGAAAACACATCAACTAAGATCGCTGATGAGAACCTTTGGCAAGTTTCGAAATAGCTATCCGATCTGCCAGTTGGAGTCAAATAAATTTGTTGTTGTTTTTTAAAATAAATACAACAAGATTTGTTGTTTTATATGCATATTTTATATGCAGAAGACGTAATGTTTTCAAATTGACCTCGAGCCTAAACAATTCTAATTCTTATACAATTAAAGGTCGACTAAACAAATAATAAGTCAAATTATTATTAAAAATTACACAATTTTCATTAATATTTTTAATTAATTCCATATAGGACGGGGACTTAAATTCCTCTGATTCGACGTTGAAAGGAATATCATTGGTCACATCTACCGTTTCCACTGATCGTGACAACATGTCGGCAACTATGTTCTCCGATCCTTTTCGGTGTTCTATCTGAAAGTCAAAAGTTTGCAACTTCAACGACCAACGCGCCAATCGTCCGCTCAAATCTTTTAATGTCATCAGCCACTTAAGACTGGCATGATCAGTGACGATGGTGAAAGGCATCATCTCCACGTATGGACGGAATCGTTTCACAGCCAATACCGCGGCCAGACACTCTTTCTCGGTGACGCTGTAATTGCGTTGGTGTTTGTTCAGCTTTTGGGAAAAAGACGCGATTGGTTTTTCGTTTTTGTCGTTGTCGACCTGAAATAAAACTGCACCTACTCCGTTTTCGGACGCATCGCACTGTATCCAAAACCTTCTATGGAAGTCAGCATGAGTTAACACTGGGGCTGTGGTGAGCGCCCGTTTAAGACTGTAGAACGCCTCCTTTGCTTCTGGCGTGATGGTGAATTTTGAGTTCTTTTTCAGCGTGTCGCTGAGGGGTGCTGAAAGTGTCACAAAATCTCGAATAAAACGCCGATACCAACCCGCGGTTCCAAGGAAGCTACGCACTTCTCGTGGCGACCGGGGAATTGGGATCTTTTCGATTGCGGCTACCTTATCCGAATCCGTTCTCAAAATTCCACCTCCGATGATAAATCCTAGATACTTTAACTCTTTGAAGCAAAATTTCGACTTACTTAAACCAATTGTTAAATTTGCTCTTTTCAGGCATTGTGCTACCTCACTCAATACTCGTACGTGCGTTTCGAAGTCAGCCGCGATAATCAAAAGGTCGTCGAGATAAACAAAGACATGCGATTTTAGGGTCTGAGGAATAACTCTGTCCATGAGCCGACATAGACGTTGCGCTGCGTTGCATAATCCGATGGGCATTACGGCAAACTGATACAGCGGCCTTCCAGGTATCGTAAACGCCGTGTATGGTTTGCTTTCTTCTTCAAGCTCTATTTGCCAAAAGGCGAACTTCAAGTCAACGCTACTAATGTAGTACGTATAGTCGATGCGACTCAATATGCCTTCGATATTTTGCAGCGGATACGCATCTTTAACCGACCTTTCATTCAACTTTCTCGCATCTAGACAGAACCGATTCTTATCTGGCTTTCGGACGACCGTGATGCGGTTGCTCCAGGGACTTTGGCTTTCTTCTATTACCCCTAAACGAAGCATCATGTCGACCTCGGCATACACGATGTCCTGCACCGCCGGTGATATCGGGTAGTGACGATCCTTCACTGGTGTTGCTCCCTCAATCAACTTTATTGAGTGCTTTTCTATGTGGGTACGCCCGAGTCCGTTTTCTTCATACGACTTGAATTGTTTCTTCACTAATTCTAATTTATCTTTCTGCTCAGGAGTTAACTCGTGCATATTTGGGTCCGCTTCTTCATCTTGGTGAGATTGGGCGTTGCTTACTTCGTCAATCTCGGCTATTCCGATCACATCCGTGGCCAAGTTGAATTTTCGCCAGAAGTCTATACCTAGATAGAGACTTTGTTCCAGGTAAGATAATAAATAAAACAGTATCTCTTTCTTAATATTTTTATATTTTATTTCCAGAACAACCTTTCCAATTACATTACATTTACCACCTGAAGCAGTTTTAATTAGACACAAATATGGCAACACTGGAACTTCCATTTCCGCTATCATCTCACGGCACCCTTTTCCAAGTACACTCACTGATGCACCGGTGTCGAGCAATCCATTCATTGTTTTATTTCCTATACATATTTCTGCGTATGCTCGCGGATCTTCATCGTTTACTTTGTTTATCGCCTCCGTCACTAACTTGCGCATTACTTTCCTACGTTTGTAACGCTCTCGAGCCTTTTGAATTTTTCTTGTCACCATGCGCATTCCATTAAGCTGTCCGTCATTAAATATTCGTTCACGAGTTTCGACATACTCTAAGATTCTTTGTTGATAGGGTTTGATTCGTTCATGATAATTACTTTTTTTATCGAAACCTATTACATTTTTCAAAATACTAATTTTCTTATCTTTTTCAGGCTCACTCTCATTCTTTTCCATCTCTGCCTGCTTGCTGTCTTGGGTTAGTTCTGGAACTTCTTCTACTTGTGTGAGTTCGCGGGAATCTGGTTGGAGCACGGTTCTCCCGCAGCCACCATGTTCCTGTTGGAGTTTCCCGGAGCACATTGAGGACATTTTGGCGTGATGACATTCGCTCTTCCACATTTAAAGCAAAAAATATTACGTTGCAGTGACATACACTCTCTGAAAGTGTGGCCTTGTTTTTGACAATTCCAGCATAACACAATTGGTTTCGTTTGTTGTTGCCTTTTTCCATCGTTCGACACATTGAACATCGCTAATTCCTGTACTCTTTCCAGATCAGAGTCACATACCACTTGGTCATTTACGTCTACCAACATTTCACTCACTGGTCGTTGGTATCGAGGCATTGTCGGAGGAGCAGTGCGAACCTCTCGCCGCTGGAAACTACGTTCTACCTCCATGCACTCTTCTCTCAACTGTTCGACCGTGTATACTGGTAAGGCGTAAACTATACGTGCTAAATAATCTTTCAAGTTACGTTTTATTATTTTAATTACTTCATGTTCCGGAACCGGATATGTTAAATGCGACCGCAACTTCCATACCGCTTGGAAAAATGTGTCTACTGATTCGCTTGATAGTTGCCGCCTTTCGACTAGGTCACGCATGATTTCGAAGTCAGTTCTATTTGTTCGATAACGCCTCATCAGTGCATAGCGCAAATTTGGCCAGTCTGGCACGTTATTCGTTTTCACAAATAACCAGTACCAGTCTCTGGCCTCCCCCGTCAATAATAAATGGAAATCACGCATTATTTCTTTCCATGAACAACTATACTGAGCCTGCAAGTACTCTATTCTAAATACGAAATCTTCTACAGACAAATTATTCGCGCTACCATCGAAATTCAACCCCCACTTTCCGATTTTAAGCGTACAAACGCTGGGTTTCATACACTGAACTTCTGAACCATTGCCACTCTGTCTACCCTCAGACGACCTTATCGATGATCTCTCTTGACCGCCCATACATTGCAATTGTTCTTGCACTTGTGGAAAACGAATACCGCGGTTTCTTCCATTTGGGATTTGCTGGTTAGGTGCGTTCTGCACAAAATGATTATCAATTCTCATGGTCTCATTGGCAACCGCATGCGCTTGAATTTCCCTCTGATTCAAATCTAAATTAGTACTTATATCACTTGTTTTTTGAAAATGGTTGTTTATTTTTCGTGTATTGTTCTTATTGGTTTTATTATTTGCGCGATTTTTATCGCCAATTTCTGAGACGCGCAGAGTACTCCCCAACTTTTCCATTATTTCTTCTAACCCTACCTTGAGACCTTCCTGAATTTGTTTGCTAATGGAAGCATCAATGGAGCTTTTCATTGAGGCGCATACATTGCTAACCATCCCTATTACTCCTGGATGCCCTTCCATTTCAGCCGATAATCCGGTCGCTTCAGCCTGACCTAATGTTTCGGATTGTTTAGTTTTGGGAATGGCCCCTTTACTTTGTGCCTTGACTCACGTTTGCTTATTCCCGTCTCGTGGAATGTTTATAGTTTGTGACATGTCTATTATTGAGGGGTCCTTTTCAGGAATTGTGTTGTCTGGTAGTGGAGTATGTCCTAGCATACTTAAGTGTTTTAGCGGAGTGTTATGCTTCGCCCACTTCACTTGCGGTGACGACCGGTTCAAATCGAACCGTATGTGTCTACGTTTTGTCGATTCTCTTCGAATCTTTTCGGCGCACCTCATAAGAAAAACTATTATTCAATTCAAGACTTATTTGCGACTTCCTGATACTGTTAAAATATATATAGCTCAAACAAAATGTATTTGCTGGTATTAACAAAATATTATATTATACGTTGTGTTTGGATAGGGAAGGCGACAAAACAAGCATGTGTCTGTTTTCGACTAACGCTGGACTCAGGGTCAACTTCGCTCATTCTCACATTCATTCTCACTATTCAATAGCTACAAAACGAAACTCTTGGTGCAGTTAGGTTCGGCTTAATACGCTAATCTAAGCCACCAAGTCTCTTTAATTGGCGTGCGGAGCCTCATCTGTCGCATCACCCATACTGCTGCAGTTGAACTTGGCTCTTGTTGCCGGTTCAAGCCAACTTGTTCTGGAAAGCACGCGGTGACGGATCCGCAACGCTTGTACTACTTCCAACTCACTCAGACTGAAAACCTAATTTCGGCGATTCACTCTCAACCGTGTCTCCGCCTCTCGTGCAATTTGAAGTTGCTATTTCACGCCCTTCAAAGTCATCAAGCTTTAAAGACCCGGCAAGAAAGAATCGCCAAAGCTCACTTCGGTTGGTCACAAAAAAAAACGAATTACCTTGCGGCCTGCAACTGCTCATCCGCAGCGCTTCCTTCGCCAGTCTAAGCCAGCCAGCTCGGGAAACCCTGCGGAAGAGAACCGCAAAGCTCGCGTTAAAATAAATAAATTTCTACCTCATGATTAACAACACCTTTCTGGCATGCGGTTTCTTGTCAGCAGCGCCTCCTCCGCATGCGCAATTGAGCTCGACTATATTGCCAGCTCAAGCCGTCATGGATTGGGGGCTCTGTTAAGAAGAAATCGCGCAGCCGTGCTTCCGTTCCGGACGCCATATTGTTATGACGCCGTTTTCGGACCGACAAGACGAATCTTTGCCACGGCAATTCCTCATCACCACATCTCCGACTCTCGTGCAATTTGATGTTGCTATAAGCCATCAAAGTCAGCAAGTCTTAGAGACCTGGGGAGAAAGAATCGCCGAGCCTCACTTTATATTGGGCGCCATATTGTTACCACAGCTTCTTTCTCTCATCCGGATCCGGCATGGTTTTCCTCGGCTAGCTCATTCGATTGGGTCGCGGTTCTCGACCCGCCATGCCGTTCCCTCAGCCGGGAACAATAATCTGAATTCCACTTGTAGTGGTCGTCAGATATCTCTTAAATTAAACTTCACTATGCGTTCACTCGCTCTCCACTCACAACACACGCACACACACCTTTACCCATTCACACGGTTGACCCTTTTGCCGCTCGGGTGAGTACCCAGCGAACCAATTCTCACGTTTGTACCCCTTCCCCTCCTTCCGACATTAAAGAGAAATTAAAACATTGGAATTTTTACTTTCATAGATTCACAATATTTATTCCCCTATTAGGGTTAAGGTTTAAAAACACGGTTATATTACAAAAAAAAACTAGAATTACACCTGACTTGTTATATGCCAGTTCCAATAGTTTACTTACATTCTATAGGAAATATAAACATGATTTCCTTTTCTTTTCAATACGTTTAAGATGACATATATATATATATATATAACTGAAATACATTAGAATGAGAAATATTAATTTTGTTTATTGAGTTTGGGTGGAACCTGGGCTTGGAACTAATTTCGCAGTTACTTCCTCTGTTTCAATTTTTACGCAAATATCTGTTTTCTCGACGCGTCAAGCATCGTAACCCTCCCGGAAGAGCTCTTCAGAGACGGACCTTTTCGCTTATACAAACAGAAACTTATTACACAGAAATTTACTTCCGCCCCCTTATATAACCATGGAATTCACCCCAACACTAATTTGTTTCAATAACTTATTTTTCAAAATTTATAGAATGTCAGTTATAGGCTGGATATAGCTAAATAAATGTGTATTCACATATATATTCATATATATAAAATATGTGTAAAAAAAATATGTCACAACTTATATATCAAAATAGATATCAAACCAAGTATCGGTTATGTACCGAGTGGTATATATCGAAACATGTATTAACATATATATGTTAAACCATGCATCAATGTATTTGACCATACATCAAAACATACCTCAACGTATATATCAATTATTCATCAAACTATAAGCCCATGTATATATCAAAGCATATATTAATATTTATATCAAAAGGTGTTCCAGAAGGGATAATTACTAGGTTATGAACGTAATCTCGGTTGTTACGACATCATCGCTTATTACACGTATACAATAACTATAAATTGTCTTTTAGCGGCATTCCACGGCAGTTTCCTTTTATTGTTCGCCCGTCAAACTCTCATCTCTTATGGTATGACGGTAGCATGATCTTTACCACAATTTCGAGTAAGTGAGTAATAATTAACGCTTCGTGTGGCCGAACTTCACGCTATTGTTTGCATTTTACATTACAACAACCATTCTGGAGTTCTTTACAAATTCTTGCACGGGTGACCGCCATTACACGTGGTTAAATCTTAGGCGCCGACGACAGCAGAGACCAGCAAATAATTTATTGAGATAGTTTGGACTTACTAGAATTGATCCGGGACTTTCGCCAGGTTGCTCGTTGACCCTTATTGCTGCTCACTGACCTGACCTGGATGGCTTCTTGGTGATCCACCAGCAACGGGCACGTAACGGCTCGGGTTTGAGCTCCAATCAACACCGCCCGACCTCCCTGGTTTTTCCTTTCTTTTCACGGAAAACTTTCCTTTTTTGATTCTAGACTTTCAAATACTTATTTGGATTCCATGAAATAATTTCCACACTTAAAGTTTGTGCGAACGCAATTCTCTGTTTCGGACCTTGTACGTCCGTATCGTTGCCAAGTTAAAAGCCGAATCCCGATCTCGCTCTATTGCTTTTCTCTCGAACCTCGGTCCAGTCTATCTTCTTCTTCTTTATTCTTATGAAACTTCCCGCTTTCGCGAATTTATGTTCTCGAAACGTCGCTGAAACGACGGTTGAACATTTTCGCAATACCTACACAAAAACAAATTGGTTCCCAGCCAGTCATATCATCGCTAAAGCCTCCGTTTCGGGCGCTCATATCTTCAGAACCGTGTCCATGGTTAGTTGGTCATTTTGCTTTATCGGGTATTTATTTACAAATTTCCCTTATTCTTTATTACCCTGGGGGTTCTTGACTCTACTAATCCGCAGAGAACTCAACGCTTGCCATCAGGCAGCTGCCAACTTCGACAACACAAAAAAAAATGACATTTCATATACGATGGTGGGTTTGCTTGATGCAAATTAAAGCATCACAACTTTTCGGTATTTATTTATCGAACCTTCTACTTTTAGAAAGTATATCTATTACTGGTGTCATGAAGTAAAAAAAAAACAATAGGATTATTCATCTAGGGGCAAATTTCTATACATTTCGAATTTGTTGAGACTAAACTGCTACTAATTCTTTCCTTTGTTCTTTCAGCTTCACACGCAACAAAAGCCATAAAATGCAAAATTTAAAACAAATCTGTGTGTTCGGCGGACGGACGGCTGTGCATGTTTTGTTATTGTGAAAGAACAAAACGAAGACGAATTGCACCGTTCTTCTCATCGCCCGCTGTACACAAACAAATTTATCGATTCTTTCTTTCACACTTTATCTGGCATATGAGTGCTCGATCGATTAACTCTTTTTACGCATATTCATATGCGAGGTCAAATAGAATTCAACAAGCTTATAAGCACTGAACATTATCAAACGCAGTTCGAGTCCAACCAATCGGTATGTCCCTCATCGTCGGAACTCCAAATCAAAAATCCTCTGCTTTGAATTCGCCTTTGTAATCTCTTTATGATACATGCTCGTTGGTAAATACCAGAGATAATGAGATAGGACACTTCGACTTCGTCGCAAAACACATTGGCATTTTCACTAACACTACGATAAAAAATTGTGATTTTGTGCAAAAAACTTGTACTTCGCTCTAAAACTTCGCCGAAAATAAATTGATCGCATGAACGCATGCAAAATCAGTTTTTCGGGGGTTGTTTATCAAACGTCAAAACAAATAATTAAAAATATTATCCTTTTTATATGTGTAAAATATATATAAAACATAACTTCCCGTTCCGTATAATGGTAATTATTGTATGTTTCCATATTTTACCCAGTATTGGTTGTTTATTTCTCATTTTTACTTTCGTATAAAGTTGTCGTTGTGTTAATTTTTCGTTTCAAATGCATAGTTGTTTACCTTTTAACAAAAAAAATTACAATTAATAACTCCAGAATGGTCGCATTTATATTTTTTCATTTGGTTTCTAATATCTTTGAAAATTATGTATTGTTATACATTGTTGATGCACTTGGGAGGTCAAACATCTGTTGGCACCTACCATTTTAGGTTTGGGAAACTTCACCACCTTTGTTTATATATGGTGAAATTTATATTTTAAAAGAAAGAGAGACTTGTCGCAGACTAACTTGTCGCAAGTTATATCTAAGTACTTCTACCAAAGACAATATAATACAAAGATGTCTCACTCAGTACGTTGAAAAATTTCAAAAAAATTTTGTGCTGATCTGATAGCTTTTGTGCTTTTGAGAAAGAGCTTTCAATTTTGTTGAGATGCGACGCACATTCTCTCTCGCCTTTTGCATGGGTACATAAAAATATAATTCGCGCTCAAAACACAGTGTACACAAACGATGCGAGAGAGAAGCGAATGTTTGTTTTTGTAAAATAAATGTTTAGAGTTTGTACGAATGTGCAAGAATACCGCTCGCTCGACAACAACAAGTATATGAATGACGACAACAGCATTCTTTACCGAACCAGAAACGAGATTGTTTGTGTTTTAATTTTTACTGATATTTTAGCTCCTTTTTGTGACTTGATTGATTTTGACTTCGGCTACTATTTTAATAGTGATTTTTTATTTGGATAATTTAGCAATTTATTTCGGTAATTTGTAATTAATAATAATTAATTAATAATATATTATACAACAATGTATACATTGTACAAAACAAAGTCCAAATGCGCATCGGTTTGAGGAAAATAATGAATATTATTCTCACAAGTTTAGTGTTTTAGATCGTTTGATAACCATATTACACCGTAAGCATCGTTCTTGGTCATATTTTAAAAACAAACGATCCAAAAAATCCAAACTTCAAATACTGAATCATAAATAAATGGCATTTAATATTTGAAGATTTCATTTTTTATTGTTGTTTCTACTGATATAGGGCCTCTAAAAGTTTGTTATGCCACCACCCTTTGTTGTTATAATTAAAATAAGATGTTCTACATTCTGATGGCAACTGCTTTGATTCTTTACACTCATTTGTAGCAAACGCGCTCTCTTTTGTGCTCACTTTCTTGCAAGTTGCAGCTCTTACTCTCACAACTTGATCTATTACTCTCACAACTTGATCTCTCGCTCTCACAATATGTTCATTTTACTCTCCCAAAGCTTCAGATGGGATTTTCCGAAAATCCCAATTGAATTTTAGCTGCTCGGTTCTTTTGTATGGAGTGAGACATCTTTGTATTATATTGTCTTTGCTTCTACTATGTTCACAAGAGTAACTTTAGGGAGCAAGTAGATTGTCAAGATATTGAAGCGGTCTGGGGAACTACGAATGGCTCTGGATGAAATATGTGCATACTAATTGTGACAAGAATTCATTTAAAATTTAAATCACAATCGCGTAAGTATATCAGTACTTTTTTGAAATTTATTAATGCACCTTTTCTGAATATTTCACTCTATTACTTTTGCAATCATGTGTTGTATGTCGCGATCGCAATTTCCAGCCAAGCTTTCTATTTTATAAAGTCGAAAAGCCAAACCAGCAACCACCGCACCTTTGCTTGGTACCCAAAAGCTTTAGTCAAGCTTTGGCGAGTCGAGTCAGCAACCAAAGCGTTTGCATTGGTATGGATCGTGGAAGCTCGCGCTCGGTAGCGAGTTTCCAAACCATAAAAATCATAGCTCTTTGCAGTGACCATAAAACGCTTGTTTGGATTTACTGGTTTTACAACATTTTACTGGTAGATACAACAATTGGCGCAGCCGGATTTTCGAGCCGAGGATCGCTCGAAGAAGGGAAAAAGTAAGTAAAAACAAAATACGAAAATTATTATTAAGATTAGTATTTAGAAAGAGCTAAAAGCAAGTAACAAGTTTTTACAAGAAAAAAGGAAAACTAGCAAAGAAGTGAATAATAAAATTAACCTAAAATAATAAAAAAGAAGTGAAATAACGTAGAATAGTACCATAGGAAATATTTAAAGGTGAAATAGTAAAAGTGAACAAAGAAATGAAAAATAAGAATTAAATAATAGGAGATAGAAAGGAAAAGGATGGAATTCTATATTCTATTGATGGAATTAGAATAATTTAACGAAACACAACAAATTAAATTTCTTTTCTCATCAAGAAAAAAAAAATATAGTGAAAAGTGAAACAATGATTTAGTAATGAATTTGGCAAGGAAATTTTGGAAAATAAGTGAAATAATAATTTTAGGAATAAATCGAAAAGTAAAAATCTAGCAGTTCTTTTATAATACAACATTTTATACAATATTATTGATAATACAAAATACAACACCTAAACAGGATATTGGTTTTTCCTATAGGAGTAAGTGCGGCCTGGTGGCCAAATCTTAAAAATAGCGAGGCTCGCTTAAACGTCAAACAAAGCAAGGCCTGGTGGCCAAACTAATGCAGCGTGACACGCTAAACAAACAGTCACAATTTTTTTTCTACTCACTTTTTCTACTCTCTCTCTACTCAACAAGCAACGACATAACGTCGCCAACATGAATTAATAGCGAATCTTTGGTTTTTTTTATTAAATCTACGATATTGGATACTGTGAGTAACGAATTGGCGAAAATCAGAGTGATTTTACTAACTTAAATAAATTCTATTTAACGTGGTAAAAGTCAATGATAAAGGCAAATGGTTAAAAACAGGAATCCGATACAAACTATATTAAGACAAAACGCGTATAGTATACGGTTAGTTGTATAATTTCGTGTGTGTCTTAGACATTTGTCTTCAAATTACACAGGTTAAATAAGTTTTAACAGTTAATGTATTTGATTTCAAAGTCGCACATTGTAATTTGATTAATCGATAATTAATCAGTTTGTCTGAATTCTAAGTAAAACATTTTTTCTAAACAATACGTCACACGGTCGTAAGGGCATGACATGAGGTTATTTTAAAAACCATTGTTAGAAGTTAAACATTTAAAGTAATGCGCTTAGAGACTTCATATCGGTTGGAAAATCAAAGCAAAGTTAGATTCGTTGTTTCAAAAAACAAGCAATTATATTGCTTGCTGATGAAAACAATTAATGATAGCAACCAATTAACAAAAAATAACTGGAGCGAGCTCACTAGGTTAATAGTCCGAATCCGAGATTGCAAACGTTGCAGTTTTGTGGGCCGCTGTAAAATAGAGGCAGGTCGTTCGTTCCATTCTGTGAGGTCTTAAATTACCTTAGCGCAGTCACGAAAATTTTGACGCTTCGTCTCTGCTTGAAACAAAGCAGAATAGCGCAGTTACGAAAACTTAGACGCTTGGGCTCTGCTTGAAACAAAGCAGCAGCGGACGTCAGCGTACAGACTAGTGAACAGATGTACAGCGAATGTTTACAGCACGCTCGGTACATGAAGCGAACATGAAATCTAAGCAGGTTAAGGAAGTTGAAACTTCATATTAAGAATTTTAATGGTTTCTCATTCCAAAGTACTACGAATAGTATTAAGAATTAAACGTTTAATGAAACGATTAAACGATAATTGGTGACGCTAAGTAATCGCTTTAATAAAAATTTAAGTACGGAAAATTGGGAAAAATTTACAGATACAAGACATATGTACATATTAATAAGATAAAAACCATTAAACTATATGTCGTTCGTTTAATTAATGGCCGAGTCATTACAGGAGCAAGGTTACTTAGAATTAGATAGGACTCATAAAGAACTGAAACTCCAGTTGGGGGAGTTTATATCTAAATATTGGGCAATTTTAAAAGGGACTGTAGGCAACAAAGAGAACTTAGAGTTGATAAAGTCTAGAGTAGGGGAGCTAGGAGACCTTACAAGTGTAGAAAGAGCAGACGCAGTAGTAGAGGAATTGCTTACATTCCTAAACCAGATAATACAGAATAAGACAGAAGATTCCAAGATATGGGAATCAGAATTTAATGCACTGAAGAATAGGTATGATAATTACTTAGTAGATAAAGTATTTCAGGAGGATATACTAAGGAACGTAGAGGGCGAGAACATAAAACTAAGGGAATTATTAGAGAAAAAGGGAATAACTGAGGAAACGTTGAATAGAACGCTAGAACAGGGATTTTAACAGAAATCTAGAGAAGACTGTAGTTCTTTAGAAGAAAGCGCACAAAAGAATCCAAGAATTGAAAGAGGAAAACAGACGGCTACAACAAGAAATAGAATTAGCTAACGATCAGACGCTTTATCATAAGGAAGCTACTCCGTCCGCAGTTATTGCGGAAGATTACAACGGAAGGTCGTTTAAACAAATTAAGACGACAGATAACATACATAAGATGGGTATAGGTGAGATAGCCAAGATTACGAATAGGCTGGTACCGCTCTTTTCGGGCACACAGTCTCCAGACTTACGCGGCGAAGTCTACAAATTTATACAAGGGTGCGAATTAGCCACAAGGGAAGTAGGTACAAACAATAGTCAGGACTACATAGACTGCATTAAGCAGAGGTTGCATGGGGATGCCTATGATTTGGTGAGGTGCGCTTCAATAGCCTGGAGGAATTCTACCTCACAATAAAAAGGGCATATTTACCTCAAATCACCTTAGATACAGTCAGAGTATCCAAAATTGTAGCCAAGTGCTTAATGAAGATATAAGACAGTTTGCAAGACGCCTAAACGCGCTAAGAACACAGGCTATAGAGATAGTTCGAACGGATTAAGTAGTGGGTATATGTACCTTCTGGGCCAACGTAGCGACTGCGCTGCGTGTGGTGCGTGTGGTGCGCTATGTATGGTAGCGACTGCGCTGCGTGTGGTGCTATGGTAGCGACTGCGCTGCCCGTGAGGTGCTATGGATATGTGAGAGTGAGCGAAAAGGAGATAGCTTCTGCCTGTAGACTGAAGCGCTGCTTCGAGCGGGCCATGTCACACTTGTAATCATGATGCCAGCATCACTATTGCGATTGCTTCATTCAGGGGCATGTGTGGTGCATTGTGGCAAAAAGTGGGTGGGAGGAAGTGGGCGTAGAAGAAAGGGGCGTGGTGGTAAGTGGGCGTGTGAAAAGTGGGTGTGGTCGGAAGTGGGAAGAGGCAGATGTAGGTGTGACATATTGGGGCGTGACAAAACAGACAGACGGACATACATACATATACACCGACAGACAGACATACATATACACCGACAGACAGACTGACATACATACATATATACCGACAGACATACAAACATGGACGTACAGACTGACAAACAGACGGACATACATACATATATACCGACAGACAGACATACATAGCTCGGCGTGCTGACTGTTGCGAGTGTGGTGTGCCTCTCTGCCTTGTCCTCTGCCCGCCTCTGTATCGTTTGTGGTACTTGAGATTGTTGTTGTTCTGAATATGCGTAGCGTTGTTGTTGGAAAATATTTTTTATTGCTTTAATTTAATTGCTTTTCGTCATTTTGCTATGTGGTTGTTGTAGATTTAGTAAATGAGTTATGAGTATTTCAAGTGGTCGGTTGCCTCGCGATCACACTAATTGAATGTACATACTATATTAATACAATTATTTCAATCTCGGAATTGAAGTTGACAATTTCAGTACTTCTGTTTACAAATATTTCTCGGAATAAAAAGTCGTAAATTAGAATCATAATGTAAACAAACGCAAGCGGTTCACGACTAAAATTAATTCAATCTGTAATAGACTGTTTATTAAGAAGGATGGAGAACGTTACTGTGTCGGAATTTTTAAAACGTGTTGATGACTTTTTAACAAGGCAAAAAGAAATTTTGCTGGATGAGCACTTAGATGAAATACTGAACTGGTACGCAGAATTAAGCCGCTATCAACATCAAGTAATAATAGAATCCAATCATGGAAATCACTATAAATCTTGCTGTTGGTCTTCGGATACATGTTTGGATGGACCAGATACGTGTGCGTGCTATATGTTGGAGAATAAAATCTTACGAATCAATAAATTAATGCTATTATATTCTAAATTGAAAAAATAAAAAAAGAATCTATTTTTAATTCATAAATTATGTGTTTATTTTATTTATTCATCCAACATTTTATAATACAAAGTTTTTCACATTTGGTAATACATGGCTTGTGTTAAAGGAAAGTCAACCAGAACCTCCAAGCGAAAGTCGTCGATATCTTCTTTCATTACTTTACACAAATAGTAAGCTCCATTTGAAAATTCTTCTATTGTCTCATCGCTGATGTTGTTAAATCTTTGCGGTAGAAAAATGATATTCTCTTCCAACTCCATTAAAACTCGGTCTCCATACTTTGTTTTCGTTTTACGTACATTTTTAATAGAATATGATTTATTCGGCTCCATATCTTTAACTAATAATATGGTTTTTTGAACACTGTTGTTCCGATTGAAGTCTTCCATAGCAGCGACAGAATAAGTCGTTTGACGTCGTTTTGGATTCATGTTCGATTTTCTTGCTTCTTAATTTTTTTGATAGGTAGTAAAACTAACTGAAGAGCTCTTAACTGTACCGATCGAAAGATGAACTAAAACTGAATATATGCAACCGAAGAAAATAGTATTTATGACAAGAAATTTAAATTTTTAGTTTAGTTTGTAGTTAGAACTTAGAGAACACAGAGAGAAAGAGAGAGAGAGAAAGAGAGAATTTCAACCACAACAAAAATGGATAAGAAGAAAGATATCACAATGAAAGAATCTTGGACAAAGAAGATGCAATATGCAGTGGTGAAAAATCTATTTAAATCAGACAAGGAGTGGAATAGCTCTTCATCATCATCATCACCGTCATCATCATCGTCATCAAAATCAAATATACCTTATAATAAATACAAATAAAATAATTAATATGTATTATATACTAAACACATAAATAAAACACAATTTGATTTGATTTAATTTTAATAAACTTTATTCGTTATATCTCCTAAACATTAAATTATAAAGAAATTTTAGACATAAATGACCGCAATTAAATGAATTATAATCTTGATGCTGGGTGTAGTTGTAACGTATTCCATCACCCAAGTATTGAATTACTTGATGCGGTGGTTGCAAGTTTCCAAAACTATCAAAATATTCCTTTTGATTCTTGTTTTTATAATATGCTACCCAATGAGTACCAGGTCCCTCCGATCGATCAAGATTAACGATCCCACATTCTTGTTGATGAGGATGTTTTGGTAAGGTATCTAGCATAAAAATACCTCCAAAGTGTGGTAGATTCGTTGTATATTTCATCAGGTCGATATTTGTGAGGGCTCTGTTGGGTAGCTTCTTCAAAAGTTTTTTGGTTGAGGGCTATAATACAATCCCAAACCTTTTTTGTAGGGTTTAAGATACAAGCCTTTACCAATAGCAATTGCTTCCATAGTTTGATTATGTCGATTTGCTTCTTTCAATTGTTTTCTTGCAGAGTTGGCTTCATTAATTGCTTTCGCGATTGCAGCACCACCAGATGCTAAACCACCAACGGCTCCAAGAGCTGTTAAAATTGGTACTAGTGGTAGAAAACCTCCTACTTTGGGAATAGGTATAACACGTGGAATATCTATCGTAGATTTTTTACGCCCAAAAGACTTTTTGATTACACCTTGTGCCATTTTAATAGCATTGGAGATATCTTCTGGTTTTCGTTGCTTGATAATTTTCAATGCATTTTTAACAGTTTTTGTAAAAATTTTCTTTGTACAGCATCTTTTCACCTTTTTCTTTATTTTCTTAAGGTTCTTATTTAGCTTGTTCCCCATACCGAATTTGACTTTAGCTTTCATTGCTTTGGCTACTAACCATGCGTTTATTCGCTCACTGTATTTACTATCGTTTGATTTTGCTCTTTGCCACGCCTTTTCAGCTAATATTTTATCTGCTTCGTGACGCTCATCCAAGTTCTGCGTTTTGCTATAAGCAATGTCGTGCTCTCTACATGCAGCGTCCAGTGGATTGATTCCTTTATCACCTCTTTCTAAGCGTTCTTTTAGTTTAGTTCCTGGACCACAAAATTGATAGCCCGGCAAATGAAGTTCAACTGGTAGAGAATTTATAGCTTTATTTAAAAGACCTCTTCCAATTACTGGTTGATTAAGACTGAAATTATTTTTATAATGGATAACCATTTTATATAACTCTTCAATTGAACTGTTTCGATATAAATGAATATAAAGGTGTGAATATTACGTATTTATATCATAAGCTAAAATGCGGTTTGTCAAGCAAGACAAAAATATTACTGTGAAAAATATGGATCTTGTTACTAATAATGCGACGAAACTCAGGCACAGTTCCCTCCTGCCGAATTCAATTAGATGTCTTATTGTGGGGCCTTCAAACTGTGGAAAGACGAATGTCATGTTGAGTTTAATAGAAAGTCCAAATGGACTAAAGTTTGCAAACATATATTTGTACTCAAAATCATTATATCAACCTAAATATGAATACCTAAAGCGTTTAATAAAACCAATTCAAAATATGGGATTTTTTACGTTTTCCGAGAACGAAGAAGTGCTCAAGCCGAATGAAGCAAAAACCAACTCAATAATGATATTCGATGATGTAGCTTGTGAGAAGCAAAACAACATTCGACAGTACTTTTGTATGGGCAGACACAAATCTATTGATTGCTTTTACTTATGTCAAACATATACAAGAATTCCCAAGCATTTGGTGCGCGATAATGCCAACATGATTATTATGTTTAAGCAAGATGAGATGAACATGAAGCACATATACAATGATCATGTCGGAACAGATATGGCTTATAAAAAATTTATTGATATATGCGGAGAATGTTGGAAAGATAAATATGGATTTCTTGTAATAAGCAAAGACGATCCAATTGAAGGTGGACGTTATAGAAAGGGATTTGATACATACATTCACCTATAATATGATTGGTTACCATTATATTAATATTAGTATGCTACTTAGCTTTCAACTGATAACATTGATATAACTAAACTGTTCAAAAGCTGTTCAAAAGGTGTTCAAAGCTGTTCAAAAAGCTGTTCAAAAGGTGTTCAGAGCTGTTCAAAAGGTGTTCAAAGGTGTTCAAAGCTGTTCAAAAGCTGTTCAGAGCTGTTCCAAAAAGGTGTTCAGAGCTGTTCAAAAGGTGTTCATAGCTGTTCAAAAGGTGTTCAGAGCTGTTCAAAAGGTGTTCAAAAGCTGTTTAGAGCTGTTCAAAAGCTGATCTGATATATTGTATGTTATTGCTAAAATGGATGACAAAATATTAAAAGACTTGATCAAAACTAGACGCATATTAAAACAGAAATTTAAAAATATAAAATTAGGAAAAGCAGATTTAGAGAATGAATTAGAAAAGACATTTAGCCACATCACAAAACCTCTAAAAGAAATAGTCAAGCACTCCAATAAAAATTCTAATAAGGATAAGCATAACATTAAAAACAATAAGGTACCACTAAAAGTAAAAACAAGTACTCCAGCTAAAGCACGAAAAGTCGATTTCTCAAACGAAACTCTTATCAATAGTAATGACGATGAAGACGACGACTTTTTCTCTCAAATAGAAGATGCTGAAGATATAGTGAATGAATCAAGCGAAACAAAATTATTCTCTGACCTCGATACTACAAGCGACAATCAAAAATCTACTGAATCAATTCTCTATTCCGAATTAGAACAACAGAATCAGTTGGATACCACATATGGACCATACAAGGGATCTGATGGTAAATGGCGAATCGGTAATAGCCCTTTCTCATTACGCGATGATAAAATAATAATATCCGATAATAGTTGGAACTTTACACCCGGATTGATACAATTATTATTCAGCAAAGAACCATCAAATTATGACGATAAAGATCTGCAAGCTTACAAAAGCATTTTAATAAATACTAGTGCTCACAAACTTAATTTTAACAGCACTGGACGAGCAAAGGGTAGTAGAGCTCTCAAATATACCGACATCATAAAGCCATTATTCAGTGAGATAACTCCATTGACTACCTCACAAAATCAAACTAAGGGAAGCGGTTTAATGAGTGTTAACAAGCAAAAGCCAAACTATATATATTGGGATGATCCAAATGAGTTGGTAGATAGGTTAAGGCTATTAGTATCATCACAATCTGCAGGACACACCAATCACAACAACGAAATAGTTTCAATACTCGAAGAACTTAGGGAAGCTAATATAATTGCGTAATTATCATATAAATAACCACAATTTCCATAAATACATATAATTGTAAAATGAGCGTCGACAAGTTCGGTCATTATTCCATAGAGAAGTCATTAACCAATAAATTAAAAAGAAATTTTACAAGAGCCTTGGGATTAAATTTGGACAATGATAAAAACTTGGATCTCCATTGGAAACGCTTAAGGAATATTAATGCTCCTGTCGAAGACAATGATGCAGTAACAAAATCATTTGTTGTAGATAGTATGAATCGAATCAAAGTGGAATTTCAAAGAGAAAACAATTTACTAAAGCAAAATATTTACAAAGAAATCAAACAGACTCACATGCAAATTCAAGCAGAGAACTCATTGGTAAAGGAAAAAATAGATAAAGACATTGAAAAAGTTAACAAAAATCATCAATTACTTGTTGCTGATAGTATTAAACAGATAAAGGTTGAATTTAAAGAAGAAAACGATATACACGGGTAAGTCTGATGTATGCAGTGTTCCTGCTTCCAATACTTTTCTACTGAAACCCAATAGTGAACCAATGGTGCGTTCCTTATTAAAGAAAATGTTATTTTTACTGGATCCTACGACTGCTTGCAGTGTATTGGGGTTGGCGGATATTTCCAGTTTCTCATGTGGATCTATACTAAAATATTTATTTTGAATAAATTCAGCAATGTCGTCCAGTTCGTATGAACCGACAGGAATCTCAATGCTACGATCGCCAATGTGAAATAAATTATTTTCGTAATCAACATTCGGTATAGTGTGATAACTATGAAAGTCTACGAGACCACACACATACTTTCCCTCTAAATCTATGGGTGGAAAATAATTAGCCGATAAAATGGATTTATTTCCACTTAAAGTAAGAGTTATTGACATCTTGAAAGTTGGGTGAGTAATGAAATGAAAAGTCAGATGCAATCTTTTTTATGTACAATTTTTAATAATAATGTTATTATTTCATCAACAATATACATATTTAAAAATATATTTATTACAATTTTATAAAATTTCATTTTTATCGATCCAAGAATTATGATCATTGCTAAATCCTAGCCACTTGACAAAAATTTGTCTGCCTTTAGTTTTAAGAACTTTTTCCACCAGATATATGCT
This sequence comes from Myopa tessellatipennis, assembly GCA_943737955.2. Lineage (NCBI taxonomy): Eukaryota > Metazoa > Arthropoda > Insecta > Diptera > Conopidae > Myopa > Myopa tessellatipennis. The sequence goes on along the minus strand of OX031316.1, from coordinate 48,923,171 downwards.
GGGATATTTTGTTTTCAGTAGTTCACTTTCGTAGAATCCTCCTCTAATTGGATTCCCTTGATAGTCTTCAAGAATGTACGTTGTTGGGTTTGTAATTCTTATATTTTTAATTTTGAATATTTCTGTTGTCCAGTTCGGTGTATAGCCTTTCTCAAAAATGTGTTTATATTTACTTATGCGTACATAATCTCCTACCCGAATCTTTGGCTTTCTAAATATTTTCAAGTTGTTGTAGGCAGTATTTAATAATAACTTTTCATTGGCTCGATTCACTTCAGATGGAGCCATATTTATGGTTCGATGCTTTTTGTGATTGTATTCGTTGATCAAACTTTGGTACTTGTCAATCCATCGATATGATCCATGATAGCTAAATTCCTTCCACATCATCTGCTTTAACGTTCTATTAAAACGTTCAACAATTGACGCCTTCAAAACACTGTACGAAGAATAATGATTGATGTTATATTTTTTCATTAAATTTTGAAATTTTCCATTGAAGAATTCTTTGCCGTCATCGGTTTGTAAATTGCTTGGTTTTCGTTTTAAATCGAGTATGGATTTCATGGCTTTAGTAACATCAATAGCGTTTTTAGATTTTAAGGGTACAATCCAGCCATATTTCGAGAATGTGTCTATTACAGTTAGAAGAAAGCGGTATCCATCATTATGTGTAGAATAACTACCCATTTCCACTAAATCTGCTTGCCAGAGGTCATCTATTCCCTTGGTTATTACTCGCCTTCGCTTAAAGTTCTTACGAGCTTGTCTGTGAAGCTCCTCTACTAAACCTCTCTTCATTTTCTGCTAAATTTAAGATTAAATCGCCAACTTTCTTTTCTATTTCAGCTATTGACTTTCCTTTATTTAGTTCTTCATTTACGATACTTGTAAACCGCTCAAGCCCTTATATCATCTACATAATTCTTGTTATTACTGTCGACGTTTTGGTTCTTGTTTCGGAATTTTACATATATTATTGTAACGACTCTAAGTATTCTATCACTTAGTATATGGATTTCGTTTTTAAAATAATCCCTTATCTGAGTAGTACTATTTTCAGCAAGTGACCGCAGATTTTGTATGACTTGCTTAATGTTGTTGTCTATTTTTTCCCTTAGTATATCGTTTTCTTCTTTAAATTCAACCTTTATCTGTTTAATACTATCAGCAACAAGTAATTGATGATTTTTGTTAACTTTTTCAATGTCTTTATCTATTTTTTCCTTTACCAATGAGTTCTCTGCTTGAATTTGCATGTGAGTCTGTTTGATTTCTTTGTAAATATTTTGCTTTAGTAAATTGTTTTCTCTTTGAAATTCCACTTTGATTCGATTCATACTATCTACAACAAATGATTTTGTTACTGCATCATTGTCTTCGACAGGAGCATTAATATTCCTTAAGCGTTTCCAATGGAGATCCAAGTTTTTATCATTGTCCAAATTTAATCCCAAGGCTCTTGTAAAATTTCTTTTTAATTTATTGGTTAATGACTTCTCTATGGAATAATGACCGAACTTGTCGACGCTCATTTTACAATTATATGTATTTATGGAAATTGTGGTTATTTATATGATAATTACGCAATTATATTAGCTTCCCTAAGTTCTTCGAGTATTGAAACTATTTCGTTGTTGTGATTGGTGTGTCCTGCAGATTGTGATGATACTAATAGCCTTAACCTATCTACCAACTCATTTGGATCATCCCAATATATATAGTTTGGCTTTTGCTTGTTAACACTCATTAAACCGCTTCCCTTAGTTTGATTTTGTGAGGTAGTCAATGGAGTTATCTCACTGAATAATGGCTTTATGATGTCGGTATATTTGAGAGCTCTACTACCCTTTGCTCGTCCAGTGCTGTTAAAATTAAGTTTGTGAGCACTAGTATTTATTAAAATGCTTTTGTAAGCTTGCAGATCTTTATCGTCATAATTTGATGGTTCTTTGCTGAATAATAATTGTATCAATCCGGGTGTAAAGTTCCAACTATTATCGGATATTATTATTTTATCATCGCGTAATGAGAAAGGGCTATTACCGATTCGCCATTTACCATCAGATCCCTTGTATGGTCCATATGTGGTATCCAACTGATTCTGTTGTTCTAATTCGGAATAGAGAATTGATTCAGTAGATTTTTGATTGTCGCTTGTAGTATCGAGGTCAGAGAATAATTTTGTTTCGCTTGATTCATTCACTATATCTTCAGCATCTTCTATTTGAGAGAAAAAGTCGTCGTCTTCATCGTCATTACTATTGATAAGAGTTTCGTTTGAGAAATCGACTTTTCGTGCTTTAGCTGGAGTACTTGTTTTTACTTTTAGTGGTACCTTATTGTTTTTAATGTTATGCTTATCCTTATTAGAATTTGTATTGGAGTGCTTGACTATTTCTTTTAGAGGTTTTGTGATGTGGCTAAATGTCTTTTCTAATTCATTCTCTAAATCTGCTTTTCCTAATTTTATATTTTTAAATTTCTGTTTTAATATGCGTCTAGTTTTGATCAAGTCTTTTAATATTTTGTCATCCATTTTAGCAATAACATACAATATATCAGATCAGCTTTTGAACAGCTCTAAACAGCTTTTGAACACCTTTTGAACAGCTCTGAACACCTTTTGAACAGCTCTGAACACCTTTTGGAACAGCTCTGAACAGCTTTTGAACAGCTTTGAACACCTTTTGAACAGCTCTGAACACCTTTTGAACAGCTTTTTGAACAGCTTTGAACACCTTTTGAACAGCTTTTGAACAGTTTAGTTATATCAATGTTATCAGTTGAAAGCTAAGTAGCATACTAATATTAATATAATGGTAACCAATCATATTATAGGTGAATGTATGTATCAAATCCCTTTCTATAACGTCCACCTTCAATTGGATCGTCTTTGCTTATTACAAGAAATCCATATTTATCTTTCCAACATTCTCCGCATATATCAATAAATTTTTTATAAGCCATATCTGTTCCGACATGATCATTGTATATGTGCTTCATGTTCATCTCATCTTGCTTAAACATAATAATCATGTTGGCATTATCGCGCACCAAATGCTTGGGAATTCTTGTATATGTTTGACATAAGTAAAAGCAATCAATAGATTTGTGTCTGCCCATACAAAAGTACTGTCGAATGTTGTTTTGCTTCTCACAAGCTACATCATCGAATATCATTATTGAGTTGGTTTTTGCTTCATTCGGCTTGAGCACTTCTTCGTTCTCGGAAAACGTAAAAAATCCCATATTTTGAATTGGTTTTATTAAACGCTTTAGGTATTCATATTTAGGTTGATATAATGATTTTGAGTACAAATATATGTTTGCAAACTTTAGTCCATTTGGACTTTCTATTAAACTCAACATGACATTCGTCTTTCCACAGTTTGAAGGCCCCACAATAAGACATCTAATTGAATTCGGCAGGAGGGAACTGTGCCTGAGTTTCGTCGCATTATTAGTAACAAGATCCATATTTTTCACAGTAATATTTTTGTCTTGCTTGACGAACCGCATTTTAGCTTATGATATAAATACGTAATATTCACACCTTTATATTCATTTATATCGAAACAGTTCAATTGAAGAGTTATATAAAATGGTTATCCATTATAAAAATAATTTCAGTCTTAATCAACCAGTAATTGGAAGAGGTCTTTTAAATAAAGCTATAAATTCTCTACCAGTTGAACTTCATTTGCCGGGCTATCAATTTTGTGGTCCAGGAACTAAACTAAAAGAACGCTTAGAAAGAGGTGATAAAGGAATCAATCCACTGGACGCTGCATGTAGAGAGCACGACATTGCTTATAGCAAAACGCAGAACTTGGATGAGCGTCACGAAGCAGATAAAATATTAGCTGAAAAGGCGTGGCAAAGAGCAAAATCAAACGATAGTAAATACAGTGAGCGAATAAACGCATGGTTAGTAGCCAAAGCAATGAAAGCTAAAGTCAAATTCGGTATGGGGAACAAGCTAAATAAGAACCTTAAGAAAATAAAGAAAAAGGTGAAAAGATGCTGTACAAAGAAAATTTTTACAAAAACTGTTAAAAATGCATTGAAAATTATCAAGCAACGAAAACCAGAAGATATCTCCAATGCTATTAAAATGGCACAAGGTGTAATCAAAAAGTCTTTTGGGCGTAAAAAATCTACGATAGATATTCCACGTGTTATACCTATTCCCAAAGTAGGAGGTTTTCTACCACTAGTACCAATTTTAACAGCTCTTGGAGCCGTTGGTGGTTTAGCATCTGGTGGTGCTGCAATCGCGAAAGCAATTAATGAAGCCAACTCTGCAAGAAAACAATTGAAAGAAGCAAATCGACATAATCAAACTATGGAAGCAATTGCTATTGGTAAAGGCTTGTATCTTAAACCCTACAAAAAAGGTTTGGGATTGTATTATAGCCCTCAACCAAAAAACTTTTGAAGAAGCTACCCAACAGAGCCCTCACAAATATCGACCTGATGAAATATACAACGAATCTACCACACTTTAGAGGTATTTTTATGCTAGATACCTTACCAAAACATCCTCATCAACAAGAATGTGGGATCGTTAATCTTGATCGATCGGAGGGACCTGGTACTCATTGGGTAGCATATTATAAAAACAAGAATCAAAAGGAATATTTTGATAGTTTTGGAAACTTGCAACCACCGCATCAAGTAATTCAATACTTGGGTGATGGAATACGTTACAACTACACCCAGCATCAAGATTATAATTCATTTAATTGCGGTCATTTATGTCTAAAATTTCTTTATAATTTAATGTTTAGGAGATATAACGAATAAAGTTTATTAAAATTAAATCAAATCAAATTGTGTTTTATTTATGTGTTTAGTATATAATACATATTAATTATTTTATTTGTATTTATTATAAGGTATATTTGATTTTGATGACGATGATGATGACGGTGATGATGATGATGAAGAGCTATTCCACTCCTTGTCTGATTTAAATAGATTTTTCACCACTGCATATTGCATCTTCTTTGTCCAAGATTCTTTCATTGTGATATCTTTCTTCTTATCCATTTTTGTTGTGGTTGAAATTCTCTGTTTCTCTCTCTCTCTTTCTCTCTGTGTTCTCTAAGTTCTAACTACAAACTAAACTAAAAATTTAAATTTCTTGTCATAAATACTATTTTCTTCGGTTGCATATATTCAGTTTTAGTTCATCTTTCGATCGGTACAGTTAAGAGCTCTTCAGTTAGTTTTACTACCTATCAAAAAAATTAAGAAGCAAGAAAATCGAACATGAATCCAAAACGACGTCAAACGACTTATTCTGTCGCTGCTATGGAAGACTTCAATCGGAACAACAGTGTTCAAAAAACCATATTATTAGTTAAAGATATGGAGCCGAATAAATCATATTCTATTAAAAATGTACGTAAAACGAAAACAAAGTATGGAGACCGAGTTTTAATGGAGTTGGAAGAGAATATCATTTTTCTACCGCAAAGATTTAACAACATCAGCGATGAGACAATAGAAGAATTTTCAAATGGAGCTTACTATTTGTGTAAAGTAATGAAAGAAGATATCGACGACTTTCGCTTGGAGGTTCTGGTTGACTTTCCTTTAACACAAGCCATGTATTACCAAATGTGAAAAACTTTGTATTATAAAATGTTGGATGAATAAATAAAATAAACACATAATTTATGAATTAAAAATAGATTATTTTTTTATTTTTTCAATTTAGAATATAATAGCATTAATTTATTGATTCGTAAGATTTTATTCTCCAACATATAGCACGCACACGTATCTGGTCCATCCAAACATGTATCCGAAGACCAACAGCAAGATTTATAGTGATTTCCATGATTGGATTCTATTATTACTTGATGTTGATAGCGGCTTAATTCTGCGTACCAGTTCAGTATTTCATCTAAGTGCTCATCCAGCAAAATTTCTTTTTGCCTTGTTAAAAAGTCATCAACACGTTTTAAAAATTCCGACACAGTAACGTTCTCCATCCTTCTTAATAAACAGTCTATTACAGATTGAATTAATTTTAGTCGTGAACCGCTTGCGTTTGTTTACATTATGATTCTAATTTACGACTTTTTATTCCGAGAAATATTTGTAAACAGAAGTACTGAAATTGTCAACTTCAATTCCGAGATTGAAATAATTGTATTAATATAGTATGTACATTCAATTAGTGTGATCGCGAGGCAACCGACCACTTGAAATACTCATAACTCATTTACTAAATCTACAACAACCACATAGCAAAATGACGAAAAGCAATTAAATTAAAGCAATAAAAAATATTTTCCAACAACAACGCTACGCATATTCAGAACAACAACAATCTCAAGTACCACAAACGATACAGAGGCGGGCAGAGGACAAGGCAGAGAGGCACACCACACTCGCAACAGTCAGCACGCCGAGCTATGTATGTCTGTCTGTCGGTATATATGTATGTATGTCCGTCTGTCTGTCAGTCTGTACGTCCATGTTTGTATGTCTGTCGGTATATATGTATGTATGTCAGTCTGTCTGTCGGTGTATATGTATGTCTGTCTGTCGGTGTATATGTATGTATGTCCGTCTGTCTGTTTTGTCACGCCCCAATATGTCACACCTACATCTGCCTCTTCCCACTTCCGACCACACCCACTTTTCACACGCCCACTTACCACCACGCCCCTTTCTTCTACGCCCACTTCCTCCCACCCACTTTTTGCCACAATGCACCACACATGCCCCTGAATGAAGCAATCGCAATAGTGATGCTGGCATCATGATTACAAGTGTGACATGGCCCGCTCGAAGCAGCGCTTCAGTCTACAGGCAGAAGCTATCTCCTTTTCGCTCACTCTCACATATCCATAGCACCTCACGGGCAGCGCAGTCGCTACCATAGCACCACACGCAGCGCAGTCGCTACCATACATAGCGCACCACACGCACCACATGCAGCGCAGTCGCTACGTTGGCCCAGAAGGTACATATACCCACTACTGGATTACAACGGAGATGGAGATAGGGCACTATTAAGTATGCTGGAAGGGGTCGTAGAGAAAGCATTTAAAACAGGATTAAAGGACGCCGCATTGAGAATTTATATGCTCAATGTGACGAAGAAAACCATTGAACAAATGGTAGAATTGGCCGTAGAGGCACTCGGCACCATACACAGTAGCTCCCTCCAAACAGACCCCTTGAACATTAATATGAATTCGCAGTTTCGTGCCACCATGCATAACCAGCAAGAGCAGATTCAACAGGTAAGCCAGGGCAGAGCTACAGGAGATAGAATGGTTCGGCAACCAACTAGGACACAAAATCCTCCACAAGGAGCTACAGAGAGAATAATCTGCTCATTTTGCAATAAGCGAGGGCATACCAGAGAGGATTGTTTAACGCGCAAAAACACGCCATATTGCCAGAAGTGTTCAAAATATGGACACGAGGCAAACTGGAGGTGCGACCAAAAAGGAAGCCAGAAGAATGTGGCAAGGACCACATATCAAGGGCCCAATTATCAAACTCAAGGAAGCCAGCAATGGAATCCACCACAGCAAAATTGGCTTCCGAATCAATCACAACCAAACTGGCAACCTAAACAACCCCAACAAAATGGGAATCAAAACCAATTTCAACAGAACGGGAACCAAAGAAGGGCAATAAACATTAATCCGAATACAGTCAACGGTTTGCAAAGGAATCAGACTCCTATGAACCCGCCAAACAGAGTGAGCCAAACGATATGTCATTGGTGCAATAGACCAGGTCATATGATAAAAAATTGCGAGGCAAAAAGAAATTGGGAAACGTTGCAAAGTAATCGTCCGGGAAACTATCAAGGGCCCTGAACAGGCCAATAATCTGGGAACCCAAAAATATTAGTAACTTAAGGCCAAATGAAGGAGTAGCAGTAATTCATACATCCGAACCAGTTGTGGATACGTTACCAACTTTAAAAAATAAAGTGGTAACCGTAAGTCTGACATCGGAGGTGATAGTTGAAACGTTACCAACTTCAAGAGACTTAGAAATTAATAGCAAGTTGAAGAATGCCGGTAAAAATAATAAAACCAATGTAACGGAGAGAAATCATACGTTTGGAGAAACCGTTGATTTAGAGATTTAAGTTGAGAGAGAAAACCCAAGATTTAAATCCAAAAATACCGTGCTCAATGAATAAGTTAGAAAATAATAATAGAAATACAGAAACTGGAGTATCCAACTGCAGTCAAACCCAGTTAAATGACGTGTTCATCGAATTACCTTGATGTCACTAGTGTCACTTAAACTAGTGTCACCTAGTGTCACTTAAACAATGAGTACCGGCAGACGGCATACTAGGAAGGGATCATTTGTGGAACAAATCCAATATAAATACAATGGAGAAGATTTTAACACTCTTCAATGAAAGGAAAGAGGTTATTTTGGAATTACCCATAAAAACGATCGAGCATATAGAAGAGAAAAATAAACAATATTACATACCAGTAAATGCAAGAACAATTACGATAGTACCCTTGAAACTACGTACAAAATTAAATAATGTTGTCATTCATAAAGAAGAAATAGACCCAGGAATCTATATAGCAGACACATTAGTAAATGTGAAAAATAATACGGTTTATGCTCCGGTATTAAATACAACAGAGTATGATTACGAGATAAACAGCGAATTTAAACCAAAATTCACAATTCAATTCTGACGAGTACACAATGCAAAGTACTACGTCAATTAATAGTATAGGCAGAATAGATGCCAAAAGAAGAATAAATGAATTGCTCAATGAAATTGAGTTAGATGAAAATTTAAATATAGAGGAAAAGCATTCCATAGAAGAAGTGGTAAAATCATTTCATGACGTCTTCCTACTAGAAGGAGACGAACTTTCGTTTACAAGCGTATTAAAACACGAAATTCCAACAGCCAACACAAATGCTCGGAAAATGGTGCTTTACCAGACCCCTACAAGGTAGAATGTGTAAAGAACATCGGAGTACCGAGAAACAGAAAAGAAGTACAAGCATTTCTTGGACTAATAAATTATTATAGGAAATTTATTGAAAACACAGCTATGATAGCGCTACCGATTAACAAATTATTACGTAAGGATGCAAAATTTATCTGGACAGAAAACTGCCAGCAAGCATTCGAACAACTAAAAGAAGCAGTCACGTCACCACCAGTTTTGGCATATCCCGATTTTACAAAAGAATTTCTTTTAACTACGGATGCAAGTAATGAAGCGTTAGGCGCGGTTCTTTCTCAAGGAGAAGTAGGCGGAGATAGAGCAATAGCTTTCGCTAGCCGAGCGCTGAGTGACACTGAAAAGAGATATTCAACAATAGAAAAGGAATTCTTAGCGATAGTTTGGGCAACAAAGAACTTTAGAGCATATCTCCTAGGCAGACATTTCAAAATCTTTACTGACCACCAGCCATTAAAGGGAATAGCCAATTTAAAGGACCAGACTTCAAGACTGGCAAGATTTAGGCATAAATTATCGGAATACGACTTCGAAATTCTATATAAGCCAGGAAAGAAAAACTTAAATGCAGACGCACTAAGTAGAATTCCTCAGGAAAAACACAAAACAATAGCAGCCGTACAAACACGGTCGAAAGCAAAAACAGCACAGCAAGAGCAACAACAAGGACCAATCGTCGAAATTGATAAAGATGATGGGGAACCGGGAAACGGAACAAATAACACAGCAAAATTGCTATCCGACCCGAAACAAATAGAAACAGTAATCAAAGACTTTCACAATTCACCACTGGGAGGACATCAGGGTGCAGTGAAAACATATTTGAGAATACGGAAACAATTTAGATGGCCCGGAATGCAAAAGCAAGTAAAGGAATTCATAAAAAACTGTCCGAAATGCCAAGCTAACAAAAGCTCGAAATTAACAAAAATGCCCATGGTGCTAACAGATACACCAACGCGGCCTTTCGACAAAGTTTACATGGACATAGTCGGTATTCTACCAGAAACTGTGTCCGGAAATAAGTATATTCTGACTTTTCAGGATGATTTCTCGAAATTTATGGCATGTACAGCGATCCCAGATGCGGAAGCAAGTACTGTCGCCAGAGCTTTTTATGACGAATTAATCACGCGTTACGGAATTCCGCGGATTTTAATTACAGATAACGGAACTAATTTCATTTCGAAATTGTTCTCAGATACTTGTAAATTGTTAGGAATTAAGAAATTACATATAACACCATATCATCCGCAAGCTAATGGCTCATTAGAGAGAAGCCACAGACCTTTAGCGGAATACTTGCGGAGTTTTGCTAAAGGAGACGGGTCGAATTGGAATCAATGGTTAACTGCAGCCATGCACGTTCACAACCACACACCCCACATTACGACCAAGCAAACGCCTTTCCGCACTTTATTCGGATTCGATACAGATATGCCGACTAACTTAACAAGAAAGTGTAGTCCGGTCTATAACGCTGAAGATCCGAATAAAGTATTAAAATTTCAAATACAGAGAGCTCACGAAATAGTGAGAAAGAATCAGGATTTAGCGAAGCAGGTAGCTAAAAAACAGTACGATAACAAACTAAATTTAGTATAATTTAAGGTAGGAAATAGCGTACTAATTAAAAATCAAACTAAGAAAAATAAGTTTTCTCCAATATGGATAGGGCCATATAAAGTAGTAGGAATAAAAAGTTCAATTACGACAGTGTTAAATATTAGGGGAAAGGAAAAGCCATTCCACAATAACTTACTTAAGTTATATAGTAGCAATTAAATAGGAAAATAATATTAACTAGATAATTACATAGGAATCAGAACCACTTAAACTAAGAAAATAGGTTAATAGGTTAGGGAATTAAATTAAGTAGTTATAAATTAAAATTAAATTAATCACAATAGGCACCTTATTAGGATTAGGATAGAATAAATATATATAAAATAGGATTGATAAAATTTAGTATAGGATAGTAGGAAATTAACAGTCTTAGTAATAATTCTAATTTAACTTCAGTCTTACATTTGAATAACGAATGAAATTCATCGAATTTCATAATGAAAAAATAAAAAGCAAGTCAAAACCACGTTTCGTTTCAAACCACGAAATATAAGATAATTTTACGTGAAATTAATATTAATAATATACGGTATATGAAAAGTAGCTGTTCCGTTAAATACACAGCCATAACTATTGCATTTGCCTTTATTTTAGAAATAAATGCACATGAAATCTATGCATAAACACGTAGTTTATACATAACAGAAATTTAAACAGCATATGTGCACCTCGATGCAGCCATAGAAAGAAAAGTTATATAAACCTAAGACCAAAAAAAAAAAAAAAAAAAAATTATTGCCTTAATTCTTATAAAAAATATTCTTCTAATTCTAAATATTCTTCTTAGTTATACAAAATAAAATTTTTACAAAATATAATATGTAGTTGATTAAGAATCCATGTAAAATAATAATGAGTCGCGTTAATAACAAACCAAGAAAGAATTGAGCGATTAACGCAAGCACTGCAACAAAGCAGGTGCGGAAGTAGAGCAACTGAACACGAGCAGAATGCAGTGTCAGTTAAACAATTAATGAGAAAAAAAAAAACAAAAACATTAAATCAAAATTGTAACACAAGCCAAATGAGGAAAGCAAAAATAAAAACAACAAAGGTGAACAACTTGAAAATAATCAAAACCATAAGAAAATAAATAGAAGAAACATTGTTATATACATACCAATGCATACAGAAGGGAAACATACAGAAATAGAACCTATTTAAAGTACAACTAAGAATATTTTAAAGATATTTTAAAATACGTACATTAAAACCAGAAATAATAAAAATAAGAAATAATAAAAATAATAAAGTACACATATACATATATAAAAATGATTTAAAACTTAACTAAATTGTAATTTAGAATAAAATATGTACCTTCAATACGAAAAAAAACAACGTTAACTAATTAAAAGAAAAAAAAAGGAAAAAGAAAACGTAACTTTAGTCGAAATTCATCTTATGTTAAATTGGTAATAAACAAATGATATAACCTCGATGTTTAACGTAAGAATTACAATTTGTATTGAGTTAGATTAATACTAGAAATTATGTAATAAAACTTATAAAGATAAAATATTTCGAATTAAACTTAAAATAATACACGTCACAAAAATTATTGCATAAAATTATAAATAGCAAAAAAAAAAAAAAAAAAAAAATTTATTATAACACAATACGGTAAAAATTGTTAGTTGAATACAAAAGCATAGAACAAAGAAGACAGCATGCAGAGAAGCTGACCGGAATCACAATGTACACCCAACACAACAGCAGAAGTGCAACAACACACCACAGCAGCACTTTGACAACAGGGCGACAATTAGCGCCCAGCCAACTAGAAGGGGGAAGGGTGGCTGGAACAGCGGATCAGCGCAGCAACAAAAAACATCGAAACGAAAGGATAAAATAGTTGCAATAACCAAACCAATCAATGCAACAACAGTAGAAAGCAAACACGAAGTTACCTTCGAAGAGGTCTCATAGCAGCAACGAACTGGCAAACTGACTGATACATTACCGTCAGCAGCCTTGAAACCATTCCAACAACATAATAGGAAGATAGTCTCTGAAGAAAGGTAGCCGATCACCAGTATCACGACGCCATAGTACGGCAACATATTCAGTTACGGCAGCTTTGCATTAATGCCTTTGTCACTAATCTACGCTTAAGCGGAAGTTACGTCACGCGTATGCGGCGAAATAGCAGCGAACCTATAATGCAGTCAGAGGTTCGCCAGTTAAATTCACGACGACAATTTGAAACTTACGCCGCAGGAACGTTATACAACAGTACCTCAAGAGATAACGATTCAAAACACATCACCACTGTCGACAAGAAAAATGTTGAAGATGTTTAGCAAGACGTTACAAATGATGATCTTGGTAAAATCTCAACCATCAACTACCGTGAAAGGAAAGCCAATGGATCCCAATTGCGGGACGACGATACTACCGACAACGAACATCTGCATCTGATCATCAAGCATAGCACCTACCACGTCAGCTACCCAGCAGCAGCATTCCTACATAACACTAGAGAAGAAGATATTGATACAACGGGGTGTACATCAAGAGTAGCAGCAACGCCGACTTCAGCATCAACAGTAACAGCAACGCCGACTTCAGCATCAACAGTAACAGCAACGCCGACTTCAACATGAACATTCACAGCAACGTCGAGATCGACGTCGACACCACAAGATCGACAGCGACGTAGACGACCAAAATATATTATAATATATTATTATTATTATTAATATTATTATCATTATCACACTTGTATTAAATTAAGAACACAGCAGCCATAAGACAAGTTTGAAGTTTTATTGAGCCTATTTTTGTATAACATTATAATATTATTAATTGAAGTAACAAATTGTAAATAAAATTAAAGACAATAACGTATTGTCTGGAAAACATGTAACAAAGCAGTATCCCACTCAAGGATAAAGAGATAAAATGCTGTTAATAGTAATTTGAGTATAAAAAATCAAATAAAGATAAAACAATAAACCACCAACACAAAAACATAAATGTACAAGAAAAATTTAATATCGTTTTATACGATACTAAATTTTTCTTCGCCTAGGGTGAAGGGATGTTGTATGTCGCGTTCGCAATTTCCAGCCAAGCTTTCTATTTTATAAAGTCGAAAAGCCAAACCAGCAACCACCGCACCTTTGCTTGGTACCCAAAAGCTTTAGTCAAGCTTTGGCGAGTCGAGTCAGCAACCAGAGCGTTTGCATTGGTATGGATCGTGGAAGCTCGCGCTCGGTAGCGAGTTTCCAAACCATAAAAATCATAGCTCTTTGCAGTGACCATAAAACGCTTGTTTGGAGGAAATAGTAAAAAAGATCCAAAACCAAGCGCGGAAGAATTAAATTGGGAACGATTTAATTCTGCCGATATTGATATTTCGCAATACAAAAAATTGCGAAATACTAAAATAACAGAATAAGGGAAATTGCGACACGCGCCAACAGCGACCCACTTTGGTTCGGTCGACGGGTGCGTCGACCAAGCCAAAGTGAAAACAAGAAACAGATTCCAACGGGAGTCTTGTAAATATATCCAAACGACGAGGTCGTTAAGCCGCGTATAAAGTCGCGCATTAGTTCATAGTAAGAAGTGTATAAAAAGTTGGTAAAGTGCAAAAGTAGTGCTAAGTTACAAGTCAAAGTGTTAAATATAAAGCATAAATATAAACTATAGTAATCTACAATAATTACAAAGTAAAGTAATTATAAATCTACAACAAGGAGTTTTATTAATTGTCCAGAGGACAATTGAAAGACTAGAAGGAAGACCACACAAGAAAATTAGATACAACACATGTTCTTTTTAGAACTTTGAAATGATGGTGACGGTTACCGTTTTCGTATCATTGTTGTTGAATGTTTCCGGTGAATTAGGCAATTTATGATTGTACTTATTGTGTTTACTATGCTGTGCGTGTGCTTATTTAGTGAAACTGAACTGAGCGCGAGTGTATATATCTAAAAAAAAACCAAAATATTAAACGAATTAATTAAAAAATATGCATAGAAATAATTGAATTTGAATTTTATTAAGAGAAAGAAAAGGTGAGAAAGAAAATAAAGGAAATGAATCAATAGTCTTAATTCCTCAGTACAAGTGAGGTGCATAAAATTATCAAAACTAAAGCGCACCGAGTGTGAAAACGAAAATTTTTAAGCGAATGAAAAGTTGTTAAAAAAAATAGTTCCCGAATTATATGTTAGTTATATTTATAAGTATCCTTAGTGTATTCATGTAGGTGAATAATTTATAGCCTAATAACTATTATAAGATAAGTTTCGTTTTTCGTTCAAATTGATAATGTTATGATAAGTTTAATTTAGTTCGTTTTTTTGTTGTGTTAGTAAGAGCAAAAAACCGTAACTTGCGAGCAATTGTAGAGATTGTAGTCCAAACCAGGATTGGAAGCCCGCGCATTTCCGTTCGGCAACACCAAGAGAAAACGTCGGCGCCAAGATTTGGTTTAAATTTTTTTTCTCCGACGATAGGGTACAAGTCCACTTCGGGGAGGTCTCCTAAGTAGGAAGGGGGAAGAAATCTTTGAGGGAAATTTTTTTCGGTTTTCGGGGTAACTGCGAACTGGCAGAATCAAGCAGGGTTCCGATTTGCTAGTAAGGAAAATAAGAAATCTCACGAAGCTGAAAAAAGCAAACGAAAAATTATTAACACCAAAATCTGTTTTAGAATACGTACATACCTAAGTTTGTATCAAACTGTAGCGTAATTGTAAGTGCCAAATGTTTCTATCTGAATTAAAAGCGTGTATAAAATGATGCAGTGAGTTTTAAATATAAAAGGGGGGAAACTGTCAGGGTGAATTGGAAGGAGGCAGGGAAGGATGACTGACTCCGTCACCGGAGTTTATTGTTGTGCCTGGGTCATGCGCCGGCTGGGTAGAACTGCCATGATGCTCGGGCACGTCTGGCTGGAGAAAAGCCGGTACATAACAATATGACGCCCAATTAAAAGCTGATATCGCGGTTTCTCCTCCGCAGTGTTTCCCGAACCTGGTGGCTTGGAGTGGCAGTCAAGCAAACTCCAATTGCACACAGGAAGGAAATACTGCAGATGAGCGACCGCGGGCCGCAAGAAAAAAGTTTTTGTCTTTTGATTTAAAATGGCGCCATAACAATATACGCCCAAATAGAAGCAGCTACGCAGTTTCTTCTCGGCAGAGCCTCCCGAACATGAAGACTTGATCTGGCTGAACGGCCAAGTTCAATAGCACATGCGAAGGAGGCGTTGCCGACAAGCAACCGCAGGCAGAACTGTAAGCTTAGTTTTAAATATGTTTTTGTTGATGTAGAATGGCGCCATAACAATATGGCACCCAAAGAAAAGCAGCCTTCACGGTTCTTCCTCCGCAGAAGTCACTAATCGGATGGCTTGAACTGGCTGAGCGACCAAGTCCAATTGCAGCTGAAAAGGGATATCTGCGGATGAACAACCGTAGGCCGACAAGTAAGCAATCCTTGTCATTTTTGTTTGTTTTTGTAATAGCCTTTGACGACTCTCGGTCACGAGGTCTCCGTGAAAAGATGGCTTAGGAGAACGGCGAACGAAAACTCTAATCGCATCTGTTGGGGGAAGCTTCGTCAACAGAGAGTCGTCAAGAAATTCTTGTCAAAGTAGTATGATAGTTTTTAGTTAACGTTCATCTGAGCAGGCCTCCAGCCTGGTGACTTGTAACAACAATGTCTGGTTAAATGGAATACAATCGCAAACAAAGACTCTGGAGCCGGGGCAGATGAACAGTCGTAAGTCGACGAGAAGCTAGACTCATCACTGATAAGAATCACTGATAAGAATGAATCGATTGAGTTAAGCTATATTCGGTGGCTCAGGATTAACACGATGACTTGATTTACTGATTGCACCGGTGATTATATCTGAAAAAACAAAGGAAAAAAGTTATAAAATAAGGATGGTAGATTATGTGTTACACTTAGGGTTTTGAGGATTTTATCCTATTGTCCGCGTCACAGAGGCTTGTGAAAGAGGATGTACAAAACCTAGTTCCAATGGTACTGTACAGCGCTAGAGCAATAGACGCAGAAAATCAAAAGAAAGGCGAAGTCAAAGCTTTGTATGATGATGATGCTTGTAATCATTGGCGTGCGTCGGTGGATCCGAACTCGTTGTTAGTGGATGACTCTATTTTTTTGACTCCGTCACCGGAGTTTATTGTTGTGCCTGGGTCATGCACCGGCTGATTTCAGTGAGAAACGCCCTGATGCTCGAGTGGAGAAAAGCCGGTATGACGCGACAAGACCAGGAAACTTAACAATATATACGAATATTTTTAATAATTCACCCTTACAAGAAAACGAAAATATATGCGATTAGTGTGTGGAAAATATAAGATTTGCGCGACAATGAAACAGCTGTTCTGATTGTTCTCGATTTCATCCAATGCTTGGTGATCACATAGAATTCGTTGATGAATTTTGTCGGAACGAAATTTTTTAATTATGTCGCTCTTGTTTTTTTGTTTGTCAATATAACCTTCTTTTGCCTGTGTAATTTAAAAGTGGGCCCATATTTGGCATATTAACGGATAATGCTACTCTATACTCAGGAATGAAATTTTGTTGTCATAACTCAAAAACGAGCGCTGATATCACATTTCTAATAAAAAATAGGCGTGGTCGTGTACCGATTTTGTGGCCCATTTTCAATACCAACCTGCACACCACAATAAACAATATATCTGCAAGGTTTCACACGATATCTTCATTGGTTCTCGTGATCGTGGTTTTATACCCAGCCCGTCAGGTTACCTAGCATTTGCCCTGAGCAGTTGCCTGGGATGGAATTTGGCGACTTCCTCCAGTCCATTGAGGTGATCTTGCCCCAAGTCGTAAATCTGGCCCACATGAGTGCCGAGCATTCACATAGCAGGTGGGAAACCGTCTCTTTCTAGGAGGTCTCCACAGCTGCGGCAGGAAGCGTTGTAGGGCAGGCCCAAACGTTCTGCGTGCTCACCAATCGTCCAGTGTCCAGTGATTACGCCGACGTGCCTGGCTATGTCCGTTCGGCTCCTGTTGATTAGCCATTTCGTCTTGGCCTTGTCATATGTAGCTTCACCTCCGCGTGACGGCAGAGGTTGTTGAGGTCTATGCGACACGCTGTCACCACCTTGGAATACGTAGTTGAGGCCAGCAGGGAGAGCATAGCTGCCTGGCTGTCGGTGGCTATGTCAGCCTCCCACCTGCTTCCATTCCGAGATTCATTTTGGAATCATCAGTGTATACAATGGCCTCGCAGTCTTTGGTAAGGAGTTCTACCTGCCTTTTCCATGCGAATCTAGAAGGAATTTCGGCCTCTGCTAACATACCTGACGATACAACTATTCTCCAGTGTAGCGTGGATCTCTCTTGTACTTCGGCTCCTAGATCTTTAAGGGCCTCCTGGATGGCAGAGGATTTGACGTTGTTGAAGGCGCCTTCTATGTCGAGGAAGGTTCCCAAAGTATATTGTTTTTAGTAGTGAGCGCTCTATACCGGTCACCACCTTGTGTAGGGCAGAATCCGTAGATCTTCCCTTGATGTACGCATGGTGGGAATGGGATAGTTTATTGCGTAGTTTTGTTCTCAGGTTATCGTCCAGAATACGTTCCAGTGTTTTTAGTAGGAAGGAGGTAAGGGAAATCAGCCAGAGGTCCTTTACTGAGTCGTGACCGCGTTTTCCTACTTTCGGTATAAAAACAACCTTGACCTTCCTCCACGTGCCTGGTATGAAGACCAGCTCTTCACTGGATCTGAAGAGCCTGATTAGGAAGGAGATTACTAAGACCTGCGTTTTTTGCAGCATCACCGGCCAGATGCCGTCTGGCCAAGGGGACTTGAACGGGTCGAACGAATGTACTGCCCATTTCACCCTGTCCGCCGAGATGATGTCCTCTATCCCAGTGTCAGGTTGGCTGATAGTGCTGGGCATATCAGTTGTCCTCATGGCATCCTCAAAGCAGCCTGGAATATGAGTCCTGGTGAGTACTTCCAGGGATTCCAGTGCGGAAATGGTCCACGACCCGTCCTACCTTCTCACCACAGAAGGGCAGGAATGGTTCTTGTACAGTAGCTTATTGAGTCTTGCAGACTCCTTGGTACTTTCTATGTTGCCACAGTAGGTTTTCCAAGTCGTGGATTTAGCCTTCCTGAGGGCTTTTTTGTACATTCTCCGGCAATCCTGATATGGTTTCTACTAATTGTGTTTATAGCAGGTGTTTAAGAGAGCTCTGGTCATTTTCCTCAGGACTTTTAGCTCTTCTGTCCACCAGGGAAGGAACGATATCTTGCCGTGGCTCAGGGGACATGAACGGTGTAGCGCTGTTTCAAGCGCCTTCGAACTCCGAGGTGAGTTTATTCAGGAGCTCAGCTGACTCAGCGTTCGCTAGGGGCATGCTTCCTAATCTAGGCTCAAGCACTCTTGAGGATTCTGCTCAGTCTGTTTTCCTAACATTTCTGTGGGGCTGGTGTGCATGGGGATTGAAATATACGTTGAAGAGTATCCAGCAGTGATCAGAGAATGATGTTTTGCTCGATATCGCTCCAGTTCGTGACCTCGCAGGGTGGGTTCCTGGTAGATAGGGTTACATCGATAACCTCCTCCCATCCCGGGAAATTGGTGGAGCTTGGAAAGATGAATGTCGGCTAATTACCTCTGTTGCATTTCTTCCATAAATCTTTGAACAACGAAGTGCAATACCTCGGAAACCAGACGAAAGCATCAAAAAATGTTGTTGTTGGTGGATAATAAACAAAAATAAAATTTGAGCTTTTCAGCAACTCGTGTTTTGTTTTGCTAAATTGAGATAAAATACAACATCAACACCAACTATTTCAAAACTATTCATAGTTTTAGCGAATTAATTAATATCTATTATAAAGTTTATTTTAAATTCTGGTGGGTAAGATTAAATTAAATTGTATTTTGTAACAATTATGTACAGAACACAACGCAACTTCAACAGCAAAAACGAACTCAAGCAAAACCTTATGGGAACAACGAAAAGGCTAGTTGCGGCGTCGAAATAGACTTTCGTATGATTCAAAAATTTCTCCTAAAAAGTGTTGTCTACGTGTTAACACAATTTTGACAGGAAATATTTTTTTTACTTCAACTATTTCATCGAATTCTAGCACAGGCAAACTAATGAGTTTTAAAGAAAAATTAATAACTTCCATAAAACTTAACATAAAACTTCTGTTTTTGTAAACGATAACAGTTGTTGATGCCTTAACCCTTTCGGTACGGGAGACGATTAATTAGTTTCAAACTATTAAAATAGGCTAGTTTAGTTTAGATATGCATAATAAACTAATATATAGCCTTTTTTTGTGTGTCCCTATCCCGGGAGGAGATTTGAGGTGTGGGACATATATGTCCCATCAGGAGTTTGGCATGGGACATATAAATCCCATCAGTGCTACACATATAAAAAAAGAATATATACCTAAATAAAAATTATATATATATTTTTTTAATTTCATGGTTTTTTATTTATTCTTTTAAAATTAATTTTGTACATTTTAAAAACAAAAACACAATAAAAGGCAAACAATTGAAAATTATTGGTGAAATGGTGCAAAACAATCTTTGCACAACGGAAGTTGACATTCTTGACATAAAGTTTTAGTCCGCTTTTCAATTTTCTTTTTTTGGCAACCTGAACACCGACGACTCGCAGGTCCCTCAATTGGCAAGTGGGTGGCAGATTGACCATAAATTTTCTTATTTTTGGAATGGTAACCACCATGACTAAGGCTTCTCCTAACGGCGGCAGTTTTCTGTCCTTCTGCAATGAGAGCTTCTGCTAGCAGAACTAAAAAATCAAGAAATGGTTCCTTTTTACGATGTAAATTCATATATATGATCCACGAATTTACAGCTGACATCATCAGCAATCTATCTAATCAGCAACTTTCTTCCACCATTTCTGTGATTTACGGTCTAGTTCATACATTCCGGATAACTGATCAGCTCGATCTACGCCTCCCATTGTATCCCTGTAAAATTTTATTATTTCCGGACACTGCACAACCTCAATTTCACCATTCCTTTGCTTTCTATTTATTGATACCATTGCATAGCTATGGCAATTGCTTATAGCAGATACTTCCTTGGTATCATGCCATTTTGTATACATAATTCCAGAACTACACGATTTGAAAATAGCTTCACCCTTTGGAAGTTTTTGACAATTTGGCAAGTTCTTCCGATTCGTCATTACTGTACCCAATGCCGGATAATCCAAAGTTTCAAGTAAATGAACATACCTTTACTTCAAAATTAGGAGTTTGAGCCAGAGATGGCAACATAGCCACTTCATCTATTTCTTCATCTTCATCTGACGAATCTGAATGATTTATTTCATTTCCTTCATCAGTAACACTGTCGCAGTCTGAAGGCACGTATTCCTCTCCACTCCCAGATGAAAACTCATCTTCAGCTGACTCTTCTAAATTAGTTGCCACGTCAACATCGGATAGTCTTTTCGTCATTTTAGCCTAAAATAATATTTTTAATTTTATGACACTATAGCCCCATTGGGATACATATGTCCCACGGCAAAATCCGAATGGGACATATATGTCCCGTAAAAAGAAAATATATAAAAAATGAATAAAATCTCATTCATACCTTTACGCAAACTGGTAATATAACTACAAGAATATGTCTTAAATCTTGAGGATTGAAATAGGAATGCTGTGTTTACACGTGGGACCCTTGAGGACACTCTTTGTTGTTGTTTTCACAGCCAAACGGCAAGATAAACTATGGATTGTATGCAAATGAACATGTCACATGGGGAAATAAATGTCCCTCGAATTTTCTGTGGACACCAGAAAACATAGTTGCGTACTTACTGAAAAAAATATTCGTAGTCTGAAATCAAGTATGTATTGTCATCAAAATTTAAAAGTAAATGTATACAAATTTTGCAAGAAGGAATAGGAGTTGCTCTAAACTCAAAATTTATTGTTGCTTTTATTGTTGTTTCTTATGGTAAGTCCAAAAACAAAAACAATTTTTGTCGCTCTGGTGTGGTTTCCGAGCTATGGTCACTTAAAGTTTAAAGATTTATGAGCTAAATCTCCTGAGCGATTTTCAACAAAATGTTGTTTTACATAAATGCAAGGCAATTTATATACCTTTTTGATGACATGAATATCATGCAGGTATCTCGTATACTTTAGAAGGTATAGCTCATAAATCTTTTAACTTCAAGGTGCTATACTCGGAAACCTGACGAGAGCAACAAAAAGTGTTGTTGTTGCTGAAGTTAGCATAAGAAACAACAACATCAGCAGTAAAATTTGAGCTCTTCAGCAACTCGTATTATTTTTTGCTAAATTGACATGAAATATAACATCAACGCCAACTACTGCCAAATAGTGTTGGGTAGTTCGTGAACGAACTAGTTCGATTGAACGAATCACTTGCGTGAACTATGAGATCTAGTTCACAGATCTTAGTTCTTTTTATTTACTCGGTCTTTTAGTTCAGTCGCTCTTTTAGTTCACTCGGTTTTCTAGTTCAGTAGGTCTTTCGTTCTTTTATTTCACCAGTTCGTTAGGTCGTTTCAGTTCAGCTGCTCGTTAGTTTTTGTGTATGTTTTATCTCTGATAAGAACTAACGAACTAAATGACCGAGTAAAGTACTGAGCTAAATGAACGAACGAACTACTGAACTAAATGACCGAGTGAACTATATAAACGAACTAGTTCACGACAGCTGATTGAACTAAAAAGATCGCTCTCTGTAGTGAACTATAATGCCCAACACTACTGCCAAACTATTCATGGTTTCAGCGAATCATTTAATATCGATTATAAAGTTTATTTTAAATTATTATTGCTGCTATTGCTATTGTTGGGCTAAATTTTATTTTGTAACAATTAAGCATAGTTTATAGAGAGTTTATTATTTGCATATCCTCTAAACTTTCCTATATTTTTTCGCTTACAATCACGGCGGTATTACGATATAAAGTATAATAAAAAGATTTGCAATATTTTATAGTTAAAAATTATTATAACTTCTTAAATAGTAGCTAAAGCTATGCAAATGGTAGTAAAAAGTATTAAAAAATCATGCCATAGATCATCCATGTCACAACGATCCACAATCCAATCTGTAGCCCGTGTAAACGCTGTCGGGGTCACGGTCGATGACATATTGCCGTGTTTACACGGGGGACATGTGTCTCACGCTGGTGTTGTACCTAGTGCTTTTTCAAAACACCTATGACGCATGTACATGCACAGAACGGAACCACTTCTTTTGTTTATATGGGTAGATAGAAACGCTTTTCTGGTTTACATGCGCAGTCGTGTATTCTATCATTCATGGGAGATTATTGCATTTTTCTGAAACATGGAGAAGCAAGAACAAGTAGTAACATTCGCGAAAACTAACCCAAGAAATGCGAGTGTTCATTCGTCTGACTCGGATTCAAAGTCTAGCTCATTTAATTCCAAGCAAGGAATTGAGCCAATGGTTCGTATATGTATTTAGATAAATAGATCACCATTAAAAAATTCGATAACAGGTAAGAAAGGATATACCATTTACATATCTCAATGGTGAGGAGGACCAGGACCAGAAAAATGATGTAACATATGTATGTCCGTACCGTGGGCCAGCCTTCGGCTCTTTGATTATAACAAACTATCGTTTATACTTCCGGTCACTCCCTCTTCGCGACAAAGATGAACCAGTAATAGTGGACATACCATTGGGTACTATATCACGAGTGGAAAAAATTGGTGGTTCTACATCTCGTGGTGAAAATTCCTATGGTATAGAGATTTTCTGTAAGGACATGCGAAATTTGCGATTTGCTCATAAGCAACAAAACCACTCTCGCCGCACTGTTTTTGAGAAGATCCAATCGTATGCTTTTCCATTATCTTTCAGTGGGAAGCTATTTGCTTTTGCATATGGCGAACAGTTTGTTGAGAACGGTTGGAATATATATGAACCTCTGGCAGAAATGCGTCGAATGGGTGTGCCCAATGATATGTGGCGGATAACAAAGATCAATGAAGCTTACACTGTATGTGATAGTTATCCGGCTATATGGGCAGTTCCAAAGGCAGCATCAGATGAGTTCTTACTAAAGGTTTAAAAATAACTTTAAGTTTAGTTTCAGCAAATTGAACATTTATTGTTTTTAGGCATCTCAATTTCGATCGCGTAATAGATTACCAGTTCTTTCTTGGATTCATCAAAAATCACAAGCAACTATCACACGGTGCTCACAGCCTTTAGTAGGCGTTAGCGGAAAACGCAGTCAGGATGATGAGTTGCTACTAAGTTTTATAATGGAAGCGAATGCTCAATCAGACAAGTTGGCAATTATGGATGCTCGGCCTAGCGCTAACGCAATAGCTAATAAGGCAAAGGGCGGTGGTTATGAGTCTGAAGAGACTTATAAAAATGTAGAAATCAACTTTCTAGACATACATAACATTCATGTTATGCGGGAAAGTCTTCGCAAAGTCAAAGAGGTATGCTACCCTACTATTGATGATTCCAAGTGGTTATCAGTGATTGATAATAGTTTGTGGCTAAAACACATCAAATGTATTTTGGCTGGAGCAGTTCGTATTGTTGATAAAGTGGAGATAATGAGCACTTCTGTTGTTCTGCATTGTTCGGATGGTTGGGATCGCACAGCGCAGTTGTCTGCACTTTCGATGCTGCTGCTAGACCCATACTACCGTACTCTTAAAGGATTTGAGGTACTTATCGAGAAGGAGTGGCTTAGTTTTGGGCACAAGTTTCAGCAACGTATCGGACATGGTGACAATCGGCATTCGGACGCTGACCGTTCACCAGTTTTTCTGCAATTTATAGATTGTGTTTGGCAAGTGGGAAAGCAGTTTCCCAATGCTCTTGAATTCAATGAACATTTCCTTATTACAATAACTGATCACTTATATTCGTGTCGTTTTGGTACATTTCTTTTTAACATGGAGGCGGAACGCACAGCTGAAGGTAGTAGTCTTAAATCTTATACTATTTATATCTATCTGATGACTACTTATAGATCTAAAACATAGAAGTGTTTCCCTTTGGTCCTACATAAATTCATCGTTAGATCAGTATTTAAATCCTTTATATCCATCATACTCTCAATGCGCTCAAACGGTGCTTCGCCCCATTGCCAGCATGCGTATCGTAAAGCTTTGGAAAGGGCTCTATTGTCGATGGAACCCTAGCATGCGTCCACAGAATAAAATATATCAACGCACGCGTGAGTTGCTATCCTTACAGGAACAATTAGTGAAACAAGTGGATGATCTGCGTCTCAAAACGAATGCACGTCAAACGGCACAAACATCGAATAGACTTGCCTCACCAATACACTAGATTACCTTATATATCTTTCATTACGAATAATTGAATTGATCATTAAAAATTTTGCAAGGAAAAAAGCCTTTCCTTTTTAACATAATCTAGGGAACATATTTACGACAGGCATGTGGCTCTAATGTTGTTGTTGGTGTCCTTTTTAGCGCTGACCCCAACAACAACAAAAGTTGATCCCGGATTTGATTGGGGTCAGAGTTATAACCTCTTGAACTTTGAAATTTAACTGTCGATATCTATTAAACTATAGCAGATATGTGTATGATATTAGAACCGTTATAAAGGCATTTACAAAGGCGCGATTTTTCATAAAAATGTTGGCTTAAATTGGGATTGGTCGGGTAACGCCAATCGTGTTGTTATTGTTGTTGTAGCATGTGGCGCAGACCCCAACAACAACAACTTCACCTTTAGCCCCCTGGTTTCGCAGTTATAGCGCTTTGAAATTTGAATTTATTTGCCTAATATCTCCTTAACTATAAAAGATATCCGGTATAGATGTATATCGTTAAAAAGGTAACTTAAATACCTTTCATTTATGTAAAGTACGATTCTTCCGAAAAACGTATATTTTTGGAGAAAACGCGATTTTAATATTTTTAGTACTCTTTTCCCCCATTAATTAAATAAAATATGTAATTAACTGACTTCATTTTGAGAACAGGAAACTAGATGTTATTAGATTTCTATACCTATCTTTCTTATCGTAATTGGTGTAGTAGTTTAGGAGAAATCGGAGTTTAAACTTTACAAAGAACCCCACTTCACGTACTATTATACTTGTTTCTCTGGCTACACTGAGAAAATTTTCACCTGCCGCGCTAAACTCATGCCATACCACATTAATCTCCACACTGAGAAAATGAAAAATTTTTCCCATTAAATTCCATCCTTCATCTTGATACTCCAAGATAACTTGTAGAAATGCCCATGTGGACATTTCAAAGATCCTTCCTTCGGCAACAATTTCCATTCTTGTAGTTGATGGATTACTTCCATAGAAACAGGACCATATTTCTCACAATTAAACAGTTTATATAAACTTAAAGTTGTCATATTAACAATCGCGAGAATAGAAAACAAGAAGTACTCGCAACGTACGTACACAAACGATATGAACACGATATAAAGATTTTTAACGGATAACGGTATCCTCTTCCATAATTTCAAATGTATACTTACGAACATAATTGCAAAAGTAGTAGCGCAAAACTCATGCGTAGCGTAAACGCATGTAAAACTCATACATGATGGCCCCACCAGAAGGTTATGAAGAAATTGTCAGATGTAAAACGTAATATCCCAAGTTTCGTCATCCGGCAACACCATAACCTTAAAGTACTACTGATTCCGTATCAGCGTCACGTAATTTTTTTCCTGCAAAAATGTCAAGTTTTGTGCCGAATAAGCATCATTTGCGGGAACTTTTGATTTACTTCTTTAATTTGAAAAAATCTGCAGCTGAGGCGCATCGATTGCTTCTAGAAGCATATGGTGAAGCTGCTTTAAGTGAGAGAAGTTGTCAGGAATGGTTCCAAAAGTTTAAGAACGGTGAGTTTGACGTGAAGGACAAAGAACGCAGGCCGAAAGTGTACGAAGACATGGAATTAGAAGTATTATTGGAGGAAGATTCGTCCCAAACGCAAAAAGAACTTGCACTTACATTACAAGTGACTCAACAAGCAATTTCACATCGTTTAAAATCGTTGGGAATGATTCAAAAACAAGGAACTTGGGTTCCATATGAACTAAAGCCGAGAGACGTTGAACGCCGATTATGCACGAGTGAAATGCTGCTTGCCAGGAATAAAAAACAGGGTTTTTTGCATCGTATAGTCACTGATGACGAAAAATGGATTCACTACGATAATCCAAAGAAGAGAAAGTCATGCGTTAAGCCCGGCGAACCATCAACATCGACAGTGAAGCCGAATATTCACGGAAAAAAACTCATGCTGTGTATTTGGTGGGATCAGCTTGGTGTCGTGTATTATGAATTGCTCAAACCAAGCGAAACCATTACTGGAGCTCTCTAACGAACACAATTGATGAGATTGAGTCGGGCACTTAAGGAAAAACGCGCCCATTACTACTCCAGACAAGACAAAATTATTCTTTTACACGATAATGCTCGTCCACATGTTCGGCGCCGGTAAAAACATACTCGGAAACACTCAACTGGGAAGTTTTACCCCACCCGCCGTATTCACCAGACTTAGCCCCTTCTGATTATCACCTGTTTCGGTCGATGGCACATGGTCTGAGCAGCGCTTCACATCATATGAAGACACCAAAAATTGGGTAGATTTGTGGATAGCGTCAAAAGATGAAGAGTTTTTTCGACGGGGTATCCGAATGTTGCCAGAAAGATGGGGAAAAGTAGTGGCAAATGATGGAAAATACTTTGAATAAAACGTAATGTACTGTTCCTTCACAATAAATTCCTAACTTTTTATAAAAAACCGAGGAAACTTATTTGTACACCTAATACTAAAAACGTTAAGGCGAATTTTCTCCAAAAAAATGCATTTTTCGGAAAAATCGTACTTTACATAAATGAAAGGTATTTAAGTTACCATTTTAACGATATACATCTATACCGGATATCTTCTATAGTTAAGGCGATATTAGGCAAATTCAAATTTCGAAGCGGTATAACTCCGAAACCAGGGGCTAAAGGTCAAGTTGTTGTTGTTGGGAGTCTGCTCCACATGCTACAACAACAACACGATTGGCTTTACCCGACCAATCCCGATCTGCTCCAAAATTTTGTCATTTTAGGATAAGTTCAAAATTGTTTGTGGAACAGCGTGCAGCAACACAACTTTCATTTTTGGTAAATTATTTCCGCCATAATGAAATGTACCAGAGTTTCATAATTGAAAAAATGTATAATAGTACAATTTCCAAAAGTGGTTTCTTGTAAGTTTTAAAATGAGTTTTCTTCCAAATTCCTGCACCGATCCTCGTGAAATAAATTTCTATACAAAGGTAAGGTGCTCTACTATCTTTATATTGGCATAATTATATAAGTTAATTATACATTTTACTTTAAAAAAAATTAATGAATAGAAAAAAATAGTACTAAAAATTTTAAATTGTGTTTATCTTTGAAAATAAATCATTCTCGGCAAAATAATATTTAACACAAATGAAAGATATTATTATTGTCTTTATTACGGTACGTATGCCATATCCATATCTGTTATAGTTTAAGAGATATCGGCAGTTAAATTTCAAAATTGAAGAGGCTATAACTCTGACCCCAATTGAATCCGGGATCAACTTTTGTTGTTGTTGTGTTGTATGGCAATAAAAATTTTTTTACTTCAAACGTTTTTATTATGTTTCAGAAGGCAAAATAATGAGCTTGGAAAAAAAATTAACAAGCCCCATAATATGACCCCGTGTCCCAATTATAAGTATGTAGTTTGTTAATCATTTGAAGAAATTTTTATTCTTCTGTGGATAAAATTTCAAATTTATTTTTTTTTTGTAAACGTAAATAAACAACAACAGCTGTTGATTTCTGAAGCTTTGTGTTTTGTTCCGACTTCAAAAAAGCAGTCGAAAAAGATGAAGCTATATTGTGTTTGAGGCCTATACACCTAATTAAGATATATTTTGAATTCTCGTTGTTTTGCTTGTTCTATTTTTCATGTGCTCTGCGTTAAAAACATCTTCACAATTCGGAAATATTTGTAAGAATGAAGTATATTAATAGCCGCATTCAGCGGGTGAGCGCTACCTGTTCAGTGATCGCTATGTGTTCCCGAATGGTATGCTACCTGATCATTGAGCGGAAAGATAAAAATAGTAAACAAGACGAGAAAAAAGTTGCCACGTTTGATTTTTCCACACGAATTTCAAGTATCCCACAAAACGAAAATTCCCAAACCTAAAAGTTCAATCGTATCCCAATCTACATATTCTATATTTTTATAATTATAATTCCTTTGTTGAGTCATTCTGAGTTCAATAACTTTCAAATCAATTTTATTTCACTTAATAATGCGTTGATTTATTAAGCCAATTCTTTAAAAACACTTCGACGTTTGCTCTGTAAAAAGCGAATTTATTTGTTTTTTTTTGCTTGCTTGTCAGTAATGCAACTCTGGCAAATGTAGCGTAAAAGTAGCGTAAATACTTTTCGCTATGGCGACCGCTCCGTGAATATGTAAACAATACGGTACGTTCAGTGATATCAAAACAATTGAGCGCTCCCTGAGCGCTCAACCGCTGAATACGGCTAATATTAAATATATACAGAATATATTATATAGAATATTAAATATATATGTAGAGATATGAAAAATTATTTATAAAGAAATCAAGGATAAATATCAAGGATGCAAATCTTTTAGCTCGTGATGAGTAGGGGTGAAAAATTTTTAATTTTGAAGTTTAGTTTTTAGCTGTTGATGAAATTTCAATGCGTTCCAAATGGTATAAATTAATTTTTTCGAGTATACTGCAGTTTAGGAGAAATACAAACATAAACACGTTACGTAGTCCTGCAGACTACCCCTGTTTGTAGACCCCAAAGAGTTACCATGCCCGAAGCATTTTCAGCATTTTACAAAGACTTCTTAGGAATTACAATGAATTAGTGCTATAGTTGATGTATAGCAAAAATTTGTTTTTTTTTTTTTTAAATAAAATAATATTTTGTTGAAAACCGTTCAGTTTTGGAGGAAAATGTAAATTTAGTTTTTTCGTACTATTTTTTCCATTCATTGTTTTTCTAAGTAAAATGTATAATTAACCCACATAATTATGCCAATAATAAGAAAGTAGAGGCTTTTAGCTTTCGAAACATGTTTTTTTCATCAGCGATCAGTCCAGGATCTTAGGAGAAAACGTATTTTTCAAATCATAATGGCGTAAGTATGTCAGCACTTTTTTGAATTTTGTTAGTGCCCTTTTTCTGTATATTTCATTCTATTACTTTTGCAATCATGTTCTTTTTGCAACGTTGAAATGATGATGACCGTTACCGTTATTCGTAGCATTGTTGTTGTATGTTTCCGTTGAATTAGGCAATTTATGATTGTAGTTATTTTGATTTCTGTGCTGTGCTTTGATTACTTCTGATTATTTAATAAAAATGGATACTAATCGCGCGATTTTTCATAAAAATTTTTCGCTTTTATGAGAGTACCTAATTGATGCTGAGGATCCTGAAATCCTATTCTGATCCCAGAGATATATACGTCTATAAAAAGGTAAATGGCTGAACTTTCTTATTATTAGCATAATTATGTGGGTTAATTATACATTTTACTTAGAAAAACATTAATAAATAGAAAAAAATAGTACGAAAAAACTAAATTTACATTTTCCTCCAAAACTGAACGGTTTTCGACAAAATATTATTTTACATAAATGACAGATAATTCAATTACCTTTCCAGCAATATCAATAACATGCAGGTATCTTGTAAGGATTAAGAGATACATGCCTGAGCTTTTTCAACTTTAAAGAGCTATAACTATGGAACGACAAGAGATCAACAAAAGTTGTTGTTGTTGTTGGGGTCAGCACGAAAAACAACAACAGCAGAAACAACAACAACAACAACATTTGTGGGGTCGACAGGCGCTTTATTTAAGCCAAGTGTGTGCGTGGTATGGGAACAGTTTTAAGGCAACACATCGACTTCGCTATTAAAATTCAACTAGCTACCGACGTCACTATTGCAAAGTCGAAAATATTGGAGGAGAATCCTCGATTGTGTCCGGTTGCGTGTACTATTGACCAAGGTGATATTCGGTGACAATCCACAACAACATCCCTTTTAAAAAAATACCTTTTAGATCAGATTTGGATATTTTAATTGTAAAGACCACCAATCTTCAAAACAACTACACAATTGCTGCGGTCTACTTTCCGCATTCAATCAAGTCCAACATTTTCAGAATAGAGGTAACCAAACTCTTAAATTTTTTGGAACAACAACAAAATGTTCTGCTATGCGGAGATTTCAATGCAAGGTTGGTAGATTACGGTGATAGGTTCAGCTCGGCAAGGGGCAGACAGTTAGGAATCTTGATAGCAAACTCAAATTTTTTCATTTTAAATAATAACCAACCTACTTTCAAAAAATCCTTTACAGATGCAAATAGCCAGGAGTCGGTCCTGGACCTATCTTTCTATAATTCAAACCTGCACATTGACTGGTCAGCGCTAGATTGTCGTCTGGGGGGTAGCCAACACCTGCCAATTCTTATGAACATTGAGAATTTTAAGCTGCCGTTGAGAACCTTTCTCTCAAAAAATAAACTTAACAAAAAACTAGCTACGTTATCCTTGTCAGACTCCGTGGGGGAAATCCTGACGCAATTCAATGACGTCATTGACACGTCCACTATTGATTTGGATCATGCAAAGGATTTTGCTGCCAAATCGTGGTGGAACTGTGAAATACAGAAGCTGTTTAGGCTAAAATCGGCCGCCCAAAAAGTTTCAAAAAATCAAGAAGTTTTGACGATGCCAAAAGGCTTATAGAGGCCACGAAGACCCTAAACAAGGCGATTAAAAAGGCCAAAAGCGTATTGTTTGAGGAAAAGATAAATCACCTAAATCACCTGAAAAGTCAAGTTAAAAACTCAACTGTGGTACCGGGTAACAATCTGTTGTCAAAAAACGTCAAACCCTTTGAACTTCATGAATTAGAAGCGGTACTGGAGAAAAAGAAAAGGCCATCGGCTGGGGGTGCTGATCGGGTGACATATTCAATGATTAGGGCATTATCGTCGGAATCGTTCAAGACCCTTTTTGGGGTACTAAATAGGTCCTGGATTAAAGGCTGGATTCATCCCAGTTGGAGAATTACAAAAATATGCCCAATCCCAAAGCCAAACAAAGATCTATCCATTTTCACAAATTTCAGACCCATTGCCCTAATTCCGGTTTTTCTCAAGCTGGTGAATCTGATGGTTAAAAGCAGATTGGTGGATTTTCTTGATGCCAACAAAATCTTGGCAAACCGATCATACGCATATAGAAAGGCACTATCAACGAGCATTTGTATTAATGAAATAAACCAATGTATCTCTAATGCCAAACAAAACAAACAATTTGTGATAGTGGCGGTGCTAGACATTGCAAAAGCGTATGATTGTGTTGACATTCACAAACTAGATGACATCTTGATTAGTTTTTCCTGCCCTAACGACATTCGTTGCTGGACCTTAATGCTTGGAAAAAGTAACGTCTCCATTAACAATGGCCTGCCTCAGGGCAGTTGTCTGAGTCCGACCCTTTTTAACATATATACCACCTAGTTGCACACACTGCAAAACAAAAATACTAACATATTTCAATATGCAGATGATTTTTTGTTTTCCTCTAGGCATGACGACTTTGACAGGGGTGTACTCAACTTAAATGTTCAACTTAACAAATTTCACACAGTTTTGAAGGAACTAAATCTTGATATAAACCTTGAAGAATCAAAAGTGGTATATATGGCAAAAGGGGCCAGAAAAATACCTATGGTATTCATAAATAATCAGCAACTCTCACATGAAAAAACGTTCAAATTTCTGGGCAGGCACTTCAAAAACAGTTTAACCCTGAATGAACACTTTCTTAATGCGGTCCCTGAAACTTCAAAGTCTGTAAATGCAGTGAAAATGGTGACGGCGGTGAGAAATGGCCTAAACCCAAAGACGGCAATCAATCTGACAAGATCACTTGTCTTTTCAAAGATAGAGTATTCGGGCACTTCAATGGCACACATGCCAAAATATATTGTCAATAAAATAACCACTTTCCAAAACAATCTTCTAAGGCGTTGTCTGGGACTAACTCCCATGGATCCGGTCTTTGCTATATATGCCCTGGCAGGTCTGCTTCCTCCGAAAGAAAGGTCACTCTATCTGCCGGCGAAAGAACTGCTCAAAATCAAATTTTTCCACCCTGACATCTTTTCTAATTTAAACCTTTGTGACAACTTGAAGTACAGTTACAAATACACATTTGCATCTTTTAAGTCAGTTTTCGATAAGCTGGAAAATAGAGTTTTGGTGCCACCAGAGGCCGTGTATCCGGAGAATCTTAAAGTGGTCCTCAGGCCTTGCAATGTTAACAGAAACACCCCAGTGACTGTGATCAAACAAACATACACGACAATCCTGCAGGAGTACAAACAAATGAACTTTTCAATCTGGGCGACTGATGCGGCCATTTTTGATGATGAGTCCGGCTGTGCGGTCTGCAATTGTTTGAAGGACATGAATTTTCTTTTCTCAATCAAGGAGAGGGTGTCGTCTCTCACGGGAGAGCTGGTGGCAATTCAAGAAGCTATTAAGATTATTAGGGAGGACAAATTAGATAGGGCGGTCATCTTCACGGATAGTTTGAACGCGTGTCTGGCCCTCAGAAAGCTCAGAAGTGACAATGTCCTGGCGCAAAACATTATAAAAATGATAGGTAGTCAACCGTACCCAATTATTAGGATCCTTTGGTGCCCTGCTCATGTGGGGTTAAATTTCAATGAACAGGCAGATTATTTTGCGAAACAGGCAGCCGTCAACGGGTGTCCTATAAGCATAAGATATTCGTTAAGGTGACTTTTAGTAAAGTTCACAGTACACTCTAGACTCAGTGGTCTCAGGTTTATGAATACAAGGTAGTTGGTTGTAATGGTGTTTTTTCGGAGGTTTTCCCCTTGCTGCCTTCAAATCTCTGGTTCAAGACTTCGGACTGACAACACATTAAACTTATGAATAGATTGCTGACAGGTTACACATACAATAAAGCCTACCTCCACAAGATAAGTATAGCGGACAGCGATTTGTGTGATTTATGCAATGTCATAGAGGACAACAACCATTTAATTGTTGCATGTTTAAAATATCAGGCTTACAGAGTCAAATTCAACTTTTTCAAACATTACAGTGACCTAACTACTCTGTTAAAGACACTAGATTTAAACGTATTCAAAGAAGTATTAGAATTCTTAAAAATATGTAACATAGAAATATGATCCACAGCACTCATTAGTCCCATCTATCCTATATTTTCCTACTCCCTCCACTATCATTGGCGAAATAAATAAAATGCCAAGAGGTCAGCTGACCTTATAATTTTGGGTAACCATATAAT
Organism: Myopa tessellatipennis; assembly: GCA_943737955.2. NCBI lineage: Eukaryota > Metazoa > Arthropoda > Insecta > Diptera > Conopidae > Myopa > Myopa tessellatipennis. The sequence goes on along the minus strand of OX031316.1, from coordinate 48,889,077 downwards.
CTAAGGATTGATCAAAGAACTATCCCCCGAGGAGCACAATAAAAAAAAAAAAAAAATATTCGTATGAAGAGCAGTTATCGGTGAAAGCAGGCCAATGCAAACAGTCCATTGTTCCGTTGCTGGAAGTTTTGGTAGGCGAAATATCAACAGTGCCAAAAAAGAAATAACTAAAACCACAAGACAAGGAGAAGTAAATTAAATGCAAAAGTTGCATTTGTAAGGGAGTTTAATTAATTGCATAATAAAATCAACAGATAAGTATAAACAATCTCTGTAAGCTTGAAGTGTTATTAATTTGTTATGAATTCATTGTATAATAAAGTCAACACATCAGTGTAAACAATCACTGCAAGTGTGAAGTGTTATTTTCCGTAAAACTCAGTAAATTGAAATTCTTTGTTTATAATAGCTAATTGTAATAGAAACGTGAACCAAATTCGATAGTATTAAAATATTTTTATATTCATAGTTGTTTCTTATCTACTTAGCAATGATTGGAAACTTTGGTGGCATCCTATCGCAGGCATATATCAAGAAACTCCTGAAAAACAGAATTGGAAGAACGTATCGCAAGAATTGCAGGATGGACTGCTACAGTTCTGACCGAAGAGTTCATTTAATACGGAGTTGGAGTTTTTAATAAAGGAAAATAACAAGATGATAATGTTGTTGATTAACAATAGTTCCACATGCACAACAAAAAAATGGGGTAATTGTCTAAAATTTGATCAGATTTCATTTAACTATGTAATTCTTTTCTCTCTGCTAGTAGTAAACATATGAGCCCCAATTTCACTCTGGTGGACAATGCCTGCAGGGAGTATTCTTGGCACGAAGGCGGAAGATCTTTTCAATCAAATTATGGAAAAAACATTGACTCTAATGATAGTAAGATTTCAATCCTCGTTATTATAACCTTCTACTCGTTTAACTTTTGAGTTTTTTATATATATGTATGAGTTTTTTAAAAATATTTTAAACAAGCTGACCCGACGAACTTCGTCTCGCCCAAATATAATAATATCTGAATTGAAAAATTTTAATACGATCATGACTTTATTAAATTAAATACAATGCATCTTAACTCACAACGCCGATTAATTTCATCATCAGAATTTCCAAGGAAATAAATTTGAAGAAATTTGTGATCAGCATTCACGGCGGGTAACAATGCTCCTGGACGATGGTGAATTTGTCCTTACATCTATAAAATCAAACACAATTTCTTGAGTTTGTGTAATGTTTTCCTTCGTTGAAGCTCTTTCGTAAATCTGTAATATTTGCATTCGAAAAAGAATTTACCTTAAACGTAGGGTTAAGGCCTCGTGTTAATGGCTGTGGTGGCGGTGTCAATCTTACGTTTCCGATCGCAAAGCATATTCCTGGTGGTTCGTGTCGGAACCTCAAAGCATTGCAATATTGACAAACAGTGCTCATTGTACCGAAGTTGGCCATATCCGCTGCGTAATCGACTGTTGGATCGTACCTGAACGCCAAACGTTCGTTAATGATTGTGTCGGCTGGCCGTCTTTTTTGTCGACGTTCAAAATTATTTCGAGGGATTTGTACTGATCGAGTCGAACTAGATTGAATACGTTGTTCCGGAGCCATAATCGATCGCCCTTGCGAAATTCTTACACGATTTCCTTCCACAACGGTGTCTGCGTTCTTCATCTTTTTCATTCACTATTCTCGCAATATTGACAAACAGTGCTCATTGTACCGAAGTTGGCCATATCCGCTGCGTAATCGACTGTTGGATCGTACCTGAACGCCAAACGTTCGTTAATGATTGTGTCGGCTGGCCGTCTTTTTTGTCGACGTTCAAAATTATTTCGAGGGATTTGTACTGATCGAGTCGAACTAGATTGAATACGTTGTTCCGGAGCCATAATCGATCGCCCTTGCGAAATTCTTACACGATTTCCTTCCACAACGGTGTCTGCGTTCTTCATCTTTTTCATTCACTATTCTCGCAATATTGACAAACAGTGCTCATTGTACCGAAGTTGGCCATATCCGCTGCGTAATCGACTGTTGGATCGTACCTGAACGCCAAACGTTCGTTAACGATTGTGTCGGCTGGCCGTCTTTTTTGTCGACGTTCAAAATTATTTCGAGGGATTTGTACTGATCGAGTCGAACTAGATTGAATACGTTGTTCCGGAGCCATAATCGATCGCCCTTGCGAAATTCTTACACGATTTCCTTCCACAACGGTGTCTGCGTTCTTCATCTTTTTCATTCACTATTCTCGCAATATTGACAAACAGTGCTCATTGTACCGAAGTTGGCCATATCCGCTGCGTAATCGACTGTTGGATCGTACCTGAACGCCAAACGTTCGTTAATGATTGTGTCGGCTGGCCGTCTTTTTTGTCGACGTTCAAAATTATTTCGAGGGATTTGTACTGATCGAGTCGAACTAGATTGAATACGTTGTTCCGGAGCCATAATCGATCGCCCTTGCGAAATTCTTACACGATTTCCTTCCACAACGGTGTCTGCGTTCTTCATCTTTCTCATTCACACGATGGTTACTTGTTCGAGCTGAGTTACGCGAATGTCGACCGTCTAACTGGTGGCATTTTAAAGCGCAAACCGCAAACCAAAATATTAAATTATCACGAACTTATATGACCACAGTAAACAAAAACACAAAATTATCACGCACTGATCACTGATAATAATTATTATCACCTTTTTTCTATATACTTTGTAAGCAAGAAAGGTAGATTACTATCATTATTGTATATCATATCAAAAATTGTCATATTTTATTTTCATTTTTTAATCTCATATATTTTTTTGATTTTCATTTTTATTTTTGTAAACTTTGATGTGACAGCAAACAACTGATGTAAACTGTTTTTTTCTAATATTTTTTTACTGAAGTTTTAGTTTCATACAAATTAAAAATACAAATTTTCGAGTTTTCCAAAATTTTCTTTCATACAAACCTTGTCCTGACAATTACGAACGCAACAAAAAACCAATCTGTCAAATCGGTCCAGCCGTTCTCAAGTGATGGCGGGACATACATGGCCATTTCATTTTTATATATATAGATTGAATTATTGACGTTGTAATATATTTATGTATATACGTTGTATTTATATATCAAGTTTTGCTAAATTATTTCCTAATTTGGTAACTTTTAATCTATAGGTAAATTCTAACTTCATAACGAAATTCAATAATTTATTCATTTAAAAGCTTTAGTTCATCAAAATTCTTGCTTCAATGCTTCATTTACTTCAGTATTTTAAAATTTTTTAATTTTCCCCTTTAGAAAAATCTTGAGATGAGCATTCAGGATGGTTTTGATTTAATAGCAATGTTTGATTCAACTGATATTCTGATATCAACTTATGTGGCACAAGCTTTAGAGATGTAAGTCAATATATTTCTACATACTAGGAATTTTCGTTTCGAAATATGAGTTATTCATCCTCTTCTTATTTTGCTTAGATATTGGGACTCATTGCAAGAAGCTATTTCGTGAGCAGTGCGTGCCATGCTGATTATTTCGACGAAATACTGCTCTTCATTTTTTGGTGGCCTCATATAGTTCTCCATCGCTGCTGACTGGCTCACAGTTGCTACAGTTAGTTCTGGCTGGTTAAAACCGTTTCCAGAAGCTACTGACAGAATATTCGTGCTCAGCTGATCAGCACGCATATTGTTATGGTAGAAATTAAAACATACAAGAGCAGTTAACTTAAATTCTATTATATCGGTACAAACAGAAATAAAGACTAGCGCAAAGTTTAATACAAACTAAAACAATAAATAAATAAAAAATCTGGAAACTGCCTGTGCATTTCCATACCACCTAAGAGGTATGCACTGTGGTGCGTTACCAATTCTTTTTGGGTGTTCGGTTCCCCAGTAGGCCTGTTACCTATATACAAATAAAGATAAAAGAAGAAGAATAAATAAGAAATAAAGATGAAAAATAAAAAATTATTGAAATTTGGGAATTTGTGCATTTTGATGTCCCCGAAACATTCTTGCAGCAATGATGAATTCTTGAAAAAGATGTGAAAAAAAATTCGGAATTAGTAAATTTAAGCAAATTGTATAGTTTGTCTGTTCGCTTGAATTGAAAAATTCAAGTGAACATTTTAATGACGTCACGAAACAACGTTTCTGTTCACATTACCAAAATAATTTATAAATGTACAAAATTGTGTAAAAGTGTAAGTTGGAAAAAGGGTACTTAAACAAAATGAAAAATTTGTTGATAATATGAAAAGGAAAGCTAAATTACAATAATGTTTAATAAATTAGGCATATTTAAGTGTACTCGTGTATTTTTCAACCAAAAAACCACTTTTTTGTTAAATCGTAGCGCACTGGCGTCAATACTTAAGTACGAAAGTGAGCAAAAAAGTTTAAAGTTTGCAAACCAGAAAACCGAATGTAATAATGAGGTGAATTAAATATGTAGATATGCCAACACAAAATTTCATTTGCCTATATATTTATATAAATTTAATAACCTATTTGCTTTTGATATTGTTTATTAGATGTAATTTCTTTAAAACTTTTTTTTTTCATCAATTTTTGGTAACTATTGATATTCAGAGTGCAAATTAAGCAAAACGAATGTTCGGCATAGGATTTGTTTTGTTAATGTGTGTTCCTAAAAACTATATATACATATATAAAAAACTATTTAAAAACGAATATATCAAATATGTGACAAAATTATTTTATATTTGCGATGCAATTCGCAAATATATTTCCTTTGTTATATAATATTAAGGAAAAAATCCTGAAAAATAAAATATCTTTTAATACATCTTAAACAATCTGCATCTTCGCTGAATTGGTCAAAATTATAAAAATTTAGCCAAAACAATAGCCTTAAAGTTTTATAAAAATTTAAAACAAACTGGAATATTAATAGCAATTCTGAAATTCTTTGTGAGAATTTAAATGTTTTTAAATATTTCAAAGAACCAAAAATAAGTGCATATATCTATAACTCACTTCAGTTTTCTAATTTTCCAGAACTTAAGAAAATTCTTTCCTCTGTGATTAAAAACCAAATCGTTGTATTTGTGGGTTAAATAATAAAAGGCACGTTTTAAATTTCGGTTAAATACAAAGCGTATTAAAACATTTCTTTGAAAGTTTGAACAGAATATTTTGCTTCACGCATTGTAATTTCATAGCCGGCCAAAACAGAAATTAAATAGTCCAGAGTTAATGTACATTGAAGATAATTTCACCGTTTGTCTTCCTGAAATAACAAAATATGTAAACGAAACTAAAAAATATAGTGTAAATTGAAATTGCAGTTAGTAAGTTCGAGTGGTTGTTAAACAGCGTATCTGTAAATAATTGACATCCATTCATTCATTGAACCAAGTTGGTATCTCAAAACAAAGGGTTCTACTACGGTGTATAAAATAAAATTGTTACAAATTCCGGGGTGCGAGACTGGGGAGTTTCTCAAAAAATTCCAAGAATGGGGTCTGAGTCTGGTGAGTTTCTACACTAAAACGTCATCAATTATCGAGTTTTCACGAACACTACCATACAAAAACACAACCACCAACATGATTTGACACCTAGAGTTTGACTTTTTAGAAGTTTCCTATCTCATTATCTCTGCCCCTAGTGCGACACTAGCGCAGCGTCATTGCGTAGAAAAAATACAGTGATACACGGAAGAGAGACAAGTTGTATTATTTGATACTTATGCATTGTTTTATTTTATATAATGAACAGGTTTAGGCTGCTCGCACACTGCATGCGTTTTTCGTTCGCACGAATTCTGACGAAGTGTTTTTCTTTTTTCTTCAATTAGTTATGTAAGTGATGAAATTTACCAAAATGACTTCTTTTCGCGAAAACCTCACGAACCCAAATCTTCCTTTTGAAAAATTTTCCTTTTAGATAAGAATTTTCTAATAAAAAAAAGTCATCAACCGTGTCCATTATGTTATGGACACATATGGAGCATATGTTGTTTTTGCTTTACTTTAATTTTACGCACCAGTTCTGATAGAGTGTGCGGACTCTTTCGGACGAATCGTTTTCGTCAGAATTCGTGCGAACGAAAAACGCATGCAGTGTGCTAGTAGCCTTATGTTGAACTACAGCATGAACAAAGAAGTTTTTCTGCGAGCATTTTCAATCGTCTGGTTTGACATATGATTTCCAGAAAATAGTTCATCCGTCAGGACACAAATACGTAGTGAAGTCTACAAAGCATATAAATTACTAATAAAATAGTGTTTGGTTTCGATTGCGTTTGAGAGGTTTATGCTGTAAACACATACAGCCTTATTTATTAGATTTCGTTAAAGAGTTAGATTTCGTTAAAGAGGAGTTACACAACGTTGCTTAAGTTTTTATTTATAATTGAATTTTATGTGTGTGTCAAATAAACAAAGTTTGTGGATAAAAAGGTTCAGAAATCCACTAAAACTTTTACAAAAAGGCGTTCTCTATTACTTTTTTTGATACGTAAGTAAAAAATTTGACGTTTTTGAATTTCATTTGAAAAGATATAACGCGATTTGAAGTTTTTTTTTGAAAATTTTTATTTGAGCACAAAAATTATTTGAATTTTTATATGCCACTTTACGCAGGCTTTAAACGCAATTTTTGTGTTTAAATTACACAGCCTTTAAACAACGTCGCGTAAAATAAAAATTTGTTTATAAATAACGTTTTCTTGTTTAAGAGGTGTTTAAGGTTACGCAGGCTTTAAAATACGTTTATAAATAAGGCTGATAGAATGTAGCTCAGCGACATTTGTATCTGCATCTTGTCAAAATTACACAGGCTCTTATGGAAAACGAGAAAAAAATAAAATGTAGCCAATGACGGCGACAATTTTGGAAAATTTTCCAATTTTGTCGCTGTCGCTGATCTTGTTCTCCTTCTCTTTATGATTGTTTACATGGTATTTGACATTTGAGTTAATATTTTGGGGCAAAATGGTACTGTGTGAGTTTTCATATGTTAAGTATATTAAATTAAGCTTTATTTATGTATTAGTTTTTGTTTTCAGAATGTATTTTGAGGATCTGATTTTGTAAAAATTAAACCAGCTGTTCTCTGCGGCGTCTCAGCAGCGCAGATTTTTGACAATTTGCTGAGACCGATGTAACTGAGCTACATTCTATGTGTTAACAGCATTACAGATTTTCCTCTCTCAATTCTTCGAAAAATACGAAAGCACAAAACAAAACGCAAAAGAAACGCAACGAAAAAGATTACATGATTAGTCTGAAAATTTCAAACAAAACTAATAAACAATGAATTAAATAAAATAAAAATATGAAAAAAAAATTAAATAGAAACACAAAAATGCTCAAAAAAATTAAATAGAATGATGCTAATTATGTTACGGGAAACCAGTTTAGTCGTGTTAGTGCTCCCTTAATTATGTTTATTATTTTTAGTTTAATAATTTTTTGATTTCTTCAAAGGATACCATTTACCTTCAACTGAGGGTATTTTCGGAAACAATAAACGATATAATGAATAGGGATAATTTGGTAGAAAAGAAAAATTATTTGGTTTGAAATTTGGTAGAATTTTTGGTAAAAGTATTTTCTTGAGGATACATTCCACTTGATCTTTAAATCTCCTATCACACAATGGGCAATCAAAGCACCGAAATGCATATAGCACATAAAACATGCATCATTCCTTAAAATAAATAGCATGTGTGTAAAATAAATAAATATAAATAATAATAAAATATAAATTATAATAATATACAAATATAAAATTTGGAAGAAAAATAACCAGTATACCAAACAGCCACCATTGAGCCACAGCCACAGCCACCATCCTTGAAACATCCTTTAACAATACACACAAAGTATAGAATTGTGAATATGGATAAATATTATGGATATAAAAGGAAGAAGTAATTTGTTTGTTTTCAAACAAATAATAAATTACAAGAATTTGTGTTAAATATTTTATTAATTCTTAAGATATAGCGTACAATTTACCGCATCGCTACAATTTGAAGTTTTGGTGAGGGGCATGGAATGGAATAATTTCAGAATTAGCTAGAGGTGCCCCTGTTTTCGACTGTTTTGGCGAATACAGAGTGAAAAGGAATGGGAGCAGCCTGTTAAACTCCAACGGCCCTCCCGTTAGTTGCTTAAATGAATGGATAAGGTAATTAGTTTAACATTTGAATTGTCACATGTGCACTTCCTTACATATGTTACAATTATAGATATGAAGAGATTTGAAATCACGCACCAAAATGAAGCTGGGACAAGTTCATGCGGATATTGCGGCTATATGAGCTGGCTCCACTAGCACTAAATCCAAAAATAATAGAATACAATAGAATGAAAAAAAGAATAGAATGTATTCTATTACGTTTGCACTAAATCCAGATTTGAAAATTACGCATTCACTAAAAAACATGCACTTGATAAACATAACTCAAAATTTTGCACATTGTATTTGTTTAGAATTCGCGATTGTTTACAATTCTACAGTGTTGCAAATTTTCAACAGAAAAACCAATGTTAATATATTTTGGTGTAATTTAAATGACGTCTTACACTCAGGTGACTTTTTGACGACTACGCCCGACTCACTTCAAGTGAGTCTCGGAATAAGGGGGTAATGCTATTGTATTCTAGATTGAATAAAATCTGAACCATAAATTAAATTATGTTCAAATAAAAAGAATTATTTAAAATTTATTGTATATAAATAAAATAAATAAATTAGTAAATAAATAAATAAATAAATAAATAAGTAAATGAATAAATAAAATAAATAAATTTTATTTATTGAAGGATATACATTTTTAAAAATACATCCCAATTTGCGCAAAAGGAAAGCCCACCATCACCCCCAGTCGAAAGTGGTCTATATTCTTTGTCGTTATTTTTACCAAATAGTACATTCCGTTGAAGAATTCTTTTATCGTCTCATTACTTATAGTGTTGCAAAAAGAATCTTGCATTATAGAATCTTGGTTGCAACAAAACGATGATGTCTTCCACCCATTAAAATCTATCACCATATGCATGTTCTGTTAATCATGATCATGATCTCAACACTGATTTGCTTGAGTCCTCAATGGAATCTGAATGCGTAAGTAATAAATCTTTTAACTACAAACTGTATTATTTAATTGTAATTAAATAATTCCCGTTAAGTAATTCTGAGCATAGTTAGTGATTTTGCGTTTAAAATTAGAGCAGAAATCTCAATAAGGGATGGACTGTACTTTATGTCAATTAAAAAATTATTTATTTAATCCTCGTCAGCGGAAAACTGTAGCTTACAACTACGCACAGTTGGTAGTTTTTCAACTTAGCGGCCAAAAGTGATTTTTTTCAAGGACACCGATTTCAAAATGGGTTAGGTCATATGAAAGTAGAAATCTGAGAACCTACGGAGCCAAAAAATAAAAGCTTTATCTTGATTACTTCATTAGTAACTACACATTTTTTTAACTTTTCCCAGATTTAGATATCCATATCTCTGTCAATATTTCAGATATTAAGTTTCGGTTTTTTTTATTAAACTCTTGGATATATTCGTTGTCAAATGTTGTTACAATTGAGCAAAACTGTTAGATAGTTATTACGTAACAAGAATTGCAGAAATGTTCCAAATTTGGTTAAATTTCGTCGTATTTGGAGCAGGAATTCTTTGCTCCAAAAGACTCCAAAACGAATTTTACACCATTGTAAAGCTGACAGTTTTCTCTAAAAGCCTATATTCCTTTATGATTACATCGGTTTACCCCACTGGGCGCTAGAGCCCATTATATGAGTCAAAGTCACACACTGCAAAGGTTTTTAACATGTTTTCCGTTATTTTTTCTTTGTTATCACAGAATAAATAGTATACAGAAGTTGCATCTCGGCTTGCGATACCTTTTCGCTTTAAGGTGCGGTCGGAACAACTGAGGGGAGATCAAACAACGAGAGAGCAACCGTGAACAGAGAGAAGCAATCACGAACATAGAGAAGCAACGAGAGAGCAAGCATAAAATGTTTATGTGTGCGTACATCTGTTTTGCTAGATTGCGTCGTGAACTCACTTTGTGTTGACAAAATTTTGTTTCAAGCTTTAGATTTCTGTATTTTGCTTTTCTTCCCTTGAAAGTTTCATATTTTATAATACATTGCATAGCTATGCGCCGCATCAACGGGAGTTACTGGTTAATTGTAGTGCTCTAGTAAAAAATTACTAGAGAGAAAAATTTAATATTGCCGGCACTTTGGAACAACAGCGGCGGTATTTCATTTTGAAGGAACATTTTACTGTCATTATACACAAAAGTATTTCGAAAGTATCTCCCAATTCCTGTTAGAGGACCCTTGGTCACAAGTTATAACTTTAACTATGATGCCAAAACTGTTAAATTTCGTAAAATTATACTTTTTAGTACAATATATTGGCAGAAAGTACATTTTTGGAAACAAAATAATTAAATGTAAGCGCCCAGTTGGAAAACATTGATTGGTTTGTCTTTTCAACCATATTTTCCTCAAACCCATCCAGTAAATCTAGTTTGGAATTGTATCGCAATTCCCTTCTAATCGCCATTTCATCCATGAGCAGAATCATATTATTCTTTTCGTACTGATACCAATAAAAAAAAGGAAAAATAACCATAAACATTAATGGGAATGATATTGTAGTTAATATGATCCACAAATCAGACATTGTGTTTCGCCCAAATTATTTTCAAAAAACAAAAAGTGATTCTCCCATTCCTTATTAAACATTTTTCACCGTGCATTCATAAAACAGCGTGGTACGATGCTCCCTGCTTGAAGTCTGTACGTCGACTGTCTACTCTTTCGCGATCACGATCGCTAATGTCGGTGTGAAAAAACGACGAGTGCTGTCGTTTATATATGAATAGTCGAGAGAAAAACGATAGCACGATTACTCTTTGTTCAATAGGGTGCCAATATTGCAATCCTAGAACAAAATTTGCTTTGTACGAGATGCAACTTCTGTATACTATTTATTCCGTGGTGTTATACTTTTCTTTCAAATTGTATGTATATTTTAGGTTTTTTTAATTATCAGCTAATTAGCTCTTACTGCATATATGTATACTGTAAATGTGACGAGATTATTGCTTTCATTGGAAGAAAATTATTTCTTTTTATTATTTTCTTATTTATAAATTATTTCTGCAATTAGGCGATTGCAACCTTACCCTTAAGTATAAACAATTTAATACAGATAATTCGACAGACATCTATTTGTTCATGCTATCTTTCGTTTCTTTGCGATTAACGTGGAATAGCACTGAGGCTGAACCGTCAATCGACAAATATGTACCGATTTATATATGGAAGAATGGGACACCTTCATCGACAAAATATTGTAGCCCAATTAAATTTGTATTAAAAAAGGAGACTAAAGATCTGATAACCGAAGACGTTAATAAATTAGGAGGCAAGTTAATGAACTTCAGCCGCGGCTATTTGAGTATCATGGCTATCTTATTCAAATAGATTTCAAACTTCTGCCATAAAACCGCGAGTAAACTAAGCCAAGCACCAACAGATGCCAATTATTCTGAAGAGGCATACGAATGCGGATTGTCGCATCTTTCGGAGCAACAGGAACCCTAAGACAAAATGCAGTGAATAAGGAGAAACGGAAGCTGAAAAAAAGCGAAATACAGGAACAATATCGTGAAATAGGGCTAATAATTGACCAGCCAAAAGAGAGGGAAACACGAATGATGGAAACACCGCTAGAAGACTTTTCTCAGATCCGGAGACGGCAGCTTTCATTACAGGAGTGGACGTTGAATTAATTAAGCGATTCAAAGTAATAATAGAAGTTATAGCATGCAGCAGGATGATAGGTGCCAAAAAAACTTGGTGAATAGGCAAAGAAAACAGTAGAAATTGCAACTAAAAATATCCCTTGTTGTATTTATCTTTTCTGGTCTTCTTCCTTTTCGTTGTCCTTTGTGCAACGAATAAATCGCCCAGGTTAAGTTATTGAGTTTTATTTGAACTTTCTTGTTCCGACACTAAACAAATATTTTAGTATCTACACTGATACTTATTATTATTGATTAACCTTAACCAAAGACAATATAATACAAAGATGTCTCACTCCATACAAAAGAACCGAGCAGCTAAAATTCAATTGGGATTTTCGGAAAATCCCATCTGGGAGCTTTGGGAGAGTAAAATGAACATATTGTGAGAGCGAGAGATCAAGTTGTGAGAGTAATAGATCAAGTTGTGAGAGTAAGAGCTGCAACTTGCAAGAAAGTGAGCACAAAAGAGAGCGCGTTTGCTACAAATGAGTGTAAAGAATCAAAGCAGTTGCCATCAGAATGTAGAACATCTTATTTTAATTATAACAACAAAGGGTGGTGGCATAACAAACTTTTAGAGGCCCTATATCAGTAAAAACAACAATAAAAAATGAAATCTTCAAATATTAAATGACATTTATTTATGATTCAGTATTTGAAGATTTGATTTTTTTTTGATTGTTTGTTTTTAAAATATGACCAAGAACGATGCTTACGGCGTATTATGGTTATCAAACGATCTAAAACACTAAACCTGTGAGAATAACATTTATTATTTTCCTCAAACCGATGCGCATTTGGACTTTGTTTTGTACAATGTATACATTGTTGTATAATATATTATTAATTAATTATTATTAATTACAAATTACCGATTATAATATAAATAATAAATAAATTGCCAAATTATCCAAATAAAAAACCAAAATCACTATTAAAATAGTAGCCAAAGTAAAAATCAATCAAGTCACAAAAATGAGCTAAAACATCAGTAAAAATAAAAACACAAAAAATCTCGTTTCTGGTTCGGTAAAGAACGCTGTTGTCGTCATTCATATACTTGTTGTTGTCGAGCGAGCGGTATTCTTGCACATTCGTACAAACTCTAAAAATTTATTTTACAAAAACAAACATTCGCTTCTCTCTCGTTTGTGTACACTGTGTTTTGAGCGCGAATTATATTTTTATGTACCCATGCAAAAGGCGAGAGAGAATGTGCGTCGCATCTCAACAAAATTGAAAGCTCTTTCTCAAAAGCACAAAAGCTATCAGATCAGCACAAAATTTTTTTGAAATTTTTCAACGTACTGAGTGAGACATCTTTGTATTATATTGTCTTTGCCTTAACACTTATTATTATTAACACTTATTATTATTTATTAAACTAACTTGCGAATTGATACGCGATTTAAGATAGACGACACAGACGTCGACCGAACTGAAGTGGGTGAGTATGCCGTGTTTCACAATTTCCATTATATTATATTTCCGCAATATTAAAATTGTAATATTCGCAGAATCAATACGCGGAAGAAAATCGTTCTCAATTTAATTCTTCCGCGTGTGGATTCTGATCGTTGGTTATTTCAAACAAAGCGATTTAATGGTTTGGAAGCTTGCTAATGAAAGCTAGCTTCTACAATCCACTACAATCGCCACGCGCTATGGATTCTAGGGTTTGGCGGCTCGCTACTAAATGCCAGCTTCCACAATCCATTCCATGCGAAGTGTTCTGGTTGCTACCTTAGCTTTCGAAGTTCATTAAACCAAAGCTTGACTAAAACCAATTAAACTAAAGCTTCGGGCTTACCAAGCAAAGTGCTGTGGTTGCATTAATGTGAACTTGGCCTTGACTCACTCGCGGAGTAGTATTATAAATACAATAATACTGGCCTTGAAAGTTCTTGTCAAACGGAAGTGGAAATTGCGATCGTGACATACAACATCCCGCCACCCTGGGGGAAGAAAAATTTAGTATCGTGCCAAACGATATTAAATTTTTCTTGTACATCTATTGTTTGTTGAATTGAGGGTGGTCGTGTGTTTAGGTTGATTTTGCTTATTGTTAGTGTATTTCATTTCATGAAGATCTTATGTGCTACGTCAATATTCATTAGTTATTAGTAATAATTACAATAACTTCAATACACTTAATTATTAACAAAAATTTGTAATAAAAACTGATTACAATAATAATACAATAATATGACCGGTAGCTGCCTTTCTTCGGTGTCATCTGTGTGTAGGTGGATGATTTTGATGTTGATATTGAAGTTGATGTTCTTGTTGTTGTTGATGATGGTTTTGTTGTTGATGTACACCTTGATGCTGGTGTACACGTTGATATTGATGTATTGTGGGAATGTTGCTGCTGGGTGGCTGACGCGTGGGGTGCTATGCTTGATGACCAGATGTAGTTGTTCGTTGTCGGTAGTATCGTTGTCCCGCAATTGGGATCAATTGTTTTTCGCTTCACGGTGATGGTTGAGATGTTACCAAGATCATCATTTGAAACATGTTGCTAAACATCTTCAACATTTTTCTTGTCGATAGTGGTGATGTGTTTTGAATCGTTATCTCTTGAGGTACTGTTGTATAACGTTCCTGCGGCGTAAGTTTCAAATTGTCGTCGTAAATTTAACTGGCGAATCTCTGACTGCATCAGTCATTTCTGACTGTTCAGTCTTCGCTTAGGCGTAGATTATTGACAAAGGCATTAATGCAAAACTGCCGTAACTGAATATGTTGCCGTACTCTGGCGTTTTCATCTATCTATCTTCCTATTATGTTGTTGGAATGGTTTCAAGGCTGCTGACGGTAATGTGTCAGTCAGTTTGCCAGTTCGCTGCTGCTATGAGACCTCTTCGAAGGTAACTTCGTGGTTGCTTTCTACTGTGGTTGCATTGATTTCTTTGGTTGTTGCAACTATTTTATCCGTTCGTTGCGATGTTTGTTGTTGCTGCGCTGATCCGCTGTTCCAGCCACCCTTCCCCCTTCTAGTTGGCTGGGCGCTAATTGTCGCCCTGTTGTCAAAGTGCTGCTGTGGTGTGTTGTTGCACGTCTGCTGTTGTGATGGGTGTACATTGTGATTCCGGTCAGCTTCTCTGCTATTTTTTTTTTTTTTTTTTTGCTATTTATAATTTTATGCAATAATTTTTGTGACGTGTATTATTTTAAGTTTAATTCGAAATATTTTATCTTTATAAGTTTTATTATATAATTTCTAGTATTAATCTAACTCAATACTAATTGTAATTCTTACGTTAAACATCGAGGTTATATCATTTGTTTATTACCAATTTAACATAAGATGAATTTCGACTAAAGTTACGTTTTCTTTTCTTTTTTTTTTTCTTTTAATTAGTTAACGTTGTTTTTTTTTCGTATTGAAGGTACATATTTTATTCTAAATTACAATTTAGTTAAGTTTTAAATTATTTTTATATATGTATATGTGTACTTTATTATTTTTATTATTTCTTATTTTTATTATTTCTGGTTTGAATGTACGTATTTTAAAATATCTTTAAAATATTCATAGTTGCACTTTAAATAGGTTCTATTTCTGAATGTTTCCCTTCTGTATGCATTGGTATGTATATAACAATGTTTCTTCTATTTATTTTCTTATTGTTTTGATTATTTTCAAGTTGTTCACCTTTGGTGTTTTTATTTTTGCTTTCCTCATTTGGCTTGTGTTACAATTTTAATTTACTGTTTTTGTTTTTTCTTTTCATTTATTGTTTAACTGACACTGCATTCTGCTCGTGTTCAGTTGCTCTACTTCCGCACCTGCTTTGTTGCAGTGCTTGCGTTAATCGCTCAATTCTTTCTTGGCTTGTTATTAACGCGACTCATTATTCTTTTACATGGATTCTTAATCAACTACATATTATATTTTGTAAAAATTTTATTTTGTATAACTAAGAAGAATATTTAGAATTAGAAGAATATTTTATAAGAATTAAGGCAATAATTTTTTTTTTTTTTTTTTGGTCTTATATACTATAATTTTTCTTTCTATGGCTGCATCGAGGTGCACATATGCTGTTTAAATTTCTGTTATGCATACCATGGCCATTTTTGTTAATTTCGAACTTTTGTTCGCTTGACATTTAGGACAACTTTTTACAAAATTTTTTATTTGCCTTTGCATCCCTGGCCACCTATATTGTTGCCTGATTCTTAGGTACGTTTTCACTGCTCCCTGGTGACCTCCTAATGGGGTATTATGAAAATCTTTGATAACAGTCTCTATGTGTTTTGAGTTCTCTAACAAAATTGTGTTTTCGTTTTGTGTTATGCCTGGAGTGTCAGGTTCTACAGGCGTCGGAATTGTCCTTGAATTTTCGCTATTTCCTTGGTTCTTCATTTCTATTTCTTTGGTTCTAGAGCGGGTCTGGACTGCTGTTACTACATTACGATTTTGAGGAATTCTACTCAATGCATCTGCGTTCAAATTTTTCTTGCCTGGCTTATTTATGATTTCGAAATCATACTCTGACAACTTGTGTCTGAATCTTGCCAGTCTAGAAGTTTGATCCTTTAAATTGGCTATTCCCTTTAATGGCTGGTGATCAGTAAAAATTTTAAATTGTCTGCCTAAGAGGTATGCTCTGAAATTTTTTGTAGCCCAGACTATTGCTAAAAATTCCTTTTCTATCGTGGAATATCTTTGTTCTGTGTCGCTTAGCGCTCGGCTAGCGAAAGCTATTGGCCTATCCTCGCCTACGTTGAGAAAGGACCGCGCCTAACGCTTCATTACTTGCGTCGGTAGTTAAAAGAAATTCTTTTGAAAAATCTGGGTATGCTAACACTGGTGACATAACCGATTCTTTTAATTGTTCAAACGCTTTCTGGCAGCTTTCCGTCCAGACGAACTTCGCGTCTTTTCTTAACAATTTGTTAATGGGAAGTGCTATTTTTGCGGTTTCCGTTATAAATTTTCTATAATAATTAACAAGGCCTAGGAAGGCTTGTACTTCCTTTTTATTTTTAGGAGGCGGAATGTTTTTAACGCACTCCACCTTGCTAGGGTCTGGAAGTGCTCCATGTTCTGAACACTTGTGCCATAAATATACGACTTCTCGTTGTAGAAATTGGCATTTGCTAATGTTTAATTTTAAGTTGTTTTCCCTAATGACTTCGAAAACCTTAGTTAACCTTTCTTCATGCTGTCCCAGGTTTGTTGCATATACGACTATGTCGTCTAAATAAACAAAACAATCCATACCCTGAAGTCCTGTCAGGATATGATTCATAAGTCGTTAAAACGTGGCTGGGGCGCCGGTTAACTCGAAAGGCATTCGTTTGAACTCAAAATGTCCTAACGCTGAACTAAATGCGGTCTTTTCTTTGTCTGCATTGTCCATTAGGACTTGGTGTACCCACTTGCCAATTCTAACGTCGAAAAATATCTACTACTGCCTAACTGATCCAATATCTCATCTATTCTAGGCAGCGGGAAAACTTGTTTAATTGTGGCCTCATTTACTTTCCTATAATCTATAACTAAGCGCCATTTTTTTTCTCCATCTTTTCCATTCTTCTTTGGAACTAGAAGTAGTGGTGAGTTCCATGGAGATACGCTTGGGGATATTAAATCCTCTTCTAGTAATTTATGAATTTGTTTATTCATTTCTTCCCTATGTGTTTGAGGAATTCGGTACTGTTTTTGGTTAATTGGTGGCTGATCCACCTTTATTGGAATTTTATGTGCTAGTACTGGGGTGTATGTCAATTTGTCACCCTCTAAAAGAAAAATATCATTATACTTCGCACATAGCTTTGTTATGGATTCCTTTTCCTCTTGGTTTAAGGAAGGATCCAATTCTAGTTCGTTCATTAAAACATTCATTCGTTGCGCCATGTCCGCATTACTTATACTATTTATCGTAGTAGATATTTTTCGACGTTAGAATTGGCAAGTGGGTACCACCAAGTCCTAATGGACAATGCAGACAAAGAAAAGACCGCATTTAGTTCAGCGTTAGGACATTTTGAGTTCAAACGAATGCCTTTCGAGTTAACCGGCGCCCCAGCCACGTTTTAACGACTTATGAATCATATCCTGACAGGACTTCAGGGTATGGATTGTTTTGTTTATTTAGACGACATAGTCGTATATGCAACAAACCTGGGACAGCATGAAGAAAGGTTAACTAAGGTTTTCGAAGTCATTAGGGAAAACAACTTAAAATTAAACATTAGCAAATGCCAATTTCTACAACGAGAAGTCGTATATTTATGGCACAAGTGTTCAGAACATGGAGCACTTCCAGACCCTAGCAAGGTGGAGTGCGTTAAAAACATTCCGCCTCCTAAAAATAAAAAGGAAGTACAAGCCTTCCTAGGCCTTGTTAATTATTATAGAAAATTTATAACGGAAACCGCAAAAATAGCACTTCCCATTAACAAATTGTTAAGAAAAGACGCGAAGTTCGTCTGGACGGAAAGCTGCCAGAAAGCGTTTGAACAATTAAAAGAATCGGTTATGTCACCAGTGTTAGCATACCCAGATTTTTCAAAAGAATTTCTTTTAACTACCGACGCAAGTAATGAAGCGTTAGGCGCGGTCCTTTCTCAACGTAGGCGAGGATAGGCCAATAGCTTTCGCTAGCCGAGCGCTAAGCGACACAGAACAAAGATATTCCACGATAGAAAAGGAATTTTTAGCAATAGTCTGGGCTACAAAAAATTTCAGAGCATACCTCTTAGGCAGACAATTTAAAATTTTTACTGATCACCAGCCATTAAAGGGAATAGCCAATTTAAAGGATCAAACTTCTAGACTGGCAAGATTCAGACACAAGTTGTCAGAGTATGATTTCGAAATCATATATAAGCCAGGCAAGAAAAATTTGAACGCAGATGCATTGAGTAGAATTCCTCAAAATCGTAATGTAGTAACAGCAGTCCAGACCCGCTCTAGAACCAAAGAAATAGAAATGAAGAACCAAGGAAATAGCGAAAATTCAAGGACAATTCCGACGCCTGTAGAACCTGACACTCCAGGCATAACACAAAACGAAAACACAATTTTGTTAGAGAACTCAAAACACATAGAGACTGTTATCAAAGATTTTCATAATACCCCATTAGGAGGTCACCAGGGAGCAGTGAAAACGTACCTAAGAATCAGGCAACAATATAGGTGGCCAGGGATGCAAAGGCAAATAAAAAATTTTGTAAAAAGTTGTCCTAAATGTCAAGCGAACAAAAGTTCGAAATTAACAAAAATGGCCATGGTATGCATAACAGAAATTTAAACAGCATATGTGCACCTCGATGCAGCCATAGAAAGAAAAGTTATAATATATAAGACCAAAAAAAAAAAAAAAAAATTATTGCCTTAATTCTTATAAAATATTCTTCTAATTCTAAATATTCTTCTTAGTTAAACAAAATAAAATTTTTACAAAATATAATATGTAGTTGATTAAGAATCCATGTAAAAGAATAATGAGTCGCGTTAATAACAAGCCAAGAAAGAATTGAGCGATTAACGCAAGCACTGCAACAAAGCAGGTGCGGAAGTAGAGCAACTGAACACGAGCAGAATGCAGTGTCAGTTAAACAATAAATGAAAAGAAAAAACAAAAACAGTAAATTAAAATTGTAACACAAGCCAAATGAGGAAAGCAAAAATAAAAATACCAAAGGTGAACAACTTGAAAATAATCAAAACAATAAGAAAATAAATAGAAGAAACATTGTTATATACATACCAATGCATACAGAAGGGAAACATTCAGAAATAGAACCTATTTAAAGTGCAACTAAGAATATTTTAAAGATATTTTAAAATACGTACATTCAAACCAGGAATAATAAAAATAAGAAATAATAAAAATAATAAAGTACACATATACATATATAAAAATAATTTAAAACTTAACTAAATTGTAATTTAGAATAAAATATGTACCTTCAATACGAAAAAAAAACAACGTTAACTAATTAAAAGAAAAAAAAAAAGAAAAGAAAACGTAACTTTAGTCGAAATTCATCTTATGTTAAATTGGTAATAAACAAATGATATAACCTCGATGTTTAACGTAAGAATTACAATTAGTATTGAGTTAGATTAATACTAGAAATTATATAATAAAACTTATAAAGATAAAATATTTCGAATTAAACTTAAAATAATACACGTCACAAAAATTATTGCATAAAATTATAAATAGCAAAAAAAAAAAAAAAAAAATAGCAGAGAAGCTGACCGGAATCACAATGTACACCCATCACAACAGCAGACGTGCAACAACACACCACAGCAGCACTTTGACAACAGGGCGACAATTAGCGCCCAGCCAACTAGAAGGGGGAAGGGTGGCTGGAACAGCGGATCAGCGCAGCAACAACAAACATCGCAACGAACGGATAAAATAGTTGCAACAACCAAAGAAATCAATGCAACCACAGTAGAAAGCAACCACGAAGTTACCTTCGAAGAGGTCTCATAGCAGCAGCGAACTGGCAAACTGACTGACACATTACCGTCAGCAGCCTTGAAACCATTCCAACAACATAATAGGAAGATAGATAGATGAAAACGCCAGAGTACGGCAACATATTCAGTTACGGCAGTTTTGCATTAATGCCTTTGTCACTAATCTACGCCTAAGCGAAGACTGAACAGTCAGAAATGACTGATGCAGTCAGAGATTCGCCAGTTAAATTTACGACGACAATTTGAAACTTACGCCGCAGGAACGTTATACAACAGTACCTCAAGAGATAACGATTCAAAACACATCACCACTATCGACAAGAAAAATGTTGAAGATGTTTAGCAACATGTTTCAAATGATGATCTTGGTAACATCTCAACCATCACCGTGAAGCGAAAAACAATTGATCCCAATTGCGGGACAACGATACTACCGACAACGAACAACTACATCTGGTCATCAAGCATAGCACCCCACGCGTCAGCCACCCAGCAGCAACATTCCCACAATACATCAATATCAACGTGTACACCAGCATCAAGGTGTACATCAACAACAAAACCATCATCAACAACAACAAGAACATCAACTTCAATATCAACATCAAAATCATCCACCTACACACAGATGACACCGAAGAAAGGCAGCTACCGGTCATATTATTGTATTATTATTGTAATCAGTTTTTATTACAAATTTTTGTTAATAATTAAGTGTATTGAAGTTATTGTAATTATTACTAATAACTAATGAATATTGACGTAGCACATAAGATCTTCATGAAATGAAATACACTAACAATAAGCAAAATCAACCTAAACACACGACCACCCTCAATTCAACAAACAATAGATGTACAAGAAAAATTTAATATCGTTTGGCACGATACTAAATTTTTCTTCCCCCAGGGTGGCGGGATGTTGTATGTCACGATCGCAATTTCCACTTCCGTTTGACAAGAACTTTCAAGGCCAGTATTATTGTATTTATAATACTACTCCGCGAGTGAGTCAAGGCCAAGTTCACATTAATGCAACCACAGCACTTTGCTTGGTAAGCCCGAAGCTTTAGTTTAATTGGTTTTAGTCAAGCTTTGGTTTAATGAACTTCGAAAGCTAAGGTAGCAACCAGAACACTTCGCATGGAATGGATTGTGGAAGCTGGCATTTAGTAGCGAGCCGCCAAACCCTAGAATCCATAGCGCGTGGCGATTGTAGTGGATTGTAGAAGCTAGCTTTCATTAGCAAGCTTCCAAACCATTAAATCGCTTTGTTTGAAATAACCAACGATCAGAATCCACACGCGGAAGAATTAAATTGAGAACGATTTTCTTCCGCGTATTGATTCTGCGAATATTACAATTTTAATATTGCGGAAATATAATATAATGGAAATTGTGAAACACGGCATACTCACCCACTTCAGTTCGGTCGACGTCTGTGTCGTCTATCTTAAATCGCGTATCAATTCGCAAGTTAGTTTAATAAATAATAATAAGTGTTAATAATAATAAGTGTTAAGGTTAATCAATAATAATAAGTATCAGTGTAGATACTAAAATATTTGTTTAGTGTCGGAACAAGAAAGTTCAAATAAAACTCAATAACTTAACCAGGGCGATTTATTCGTTGCACAAAGGACAACGAAAAGGAAGAAGACCAGAAAAGATAAATACAACAAGGGATATTTTTAGTTGCAATTTCTACTGTTTTCTTTGCCTATTCACCAAGTTTTTTTGGCACCTATCATCCTGCTGCATGCTATAACTTCTATTATTACTTTGAATCGCTTAATTAATTCAACGTCCACTCCTGTAATGAAAGCTGCCGTCTCCGGATCTGAGAAAAGTCTTCTAGCGGTGTTTCCATCATTCGTGTTTCCCTCTCTTTTGGCTGGTCAATTATTAGCCCTATTTCACGATATTGTTCCTGTATTTCGCTTTTTTTCAGCTTCCGTTTCTCCTTATTCACTGCATTTTGTCTTAGGGTTCCTGTTGCTCCGAAAGATGCGACAATCCACATTCGTATGCCTCTTCAGAATAATTGGCATCTGTTGGTGCTTGGCTTAGTTTACTCGCGGTTTTATGGCAGAAGTTTGAAATCTATTTGAATAAGATAGCCATGATACTCAAATAGCCGCGGCTGAAGTTCATTAACTTGCCTCCTAATTTATTAACGTCTTCGGTTATCAGATCTTTAGTCTCCTTTTTTAATACAAATTTAATTGGGCTACAATATTTTGTCGATGAAGGTGTCCCATTCTTCCATATATAAATCGGTACATATTTGTCGATTGACGGTTCAGCCTCAGTGCTATTCGACGTTAATCGCAAAGAAACGAAAGATAGCATGAACAAATAGATGTCTGTCGAATTATCTGTATTAAATTGTTTATACTTAAGGGTAAGGTTGCAATCGCCTAATTGCAGAAATAATTTATAAATAAGAAAATAATAAAAAGAAATAATTTTCTTCCAATGAAAGCAATAATCTCGTCACATTTACAGTATACATATATGCAGTAAGAGCTAATTAGCTGATAATTAAAAAAACCTAAAATATACATACAATTTGAAAGAAAAGTATAACACCACGGAATAAATAGTATACAGAAGTTGCATCTCGTACAAAGCAAATTTTGTTCTAGGATTGCAATATTGGCACCCTATTGAACAAAGAGTAATCGTGCTATCGTTTTTCTCTCGACTATTCATATATAAACGACAGCACTCGTCGTTTTTTCACACCGACATTAGCGATCGTGATCGCGAAAGAGTAGACAGTCGACGTACAGACTTCAAGCAGGGAGCATCGTACCACGCTGTTTTATGAATGCACGGTGAAAAATGTTTATTCTCCAAACGATATGAAGTCTCTAAGCTCCGTACCTTAAATGTTTAACCTTTAAATTTGTTATTTTTAATAACAAAAAAAAAATTATTTTTAGTGTTTTAATTTATTGTAATTCCGATTATTACCCTTTTTTTTGAAATTTCATACATTTGCGAATGTAGGACGTATTATTTAAAAATACGAAATACGGACGAATAAAATTATAAAATTAATTATCAACCAATCAACTTAAAATGTGCGACTTTGAAATCAACTACATTGAATGTTAAAATTTATTTAACAATGTTCTTTGAAGTCAAACGTCTAAGACACACCCGAAACTATACAACTTAACCGTATACTTTACGCGTTTGTTTTAGTATTGGATTGGTTTCCTGTTTTAACAATTTGGGGAAATTTATCATTTGAACTTTTACACTTTAAATAGAATCTATTTAAGTTAGCAAAATTATTATGATTTTCGCCAATTTGTCTCAAAGTGACCAATATCGTTAATTAAAAAAAAATCGCAAAAATTTGTATTTGTTAATGTTGGCGACGTTTAAGTCGTTACTGTTGACTACTGCCATTAACGAAAGATAACTAGCACATAAACCAGTATCTTTCACCAGGATATCTGCTGATTTGTTGGCATTCGGAACTTGAACCGACTGCCAACGCTGAAAATTAAAATGCTGTTAAATAAATGTATAATTTGATGATTTTAAATCTGTAGTTATTTTTATTAGCGAACGTACTTTACTTTTCACTAATTCCACAGTTTCCGTACTAACGTTTCCTTGCGTTTTGTTCACCTATTGGTTTTTTCTTTCACTTTTTTTTTTTTTTTATACCCTACGCACGAAGTGAATAGGGTATATTCACTTACTGCTTCCGTTTGTAACGCATTAAAGGAGGCGTGACAGGTATAGAAAAGTATATATATTCTGGATCAGCGTGACCTCCTGAGTCGATTTAGCCATGTCCGTCTGTCTGTCTGTACGTCTGTCTGTCTGTCTGTCTGTGGAAATCACGATTACAAGAGAACGAATAGAGATATCTTCATATCATATCTGGTACGAATATTGCCTATCATTAGAAACTCATCGGTATTGAAAATGGGCAAATTCGGACCATTGCCACGCCTACTTTTTATAGTAAATATAAATTCATCCATGCTTATAGCTCAATTTCTCAGCTTGTAGAACGAATTTGGGGTTGAAATTTTGTCCAGAAGTCCACTGTCTCTGACCAAAACAGACTACCAACAAAACAGTGGGCGTGGTCCGCCCATTAATTAAATAAAACTCGATTACAGGAGAACGAATAGAGATATTTTCATCAAATTTTGCACGAATGTTGTCTATCATCAGAAACTTATCGGTATTGAAAGTGGTCAAAACCGGACCATTACCACGCCTAATTTTCAAATAAACGTGTGTAGGGTATATGAACTTCGGCCAGGCCGAAGTTAACACTCTTTCTGGTTTTGTTTTAAGGTCGGCAAATTACAAATTCTCTATTTGCTGTAATTTGCATTTGTTTGTTTTAAAATTAAATTAAAACCTCTTTTCCTTATTAAATCTAAAATTTTGTGATTCCGCATTAGATTCCAATTCAATTTGCATTAGGGATTTTTTTTTTTTTATATAGTTCCCTATTTCACACTTTTAAGTTCAGACTAAACAAAAAACACTATCACTTTTATTTCTTGATAATCTTAATTTTCCTTTAAAAAAAAACAAAAAAAACTTCCTATTTTCTCTAATACTTTATCCTATAATTATAAAAATATAAGAATGACTTCCCGAGTGAAATGGGTCGACCTCAGCAAAGATTTTGTCCAGCTAATGCTATTGGACAGATAAGTTTGCCGTGCAATTAAGCTAGCATCCTTTTGATGTAACCGATGAATTTGGGACCTGAAAGTTATTTTATGTTTTATATAATATATATAAAATAATATATTTGATATAATAATAGAATTAAATTCTTTCAATTCTATTACTATCCTTTTCACTTTTCCTTATTATTTCATTCTACTTTTATTTTTCACTTTTTTACTTTCACTGTTTTAATTTTTCCTGAACTTATTATTTCACTTTTTTGCCAATTTTCCTTTTTTCCTCTTAAACTTGTTTTTCGCATATACGATCACTTGCTCTTAACTTTTAATTTTAACTAGCTTATAACTTATAACTTTTCCTTTTCACTTCTGATTTTTCCTAAGCTACTAATCCTTGTTATTTCACTTATCTTTTAACTAATCTAAGCTGCTATTCTTATTTTTAATTTTCGTATTTCACTTATTTATTTTTTCACTTTCGTATTTTCACTTCTCTTTTAAGTAATCTAAGCTGCTATTCTTATTTTTAATTTCCGTATTTTATTGTTACTTACTTTTTCCTTTATTCGAGCGATCGTCGGCTCGAAAATTCCGGCTTGCGCCAATATGTTGTATTTATCTTTTCTGGTCTTCTTCCTTTTCGTTGTCCTTTGTGCAACGAATAAATCGCCCTGGTTAAGTTATTGAGTTTTATTTGAACTTTCTTGTTCCGACACTAAACAAATATTTTAGTATCTACACTGATACTTATTATACCCTACACCTTAAGGTAAGGGTATATTCACTTTGTAACGAAATGTGTAACGCATAGAACTAGAGACGATAGGTATAGAAAAGTATATATATTCTTGATCAGCGTGACCTCCTGAGTCGATTTAGCCATGTCCGTCCGTCTGTCTGTCTGTCCGTCTGTCTGTCTGTCTGTTGAAATCACGATCACAGGAGAACCAATGAAGATATCGTGATGAAACTTTGCAGATATATTGTTTTATGTGGTGGGCAGGTTGGTATTGAAAATGGGCAAAATCGGTCCACGGCCACGCCTATTTTTTATTAAAAATGTGATATCAGCGTTCGTTTTTGAGCTATTACAACAAAAATCATTCCTGGGTATAGAGTAGCATTATCCGTGAATGTGCCAAATATGGGCGTGATCCGCCCACTTTTAGGTTACACAGGCAAAAGAGGATTATATTGTTAAATATATAAACTTCCTGAATAAAACTTTAGATAACAACTTGTTTTACAAAAAAACATTATTACATCAAAACTGGGTGCGGTCCGCCCACTTTTACACTACATATACAGTATAGCAGTATGAAAAAAAGTTTATTACCACGGAAATAAAGTTTAAATGAACACAATTATAAAACAACTAAGCTAGTTATTTTGTTTTGAAAAAGGTAATGACCACGCCTACTATTTATACAGAGGCGTAGCTAGGTCTCATGGAGCCCGGGACGGTTAATCAACTTGTAGCCCCAAAAATGCCTAGAATGCAATAAGTCAATACTTGATTTCCACAACTGCCGCCCCCGACATTGTGCCGCCCAGAGTGGACCGCCACCCCCGCCCCATCCTAGCTTCGGCACTTTTTTTAAAACTTTTAGGTGTAGGTATTTAAGATTCGGCCAGGCCGAATATAGCTTTCTTACTGCTTATTATTAATTAACCTTAAGACTTATTATTATTTATTAAACTAACTTGCGACTTGATACGCGTTTTAAGATAGACGACCGCGTCGTTTGGATATTTACACAAGACCCCCTTTGGAATCTTTTCTAGATTCCACGTTAGCTCGGTCGACACAGACGTCGACCGAACTGAAGTGGGTCAGTATACCGTGTTTCGCAATTTTCATTATTTCGCAATATTAAAATTGTAATATTCGCAGAATCAATACGCGGAAGAAAATCGTTCGCAATTTAATTCTTGCGCGTGTGGGTTCTGATCGTTGGTTTTTCAAACCAAGCGATTTTATGGTTTGGAAGCTTGCTACTGAAAGCTAGCTTCCACAATCCATTTTATGCGAAGTGTTCTGGTTGTTACCTTAGCTTTCGAAGTTCATTAAACCAAAGCTTGACTAAAACAAATGAAACTAAAGCTTCGGGCTTACCAAGCAAAGTGCTGTGGTTGCATTAATGTGAACTTGGCCTTGACTCACTCGCGGAGTAGTATTATAAAAACAATAATACTGGCCTTGCAAGTTCTTATTTCCCGGAACTGAAAATTGCGATCGCGACATACAACATCCCTCCACCCTGGGGGAAGAAAAATTTAGTATCGTACAAAACGATATTAAATTTTTCTTGTATATGTATTGTTTGTTGAAATAGTGGGTGGGCTTCTGTGTAGTATGGTTTTTTCCTTTCAATACTACTTAGTAGTACTTAATCTAGTGCGAGTGTAATGACAATAATTTGTGTTGGGTGTTTTTTATATGCAACAGTACAATATAGTAGACATCGTGGTGGCGTCGCATTTCTCAAATCGTATAAAGTATATATATATTTTAACTTGTGTGGCAGATGAATGGGCCCCAATAGTTTGAACTGGCTGTAACTGCTTACGTTCGTCTACTTGGTGGTTTATCACCGTCGCCGCTACTCGATGATGCAGTAACGCGACAGCATGTGATCCCTTCGAAGGACTTAAATTTCGCTGTTGAGCGGCCCCCCTGAGCTGTAACTAGCTGCTGCCGATAGTTTTCTATCATCTAGGTGTCTTATTACGGTGTTTCTGGTCTCAACATGACCTTAAGGTACTGTGTATCTGGTGCCATTATCATTCGGTAATTTTCAGGTTCAAACTGCTGCTGTTAGACCTATTTGAAAGTATCTTAGTGTTTTGTTGTCGAATGCTGTTGCATTGCTGTATTGAATTGCTTGTTTGTCGCAACAATTCCATCTTTGGTTGTGGTCGCTACGCTGATCCAGCTACCCTTCCCCCTTTCTAGCTTCGAGTTTTTACAAGACTACCGTTGGAATCATTTTTAGATTCCACGTTAGCTCGGTCGACACAGACGTCGACCGAACTGAAGTGGGTCAGTATGCCGTGTTTCGCAATTTCCATTATTTCGCAATATTAAAATTGTAATATTCGCAGAATCAATACGCGGAAGAAAATTGTTCTCAATTTAATTCTTCCGCGTGTGGATTCTGATGGTTGGTTATTTCAAACAAAGCGATTTAATGGTTTGGAAGCTTGCTAATGAAAGCTAGCTTCCACAATCCACTACAATCGCCACGCGCTATGGATTCTAGGGTTTGGAAGCTCGCTACTAAATGCCAGCTTCCACAATCCATTCCATGCGAAGTGTTCTGGTTGCTACCTTAGCTTTCGAAGTTCATTAAACCAAAGCTTGACCAAAACCAATTAAACTAAAGCTTCGGGCTTACCAAGCAAAGTGCTGTAGTTGCATTAATGTGAACTTGGCCTTGACTCACTCGCGGAGTAGTATTATAAAAACAATAATACTGGCCTTGAAAGGTCTTGTCAAACGGAAGTGGAAATTGCGATCGCGACATACAACACCCTGTAGGAATATGCCATCAACCATTCATAAATTTCTTTATAATGGCGAGAAAATTATTAAAATAATCTTAAAGATATTGTATTCTTGAATGAGGATCTGCTTGCTATTTTGCTGTGCACATTGGACCCATATATTTCAAATATCCGCCAAAAATGGAATCCCAGCTCAATCGAGTTAGATAGTGATGCAAAAAATTTACTGCTAGATGAGCGGAATTATTTCGATGAATGTTTTGAAAAATTTGTTTAATTTCCTTATTTATTACCTTATTTTTAATAATGTGTTTTATTAATATGTTCGTTATTGGTAATAAAAGATCTTTAATCATTGAATAAAAAGAAACGTATTATTTTTATAATCTCTTTGTTTAGGCTTATAAGAAAATTTTAGTAGGGACACAAGGTACCCTAATTGAAACTCTCATATCTCTGGTTTTCAAAAATCGGTAATTGTAGTCTTACATTAAAGCTTAAGATTAGAAGAATCCAACAAAAAATAAAATATTCCATGACAGTCAAGAGATATGCATTTTTGACCGCTAACGCAAAAAACTAGTCACTGTGTGACGTTGATATTTTACAGAATGCAAACACATATGTCCAGCAAAACATGCCATCATTGCTCGGATTACAAAAGCTTTCTACGAAATCTAAAGAGAAGATAGACAGGGAAATTTTAAAACTTTTTTATTGCGATTATCAACCATTTCGGATTGTAGAAGATATTGGTTTTACGGCGGTAGTGCAAGCGCTGAATCCTTTATACGATCTACCCAGCAGGCATACTGTTGTCGCTTTTCGAGGGATTAGCGATTTAACAAGACACTAATTGTGAATGTATTATAGTAAAAATGATAGTGTTGGTGGAGGTTTATTCTACAGGTTTAAATTATGCACAATATGATTTGAAATTAAAAGAAATTGACTGACTATTTCAATGCGACTGATTTTACAAGAAAACGAATTGGCAAATTTAGCTTTTGGCTTCAAGGCCAACAAGCGAACAACGGAGTTACAAAAGAGAACAAAGAAATGAGTATTTTTTAGAAGTCAACCACGTGAGAGAAGTGAGAGAAACTGTGAAGAGAACTGGAACTGGCAGCTTAGTGATGACATTCGCTGTTCGTTACATACCCGACCCCTTGAATAGCTCACGATTCACTAACAAGATCAAGAACAGCTAATTTGGAAACTGGACGACGTACGACTCCTTTCATAGTTTGAATATCTGCTCTTCTGGCTACTCCGTCCGAACCTGGATACAGCTTCAGCACTCGACCACGGCACCTCTGATTTCTTGGCACGTTGACGTCGCAGATAAAAACGATTTGACCTTCTGTCATAGGCTTAACACTTTGGCACTATTTTGAACGTCGCGTTAGCGTTGTCAGAAACACCACGATCCACCGCTTCCAAAACCTGTCCCGAAGTTGGTGAGCAATTCGCCATTGCTTTCGGCATGGAGGAACGTCCGGTTCTTTCACGCTCGGCGTTTGTGCCGTGTTGGCTGAGCTCAGGATGAAATGATTTGGCGTTAGCGGTTCTTCCTGGTTCGGTCCGATTGGCAGGTGTGTCAATGGCCTAGAGTTGACCACGTTCTCGGCCTCAATCAGAAAACATCGTAGGGTGTGCTCCCGCGGGGCTGTTTCCTTAAGTGTATGGCGCAATACTCTTTTCACCGCCTGCACCATGCGCTCCCATACTCCTCCTTCTGCCGGGTTGGCATTGGAGGTAAAGAACCTTCTTGCAAGCGGCCACAGTCCAGCGCATCTTTAAACTTAATTGCTTCATTGTTGGCACCAACGAAATTGGTACCATTATCCGATTGTATCCTTTTTGGAACTCCGCGACGATTAATAAAATTGCGGATGGTGAGAATGCATGCGTTCGTTTATAGGTCATGTGCGATTTCTAAGTGGACCGCGCGTATCGTCAAGCAGGTAAAGAGCGCTACCCATCTCTTTTCACATTGGCGCCCAATGGTTACTAACAGGGGCCCAAAGTAGTCTAGGCCTGTGTAGGTGAATGGTTTAATGAAGGGTGTCAACCTATCCTCCGGCAACGAGCCCATAACTTGCTGAGTCGGCTTGGCTCGAAGAATTCTGCACACTGCACATTTGCCAACCTCGCAACGCAGTCTTTGACGGATACGCGGAATCCAATATTTGCGCCGAATTTCCCCCGTGGTCATCTAGGTAGGGCGTCAAATTATGCAACAGAATGTTGCGACACACACCTGCGCCCTTTCCAATGTCCCTTATTTCAGCGACGAAGTGCTCTCTTTGGACTAGGTGGCAAATCAACGTGATGCTCAAGTCTAGCTCTCGTGTAGTAAACCCTGGAAGAAAGGACGAAAAACGATTGAATTTTATCAAACAGGAACTTATTGCAATCAGGATAAGATGGCGGCAAAGCTCTTCTTCGTCAGTTGTGGACGGTTGATTCGCCCTGTCGACTGGCCAAACTTCCTCAGATTCTTTTAAAAATTTAGGTTCCTGGAGCCAGCGGGAACCTTGAGCTAGGTCGGTATGGCGGTTGCGCCGTGTTGCCTCATCGGCGACATTCTCACTGGTGGGTAACCATCTCCAGTTCAAAGGCTGCGACGAATGAAGAATCTCAGCAATTCTATGTGCCACAAACGGCTTGTAGCGACGTTGTTCATTGTTTATCCACTTTATCACCGTCGTGGAATCAGTCCAGAAAACATATCGTTGGATTCGTAAACTGTGATTTTTCATTATGGGGTTCATCAGGCGGCACCCCAAAACGGCAGCTTGTAGCTCTAGGCGCAGAATGGTGATGCGCTTCAGCGGTGCGCATCTAAAACCGGATAAGACATCGTTTGCAATATGATGGAACTTTAGTTCGTATTTAAAACAATCTGTATGTGGGTGCCAATACAGTCCCAGTACCTTCTCGATAAAGACGCTGCCATTTTCGCGGAATTGTAGGACCCTTTGTTCGCCCTCGAGTACTCGAATGACTTGCGACGAATTTGAAGTAAAGCCACGCAGATCAAACCCACCATTTTTATGAAATTCACGCTCTCTGGTCGAAATTTCAATTGCCTCTTCTGGTATGTCGAAACTGTCGACATAGTCGTCCACGTAGTGATTATTCAAAATCGCCTCAATGGCGCGCTCGTGCTGGTGGTCAGTATGCTGTATCGCGTTAACGGTTGAACATAATCTGCCGCACAAGGTGAACAGGCTGCTCCAAAGGTCATAACTGACATTTCATACACCTCTGGTGGGCGACTGTCGTCACCGCCACGCCACAAGAATCGTTGCGAAGATCTGTCAGCTGGCTGGACTTCTATCTGATGGAGAATGGAGGAGATGTTTATCGTGATCCGCCCACTTTTAGGTTACACAGGCAAAAGAGGATTATATTGTTAAATATATAAACTTCCTGAATAAAACTTTAGATAACAACTTGTTTTACAAAAAAACATTATTACATCAAAACTGGGTGCGGTCCGCCCACTTTTACACTACATATACAGTATAGCAGTATGAAAAAAAGTTTATTACCACGGAAATAAAGTTTAAATGAACACAATTATAAAACAACTAAGCTAGTTATTTTGTTTTGAAAAAGGTAATGACCACGCCTACTATTTATACAGAGGCGTAGCTAGGTCTCATGGAGCCCGGGACGGTTAATCAACTTGTAGCCCCAAAAATGCCTAGAATGCAATAAGTCAATACTTGATTTCCACAACTGCCGCCCCCGACATTGTGCCGCCCAGAGTGGACCGCCACCCCCGCCCCATCCTAGCTTCGGCACTTTTTTTAAAACTTTTAGGTGTAGGTATTTAAGATTCGGCCAGGCCGAATATAGCTTTCTTACTGCTTATTATTAATTAACCTTAAGACTTATTATTATTTATTAAACTAACTTGCGACTTGATACGCGTTTTAAGATAGACGACCGCGTCGTTTGGATATTTACACAAGACCCCCTTTGGAATCTTTTCTAGATTCCACGTTAGCTCGGTCGACACAGACGTCGACCGAACTGAAGTGGGTCAGTATACCGTGTTTCGCAATTTTCATTATTTCGCAATATTAAAATTGTAATATTCGCAGAATCAATACGCGGAAGAAAATCGTTCGCAATTTAATTCTTGCGCGTGTGGGTTCTGATCGTTGGTTTTTCAAACCAAGCGATTTTATGGTTTGGAAGCTTGCTACTGAAAGCTAGCTTCCACAATCCATTTTATGCGAAGTGTTCTGGTTGTTACCTTAGCTTTCGAAGTTCATTAAACCAAAGCTTGACTAAAACAAATGAAACTAAAGCTTCGGGCTTACCAAGCAAAGTGCTGTGGTTGCATTAATGTGAACTTGGCCTTGACTCACTCGCGGAGTAGTATTATAAAAACAATAATACTGGCCTTGCAAGTTCTTATTTCCCGGAACTGAAAATTGCGATCGCGACATACAACATCCCTCCACCCTGGGGGAAGAAAAATTTAGTATCGTACAAAACGATATTAAATTTTTCTTGTATATGTATTGTTTGTTGAAATAGTGGGTGGGCTTCTGTGTAGTATGGTTTTTTCCTTTCAATACTACTTAGTAGTACTTAATCTAGTGCGAGTGTAATGACAATAATTTGTGTTGGGTGTTTTTTATATGCAACAGTACAATATAGTAGACATCGTGGTGGCGTCGCATTTCTCAAATCGTATAAAGTATATATATATTTTAACTTGTGTGGCAGATGAATGGGCCCCAATAGTTTGAACTGGCTGTAACTGCTTACGTTCGTCTACTTGGTGGTTTATCACCGTCGCCGCTACTCGATGATGCAGTAACGCGACAGCATGTGATCCCTTCGAAGGACTTAAATTTCGCTGTTGAGCGGCCCCCCTGAGCTGTAACTAGCTGCTGCCGATAGTTTTCTATCATCTAGGTGTCTTATTACGGTGTTTCTGGTCTCAACATGACCTTAAGGTACTGTGTATCTGGTGCCATTATCATTCGGTAATTTTCAGGTTCAAACTGCTGCTGTTAGACCTATTTGAAAGTATCTTAGTGTTTTGTTGTCGAATGCTGTTGCATTGCTGTATTGAATTGCTTGTTTGTCGCAACAATTCCATCTTTGGTTGTGGTCGCTACGCTGATCCAGCTACCCTTCCCCCTTTCTAGCTTCGAGTTTTTACAAGACTACCGTTGGAATCATTTTTAGATTCCACGTTAGCTCGGTCGACACAGACGTCGACCGAACTGAAGTGGGTCAGTATGCCGTGTTTCGCAATTTCCATTATTTCGCAATATTAAAATTGTAATATTCGCAGAATCAATACGCGGAAGAAAATTGTTCTCAATTTAATTCTTCCGCGTGTGGATTCTGATGGTTGGTTATTTCAAACAAAGCGATTTAATGGTTTGGAAGCTTGCTAATGAAAGCTAGCTTCCACAATCCACTACAATCGCCACGCGCTATGGATTCTAGGGTTTGGAAGCTCGCTACTAAATGCCAGCTTCCACAATCCATTCCATGCGAAGTGTTCTGGTTGCTACCTTAGCTTTCGAAGTTCATTAAACCAAAGCTTGACCAAAACCAATTAAACTAAAGCTTCGGGCTTACCAAGCAAAGTGCTGTAGTTGCATTAATGTGAACTTGGCCTTGACTCACTCGCGGAGTAGTATTATAAAAACAATAATACTGGCCTTGAAAGGTCTTGTCAAACGGAAGTGGAAATTGCGATCGCGACATACAACACCCTGTAGGAATATGCCATCAACCATTCATAAATTTCTTTATAATGGCGAGAAAATTATTAAAATAATCTTAAAGATATTGTATTCTTGAATGAGGATCTGCTTGCTATTTTGCTGTGCACATTGGACCCATATATTTCAAATATCCGCCAAAAATGGAATCCCAGCTCAATCGAGTTAGATAGTGATGCAAAAAATTTACTGCTAGATGAGCGGAATTATTTCGATGAATGTTTTGAAAAATTTGTTTAATTTCCTTATTTATTACCTTATTTTTAATAATGTGTTTTATTAATATGTTCGTTATTGGTAATAAAAGATCTTTAATCATTGAATAAAAAGAAACGTATTATTTTTATAATCTCTTTGTTTAGGCTTATAAGAAAATTTTAGTAGGGACACAAGGTACCCTAATTGAAACTCTCATATCTCTGGTTTTCAAAAATCGGTAATTGTAGTCTTACATTAAAGCTTAAGATTAGAAGAATCCAACAAAAAATAAAATATTCCATGACAGTCAAGAGATATGCATTTTTGACCGCTAACGCAAAAAACTAGTCACTGTGTGACGTTGATATTTTACAGAATGCAAACACATATGTCCAGCAAAACATGCCATCATTGCTCGGATTACAAAAGCTTTCTACGAAATCTAAAGAGAAGATAGACAGGGAAATTTTAAAACTTTTTTATTGCGATTATCAACCATTTCGGATTGTAGAAGATATTGGTTTTACGGCGGTAGTGCAAGCGCTGAATCCTTTATACGATCTACCCAGCAGGCATACTGTTGTCGCTTTTCGAGGGATTAGCGATTTAACAAGACACTAATTGTGAATGTATTATAGTAAAAATGATAGTGTTGGTGGAGGTTTATTCTACAGGTTTAAATTATGCACAATATGATTTGAAATTAAAAGAAATTGACTGACTATTTCAATGCGACTGATTTTACAAGAAAACGAATTGGCAAATTTAGCTTTTGGCTTCAAGGCCAACAAGCGAACAACGGAGTTACAAAAGAGAACAAAGAAATGAGTATTTTTTAGAAGTCAACCACGTGAGAGAAGTGAGAGAAACTGTGAAGAGAACTGGAACTGGCAGCTTAGTGATGACATTCGCTGTTCGTTACATACCCGACCCCTTGAATAGCTCACG
Organism: Myopa tessellatipennis; assembly: GCA_943737955.2. Classification (NCBI taxonomy): domain Eukaryota; kingdom Metazoa; phylum Arthropoda; class Insecta; order Diptera; family Conopidae; genus Myopa; species Myopa tessellatipennis. The sequence continues at coordinate 48,853,708 of OX031316.1, read as the reverse complement.
ATTCACTAACAAGATCAAGAACAGCTAATTTGGAAACTGGACGACGTACGACTCCTTTCATAGTTTGAATATCTGCTCTTCTGGCTACTCCGTCCGAACCTGGATACAGCTTCAGCACTCGACCACGGCACCTCTGATTTCTTGGCACGTTGACGTCGCAGATAAAAACGATTTGACCTTCTGTCATAGGCTTAACACTTTGGCACTATTTTGAACGTCGCGTTAGCGTTGTCAGAAACACCACGATCCACCGCTTCCAAAACCTGTCCCGAAGTTGGTGAGCAATTCGCCATTGCTTTCGGCATGGAGGAACGTCCGGTTCTTTCACGCTCGGCGTTTGTGCCGTGTTGGCTGAGCTCAGGATGAAATGATTTGGCGTTAGCGGTTCTTCCTGGTTCGGTCCGATTGGCAGGTGTGTCAATGGCCTAGAGTTGACCACGTTCTCGGCCTCAATCAGAAAACATCGTAGGGTGTGCTCCCGCGGGGCTGTTTCCTTAAGTGTATGGCGCAATACTCTTTTCACCGCCTGCACCATGCGCTCCCATACTCCTCCTTCTGCCGGGTTGGCATTGGAGGTAAAGAACCTTCTTGCAAGCGGCCACAGTCCAGCGCATCTTTAAACTTAATTGCTTCATTGTTGGCACCAACGAAATTGGTACCATTATCCGATTGTATCCTTTTTGGAACTCCGCGACGATTAATAAAATTGCGGATGGTGAGAATGCATGCGTTCGTTTATAGGTCATGTGCGATTTCTAAGTGGACCGCGCGTATCGTCAAGCAGGTAAAGAGCGCTACCCATCTCTTTTCACATTGGCGCCCAATGGTTACTAACAGGGGCCCAAAGTAGTCTAGGCCTGTGTAGGTGAATGGTTTAATGAAGGGTGTCAACCTATCCTCCGGCAACGAGCCCATAACTTGCTGAGTCGGCTTGGCTCGAAGAATTCTGCACACTGCACATTTGCCAACCTCGCAACGCAGTCTTTGACGGATACGCGGAATCCAATATTTGCGCCGAATTTCCCCCGTGGTCATCTAGGTAGGGCGTCAAATTATGCAACAGAATGTTGCGACACACACCTGCGCCCTTTCCAATGTCCCTTATTTCAGCGACGAAGTGCTCTCTTTGGACTAGGTGGCAAATCAACGTGATGCTCAAGTCTAGCTCTCGTGTAGTAAACCCTGGAAGAAAGGACGAAAAACGATTGAATTTTATCAAACAGGAACTTATTGCAATCAGGATAAGATGGCGGCAAAGCTCTTCTTCGTCAGTTGTGGACGGTTGATTCGCCCTGTCGACTGGCCAAACTTCCTCAGATTCTTTTAAAAATTTAGGTTCCTGGAGCCAGCGGGAACCTTGAGCTAGGTCGGTATGGCGGTTGCGCCGTGTTGCCTCATCGGCGACATTCTCACTGGTGGGTAACCATCTCCAGTTCAAAGGCTGCGACGAATGAAGAATCTCAGCAATTCTATGTGCCACAAACGGCTTGTAGCGACGTTGTTCATTGTTTATCCACTTTATCACCGTCGTGGAATCAGTCCAGAAAACATATCGTTGGATTCGTAAACTGTGATTTTTCATTATGGGGTTCATCAGGCGGCACCCCAAAACGGCAGCTTGTAGCTCTAGGCGCAGAATGGTGATGCGCTTCAGCGGTGCGCATCTAAAACCGGATAAGACATCGTTTGCAATATGATGGAACTTTAGTTCGTATTTAAAACAATCTGTATGTGGGTGCCAATACAGTCCCAGTACCTTCTCGATAAAGACGCTGCCATTTTCGCGGAATTGTAGGACCCTTTGTTCGCCCTCGAGTACTCGAATGACTTGCGACGAATTTGAAGTAAAGCCACGCAGATCAAACCCACCATTTTTATGAAATTCACGCTCTCTGGTCGAAATTTCAATTGCCTCTTCTGGTATGTCGAAACTGTCGACATAGTCGTCCACGTAGTGATTATTCAAAATCGCCTCAATGGCGCGCTCGTGCTGGTGGTCAGTATGCTGTATCGCGTTAACGGTTGAACATAATCTGCCGCACAAGGTGAACAGGCTGCTCCAAAGGTCATAACTGACATTTCATACACCTCTGGTGGGCGACTGTCGTCACCGCCACGCCACAAGAATCGTTGCGAAGATCTGTCAGCTGGCTGGACTTCTATCTGATGGAGAATGGAGGAGATGTTTATCTCCTTGATGTCGGCGAAAATCGCTAGAATTACCTCCCGAAAGTGATATAATCTTGATGGCAACTCGCAGAGATTTTGAGGGCCTTTAAGGAGATAATGATTCAAAGATGTACCTTGTACTTCGGTTGCGGCGTCAAATACGAGTCGTAGTTTACTCGGTTTATTAGGGTTGAGTACCCCAAAATGCGGCATAAACCAAATTCGACGCTCCGCTGATTTAGCTTCAGATGGCTGTAGTTTTCGTGCGTATCCCTTCGTGACATAGCTTTCGACAACAGATTTCTAGGCGGCGGCGAATCCTTCATTTTTCTCTCTATTTGGCCTAAGCGATTTAGTGCCATAGGGTAGCTATTGGGCATCTCAAACTCATCTTTTTTCCAGAGAAGGCCGGTTTGAAATCTATCACCTACCTTCACTGTTGTTTTCTGAAGAATCTCCCTTGCTATGATGTCTTCATTGCTGAGAATTGGCGGCAATGGCTTAATGACGAAATTTTCTGTTTTGAAATACTCGGATAATAATTCATGCAGAGAGTTATCTCCTTCAGCGTTGGTAAGTAGGCAAGCTGGCTGGTGATTAGGCGGCTTATGTCCATTTATTGGTCCAAACACGACCTAGCCTAATTCTGTTTTTACGGCATACGGCCCACCATCTTTAACGCCCAGCTGTCTCCTTGGTATCCCTAAGTGACAATGGTCTAACCCAATGAGAAGTTTCGGCTCAGCGCCCGAATATGTCCGCAACGGTATTTCTTAAAGTGCTACGCAGCTGCGCAGGCCTTGTTCTGCTAAACTTTGTGTCGGCAAGCTCAGGTTAGATATACCGTAGACGTTCTCTAAGAAATATTTTTTCTTCATCCCTAGGCCGCTAATATACATGTCAACTACCTTGGATGGCTCCTGAGCAGCTCTGCCGGCGACCCATTGTATATTGAGGCTGCGCTGTTTACCTTGGATTACAAGGTACTGCATTAAAGTTTTCTCAATCATCGAGACCGACGAGCCTTCGTCAAGCAGGGCATACGTGGTGATCGTTTCGTTCGGACCGTAACGAGTGACCGGTAGCACTCGAAATAGTAACTTCCTAATCGACGATGCACCTGAAGGATTTTTGCAGCCGCTGGTTGTTTTCCAGATTCGTGTAACTGTAGGCCAGTGATGACTGCGTATAGGCTGTGTGGAATATTGGCCAATCTTCCGGCTTACCGGAGAACTCAGGCAAGTCCTGCAGCTTCCTTGGTACCACGATGCTTGGCGTATTGAAGGCGTGCGCCAATGACGACGATACACAAATGTTGTGCGTTTGTAGCGGCGGTGCTGGAACTACAGTAGGCAGTTGGTGCGTTCGACGGCGGCGGCGCGAATGAAACCAACGTGGCTATATCGGATGAAGCTGGCGACAATGTTGCCTGGTCGTTCAACATTGATGATTTGCTTTGCAGTGCTGATTTTAGTCGTCTAGTTTCCGACTCCGAATCTACCAATCTTTCCTCCATGCGTTTCAGCTGTGCTTGCACCAATTGCATTGCTTGCAGAAAGGCGTCATTATTTGTAACAACGGGGGTGGCGACCATTTGGTCTGCCTCGACGACGCTTAAGTCGATTAGTGCTGCGGCTATAGAGTTGTTCATTTGCGCTGCGGTTGCAAATGCAACTGGCAACAATGCAATGGAACTGGCGGCTTACTGATGACATTCGCTGTTCGTTACACATACATTGTCAAAAACTTGAATACCGGCACTCTATGAGGAGTGCCGAGTAAAAACAAAAAAGTTCTTGCACAAGAACTGACATTTTGCGTTACAACAGATTGCTGGACATCGAGAAACAACACAAGTTTTTTAGCAGTTACTGCATATTTCTTAAGCGTTGATTTCAACTTACATTTTATTTTATGAGAGACTGGGGTATTGAGGACAAAATCCTGTTAGCTGTGTCTGATAATGCAGCAATTTTAAAAAGCGCTATTTAAAGTGGAATAATTTAAAGTGGAAACACTTTGAAACGTGAAATCTTATAGTGGAGGATGGTTTAAAGCAGAGTGAAGTAATGTTATTCGAAAAAAAATTCTATCACATTCTAAAGGAAGTTCGACATCAAATGCGATTCTTATGCGACATCAACAAAATTCAAGTGGTGAAGTTTTAAAGCTTCTGCAAGACGTAGAGACAACGTGGAATTCTACATAACATATGTTACATAGATTTTTCATGCTTCAAGACGCTATCAAAAGCACTATGGCTTTAATTGAAAGCGAACTTCCAAGTCTTACGACAGCACACTGGCAAGTTCTAAATAATTTATGTATGGTTTTAAACCCATTTGATGATGCTACAGTCACAGTCAGTTCGGAAAATTACTGCACAGCATCCTTAGTGATTCCAATAACGAATGGATTAATAAGTGTGTATGCAAATTTATTAAAAAAAATCTGCATTAAACTTATGCTGGAAAAGTTTTACCAAAATTTATGTGAACGGTTTCGAAGTATTGAGAGCAGCCAATCCCTAGAGTTTGCGACTTTTTTGGATCCCAGATTTAACAATATCGCTGACCCACTAGCTACGGAATATGCAAAAAAAATTTCCATAAATGCAGTACCAGAGTTAATGGAAAGAAGTTCTCCAGCGCAGCGTGGAGGAAGTGAACCAGTGGCATCTTCAATATTGAACGATCTGTCTTTATGGAATTCTTTTGACTGCATCGTTTCGAGTTTCAAACCTCACGGGACCACTAACTCAAAAGCAATTTTAGAGATTCAGCGATATTTAGAAGAGGAAATAGTTCCGCGTTCATCCAATACATTAGAATGGAGACGGAATAATAGATATAAATTTCCGGCATTGTCGATTGTGGCACAGAAAAATCTTTGTGCTTTGGCGACGTCAGTCAGATGCGAGATTTTATTCTGTAAAGCTGGGCATATACTGACAGATCGTCGAAGCAGTCTTCCCCCTTAACGAAATGGTTCGGCTGATAGAACATGGCAGGAGGACCAAGACGGATGTCGTTCTTGGTTACGATGCAAACGCCCACCACAGCATTTGGGGCGACACCGACGTAAACAACAGAGATGAGTCACTGTTAGTGTTTATAAATTGTTATAATTTAAGTATACTTATGTAATAAGTAGGTAATTTACCGACGTTTATTACAATAAATAGGATTGAGGTGCCAGATTTGACACTTACCTCCGACACTCACGCGCGATTTTTCATAAACAGTTTTCATCTTTATAATTGCGCGAAGTAGAATGAAAAATAGTACTTACGTGTACCTGATTGTGATTTTCAAAAATAGGTTTTCTCCTAAGAACCTAGACCAAATCCGACGATATATACCTGTATTAAAAGTTACTCTACTTTCCTAGTATTGGAAAAATTATGTAGATTAATTATATATAATACTTAGGAAAAAATTTATGAATGGAAAAAATAGTATTAAAAATATAAAAGTTCATTTTTCTACAAACTGAACGGTTTTCGATAAAATAATTTTGACATAAATGAAGGATAATTCAATTACCTTTCCAAAAATATCAATAAAGGTATCTCGTAAAGGTTAGGAGATATATGCCTACAGTTTTCAAATTTCAAAGGGCTATAACTCCGGAACTAGACGAAAGCAATAACAATTATTGTTTTGTTGCTTAGGTCAGCGCCAAAAATAACAATATTGATTAAGTCGACATGCGCCTTATTATCCAAGTTTGTTATTGTATTTTTCTTGCTTTTGGGTTATATTGCATATAATAATTTCAAGATATAATTTTTGCAGCAATACTATTAAATTCATAAAAACTTGGATTGATTTTTTTTCTATTTCCAACCCGAACTAATTCGTGGAAGGGTTGTACGAGGATACGCTCTTTGAAACGTGAGTATTTACGATTCCACGTAGTAGAATTCTAAAAACACAAACAACTTACGTTTCAAATAGCGTTTTCTCCTAAAATTCTTCACCGATTATGATAAAAAAATAATTTTGGAAAGGTAATAACCTCTAGTTTATTTTATGGGTTAATGACAGGTTATTTAATGGGTAAAAAGGTCCTCAAATTATTAAGAATATTTTTTCTCCAAAAAAATGCGATTTGGGATATAATGTTACTTCACATAAATGATAGACATATAATTTACCTTTCTAACGGTATAGATAGTATATGCCAATCGGATATCTTCTAGAGTTAAGGAGATATAGGGCAAATAATTTGAAAGAATTGTAATTTAGAAACAAGGGGCATGAGATGATTTTGTTGGGGTCTTTATCACAAGCAACAACAACAACAACATGATTGGAGATTCCAGGAGGATCCTTATCTGTTCCGGTAATAGCTATTACAAAAAAAAAATAACATCGATCTGAATCAATTACCTCTTCTGCCATTATTTCTGAATGTCACATATATATTATCTATATGAATTGTAACCCACTCTGTCAATTTCTAAACGTTATGATTCTTTCAATTGTAATCCACTCGGTCAGTTCAACAAATTGTATGCTATCTCCGTTTACAGTTTTTCGTTCATATCGTCATACATTACATACCCTACAAAATTATTTTTTTACAAAAAGCATAGAACATTCAATATTTGGTGATAATTTTTGTATTCCTCTACTTTTGGATGGTCAGATTAGCTATAATAAGCTAACAAGACTTTCAAAACCTTTTATACAAACAAAAGTATTGCATAATGAAAATTTGGACGTCTGAGCACACATTTCATCATCCATGGGAGACCGTAACACAAGCTGCATGGCGAAAGTACCCGAATCCCATGACTCCATCGATTATTGGTACCGACGTAGTTGACCGCAAAGTAGTTAACGGAGTGTTACATACACACAGGCTAGTTCAATCGAAATGGTATTTCCCTAAGTGGACGCATTCGCTGATAGGTACGGCAAAGACGTGCTTTGCCAGTGAGCAGTCATCAGTGGACCCTTTACGGAAACAGATGATACTGAAAACTATAAATTTGACTTTTTGTCGCCACATATCTGTAGATGAAATTATTTACTATATACCGCACCCCAAGGATCCTGCAAAGACTCTACTAAAGCAAGAGGCTTCCGTTAGCGTTCAAGGTGTTCCACTGAGTCACTATATGGAAGACCTGCTAACTTCGACAATTAGTAAAAATGCAGGAAAGGGACGTCAAGGGCTTGAATGGGTGATAGCAAAAATAAATTCTGAGGTGAAAGGAATAGCGGAAACGGCAGCCAAAAGTACAGATGAATTAATAATGAATACTAAAAAATCGATCGATGGTATGACGGAGAGTGCACGTAAAAGTATGGACGAAATAAGTGCACAGGCAGCAAAACATATACAATTTTAAAGAAAATTGGAGTTAGTGATGCGGAAATAAAATTCTATTCAAGGTAAACTTACGAAAAAGTTTTATTAACTTTAATTTTAATGAGATTAGATTCGCCAAAACTTATAGGATAGCCGTCATCGAAATTTAATGGAGTTAATTGTTTTTCAATATGTGTTTGTTAACAATTAGACAATAAAAAATTAGTAAAAATGTTTATTATTGTTTGTACTTTTAAAAGACGTGGCAGGTTATCACCTTGTATATACGAGTATTCTCGAACTTATCGGGCGGTTCTAAGAAAACAAAGCACTTAAAAAACCTTACAAACTTGTGTAAGGTAAAATTGAAAATTATAGAAATTTCTCGGATACTACAAAACAGAACCTTCCGGTTTGCCGCATTTTCTCTAGAATTGGTACACAATTTACAGCATTTTCTACTTGAAGAAAATTTATACTTATTAAGGTAATTTTTTTTAAAAATAGCTATAAAAGATTTGTTTCCAAATTTTTTTTAAAAATTTTAAAACCCCCATACGATTTTTTCTTGTCTTAACCCAAACTACCCGTCCTAGCTTTTTGGGGCCCCCATTGCGATACACCATGCATACCGTTAGAAAGGTATTATATATCTTTCATTTATATACGTAACATTTTGCCGAAAATCGTCTTACGGGCGAATTATGATATTCATCTTTTAATTTATATTTTATTATATCGACATTAACAGCCTTATAATGTAAATAGTTTGAAGACGTAAACGAAAACGAAACATTTGTTTTTCATGAATTTTGTTTTGTGCTTTTCGTAATTTTTCGTTTGTTTGACAACTGAGCATAACAAAACTCGAGTAAAATCCACTAAACGCAAAAAATGCTTGTTGGTATTTTTACATGCTTTGCAGATTTTATCAGCTACTTGTGATATAATGGATGGCAGTTTCCAAGAAAAAAGGCGAGAAACCACGCCAAAGCAAAAAGGCTATCGTCTAGTGTAAAATTGTTTGTGTTTTGCAAGTTGTCGAATTTGTATGTGTATAGTGTTGCCGACACGCATTTGCACTGAATTCTACCCGAAATCTTTGCGTTTCTAGAAATTACTTATAAAAATGCTTCAAATATTGTAAACATGGCAACATTTTCTGTCTGCAATACAACGAAAGTCTGCAATACGAACGAAAAGCTTCAATTATACTAGTTTGGCTCGTTTCGTTTTCATTTGTGTTTTCGTTTTCAAACTATTTACATTATAAGGCTGTAAGTCTTTCAGGGGGACTATACATAAAAATTACGTATAGGTTTACGAGTCGTTTTTAATTTTATGTTGCAACTCATATCATTTCTTAAAATCTACTTTGTTGATTGAGCTGATCACGCTATGATTGCTCTTTTGTAACAGCAGTTTTATTGTCAATTTTACTCTTCACTCATACTCCTGACGATTAATGTTATGCTTGTATCATTTTCAATAGTAATCATCCATTTTAATTTTTGAGTTTATTTGAATTTCAGGTAATGCATCTCATTTATGGATGCAATATCTGTATTAGTATAATATTAATTTTTTTAATCCCAAAATCATTCGGAAAGATCTAATCTTATTCTGGTAATTTTAGAGGATGGGTTTGGATTTGTAAATAATGATAGCGCTGCACTATTTCCAATGAAGGCGATGCGCGTGCTCTTCATAGCAAAGACTACAAGACTGGAAACTTTTCTTATTTCGTGAGCGATCTCAAAAAAATGTCCGCCTGCGTGTTCATGTACAGTTTTCGTGATTTTTATGGTGAAATTATTTCCTTGTTACAAGTTAAAACCCGCTATTACAAAGCAAGATAATTGAAAAGGTAAACCGTTTTGGTTTCTTAACACGCCGTCACAAAATTATGGTGTGAGTTAGTGGCAGTTTTACCAACTACACAACTTTATTATTTGTTGGATTTTTAAGTAAACATTACTAGAAAAACTACTTTGCATTTATGAGTTGTCGAGGTTTTAACGATTTCTTAATGGTTTGGAAATATTGAAAAGTAAAGTAAACTTATTTGTTTTTGTAATTTTTCACTTCTCCCTTATTCAGAGAATTACTTTTAGCTGTCGTCGTCGTCTAAAACAGCTGTTTGTCGTCTTTTTCTATTCACAGAGACGACGAGGGTCTTAGCTAAGCATGGTGTCGTGTCTTACGTAGTTTGGAGGTGAGCAAAACCCTATTCACATAGACGACAACCAACGGCATGAGTTGTCAAATACGACGACAGCATCTAAGTTGTCGTCTCTTGCTAAAATGAAATATTTTGCAGGTTATTGCTTTTTTTATATTATATTTATCTTTTATGATTTTTTTTTATTATATTTATAATACAAACTATAAATAAACAAATACAATACAAATAAATAAACATATATTACATAACTTTATTTTGAAATGTTTTTTCTGGAGAAAAATATGTTTGCACTGGGAAATGGGTATAATATTTTCGTGAAGAATATCTCTTCTCTTTCCTTTCTTTATTTCTTTTCTATTTCTTTTCTTTTAAACAATCGTTGTTTCGTGTGAGGTGCCTCTGTTTTTGGCTCCAACCGAATACAGGGTGAAGAGGAATGGGAACGGATGCGCACACTGTTAAACTCCAAAGCCCTCCCGTTAGGAGCTTAAATGAATGGAAGATGTTTATTAATTTATTTAATTGTCATATGTGCACTTACATATATTTAAAATTGTAGATATGGAGGGATTAAAATTAAGAACAAAAAAGCTAGGACAAATAAATGAGCATTTTACAGCCACAGCCCAACCATCAGGTGCCATCTTCAGCAGGGGAAATGTGCCGCTAAGAAGGACACCTGATGAGCCGTCCACCTCATCAGCGGAAAAAAGAAAAGGCCATTCATCCACAGAAAGTAAATGAAGTTATTTTTGAAATAGGTGCATTAAATTAACCAATAATATCTTAACAACCTTGTCATTGGCGAATCACTTTAATTTTTTGTTGTTGTTCTTAATGCTGGTTACAACAACAACTTTTTTGGTTCCATGTAGTTATCGAATTACAGCCCGGTTGAAAATTCAGAATTGTACCATATATCTTTGAAACTTCTACAGACACCTGCATAGGTTGGATGTGAAATAAAAGTTTGAAGACAGAGCATTACTTTGGGAGGAAAACGATTTTGGATTGGAAGAAAAAGGTATTAAAATTGTTTCAAATTGTTTTCCAAAATTCCACTAAAATATACATATACAAAATATAATTTAAATGATGAAAATACAATAGAAAAACAAAATAAATATTACTCTTATAAACTCCTGAGGTTATTCCCAGCAGAAAAAAGAAGTGGCAAGAAGCTGTTATAGAACCGCTCCGAAGTGCTTCTTTTAGAGCTAGTACGCCTTACTGACTGGATGATTCTCTTGCTTATTTTTTATATGAAATGGGCTCGATTGCAAGGCATTGCACTGTCGCTTTCAACAGAAGTTCTTCCAGAAGGAGTCATATTGAATGAGTTCTGAAACTACTTCTTTTTCAGCACTTCCTCGAATGGTTCGATTGCAAGGCATTGCTCTGCCGCTTTCAACAGAAGGTCTTCCAGAAGGAGTATTATTGAATGAGTTCTGAAACTACTTCTTTTTCAGCACTTCCTGCATGCTCCCCGAAGTCTGCTTATCAAAGTTGTTATAGTTCAGATATTCCTACATCGCTTTAATTCAATATACAAGAAAAGTGATTGCTTTCAACCATTCCAACCACCATTTCAAAAAGCTAATCTCTACATTTTTAATAAATAAAGCCAAAAATTTATTTATTTATTTTTCTTTTATTCTATTTTTTGAAAGACACGTTAATTTGTGTATACGATTTTTGGCTATTTTAAATTTTTTTGATTTCTCGTATATAATTATCTTCTGATATTAAATCAGCTCTGCAAATAAATAAAAATTTATAATAATATAATAATATTGTAATATATTACAACACGTACTAAAAAAAATATTGTTAATGACCGAATATGTTTTGAAGGCCTTCTTCTGAACCCCATCGTAATTGAAATTAAGAAAAATCTCCTTCCCTAGTAAGTTGTGCAAGTTTTTAGACAACCCTCCGTGATTTTTCTTATAACACAAATCTAAGAAATGATATAAAAAATTTATAGTAGATAGTTAATACATATATTGTACATATACCAATATACAGGGTGTTTCGCATAAGGGTGTTCAAAAGACTAGGGCGTGTAGGATGGGTCGAGACACGAAAAAAATCGTATGGGAGGGGGGTCAATTTCCCCCCGTTTAGGTGGGAGGGGACATTTTATAAAAATCCGACTTAACACCGAAAAAAATAATATTAAAAAATAATGGTTACCCTAGATAACTTTTGCTTGCCGAAAGCGAAATATCCGCTTCTTAATATCCTTTTTAAATTAGGTTCCTATGTCAAACAGTTTTTGAGAAATTTAATGACAAAGTTAAAATTTGGAAAAAAAATTCCGAAAAAAAATTTTTGGTCGCAATTTTTTTTAAAAATCACGGTATTAAGTATAAATATTTTTCCGACCATAAAATTCTCCAATCAATTCCAGAGAGAATGCTTCAAACCGGAAGGATCTATGTTTTGTAGTTTCCGAGAAATGTGGAAATTACGAACTAAACTTCTTCCTTTTTCCATATTTTTGCACCAGTAATAAAACACAAGTAGCCAAAAATTGGTATTTGAAAGGAAAGTATGCTTCGTAATTTTCAATTTTCTCAAAAACTACAAGTCATAATACAAGCCTTAATACTTTTAATTTCTGATTCCATATCTGAAAAGACAAGAAATTTGAAATGAACTTGGTGGTTAGTTACAAAACAAATATGTGATTTGCGGGTACTACTTACTATTTATTTGTTCAAAAGATCTCGATGACTTCTTACGATTAAAAAAAAGTTTCCTTTTCTGCCATTTTGTATTTAAGGATTTAGAATTCTATTTCGATTAAGTGTAACTGTGCAAAAGAGGAAAAAGAACTGATGTGTTTTGGTATGGTAAACAGATTATTTTAAAAATTATATCTGTATGTATTTGTCCTGTACAAATCCCTAGACCTGACAACGACGCTAGTGGTTCATCAAAAAAGTTATTTAAATTTGGGATTTTTTTTCCATTAATGGCGCTTTTGTGCTTAAAAAAACTTCTCGCACTGTTAGGCTGAAACCTCCCTACTTCGATTTCTTTTAAATGATTTTTGTTTTATTTTTAATTCAATCTCTTGCTGATAGTATCTGTTATGGATCTGTTGTAAAATTTTTGTTGGTTTTCGAATAGTTTTCTTCAATTTTTGCATAAAATTTTCGAACTCGTATACTGAGAAACTTGATAGTATTCCCATATCTTCCACACTCTTTCTTAAGTGAAGGAGATTATGAACGTTGTAAGTTACACTACTTTGGCCAAATATTTTTGGGAAATTTTCGACAAATAATTTCAGAATTTCGTCTGCTATATTTACGTTTGACTCAAAATTCCTTGGAGTTAAAAGTATTCTTATTGCGGAATGAAACAATAGAAATTCATAATACTATGAATTCCTGTATGAATATAATCCTGGGCCTCTGTACAACAGGAATTGGCGGAACTCTGTAGCCTTCCACCTAGGCAGTTCATCCACAGATCTAGGTTTTCGTTGAAATTCTCTTGGAACATTTGCCGAAAGTAATACCAATTTTGATGATAACAGTCTTTTATCGTCTGAAGTTAATTTGATACTAGCTTTGCCGTTATCAAGTACTGCAGCATTTTTTTTGTTACTCCCAGGTCAACAAAATGCATCGGCTCAAGTGGAAATTGTGTGATAATTTTAATGCCCATTCTTTCAAGTATACTGGATGTGCACTTGAAAATATCCTTATGAAATTCTAATTGCTTCCTTTCAGTGAAATCTGCATCAGTTCTTAATTGTGATGATGTAGTACTGAAGGTAGTGACGTTGTCAATTTGGCCTTTCTGGTAGCATTTTCCGCAACCTATTAGGGAATTGTGTCCTATAATACAAAACACACATAATAATACACATACAAAACACCTTGCTGGAGTATAGCATATGAATGCCCTTAAACGTATGTATAACTTTCGGTTATGCAGTAATATACCATTATCTTGAAATTTTTTAATTTCTGCCGCCAGATCATGTAAATATGTATCTATGTTATTGGGCTTGGTATTTCCGAGATACGTTCCGATCAAAAAAACATTAATTTGGCTAATATTTACTACTCTTCCGATTATGGGCCATAAGCTCTGCATACTACTTTTATATAATGGCAGGCCATCAACGCCAATATGTAAAACAATATTTTCGTATGGGCACAACACATGACTTGGTACCTTTTGCAGTTGATTTTCTAATCCCAAGTGTAAATAAGTACCTGGCGATACAGTTCTTATATTTATATGGCCACGTTTTCTTTTTAAAAGTCCACCAAGGGTAGTCGGTAGATCTAGACCCTTCACAATTCAATATATTTAATAATGCGTTTATGCATTCTCTTGGCGGATTATAATAATAATACCATTTATTTAATTTTTCTTGCAGACTTTTTTTTTTCATTGCATTATCTCCGTCTAAATATTCTTCCGCATGTGACACCAAATCATGATTCGCATCGTGCATCATCGCACTCGCTGCAGAATTATCCACTTCATTGAGGGAAATATCACTACCGACATATTTTCTTAATTTATTTATAAGAATTTTTTTTTCTTTTAACGAATTTCTTTTTAAAGACGTTTTACTTGATCCTCTTCTGCCCATTTTTTTCAAGTTTATGTACTTTATATATATTTCTTAATATTAATATATTTATGTTTCTTACACTTAGTTTGCGTCCTCACTCCACGACCGAATGGATGACAATTATTTTTAACTTTCACATTGACAGTATACACCGGGTATAGATCATGAATTTTCTTGCTAAATATTTCTATAATTTAATAACTAAAAGGATTACTCTCCGTCGCACAGTGCGCTGATTTTTTAAGAAGGCGACCAAAAATAATTTTTTTCACTATCACATTTTAAAATTGATTATTTCTTATGAAAGTAGATACCTGAAACCCTAGTGGGGCAAAAAATTATGGAACAAATGCAGATCAGCTGCCAAGCTCAGATTTTTTTTTCTTTTTTTTTACCGTTATTTGAGACCGTTATAATCGGAAGTGGCCATGTTTTTTCGGGGGCTGGTCTTGGATTTATGACCGTTTGAAGGTCAAATAAATGGTACTAATAAAAGGCACTTATTTCATAAAATAAGTAAGCTAACGGAACAAACGAAGTACTGTTGGAAAGGTATTTTTAATACCTTTCCTTTATGTAATACACATTTTTATCCATAACATGGCTGTAAAGGAGTTATATTGATTTTTAGAAAAATGTGACAAGTTGACCTTGAAACAACAATTCTTTTCTTCCAAACGGACACATTAAGGCATAAAATAAATTACAGTTATGGAAAGCTTGTTCTTCTACCTTTAAAATGGTATATAATATGTTATACTTACTATTCTATTACATTACTGCTAAGGCTGAATCATTGTTTTTTGTGAAGAGTCGAACCTATATGAAGGATCTAAGGTAGCTGGAAATTCGCTGGACAGTTGGTCTACTATATATGTAACACGCATTCAGGAATTGTATTCTTTCTGCTGGTGTGTTGGTCAATAATGAATGCTTTGAGAGGATCAGGAATTAATCCACAGGAGCATGGCATTGTTTTTGTGCAACTGTATTTACAGATATAAAATATATCATTCAACGATGTCTCAAATACTGAAAATGTATTACCTCTTGATATGTTTTTTACCTCTTTATATTTTCAGTTTTCATTCAGTTTCAGATATTTGTTGAGAAATATATTCAGTTTTCTTAAAATGCTTTTTCTATTCATCAGTGCAATATTAATTTTTTCCCAAATTTCAATTATTTTGTTTGCAATTATCGGAGAAAATCTTGAATACGATTGTTGTTTTTTTCATTTTTCTTTTTCGCGTTCACTTAAGAAAAAAAAATACTTTAAAATATCACGATAACTTGGCAAATTTAATCCACTAAATTCCCTTGGCATGCCAATGATACTTGCGTTCTGATTAGTCAGAAAACTTGCCCCGTTAGAGTCAATCGACATCGCTGATGATTCCATAATTTAATGGTTTAGTTAGTTATGGTTAGTTTTTTAAAAAAGAAATTAACACACGCTTACTTTTTGAAAGTTAACTATCAAGTGCATAATCAAAACAAATGTTTAACACCACGTTTTTATGAAATGCATTAACGGTAAATTTCTACAATGACTAGAACTATTAATAACATTGTATTCTAATTACTCTTTGCTAATAACTTTCATAGCAGATTACTAAATTATAATTTTTAAAAGAGAAGAGCGGGGCTTAAAAAAATCATTCTCTTTTTAAATCTTCGTAATTCGTATAAAAATTGAAACATAATATCGATGCAACAACAATGTTCCATATATCTTGATCAATAGTTAGTGGGAGCATAATATTTTATTTGTAATCAAATAAGGTTTTAAAAAATGCAATAAAAAGGTCCAAGAAAGCAACTATATTTGTGTTTTGTGTATGGATATACCAGACCCACCCTAATGGACACATAAACTGGGCTTCGCAACGATCCGCAAAATTATTTATGAAACCTGTGAAGCGATGTGGAGTGAGCTACATATATGGAGTGTATGTAGCGCCTTCAAATTTTACAGATTGGGAGCAAATATCTTAAGACTTTTTCATAAAAAGTGGGATGCCCAACTGCTTAGGGGCCATCGGGAATCACATCAACATTAAAAGCCCAAAAAAAGCGACTCGCTTTACTTCAACTATAAGCAGCACTACAGCGTTGTCCTGATGGCAGCCTGTGATGCAAAGTACTGTTTCGCTTTTGTTGACGTCGGAGCTTTAGGGAGCCAGAGCGATATTGGCGTTTTTCTACGTAGTGCTTTTGGAAGGCAAATTTTAAATGACACGCTGCCAGTGCCACTGGATCGTTCGCTGCCAGGTGTCTCGGAAACATTTCCGCATTACTTTATCGCTGACAGCGCATTTCCATTGAAAACCAATATTATGCGGCCATACTCTGGAACTCGTTTGTCAGTTTACAAAGAAAATTTTAAAAAGACATTGCCCCGTGCGCGTGTCAGATACATTTGGCATACTTTCGAACCGGTGGCAAGTTCTTCGATCGCCCATACATCCTGAAAATGCCGATAAAATTGTGTTGGCCACAATAGTGCTGTACAATAGTGCGAGGTCCAGTTTTCGAGCCATATCAAACCGCTCCGATATATTTGACTGGCGGTTTGGGATATCTGAGCCATAGCCGCTCCAAAATCATCCTGAATTTTCCGCTAAATTGAAGAGAAGTATTATTGAAATAATAATAAATAAATAGTATGCAACTTACGTATTTTTGAAAGGCGGCAGAGCGACGTACCGCTCGCAACAAATTCCGGCGACTGAGGGTTATCGACGTCCTGTACCTCCAGTTTTTCCATGGTACTGGAAAGATATTGCACAAAATATTAATGTGGTGACTTACTTTAATGCTAATCAATTCATTTACCACCTGCTGGTGCAGCGCTTCCCGAGGCCAAAATGTTTGACCGCTTGGCACGTCGGTACATGTCCCGGAGCAATCTTAATGCAAATTTTCAAATTTTACATTACAGAATGTAAACAAACACACCGAAGAAGAAAAAGAATGATTTTGTTGCTGTCAAAATTAGCATAAGTCCGAAGACAAGATACAAATTGAAATGGAAACCATAGCAACAAACTGGAAAGCAAACTTTTTTCTCGATCTCCATAAGAGCCCATGTATATTTGACAGTTCAAAATGTATCTCGTATCCTATTGCTCCGATTGTGTTTAAGCCTTATGTGCTCTCAAATATTTCAGCGCTGAATAGAGTTAGGCATTACAGTTGAATTCAGTGAGAGCTCAATATAGTTCATTGTCTTTGTGAACTGTTCGTTCAGTTTATTCGATAAAATCACTTAGTTCAGTACGCGGACGGTAATAGTTAAACCAGTTGAAGCGAATTGCAGCATGTGACAAACGAGTAAAAGCAGAATTATTTTAAACATTTAGCCTATATATGCAAAACTATATGAGTGACCGATACTTCCTCGGTATAACTGGAAAGGTACGAAAAGTATCTTTCATTAATGTTAAATCACATTTTATCAGAATCGGTGTGCCTTTCGAGAAAATTGACTCAAACAAAAATTTCAAGCGCTAGTCATTTATCTCATAAACTAAGAGAGCTAGCAGAACTAGCGACGTACTGTTGGAAAGGTATTTTTAATGCGTTTCATTTATGTAATACACATTTTTGTCCATAACATGGCTGTGAAGGAATTATATTGATTTTTAGAAAAATGTGACAAGTTGACCTTGAAAAAACAATTTATTTCTTCCAAAGGGACACATTAAGGTATAAAACAAATTACAGTTATGGAAAGCTTGTTCTTTTACTTTTAAAATGTTATATAATATGTTATACTTGCTATTGTATTACATTACTTTAGCTTTACTTTTCTCTAAACAAACAAGTGTTAACACAGAAAGAACATTTGAAATTAAAAAATTTTTATGAAAAATCGCGCGATGTGTCCCTTTGGAAGAAATAAATTGTTTTTTCAAGGTCAACTTGTCACATTTTTCTAAAAATCAATATAATTCCTTCACAGCCATGTTATGGACAAAAATGTGTATTACATAAATGAAACGCATTAAAAATACCTTTCCAACAGTACGTCGCTAGTTCTGCTAGCTCTCTTAGTTTATGAGATAAATGACTAGCGCTTGAAATTTTTGTTTGAGTCAATTTTCTCGAAAGGCACACCGATTCTGATAAAATGTGATTTAACATTAATGAAAGATACTTTTCGTACCTTTCCAGTTATACCGAGGAAGTATCGGTCACTCATATAGTTTTGCATATATAGGCTAAATGTTTAAAATAATTCTGCTTTTACTCGTTTGTCACATGCTGCAATTCGCTTCAACTGGTTTAACTATTACCGTCCGCGTACTGAACTAAGTGATTTTATCGAATAAACTGAACGAACAGTTCACAAAGACAATGAACTATATTGAGCTCTCACTGAATTCAACTGTAATGCCTAACTCTATTCAGCGCTGAAATATTTGAGAGCACATAAGGCTTAAACACAATCGGAGCAATAGGATACGAGATACATTTTGAACTGTCAAATATACATGGGCTCTTATGGAGATCGAGAAAAAAGTTTGCTTTCCAGTTTGTTGCTATGGTTTCCATTTCAATTTGTATCTTGTCTTCGGACTTATGCTAATTTTGACAGCAACAAAATCATTCTTTTTCTTCTTCGGTGTGTTTGTTTACATTCTGTAATGTAAAATTTGAAAATTTGCATTAAGATTGCTCCGGGACATGTACCGACGTGCCAAGCGGTCAAACATTTTGGCCTCGGGAAGCGCTGCACCAGCAGGTGGTAAATGAATTGATTAGCATTAAAGTAAGTCACCACATTAATATTTTGTGCAATATCTTTCCAGTACCATGGAAAAACTGGAGGTACAGGACGTCGATAACCCTCAGTCGCCGGAATTTGTTGCGAGCGGTACGTCGCTCTGCCGCCTTTCAAAAATACGTAAGTTGCATACTATTTATTTATTATTATTTCAATAATACTTCTCTTCAATTTAGCGGAAAATTCAGGATGATTTTGAAGCGGCTATGGCTCAGATATCCCAAACCGCCAGTCAAATATATCGGAGCGGTTTGATATGGCTCGAAAACTGGACCTCGCACTATTGTACAGCACTATTGTGGCCAACACAATTTTATCGACATTTTCAGGATGTATGGGCGATCGAAGAACTTGCCACCGGTTCGAAAGTATGCCAAATGTATCTGACACGCGCACGGGGCAATGTCTTTTTAAAATTTTCTTTGTAAACTGGCAAACGAGTTCCAGAGTATGGCCGCATAATATTGGTTTTCAATGGAAATGCGCTGTCAGCGATAAAGTAATGCGGAAATGTTTCCGAGACACCTGGCAGCGAACGATCCAGTGGCACTGGCAGCGTGTCATTTAAAATTTGCCTTCCAAAAGCACTACGTAGAAAAACGCCAATATCGCTCTAGCTCCCTAAAGCTCCGACGTCAACAAAAGCGAAACAGTACTTTGCATCACAGGCTGCCATCAGGACAACGCTGAAGTGCTGCTTATAGTTGAAGTAAAGCGAGTCGCTTTTTTTGGGCTTTTAATGTTGATGTGATTCCCGATGGCCCCTAAGCAGTTGGGCATCCCAACTTTTTTATGAAAAAGTCTTAAGATATTTTCTCCCAATCTGTAAAATTTGAAGGCGCTACATACACTCCATATATGTAGCTCACTCCACATCGCTTCACAGGTTTCATAAATAGTTTTGCGGATCGTTGCGAAGCCCAGTTTATGTGTCCATTAGGGTGGGTCTGGTATATCCATACACAAAACACAAATATAGTTGCTTTCTTGGACCTTTTTATTGCATATTTTTAAACCTTATTTGATTACAAATAAAATATTATGTTCCCACTAACTATTGATCAAGATATATGGAACATTGTTGTTGCATCGATATTCAATTTTGTTCATCGGTCATTCATCATCAATCAATCATCATCAATTCGGTTCATCGGTTCATCAATATTCATTGTTGTTGCATCGGTTTAAATTTTTATACGAATTACGAAGATTTAAAAAGAGAATGATTTTTTTAAGCCCCGCTCTTCTCTTTTAAAAATTATAATTTAGTAATCTGCTATGAAAGTTATTAGCAAAGAGTAATTAGAATACAATGTTATTAATAGTTCTAGTCATTGTAGAAATTTACCGTTAATGCATTTTATAAAAACGTGGTGTTAAACATTTGTTTTGATTATGCACTTGATAGTTAACTTTCAAAAAGTAAGCGTGTGTTAATTTCTTTTTTAAAAAACTAACCATAACTAACTAAACCATTAAATTATGGAATCATCAGCGATGTCGATTGACTCTAACGGGGCAAGTTTTCTGACTAATCAGAACGCAAGTATCATTGGCATGCCAAGGGAATTTAGTAGATTAAATTTGCCAAGTTATCGTGATAGTTTAAAGTATTTTTTTTTCTTAAGTGAACGCGAAAAAGAAAAATGAAAAAAACAACAATCGTATTCAAGATTTTCTCCGATAATTGCAAACAAAATAATTGTAATTTGGGAAAAAATTAATATTGCACTGATGAATAGAAAAAGCATTTTAAGAAAACTGAATATATTTCTCAACAAATATCTGAAACTGAATGAAAACTGAAAATATAAAGAGGTAAAAAACATATCAAGAGGTAATACATTTTCAGTATTTGAGACATCGTTGAATGATATATTTTATATCTGTAAATACAGTTGCACAAAAACAATGCCATGCTCCTGTGGATTAATTCCTGATCCTCTCAAAGCATTCATTATTGACCAACACACCAGCAGAAATAATACAATTCCTGAATGCGTGTTAAATATAGTAGACCAACTGTCCATCGAATTTCCAGCTACCTTAGATCCTTCATATAGGTTCGACTCTTCACAAAAAACAATTATTCAGCCTTAGTAGCTTTTTCTTTTGAAGGCAGAAAAAATTATGCACTGACACGGGAAGAAATTAGTGGAAAATACTATCCGAGAGTGGAAAAGGAGTCTCATATAGTGATTGCTAAAGAGCCGGGTAGCAAGTTGTTGGGTCACATAAAAGTTGACGCTGAGGACTCCAGTACTAAACAACTGCAATTATGTGAGTTCTTCAAGGAAAAAAAATTAATGCTTACCAGTTTGTTAGGAGTTTGCTGCGATGGGGAACCCACCAATACTGGAACTGAAAATGGAATTATACGAAAGTTTGAAGTTTCGTTGAATAAACCATTACATTGATTTGTTTGTTTGTTGCATTTTAACGAACTCCTGCTTCGCCATTTGTTCAATACTTTAGAAAAATCTACTACAAGTGGACCACGAACTGCTAGTGGGGCTTTGACGAAATTAATTCAGACCTGTGAACAACTTCGGGTAAGCATGCATTTATTTTATCAACTCTTTATGTAAGTCCCTTAAAAGTAAAACAAACTTTTCGTTGTAGGCTTTACCTGATTTTGAACCGAGTTCATTGGGAAATATGCCTCCAACTTTGGACGCTAAATATGAAAAAAATCTTTCTACTGACGTTCTATACCTCTTTCGAATAGCCAAAGCTGTATCGGAAGGTTCGTGTCCAGAAGATATAGCTAGCATGAAACCGGGACAAATTGTTCATTCTCGCTGGTTAACAAAAACCAGCAGACAGCAGAATATATGTTGCAACTTGTTTGCCTTCAACAAATTTAAAAATATTGGCTAACTTTATTATGAAACTTTCCGATGTACCGATGTATTTTAATGTAAAATTTTATAATTCAGTAGTACATGGCAGTGCGCTTTTTTATAAATTTTTTAAGTCCACGCAATTTTTACCACAAAATCTTCGAGAAATTGTAAACAAAACGATACAAAACAATACATTTTTAGCCCATCCCGAAAATATATTGTTAACAATGCTTTTCGACGAAAGGAAACTTGTCCGTGAAAGAGCCATTAACAAAATTTTGTATTGTGAACAATTGTATGACTCAATTAAACCCAGGACTTATAAAAACATCCAATTAATTTTAATTGCACAGATTATATGGATTTAGTCGACTTAGATAATGACAACATATTATCTGAGCCTCCATTTACTGCAAGCATCCCACACAAGCCCTATTGGAGTATATTAAATTTGATGATGTACCACTGCCAGAACCAGGAATTCCGTCGCACATTCAGGAAACCGAGCGGTGTGTGCAGTTGCTAACGCATGTCTCACGACGAGTGTTTACGCCAAAGCAAACCGCTCACCCGGCTGCCTCTCCTGATCGTCCGAAGCCGTGTCCTCGCGGAGCGCGGACTTCGGCCGCTCAGGAGAGGCAAGCTTAAAAGCTTGACTGCGAGCTCTTCGGCTCCAGCCTTGATGGTCGGAGTCGATCCGGCACTCTATCGCCAACCGTGAACCACGCAGCGCGCAAATCAAGTGTCTTATCATTATTTAAACAACTTAACTAATTCTTTATTCAACCCGAAATTCAGTTTATATTCAATATCTTTCATTAAATGTAACTAAGATTAAGTGAAAATAAATAGTGCTAAAACCAATTGAAGACTTTACATTTAAAGAAAAACTTGTACGCTAACATTTGGTCCAGTACGAGACGGATAGGGATCGAGCTCCACGACATCGTCGCCCTTTTTGGTTAAAGGTAAGTTGTCTAAATTGATAAAGTGCAAATTTTAAATTAAATACTTGATTAAACTGTACATATATACGCAGCACGTATATATATATATAGGCATATACTCCCGTGTACCCGCGAAGTTAACGGGAGAATTAACTTCGGGGTAACGGTGCGCCAAAACTTAGAATTTGTTCACTTATATATAAATAGGATAAGTGCCCTTGAACCCGGTTATATACTTGTATTGACCGCCACGTGTTGCAATGGTTTATTCTTCACCGAATACATAATTGCAGCTCGCTCACGCTTTGGCTTGCGCTCATCACTTAGAAACCAAAAAACCACCACCTTTTGCTGGCTGGTTTGGTTTTCGTGCTCTCCACAGACACGATCGCAGCTTACGCTCTTTTGCGCGGTTCACTTAGAAACCAAAAAACCACCAACTTTTTCTGGTTCGTTTGGTTTACGTGCTCTTACATAGACACGCTCTCAGCTTGCAGGCAAACATCGAACACGTTCTTTCGTTCAAACCGTGATCGTTTAACGTGCCAAGAGAATCAATAATTCTTGCACAGTGGGCGAAAAATATAAAACCATAATAAAAAATTCCTGTTAGGACCAAAAATATTATGGTGTTTTATTTCTGTTTTTGCGCATCTACCTAAGCTACTTTAGCACCGACGAAAATCGACTCCATCCCGGATTCCCTTGCTAAATTAGTAGTAACCCTAACGCACATACAATGGAGCGTGTTGACTCGGCATGCACATTCT
Source organism: Myopa tessellatipennis (assembly GCA_943737955.2). Taxonomy (NCBI): domain Eukaryota; kingdom Metazoa; phylum Arthropoda; class Insecta; order Diptera; family Conopidae; genus Myopa; species Myopa tessellatipennis. The sequence continues at coordinate 48,830,071 of OX031316.1, read as the reverse complement.
GAGCAGTTCAACGGATTCGCAAACGTTGGATACCCTGGAATTGGACATTACGGAGCTCAACTCGCAGTGGTCCCTAATCAAGTCCGCGTATAGCAGCATTCTCGAACAAATGCTGAAGGATGTGACGATGGCACCACATGTAAAAAGCGTTAAGGAAAAGTATTTCAAAGCGTACGACAACTACAAGCGATGCGTTAGACTGATCAAAATTCAAGTCAACTCGATGATAAAGACCACCGCGGCGCGGCGCTCTACGGATACGGCAGAGGTGCTGCCCACCGGGTACAACATTAGCTTGCCTCCATGCGATACAGATATTTTCAAAGGCGACTATCTGTCATGGCCCTCCTTTCGCGACATGTTCACCGCCCTGTATATTCAGAATACGCGTATTGACCCAGTGGAAAAACTTTTCCACTTGAACCAAAAAACCAAAGGAGAAGCCAAGGAAATCGTACAAACATCTCCTTTGACGAATGAAGGATTCGAGCAAGCATGGCAAAACCTATCGGATTGATACGAAAACAAACGCGTCCTCGTTAAGACGCTCCTCAAAAATCTCTTTGGTCTCGCGCCGATTACTAGGGAAACCGGTCATGAAATTAAAAATCTACAGCGTGAAATTAACAATATTCTCGCCGCGTTGGCGCTCCAAGGCGTCAACACCTCACATTGGGACGCGATTACAGTTTTTTTGTGCTCTACTCGTCTTCCGGAAGCCACCCTGGCGCTTTGGGAACAATCCATACCGAATAAACGTGAAATTTCAAAGTGGTCCGATCTCGACGCGTTCTTGACACATCGGTTTGAAACGCTGGAATCGGTGCACGATATAAAAGGCGCACCCGCAGGCAAGAATCGCGCGTCACCCGCTCCACAGGTGGCCCCTTCGACAAAACGCGTCAACGCATTCCAGTTGAACGTTGCGTCGACCATATGTCAGTTGTGCTCCGAACACCACACAATCCGAGTCTGTCCGCAATTTTTGGAAATGACTTCCGGTAAGCGTTTAGTGTAGTGAAAAAGTTGCGTCTATGCTTGAATTGTCTCGCGCAAGCGCATCAGATCCAAAGATGCCCAGTAGATACAACTGCGCGACATCATACGTTACTGCATCACGAGCAAGCGCAGAACCGACCCTTAGCTAACTCAGCGTCGCGTCCGTCCACTAAATATCCAAAGTGTTCGCCCAGTAGCAACGCTGCATTGCAAACCAGTCAGCCCCGTAACAACCCACTTAACGCGCGAGCATCCCCCTTAACTGGGCCCTCCACGTCGGCCAACGCCTCCCAAATCAGTCAACAACAAATACAGTCCACTTATCGAAATCAGTCCGATAACCATCAAGTTTGTTTCGCTGCCGCCAGTTCTGTTAGGAACCGCTACGGGCACCATAATCCACGACGGTACTTGCTATGACGCGCGTGCCCTCATCGATCCAGGATCCTAAGTATCCTTCATCTCTGACCACGTTCAGAAGATGCTCAAAATCCCCATGCGGGCAGTGAAAGTAACGGTTTCTGGCCTCAACGAAACCATTTCTGCAAAGGTTTCAAAATCTTGTGAGTTTATGCTCAAGTCCCCACGCGACCCCTCGTTTCAGATTCATGCCACAGCTAGTGCTGTCGCAAATCACGGGCAGACTGCCGGCCCAATCGTTCGATAGCGCGCTGCTTCGCAGCCCCCCTCGTAACATCGAGCTCGCAGACGTCAACTTTGTCAAAAGTCAGCAAGTTGACGTTCTCATTGGAGCCGATCTCTTCCCGGCGATCATACTTGACGGTATTCGCCGCAATGTGTTAGGTTCACTTCTAGCACAACAGACTGTGTTCGGCTGGATAATCACCGGACCAGTCCCCTTGCTACAATCAGATAGCCCCAACATAAGGGTGGCCTTCTTCAATGAAGTCACCATCGAACAACAGTTCGAACGTTTTTGGGTGGTGGAGGAACTTCCTAATACTCGTCACTTATCCCCCTCCGAAAAGTTTTGCGAAGAGAATTTCGTGAACACAACTCGTAGGAGCCCTGACGGCCGCTACATCGTGACGTTGCCATTCAAAAGCGAAGCCGTAAACCAACACTCGCTAGGATATACACGGCACATCGCCCACCAACAATACCTTCGCTCAGAAGCAAGGTTAGTAAAAAATAATGACCTCAAAAGGCAATATGACGATGTAGTTCAAGAATATCTTGATTTAGCTCATATGACGGCCGTAGCGCCCCCACAACCCGATGCTGGGCACTATTATTTGCCACATCACGTGGTTATAAAACCGGACAGCACGTCCACCAAAGTCAGAGTCGTGTTCAACGCATCCTGCCCCACCACAAGTGGGGTATGTTTTTAGCGGTGACATACAGAAAATGTACCGCCAGATCCTCGTCGACCCGAAACATACCCCCTACCAACGAATTCTATTCCGAGATTCGAATAGCTCCCAAGTTAGGGACTATGAGTTACATACGGTAACATTTGGCGTGAACTGCGCCCCCTTTTTAGCGATACGCATGCTTCTTCAGCTAGCAGACGATACACAACAGTTTCCGCTTGCCCATATCCTGCGACATTCGATGTACGTTGATGACGACTTGCCTGGATCCCATTTGCTCAACGCCGAGTTCTTGAAGTTCGAGGACAACAGCACGGCAAAAATGCTTGGTATTCGTTGGAATGCCACCAGCGATGACTTCTACTTCGACACACAGGCGATCGACATACAGCCAACGTACAACAAACGAGAAGTGCTGTCTCTCATCGCGAAGCTGTTCGATCCAGCCGGTTGGCTGACACCTATCATCGTTGCTGCGAAAATGCTGATCCAACAAGTCTGGCTAGACAAGACTGACTGGGATGATCAACTTCCCGCCCTGACACAGCAAACATAGTTGAGTTTCCTTCGAAATGACCACCATATCGCCACGATCCGAATTCCCAGGTGGATTCGGTTCACCCCCGACTGCACAGTGAATCTTCACGCCTTTTCGGACGCTTCCGAGAAAGCTTACGCCGGAGTCATCTACGTCCGCGTCCAAATCGGCGACACAGTTCATGTATCGGTACTGTATTCCAAAACGCGCGTAGGGCCCATTAAAACCATATCGCTGCCTAGACTCGAACTCTGCGGTGCTACCCTCGTCGCAGACATGCTCGACGCCCTAGTACCAAATCTGCACTATCGTCCCGAGAATGTTGTCTGTTGGACAGACTCGACGATTGTTCTTGCTTGGCTTAAGAAGCCCCCTAGCGTCTGCGCCACCTTTGTGGCGAATCGCGTTGCCAAAATCATTGAAAGAGCGCCACACACTCAATGGTTTCACGTGGATTCGCACGACAATCCAGCTGACTTAGCTAGCCGCGGTGCCACACCCCACGAATTAGCTGAGAGCACCATTTGGTGGAATGGTCCACCTTAGCTCCTCCACGACAAGGATCGTTGGCCCGAGCTGCGAACAGCTTCGGAGTTTGCTACCGCACTGGAAGAGAAGCCGGTAAAGGCTCTTCCCATTTACTTCCGACCAGACGAAGACCCACTTGACAGGTTTTCCTCTCTCCCGAGAGCCCTACGCGTGTACTCGTACATACAACGGTTTATAGATAACACGCGCCGTAGTCGGAACCCCCTGTATACCACTTTGCGACTCTCAGCGACAGAGATTCGAGATACCAAATGTCGTCTCACCATCATCTGTCAAAAGACCCATTTTCCCGATGAATATTTCGCGCTCGAAAGCAAGCAACAAATGAGCTCTAAAAGTCGTTTACTGTCGCTCAATCCTTTTATTCATGAAGACAACACGATGCGCCTTGGCGGGCGGCTGCCCGAATTCACCATTCGATGAACGCCACCCAATAATTTTTCCGTACGACTGTCAGTTGTCTCGGTTACTTGTTCTTTTTATCCATCATCATTCGCTTCACGGTGGTAACCAGCTGATGCTCCGGACCCAACACTGGACCACCGCTGTAAGCCGTGCATCGTGCATCGGAAGCAGCAAAGAACACAGATTATGGCGGCATTGCCAGAGGAACGCACGACTTTATCCTGCCCCTTTGCTAACACCGGTGTCGACTTTGCGGGCCCGTTCGACATAAAGAATTACACCGGCCGGGCGTGCTTAATAACGAAAGGCTACACGTGTATCTCTGTCTGTTTTGCGACCAAAGCAATTCATTTAGAGGCTGTCAGTGATCTGACCACGGCCGCTTTCCTTGCGGCCTTCTCACGTTTTGCAGCGCGCCGAGGCTGCCCCGCAAGAGTGTATTCCGATAACGGCACAAACTTCGTCGGCGCCTCAAAAGAGCTCAAACAAGAATTTAAGCAATTCCTTGTTCGAACCCGCGATCTCATCGAGACCTATCATTCGCACCAGAATGTTGAATGGCACTTCATCCCCCCCGGTGCTCCTCATATGGGAGGACTCTGGGAGGCCGGTGTTAAAAGCGTGAAAACGCACCTGCGCAAAGACGCCCCAACGTCCAAGTTTACATTCGAAGAGTTCTCAACTCTCTTGAGCAAAATTGAAGCGTGCCTCAATTCTCGCCCGCTTCATCCTCAATCGGAGGATCCCGACGTAATTGAGGCTATAACTTCTGGCCACTTCCTAGTAGGCGGCCCTCTGCTCGCTCCGGCCGAGCCTGAAACCCTCGACAATCCGCTCTCCATTCTTAACCGATGGAGACGTGTCCAGGCCCTTGCCCAGCATTACTGTCACTCCGCAACTCAACCTACAGCCCAACGACCTGGTTGTCGACCGTGACGACAACCTTACTTCCACGTCCTGGCGGCTGGGCCGCATCATCAAGGTGTATAAGGGTCAGGACGCACGAGTCCGCGTGGCCGATGTCCGAACGGCTAACGGCCAACTCACGCGTTCAATTTCTAAATTAGTATCCTTATCGTGCATGTCTCGAGTTGTTATTAATACCTTTTTTCTCCACAGATCCAAGATGAAACGCGTTCGCCGCCGCGGCGCCCTTTACCGGCTGGGCTGTATGCTGGCTCTGTCAGCCGCCGTGCAAACGGCGCCCCTCACACCAAATCCCGGCCCGAGATGCCGCCATGCGAGGAGCACCAACCCGAGGAGCTCCAGCGGCTCGCAGAGCCACCGAACGCAGCCATGGGGCAGCGACGCTGGCCTCCCATCGAACAAGGCAATGGTTACCCCCGGGAGCCGCGCGATCGTCTCCGTCGCTCCCGCCCATCACGCCGCAGAGGATGCTGCCCGCTCTGCCGTGGAGCGCATCCGCTCCGGCAGTAAACAATTTTGGTATGCGCTACGAAGTGAAGTTGGCGGCAGATATTAAAAAAATATTCACGTGCGAAACACCCTGTATATATTTACATATATCGGTGTGTTGCGCCACTCTGTGCACACGTCCGCCAAACAAACATTTGGTCCAATCGAGCCGGAACCCTTCCGCCCAATCGAAATCTTTAAAAGCATATTTCAGTGGATGAGTTACATAAGTTGAGCTTACATTTTACACAGAAAGCTTGTGTCTCTGATTTGTAACCAGCCATTTCGCACATTTTTTTGCACGATCTACAACAAAACATAGTATTTCCGCTACTTCCCTTCTGAAAAAAGGTAGTGGCGTAATTCCCTCCTCCAATCGGTGATAAAGAATATATGCATTTATCATTGCAACATCCAACATATGAAGAAAATTCGATTAGTCCAGTTCCTTGTCTTCATCCGTATGCGCTAACGGCTGATCCCAACGTGCCACTATTGATGAACGATTATATATATATAATCGATAGACATATATATAGGTTGTTTTGCATAAGGGTGTTCAAAGACTAGGGCGTGTAGGATGGGTCGAGACAAGAAAAAAATCGTATGGGGGGTGGGGTCAATTTCCCACCGTTTAGGCGGGAGGGGACATTTTATAAAAATCCGACTTAACACCGAAAAAAATAATATTAAAAAATAATGGTTAGACCTAGATAACTTTTGCTTGCTGATTTTCAAAGCGAAAGATCCGCTTCTTAATATCCTTTTTAAATTAGGTTCCTGTGTCAAACATTTTTTGAGAAATTTAATGACAAAGTTAAAATTTGGTAAAAAAATTCCGAAAAAAAATTTTTGATCGCAATTTTTTTTTAAAATTACGGTATTAAGTATAAAAATTTTTCCGACCATAAAATTCTCCAATCAATTCTAGAGAGAATGTTTCAAACCGGAAGGATCTATGTTTTGTAGTTTCCGAGAAAAGTGGAAATTACGAACTAAACTCCTTCCTTTTTCCATTTTTTTGCACCAGTAATAAAACACAAGTAGCCAAAAATTGGTATTTGAAAGGAAAGTTGCTTCGTAGTGCCTACATAAGTGGAGAGGAGTCGAACGTTTCTTGTATCACACTACAAAACGCTGCTTATTTCGACACCGAAGGCTGTGTCCACGAATTCTTTGGTATATCCTCGCTCGACTTCAGTTTGGCATCGGATGGCAATTGAATGACCGGCACGAGGTTTCCTCGTACTATATCCAAGCTGTGAATGTCACGGCTGTTGAGGTAATAATTTCAAATTACTTTCAAAAGGTCTTTTGTAAGAAAATACATGAAACAGTCGTATGACGTTTTCAAAGATTTTAAATGATCGGGATTTTAATTGATCTGGTCCTGAAAAACGAGTTCGTTGACATGCAGTTGTAGATTTTTCTTCTTCCAAATAATTGTTTTCAATTCTCGCAAATCGTTCCGTATATCGCCTGCAACGCCGTCGAATACGCCGCAAGATTAACCAACTGGACCACCGTCGTCCTCCCGTGGTCAATGTCTTGTTGTTTCTATGTTTGGAAGTCGGTGGAGACAAATTTTGCATTGAATGATTCAGTAGAAGACTCTTTTTCTGATACAGGTTCCGTAACGCTATCGTCATCATCGAAATCCATTTCGCCTTCATCGCCAGTTCTTTCATCATCAGACGAAACCCTTTCCATGAAGCTGCGAATTTCCTCATTCGACATTTTAGCAAGTTTAAACGGATTACGAGACATTGCAATACAATGAAATACGTGATCAATAATGATAATAAATAGATAAATGCACAAATTCATATGTATTTTGTATTTGTATTTATTATTAAAAGATGTTTACGCCAAAGCAAACCGCTCGCCCGGCTGCCTCTCCTCCGATCGTCCGAAGTCGTGTCCTCGCGGAGCGCGGACTTCGGCCGCTCAAGAGAGGCAAGCTTAAAAGCTTGACTGCGAGCTCTTCGGCTCCAGCCTTGGTGGTCGGAGTCGATCCGGCACTCTATCGCCAACCGTGAACCACGATGCGCGCAAATCAAGTGTCTTATCATTATTTAAACAACTTAACTAATTCTTTACTCAACCCGAAATTCAGTTTATATTCAATATCTTTCATTAAATGTAACTAAGATTAAGTGAAAATAAATAGTGCTAAAACCAATTGAAGACTTTACATTTAAAGAAGAACTTGTACGCTAACGAGTAATTGCAAAAAATCGTGATAGTGTTATGGCAGTGACTATCGAAAGTCGAACCCAAATACCCCGAATAGATTGTAAAAAAGACTAGGGTTCTATTGTTTTAATTACGAAATAAAACTTGAATTAAAAAAAATTGTGTTCTTACTTATTGTCCAATAACATTAACAACAATAACAAACTAAAGTTCTAAATTTTAGCTCTTACCGTTCCGAAGAATGGGCACTGTCACGGACGGACGGACAGACGGACAAAGAAGTCTCAGTAATAAGGTTCCATTTTCACTCTTTGAGTACGGAACATTAAAAATGTGTAATTTTTGCATAAAACAGTATTTTGCTCTCATTACCTATTATTTTTTGAAATCAATTCTCAAGATTCCATTATGTCTCTCGGCGGGAGCTAGGTTTTGATTTTAGACCCATACTTTCTTGCAAAAAATCGTGATAGTGTTATGGCAGTGACTATCGAAAGTCGAACCCAAATACCCCGAATGGATTGTAAAAAAGACTTGGGTTCTATTGTTTTAATTACGAAATAAAACTTGAATTAAAAAAAATTGTGTTCTTACTTATTGTCCAATAACATTAACAACAATAACAAACTTAAGTTCTAAATTTTAGCTCTTTAGCTCTTACCGTTCCGAAGAATGGGCACTGTCACGGACGGACGGACAGACGGATGGACGGACGCACGGACAAAGAAGTCTCAGTAATAAGGTTCCATTTTCACTCTTTGAGTACGGAACATTAAAAATGTGTAATTTTTGCATAAAACAGTATTTTGCTCTCATTACCTATTATTTTTTGAAATCAATTCTCAAGATTCCATTATGTCTCTCGGCGGGAGCTAGGTTTTGATTTTAGACCCATACTTTCTTAGTCAAGTTTTCTTAGAATTTATTGTAGATTGCGTTTTTGCTATACGCTTACTTACAAAGAAAATTGCACTCTAGTGTCCATGGAAGAATTTGCACATTGCAACCTTGCCAGATATCTGTAAGACTGAACAGGTCAATAATTTCCTTTATCGTTGTTAACTGCAATACTTACAGAAGTGTTGTCGACAGCCTGACATCTGGTGCAATTGCTTCGCGTTGGCAGTTCTAGATGAACTTTTCTCGAAGAAGCACGAGCAAGCACTGAAAATTTGCAGGATCCATCCTGGTTTCAAGAGCAATTGATTTCCCTTTGCATCAATTAATAGGAAATCTTCCCGAAGATAGATTAGTAGGCCATTTCTGAATGTAGGTGTGGATTTCTTGGGGCCCTTGAATATTCACCTCAAAATTAAGGGAAAAAGGATTGATAAGGCTTATGTTTGCGTATTCGTATGCTTTGCAACAAAAGCGGTACACCTAGAAGTAGTTTCCGATTTGAGTTCCACAGCCTTCATAGGGTCATTAAAGAGGTTCATAGCTAGAAGAAGTTGTCCCAGAAAAATTTATTCCGATAACGGTACAAATTTTGTAGGCGACGCAAACAGTCTGGGAGAAATTTATAACTTATTTAATGAGAAACTTCATCTCAGTGCGCTATCAGAATTCTGGTCTTAGAATTATATTGAATGGGTTTTTATAAACGCTAGATATCCACATGTATGGGGATTACTGGAAGCAGCAGTGAAATCTGTAAAGAAGCATTTGGCAAAGGTTATAGACGGCATTATGACTTTTGAAGAAAGCGACGACGAGACGGATCCCAAGGTATTTTCGAAGGGTTTAGTAGGTCGTAGCGGCATACCGGAAGGGCGAGCCGTAGAAGTGGTCGCCTCAGCGATCTCTCGCAAGAGGGAGAAGCAGAGGTGTAAGCGGAAGCGGCAGAAGACGAGAAGAGCATTGGAGAGATCCATAGCTAAGCTGACTTCTAAGCTTAGCGAGCTCTCCTCGTGTGGGACCAGTCCAGAAGAAGGCTTGCCGGGCAAGAGGTTCAGAGGTAACACCTCAGGGACCACGGTGCCGGGGAAGCTGGATGTCAGATGAGTGCTGCAGATGGGGCGAAAGCCTTTGAGTCAATGCTGAAGGGTGGAGATGGAGGTCCTTCGACCAGTAAAGGGCGAACGGCGGTTCCTAGGAAGCGTCCCGCTCCAGCTGGTCAGGGCCCATCTTCTTACAGCAATGAGCCCGCTGCCAAACGGAGGTCTTTCGCGGGGGTCGCGGTGAGTGATCTCCTTGTCGACATAGCGGACCTCTCGGGCGGGGGGCCATTGGAGGAAAGCCATCTGGCAGCCTTCAAGGCCTCCCTGCTGAAGGCGCTGGACGGTGGAGGGGACATCGGGTTCGTTGGGAACGCCTTCCTAGACAGTGGATTCATTGCCATTAGGTGCAAGAATCAGCAGTCGAAGGAATGGCTGTTCAAGGCTTCTGAGAAGCTGTGGGTCTCTGGCAGGGGGCCAAACTGCGTCCGGACAAGCTTTATGCTTTGAAGGATGAAAGGAGGATGTTGTTGGTGGTTCACGGTGCTACCGAGACCACAGAGACCATCCTCAAGAGGCTCCAACGGCAGAACGGCTGCGTAAGGGATACCTCCAAATGGAGGGTTACCTTCGCAGAAAAGTTCGGCGAAGGGGCGAAAGTCGGGGTTAGGCTGACAGTCTGGTGCCCAAAGAAGGAGGCAGAGGCCATCAAGACGGCGGGGGGGAAACTTATCTGCGGTCTTGATCAAACTGTGGTCATATTCCAGAGGGATCCAGCCTGAAGCGAATGACGAGTCCGCGGGGACGGTGACTCACTCCTTCGGGAATGTAACACCGGGGCGGGAGGTGGGCCTGCGCGGACAAACTCTGAAGGTGTGTCAACTCAACATTCATCACACTAGAGCAGCGCTAGCAATGATGCTGCGACACTTTGAGGAAGACAATCTGGACATAGCCTTGGTGCAGGAGCCCTGGGTACTCCACGGTAGTATTAAGGGCTTATCCTGTAAAGGGATTACCCTCTTTTTGCCGCCAGATGAGGGCAAGAAGAGGACCTGCGTAATGGTGAGACGGGGTATCCAAGCGATACTCATGACTCATCTATGTTCTCAAGACCTAACGGTCGTGAGGATTGGAAGCGGGAGTGGCTCCTTTCTGATCGCATCTGCCTACCTGAAATACGACTCAATAGAGCCGCCACCACCTCTGGAGGTGGAAATGCTGGTGAGATACGGTGTGGATAGGGGGTTGAATGTGATTATAGGTTGCGATGCTAATGCTCACAGTAGTGTGGGGTAGCTGCGACGATAATCGCAGAGGTGAGAATATTCTCGAATTTGTGAGCAAATTTAACCTGCAAATCGTAAACAGGGGGTCTGAACCGACTTTTGTGAACGCAATAAGAAGCGAAGTTATTGACCTAACCCTGGCAAGTCTCGGAATGTTACAGAGAATCTATCACACTGGAGGGTCTGGGACAGGCTAACCATGTCTGACCATAGGGTCATCCGGTTCGATGTCCCGTACGGACTGAGACGGCGGCGAGGAAGAAGGCTAACGAGGATCCCAAGGAACACGGATGGTCATCTGTACCGGGAAGTTCTGAAAGGATCTCTGCCTGGGTTGATCAGAATGCCCAGGAACACAGCAGAAGTAGAGATCTAGGTGAAGAGGTTAAACTCTGCCCTGATCTCTGCCTATGAATGAGGAGGTCGACTCGTTCGGTCGCCCGCACTGACTAAGGGACGTGGGGGCGAAAAGGGACCTACTCGTTCTGGTCTGCTTCGACTATTCCCCCAAAGGAAAGAGGACGGTTTTAGTGGGTAGTCCGCAAGTGAGGAAGTCCCACACTATCGGCGGACCTGGTTCGAGCAGGGACACCCATGTGCGTAAAAGCATTTCCTACCTCATTAAAAAAAAAAAAAAAAAATGACTTTTGAAGAAGTCTGTACATTAATTGCGCAAATTGAAGCCATATTAAATTCAAGACCTGATATTAACTCCAGTCCACTTTCTGTTGGGCGAATCACTATCGACCATAGCAGATAGCAGTGATAACAAATGTTATCACGGGCTGCGGGACCACTGGAAAGCAGTGCAGAAAAATACAAGAGTTTTGGAAGTTATGGTCCGCGGAATATTTGTGTGAGCTACAACAAAGATAACAAAGACGTTATAAATAGAAGCGTCCGTCTGAGAACATTAAGCCAGGCACTTTAGTTATTCTTAAGGACAACAATACTTCTCCAATGAATTTGAAAAGGGGGCGGGTGGTAAAGAAAATTCCAGGGAATGACGGCAAATGTAGGATTGTGGATATTAAAACCAGAAACGAAAAGGTCTATCCACAATATCTGCCCATTTCCATTGGAAGAAGAGATGGAAATAGTAGAAAAAAGCTATAAAGAAAAAGAAAAAACTATTGTAAAGTCGAATAGAATTAAGCAAAATGGTTATTTGTTAACACTTTTATTTGTACTTCCAAATAAATTATCAAATGCAAAAGTTCTGTTGAAAACAATGTAGAGATAAATTATTTAAAAAATAAAGCAGGTATATTTTTTGAAAACCAAGATAGCGTTGAATTAATTCAAACATCCTGGAATATAATTATTTTAATAATAATAATTTTAATAATTATTATACGTATTATTTAGCCTATAAAAACAAACTAGAGGTATGGCTTTCTAACATCAAAAAGGTGGATATGAATATAAATGAAAATAGGCTGGCAGCGATCACAATGGAGCAACTAAGGAGTAGATATGATCGAATACAAAAGAATCATCAGATCATTTTCTATAGTCAACAAAAGAAGGAGCAAAGAGTTCCAAAATTAATATTGCCGTTTGTAGGATCAACCTGTCATTCTTTGTTTGGTCTCATGGATAAAGAGCACGCTAAAAATCTCGAGCAGAAAATTATGCAGGGACACAAGAACGAAGAATGTCTATTGAAGCTGTTGCCAAATCAGTCATCAATCCAGGATATTTCCGAAAGCTTTACTAGAAAACAGAACAAGGTAATTTGGAAGAACTTCGAGTCGCTATCCGGATCTATGTATCAATTAAGCGAGACAATTAACCATCAATTGTCCGAAGACATATTTTTCAACGCTACAAATACTTATGCCTTGGGACTAGACTCTTGTTTATTAGACTCTCATTTATTAAAGAAAAAATAAATAAATATGGGTAACTTGTTGAAGTTCTCACCGATTGAAAAACTAAGTTTATTAATATTTCTTAACATACACTTCATAATAAAATTTAATTAATATGTAACGACCTTCACAATAAAACACTCCTCATACAAAACAAAAAATTATTTATAGTTTATATTCCAAAGATGTATAATATTAATTAACTTTGTTATTGAGTTAAATTTAGCCAGTTGTATTTAAGTATATTGGAACCATAAGGATTCCAACACGGGGTGTTAAGTTTTGTAAACACTGTACTTAAGGGCAGATCATTGGAATTGAAAATCTGTAGTAAGTTCCCACAGAGATAAGAACAGTATGTGGAAAATTACTACAATATAGATAAGAATAGTCATCCTTTTTTCAGTTTATTTAGAATGCGTTTTATCTAACACATTTGGTTGCCCGTTTGGATAAAACACATCGCTGACAAGAAAATGGTTTCGGGTTCTGACATAAACGTCCCTTCGCCCTAGTAATTAAATATATCATATGGTGTGATAAACGCATTGGCGATAAGAGGATGGATTTATGTTCTTGTAGACCCGATCCCTTAATTCTTATCAATAGATAAGGTATACACATGGTGCGAACTGCGTTCGACACATAGGTTAAGAAAGATACTAATAAAAGAACTCCTGGAGACGGTAGTTAGTGTTAACTGATCCTCTTGGTGTTCATTTCATTCGTGTTCAGCCACTATGTTATTAGAAAACGCTAAGAGGCAGTATTTCGGTTCCAAGCTTAATCCTGATTTGAAAGTTAAACAGCTGTGGAAGAATTTGAAAAAGTTAAGGGTTATTGACAAGGTATCTGTTGAATGCCACCTTGATCCGGATGAACTGAATCATGCTTGTGTGACTAATGGTCTTTATAGCCCGTCCAGTGATCTGACTGGTGTTGAGTTACCATCATTCCCCCCTCACCTACCATCTCTTTTCCCTCCTTCATGTTTACCTCTGTTAGTGAGGTGGGCAGCATATTGTCTAAGATGGGTTCTAATTCAGTCGGGGTTGATGGACTGTCAATGAGATTTATTAAGATTGTTTCTCCATTTACTTTAGCTTCCATCACGCACATTGTCAATCATTGCCTGACTAGCTCTAGGTTTCCGAGCCTATGGAAAACAACTATGATAATTCCCATTGCCAAATCGAGTTATTCAACCGTTTCTAGAGATTTCAGCTTATTTAAACTCTGGCAACTTATTATCCCCTCAGCAGTAAGGCTTCCGGTGTGGCCACAGTTGTTCGACGGTCATGCTGAAAGTCACTGATGACATTAGAGTTTATTATGACCAAGATTTCCTAACATTTCTTTGCCTTGTTGATTTCTCAAAAGCCTTCGACTCGGTTATTCGCACTCTGCTCTGTGATAAGTACAGTAGATATTTTAATTTTAGTTGTAGTGCTGTGAGGTTACTTGCTAGTTACCTGGAGGGTAGAACGCAGTGTGTTAGAGTTGGGAGCCGATTGTTTTCCTTTGAGGCTGTCACCCCCGGCGTTCCTCAGGGATCTATTTTGGTTACGCTATTATTCTCCATATCCATTAATGATGTTTTTTCTGTTTGTGAGTATTCCTTCATGCATGCCTATGCTGATGATATTCAGATCTATTTGTAGGGACCTCGAAATCTTGCTGAAGATCTGAGTTATAGACTGAATTTTGACCTCTCTGCTCTTAATGCTTGGGCTGACGTTACAAACCTTGGATTTATACTTAACTCCAAGTTTACTTGTACGGACCATGTTAATTGTACTGTGGGTAAGGTATATAGCTTGCTGAGGAGCTTGCGATCCTCTGCACTATTTGTGGTTAGGTGTCAACTTGTTACACAGCTGATTATGCCGAACTTGTGCTCTATTGGTATAGTTTTTGGCCGTTTAGACTCTCATTCTCAACAAAAGATCCTTGCAGCTTTCAACAGTGCTGCTAGATATGTGTATGCAGTCTCGCGTTTTGATCATATCTCAACGTTGAGTAACGATATTCTAGGTTGTGGTATAGTTGAATACTTAAATAATCTTAATATTGTTTTTGTATTATAGATAAGGTGGTTTGTACCAAAACTTACATTTAACTTTACGCGAAACTACAACTTACTCATTCGACTAGGTTGTTAACTTTTATTGTTCCTAGGTGTAATTTTCTAAACAGTAGTCGACACTTCTTCATTAGCACCCTTCGACTTTGGAATTCCTTACCTTTGACTTTAAGACGTCTATCGAGGGGGGGCGGCTTCAAAAATTCAATTATACAGTACATTTCCTCTACCTAAAGCATAGTGTTCAAATCAGATTCTCTTCTTCTCCCTATTTTTATTCTCTCTTTTCTATCCTTACCTTCACTAGCTCTTAAGTTGTTATCTATTAATATAATGTATTGTTATAAATAAATAATTATTATAATTTGTTAATTATCGTGCTTATTGTTACTTGGTTGTACTATACAGGACTAGGGAGCCAGGCCAAAATATGACAGCTCCGGCTCCAGAGCAATGTTTTTTAAAAAATTTGCTCCAGCTCAGGAGCGATGTTTTTTAAAAAATTTGCTCCAGCTCCGGAGCGATGTTTTTTCAAAAATTTGCTCCAGCTCCGGAGCGAGGATTTTACAAAATTTACTGAAGCTCCATAC
This sequence comes from Myopa tessellatipennis, assembly GCA_943737955.2. NCBI lineage: Eukaryota > Metazoa > Arthropoda > Insecta > Diptera > Conopidae > Myopa > Myopa tessellatipennis. Next base: position 48,814,858 of record OX031316.1, on the reverse strand, counting down.
CGTATATATACTTCTATTAGTAATATTTTCCCTACAAAGTTCAAACATACCAACTGATCCTGATGAAACTAAAAGTTCCAAACTTTAATGATATACGTCCTTTAATATAACATAAAGTTAGCATAAAATGTTGGGATAATGTCTATCCATACAACAATTCTGATAGTCAATTGACACTGAAAGTTTTGCACAGCTAACGAAATAAAAAGCTAAAGGTTGGAAAAACTGAAATGTATTTTTTGACATATGAATACAGGACGTGGCCACATGTATAGCCACATAGCATCACGATGCGAGCATAATGTCCACAAATACTGCTTAAGAATATTAAACAATCAGCTTCAAATAAAAATGGAACAAGAGGCAAGGATGTTGTGATCTGATTTCGATATGATTATGTACATATATACGATATTATTTATTTAACTATAAAAATTAAGTAATCATGGCTATGACAAGAAAAAAAACTACTTCAAAAGAAAATAAGTCTGGACAGATGGATGCTCGATAAGTGGGTTCCATAATGTTCTCTTAAATCTTTCAATATTAAAATCGTTTTTATTTCAAAGGAGCCGAAGCCGGACCCCTAAATGGCTCCGGCTCTGACTCCGGCTTCTTTGGGCAGCTGAAAAAAGCTCCGGCTCCGGCTACTTTAGGTTTTAAGTAAAGCTCCAGCTCCGGCTCCTTTCAAAATACCCAGCTCCGGCTGCTCCGACTTCGGAGCGGCTCCCGAGCCCTGGTACTATAAAAGACTATAGTGTACATTTGTGGAAATAAATGAAATGACAATATTCAATATTGTGCAACTATATGACTTACTGGGCAATTCTCGTTGTCAACTTTTAGTTGACAGCGCAGAGTTTTAGCAAATTGTCAATATTCGTATTCTGGCTGTCACCTAAAAGCTCTTTTCTTAACAATTTTGTCAAGAGCCAAATAGGTGCTGACAACTACATTTTCAGAACAAAACAGCAAATGAGCAGAAGAGAAACAGCACATTTATTTGTTATTTTTAATTTATTTATTGTTATTTATTTAAATTGTTATTTAATTTATATATTATTTGTTTAAAACCAGCTCCTGAAACACTTTCAATGAAAATATTTTATAATGTAAATATATAATATAAATATATTATTACATATTCTTTGGTGCTACTTACATTGAAAGATGTTTCAGGATCTGGTTTTGAACAATTAATATATAAATTAAATAACAATTTAAATAAATAAATAAACAATTTAAATAATAAAATTTAAATAAATAATAATATACATTGTATATTCTTTGATTATCAGCACATTCCACGCATGGTGGACATGAACGGCACATAGTGCGCCAGCTGCTCTGCCGTAGTCCGTTCGTATTTTCTTTTGACATTTCATGTTCTATTTGTCAAAAATTACATTTTGGTTTTCTGTAACACTAAGCTTTTCAGCATGTTACTGCATTAAAGCTTTCACTGTGTCAATTGACAACCAGAATACCAATTTGAAAAGCATTGACAAGCACTGTGACAACTTGTCTTAACTATTTCATGTCAAGCTGACAACGAGAATTTCCCTGTTAAAATAGGTTTCATGTACATTTCTAGAAGCATGCATTGGTTTTAAAACTTGCTGATTGGTATTTTTTACGTATTTAAAAAATCATATATCTGGCTTATTGCTATGAAGAAGAACGAGAGTTGCATTCCTCTCTCAAAATATTTTTTTGAATTTTGTAAACAAACTCCCGAGTTGTCAAAATTACATGCGTTTTGTTTTTGGTAATCTACAACACCCAAGTGTTAGTGAAATCAACACATTCAAAGCGAAAAAAAGAGTTTCTAGTCTTGTAGTCTTTTCTGTCAAGCCATCGACGATATAGGATTGTGTGCTGCGCTTCTTTCATCTTGCTACACCCAAAAAATTATCGTTGTGTCTATATGACATAAAGTTTATGTGAGTTTTCCCTTTATATTATAAAATATTATTGCATTATTTACTTTATTAATTTAAATGAATAAAATTTATTAATTTAAATGAATAAAATTTATTAATTTACTTTATAATTAAATTACATAACCCTTTCAAATGCAATACTGAAATTTATAAAACAGTATTAAAGAACTCCTGAAACTACGAAACGAAGTCGATTTATCCATAAAAATAGACATTAAGTTTTGGAAGGAGTTAATGTCTACCCTCATCACTCCGTGTATAGGTTATAATAACATAACTCTTAAGTTAACTTTACTTTACTCATTAAAAGTTTATTTCCGATGTCCAAATATGCAGAGTGCAAATAAACAAAAATGCGAAAAAAATTCATGCTTTGTGTTTTAGCGCATATATTTTTCGCTGTGCCGAGTGAAAAAATTTCCAATGCTAAAAATTAAAAACTAAAAATGTGATAGTGTGCGTTTGTACATCACTGGTTTACATTGAATTTTTACATTGCATATAATTTACACATGGAATTGTGCACCCGAAAATGCTGCTATGCTATTTGGTTTAACACAAGGCTTTTTCTTGCTGCTCTAACTTGAAGTTGCATCTTGCTGCTTTGATTGTGTTTAAAGCATTAATCATTTTTAGATTTATTTGCCGATATACACATATTCTCTTACCCCCTTCAATGTTAAACATCTTGTAGAATACTTGACAGATAATATGAGATCCATCCCAATTCCTTAATGATGATGTTAAATATTTCAAAGTAAGTTTGTTTTACTAAACTGAAATAAAATCGGGGGATAAAAACATTATAAAAAACTGGTTTGAAGTTTTCCAGACTCTTCAGACACATTTGATTCCAACATAAATGTTCTTTTGTACTTCTCAACGTTTTCTGCATTAACCTTTAGAAGACTTTTTTCGAGTTTCTTACGAAATGCATGCAAGGTTTGTAATTCCTGTTGCAAATTCGACTTTTCCAGCTTAGAGAAATCAGCTAGACTTTGGTTAGTTACTAAATTGAAATGCTGATGATTTTTTTTTTTACGATCTGAATTCGATTGAAAAAACAAATCTTTGTTTCCAATTAATTGAATCCGTATTTTTTCATATTCTTTATCGATTATTCTACTCAGAGCATTTGGCAATCGCCTGTAATTCTGCCGTGCATTTCTTTCCAAATACTGGATTGGCACTTTTAAAGTTTCATTATCTATTACAGACTTTAACTTTACTTGTTTAGAGTCAGCTTTCATCGATGCAGCAGATTCTGATATTTGAAGTATGGTCTCTAGGTCTTCTCCTTCCTCAACAATTGTAATAGGACTACTGCATTTTATTTGGCCATTACATTGGAAATTAGTTGCGCCGATTTTGCCACCAGTATCGTAGAATTTATAACCAAGCATTTCTAACGCAATTTCAGTAAGAAGATATGACATTACGGCCCTAATCACAATATGAATATACTAACCCAAGTTTAATAAAAACCACTTTTCTTTGTTTACTGGCGCAACCTTCTATTTTATAAACCTTGAAACCAACTAATCTAATAAGCGTTTACCAGCTTTTTCAGATATGTAAAGTGTGTTCACGGAAAAAATTACGCACCAGTTGCACAAACCCGTTATCCGTGGAAATAGAAACAGTGTGGCCAGAACTTTTTTAGAAATAAAGCTAAATCTATAAAAAGGTAAAAAAATAAAGAAAAAGCTAAAAATAGTGCTAGCCTTTCTCCAAGCGTAAAATAAATTACGAAATAATGCACTGACGGAGACCACTTCGAGTTTCCAATTTTGGTATGCGCAGAACAAATTTTTTCAGAACATATGTTGACGCTACGCTGTTATTTCGGTTTAGCACAGCGTTGTTTTTAAGGCGCAGTGATAAACGTAACGCAAGACGCACTTATTCAAGTACCAAACCGTGTGCGTCTTGCGTTGCGTTTATCACTGCGCCTTACTGTGGTACCAAATCAAAGAGTATTAATACATAAAGAGATTTCACGAGACCAATGATGCTATCAACATTTAGTTTGAATGAGTCGAGTTAAGCTCAGGTCGAAAAACTGGTCGATATCGCGGTCGACCACTTTGACTGCGAACTGAAGACTCCTGAACTCGTAGCAAAGCAAGATTGAATGATCTACTAAGGAGTGAGTGGTTCGGAAGATCTTTTCTAATGAGTATGAAGGGATCGGAAGATCGACTTTGCTTCTGTTATTTTGCACTAACAATGCAAGCGAATATGCGTAAGAAGAGTTAATCGATCCAACACTCGTAGGACAGATAATGTGCGAAAGAAAGAATCGATCAATTTGTGGAGTACAGCGGGCGATGAGGAGAACGGTGCGATTTGTCTTCTTTTGCTTCTCTTACACTAACAAAGCATGTGCAGCCGTCCGTCCGTCTGTAATCGCTTTAAATTTTGCATTTTATGGTTTTCGGAAGAATTTTTGCTTTTCGTAACTTTGTTCTGCTTCTTTTTCGATGCCCAAGCTTTGTAAAGTGCTGACATGATTTACGTTGCGAGCATAGAGTGCTATTTAAGAACTTGTCGGCCATTTAGCCGGCATATCAACAAATTGAATACCTTATACCAGTAAGACAAAATTATGGAAATATTTATAGTATGTGTAACACTTATTAAACAACTTTATTTTACAACACTTATTAAGTAAAATTATGTAAACTACATATATATATATGAAACTATTCATTTCTCCATAATTCTTCGCATTTTTACATTTGCAATGGATCCAGTTTTTGTCCTTTTTTTTTGGAAATTATCTTGCTAAGTAATTTCTGTTTTAGCCATCTTGAGTTTTTTCGAATTAGAATGGAAATTAAATATTCCACAATTTGTTTCCTGTGGTGAAAACAATTCTCATTTGGATTAAACCATCCTGGGAAAGAAATGTCTGTCTGTTTAAGGCATTCTTGCATAATTTTTTCTTTCAAATTAGGCTCATGGCATCTTTTTTCAAAAAGAGCTTTACAAATGGCAAAATGCTGTAAGCATATATTAAAAAATTTATCGGAGGGGTTTTGCAAATAAAGTTGCGTTTCACTGTAGTTTTTTGCAAATAGAAATGGTTCTGTATCAGGATCTACGGCATACGTTTCCAACTTGAGCAATTCCTGCTCACAAGTCTGGCATTGAATTTTCTGGCTAAATTTTGTAGGCCGTAACCCACGAAATATCGACCAGCAGAGCATTCAATAGGATTTAAGGAATTCCTCGGTGTTCCTCGGTATATTCACGCACATTTTTATTGCTGGTTATTATTTTAGCAAAAATAATAACAGATTCTTCAGTAGTAGCTGATGGCCTAATTAAGTTATTTTCCGTTTCTATATTTTTTCGTTCTTCTTTAAGTGAATCAATTTCCGATTTCAGAGCTTCTAACTCTCGCTGGTGTGAAATTATATTTGCATCCACCTTTTTTCTTAACTCGAAATATTTATTTTTATAAAATTCTAAACGCTGGCAATATTTTCGACAGGAGCCGCAAAAGTTTTCCAATATTTCCTCATCTGATATATAATTATTATTATTGTTATTATTTTCGGATGAAATGTTAGCTACGGAAAAGGGGATTGCATTCTTTCTGAGCTTTCTAGCTGTCATAAATGCTGGGTCGAAATGGTCCCCGCAGATTTGGAGAACTTTCGATGGATTAGAGCTCTCGACATCCATACCGAGCGCTTCAATTCAAAGGCGTCGTTGATGTGGGCAAGTTGGAAAGGAATATATTGGACGGTTCTTCGAATTGCTTGTGCATTCTCTTATCGAACAGTATCTTGGCTTTCCGATTGTATTACTTAAAACGGGCAAGTAGATATCATCCTCCGTGTGCCCTTAATTATTAAAAAAATACCTTTAAAAGGTATTTAAATAAACACTTCAATTGTGTTACTATAGTTATTATAGTAATTATATGATTATTGTAGTATTATAATGAAAACGGGGCTAATGGACTAAAGTAGATTTGTTTAAAATTATATTTTGTATTACCACAGACATAATATAAATATTTCCATAATTTTGTCTTACTGGTATAAGGTATTCAATTTGTTGATATGCCGGCTAAATGGCCGATAAATTCTTAAATAGCACTCTATGCTCGCAACGTAAATCATGTCAGCGCTTTACAAAGCTTGGGCATCGAAAAAGAAGCAGCACAAAGCTTCGAAAATCAAAATTTCTTTCAAAAACCATAAAATGCAAAATTTAAGACGATTCCAAACGGACGGACGGCGGTATCGACCAGTTTTTCGACCTGAGCTTAACTCGACTCATTCAAACTAAATGTTGATAGCATCATTGGTCTCGTGAAATCTCTTTATCTATTAATACTCTTTGCCTAAATAAGTACGTCTTGCGTTGCGTTTATCACTGCGACTTAGAAACGACGCTGCGCTATACCGAAATAACAGCGTTGCGTCAACATATGTTTTGACAAAAAGTTTTTAAACACTCACACGCAAATTTACATTTTGTTGACATCTGTCGCCAACTTCACTTCGTAACCCATGCCAAAATTGGAAATTTTGACTGACGTCTCCGTCAGTGCGTTTCTTATTTCAGCCACTTCCATTAGACTACGTGTTCTAATTTAATTTTGACAGAAATGCAACGCACGACGCACTTATTTAGGTACCACAGAGAGTAACACACGATACTGAGAATGTTTCAGATTCCCCGGTAGATGGAAAAATATTTAAATTAAATGATTGAACAATTCTTGAATGGTATTTATTTCTAGCCAATACAGAATTTCTTGCAGCTCTATTTGGTTTCAGTGTTATGCTATGTTTACACCGACCCCAAATGCGCATTCGTAATCACGCATTTGAAATGTTGAAACACCGCCTTGTTTGCATTTGGTTTGACATTGATCAGACCAAATTTATGTTTTTTGTTTGCCTGATTTTTTTTATAATTGTGTTTTGACAGCTGATTGACATTATTTCCTTTCCATTTCCAGTGTTTTGTTTTGGAATTTTATTTTTTCCCTACCACAGAGTGATTTAAAATATTATTTTGCTTCGCATTGCTTTCAAATTTGATTTGTGAAATCGTATGAAAATTTTTAAAATTTCGCTTTGCATTTAGGAAATAGAGCTCAAATGCGCATTTGGGGTCGGTGTAAAATTAGCATTATAGCCCCTAGAAATTACAAAATTTCATGTCTGTGTCTCATTACCTATACAAGATATATCCATGTTATTAACATCTTTGGAACAGTCAAATTGTCAATGATTTACATAAAATAAAATTTTATCGAATAAACTATTAGTTTTCGAGAAAAGTTAGATTTAAGTGTTCTTAGTGTTATTTTTTCCCATTCATTCCTGTTTTTCTTTATTAAGTAAAATGTATAAATTACAAATACAATATTTCAATGTCAATCAAGTAGAGTTTATTATTTTTCCAGCCATATTTTTATTACCAGGATCGGTGCAGGATTTTAAGAAAAACATTATATTTTGCCTGAGCTGACTTGACTTCTCCAACCAGCTCAGGTTTTCAAGGAAGGTTCCTCAACCCGTAATAGAATAATCTAAATCTACCTTATTTTAAATTTTAACATTCTTAGTTGAAATAAAGTGATCATTCGAAATGATTACGTAGATTCGATAATTATTTCGAGTAGCTAGATTTTGGAATAACTTAAGCGAATGAAAAGAAACTCTGGGACTATTTAAATTTCTGGAAAATTAAATCTGCTTTAGTTTCAGATAAGATAATGATCAATCACTAATTTTCAGGTTTTAAAATAGTACAAAATATTTATATTTATTAATGTGTATAAATAAATATATGATACATGGCAATTTTCATAATCGAAGTGGGTTTGGGAAAAATTAATGTATATTGTATTGTATTGAATATGTAAATTTTATGCCGCTGACTTCAATGCTTATTCATTGATCGCTGGCTGTGTGATCTCAACAGCAAGTACTAGAGATAATGAGATAGGACACTTCGAATTCGCCGCTTCAAAAATCGGTTTGACATCTATTTTTTTTTATCTGTTCTGTCTGTTTTTTTGATTCATGTACACTATACGTGAGAGCTATCATATTATTGTTCTTGTTTTCTGTCTTTCGAAATGTTGAAAAAATCAGCTGTTTCATGTTTCACCACGGATTCATTTAGTTATGAAATTATTGTTAACATAACAACTTTACATAACAACTTATTTTCCAATAAAACATTATAAACGCAAAAGTGGGCGCGGTCCTTCCACTTTAACATTACGTATACAGTATAGCTCATGAAAACAAATTTATTACCACGGAAATAAAGCTTAAATTTGAACACAATAATAAAACTACTAGGCTAGATGCATTAGCTGGGCAAAATCTTTACTGAGGTCGACCTATTTCACTCGGGAAGTCATTTTTATTGATAGATTTATAGGATCAAACATTAGGGAAAAAGAAAATTTTTTTTTGAAAAACAAAACTTGAAAAACAAAACTTGATACCAAACTGAATTTAAGGAGAAGCTAGAGAAATGTTAAGTTTAATCAGTTAACAAGTTTTAATTTAATTTTAAACAAATAAATTAAAATTTAAGCAAATAAAAAATATGTAAATGAACTTAAAATATGCTTGAAATTAAATCGAAACACAATTCAATCTTAATTAAAGAATCGAAACATATAATATATAAAACAACAATTGATAAAGTAACGTTAACCTAACGAAAATGGGAGTTCGACTTAAATTTAAATCAAATTAAATAAATAAATAAGATAGTGATTTAGCATGTTTAGAAAGTGAATAAAAGTTTAATAAGCGAACAGAATAAATGCAGTGAAACGTATAATATTAAAATTGTGGAATTAGTGAAATTAATTAATGGCGAATTTTTGTTTTTGTTAATTTACGTTATTGGTTACTGTGAGTAACAAATTGGCGAAAATAGTACATATATATTTTTAGTAGCGTTGCGGAGATTTTTTGCAAGAAGAGGTAAGAGTAGCCACTTATATTCCGACAACGGAACCAACTTTATAGGAGCTAAAGAAAAACTAGACTTTGAATTTAAGAAACCACTAAGGAATAGTGCTTCCATCGCACCGGTACTAGCAGACGAAAGCATTCAATGGCATTTTGTACCGCCGGGAGCTCCTCACATCAGTTAAACATCATATAAAACGAGTGATTGGAGAAACGAAGTTGATATTCGAGGAGATTGCAACACTATTAGCTCAAATAGAATCGGTGGTAAACTCAAATTATGTGCAATGACCACAAATGTCACCGAAGAAATAGATGTTTTAACACCAGGCCACTTCTTAATTGGACGGCCAATCCTCGAATGCCCTGAAGCAACCACCGATACCAACATTAGTTCACTAGATAGATGGAACGTAATTCAAAAATGATGAGAAATTTTTGGCTTCGGTGGAAGGAAGAATACCTTACAACTCTTCAGCAGCGGAACAAATGGAAAAGGCCGCAAGAAAACATAAAAGTTGGAGAAGTGGTAATAATAAAACAAGACAATACGCCACCTACAAGATGGCCACTAGGAAGAGTTACAGATGTTCATCCCGGGAAAGACGACAAGACAAGAGTGATAACCCTAAAGCTGAACGGGAAATTGTTAAAACGACCAATCAGTAAAATTTGTCCACTAGATATTGCTGACAATCTAGTGGAGAAATTGGAGAAACTAGCGTAGAAAGCTCTAAATGGAATCTCATTATATATTTTGATTTAGATTCATACATGGAAGAGATGAAAACCATACCGTATTTCCTTCGCAGGCTCAACGAACAATGCTTTCGTTAGACAACTACAAAGAAGCATGCGAAGCTATGCCAGCTTACATGGAATGCCGCTACACCTTCCTTAAATAAAACAATTAACTCCTAGTAAGAGATAAACGGGCGAAAAGAGCCCCCTTTGAATTTGTTGGTTCGTTATACCATACTCTCTTTGGAATGATGGACGCCGATGATAGATATTCTATAGAGCAAAACATGAGAGATCTTTTAGAGAACCGAATGAACATAAAGGACTTCGTCAAGCAGCAGACTTCCATCATCGATTCTACGGTCAACATCGTGCAGAAAATTACGAAAGACATCAACACCAACTTAAACAAATTGAGAACACAGTTGCAAATATTTTATGATGAATCCACAAAAAAACTAAATGAAGATAAAAGTATTTTGGTATTTCAACTAATAACATCACAGCTGAATGCGATTATTGATGAATGTAGCATCATCCAATCAGCAATAATTAGCCTTTTGATCGACATAAACCACGGACATATCAATTCGCAGTTATTAAAGCCAAACCAACTGAAACATGAACTGGAGTATATAAAGAAACAACTACCTTCAACACTAGCCTTACCTGGTGGACATTCCGGGAACGAGCTGAGAGAAGTATACAATACATTAACAGCTAAAGGAATCGTGATAGACAAGCGGTTAGTGATAAAGGCAGAGATACCACTATTTAGAATTTCAAAATTTCCAGAACCAGATCAGGCCACCAGATACGACGATGATGAATAACAGCCTCAACATACACGAACTGAGGAAACATCTGGAAACTCTGGAAGAGACGCACCTAGAACTGAAGGAAATGAAGTTTCATACCATAACTGGACACACATCGCTTATATTAATCCTTGCAATATTAATTTTGGTTGCAATTGTATAAATTAAAGTTTTCTAAGCCCTTTTTACTTAAAAAAAACTTTTTATTTTTCCAGTGCTAAGCACCTTCTTTATTGAGTGTATAATTATAACTGAACTTCTTAACCTAATCTACAATTCTTATATTCTAATGCCACCTTTGCCTTCTGTTATTGTTTTTGTCTGTTCTCTGTTCTGCTGATGCTCTGCTGATGCCTCTGCTCCATCTCTGCTTCCATCTTCGTGGGATCTGCAAAGTCAGCGTTTGCACTTATTACGTTTGATTTGCTGGGAATATTGGACGTGGAATACAGATTGCAATCTAACCCCTGTTTCGTGCAAAAATGTCAAATGTGGATTGTGTTAACTTATATATTAAACTTAAGTGCTGTAAAGGGACTAGCGTTAAAATAGACTTCTCCTCACCTCTTCCTCTTCCCCCTTGGCAGAATGTTAAAATATGAACACAAGAATATGTAAATAAAACACAACACTAAATATCCTAAAAATACAGTCCACTAAAGATAAGAAACATACTTCTGCGTGAGACCAAAAAATTAAGAATAATAGTTTCCCACGCCAGAATAAAGGTTGAATTTTTATCTTCCCAGCATAGGCTAAATATAGATAAGACCTCCTTATAGCCTGTTTCCATAAAAATATTTAATCCGGTTAAGGTGTTCGAAAGTCGATCAGATGATCTAGTGTTTCCATACATAGTCCGGCCCGGGCCGTCAAACCGAAAAAAAGAAATAAACAGCTGTTGTTTTGTGTTTGTATATTTACTTATATAATATTTTTAAAATTGTGCATCGCTTTAATTTATAATACAATGAATAAAATCACAATATATATATATCGCTGGAGAAGCGTGTTGCTATAGCACTCTATACTCTCGGCTCATCAGCGGAATATCGAACTATTGGAAGTACTTCGGCGTAGCAAACTGCACAGTTTGCAAATTTTCCTGGATTTTACAATAGAGGTGTGGAAAGTACTTTTCCCCACTTTACCTAAATAATTTGCCATTCATGTCTGGAATGATAATAATATGATCTACGGGTATAATAAGAAAAAGCATGGTTTATTTTCATTATTGTTTTTATTTTTCTGACTTGATGAAATCAGTAATGCAGGCAGACATATTTTTACAATCTGCCATCATTTGTGCCATAATTTCGAACTTTTTCTCCTCTAACTCTAACAATCTCATGTCAATCTGTCATGCTGAACTCCTCCGGACCAACCATATACCCGTGTTGGGCCATATCCGCCGCCATCTCCCTATATATGTGGACATTTTTGTGGAGTCCACGCAGGCCGTCGATGTTTTCCTGCCAGAGATCCAGCAACATATTTTCCGCCCCCATCGACCACAAAGTTCGCTTTGATGATTTCTGCATCTGAAATAGTTAAATTTTTGTCATTTATTAGATATTATACTTATTTAACATATTACTTACGACATAAAACGGTTACATTTGTTTTGACATTTGGCAGTGTTGTAGGTCAGAATCATTGCTTTGGTAATAACAACGCTTAACTTTGTTATCACCACATACCTTTCGGCCCAGTAGTTAACAATGTTTAACTTGTGGTAACACATACTTCTAGGCTGCACTTTAATTGTGAAGCTCGAAAGTACAAGTGAATCACACACCACTGTGGCCCAGATAAAAGCCGAACTTGATCGCATTCCGATAAGTGGAACAGCGCGCGAACTTGATCGCATTCCAAAATGTGCAATGAGCGTCAAATTGCAAAAACGACGCGGAAATGATTCTGGCCAACAACGAATCTCAGAAGAGACATAAACCCATCTTTCGAATTGTAAGAAGGCAGTTGAGATCAGATAGTAGCTAATAACTTACAGATTGAGTGGAGTAAAAATTAAGCAGTTATTGTGAACTGACGAAACTTTCAAAGGAAAGATTGTAAAGCAAAAGAGGAGGACACCCCCGTGAATAATAAACGTAAGAGAAATTAACCCAGGATCTTTTTATTTCAGCACCTGTCGAAAGACGGCAGTATTGCCCGACAGGTTAAAGGACCACAAAGGCGGCACCTTGGTGCCCGTGGTAGTTAGGCGAAAGGATCCACTACGGCAGGTTGCCGGATCCCAACGGTAAGTCCACTAAGACGGCAGGTCCTTGCCCGTGGCACAATCGTCCGTGGTCCTTCGCGTCGAAGGATCAACGACAACAACCCCTAGTATTAGAAACACTGTCAGTGATCCTTTCAAGGAAGGATCTACGACATTAAGTTTGCTCTGGGGTCCTACTGGTAGATACAACATTTTGGCGCAGCCGGTTTTACGATCCAAGGATCGCTTTTTCTTTTTGAAGTGAAGTATAAAATGAATTAAAAATAAATAAAAATGTTCTTTTTAAAAAATAAACCATAAAATCAAGAATCAATATAGATGTCATCGAAATCAGTATTACCCCTCGAAGAAGCCCTTAAGGATAAGCAAGCGGGACCTAGACCGATAACAATAGAAGAGTACTGGAAGAGGCAGAAGTCGACACGTGAGGAGCCAAAGAAGGAAATAAAGGTTAACCCACACCCAACAAAGAGTCGCGGTGGAAGAAAAGTAAAGCAACGGAGGGAAGTCGCCAACCTGCACCGGCTAGCAACGATAGCCACAACCAAAGAGGAAAAGAATGAATTCCTGAGGCAGATCCGCCAAATTTACAAAACCAACGACAAGAAACAACGTAGGAAAAACAACAACACACACTAACTGGAATGGTTGTGAAATAATAAACATATTTTAAAATATTATAAAATTATACAAATAAAATTAAAGGTAAATGTAGTAGTAGTACTTTAAATGTTGGAACTTGTCTAAATAAAACTTTTGTTTAATTCATTATAATCGGACTTTAAATTGAAGAATTTAGAAATTCATTGACAATTCATGTATAAATAAGGTAATTTTTGTTAAATAGAAAAATTTAATAAAATTTTCGGGCAAGTCAAGAATAAATTTGAGATAGTTAGATACAACCACAGTTACGAGGCAAATTTGAAATTATGTTATACATAAGGATTGTAAAAGAACAAATAAATGAATACAACACACAAATCCCTTAGTAATTTTTAATAACACAGTAATTAATAGCAACCAGGCTAACAGCGATAGCTGCAAGCCAATAAATAAAATAGATTCTGCATAATTGCAAGAAATTTATTGCAGCAATAAGTAGGCCAGAAGCGACAAAATTACTAGCGAGCGGCAGCTGGTAGCAAAAGCGCTAACAGAGCAGAAACGCAAATACAAGCAATAAAAACAAAAAGTACGTCAGGCACCAGGCGAGCACAATTGAGCCACAAGCTCGAATTACAAAAAAAAAATATATAGAATAATAATATATGTACGAGTATAAGCGTACGAATGTTCACAACTTGTTCAGCCAAAAGGGTGTCAATGAGTCGTACTAAAGCTGAATAAGCAAAAGTTAATTGCTTGAAGAAAAGCAATTAAGATCTTAATTGATTATAAAATATACTAAATAAATACTTAGAACGATGAGTATAAGATAATTAATGGCCGAATCGCTGCAGGAACAAGCTTACATAGAATTAGATAGAGCACATAAAGAACTGGAACGCCAGTTGGGGGAATTTATATCTAGGACTTGGGCAACTTTGAAAGAGACAGTAGGCAACAAGGAAAACTTAGAATTGATAAAGTCTAGAGTAGGGGACCTAAGAAAATTGTCAAGTGTAGAAACAGCAGACGCGATAGTAGAGGAATTGCTTAAATTCCTAAAACAGAGAATAGACAATAAGACGGAAGACGTGAATAAATGGGAATCAGAATTTAACGCATTGAAGAATAAGTAAGATCAATGCTTACTAGATAAAGAGTTTCAGGAAGATTTACTTACCAACATAGAGCGAGAGAACGAAAAACTAAGAAAATTACTGAATAACAAGGGACTAACCGAAGAAACGTTAAACAGAACATTAGAAAAGGGATTTGCACAGAAATCAAGAGAAGACTGTAGTTCTTTAGAAGAGGCAAATAACCGAATACAAGAGCTAAAGGAGCAGAATAGACTTCTAAGTCAGGAAATGTCGCTAGATCACAATCAGACACTTTTTCATAAGGAACCAGCTCAGTCCGCAGTTAGTCCGAGGGACGGCAACGCAAGGTCATTACAACAAATTAAAACAACAAAAGAACAAACCAAAATGGGGATAGGAGAGATAGCAAAAATTACAAATAGGCTGGTACCTCTATTTTCTGGAACACATTCGCCAGACTTACGCGGCGAAGTTTATAAATTCATACACGGGTGCGAATTAGCCGCAAGAGATGTGGGTACAGACAGCATTCAGGACTACATAGACTGCATTAAGCAGAGATTACATGGGGATGCCTATGATTTAGTGAGGTCACAACGCTTCAATAGCCTCGAGGAATTCTACCTCACGATAAAAAGAGCATATTTACCAACGGTATCCTTAGACTCAGTGATAATAGGTATACAAAGCTGTAGCCAGCTACTCAACGAGGATATACGACAGTTTGCAAGACGCCTAACCAATCTACGAACACAGGCACAAGAGATAGTTCGAACAAAATATAATGGAAATAACGTCAGGCAACCAAATAGGAAACAAAATACTCCACAAGGAGCGGCAGATAGAATAATATGCTCATTTTGTAACAAGCGATGTCATACCAGGGATGATTGTTTAACTCGCAAGAACTCGCCGTATTGTCAAAAGTGTTTAAAATACGGACACGAGGCAAACTGGAGGTGTGACCAAAAGGGAGGCCAGAAAAATGTGGCAAGAAACACATATCAAGGGCCCAATTATCAAACTCAAGGAGTTCAGCAATTGAATCCACCCCAGCAAAAGTGGCAGTCAAACCAAGTCCAACGAAACTGGCAGCCAAACCAACCACAGCAGAATTGGCCTCAGAACCAATTCCAGCAGACCGGGAATCAGAAAGGGTCAATAAACCCCAACCCAAATACACTTAACGGGTTACAGAGGAATCCGACAAACAGGGCAAACCAAACGTTATGTCATTGGTGTAATAGACCAGGGCATATGATAAAGAATTGCGAGGCAAAAAGGAATTGGGAATCATTGCAAAATAATAGTCCGGGAAACTACCAAGGGCCCAGAACAGGCCAATAATCTGGGAACCCAAGAATATTAGGAACTTAAGGCCAAACGAAGGAGTAACACTAATTCATACATCCGAACCGATTGTGGATACGTTACCAACTTTAACAAATAAAGTGGTAACCGTAAGTCCGACATCGGAAGCGATTGTTGAAACGTTACCAACTTCAAGCGACTTAAACATTAATATCAAGTTGAAAGGGACTGATAAGAATAAGAAAAACAACGTAACAGAGAGGAATCATACGTTTGGAGAAACTGTTGATTTAGAGATGCCATTTATGTTGAAAGTGAAAACCCAGAATTTAAATCAGAAGATACAGTGCTCAATGAAGAAATTAGCAAATAAAAATATAAATGTAGAAACGGGAGTATCTAACTGCACTCAAACCCAGCTAAATGACGTGTTCATCGAATTACCTTGCGAAGAGGCTATAAATGGAAAACTCATTTTACTGGTAGATACAGGAGCAGATACAAGCCTGATAAAGGAATGTGCAATAAAAGATAGCACGATAATAGATAAGTCGAATAGGAAAGACTTAAGCGGAGCATTTGGAGGTTGTGTGACTACAGATGGATCAACTACTATATGTCATAATGAGGTACAGTCCTTACGTTTAACGCTACACGTTGTGTCACTTAAGCAAGGAGTACCAGCAGGCGGCATATTAGGAAGAGATAACTTGTGGAACAACTCCATTATAAACACAATGGAAAAGATTTTAACACTCTTCAATGAAAGAAAAGAGGTTATTTTGGAATTACCGATAAAAACTATCCAGCAGATAGAAGAGGAAAGCAAGCAACATTACATACCAGTTGATGCAAGAACAATTACGATAGTACCATCAAAACTTCGTACAAAATTTACGAATGTGGTAATTCATAAAGAAGAAATAGATCCAGGAATCTATATAGCGGACACACTAGTAAAGGTGAAAGATAACACAGTTTATGCTCCAATATTAAATACGACGGAATATGATTATGAAATAAATAGCGAATTTAAACCAAAATTCCCAAATTTTGACGATTACAAAATACAAAGTACTGTAAAGTCAATAAATAGCATAGGCAAAATAAATGCCAAAGGAAGAATAAATAAATTGCTCCATGAAATTGAGTTAGATAAAGATTTGAATAGGGAAGAAAAGAATTCAATAGAAGGAATAGTAAAATCTTTTCATGACATCTTCCTATTAGACGGAGACGAACTCTCGTTTACAAACGTATTGAAACATGAAATTCCAACAGGCGCAGATCAACCGCCAATAAATAGAAAACAATATAGATTACCTCAAATACATAGGGAGGAAATAAATAAACAAGTGAATAAACTCCTAGATGACGGCATAATTACACATAGCACTTCACCATGGAACTCACCGTTACTTTTAGTGCCCAAGAATAGTGGCAAGGACGGGGGGAAAAAATGGAGACTAGTGATAGATTACAGAAAAGTAAATGAAGCCACGATTAAACAAGTTTTTCCCATTCCTCGTATTGACGAAATTTTAGAGCAATTAGGCCATAGCAGATATTTTACAACGATAGATTTGGCAAGCGGATATCACCAAGTTTTAGTCGATGACAGGGACAAGGAAAAAACAGCATTTAGCACGGGACTAGGGCACTTCGAATTCAATCGAATGCCATTTGGGCTAATAGGTGCCCCAGCAACATTTCAGAGGATAATGAATCATATCCTAACAGGTCTACAAGGAATAGACTGTTTTGTTTATTTAGATGACATAGTTATCTACGGTAGGAATTTAAAACAACATGAACAAAGGTTATGTTCAGTATTACAAAAATTACGTGAACATAATCTGGAACTTAATACAGGAAAATGCAGATTTCTAAGAAGAGAAATTGTTTATTTAGGACATAAATGCACAGATCAGGGCGCACTCCCTGACCCCAGCAAAGTGGAATGCGTTAAGAGCATTCCGCCGCCTAAAAATAGAAAGGAGGTGCAGGCATATTTAGGACTAGTAAACTATTATAGAAAATTCATTCCGAGTACAGCAAAGATAGCTCTTCCTATTAATAAACTACTAAGGAAAGACGCTAATTTTAATTGGACGCAAGAATGACAGACAGCGTTCGAAGCATTGAAGAAGGCAATAATAACACCACCGGTTTTGGCATATCCGGATTTCGAAAAAGAATTCATAATAACTACTGATGCCAGTAACGAAGCTTTAGGCGCGGTACTTTCTCAGGGTAAAATAGGCGAAGATAGGCCGATAGCCTTTGCGAGCAGAGCCTTGAACGACGCAGAAAAGCGTTACTCAACTATAGAAAAAGAGTTCTTAGCCATTGTGTGGGCAACAAAAAAACTTCAGAGCATATCTCTTGGGCAGACATTTTAAAATTTTTACTGACCATCAGCCATTAAAGGGAATAGCAAGATTCGCCACAAAGGGAAGGGCGAGATTTAGGCATAAATTATCAGAATACGATTTCGAAATCATATATAAGCCAGGCCAGTAAGTCCACTAAGACGGCAGGTCCTTGCCCGTGGCACAATCGTCCGTGGTCCTTCGCGTCGAAGGATCAACGACAACAACCCCTAGTATTAGAAACACTGTCAGTGATCCTTTCAAGGAAGGATCTACGACATTAAGTTTGTTCTGAGGTCCTACTGGAGGAACCAGATACAACAGCAGAATAGTTTTGTGGCACTTTCTCTTTTTCTCTTTCTAACTTATTGGCACTAGAAAAGGAGAAAGATAGGTAGTCTGTAATTCCGAAATTCGAAACAGAGCTGCAAACTAAAAACTCAGTCAAAAAACCGAAAGCATTTGAGTTTAGCGCTGGAATCGCAACAACAATTTCAACGGAGTTTAAACAGTTTACGAGTGGTTTTGGGGCTTAAAACGGTTTATTCCAAAAACCTGGAAAAACCATTTTATGAAAACACCATATTAGACTAAGACTGTATAAGAAGATGTTTTATTAAAAGAAAATCAGTTTCTCAACGAAATTCAACTGAAGTGTTTTAATTTACACCATGGCTCCGTAGACTTCAATGGGAAGTGCGATCGACACCTTTGGTGTTAAGGAGATAACGCAACGCCTTGGATCGAAAGACGACAAAAGGGCATTGTCAATTCTAGAGGTAACCACCAAGAAGTTAGAGATCGACACGAATCCGGTCTTTTATGAATCCAAGATTTTCCTTTTTTCCCAGATAATTACCAGATGGCGCTGAAACGTTTAGAGAGCGTGGAAAGGAAGATAGTCCGCGATAATGAATACGGCAAAGAGTATACGGAAAAAAAAGGATTAAGTAGAGAAAGGACACGACACGCCACGACAAAAGATGACCCAATGAGTCAGCGGATTTTATGGAGAGATGGAGATTCGACTAAATGTCCACTTGTTCACCAACGATCGCTCAATTCGTTAAAAACCGCAACGCGAGGAACTATACAGATAATCCATACAGCAATATCCACGGGCAGTAGAAGGCATAACAAACATACATTATATGGATGATTACGAGGATTGTTTTCAGACTGATGAAGAGTCGATAAGAGTAGTAAAGGAAATAATTATGATTCAGGCTGGTGGTTTTTGTGTCCGTAATTTTGTTTCGAACTCTATGAGACTGTTAGCAGCAATTGGTGAGTGTAAGGATACAAAATATGAGGTTGTATGCGTTGGTGGAACGGTGTGTTGTATGTATCTTTTCTGGTCTTCTTCCTTTTCGTTGTCCTTTGTGCAACGAATAAAACGCCCTGGTTAAGTTATTGAGTTTTATTTGAACTTTCTTGTTCCGACACTAAACAAATATTTTAGTATCTACACTGATATTTATTATTATTAATTAACCTTAACACTTATTATTATTAACACTATTATTATTTATTAAACTAACTTGCGACTTGACCGCGTCGTTTCGATATTTACACAAGACCCCCTTTGGAATCTTTTCTAGATTCCACGTTAGCTCGGTCGACACAGACGTCGACCGAACTGAAGTGGGTCGGTATGTCGTGTTTCGCAATCTCCATTATTTCGCAATATTAAAAATTGTAATATTCGCAGAATCAATATGCGGAAGAAAATCGTTCCCAATTTAATTCTTGCGCGTGTGGGTTCTGATCGTTGGTTTTTCAAACCAAG
The DNA here is from genome assembly GCA_943737955.2 of Myopa tessellatipennis. NCBI lineage: Eukaryota > Metazoa > Arthropoda > Insecta > Diptera > Conopidae > Myopa > Myopa tessellatipennis. Next base: position 48,794,965 of record OX031316.1, on the reverse strand, counting down.
CGATTTTATGGTTTGGAAGCTTGCTACTGAAAGCTAGCTTCCACAATCCATTTTATGCGAAGTGTTCTGGTTGTTACCTTAGCTTTCGAAGTTCATTAAACCAAAGCTTGACTAAAACAAATGAAACTAAAGCTTCGGGCTTACCAAGCAAAGTGCTGTGGTTGCATTAATGTGAACTTGGCCTTGACTCACTCGCGGAGTATTATTATAAAAACAATAATACTGGCCTTGAAAGTTCTTATTTCCCGGAACTGGAAATTGCGATCGCGACATACAACATCCCTCCACCCTGGGGGAAGAAAAATTTAGTATCGTACAAAACGATATTAAATTTTTCTTGTACATGTATTGTTTGTTGAAATAGTGGGTGGGCTTCTGTGTAGTATGGTTTTTTTTTCCTTTCAATACTACTTAGTAGTACTTAATTTAGAGCGAGTGTAATGACAATAATTTGTGTTGGGTGTTTTTTTTTTTTATATGCAACAGTACAATATAGTAGATGTAGTGTATACTGAAATATTACGTTGTTGTTGTCGTCGATGTTGATCTTGACGTTGATATTGGTCTTGACGTTGATGCTGATGTTGTTGTTGATGATGATTACGATGTTGATGTACACCTTGAAGCTGATGTACACGTTGCTGTTGCTTTCGATGTTGCCGTTGATGTACACCTCGCTGTATTAATGTCTTCTTCTTGATTTGTTGTATATAACTGTGATTGTAGGGTGGTGGTAGCTGTGTTCGGAACGGCCGCTGTTGATCCCCTATTCAATTTGTACTGGAGTTCATCACATGTTGTTGTTCAACCCTACAGGTTATTGATTGAATATGCGGTTACCGCCTGAGTTTCTGCTTGTGAAGTACTCAAGCGTTGGTATCCCTGCTTCACTTGTGGTGGCGTCGCATTTCTTATATCCTATAAAGTATATATATATTTTAACTTGTGTGGCAGATGAATGGGCCCCAATAGTTATAACTGGCTGTAACTGCTTACGTTTGTCTACTTGGTGGTTTATCACCGTCGCCGCTACTCGATGATGCGTCTTATGGTGTCTTATTATGTGTCTTATTATTACGGTGTTTCTGCTCTCAACGTGACCTTAAGGTACTGTGTATCTGGTGCCATTATCATTCGGTAATTTTCAGGTTCAAACTGCTGCTGTTAGACCTATTTGAAAGTATCGTCGTGTTTTGTGGTTGAATTGTTTTGTGGTTGACTTGTGGATTGAATTGCTTGTTTGTCGCAACAATTCCATCTTTAGTTGTGGTCGCTACGCTGATCCAGCTACCCTTCCCCCTTCGAGTTGGCTGAGCGCTAATTGTCGCCCTGTTGTCAAAGTGCTGCTGTGTGTTGTTGCACTTTTGCTGTTGTGATGGGTGTACATCGGCACTCAGTTCAGCTTCTCTGCATGTTGTCTTCTTTGTTATCACCCTTAACTTAATTTATTATCAATGTTATATGTTTCAATATTCTCTTACAATGTATATATTTTTAACTACAATTGTTTTTAGCACTATAAAGCTTAACTTCTAAAGTATTTTAAAAGTTCTTACAAGTATTTAGATATTTTTCTTTTTACTTTATTGTGTGCTAATTTATATATATTTTTATTTCTAACGTTATTATAGCGATATTTTTTCTTTCATTTTAATTTCCTTATTTCTTTTCATTGTTAGTGTTATTATTAGTTTTTATTACTAGCTTCTTTGTTCTATGTATAAGAAGGACATATAGTGTTGATGTAACATGCGTTGTTTAATATTTTTTTCTTATTTTTATTATTTAATTTTCTTAAATATTTTTTTTCTTCTCTTATTTCTTTGATCTATATTTTTTTTTCTCTTTGTTTTGCCTATTTTGCAGTCGTTCACCTTTGCTTGCGTTAAAAAAAAATTTTTCATTTACTGTTTTTGTTGTTCTTTATTCTTTCATTGGTTTAACTGACACTGCATTCTGCTTGTGTTCAGTTGCTCTACTTCCGCACCTGCTTTGTTGCAGTGCTTGCGTTAATCGCTCAATTCTTTCTTGGTTTGTTATTAACGCGACTCCTTATTATTTTACATGGATTCTTAATCAACTACATATTATATTTTGTAAAAATTTTATTTTGTATAACTAAGAAGAATATTTAGAATTAGAAGAATATTTTATAAGAATTAAGGCAATAATTTTTTTTTTTGGACTTAGATTTATATAACTTTTCTTTGTATGTCTGCATCGAGGTGCACATATGCTGTTTAAATTTCTGTTATGCATAAACGACGTCTTTATGCATAGAACAGCTACTTTTCATATACCGTATATTATTAAAATTAATTTCACGTAAAATTATCTTATATTTCGTGATTTGAAACGAAACGTGATTTTGACTTGCTTTTTATTTTTTCATTATGAAATTCGATGAATTTCATTCGTTATTCAAATGTAAGACTGAAGTTAAATTAGAATTATTAGTAGGAAAATTAAAACTAAGACTGTTAGTTTCCTACTATCCTATACTAAATTTTATCAATCCTATTTTATATATATTTATTCTATCCTAATCCTAATAAGGTGCCTATTGTGATTAATTTAATTTTAATTTATGACTACTTAATTTAATTCCCTAACCTATTAACCTATTTTCTTAGTTTAAGTTGTTCTGATAGTGTCCTATGTAATTGTCTAATTAATCCTATACTCCTATTTAATTGCTATTATATAACTTAAGTAAGTTATTGTGGAAAGGTTTTTCTCTTCCCTTAATATTTAAAACTGCAGTAATTGGACTTTTAATCTTTACTACTTTATATGGCCCTATCCATATTGGAGAAAACTTATTTTTCCTAGTTTGATTTTTAATTAATACACTATCTCCTACCTTAAATTCTACTAAATTTAATTTGTTATCGTACTGCCTTTTAGCTACTTCTTTTGCTAAATCCTGATTCTTTCTCACGATTTCGTGAGCCCTCTGTATTTGGAATTTCAAAACTTTATTCGGATCTTCGGCATTATATACCGGACTGCACTTTCTCTTTAAGTTAGTCGGCATCTCTGTATCAAATCCAAATAGAGTGCGGAACGGTGTTTGCTTCGTCGTAATGTGGGGTGTGTGGTTATGCATATGCATAGCTGCAGTTAACCATTGATCCCAATTCGAACCATCTTCTTTAGCAAAACTACGCAAATATTCCGCTAAAGGTCTGTGGCTTCTCTCTAATGAGCCATTAGCTTGCGGATGATATGGTGTTATATGTAATTTCTTAATTCCTAACAATTTACAAGTATCTGAGAACAATTTCGAAATAAAATTAGTTCCGTTATCTGTAATTAAAATCCGCGGAATTCCGTAACGCGTGATTACTTCGTCATAAAAAGCCCTGGCGACAGTACCTGCTTCCGCATCTGGGATCGCCGTACATGCCATAAATTTCGAGAAATCATCCTGAAACGTTAAAATGTACTTATTACCAGACACAGTTTCTGGTAGAATACCTACTATGTCCATATAAACTTTGTCGAAAGGCCGCGTTGGTGTATCTGTTAGCACCATGGGCATTTTCGTTAATTTCGAGCTTTTGTTAGCTTGGCATTTCGGACAGTTTTTTATGAATTCCTTCACTTGCTTTTGCATTCCTGGCCATCTAAATTGTTTCCGTATTCTTAAATATGTTTTCACTGCACCCTGATGTCCTCGCAGTGGTGAATTGTGAAAGTCTTTGATTACTGTTTCTATTTGTTTCGGGTCGGATAGCAATGCTGCTGTGTTATTTGTTCCGTTTCCCGGTTCCTCCTCATCTTTATCGATTTCAACTGCTGTTCTTTGATTTTGATCTTGGTTAGCTGTTTTTGCTTTTGACCGTGTTTGTACGGCTGCTATTGTTTTGTGTTTTTCCTGTGAAATTCTACTTAGTGCGTCTGCATTTAAGTTTTTCTTTCCTGGCTTATATAGAATTTCGAAGTCGTATTCCGATAATTTATGCCGAAATCTTGCCAGTCTTGAAGTCTGGTCCTTTAAATTGGCTATTCCCTTTAGTGGCTGGTGGTCAGTAAAGATTCTGTAATGTCTGCCTAGGAGATATGCCCTAAAATTCTTTGTTGCCCAAACTATCGCTAAGAATTCCTTTTCTATTGTTGAATATCTCTTTTCTGTGTCGCTTACCGCTCGGCTAGCGAAAGCTATTGGTCTATCTTCGCCTACTTGTCCTTGAGAAAGAACCGCGCCTAACGCTTCATTACTTGCGTCCGTAGTTAAAAGAAATTCTTTTTTGAAATCTGGATATGCCAAAACTGGTGGTGACATGTCTGCTTCTTTTAGCTTTTCGAATGCTTGCTGGCAGTTTTCTGTCCAGATAAATCTTGCGTCCTTACGTAATAATGTGTTAATCGGTAGCGCTATCTTAGCTGTGTTTTCAATAAATTTCCTATAATAATTTATTAGTCCAAGAAATGCTTGTACTTCTTTTCTGTTTCTCGGTACTCCGATGTTCTTTACACATTCTACCTTGTAGGGGTCTGGTAAAGCACCATTTTCCGAGCATTTGTGTCCTAAATAAACTATTTCCTTTCTCAAAAATTTGCATTTCTCTGTATTTAGTTTTAAATTATGTTCACGTAACTTCTGTAGTACTGAACATAACCTCTCTTCGTGTTGTTCGAGATTCCTACCATAGATAACAATGTCATCTAAATAAACAAAACAGTCTATTCCTTGTAGACCTGTTAGGATATGATTCATTATCCTTTGGAATGTGGCTGGGGCACCTGTTAGCCCAAATGGCATCCGATTGAATTCGAAATGTCCTAGTCCTGTACTGAATGCTGTCTTCTCCTTGTCCCTGTCATCGATTAAAACTTGGTGATAGCCACTTGCCAAATCTAGCGTTGTAAAATATCTGCTGTGGCCTAATTGCTCTAAGATTTCGTCAATCCGCGGAATGGGAAAAACTTGTTTAATCGTTGCTTCATTGAGCTTCCTGTAATCTATCACAAGTCTCCATTTCTTCTCCCCGTCCTTGCCACTCTTCTTGGGCACTAAAAGTAACGGCGAGTTCCATGGTGATGTGCTATGCGTGATTATGCCATCATCTAAAAGTTGGTTTACTTGCTTATTAATTTCCTCCCTATGTATTTGAGGTAATCTGTATTGTTTTCTGTTTATGGGCGGCTGATCTGCGCCTGTTGGAATTTCGTGTTTGAATACGCTTGTAAAAGAAAGTTCGTCTCCTTCTAATAAGAAGACATCATGAAATGACTTTATTACTTCTTCTATGGAATTCTTTTCCTCTATATTTAAATGTTTATCTAGCTCAATTTCCTTGAGCAATTCATTTATTCTTCTGTTGGCATCTATTCTGCCTATACTATTAATTTACGTAGTACCTTGTATTGTGTACTCGTCGGAATTTGTGAATTTTGGTTTAAATTCGCTGTTTATCTCGTAGTCATACTCTGTTGTATTTAATATTGGAGCATAAACCGTATTATTTTTCACATTTACTAATGTGTCTGGTATATAGATTCCTGGATCTATTTCTTCTTTCTGAATTAAAACATTCTTAAATTTTGTACGTAGTTTTAATGGTACTATCGTAATCGTTCTTGCGTTAACTGGTATGTAGTATTCTTTACTTTCCTTTCCTATCTGTTCGATAGTTTTTATTGGTAATTCCAAAATAAGCTCTTTCTTCTCATTGAAGAGTGTTAAAATCTTTTCCATCGCATTTATAATGGAGTTGTTCCACAAATTATCTCTTCCTAATATGCCGTCTGCCGGTACTCCTTGTTTAAGTGACACAACGTGTAGCGTTAAACGTAAGGACTGTACCTCATTATGACATATAGTAGTTGATCCTTCTGTGGTTACACAACCTCCAAATGCTCCGCTCAAGTCTTTCCTATTTGACTTGTTTATTATTATGCTATCCCTTATTGCACTTTTCTTTATCAGGCTTGTATCTGCTCCCGTATCCACCAGTAAAATAAGTTTTCCATTTATGGCCTCTACGCAAGGTATTTCGATGAACACGTCATTTAGCTGGGTTTGTGTGCAGTTAGATACCCCGGTTTCTGCATTTCTATTTTTATTGTTACTTGCTAACTTATTCATTGAGCAAGATATTTTTGGATTTAAATTTTCATTTTTCTCTCGAACTTTGAGTTGCATTTCCGAATCAACTGTTTCTACAATTGTATGATTTCTCTCTGTGGCATTGCTTTTATTATTATCAGTCCTCTTCAACTTGATATTAATTTTTAAGTCTTTTGAAGTTGGTAACGTTTCAACTATCACTTTCGATGTCGGACTTATGGTTCCCACTTTATTTTTTAAAGTTGGTAACGTATCCACAACCGGTTCGGATGTATGAATTACTGCTACTCCTTCATTTGGCCTTATGTTACTAATATTTTTGGGTTCCCAGATTATTGGCCTGTTCTGGGCCCTTGATAGTTTCCCGGACGATTACTTTGCAACGTTTCCCAATTTCTTTTTGCTTCACAATTTTTTATCATATGTCCTGGTCTATTGCACCAATGACATATCGTTTGGCTCACTCTGTTTGGCGGGTTTATAGGAGTCTGATTCCTCTGCAAGCCGTTAAGTGTATTAGGATTGGGGTTTATTGACCTTCCTTGATTCCCGTTCTGTTGAAATTGGCACCATTGGTTTTGATTCCAATTTTGTTGGGTTTGGTTTGGCTGCCAGTTTTGTTTTACCTGGCTTGGTTGCCAGTTCTGTTGTATTTGGTTTGATTGTCTATTTGGCTGGATTGGATTCCCTTGCTGCCTTCCTTGATTTCGAAAATTAGTCCCTTGATATGTGTTTCTTGCCACATTATTGTGGCCTCCTTTTTGGTCACACCTCCAGTTTGGCTCGTGTCCATATTTTGAACACTTGTGGCAATATGGTGTGTTCTTCCGAGTTAAGCAATCTTCTCTAGTATGTCCTCGCTTGTTGCAAAAAGAGCATATTATTCTCTCGGTCGCTCCTTGTGGAGGGTTTTGTGACCTGGTTGGTTGCCGAACAATTCGTTCTCCTGTAGCTCTGCCCTGGCTTCCCTGTTGAGTTTGCTCTTGCTGGTTGTTCATTGAGGCACAAAAAGGTGAATTCATGTTAATGTTTAAATGGTCTGTTTGGAGGGGGCTACTGTGTATGGTTTCGAGTGCCTTTACGGCCAATTCTACCATTTGTTCAATGGTTTTCTTCGTCACATTGAGCATATAAATTCTCAATGCGGCGTCCCTTATTCCTGTTTTAAATGATTTTTCTACGACCCCTTCCAGCATACTTAATAGTGTCCTATCTCCATCTCCGTTGTAATCCGTTCGAATTATCTCTATAGCCTGTGTTCTTAGCGCGTTTATGCGTCTTGCAAACTGTCTTATATCTTCATTAAGCAGTTGGCTACAATTTTGGATACTCTGTATGACTGTATCTAAGGTGATTTTAGGTAAATACGCCCTTTTTATTGTGAGGTAGAATTCCTCGAGGCTATTGAAGCGTTCTGACCTCACCAAGTCATAGGCATCCCCATGCAACCTCTGCTTAATGCAGTCTATGTAGTCCTGACTATTGTTTGTACCTACTTCCCTTGTGGCTAATTCGCACCCTTGTATAAATTTGTAGACTTCGCCGCGTAAGTCTGGTGACTGTGTGCCCGAAAAAAGCGGTACCAGCCTATTCGTAATCTTGGCTATCTCACCTATACCCATTTTATGTATGTTATCTGTCGTCCTAATTTGTTTAAATGACCTTCCGTTGTAATGTTCCGCAATAACTGCGGACGGAGTAGCTTCCTTATGATAAAGCATCTGATCGTTAGCTAATTCTATTTCTTGCTGTAGCCGTCTGTTTTCCTCTTTCAATTCTTGGATTCTTTTGTGCGCTTCTTCTAAAGAACTACAGTCTTCTCTAGATTTCTGTGAAAATCCCTGTTCTAACGTTCTATTCAACGTTTCCTCAGTTATTCCCTTTTTCTCTAATAGTTCCCTTAGTTTTATGTTCTCGCCCTCTACGTTCCTTAGTATATCCTCCTGAAATACTTTATCTACTAAGTAATTATCATACCTATTCTTCAGTGCATTAAATTCTGATTCCCATGTCTAGGAATCTTCTGTCTTATTCTGTATTATCTGGTTTAGGAATGTAAGCTCCCAACTCTAGACTTTATCAACTCTCCCCAACTCTAGACTTTATCAACTCTAAGTTCTCTTTGTTGCCTACAGTCCCTTCTAAAATTGCCCAATATTTAGATATAAACTCCCCCAACTGTCGTTTCAGTTCTTTATGAGTCCTATCTAATTCTAAGTAACCTTGCTCCTGTAATGACTCGGCCATTAATTAAACGAACGACATATAGTTTAATGGTTTTTATTTTATTAATATGTACATATGTCTTGTATCTGTAAATCTTTCCCAATTTTCCGTACTTAAATTTCTATTAAAGCGATTACTTAGCGCCACCAATTATCGTTTAATCGTTTCATTAAACGTTTAATTCTTAATATTACTCGTAGTACTTTGGAATGAGAAACCAATAAAATTCTTAATATGAAGATTCAACTTCCTTAACCTGTTTAGATTTCATGTTCGCTTCGTTTACCGAGCGTGCAGTAAACATTCGCTGTACATCTGTTTATTCGCCTGTACGCTAACGTCCGCTGCTGCTTTGTTTGAAGCAGAGCCAAAGCGTCAAAATTTTCGTGACTGCGCTATTCTGCTTTCTTTCAAGCAGAGACGAAGCGTCAAAATTTTCGTGACTGCGCTATTCTGCTTTCTTTCAAGCAGAGACGAAGCGTCAAAATTTTCGTGACTGCGCTAAGGTAATTTAAGACCTCACAGAATGGAATCAACGACCTGCCTCTATTTTTAAGCGGCCAGCAAAATTACAACGTTTGCAATCTCGAATTCGTACAATTAACTAGGTCAGCTCGTTCGAGTTATTTCTTTGTTAATTGCTTTCGATTTAAAACAACGAATCTAACTTGGCTTTGATTCTTCAAGCGATATGAAGTCTCTAAGCTCTTTACCCAAATAACTCCTTTTTAATGTTTTAATTTAATGTAATTCCTATTATTACCTATTATTATTATTACCTATTACCTATTATTCTTCCTATTATTCCTATTATTATTAATGTAATTCCTATTCCTATTATTTTTGATATTTCATCCATTTGCGAATGTATGACGTATTATATAAAAAAAATTTTCGACTAGAACTCGAATACAATGATAAACTCAATGATAAAACTAACGAATTTGTTTGTTGACTTTTCTTTATTTATCCAATTTAAATATAAACATATTTTAGTTTTTGTTTCCGAAAGTGGTTTCCATTAAGCTAGCTAAAAATTTGGTTTTGTCTTGCCAACAATAGCATTAATAGCTTCGGCCTTTAATTGTAACCATTTAAGCAAAATTATTTTATTCGCTCGTGTTTCGACATATTAGTTTTATTTGTATAATTTTAATTAATGTTGCCAAAATTTTTAATTTAAGGTCTCTAATTTTAGATATATGTATAATTTAAGAACAATTGTGGTCTTCTTTCTTAGGTTTTTTTTTTGGAATTTGTTGTATTTTTTGGTTGTAGCTCCTTTCAGTTTGCGTTCCTTAAATCTCTGCTGTAGTTGATTTATTTCCTCCCAAACTTCGTGTGTCCTGTCCCACGGGATTGGGTGATTTTCGTCTGTTACGAGTGCCTTCAAATAAGCTAGTCGCCTCTTATCCTTTACCAGCTTACCTCCGCGTCGCTGCTTCGGTTCCGTTCTTCCTTCTGGCTGCGGTATTACTGTAGCGTCCTTTTCCTTTCGAATTTGCTGCCGCTTTCGGTATTCCTCGATTGTTAATCTCGCCGGTCCCTGCCTCTTTATCTCCGATGAGATGTACTTCGGAGGTTGCACTTTAGTGTCCTTCACGTTTTGTGGAATGTACTCCATTTTTTTGATGAATTTTTCCAGATATTTTCCCTTCCCTGTTAATTTTTGAAATTTCCATTTTTATTAGTAAGGGAATTTTAATCTGTTTTTTTTTTTTGTTACAATGTTTTACGCTTTAAAATAAGATATAGTGAAATGTGCGATTTTGAATTCAGATACAAATTTGAGGACAAAAGTCTAAGACACACCCGAAAAATGTGCGGCTTTGAAATCAAGTTAATCGTTAAAATTTGTTTAACGTGTTTAATTTGAACTCAAACGCCTAAGACACACTCGAAACTATACAACTTTACCGTATACTTTACGCGTTTTGTTTAAGTATTGGATTGGGTTCTTGTTTTTTACCAATTTGCGTTTTTTATTTGAATTTTTCCACGTTAAATAAATTTTTAAATTTATTTAAGTTAGTAAAATCAATCTGATTTTCGCACAATCTGTTAATTACAGTACCCAATATTGTGATAATATAAAACACAAAAATTCTTAATTAATTAATGTTGGCGACGTTATGTCGTTGCTGTTGATTACTGGCATTAACGAAAGATAACTAGCACCTAAACCAGTACCTTTCACCAGGATATTTGCTTATTTGTTGGCATTCGGAACTTGAACCGACTGCCAACGCTGAACTTTAATGTAAATGTTGTCAAACAAATTTATTTTATTTGATTAGTTTATTTTATTCATTCTCTACGTTTATTCATTTCGAAATTTTCTTAATTTTCCCTATTTCACACTTTTTAGTTCACATTAAAACTTTTGCTTATGTGTTTTGAAAAAGGAGAATTTTTCTTTCCAAAAAATGTTTTATTGTATCCCTATCAAAGAAAATGCCTTCCCGAGTGAAAAAGGGTCGCCCTCAGCAAAGATTTTGTCCAGCTAATGCTATTGGACAGATAAGGATGCTGTGCAATTAAGATAGCATCCTTTTGATGTAACCGATGATTTTGGGACCTGAAAGTTATTTCACGATTTATATAATATAATAATATAATATATTTTACTATAATTAATTAGTTCTACAAATTCTTTCTCTCGCTGTATATTTTAAAGCACAACTTCATCTTCTTAAAATAATTAAACCATAGGACAATAAATATATCCTACAAAAATCAGAAATTCTCAAAAAAAAATTGTATAAAAATTTAACATAATAAAAATAAATGAAGTTAAAAATAAGGATAATTGAACCCTTCGAGACGAGAATTAAAAGAATTTAATTCTATCACTGCCCTTTTCGCTTTTTCCTATTTTTTAACTTTAGTTTTATTTTTCACTTTTCTCAAAATTCCTCTGTTCTAACTTTATGATTCCATTTTTTTTTTTTGTATTATTGAATTTTAATTTTATTTTTCACTTTTGCGTTGTATGTATTAACGAAGTTATCGTTTCACTTTTTACTAGTGTTCCTTTTTAAACTTTCTTTTAGAACTTATATTACTTATATTTATTTTATTTACTTACTTTATTTTACTTATATTTTGCTAACCGCTGCATTTCAATTACTGCTACTAAATTTTTATTGCACTGCTTCTTAAAAAAAATTTTTGTCAAATTCTTAGCTAACTTATTCTTTCACTTTTCAATTTAATTTTTTTTTTTCCTAAGCTACGAATCTTACTTATTTATTTTTGTATTTGATTGTTACTTACTTTTTCCCTTCGAGCGATCCTCGGCTCGAAAAACCGGCTGCGCCAATTGTTGTATGTATCTTTTCTGGTCTTCTTCCTTTTCGTTGTCCTTTGTGCAACGAATAAAACGCCCTGGTTAAGTTATTGAGTTTTATTTGAACTTTCTTGTTCCGACACTAAACAAATATTTTAGTATCTACACTGATACTTATTATTATTAATTAACCTTAACACTTATTATTATTAACATTTATTATTATTTATTAAACTAACTTGCGACTTGAAACGCGATTTAAGATAGACGACCGCGTCGTTTCGATATTTACACAAGACCCCCTTTGGAATCTTTTCTAGATTCCACGTTAGCTCGGTCGACACAGACGTCGACCGAACTGAAGTGGGTCGGTATGTCGTGTTTCGCAATCTCCATTATTTCGCAATATTAGAAATTGTAATATTCGCAGAATCAATATGCGGAAGAAAATCGTTCCCAATTTAATTCTTGCGCGTGTGGGTTCTGATCGTTGGTTTTTCAAACCAAGCGATTTTATGGTTTGGAAGCTTGCTACTGAAAGCTAGCTTCCACAATCCATTTTATGCGAAGTGTTCTGGTTGTTACCTTAGCTTTCGAAGTTCATTAAACCAAAGCTTGACTAAAACAAATGAAACTAAAGCTTCGGGCTTACCAAGCAAAGTGCTGTGGTTGCATTAATGTGAACTTGGCCTTGACTCACTCGCGGAGTATTATTATAAAAACAATAATACTGGCCTTGAAAGTTCTTATTTCCCGGAACTGGAAATTGCGATCGCGACATACAACAGGTGGAGAGAATATTAGGGTTGCACTGACTTCCTCAAATTGATGAATTTTTATACGTTTTACGCTTACATAAGGTTCCTCTCGAAATACTGAATTTTGAAAGAAACCCCACAAAGAGGGAAATGCTTAGCCTAAATATGTCGATCAATGATCCTTTCGGATTTCTTGCGGACTTTATGATATCAAGAGTGGCCAGAAAATATCTACCAACGATGGAAGTTATGGATCAGCGAAATGCCAATTCTGAAACAGTTACCTGCGCCGTGCTGCTATTTTGAATACACAAAATATATATAATATGTATAAGTTTGCATGTATTTGTGGATGCAAGTGCCGAGGCCATGGCAGTAGTAGCATATTGGCGTGCAGAAGCTCTGGCAGAAATTCTGATAAAGTTTGTTGCGGCCGAAAGCAGTAGTGCTGCTATACGATAACACTACGTGCCCAAGTTGGAGTTGCAAGCAGCAGCGATGGGCATCCGTCTTGCCGATACCATCATAAAAAGTCACACAATCCAGCCCAGTCAAAGATTTTTCTGGACAGATTCATGCACTGTGATTCGATGAATTTGTTCCGATTGTTGTGAGCTTAGGTTGGGGTGGCGGTGGCACGGTGGCATGCGGCTAAGCTTGCCGGCAATTTGGGATGGTTTCTTGCCACCCTGGCCCTTACAGAAAACAAAATCGTGCCATGATTAATTTTAATTATAAAGAAAGAGGTGAAAAATAGGAGAAATGTGAAGGAACATTTACACAGGGTCACTTGCTCACACACCATGTAATTCCTAGTGGGTCTGTTCACTCATACCCTTTCACATACACTTACACCTAACCATAATAATCCCACTCGCCAGACTCACCCTCATTCATCCTTCCCCATTCATCCTTTCATTCTTCCTTGACTGAATCATTCATTCTGAATCACTATTCACCTATACACTACGTCCAACCTACGTCACCGTACGTCATGAGCCGCCCACCCCCTCTGTAACTCAGCCAAGTTACAGCCATGAACCGCGATTAACTATCAGCGTCTTGCGGTTCCCTTTTCTTATGTCCGTCCAAGCCTCCGTTAGTTCGTCCGTCTACTTCATTACGTCCGTTAGTCTGTCCATCTGCCACGCATACCAGTGCCGGTGCCTCCCCTTAGGTTCACCAGCACACCTGGCTAAATGTTCGGTTTTAGCAATCCATTTCTTTGTTAACACATTGTGGACCGGTCACGAGTTAACTCGTGTTTGCATGCCCAAACGTTGTTGACCGATCACGAGTTAATTCGTGTCTGCACTTGCATCAGCAATTTCAATTTATGAAACCCAGGGCAATATAGAATACTGCAAAAGTTTTGTCCATCGTGTTTAGATATTGAGATTTTTATAACAATTTTAGTTCTGTAAAAAAAGTATTAAAAGTTATCTAAAAGATATATATTGAAGGTTATTTATATTATATCAGTTCCTCATTGAATTACGAAATAATAGCCGGTGACATGAGATAGTTTCAGCGTAAAATTGTAAGTAAAGTAATTCCTTCCTTTTTCCTGTTTATATAAATCGCCTATCTTCTTTTGTGTCTAATATAGATAATTAGTAGTTTTTTTTTCTATACCTCTTTAGCTTTATAATTATTTACATCAAATCATAATTTTTTTTCTTATTCTATTTCTATATTTCCTTTTTTTTCTTATTTCCTTTTGTTCTATAATTGTGCAATGCAACTTGGAAATAAGCAGGTAATGAATTAATGCACTACATGAATTAATTAACTATACACAATTTCACACACATAACATATATATATTTTTATTTTAGGACTAGTACTACAGTGGTCACACAATTTATTCTTACACCCTCAGATATGTATTTACATACTTTGCGCCAAACTTTTGGAGGTCCGTCTGGTCCGAAAACATTGAATTTTGATTCATCATGAAGATGACATTCTCCCTAAAAGAATCTGGCTCCTTTACGTAGAATTTGGCAAATTCTAATCTCTTCTTTTTGTTTATATTAGATATGTATGGCTTACGGCGTGCGATAACCAGCACTATGGTAGGCAATTACGAATTGTGTAAGGACTAAAAAAATTCAGTCCTTACTACACCGTTGCAACCCTGCACGATCGGAGTTGTGACGACGCAGCCCCGAATCTCTGTCGCTACCGGCGAAAACGCATGGGAAGAACGAGGGAGCACAAGACAGTTGCCGTGGGCGCAGAATTGCGTGTCCTACTGGACACGGTCCAATAGAGTAGCCTCGCACCACAACCAAGCCTGCCATAGCCGTTTCACACTACCCCCTTACCCTTTAGTCATTAAGTATTAGTATTTCGAAGAAGATTAAATGGCACATTCGCCTGATAAAACGGAAAAAAAGGCTTTCTAGATGGACACAGTTTGCGAATGAGGGACACGGTAAAGTTTGAGGTAGCGGCAACTCTGGCGACGGCTGTACCAGAGCCTGGAAAAGTCCCGCTAACCTTGAATAAAAGGCTGCCGAATAGAAGAATCCTTCTTCAGTTTTTCTTAAGGTCGAGCAGTGAAAGTGAACAGTTGGAAGTGCACGGTAAAACAAACGAAACACGGAAAGAAATTAAATTCGAGGTCGCAAACATAGCGACAAATTAAAATCCGCCTACGAGTACTGCAGCGGGGAACAACAAAAACATCGCAACCATCAGTGAGCTACAGGTAAGCGTTATTTTGAAGAGTGTTTTTATGGTGGACGTTAGATTTGGGTAACAGGGTGAGTAGCGTACGTACTCGTAGAAATCGCCGCCTTGTAAATTTCGCGGTCCAAATCGTCCTGAACCGGTTATTCAAAGTGGTTACTTCGCGAAAGTTTCACCAAATCGTCGATTTAAACCAAAAATCCGTTGTATCTTGTAAACTACGAAAAGTTTTTACAATCTTCGATTTCGAGTAAACTCAGTGCTAAGCCCGAACGCTTTTAAGGCTGACGGCTACGCATTCGTGCGCAATCGATCCAAATCGTCGTGAACCGGTTATTCAAAGTGGTTACTTCGCGAAAGTTTCACCAAATCGTCGATTTAAACCAAAAATCCGTTGTATCTTGTAAACTACGAAAAGTTTTTACAATCTTCGATTTCGAGTAAACTCAGTGCTAAGCCCGAACGCTTTTAAGGCTGACGGCTACGCATTCGTGGGCAATCGATCCAAATCGTCGTGAACCGGTTATTCAAAGTGGTTACTTCGCGAAAGTTTCGCAAATCGTCGATTTAAACCAAAAATCCGTTGTATCTTGTAAACTACGAAAAGTTTTTACAATCTTCGATTTCGAGTAAACTCAGTGCTAAGCCCGAACGCTTTTAAGGCTGACTGCTACGCATTCGTGCGCAATCGATCCAAATCGTCGTGAACCGGTTATTCAAAGTGGTTACTTCGCGAAAGTTTCACAAATCGTCGATTTAAACCAAAAATCCGTTGTATCTTGTAAACTACGAAAAGTTTTTTTTACAATCTTCGATTTCGAGTAAACTCAGTGCTAAGCCCGAACGCTTTTAAGGCTGACGGCTACGCATTCGTGCGCAATCGATCCAAATCGTCGTGAACCGGTTATTCAAAGTGGTTACTTCGCGAAAGTTTCACCAATCGTCGATTTAAACCAAAAATCCGTTCTATCTTGTAAACTACGAAAAGTTTTTACAATCTTCGATTTTGAGTAAACTCAGTGCTAAGCCCGAACGCTTTTAAGGCTGACGGCTACGCATTCGTGCGTAATCGATCCAAATCGTCGTGAACCGGTTATTCAAAGTGGTTACTTCTCGAAAGTTTCACCAATCGTCGATTTGAACCAAAAATCCGTTGTCTCTTGTAAACTACGAAAATTTTTACCATCTTCGACTTCGAGTAAACTCAGTGCTAAGCCCGAACGCTTGTAAGGCTGACGGCTACGCAATTCGGATCGCGTACGAGATCTTCGGGACTCCGAGATCCAGTTACCCTAACCGGTACGCCCATCCAACGGCTGAAAACACGCTGGCTGAGGATTCGGGCGAGCCGAACTAACGCATCTTCGAGGCCAACGACCACGCCCAGTACCACCGCCGGAGCCACGGCCCAATCCCGGGAGGACCCCGACACTGAGAGACAAATCTCCTGCCGACGAGGCACTCCCACATCCGAGTACCCAAATAAATTGAGCCGAAGACGGTTACAAAGAGAACATCGAGTCTTCTTCGTCGAGAGAAAATTTTGTGTACGAACCCTGGCAACCGACTAGCTATCCCGGCAGAAAGGTTCGTCACAATTGTTTGTGTGCTTATTTTTTTTTTTAAAGGATCTAGCATATCTTGACATATTATCGTGGCGGTTTTTGCACGACGGAAGCTATTATTTTACGCTCCTCACGCGGAGTTAATATTTTTGGCCTTCCGGCTTGTTGGTGATTTGCTGCCAATCGACAGAAAATGGTTAGAAAAACCAATGATACTTCGTTTTCAACAAAATTAGTCAAAACTCAGATGTCGATTACCGTTATATTTGCAGCAACAGGATCATAAGAAGAGAGTGTATGAATAATCTTTTTGCAATATTTTACCATCTCTGTTTGTTTTTCATGGAATTCTTCTGTGTGAGCAGACATAACGGTTGTTTTTTGTGGCAGATCATAAAGAAAACAACATTCTTACATTGACCCAAGAGAAATAATGGACTAATTGCAAATACTTAAAGTAAAAAACTGCATATTTTGTATGCAATGCAGGGTGTACGAATAAATTGTGTGACAACTGTACATATAATCCTGAGGTAAGTAAGGTCTACACTAAAACATAAACTAAAATCCCTCTTTTATTTTCAGGTGCTGAATGGGCACTACAGACACTACACGATTATCGTAGATACAAACCGTACGTCGCACAGTGGACTATCGCTTCGAAACCGCGGCCAAAAGTCCAAAAAGTCGCTCCGCGTTTTTGAAAAATTTGGTATGCATTTTGTTTATAATAGTTCAATAATTACAGAACCAAAATATCTCGGTCGGAAACCTTCGTGAATACTTTTGGTGGGCGATCAAATGTGAACCTTTTTTCCATTCTCTAAAAAGTTGTATTTTTTCTGTTTTTTGACCAAATTCAAATGACTATATCTAAAAAAACAGTCAACATAACTAAATGGATTAAGTACCATCTGAAATTACCATCTGGATTAAGTTCACTGTCTCTGACCAAAACAGACTACCACAGATGGGCGTGGTGTGCCCACTAATTAAATAAAAGTCGATTAGAGGAGAACGAATAGAGATATTTTCAACAAATTTGGCACGAATATTCTCTGTCATCACAGGCTATTTGAGATTGAAAAGGAAAAAAATAGACCATTGCCACGCCTAATTTCTAAATACAAGCGTGTAGGGTATATGAACCTCGCCCAGACCGAAGTTAACACTCTTTCTGGTTTATTATTTACCTATTAAATAAATCATATTTTCAAGGAATTCATCATTCAAGTATGAGGACTTTCGTACAGAGGAGTGGACTTACTCGGACCAGTAAGTGTAGCTATTGGTCGTCAACGGCAAAAGAGGTGGATAGTTTTATTTACCTGCTTAACTGTGCGAGCAGTGCACTTGGAAATCGCTGCCAACCTCTCCAGCGACGATTTTATTTTATGCTTAAGGAATTTCATCAATCGTCGAGGAGTGCAGTTCAGATAAGAAGCGATAATGGAACTAACTTTATAGCCTGTTTACATAAAAATATTTACTCCGGTTAAGGTGTTCGAAAATCGATCAGCTGATCTAGTGTTTACATACATAATCCGGTCCGGGCTGTCAAACCGAAAAGAAGAAATAAACAGCTGTTGTTTTGTATTTGTTTATTTACGCAACTATTTTTAAAATTTTGCCTCGCTTTAATTTACAATACAATGAATAAAATAACAATAAAATTCAAAATTGTTGAAATGTATTTTGCTATGGTGACGAAATTCGCAAGTTTACAGAATTTGGAAAGTGAAAAGTCGTACATCGTAAATCAGACTTATTTTCATTTACATAAGAAGTATGCCATGCTGAATGCTCTGCGAATAGCGCTGATGTCTATAAATAGGACCTTGTGGATTGTGGTAAATATTCAACAGTATTAATTTATTGTGGTCAAGCTTAAGATTCCTAATTATAGCCCCGCAGTAGTACATTTTGGGAAGTGGACTGCCAGAGAAATAGTAATGATTTCTTTAAGGAAAATTTCCGCATGAGCCGAGGATCTTTTCAAAGATTGTGCGCATATCTTAAAAATCTGCAGAAGAAGAGATGCAACTCACGGCGCAGGCCGTCAATATTTTCTTGCCACAGGTCCAGTACCATTAATTCCGCCCCCATCGACCACAAAGTTCTCTTTGTTGATTTCTGCATCTGAAATAGTTAATTTTTTGTCATTTATTACATATTATACTTATTTAAATAAACATATTACTTACGTCATGAAACGCTTAAATTTGTTTTGACATTTGGCAGAATAGTTTTGTGGCACTTTCTCTTTATCTTTTTCTAACTTATTGGCACTAGAAAAGGAGAAAGATAGTGTGTCTGCAATTCCGAACTTCGAAACAGACTTGCAAACTAAAAACTGAGGCTAAAAACCAAACGCATTTTGGTTTAGCGCTGGAATAGCAACAACAATTTCACGGGAGTTAAAACAGTTTACGAGTGGTTTTGGGACTTAAAACAGTTTATTCCAAAAACCTGGAAAAACCATTTTATGTAAACACCTTATTACTGGAGTTGTGAAAGAAATTCGTGAGACCCAAGGATTTATAGATCATGATGCGATCACAAGCAAGTTATCTCCATTGAGCATAAAATGGGTATTGAACACTCCACGCGATCCTAGCACCGGCGGAGCAAGGGAACGACTGGTGCGTAAAGCGAACATTAGACACAATTTTGAATGAGCATGCGCCTCGATTAGAAGGCGATTTTAGAAGTGGAAAACATTATAAATTCCAGGCCATTGACACATATACCAGTAACACCAGATGAATCGGACCCGCACACGCCAAATGATTTTATTTTAGGTTGCACTAATTCTACGCAAACTCCTGCACCATTTAACCTTAGTGCCATAAACTTGAGAAAGCAGTGGCACCTAGTAGAAAATCAAAAAATGCTGCATGGCATAGGTGGATCCGGGAGTATTTGCCTGAACTTACAAGCAGGTCTAAGTGGTGTATGCCATCTCGACCTTTGGACATTGGAAGCTTCATCCTCAGCTTCCAATCGATTCTCCAATCCAATCGATCCCCTACGATCCTCATCGTAGATCTCGCAAGTGCTACATCTAAGTGGAAGCGTGGCAGAGTGCTACAGCTCCACTACGGACAGGATGGTGTAGCTCGGTCAGCCGACGTTTCGCACATCTACGGGAATTTTAGCAGTCCTGGACGTCGAAGAGAAGGGTAAATCTCCGATCCAGTCGATTTACGGGCAAGGGTTTGTTGCTGAATCAGCGTTAAATACAATTAGTGCGGTTCCAGCTTAAAATGAAAGGAAATACGTTGTAATGAAAATGTAATTTTCATTACAACCACGGGTGTAGAACCTGGCCTACACCCCACCTGAGCTGCTCCCTTGAAAACCGCTTTTAAGGGACGCAGTAACCTCGAGTTGCGCGGTCCCAACTTGAGGTGGAATTAATTCTGCAACCAATTTGCAAACTCTGCAAAGTAATTTGCGAACTTCAAAACAAACGAAACAACGTCGAACACCAAAACCAACGAAACAACGTCGAACACCAAAACAAACGAAGCAACCTCGAACCGCAAACGTCGAACATCAAACAAACGAAGCAACCTCGAACCGCAAACGTCAAACAACATCGAACTCCAAACAAACGAAGCAACTTTGAACATCACGCTTAAATAACTGGGAGTGAAGCAAAACCAATAACAAAAACAAAATTACATAGCCGCAAGATCAAAGAAAAATAACAATAGCCGAAAAAAACCGAAATTTCAAGTACACGAGTAAAAGTACATAGCCACTGTTTCAACAACAAAACCATGCACGAAAGCGGGAACACAGAAAGCGACGAACATCAAAATAGAATACACATAGAAAATTACACTACAGGCAAGTTGTACATTGAACATATATATAATAATAAACTCGTTTAGAACAACAACAACGAGTGTATGAGACCCTGACAACAACTACACTAAGGAAATTAGCAGAATACGAACAACAACAACATCACAGCCGAGAATAAATTTACAACAAATACACTAAGGGAATTAGAAGAACGACATTCAAAGCACATAGAAATTCGGCAACGACAATTATACAAAAAAGTGCAGCGGCAAGTACTGAGAGCCTGGAACCCCAAGATGATCAGCGATCAAAGTCTTCGACAAACAACAAGCAACAACAAGCATAAGTTCGGTAAGCAAAACAATAACGTACACTTGGAAAAAACTGGAACCGCTGCTACAACAAATGAGACAAGCGGATTAATTCAAGGCCACGCAAAGGGAGCACTGACCCTGAAAACAACAAAAGGGTAGCCAAGTACCGCTACACTTGGGATATAAAAGGAGCCACCGAGCAGTGCAAATTCACTTTTCTGGAAGCCAGCAAACGAAGCGGTAAGCACACTTTATAATTATAAATAATTTGATCCTTGATTCTTGATTTTGACGTTGAGCTTGCCGAGCGGACGTCAATATCGGAGCCTTGTATCCACTAGTAGAGCCTTGTATCATTGATCCTTGACTCTTGATCTTGACGCTGAGCTCACCGAGCGGGCGTCAATATCGGAGCCTTGTATTCTTGATCTGTGATCTGGTCATTGCGCGCACCTAGCGAGCGCCAATAGCGAAGCCGTGTGTCCTTGATCCTTGATTTTGATTCTGACGTTGAGCTTGCCGAGCGGGCATCAGTGTCGGAACCTCGTATCTTTGATCTTTGGCCGTGACGTTGAGCTTACCTAGCGGGCGTCAATAGCCAAAACGTGCATTCACGATTCCGAATCTTGACGTTTAGCTGCTTAGCGACGCAGCGACAACGAAACCGTGTATCCTTGATCCTTGATTCTCGATCTTGACGTTGAGCTTGCCGAGCGGGCGTCAATATCAGAGCCTCGTATCCTCGATCATTGGGTTTTGATCTTGACATTGAGCTCGCCGAGCGATTGCCAATCTCAACTTTCAAGCGATCGTGCCCCTGCGAACACCCCCCCTAGATTTCACTGGTCCCGAACCAAACAGAACCTTAAAAGGATAAATCGTTACCTAAATCAAGAAACCAAGTAGCCATAGGTTTTTCATGTCACACTAACCCAACGCTAACAATCGGAGAAAATTCAGAAATAAAGCGAACAAACACACTAATCTGCGTTTTGACTTACACACTAGAGTCCACCATACATACACTACCAACATACATAACCTTCTTTTCCTACAGGGTAACTTAAGTAGATTTTTAGAAATATAAAATACAAATTTAGGCAACATTTGTTATCGAAATATTGAAGCATCAAATAAATAAAAATCGATAAATAAAGAATTCAAACTAAAACAAAACTGCGTTATTATTGCGGAAGACCCCTGGGCATCCGCGGGTATATCCAGGCAGGACAGAGGGGAAACCTCGTTACAACGTCAAAAACCATGATGCGCGGGTATATAGAAAAAAAGGAGATCGACAAGCACGCGGGAAAAAAAGTACAAAGATTTAACCTTATAAAAGAAGAAGAATTTGCCTTTTGATATTTTCGCTTTTGATATTCTATTTTATTTCTTACCTTTATTGTCAAATAAATTCGTTAAAATCCAATTCGCCTTGCTTAACCTTCTTTTGTCAGAAAATCAGCAACCATCCTCTACTGTTTCTCCTGGTATGTCTTCATAGTCAGCGTAAAATGAGTTAACTTATTTGTTTATTTACAGCCTTATCATGTATCTTTTCGCGTTGCGTTTATTTCGCGTTTTGTTTTGTGCTTTTCGTATTTTTGGAAGAATTGAGATAGGAAGATCTGTTAACCTCTGAATCGCAATCAAAACGCGAAACCAAATGCAAACGCAGTTTTGTTGGTAATTTACATGCTTTGCAGACCTCACTACGTTTTTCTGGCATGATGGATGAGCTATTTCGTGGAAAAAGTCTCTCAAACCAGACGATTGCAAAATGCTCGCGTTTGGTGTGATTCTGAACAGTGGCTCATACAATTTTTTTTATTCACGGCGCCACCTTCTCAAAAGATAAGTAAAAGATCCGAATTGTCCCTCTTCTGAGTATCCCCGTAATTTTGTTCCTCGGTATGACGCTGCGCCAGTGGTCGCACGGGGAATATTGCTGCTATATTCACTCTCGCATAAAGAGCAAACGATAATAAACACAATATCAGTATGTAAACATTGTGTGCGCGTTATCAGATTTGCTTTTGTTGTACAAATTGTTGCCATACATCAATTATAGCACTAATTCATTGGGATTCCTAAAAACTACTTGTAAAAATGCTAAAAATGCTTCATACATGGTAACTCTTTGTGCTCTGCAAACAGGAGAAGTCTGCAAGGCTACGTAAAGTGTGTGATCTCCTCAAAACTCATACGCAGTCTACTCGTAAAAGTTCCATCATGCCATTTGAAATGCATTGCGTTTGAGTCGCGTTTGAGGTTGCGTGTGCGTTTAAAAATACATGATAAGGCTGTTAATTAAAATAACACTCAGTCTTACCATACTTTAGGTTTGTACTTTAGAGGCTTCAAATACTTTTCATTCTAGAATACTTCTGTTGCTTTATCAGCATACTTAGCGGCTTATTTAATCATTATAACAATTTACAGCCTTATCATGTATTTTTAAACGCAAACGCAAACTCAAACGTGACTCAAACGCAATGCGTTTCAAATGGTATGATGGAACTTTTTCGAGTAGACTGCGTATGAGTTTTGAGGAGAACACAAACTTTACGTAGCCTTGCAGACTTCCCCTGTTTGCAGAGCACAAAGAGTTACCATGTATGAAGCATTTTTAGCATTTTTACAAGTATTTTTTAGGAATCCCAATGAATTAGTGCTATAACTGATGTATGGCAACAATTTGTACAACAAAAGCAAATCTGATAACGCGCACACAATGTTTACATACTGATATTGTGTTTATTATCGTTTGCTCTTTATGTGAGAGTGAATATAGCAGCAATATTCCTCGTGCGACTAATAGCGCAGCGTCATAGCGTGGAACAAAATACGGGGATACTCAGAAGAGGTACAATTCGGATCTTTTACTTATCTTTTAAGAAAGTGGCGCCATGAATAAAAAAAATTGTATGAGCCACTGTTCAGAATCACACCAAACGCGAGCATTTAGCAATCGTCTGGTTTGAGAGACTTTTTCCAGGAAATAGCTCATCCATCATGCCAGAAAAACGTAGTGAAGTCTACAAAGCATGTAAATTACCAACAAAACTGCGTTTGCATTTGATTTCGCGTTTTGACTGCGTTTCAGAGGTTTACAGATGTTCCTATCTCAATTCTTCCAAAAATACGAAAAGCACAAAACAAAACGCGAAATAAACGCAACGCGAAAAGACACATGATAAGGCTGTTAATCATTGTTAATCATTGTAACAATTGGAAACAATAATTTTACAAATGAATGAAACCGTGGTGAAACATGACCAGTTTATCTTTTCAACGTATTGAATGACTGCAAACAAGAACAACAATATGGTAGCTCTCATGTGTAGTGTGCATTAATTCAACAGATCATAAAAAATATAAGTCAAATCGATTTTTGAAGCGGCGAATTCTATAGTGTCGTCTCGTAATCTCTGGTTGAGATTGAGCGGTCTGCCTGGAATATACTAAGGGCTTTATAATGAATCATGACTCGGACGTATGTTTTTAACGCTTTTGTTGAAAACCAAATTAAAAGTAATGACGGCCCTTTTAAGTTTATGGCATTTATTATATATTATTCATGTGTGTTTCAAAGAAAACAACGTCTTCTTTCTTCTGATATATAGCGCCGGAGTAACCGCACCAGATTTGTATATATAAGTTAAGAACGAGTTATCTTAATGTTGTTTTAGGATCATTAAGATTGTCCCAGCATATTATTTTAGGAATATTTGAAGCTTTGTTATTGTAGGATTTTAAAGGAATATTTGTGTTATGTTTAGCGATAAGAAAATATTCTTTCCCACGCGAGATTGTGTAAAAACCTTATCACACGTAGAAATAAGGTATAAATAGGCCAATAATGTAAATAAAGGGCAGTCTGTAAATACACTCGAAAGAAGTTGTTTGAATTCCTAGTGTAAAAAAGTTAACTGGCGCCCGAACAGGGACCACTAAGGTGTTAAATAATATAGTTAAAGCTCCTTAAGTAGCAGCAATACTATAAACATCAAAAGTGGCAAAAAGTGTATTAAAAGAGCACAAAAAGCTCCTCAAGAAGCAGCACCAACGTCCAGCTCCTCAAGAAGCAGCACCAACGTCCAGCTCTTCAAGAAACACTACCTACGTCCAGCTCCTCAAGAAGCAGCACCAACGTCCAGCTCCTCAAGAAGCAGCACCAACGTCCAGCTCCTCAAGAAGCAGCAACGGCATAAATTTATTAGTACTGTAAGTTAAAGAATAAGTAATTTATAAGCAAAACTATTAGAGTGAAAACTTTAAATTTAAATTTTAAATAGACATATTAAGAATTAAGATTTCATTGTTACATAAATAAGTAAATAAAAAATATAATAATTAAATAAAAACACAGATACTGCGAATCCGTAGCCCATAAAGCCGGACCCTCCAGTATATAACGACCTAAAAATTAATAAATTAAAAACTAGGCATTGCGAACCCGTAGCCCTAAAAGCCGGACCCTCCAATGTTTTATAAAATCACAAACTAAACAAAATAGAAAATATTAAATATAGTACGAAATTTTTAAAAAAGATACTAAGTAGAGTAAAATTATTAAATACTAAACGAAACAAAAATTTTTAAATATTAAATATTGAACAAAATGGCAAATCCAAATAATTTTATACGTCCACCAACCTTAAATGTTCCCAACCCTCCAACACCAAACACAAACACTAACACGACAAATACATCGACGAACGTTTCAGTTTCTGAATTAGAACAAGTAATTTCCAGAGTAATTCATAAAATTCTCCTAAATCACAATCAATCTTTAGAAACAATTCCCAATTTAGAAAATACATTAGACCAAACAATCCAACCAGAACATAGTTCCGAGTTATACCAACTAGATAAGATTCCTGATATAGTTAGAAGCATACGTGACTTTTCAGGGAATCCAGCAGAATTCAGTTCTTGGAAGAAAAGTGTAGAGAGAGTACTCCAAATCTATGAATGCAAAATAGGAACTTTGGTATTCTAAATGTAATCCGTAATAAAATTATAGGAAATGCGGATCCAGCTCTCGAGTCTTATAACACACCTCTAAATTGGAAAGCAATTTGTAAATGCCTCACTCTTCATTATGCAGACAAAAGAGATGTCACTACTTTAGAATATCAACTAACATCCTTAATCCAAGGAAACAAAACTATCTCAGAATTCTATCAACTAGTTTACACCCATCTGTCCTTAATCTTAAATAAAATATCATGTTTAGAAATAAGTCAAGAATCCCTTCAAATTTTAACGAAAACATATCGCGACAAGGCACTAGATACTTTTATTAGAGGCCTTAAAGGAGATATACCAAGATTGTTGGCAATGAAAGAGCCTACCGACTTGCCTCAGGCTTTACATTTTTGCCAAAAACTCGAGAACCAAGTATTTAGGACACAACACGCTAACGCAAACCACAATCCTACTAGAATTTATAACCATGCATTTTATCAGCAACAATATCCATCTCACGAACCGCCATTACCACCCAAAAGAGTAAATCCACAAATAAATCATAGACAACAATTTTATCCTCAGCTAGCCTACTTACCACGATTTCATAACCAACACTCCGATAGACAGTTTGGACAACCTCCACCAAATCAAAATCACCAATATAATGCTAGACACCCACAAGGAAGACCATTTGTACCTCCCCCGAGACCACAACCTCTACCCGTACCAATGGACATTGACCAAACTATGATGTCAAAAGTAGTCAATTATATGAATCGCCCAAATGAATATTTCCATCACACAGATATACGCGGCTTACCGCAATCTATTCAAAACGTTCATCCAAATGAAATTCAAAGAAACTTTCTTATAGACACGTATAAACAGAACCAATTCAATGAAGATACTGAGCCACCTTTAGCCGACTACTTAGACTCTCTAAACTTAAACGAGGAAAAGACTACAGACGAAGATGACAAATTTTCTACTACAGCTCATGACAATGTCCCAGACTATACAGATTGCCATATTTTGAAACCAGGATGAAGAGCGGGAAAATTTTGAAAATCTTAATTGATACTGGATCAAATAGAAATTACATACAAGCCAATTTAGTTGACAAACCTTTACAAAATGAGCAAACCTTCTTTGCGAACTCCATAGGTGGAAATATAAAAATTACCCACCACACAATAGCAAATCTCTTTAACATTAACGATTGCCAAATTAAATTTTTCATTTTACCAACCCTCATATCTTTTGATGCCATTCTAGGCAATGATAGTTTAAAAGAATTAGAAGCAATAATTTATACTTTAGGAATAATTGTTCCTAATAATTAATTCTCTCGATTTCTTTTTTCTGCGCTTACTCGCGTAAGCTTTTTATTTATTATATTCTATAACACAATTTAAACAGTTTTACATTCACGCTATGTTGGCGGGAGAGACCGTGTTGCGTTGTCTTGAGCGATCAAGAACTTCTAAAAACTAAGGCCATGGCAGCATATCCCAAAGGGTATGCCACCATAGCCACTTGAGCAACGCCTTAACGGCGACGTAGCAGAGGGCCACGATAATAAAAACGACAATTGTGTAGCGATACATATTGTCCGTTACTTTGTCGTGGACGCGGCCGCGATGTCGTATTTATACTTACTCCGCTTTCTGCCAGCGTCGGCAGCAAGAGGAGCAGCGCCGAACACGACACCGGCGAACGTCTACGACAATCGCATGTTCACTCGACGCCGGCAGCGGGTAGCTAATCCGTCTAGCCGGCGGGATGTAAATTGTGGCGACGTCAAAGTGCACACTCAGCATTGCTGTATCGTTTACAGCAATGAAGCGAGTGTTTGTTTGCTTTGGCTCGTCGATCGTTCGACCAGCCAAGATGCGCAAACTTACTTTGGAGTGGAGTGCAACAAAGTGTCGCGTCGTTAAGGATCCGATATCCGAACGACTCCACCTAATTACAGTTCGATGCTCGGACGTGTGTGGTATGTATGATCGCTCGTCAGCGAACACACACACGCACTACAATACTAAAGACAACTATATGACCATTAGAAACAAAGTTAAGGTAATATTAAAACAGAAAATCGCTCAAGCTGTAAACTCAATAAATCTTAGAACGAAACATTTAACTCATGAACAGGAAAACAAACTAACCAATTTAATTAAGAAACATAGAGAATTATTTGCAAATCCTAATCAAAAATTGACTTTCGCAACTACAGTAAAAACAGAAATTTGCACTAATACAGACGAACCGATTTATTCTAAATACTATCCTTATCCAATGTCCCTCAAGGAAGAAGTAGACACACAAGTTCAAGAGCTTCTACGTGACGGTATTATTATGGCAAATATGAATTCACTCGATTGCCATTCGGTCTCAAAAACGCCCCATCCATATTCCAAAGAGCATTAGATGACATTCCTAGACAACACATAGGAAAAATATGTTATATTTATATAGACGATATAGTAATATTTGGAGAAAACGAAGAAACACATTTAAAAAATATCGAAAAAGTTTTCCAGACTCTAGAAAAGGCCAACATCAAATGTCAGCTCGACAAATGTGAATTTTTAAAGACAGAAGTAGAATTCTTAGGTTTCATTATTTCAGATGCAGGAATAAAAACAAATCCAAAAAAGGTCGAAGCAATAATAAATTACCCAATCCCAAAAACATTAAAAGACCTCAGATCATTCCTCGGACTTTCAGGCTATTACAGACGGTTTATCAAAGATTACGCTAAATTGGCGAAACCACTAACAGCATTATTAAGAGGAACTGACGGACGTATATCAAAATCTGCCTCTAGTAAAAAATTAATCCATTTGAACGAACAAGCAATAGAAGCCTTCAATAAATTAAAAAATTCCCTAGTATCCAATGCAGTCATATTAGCCCATCCAGATTTTAGCAAGGAGTTTCAACTAACTACAGACGCTTCCAATTAAGCTTTAGGTGCAGTCCTTTCCCAGAACGAACGACCTATTACATTCCTCTCTAGAACTTTAACTAAAACAGAAGAGAATTACGCAACCAATGAACGTGAGATGTTAGCCATTATTTGGGCCTTAAAATCTCTAAGAAACTATCTGTACGGTGCAGCAAAGGTAAAAATATTTACTGACCACCAACCATTGACTTATTCACTAAGTAAATGGGATGGAAACTCAAAAATTAAACGTTGGAAATCACTCTTAGAAGAATACAATCATGAAATAGTCTATAAAACTGGAAAATCAAATGTCGTAGCAGATGCTCTGTCCCGAATACCACAGGAAACCCATATTAATTCAATAAGATCAACTCAACACAGTAGTGATAGTTCACCACAAGGACTAATTATTAGCGTCGAATCACCCATTAATGTTTTTATGAATCAACTCATTATATCAACAGGAGAAAATGACAGTTACCAATTCCAAATACCATTCCCCACTTATCACCGACATATAATCACCAGACAGGAATATCCAAATAACATCCTAATTTCAATACTAAAAAAATATCTCAACCCTTCAGTCATCAATGGAATTCTCACATCCGAACAAATTATGGGAAAGATTCAAGAAATTTACCCAAATCATTTTAGAACTTATAAAACTAGATTTACCCAAAGAAAGGTAGAAGATTTGACAGATAGTACAATACAAGAGGAAGAAATCATAAAGACCCATAGAAGAGCTCATCGAAATGCATTCGAAAACAAACTACAATTAGAACAGAAATTTTACTTCCCTAAAATGAAAGCAAAAATAGATAATATAATTAAATCTTGTTCCACATGCAAGGAGCAGAAGTACGATAGGCATCCTAACAAACCAGAAATCAAAGCAACCCCTATACCACAATATCCAGGACATATAGTACATATTGATATTTACTCTACTGAAAGAACATACGTTTTAACAGCTATAGATAAATTTTCTAAATATGCTCAAGGTAAAATCATTAAATCCAAAGCTATCGAAGACCTCAGAAAACCTCTTCACGAAATTCTTTTTTCCTACGGAGTCCCAAAAATTGTTGTGATAGATAACGAAAAATCTTTTAACTCGGCAAGTATCAGCTTTATGATGAAACATCAATTAGGTATCGAAATATTTAAAACCCCACCGTATAAAAGTACAGTCAACGGTCAAGTTGAGAGATTTCATTCGACCTTATCAGAAATTATGAGATGTCTCAAAAGTGAAAATAAGCACCGAACATTCCAAGAGTTATTAGACCGATCCATTTATGAATACAATTATTCCATACATTCAGTAACAGGCAAAAAACCAATAGAAGTCTTCTTTGGTAGAAACGTATCTACAGACCCAGAACAATTTGAAAAAGCTAGACAAGATAATATTGAAAAGCTTAAAGAAAAACAGTCAACCGATTTAAAACACACAAATAAGAAAAAGAAACCAATTAGAGAATATAAAACAGGAGAAATTATATACGTCAAAGTGAATAAAAGATTAGGAACTAACCGCCACAAAAGATCAATTGATGTAATTGACAAAATTATTAAATTAATTATTAAACTAATTAAACTCAAATACTATAATAGAGTTATAAATAATAATAAATAAAATGAAATGAGAATTTTAATTAATAAAATACAAGTGTAACTTATAAAATTATTATCAGTAGGAAAACAAAAGATGTTAACAAAATTAAATATAGAAATACAATAAAGAAATATATTCAGTAGACAGAAAATTTATGAAATATTAATTCATTAAGAATAAGTAATCGAAATGTACTGATAATATTAGTTATAGTATAGTAATAGTATAATACAATTAAAATTTTAAGACGAACAATGAGGCACTCAACATGCGAATACAGGCAGCACATAACACGGATAGAAGAAATTCAATTTTACCCAACCATTTAAATAGATCGTTCAAAATAAACAACAAGCTTTTTAGTTAAATGGAACTTCAATCGATTACACATAAGCAACTTTATAGAATCTTGGAAAATCCTTATGCAGAAATGATCTCATCACATGTTCAAGTTTTCAGACGTCCGAACAAAAGATGCGATAAAATCATTTATGGAGCATGGACACAAATATTTTCATACTTAAAACTCAGCTAACATTAAATCAGATGGAGACAGCACAACAAAATTAATGAGATCTACAGAATCCGCAGGTTACATCACCAAACTTAAATATTTACACCTTTTCTAAAACGATTGGGGACAATCGATTTTAGGAGGGAGGAGTTAAGAACGAGTTATCTTATAGCCTGTTTACATAAAAATATTTAATCCGGTTAAGGTGTTCGAAAATCGATCAGCTGATCTAGTGTTTACATACATAATCCGGTCCGGGCTGTCAAACCGAAAAGAAGAAATAAACAGCTGTTGTTTTGTGTTTGTTTATTTACGCAACTATTTTTAAAATTTTGCCTCGCTTTAAATTACAATACAATGAATAAAATAACAATAATATTAAAAATTGTTGAAATGTATTTTGCTATGGTGACGAAATTCGCAAGTTTACAGAATTTGGAAAGTGAAAAGTCGTACATCGTAAATCAGACTTATTTTCATTTACATAAGAAGTATGCCATGGTGAAGGCTCTGCGAATATCTGAAGGTTGATTTCTGCATCTGAAATAGTTAATTTTTTGTCATTTATTACATATTATACTTATTTAAATAAACATATTACTTACGACATGAAACGCTTAAATTTGTTTTGACAATTGGCAGAATAGTTTGGTGGCACTTTCTCTTTATCTCTTTCTAACTTATTGGCACTAGAAAAGGAGAAAGATAGTGTGTCTGCAATTCCGAACTTCGAAACAGACTTGCAAACCAAAAACTGAGGCTAAAAACCAAACGCATTTTGGTTTAGCGCTGGAATAGCAACAACAATTTCACGGGAGTTAAAACAGTTTACGAGTGGTTTTGGGACTTAAAACAGTTTATTCCAAAAACCTGGAAAAACCATTTTATGTAAACACCTTATTAATGTTGTTTTAGGATCATTAAGATTGTCCCAGCATATTATTTTAGGAATATTTGAAGCTTTGTTATTGTAGGATTTTAAAGGAATATCTGTGTTATGTTTAGCGATAAGAAAATATTCTTTCCCACGCGAGATTGTGTAAAAACCATATCACACGTAGGATAAGGTATAAATAGGCCAATAATGTAAAATAAAGGGCAGTCTGTAAATACACTCGAAAGAAGTTGTTTGAATTCCTAGTGTAAAAAAGTTAACTTATATGTACATAGGTATCCCGACTTTAGATTTCAACACCATCTCACGACCACAACTATGTATATGGAGCAAGTTTTCTGTTTTTACCATTCCGAATTTCTCGGAATTCGACATATCTGGGGGGAAAATTAAAAAGCCCAGGATAATGAGCTAAACTAGATTTAGGCCCTTTTAACTCTTTGATATATGAATTTATTTGCCCTATATCTCCTTAACCACAGAATTAAAATTTTTCCGAAAATCGCATATTTTTGCGAAAAGCCCATTTTAAAATATTTAGTATATTTTTCCCCAATACTTATTTTTTTTTAAATCTTTTAAAATGTATAATTAACCTACAAAATTTTGTGGAAAACAAGAAACTAGGGGTTATTAGCTACGGATTTTCCGAAAAATTGTGCTTAACATAAACGAAGGATATTTAGTTTACCTCAATCGGTATATACGCCCACCGGATATCTTATACGGTTAAGGAGATAAAAGGCAAATAAATTCAAAATTCAAAGGACTATAACCTTAAACCAGGGGGAATGCGGTAAATTGTTGTTGTTTTTCGGGGTCGCTCTACAAGTTACAAAAAAAAATAATACGGTGGGTGTTACCATGCCGACCCATATCTTCTCCACACTGAGAATCAAGGCGATCGTTCATTGAAAATCTGTCCTTTAGTCTGACATGTCTAAACTGCAATACATTTTCTTAAAAAGAAGCAACATTGTTAAAGTTTTGCAACTTGCCGTAATTGTTAAGAGTGCGTTGGGTGCTGTTGGCAAGGATAATCTGTGGTTATAGTTTTTGTATAAGTGTCTAGTATATAATAATTAAGATTGTAAGGGTAATGTAAATTTATTCGCATAAGATTTAAAATATATTCGAATTTAGTTAAAGTATCCATTTTTGTGTTATTTAACATTTTATTATTTTGAAGCTGATAGTAAGCAAATTCGGTAATTGTAGTAGTAATTCTAAGCCAAAAAAATTTTATTGAGTAGGGATAACATGAATTTGAGATATTTTCCCTTCGGATATATTTTGCCTTCAAAGCCGTTGCTCTTGTTTCGTTAATTTTGTTTTCACTGAATCCTTTTTACCAATCGAATCAAAACAACGCACTACTTGGGTGTTTTATTACTATGCTTTGTGAATAAAATTTATTTTTGAAAAAGTTTTAGGTGTTCAAAAGCGTTAATAGTTTTTTTTGCAGTTTGAAAGTTATGTCTGCAAAGCGTAAAACTGGAGGAAATAGTTCAGGACAGAATAAACGACGCCCAAAGAGAAAGGAATATGATTACCAAGATGATATTAGTGATGATTCCGGTAACGAAGCTAAACATTCGCCCAAAGTGGAGGTTCTTATTTCAAATGATGAACTCGAAACACCAACAAAACTACCAGAAGAACTATTAACTACGTTTGATAAAGATTCAGGTCAGATGTTAATTGCTGGTATGGTCACTTGGGATTTAACAGGGAAACGTGACCGAAAGAATGTAGTAAAAGTGAGGCCGAATTTATACAACTTTCATCGGTTCACTGATGATAAGGTAACTAATAATAAATATGAAACAGATAAGGCGCTGTAAAAAAGTCTACTGTTGTTTATTGCGCTGACACCAGCAACAACAACAACAATTTTGTTCGCTCTTGCCTGGTTCTGGAGTTTTAGAGGTATATCGTAAAGTTTAGGGACGAGTGCGACCACAATTGTTGGGATCCGCACTAAAAACCAACAATATTAGACAATTTGTACAGCTCCTGATCTAAGCCATAAATATTCCTCTGTAATGATAAGATAAATAAGTTTAAAATCAAAACGTATAGTACACACTTTTAAAAGGTTAGGATTTGTTTCTGTGTAAAATAATCGTCTATACTACTGTTAACAAAAAATAAAGCCAATTTTTAATTTTAATTGCGCGGGTGCAGCGATTCGAGCAAATCTTTTTGTTTTTAGATTGGTAGAACTGTTTTTTATAACGTGATTTTCTTGAACTTTTTCACCAAAATTTCGATGAATATCCTTTCACAAACACCGTATTCGCCTGACTTAGCTCCATGTGAATTCTGGCTATTCTCTAAGCTCAAAGGAAAGTTTCGAGGACACCGTTTTAAATCGACTGCTGAGATCAAAGAGCAATCGAAGAATGAACTGAAGGCCATTCCAGCCATCGAGTTTCAGAAGTGTTTCAAGGATTGGCAAAATCACTTGCAAAGGTGTATTATACAGGGTGGAGACTACTTTGAAGGGGATGATATATGTATGTAGGTTTGGATAAATAAATAAAAATTTTCCAAGTTAAAAACCAATTGGCTTTACTTTTTGTTCACAGTACTTTAGTGGTATTGGTGTAGGATGGGTCGAGACAAGAAAAAAATCGTATGGGAGGGGGGGGGGGGGGTCAATTTCCCCCCGTTTAGGCGAGAGGGGACATTTTATAAAAATCCGACTTAACACCGAAAAGAATAATATTAAAAAATAATGGTTAGACCTAGATAACTTTTGCTTCCTGATTTTCAAAGCGAAATATCCGCTTCTTCATATCCTTTTTAAATTAGGTTCCTATGTCAAACAGTTTTTGAGAAAATAAGTGTCAAAGTTAAAATTTGGAAAAAAATTAATTTTCAATTTTCTCAAAAACTACAAGTCATAAATCCTTCGGGTTTGAAGCATTCTCTCTAGAATTGATTGGAGAATTTTATGGTCGGAAAAATTTTTATACTTAATACCGTAATTTTTAAAAAAAATGGCGACCAAAAATTTTTTTTCGGAATTTTTTTTCCAAATTTTAACTTTGACACTTATTTTCTCAAAAACTGTTTGACATAGGAACCTAGGTCTAACCATTATTTTTTAATATTATTTTTTTCTGTGTTAAGTCGAATTTTTATAAAATGTCCCCTCCCGCCTAAACGGGGGGAAATTGACCTCCCATACGATTTTTTTCTTGTCTCGACCCATCCTACACGGCCTAGTGTTTTGAACACCCTTATGCGAAACACCCTGTATATAACATACAGTCCCTGTCAAAAGTATCGGACCAACATTGCTATTCATTTAAATTCTTCAAGCAATCCTTTATTATTAGGTAAATCTGGATTTTCAAAATCCATTGCCATTGTCCATTTTGTTTATTGCCAAAGTCATACAAAATCGAGCAAACGGGTTTTAAAACAAGCACTCTTTTCAGGTGCTTGTATTTTTTTATGATGGAGTAATTGCTGCAGATAATTTTGAATGGGTTTATTCTATTTTTTCCTGGGTCAAGTATAAAAGCCGGATATTGGCACGATTCATTATTCCTTGAGATTCAAAGTGACGAGTCATAAGCTGAAGAAGCCATGCCATACACAGGTATTGAGTCAAGATCCACAGTGATTATTCTATATAAGGAAGCAAATCGAGCGAGTAATAGATGACAAATTAAAAATATCAATATCAAATATCACCCGGGAATTGTATTAAAAAAACCTAATCGAATTTTAGGTGCCTTTTCAAATATTTTATGTAACAGAAATTTACAACAAAATGCAGTTCCTGGTGCTCACAGAGGTTAGCATCAAAATTTTTGAAAAGGTTTGTTTACTTTTATATAAGTTTTTGTTTGTTCTTTTTCTTTTCTTTCTAACTGTAACAAGGAGACGGAATAGGCGAAAAACGGCTCCAGAAATATAAGCCGAGATAAATAAGAATCTAGTAGTAGTAAAAAAGGCCTTACTTTGACCACAAAATAAAAAGAAATGACTCGAGTGGGTTCTTATCTACAAGCACTGGACCGAAGAGAATGTATGGCAAAGTGAGAAAATTGAATGCGCCGGTTTGTGTTTGGCTGACAGACAGTTTCTGCATATTATTCTGGTTCTCTCGGGTTTTTATATCCAAAGTGATCCCATTCTTTTCATAAGAGTAAACATAAAAACAATGCATTTCTGATATGCTTGTATTATTCTAGTATGCTAGTATTAATAGTATAGCTTTTCACTTTCTTCACAATTCACTTCCACACATTAATTTCGCTTGTTAAATAAAATTATTGATTTACTATTAAACCATTGTCCAATTATAAACTCGGATTAGAATTGGGCGGTTCACAAACTGTAAGATGATTCTGTTGCTTCGAAATGCATAGAGCAAGCAGAATGTCGGTTACTATCTATTTTGGGTGCACTGCATCAAAAATGCAGGCATAAGCAAAATTTTTGAAGTGTTACTGAATTCGACTGTTTGAATTATACAGAAATGGAGTATGGGTATACTGCAAAATAAGAGAATGGGATATTAACAAATATCCCACCCGCTATATGAGTTGGCCCGCTCAGTCACCCGATCTAACTCCTATAGATAGATAGATGTAATAACTCGAATAAAGAAATGTGAAACAATATAGCACAAGAAACTATAGTCCAGAATGCAGACTTGTGCCAAAATTAATTCAATGTAAAGGTGGATTTTTTTATGAAAAATCAGTTTAGAAATTGTTCTCAATTTGACTAAACACTTTGAATGTAAATTGAAATTAGATATAATAAACTTAAAAATATGTCATGAATCTTTTTATTTTTTAAAGATTTGAATAACAGCAATACATGTTGAAATTGTAGGCGTGGTCCAATACTTTTAAATGGTAGTGTATATAAATATAACTCAACTTCAACTCTAACTATAATAACCAAGGACAATACAATTTATTTCATATAGTAAATTCAATTATACCAGAATTATAACAACTTCCCTATACAGTAATGATCAAGATATATTGTATTTGGAAAAAAAATTATTTGCGTTCATTGAAATTTTCTTGGATTACTAGTTTTTTAATATTGATTAAAAATATATATTTATAGTATCGTTATTGCGCAAGTGGTCCAAGTGCTGCACATACAATTCTCATTAATATGGAAGGCAAAGTACTAGCATTTGGACGTAATCCATCTGGGCAATTAGGATTGTCGGATCTAAAAATTTGTGAAAAACCAACGCTTATTCCTGGGTTGGAGAAATTTAAGATTATACAGGCAGCATGTGGACGGCACCATACGCTTTTCCTCACAGATTCAGGGGCAGTTTACGCTTGCGGAGACAATAAATCTGGTCAGTGTGGAGTTGGAAATACACTGCCAAGCATCAATTCGCCAACACGGATACACTACCGTGGTCCTCCTATTATTCGCGTTGGCTGTGGCGCTGAGTTTTCTGTAATTCTTGATATTAAGGGCAATTTGCATACTTTTGGGCTTCCCGAATATGGTCAGTTAGGCCATAATACTGATGCCAAGTATTTTGTCAATGCCAATAAGTTATCATTCCATTTCGAGACGTCTCCTAAAAAGGTGGTGCTCTATATTGAAAAGACTAAGGATGGGCACGTCACACCTGTTGATAATGTCAAAATTGTTGATTTCGCTTGCGGGAACAATCATACAGTAAGACAATTTCTCAACGTATTAATATTTGCTAAAATGTGTTATTTGCATTTATTAGGTGGCGATTGATTCGAAAAAGCGTGTTTACAGCTGGGGTTTTGGTGGATTTGGTCGTTTAGGCCACGCAGAACCAAAGGATGAAATGGTGCCACGTCTTGTAAAATTCTTCGAAACACAAGGACGCGGCGCTCGTAGCGTATACTGCGGTTCAACATTCAGTTTGATTGTAAACGAACTTGGAGTGTTATTTCTTTTTGGTCAGAATAAAAAAACTGGAGAAGCGAATATGTATCCTAAGCCAGTTCAAGACCTCTCAGGTAATTTTTGAAGCATGAAAATAATAGGTTTATTACTTCGTATTTCGTATTGAAGGGTGGAACATAACTGACATAGGCTGTGCTAACACATCTATTATAATATCCGCTGATGATACGTTAATTGCATGGGGAGCTTCTCCCACTTATGGCGAATTAGGAATTGGAGAATTTCAGAAGTCATCTACAGTTCCTAAAGAAGTGCCAAAAATGGATAACATGAAAATTCCACAAGTAACTATGGGTTACTCGCACACCGTATTATTGGTAAACACAGAAAGTGAGGCAACTAATCTGAAGTATGAAAAATTACCGGAATACACTATAGATGATTAAAAAAATAAATGAAAATTAAGAAAAACTTACCGTAACTTGTGTAAAGCGAATACTTAGCACTCTCGTATCGCTATTAGAAAATTTAAATTTTGCTTATTGTACCGATTATGTGAACATGTATTTATATTTTGTTAAGTGGTCTAAAATCATTCTCTACTTTTAATATTATGTGTGTAAGGTAAATCAGTATAAGCGTATGTGTATAAGCGAATGTTTATATATAATTTCGTTTTCGAATTTTCATTTTGTAATAAAAAAACATGTTTTAATTCGTGGAACATTTGTGTGTAAATTTCTAGTCTGGTCTAAGTAACCTTAATTCAACGTATATTAAGCAACAGTAGAATTTATTTTATACCATTTTGAAAATTTGTTTAATTTTTAACATTTTAATTTTTTTTTAAAAAAATCAACTTTTAAAAGAAACCATATAAAAACGATCCGGTGGCGGCATATAAAATATAGACAAATGGAATGAAAAGGTTGAGGACGACCAAATCTAGTGGAAAGTGAAATCATGACTGTTAAAATGGACTCACGAAGATCCTACTAGATTACGTCAGTAACTAAAAAAAAACATGTACATTATTTTAATATATAAAAACACTGGTACGTGTATACATCTGCCCATTAGGGCTGAACCACTGAAGCTATCCACCTTATATTTACACCATATGTTCGTGTGGTGCTCCGGATTGTTTTTTGTTTGATCCCCCGAGGTGGCGCTGGGGTCGCTTTTTCTTTGGAAAAAGAAAGTCTTTGTCAAAGCAATTTGGACGTGATAAATGGCGGGGGTGGGTATATGAGCCGTTTAGTTTGAAAGTGGCATAAGTCACTTTGTTTTTAAGTCGAGATATTTAAGGGTTTGCGTTTTAACACGTTTAAAAATATGGATGCTAACTTTTGAGAAGATTTTCTTGTATTTGTTATCTCATGATACTGTTATTTTACTCAGTATAAATAATTTCGTATAAGCATTCAAAAATCGCCACTTTTCATTACGGTAAAGTGACTTAAGCCATTTTCAAAATAAATAGTTTAAAAAAATGACTGACATATATTAATTTTGTCCGACGTATTTTATTGAAGTGATGTTTTCAAAGGGCAGTGATTTACTAAAATTGTTGAATAAATTACATCTAGTATATATATAAAAATCTCGTGCCACGGTGTTTGTGTTGGACTCCAAATGGCTCAGCCGATTTTTATGAACTATTTCTATGTATATTTGGTAGATATGAGAATAGATCGTAAAGTATATTTCAGCCACCTACGCCCACATCACACTTATTTAATCCTGATTTTAATATTTGTGTATGAACAGTATTCAAATCATTCGTATTTAAAACAGTGGAAGTTGGCTTGGGAGGAAGTGGGAAAAGTAGGTGTGGTGTGAAATATGTGGGCGTTATAAAACGGCCAGACATACATAGTATATACATAGCTCGGCGTGCTGATTGGTGCGTGCCTCTCTGCCTTGAGAGACCTTGATATATAAATCAGAAATAACTTACAAGGTGCGTGCTTCGTTCTTCATAGCACCAATCAGAAATAATTTATATGGCAGAACATCATTTGCCGGGTCAGCTAGTATATAGTAATAATAAAAATTCATACCATCAACATATTTAATATAAAGGTTGGATTTAAGTATTTTTTATTTTAATATTCATAAAATACAAAAATAATTAGTTAATTTTGAAACATATGTAAGTATAAGTAATTTATATGAAAATACATACATCAGTTCAATTTAATTTTCATCAATAATAGAAGTGATTAAGTCCTCGGAAATCGTGTTTTGTTTCAATTTTTAAAATAACTGTGGTGTATTTGGGGTATATAATTAAGCAAGCATGAACCCCTGTTGCGTACTCTGCAGCTACGGCTTGACTAATTGCCCCAGCTAGCTCTTTTTGCAGGGCGGAGTTGTGGACCCGTCATGCCGGCCGTAGGGGTGTAACAATAACTTAAAACGAAAACTTACATTATCTTTCAACATTTACCTTCCTACCCTCTGATCCCGTTCTACCGACTACCATGACCACATTTCCAGCCCATCCCTTTAGAATACTGAGCAATTCATACTTTTTAAAATTTCTTTAAATTTACAAAACTTATAATCTATATACAGGGTGTTTTATTTCACAGATGGTAACAACATATTTGTATTACAATTTTACATCCTACAATAACTTGAATTTTTATACCCTACACCTTGAGCTTAGTGGTATATTCACTTTGTCACGAAATGTGTAACGCATAGAAATAGAGACGATAGGTATAGAAAAGTATATATATTCTTGATCAGCGTGACCTCCTGAGTCGATTTAGCCATGTCTGTCTGTTGAAATCACGATCACAGGAGAACCGGTGAAGATATCGTGATGAAATATTGCAGATATATTGTTTCTTTTGGTGTGCAGGTTGGTATTTAAAATGGGCAAAATCGGTCCACGACCACGCCTATTTATTATTAAAAATGTGATATCAGCGTTCGTTTTTTAGTTATGACAACAAACTCCTGAGTATAGAGTAGCATTATCCGTTAATATGCCAAATATGGGCGTGATCCGTCCACTTTTAGATTACACAGGCAAAATATGGTTATATTGTTAAATATATAATCTTCCTAAATAAAACTTTAAATGACAAATTGTTTTCCAAAAAACGTTTTTACATCAAAACTGGGTGTGGTTCGCCCACTTTTACACTATTTATACAGTATAGCAGTATGAAAATAAATTTATTACCACGTAAATAAAGTTTAAATTTGAACATAATAATGAAACAACTAAGCTAGTTATTTTGTTTT
Source organism: Myopa tessellatipennis (assembly GCA_943737955.2). NCBI lineage: Eukaryota > Metazoa > Arthropoda > Insecta > Diptera > Conopidae > Myopa > Myopa tessellatipennis. Next base: position 48,754,117 of record OX031316.1, on the reverse strand, counting down.
GAAATGGTATATTAACGGATAATGCTACTCTATAACCAGGAATGAAATTTTGTTGTAATAGCTCAAAAACGAACGCTGATATCACATTTTTAATAATAAATAGGCGTGGTCGTGGACCGATTTTGCCCATTTTGAATACCAACCTGCACACCAAAAGAAACAATGTTTATGCAAAATTTCATCACGATATCTTTACCGGTTCTCTTGTGCTCCTGATTTCAACAGACAGACAGACGGACGGACATGGCTAAATCGACTCAGTGGTCACGCTGATCAAAAAGATATATACTTTTCTATACCTACCGTCTCTATTTCTATGCGTTACACATTTCCTTACAAAGTGAATATACCCTCAACTTAAGGTGTAGGGTATAAAAACAACATCAGCCAAATGGCCACCACGACCACGCTTACAGGACCATATCCTTTTCAGGAAATTTTCCATATCCAAATCGCAAAGTGGCTGCCCTATGTCCTCAATAGCCTCACGAATTCCATCTTTGAGGTCTTGAATCGACGCTGGGCTGTTGGCGTAGAAGTAGCAAGATGTTAAATCACAAGATCTCGGTGGCCAATCGTGATCACCTCTTCGAGAGATAACACAGTCAGGAAACTTTTCCCGTAAAAGATCAGTGGTTTCGTTGCTTATGTGGCACGTAGCGCCGTCTTGTTGAAAGTAAACGTTGTTCAGATCAATACCATCTAACTCCGGCCATAAAAAATCATTAATCATCTCTCGATAGCGCAATCCATTCACCGTAACTGTTGATCCAACCTCATTTTCGAAAAAGTAAGGTCCAATGACCCCGTCGGACCATAAACCGCACCAATCGGTCACACGTAGAGGATGGAGAGGCTTCTCAACAATAACTCTTGGGTTTTCCGAGCCCCAGATGCGACAATTTTGCTTGTTGACGTAGCCACTGAGGTGGAAATGGGCCTCATCAGTCAAGATTTCAAGGACCCAATCAGCAAAGACACGACGTTATTGATGATCGGCCGGCTTGAGTTCTTGTGTTAACTGAACTTTATAAGCCTTAAAACCCAAGTCTTTATGCAAAATACGGTGTAATGACGTTTGTGGAATGCCCAATTCCAAAGAACGACGAGGAATGGACAAACCTGGGTTATCCGCAACACTTTGGGCTACAGCAGCAATATTCTCAGTTGTTCTTGAGCGGCGTGCACGGGTTTTATTCTTCACATCACTAACTTGTCCCAACAGCTCGAATTTTTTCACCAATTTCTGTAATGCGGTCCGACAAGGTGCTTATCGACGACCCAAAAATGCTTTAGTTTTGCGAACTTTGACTGCAATATTTTCACCATTTTTGTAGTGAATTTTAATAATTTCAATGCGTTGTTGCAGCATGTATCGTTCCATTTTTAGTAATGGCATAGTTTCTACATGTCAAAGGTCAAAAATAACAGCTTCAAAAGTGACAGCTACCGAAATAGCGGGCTATTCAAAATTACACCTCTTATTGGAAAACCCTTTATATTAGATGTCACTATAATATAATTTACAAAACTGCACTATTCTTTCGCACTTATAAAAATAAGTCCATTGATCACAACTTTTTTAAAAATACTGAAAATAATTCAAAACAATACTTCACACACACTTACCACATGTTTCTATTTCTTTCACACTAAGCCCCGTAATTAATTTCCTGAGTACAGCGACCTACGCCACTTTCATAATAAACATGTTTGTTATACCGTTAATTACCAACACTTCTATCGAACAAATCTCAATAGTTCTCAACGGGTTGATTGCAAATTTTTTAAAAATAAAAAGATATCGTTCAATTGTATTTAGTGTTGCCATTAACTCGATTTTTTTTTAAAGTGACTTATGCCACTTTCTAAATAAACGGCTCATATTTGAGAAAATGTCTTTTTCCTTGTATATAATTTTCATAATAATAATATTAAATTCAAATCTATACATATGTGTACATACTTTAATAAAAACCAGTAAGAGTGATATATTCGGCCTGGACGAATCTTAGATACCCTACACCAGTGGCCAAAACTTATACAATCATATTTTGTGCATGTGTGAAGCGTTGAGAGAGGTTGTTTTGCGGAAAAATTCTCTCTGCGCGGTACACTGAGAAGATTGTTGTTTGGGCGATGTTAAATTTTAAATCATGCAAATGATTAGCAATGAAATTGAGTTTACTATTTCTCAATAATATCCTCAATATCAATAATACTTTCAAACCGATTTATTTAATTTTCAAAGAAAAAATATTGATTCTCCCATTCCTTATTAAACATTTTGCTCAGTGCAATTATAAAATAGTCTGGCGCGATCTAGCTTGCTTGAAGTCTGCACGTCGACTGACTCATTTTGAAACGCTAGCATCGCTGTGAAAACCCGACGGCTTTTGTTGTATACATGTGAATAGCCGAGAGAAAAAATTAGCACGTGTGACTAAGGCGTGGCCACCACTGCCCTACACCTAAGTTTTGGAAAAATTTAATTGAATGAAACAGTTTTTATTTTAATTTTATTTTAAATTTTTTTAGATTTTTTTATTGCAGAACAATAACAGAGTTAAATACTAACTGAAACCATAGGAAATTTGTGGTTATAAGGAAATCTACTTTATAATCACATTTTATCAGAGAAGGGTATAAATACAGAGACGTAGCAAGGGTGGGGCGGTCCGCCCCGGGCTGCAAAATTTAGGGAGCCACAGTTTTGAAATCAAGTATTGACGTATTGAATTCTAGGAATTTTTGGGGCTGCAAGTTGATTAACCGTCCCGGGCTCCATGAGTCCTAGCTACGCCTCTGTATAAATAGTACGCGTGGTTATTACCTTTTTCAAAACAAAATAACTAGCATAGTAGTTTTATTATTGTGTTCAAATGTAAACTTTATTTACGTGGTAGAACATTTGTTTTCATGAATTATATTGTATGAGACGGCGGTTTCCAAACTTTTTGATACTGCGACCCACATAAGAAAAAAATAAAAAATTGGCGGACCCTTATTAGATAAAGCAATAAAATAATATAAACACATTTTCAAGTTGTTAAAAGTAATATTGAATGTTTTATTGTTGAAATAGCCACTCGAAGTTCTTTTTCCGCTACTAAACGATTTCGATTTCATGTCTGCTAAAGCAGAAAATCCGGTTTCGCATAAATATGATGTTACGAATGGTAACAGCACTATTATAGCTCTGTCCGACAAAGTAATTTCAATTTAAATTTGTTCAACAATATATAACAGTCCATAGTAAGATTAGGAAGTCTTATGTAATAATGCTGCTTAAAATTACACACGAAATTCATAAATTCAGTTTATATTCAAAATAATATCAGATCGGTAGTTGAAATAACTATAATAGTAATAATATATTTAAAAAAAAGAAATAGAATAAAAAAAAGAAAGAAATAGAATAAAAAAAAGAAAGAAATAGAATAAAAAAAAGAAAGAAATAGAATTAGTAGAATAGGATCAACATTGATAGAGAATGTAATTGAGAACAATTTAAATATAAGGAAGATAGAAAGAGGAGATACAGAGAAAAATAAATCAAACATATCGTTAATTAGGAATGGGAGAAAGAAAGAAACTTTTCAGAGCTAAGATGTGAGAGTAATTGAGACCTGAAAGTAGCCCCGCTCCTGATTGCACGCAGTGACGATGGTAGGGAATTCCATAGCCGTGTGACACTAACAAAGAATTGACGCGCTGAAGTAAGACAAGCATATCTTGGCTGAATCAACGTAACCGATCTGGGAGAACGACAAAAGTCCAACTTCCTATATAGGTAACCCGGCGTTCTCGAGTAAATGATATTGTGAAGAAATAAGAGTGAGTTAAACTCTAGTAAGTTGGAGAGTGAGCACGAATATATTTTCTTTGAGAACTCCGAAAAATGGGTTCGGCCTCTTAAGTTATAAATGAATCTGGCTATATTATTATATGCAACGTTGATTTTATTCGTTAATAACCATCCCATATCACCAAAAATTTCACACCCATATAGAAGAGGAGATAAAATCAATGTCTTAGAGAACATTAATTTAATATTTGTGGGTAGGAATGATTTAGTCTGCCATAGCGTACGCAGGCCACCATAAACTTTGCCCAAAATATAATTGATGTGTGTATTCCAGGAGAGCGTGCTATTAAACATGATACCAAGATTACGTGCAGACTTAACGTATTCAATAGGGCTATGTCCAGTGCAGATGGCTGGAAAACAAGATACATCAATATCCCGTTTGAAAATCACTTGCGCCTTTGATTTCAGTGGATTAAGGCACAGCTTGTTAGATAGTGCCCAGTCATTAATACAATGAAGATCTTCATTCATTAGCCTAGCAGCTGCACTGACTTCTGACCGCTTGCAGCTATGTATGAGCTGTACGTCATAAGCATACATATGAACTAAACAATGTTTCACCTTGCTAGGTAGTTCATTTATATACATAGCAAATAACATTGGGCCAAGAATTGAACCTTGAGGCACACCACAGCATACAGGTAGAAAGGAAGACATCCGGTCATTTTCAACAACACATTGACGCCGTCCTCTCAAATATGACAAGATAAGGTTACAAAATTGGGTCCAAAAATTTAAGAGTACACGGAGTTTCCATGTACTGGTCCATCAAGACCAGAAACATTAGATTTAGTTTTCAGGAGAGCTTCCAGCACATCTTCTTCCCTCAATCTGTCATACTGAAATGTTGCATTGTTTGCGCTTAAGTTGCAGTTGTTAATAATAATAGCATTACTACCATTGTTACTGAAATTAGTGTAATTATTCGTCAAATAAAAGTCAGTATTTAACTTGTCGCAATCAGCAGAATCTGGAATTCTTGGGCGTTGTTTCCCAATTCCTATTTGTCGGATATTACTCCACAAGCTCCTCCCCGTCTATGGTTGCCTAAACTTGTTTCCATAGTAAGTGGCCTTAGCTTTACGAAGCTTACTATTTACCTGATTTCGGAGCCTTCTATACAAATCATGGAAAACAACGAGTTTATACATTTTCCAGTTTTTATAGGCTTTATCCCTTTCTAGCATAATACACCGGATTTCGGTAGTCAGCCAAACTGGCGAGCATGATTTTACCTTCTTGGTTTGGTAGGCAACATGTTTGTCAAGTAGAGTAAGTAATTGTTGCTGCACAAAGTTAACTTGATCGTCGGCCGAAACCATTGTAAATATCTTATTCCAATATACCTGTAATGTATCATGGTGCAGGGCACCAAAATCAATGTTTCTGTAATCTCTGAAACGAATAATTTGATCTTTATTTATATTACTGTGCTTGAACTGATACGATAGGAATAGTAAATCATGTCTGGAGAAGCATGGAGACTCAATTTGATTGTAAAGGAGAACAGCACTTCTGTTGCTTACAAAAATTAAGTCAATTAAGCTGTTTGATCTGGAAGGGAAATGGGTGCTCCTCGTGGTGCCCCCTGGAAACCGTTTCTGCTGGAACGGGCTGACAGAAGCGACGCCTCCCACTTCCACTCCCCTCACCCAGAATCCATCTACACCCCATCCTAGCTTCCCCCACCGAAGGCAAAGGTGTTAAGGTATACGTGCCGAGTGCCTGCATGGCTGACGGGTGGTAAAACGGGTCAGCAGCTAACGGTCCCTACCGATGCCCAGACAAGGTCGGTAGTACTCAATGCCTAGTCCCGGTAAGGCAGTTCTGCCGGGATGGTCCACCCCTTCCGACCTTACTCGTGGGAACAGAAATGAACAACAAACTTACAATCAAAAACAACAGTGGCTCTGTGGTGAGATGCAGTGAAGACGAACTGCTCGCCTCCAGCCAGGAGTCAACTGCCCCTCCGGCAGCAGTGGTTAGTGCCAGACAAAGCACTAAGCCGCTGCTGCCATACAAACCATTCCGAGTGCCGCCAGCCATAGTGGCACTCAGAAAAAAGCCAAGTCCTCTGGCACGCTCGCGAAGCAAGGCTACCAAAAGGCCCTCTTCGAGAGGAGGCTGGTTAGCCTCACGAGCGTGATAAGGAGGACAAGGTGAAGTACCAGGCGATTGTGGATGAGTACCGCAAGAACCTAGAGGACAAAACTGAGAGGATGAAGACGACCAAGCGGGTACGGTCAACAGATGACGTACTGCCGGGACAGCCGACGAAAAAGAACAGGGTTGCTAAGGCTAGCAACCAGCCGGCTGACCCAGGTCCATCTTGCAGTAATGGCAAGACTTTCGTGGACGCGGCGAGGGAGCACCTTCGTCTTGCGCTTGTTGATGAGCTCACCAACAAGCCGGCACCCGACCACTGCGCGAGCATCGAGTCGAAGCTCTCCGAGATGGTCATGGACTGGGTGCTAGAGGGTAAGGAGGCTCCCTCGTTCGATTCCAGCAGGACCATACGGGGTTACAGGGTGATCGAGTGCGAGAATGGGTTCTCCAAAGACCTCCTTGGTAAAATGGTTGCTGAGGTAAGCAACCAGTGGGACGGCTTGAAGCTCGCATTTGGTTGCCTGTGATGAAGCTAGACGCACAAAAGCTGCTGAAGTGTCTGGCCATTCAGAACCCCACCATCCCGAAGGACGACTGGGCTGTAATAAAGGTGGAGGATCCACACAAAAACAGCCAGTCACTCCTCCTCCTAATCACGGAGGAAAGCATACCCGCCCTTGAGCAAGCCGACTCAAGGATGAAGTTTGGCATCAGACATGCCAAAGTAAAAATCTTCCGCTCCACCGACCCCGAAGGCGATCTGGCTGAGCCAGAAGAGGTCGGAAAGCAGCTAGAGGAGCTGCGTATCATGGACGACCCTTCCTCGTGATGCTGAGGATCGTGCAGATTAACCTGCAGCACTCGAGATGTGCTACAGCTAACCTGCTAGTTCTCCTAAGGGAGGAGAACATCGATGTGGACATCATTCAAGAGCCATGGGTGCGAGGATCTGTGGTAGTTCGACTTCGGGACCAAGACTTCACTCTGTTCTACCATAAACTTCCAGGTAAGCTCCGTACATGCATTCTTATTAAGAATAGCATAAAAGCATACCTATGCCCAGAACTTTGTTCCAATGATCTGACCGTTGTCGCTCTTGAGAACAAAACTAATCATCCACTTATTATCTCCTCAGCTTACATGGCGCACGATTACAGCGCCCCACCGACTGAGGTGTCAACCTTGATTTCTACAGCGGCAAGGCGCGGCTGGAAAATACTGCTGGGCTGCGACGCAAACGCAAGGCATCACATCTGGGGATGTAGCACAACAAATGAGAGAGGTGAGTCACTTTTTGGGCGTGGCCATCGGGCGTGGCAAAAGTGGGCGTGGCAAAAGTGGTCGTGGCAAAAGTGGGCGTGGCAAATGAGGCGGACAAAAATGGGCTTGACAAAGTAGGCGTGTAAAAACGGACAGACAGACAGACACAGACGGACAGACAAACATACATAGAGACAGACACAGACGGACAGACAAACATACATAGAGACGGACAAACAGACGGACATACATACAGACAGACAAACAGACAGACATACATACAGACGGACGGACCGACAGACAGACATACATAGCTCGGCGTGCTGACTGTTGCGAGTGTGGTGTGTTCCTCTGCCTTGATCTCTGCCCGCTTGTGTATCGTTTGTGGTACTTGAGATTTTTGTTTTTGCACAGAATCATAATGTAAACAAACGCAACTGGTCATTTAGAACATGTTCGAATTTCAATTTCAATTCAATTTCAATTTTATTATTCATATCGGTAGTACAATAAGAAAATACTTTCTTTTATAGTACAAAATTGATAATAGAAAGAAAAACATTATATAGACAAGTCAAATAGAACATAATGTGAAATATAACTATAACGAAATATACTAATATATCTAAGACTATAATTAATTAATACTAATATAATTAATAGTATAATTAATTAAGAGTAGAGAGAGTGAAGAGAGTTTTGAGAAAATGATAGAAAAGAAAGAAGGAATGTACACACAAAGATAGTGCTATCACGGAGAAAAGTATTCCAATATGGCGAGCTTGAAGCATCTTGCCCCTGTAATAATCTTCAGGTTCGTGGGCAATGAGTTCCATAATCTTATGGCGTTGACAAAAAAGAATCCAGATGAACTCAAGCAACTGAATTCGGGGATAATTAACAAGAGTCCTCTGCGTGATTGACCAAATTGTAACTTATGAAATAGGTAGCCAGGAGTACGGGAGTAGATAAGTTTATGCAGGAAAATACAACTTCTAGCTTTAAGGTGGTTGATAATGTCACATCCTAGCAGAGCATATCTCAACTGACCCAGGTGCTCAAACTTGCAGAGGCCATACACATATCTCGTCGCACAGTTGAAAGTTACAGAGAGTTTATGAGACGACCGTGAATCAAGCCTGCTATAGACAGCAGCAGCGTAAGTAAGTAAAGGAAGAATTAACTGTATAACAAGCTTGTATCTGATGGCAGTTGGAGTAAAAGTCGCTGAAGTTCGTAGACTCCTAAGAATGAAATAAACATTTCGTATTACATTGTTAATGTGATCCGAACAGCTGAGTGACGTATTTAAACGGTAGCCTAAGCTGACCGCCACATTGACAAGCTTTAACTTATTCCTACCGATGAAGATATCAGGAATGTCACAAAAGTGAAGTTTGTATTTCGAAATCGGCAAAACATTTGACTTCAAGGGATTGAGTTTCAGATAATTCTTTGCTGACCAACGCTGGATGCTATCCAGATCCTCATTAATTTTGGCGACCAAATCCTCTTTGAGATTATCATCACTTGACAGATACATTTGGATATCGTCCGCATAAGCGTGTATTGAGGCGTATTTGCAAACTTCAAAAATATCGTTTAGGAACAATGAGAACAGGAGTGGTCCTAATACCGAGCCTTGCGGCACTCCACTGCAAATCATTTTAAACTGTGAAAACCCGTTTGCGCATCGGACTGTTTGAGATCTATCGCCCAAGTAACTGCTAATAAGGCCTACCGCACTATCACAAAAACCGAAAAGAAACTGTAACTTAAAAGAGAGTAAACGGTGGTTAACAGTATCGAAGGCTTTGGAGAAGTCGAGCAGGCACAATAAGGTGAACATCCCCCTATCGAAGAAAGGTCTGATGTCATCTAGAACCTTGAGGACAGCCGTGGTACAACTATGCCCAGCACGAAAACCAGATTGGTTGACATTCAGAAGATTATGCTCGGTTAAAAACTTTGAGATTTGATCAGCCATAAGCATCTCCAGAGCTTTCGATAAAGGAGACAGAATACTTATTGGCCTAAAGTCAGCGGGCTCAACTGCGTTCGATTTTTTTGGCAAGGGTATAACAATTGCACTTTTCCATAGTTTTGGGAACCTAGATGTAGTGAAGCAGTGATTTATGACATGGGTAAGGGAGCCAATGATTTGTGGTAGAATTATCTTAACAAATTTGAAATGAACCCCATCTACACTAACTACGTTGGACTTAACTCTTAGCAGTGACTTTAAAACGTCAGACTCACATACTGCCGAAAATTCAAATCTACAACTAGGAGAATGATTAGATTCCGTGGCAGAGAAATTGTTAAGATTGTTGGTGGCGTCTGTATAATGAGATAGGAAATGATCGTTTAGAATATTAGGGTCAAGTGTGGTGGTGGCAGTAATATCTCTGTTATGGATGCCCAGTTTCCTTAGGTTATTCCAAAGCACTTTGGAAGGCAGCGAAGCATTAAGTTTGGACCTAAAGTAATTAGCTTTAGACTGCCTGATAAGGCAAACCGAGCTATTGCGCTGACGCTTGTATCGCTCCCACCTCTCCCGAGTAGGGTTTCTTTTCCAAAGGTTGCGTAGTATGTTGCGCTTGCGTATAGCAGCTAATACCGGTCCTGTAAACCATGGACAAGAGGAGTTAATCGACTTCATAGTCCTAAGTGGGACAAACTTAACAAATAAGTCGTTGATGAGCTTAGTCAGCTTTAAAATTTTTTCATCCACAGTGGAGCAAAGTCGAACAACGTTATTCCACGGAACCATACTCGACTCAGAAAACAACATGTTAAAATCAATAGACTTGAAGTCGTAGTAAGAAAACGACATTTTAGTCGAATTACGACTCAAGGGAATGCCCAGAGTACAGAATAGCAAGTCATGGTCGGATAAGAAGTAAATTTGGTCGAAAAGGTAAACTAAAGATAGATCAGAGACTAAGAAATAGTCAAGTAAACTGGGACTGTCGTTAGCTGAGAAACGAGTGGGAAAATCATTATTCACAATACTAAGTCCCAGTGCTGCAACATTGTCTCGTAACGTTCTAGCACTAACATCCGTACACAACAGATCAACGTTAAAGTCACCAACAATCACGAAATGAGTGAAGTCAATAAGGTAGTTAGTGAGTTCAGTAAAGTAGCTGTCAAGGCAGAAAGATCTAGTGGGATTATATACGCAGGAGATAAATACTTCAGCGTTGCAGTCACTGATGCAGATATTGAGATACTCAACATTACTGTTAGATGACTTAGAGACTACTCTTGAGTTTAGCGTACTACGACAATAGACGGCCACACCACCCCCTCTTCTATCGACTCTATCATTTCTAAAGACATTAAAGTTATTAAGTTTTACGGAAGAATCCCTCAACTCCTTATAGAACCAAGTTTCGGAGATACAAATCACGTCCACCGAAGAGCTCTCGAAAACATATTTAAAATAGTCAAACTTACAGGCGTTCAGACTTCTAGCATTGAAGTGAACAATTTTTAATCCCATTCGCTGCCTGCAAAGAATTTCAATTAAAGTCTTATTATCAACACCATTGCAATTGTATGTGGAAGACATCAAATAGAAAAATGAGGGGGAAAGAAGTATTCACGCTCACCACATGTAAAAAACCAGTTTACAAGGTGCACTGAGAAAAGAGAGAGTAAATGAGATGAAACCAAGATAGAGTTTGAAGAAGGAAAAGAAGATTGCATGTGGAGACAGGTGACAGAGAGGAGAAGATCAGAGAAAAGGAAATAGAGAGTCAGACTAAGAGAAAACATTATAACTAAAAGAGGATACGATGGAACTTAATGTGTGTTTGGCAAAAAGAAAAACTTTATGGGTTGCTGCCAGTGAGAGCGTCCACATCATCCAAATGGTTTACTAGAATAGGGTTGCCATCAGTACTTTTCTTTACAAAGATTTTTCCACCATAGGTATATGCAGCATGTAGTTTATTCTTACGCCGCATTTGTATGGCGTGTTGCAAAACGGCGCGCTGAGATTGAGATAGACTTTATCCACTCCTCCAAGTTCCAGATCACGTAGATTTAGAGCGCGATGACTTTGCTTACAAAACGAGGCTATAGCACGATGCAACGCAGAGCGGTGATAAGGAGATGAGAGGCGTAGAATGATCGGTCCAGTTGAAGAGTCCTTCCTTTTTATGCGATATGCATCACATAGTGTTTCTGTGCACGGATTAAAGCCAACTGCCCTGCAGATTTTATTGTACACAGTGTGTAAATTCTCACTTTGGGAGAGCGGAATTCCAGAAACAACGAAATCTGATGAAACTGACGCCTTCTCGCAAGCAGATATATTATCCTTAAGCGCAGCGAGTTCCGATTTGATAGTCACAACCTCCATAGCAGCAACTTCAGCAGCATTCAAGCGAGCAGTGAGCGAGCACATCTCCTTTTTCATATTGAGCAACTCACCCGAGACTTCATCAAACCGGTTCATGATCCGCTCTTCAGCATTTTTAACTAGCAGCTGCAATTGCTCAGTAATACTCTCCCGCAACGCCACAAGCTTATCATCAAATTTAGACAGGAGAGAGCAGCCCTGCTGGGAGATGATTCGGGATTAGGAGAGACAGCACGGGCTCCAGTACTGAGAGCTTGGCTTCTGGTTGACCGCTTTGCCGCAATGTTGTTGTTAAGAATATTTTTCGGTGAAGGCATTATTATGTAATTTAATTCAATTTGCCAATTAGTCAATGACAATTCGCAATTACAATTATAATCACCAAAGTACCGCACTAGAAAAACACGTTTCGGCACCGGCAAGCAGCCAGGCTACGAGAATTATTAGGAAACTGCGGACAAATCACTAGCAATTTAACAACACGTCTACTCAGTATGCATTGCAAAGAGAGTTTTGCAAAGAGAATTTGTTTGCATATTGAACTTTGAATGGATGCGAATGGCTGGGTAGTAGTTTTGCTATGTGGTTGTTGTTGTTGTTCTTTTTCTACAGCTGGCAGACGTACTTTTAGAAATTTTTGTTTTTGTTTGCGTTTTGGGGTGTACTCTTTGTTGTTGGAACTTTTATTTCTTTTTTATTGCTCTGATTTAATTGCTGTGTGGTTGTTGTAGATTTAGTAAATGAGTTATAGGCATTTCAAGTGTTCGATTGCCTCACAACCACACTTATTGAATGTACATATATTGATACAATTATTTCAATCTCAGAATTGGAGTTGACATTTTCGGTACTTTCTGTTTAGGAATATTTTTCATGGTCTGACAGACAGACAGACGGACGGACACACTGATAGACAGACGGACATACATACATATAGACAGACATACATACATACATATAGACGGACAGACATACAAACATATGGACGGACAGACTGACAGACATACGGACATACATACATATATACCGACAGACGGACATACATATAGACGGACAGAATAACGGTCGAATAGACAGATGGACAGTGAACATACACAAATTGAATTGTTCATAAATCCAGTGTCATAGTTAGCTAGGTGATCAGCTTGATGGCAAAAGTGGTTGGTGGGAAGAGGAAACGGGAAAGTGTAGGGTGGGAAGACGAACTGACATAGGCACTTACATACATATAGACGGACATACAAACATACGTACATATAGACGGACAGACTGACAGAGACAGTAAACATGCACGAATTAAAATTCTTTCGTATATTTTATTCATGTTCTTGTAGGAGTTTGGCTTATGGTGTTTTTTTTGTATATGATATATTCTTGCTGTGTTGTTTTATTTTTAGGAATAGAGACGCTTGTTAATGATATTGAAGTGTAGAGGAGAGGATTGAGTAGGTAAACCTAGGATGCTCCACTTATTCTTTTTCTTCATTGTATAGGGTCTGTTAGAATAAGCATTTGATGGTCGTGCGAGAAGAGTTAATACAACAAATGTAGGGATTTCTTTTTATACACATGAAGTAATATTTTGGCGAAGATGTACAATGTTTATGCTTTTGCGTTAGGAATATGCTTGGGTATGCTATACTTGTTTTTTTTTTCTTGTTATATAGATACTAAATGAACATTTCAAGTGAACTTTGGTTTGTAGCCTCATAGGTTATTACTAATATAGGTTAATTTAATGGTTAGCTAATCTACCGATACACTTATGGAACAATTTTCTGTATGAGTTTGTTTCTTATGTTGTTGTTGTAGGAGTTTGATTTATGTTGTTGTTGTAGTAGTAGACGATTTATTCTTGCGGTGTTGTTGTTTTTATACCCTACACCTTAAGGTAAGGGTATATTCACTTTGTAACGAAATGTGTAACGCATAGAACTAGAGACGATAGGTATAGAAAAGTATATATATTCTTGATCAGCCTGACCTCCTGAGTCGATTTAGCCATGTCCGTCCGTCTGTCTGTCTGTCTGTCTGTCTGTCTGTTGAAATCACGATCACAGGAGAACCAATGAAGATATCGTGATGAAACTTTGCAGATATATTGTTTTATGTGGTGGGCAGGTTGGTTACACAGGCAAAAGAGGGTTATATTGTTAAATATATAAACTTCCTGAATAAAACTTTAGATAACAACTTGTTTTACAAAAAAACATTATTACATCAAAACTGGGTGCGGTCCGCCCACTTTTACACTACATATACAGTATAGCAGTATGAAAAAAAGTTTATTACCACGGAAATAAAGTTTAAATGAACACAATTATAAAAAAACTAAGCTAGTTATTTTGTTTTGAAAAAGGTAATGACCACGCCTACTATTTATACAGGCGTAGCTAGGTCTCATGGACCCCGGGACGGTTAATCAACTTGTAGCCCCAAAAATGCCTAGAATGCAATAAGTCAATACTTGATTTCCACATCTGCCGCCCCCGACATTGTGCCGCCCAGAGTGGACCGCCACCCCCTCCCCATCCTAGCTTCGGCACTTTTTTTAAAACTTTTAGGTGTAGGGTATCTAATATTCGGCCAGGCCGAATATAGCTTTCTTACTGGTTTATTTTTAGGAATAGAGACACATGCTGTCGATATTGAACTAGTAAAATGCAGGGCTTAAGCAGTTAAATCTAGAATATGTTCTTATAGTATTCTTATTTTAATTCTTGTTTTCTTTGCTGTAGGATAACAATTTAATTAATTGATAGTTAATTTTAGTGTAGGAGAAAGACTCACATCTTTTAATCGCTTATTATTTTTTGTCTTTTTGTTTTCATACTGAGACATTTAGAAAATGCTATGATTATATTTTGAATATGGTTTATATAGTTCATAAATTTCAATATGACTATATGGATTAATGAAAATTTGATGACTTGATTTTTGCTGTAATTTGTTTGTAATATATTTTTAATTTCAGTGTTTTAAATAATATTTCTTTAACGCTAATTATTATTGCTTTTAGGTGTAAGAGATTTGTTTGATAGGGTTTAGTTAGTAAATGAGCGATGGGTTTGAGAATATGTGTTTGAGAAAAGAGATATTGAGAGACGCATCTTATTGATATTGAAGTGTAAACATGAGAGTTCTTGTACTTTCTTCATTACTATTATTATTGCTTCTTATTCTTCTTTTTTACGCGTGTAGCCAAATGATAAGGTAGTCATATAATGTATAAGCAAATAGTCAAAACGTTATTTATATATTCATCCTCAACGAAACAGTTAAGCACTCTTCAACGTATCACATCTAGCTCTAAATTTGATAGAAAAGACGGACCGACTAACAGAATGATAGAGGTAAAGGACAGGTGGATAGTCTAGATGTAGCGACAGAGACGGATTCAGATGGTTGGTAGGATTTTGGGTGGGACTATGCTTAGCGTATTCATTTATAATGTTTATTGTTTGTCGTAATTCGTATTAATTGGATGTTTAATACATATAAGTAGAATTTGAACATATAAGTAGAATAAGTTAATATAGTAGATGTAGATATATAGTAAAAATATTGTATATATACATATATATATATAGTAAATGTATCATGTTGTTGTTGTTGTTGAAATTTTTAAGGCTAATCTAGCAATAGACTGATGAAGCAGTAGAAGCGGGTTTGTAGGAATTTTGCTTGTGCTATTGTTGTAGGAGTTTGGTTTATATTGTGGCAGTAGTAGACGATTTACTCTTGCTGTATTGTTGTTTTTTTTGTTTTTTAATTTTAGTAATAGAGATGCATGCTGTTGATATTTAAATGGTGACATGCGTGCCTTAAACAGGCAAACCTAGGATGCCATTTTCTTCTTCTTCTTTTTATTCGTTGTATAGATTCTGTTAGGATAAGCATTTGATCTGCGTGTGAATTTTTATGTCGATGAAAGACACACATATTTTATTCGCTTATTATTTTTTTCTTTTTTCTTTTATAATGACAGATATAGAAAATGTTGACTAGATTTTCAACATGGTTATTGTTCATTAATTTGAATATACAATACTATAATACTAGTACTACTACTAATGGTTTCATGAGCATATGATGATATGATTTTCCTTTTATTTCTTCTTGTAATATATTTTTTAATTTCAGTGTTTTAAATAATATTTCTTTAGAGCTGATTATTATTGCTTCTAGGAGTAAGAGATTTGTTTGATAGGGTTTAGTTAGTTAATGAGCAGTGGGTTAGTAAACATATCTTTAAGAAAAGAGATATTGTTGTTGTTTAAAATTTTAGGAATAAATTTGTGATTAAATGTTGTCTAAATTATTAAATTTTAGGAAACAAAAGCCTCTTAGTAGTGGTTATATGTACCTTCTGGCGCAAGGTAGCGACTGCGCTGCGTGTGGTGCGTGTGGTGCGCTATGTATGGTAGCGACTGCGCTGCGTGTGGTGCGACTGCGCTGCCGTGTGGTGCTATGGATATGTGAGAGTGAGCGAGAGGGTGATAGTTTGATGGGAAGGGGAGGGAGGATGGGGAGGGGGAGGGAGGTAGGAAGGGGTGGATGGAAGGAAGGGGATGAAGAAAGGGGCGGGAGGAAGGGGAGGGTGGAAGGAGGGGGAGGGAGATAGGAAGGGGAGGGAGGTAGGAAGGGGAGGGAGGAAGGAGGAAGGGGAGGGACAGACGGACAGACAGACATACAGACGGACATACATACATATAGACAGACATACATACATACAGACGGACATATAGACGCCGTGCTGACTGTTGCGATTGTGGTGTGTTC
Organism: Myopa tessellatipennis; assembly: GCA_943737955.2. Classification (NCBI taxonomy): domain Eukaryota; kingdom Metazoa; phylum Arthropoda; class Insecta; order Diptera; family Conopidae; genus Myopa; species Myopa tessellatipennis. The sequence goes on along the minus strand of OX031316.1, from coordinate 48,737,726 downwards.
CTCTGCCTTGATCTCTGCCCGCTTGTGTATCGTTTGTGGTACTTGAGTGTCGTTGTTTTTGTTTGCGTTTTACTATGTCGTTGTTGTTGTTCTGATTTAATTGCTGTTCGTCATTTTTGCTATGTGGTTGTTGTTGTTCTTTTTCTTCAGCTAGCAGACGTACTTTTAAAAATTTTTGCACAGAATCGTAATGTAAACAAACAAAATTAGTCATTTAGAACATGTACGAATTTGTTTGCATATTGAACTTTGAATGGATGCGAATGACTGGGTAGTAGTTTTGCTATGTGGTTGTTGTTGTTGTTCGTTTTTCTTCATCTCAACGGACCTTTAGCAATTTGTGCACGGAATCATAAATGTAAACAAACATCCATGAGCATATAATTAGCTACATCGAGAATAAAGGGTCAATTGTAAATGTGTCGTCAAAGTCTCAAACACCAAAGTCTCAAAACGTTCTACACCGAAAAAAGTTGTGAAATTAAGTGACAATTCGGAGAAATAAAGTGAAAAGTTAAATTTAAACTATTTAAAAAGTTAATCAAATATTAACAAATTCTATAAAATAAATTTAACAACAATTAAAAGAAACTGGACAAACAAGTGAACTATTCAAGAACAATAAAAAAGTTAAATATAGTATTTAAAATATTACTAAAATATAAACAAATTTAACAACAATTAAAAGAAAAGTGTTCTAATACAACATACAATCTGATCATTCTAATCTAAAACAAGTGAAATATTTACAAGAAAAGAAAAATGAAGAGCTTCATGTGTAATGTTTGTGAACAGGAATTCACTGCAATGCGCAGCCTCAAAAGGCATGTGCAAGGGAAGCATGAAAGTGTGGCATACCAGTGCGAACATTGTGGCCAAAATTTTGCACGACTGGATGCTATGCGCAGGCACATAAAATTGATCCACTCGGAATCATCATCATCATCAACAACGCCATCAACATCATCACTAGCCGCAGCATCAACATCATCAGTAGCAAAACCAACATCATCATCATCAACAACGTCATCAACATCTGTTGCAGCACCACCATCATCAACATCTGTAGCAGCACCATCATCATCATCATCACTAGCCGCAGCATCATCATCATCACTAGCAGCACCATCATCATCAACATCAAGAGCAGTACAATGGCTACCAGTTAAACCTAACGAGAACGTTCGTTGTCCAAATTGCAATGAAGATGTTTCTCGAAGAGACTGGAACCATCACATCAAAACATTGAAGCATAAGAGAAATTGTTGGATGACAATTGACGGTGCTCTCAAATGCATAACATCATCTTTCCGGAATAGAATTCAAACCCTGATATTCCAAAATGAGGATGAGGGTCTTGTCATTCCGGAAAAGTTTTTTGAGAAGGCTCAAAATATAGTAGCCAAAGAGCTATTGAAAATGCTAGAGAAGCATACATCATATAAATTCAACATGGAATTGTATGCGGAATATTTCAAAGTGTTGGATGATGATGAAATGGTAGTTGAAATAAAATCATTTCAAACCAAAATGAGCTTAATTCAAAAATATGAAGAGATAAGCGACATATACAATGACATGTGCCAACAGATCAGCTCTAAAATGGGTGAGTTCCAGGAAAGGGACAGTGGATGGGCCCTACTTAGAATATGTCACCTGGAGGTGAACATCAACAAATATAGACCGTTGAAGGGATCCTCATACATCCCGCTCCCAGAATCCCTGCAGAAGAAGCACGCCTGCGTCAATATACAAAATGACGATCCGTACTGCTTCAAATGGGCAATAATATCAGCGCTTTCTGACGTGCAAAAAGATCCCCAAAGACCGCAAAATTATGGGATCAACAGCATCGAAGCAGAGGAAATTGTGCTACACAATGGAGCTAAAGTGCATTTTAAGGGATTGAAGTTCCCCTTCCCCATAAGCAGCATCGAACATTTTGAGAAGCAGAATCCTAACATAAGCATCAACGTGTTTGGATTTGATGAAGCTTCCAAAAACATCGAGGGACCGTATCATTGCACAAAGCAGGAGAAGGTGCAGCATATTAACCTGTTGCTGCTGCAGGAAGGAGAGCGGTTCCATTATGTATGGATTAAAAATATTTCAAGGTAATTATATCACAATTTAAATTTTTGTTTTTATATTAAACTTTTATATTAAGTATAATATTTATAAAGATTTTTTCTTTTAATTTCCAGATTAATAAAACATCAAGAAACTTCACATCGCAGAAAAATATTTCTATGCAACAGCTGCCTGCAGTACTCTCACAATGAGAGTACTCTACAACAACATAAACTTGTGTGCGGAAGGACGGTGACAGAAATGCCGTCGATGGACAAGGCGGTAATTAGTTTTAAAAATTATAACCATAAATTATATGTACCATTCGTTGTCTATGCAGACTTCGAATGTGTACTAAGTAGCGTAGATTTAGACTTAGCGAATAATACTAGAAATATAAGTAAGCATATACCTATAGGTTTTAGTTATTATATTAGTTGTAATTATAATAGTAGCTTAAATAAATTTAAAATTTATTCAGGGGAAGATGCCCCGAAAAAATTTGTAGAATATTTAGTTAGTGATATAAGATATATTTATAATAATTATTTAAGTGTAATTAAACCAATAAATTTTTTGTCTAATGAAGAGGTAAAACTCCAAAAAGACTCCAATTCTTGTCATATTTGCGAACAAGAATTGGGGGATGATAGAGTGGCAGACCATTGCCATTTAACTGGAAAGTACAGGGGGCCGGCACATAACGAATGCAATTTAAAATTTCAAATTGCAAAGTTTGTGCCTGTATTTTTCCATAATTTTTCTGGTTATGACTGCCACCTCTTCATTAAAGAATTGAATTTATTTGAGGGTGATATTAATGTTATCCCCTTAAATAAGGAATTGTATGTATCCCTTTCTAAACGTATACAAGTAAGCGAAAAGAAAACAATCGAAATCAGATTCTTGGATTCTTTTCGTTTCATGGCATCGAGTTTGGATGCATTAGCGCAAAATTTGTCATCAAGTGATTTCAAAATAGTGCGCGAAATGTATCCAAACGATGATGAGTTTCAGCTACTAAGACGAAAGGGGGTATTCCCATATGAATACCTCAATTCAATTAGTCGTTTAGGAGAAACCAGTCTTCCCAGCCATGATAAATTTTTTAGTTGTTTAACTAACAAAAATTGTTCGGTTGAAGACTATCAACACGCTTTAAAGGTTTGGAATGTCTTCAACTGCCAAACACTAAAAGATTACATGCTGCTGTATTTGAAGACTGATGTATTGATTTTAGCTGATGTTTTTGAAAACTTTAGAAAGGTTTGCAAAAATATCTATGAGCTAGATCCGTGTCAATATTACACAGCTCCAGGTTTATCGTGGGATGCAATGTTGAAAACAACAAAGATAAACCTGGAACTCTTCACTGATATTGACATGCACCTTTTTGTGCAAAAAAGTATTCGAGGCGGCATTGTCCAATGTAGTACAAGGCATTCCAAGGCAAATAATAAGTATATGATGGGGTACGATAAAAGTAAACCATCAACATATTTAACATATTTGGATGCTAATAATCTGTATGGATGGGCAATGTCGCAATATTTACCTTATGGGGGATTCGAATGGATGGAAAATATTGACCAATTCAACGTTTTTAAAATTCCATTCGATTCTCCCATCGGATACATACTTGAAGTAGATTTGGATTACCCACAGAATTTACATGATGCGCATAATGATTTACCATTTTGTGCTGAGAATAAAACTGTGGGTAATTCAAAGTGTAAAAAGTTGATTACTGACTTAACCAACAAAACTCACTATGTTATTCATTATAGAAATCTTCAGCAATGTATAGAAAATGGTATGTTGTTGAAGAAAGTATATAAAATATTGAAATTTAAGCAGTCTTGTTGGTTAAGTGAATATATCAATCTAAATACCCATCATCGCAGTTTAGCAAAGAATACTTTTGAAAAGAATTTTTTCAAACTGCTAAACAACGCGGTGTATGGAAAGACTATGGAAAATGTAGACAAGCGTAAAGATGTCAAAATAGTAACCGATTGGGAAAGTAGGGGAAGGCGGTTAGGAGCCCGAGCACTAATTGCCAAACCAAACTTCCACAGCTGTACACAGTTTACAGAAGATATGGTTGCTATACAAATGTCTAGAGCTCGCTCTGTCTACAATAAACCCATATATTTGGGATTTGTTGTTTTGGAATTGTCGAAATGGAAAATGTATGACTTCCATTATAGTTACATGAAACCTAAATTCGCAACAAATCTCAAATTAAATTATATGGACACTGATTCTTTTATATATTCTGTTCAGTGTGAAGATTTCTATAGGGATATTCGAGATGATATCGATTCAAAGTTCGATACATCAGAGTATCCCGTGGATAATGTGTATGGTTTCCCCCTTAGAAATGCCAAAGTCCTTGGCATGATGAAGGATGAAAATAAGGGGGAAATTATGCTAGAGTTTATTGGGCTCAGGTCAAAAATGTATTCAATAAGTGTAGAAAATAACGTAGAGATTAAGAAAGCAAAAGGTGTCAAACAATCAGTAGTAAGTAATTTAAGTTTAAGTGATTATAAAAATTGTTTAGTTCATAAGAAAATTATATATGGAGACATGTATATATTTAGATCTAAGATACATGAAATATATACACAACTAGTACATAAGATAGCTTTAAGCCCTTTAGATGATAAGCGTTTTATTAGAAATGATAGTATAAACACATATGCGTGGGGGCATTATAAAATCGGTTTAGAATCAGAGTTAGATATAGATGAAGATATATTTATGGATATAGATATATAGAATATTAATTATAACTATTATAAAAATAAATAAGAAAAAATTTGTAAATAGATTTAAGAAAAACATTTATTTTAAATCAATAAAATTATATATTAACATTTAAATCTTTTGCATTGCATTATAATCTTTTATTTATTATCAATGAAATTTCGGAGTAGGATTGCATTTTCTAGCGCGCAGTGTCCATTATGGGAATGGCATATTCTTTGTAGTAAGTATGTATCTCTTAGAGTTTCCAGATTCTCGCAGCCAAATTCTTCTACATTCAATACAGGTTTCCCCAAAATTTCTTCAATCCATTTAGATTTTTCAACTCCTTTCACATATACAAGTTTATGTTTAATATTTAATTTCAAGAAATTCTCAACGCTATTAAAAGAGATAGATCCATCGTTCCAACGAAATCCATGGTGATTGTGATACAGCCAATTCGCCTGCTTTTTATATTTTAAAGATAAGTCTCTAAATTCAAATGGTGGTTTGATGATAAAGTTTTGATATTCACTAGAGCTGAAGGTTACTGCCAACTCTTTAACTATAAACTCATTAAAATTTCCTTTGAAGCCTTGCACATCCAAGGTTACAAATTTTTGTTGCTCCATTGCACTTAGACAACTTTTTTAATTTCGCCAGTCACTGGAGTGTATTCAATCAACTTATCGTGTATAAGTATACAATAAGCTGATGTATTGGCTGGAATATTCTTTGATGTTTTAAATTCAATTCGAATATCAATTGGTCCAGTTTTTATCGCTTCGTTTTGATGAGTTACATCCACCACTATTATCGGAGCTGTATCTTTAAAGTCTTCAGGCAGCAACAGAGGTTGGGAATCGCGTGCAAAGTAATTTTGTTGAAATTTCAAATACATATCATAAAGCAGAGCATAACGATCACGGTCAAAATTCAGATTGAGATCATCATAGGGATATGTATCAGAATTTAAGTGCAATTTTACATCGGTTAGATGACAATGTTGAAATTTTTGATCTCGTCGAAAGGCAATAAGTATGAAGCGTGGTCTTTCATTCTGTGGTGATAATTTTACATTCCACAGATGATTGTTTCCTTGAGTGAGTACCGGATTAAAATGACAATCCCAACTACGGAATGCTATTAATAAAGGTTTTGCACTTTGAATCGTTTGAAAGAGTTGTAGTTTTGCAAAATCAGCCAACTGTACATGGGGAATTTTCCATGTGATATTAGTTATAGTTAATTTTATATTTTCGGTGGCAACAGTTGAATAAACAGCATTTTCATCGGATTTCGATCTCAGTAGTATAAGTTCATGTTTAGAATTTAAAATAATTTTGTTAAAGTCTTCAGCAAATCCCAATAGCATTTTCAATGGTATACAGAAATTAAAATATCCGTTCTTTATTTCAAGTTCATTCTTTGAAAACCATCCAGCATTTTTGAGCATGTTACTTTGAATCGAATTTAATGAGACATAATTTTTTACTGTTGTAGTTACACCCAAGTGACGCGTACGATCGATCTCTAATCCATTAACTTCATAGCGAATTTCATCAAACATGAATGCAACACAATTGTTTTTTAATTTTACATTGGCTGTTGCGCTTCCATTTTCTAGAGTAACTGTACCTTCAATGTAAATTAAACTCTCACTGGGTAGAAGGTAAAGATCTTGATTTTGAACGGCTATCCGTATCTCGTCATTGCTGTTATATGATTGTAAATATGGTGAATAGCTATGGTATTCCTTTTTAATAATACTGTCATCGTAGAGCGGCGTTTGTAAAACATCAAGTATTTGACTCATTTTAATTTCAGTTTGTCTTTAGTTTTAAGCCCAAAGATTTTAGAAACTCTTTATTTTCAAATGACAGCTTTTTACGTTGTAGAGCGTTTTGATGTGTTTGCGACTTGGACGACCTTGTCAGTTCAAATGGTAAAGAAGAAGTGAATGTAGTTGCACCTGGGTATGCGCTTTTATTATACACAATCATTGCTCCTGCGGTTTTAGGTGCAGTCTGAGTGTTATTGTTTCTCCGCAAAAATTAATTAGATTACCGTTTTGGTCAACGATTTTCACAGTAATTGAACTTATCTGTCTGGTGTTTACTGGCAAATAGATTACATTTTTAGGGATCTCGTCTATTTTATAGCCAGGACTAACATTTAATGCAAACATATGAATTGTATGAGCTGGTATGTTGTTAATGTAGGCACCGCTAATTATGTCGCACTCAATGTGTATTGCGTTTATTTTCGTTATATACACGGGTAAGTCGGATGTATGTAGTTTTCCGGCTTCCAATACTTTTTTACTAAAACCCAATAGTGAACCAATGGTGCGTTCCTTATTAAAGAAAATGTTATTTTTACTGGATCCTACGACTGCTTGCAGTGTATTGGGGTTGGCGGATATTTCCAGGTTCTCATGTGGATCTATAGTCAAATATTTATTTTGAATAAATTCAGCAATGTCGTCAAGTTCGTATGAACCGACAGGAATCTCAATGATACGATCGCCAATGTGAAATAAATTATTTTCGTAATCAACATTCGGTATAGTGTGATAACTATGAAAGTCTACGAGACCACACACATACTTTCCCTCTAAATCTATGGGTGGAAAATAATTAGCCGATAAAATGGATTTATTTCCACTTAAAGTAAGAGTTATTGACATCTTGAAAGTTGGTTGAGTAATGAAATGAAAAGTCAGATGCAATCTTTTTTATTTAGAATTTTTTTTAATAATAATAATAATGTTATTACTATATGAACAATATACATATTTAAAAAATATATTTATTACAATTTTATAAAATTTCATTTTTATCGATCCAAGAATTATGATCATTGCTAAATCCTAGCCACTTGACAAAAATTTCCCTTCCTTTAGTTTTAAGAACTTTTTCCACCAGATATATGCTGGGATACTTTGTTTTCAGTAGTTCACTTTCGTAGAATCCTCCTCTAATTGGATTCCCCTGGTAGTCTTCAAGAATATACGTTGTTGGGTTTGTAATTCTTATATTTTTAATTTTGAATATTTCTGTTGTCCAGTTCGGTGTATAGCCTTTCTCAAAAATGTGTTTATATTTACTTATACGCACATAATCTCCTTCCCGAAACTTTGGCTTTGTAAATATTTTCAAGTTGTTGTAGGCAGTATTTAATAATAACTTTTCATTGGCTCGATTCACTTCAGATGGAGCCATATTAATGGTTCGATGCTTTTTATGATTGTATTCGTTAATCAAACTTTTGTACTTGTCAATCCATCGATATGATCCATGATAGCTAAATTCCTTCCACATCATTTGCTTTAACGTTCTATTAAAACGTTCAACAATTGACGCCTTCAAAACACTGTACGAAGAATAATGGTTGATGTTATATTCTTTCATTAAATTTTGAAATTTTCCATTGAAGAATTCTTTGCCGTCATCGGTTTGTAAATTGCTTGGTTTTCGTCTTAAATCGAGTATGGATTTCATGGCTTTAGTAACATCAATAGCGTTTTTGGATTTTAAGGGTACAATCCAACCATATTTCGAGAATGTGTCTATTACAGTTAGAAGAAAGCGGTATCCATCATTATATGTAAAATAACTACCCATTTCCACTAAATCTGCTTGCCAGAGGTCATCTATTCCCTTGGTTATTACTCGCCTTCGCTTAAAGTTCTTACGAGCTTGCCTGTGTAGCTCCTCTACTAAACCTCTCTTCATTTTCTGCTAAATTTAAGATTAAATCGCCAACTTTCTTTTCTATTTCAGCTATTGAAGTTCCTTTATTTAGTTCTTCATTTGCGATACTTGTAAACCGCTCAAGCCCTTCGCTTATATCATCTACATAATTCTTGTTATTACTGTCAACGTGTTGGTTCTTGTTTCGAAGTTTTACATATATTATTTCAACGACTCTAAGTATTCTATCACTTAGTATATGGATTTCGTTTTTAAAATAATCCCTTATCGGAGTAGTACTATTTTCAACAAGTGACCGAAGATTTTGTATGACTTGCTTAATGTCGTTGTGTATTTTTTCCCTTAGTATATCGTTTTCTTCTTTAAATTCAACCTTTATCTGTTTAATACTATCAGCAACAAGTAATTGATGATTTTTGTTAACTTTTTCAATGTCTTTATCTATTTTTTCCTTTACCAATGAGTTCTCTGCTTGAATTTGCATGTGAGTCTGTTTGATTTCTTTGTAAATATTTTGCTTTAGTAAATTGTTTTCTCTTTGAAATTCCACTTTGATTCGATTTATACTATCTTCAACAAATGATTTTGTTACTGCATCATTGTCTTCGACAGGAGCATTAATATTCCTTAAGCGTTTCCAATGGAGATCCAAGTTTTTATCATTGTCCAAATTGAATCCCAAGGCTCTTGTAAAATTTCTTTTTAATTTATTGTTTAATGACTTCTCTATGGAATAATGACCGAACTTGTCGACGCTCATTTTACAATTATATGTATTTATGGAAATTGTGGTTATTTATATGATAATTACGCAATTATATTAGCTTCCCTAAGTTCTTCGAGTATTGAAACTATTTCGTTGTTGTGATTGGTGTGTCCTGCAGATTGTGATGATACTAATAGCCTTAACCTATCTACCAACTCATTTGGATCATCCCAATATATATAGTTTGGCTTTTGCTTGTTAACACTCATTAAACCGCTCCCCTTAGTTTGATTTTGTGAGGTAGTCGATGGAGTTATCTCACTGAATAATGGCTTTATGATGTCGGTATATTTGAGAGCTCTACTCCCCTTTGCTCGTCCAGTGCTGTTAAAATTAAGTTTGTGAGCACTAGTATTTACTAAAATACTTTTGTAAGCTTGTAGATCTTTATCGTCATAATTTGATGGTTCTTTGTTGAATAATAATTGTTGCAATCCAGGTGTAAAGTTCCAACTATTATCGGATATTATTATTTTATCATCGCGTAATGAGAAAGGGCTATTACCGATTCGCCATTTGCCATCAGATCCCTTGTATGGGCCATATGTGGTATCCAACTGATTCTGTTGTTCTAAGTCGGAATAGACCATTGATTCAGTAGATTTTGGATCGTCGCTTGTAGTATCGAGTTCAGAGAATAATTTTGTTTTAGGTGATTTATTCATTATATCTTCTGCATCTTCTATTTGAGAGAAAAAGTCGTCGTCTTCATCGTCATTACTATTGATAAGAGTTTCGTTTGAGAAATCGACTTTTCGTGCTTTAGCTGGAGTACTTGTTTTTACTTTTAGCGGTACCTTATTGTATTTAATGTTATGCTTGTCCTTATTATAATTTGTATTGGAGTGCTTGACTATTTCTTTTAGAGGTTTTGTGATGTGGCTAAATGTCTTTTCTAATTCATTCTCTAAATCTGCTTTTCCCAATTTTATATTCTTAAATTTCTGTTTTAATATGCGTCTAGTTTTGATCAAGTCTTTTAATATTTTGTCATCCATTTTAGCAACAACATACAATATATCAGATCAGCTTTTGAACAGCTTTTGAACAGCTCTTGAACAGCTCTGAACACCTTTTGAACAGCTCTGAACACCTCTTGAACACCTTTTGAACAGCTCTAAACACCTTTTGAACAGCTCTGAACACCTTTTGAACAGCTCTTGAACAGCTCTGAACACCTTTTGAACAGCTCTGAACACCTCTTGAACACCTTTTGAACAGCTCTGAACAGTTTAGTTATATTAATGTTATCAGTTGAAAGCTAAGTAGCATACTAATATGAATATAATGGTAACCAACCATATTATAGGTGAATGTATGTATCAAATCCCTTTCTGTAACGTCCACCATCAATTGGATCGTCTTTGCTTATTACAAGAAATCCATATTTATCTTTCCAACATTCTCCGCATATATTAATAAATTTTTTATAAGCCATATCTGTTCCGACATGATCATTGTATATGTGCTTCATGTTCATCTCATCTTGCTTAAACATAATAATCATGTTGGCATTATCGCGCACCAAATGTTTAGGGATTCGTGTATATGTTTGGCATAAGTAAAAGCAATCAATAGATTTGTGTCTGCCCATACAAAAGTATTCTCGAATGTTGTTTTGCTTCTCACAAGCTACGTCATCGAATATCATTATTGAGTTGGTTTTTGCTTCATTCGGCTTGAGCACTTCTTCGTTCTCGGAAAACGTAAAGAATCCCATATTTTGAATTGGTTTTATTAACCGTTTTAGATATTCATATTTAGGTTGATATAATGATTTTGAGTACAAATATATGTTGGCAAACTTTAATCCATTTGGACTTTCTATTAAACTCAACATGACATTAGTCTTTCCGCAATTCGAGGGACCAACAATAAGACATCTTATTGAATTCGGCAGAAGGGAACTGTGACTGAGTTTCGTCGCATTATTAGTAACAAGATCCATATTTTTCACAGTAATATTTTTGTCTTGCTTGACGAACCGCATTTTAGCTTATGATATAAATACGAAATTATCACACCTTTATATTCATTTATATCGAAACAGTTCAATTGGAAAGATGTATAAATGGCTATCGTTTACCAAAATAATTTCAGTCTTGATAAACCAGTAATTGGAAGAGGTCTTTTAAATAAAGCTATAAATTCTCTACCAGTTGAACTTCATTTACCAGGCTATCAATTTTGTGGTCCAGGAACTAAACTAAAAAAACGCTTAGAAAGAGGTGATAACGGAATCAATCCACTGGACGCTGCATGTAGAGAGCACGACATTGCTTATAGTAATACACAGAACTTGGATGAGCGTCACGAAGCAGATAAAATATTAGCTGAAAAGGCGTGGCAAAGAGCAAAATCAAACGATAGTAAATATAGTGAGCGAATAAACGCATGGTTAGTAGCCAAAACAATGAAAGCTAAAGTCAAATTCGGTATGGGAAACAAGCTAAATAAGAACCTTAAGAAACTAAAGAAAAAGGTGAAAAGATGCTGTGTAAAGAAAATTTTTACAAAAACTGTTAAAAATGCATTGAAAATTATCAAACAACGAAAACCAGAAGATATCACCAATGCTATTAAAATGGCACAAGGTGTAATCAAAAAGTCTTTTGGACGTAAAAAATCCCTGATAGATATTCCACGTGTTATACCTATTCCCAAAGTAGGAGGTTTTCTACCACTAGTACCCATTTTAACAGCTCTTGGAGCCGTTGGTGGTTTAGCATCTGGTGGTGCTGCAATCGCGAAAGCAATTAATGAAGCCAACTCTGCAAGAAAACAATTGAAAGAAGCAAATCGACATAATCAAACTATGGAAGCAATTGCTATTGGTAAAGGCTTGTATCTTAAACCCTACAAAAAAGGATTGGGATTATATTATAGCCCTCAACCAAAAAACTTTTGAAGAAGCTACCCAACAGAGCCCTCACAAATATCGACTTAATGAAATATACAACGAATCTACCACACTTTAGAGGTATTTTTATGCTAAACACCTTACCAAAGCATCCTCATCGACAAGAATGTGGGATCGTTAATCTTGATAGATCGGATGGACCTGGTACTCATTGGGTAGCATATTATAAAAACAAGAATCAAAAGGAATATTTTGATAGTTTTGGAAACTTGCAACCACCGTATGAAGTAATCCAATACTTGGGTGATGGAATACGTTACAACTACACTCAACATCAAGATTATAATTTATTTAACTGCGGTCATTTATGTCTAAAATTTCTTTACAATTTAACTTTTTTTAGGAGAAATAACGAATAAAGTTTATTAAAATGAAATCCAATTGTGTTTTATTTATGTGTTTAGTATATAATAGATATTTATGTGTTTAGTATATAATACATTTGTATTTATTATAAGGTATATTTGATTTTGATGCCGATGATGATGATTATGATGAAAAGGTATTCCACTCCTTGTCTGATTTAAATGGATTTTTCACCTCTGCATCTTCTTTGTCCAAGATTCTTTCATTGTGATATCTTTCTTCTTATCCATTTTGTTGTTGTTGTTGGCTTTCTCTCTTTCTCCCTCTCTCTCTCTCTGTGCTCTGTAAATTCTAACTACAAACTAAACTAAAAATTTAAATTTCTTGTCATAAATACTATTTTCTTTGATTGCATATATTCAGTTTTAGTTCATCTTTCGATCGGTGCAGTTAATAGCTCTTCAATTAGTTTTACTACCTATCAAGAAATTAAGAAACAACAAATTCGAAAATGAATACAAAACGTCAAGGATCATCAACTTTTTCCGTCGCAGCTATGGACGACTTCAATCGGAACAACAGTGTCCAAAAAACCATATTAGCAGTTAAGGATATGGAGCCAAACAAATCGTATTCAATTAAAAATGTCCGGAAAACGAAAACTAAGTATGGAGCCCGAGTTTTGATGGAGTTGGAAGAGAATGTAATTTTTCTGCCACAAAGATTTAACAACATCAGCGATGAGACAATAGAAGAATTCTCAAACGGAGCTTACTATTTGTGTAAAATAATGAAGGAAGATACTGACGACTTTCGCTTGGAGGTTCTGGTTGACTTTCCCTTAACACAAGCAATGTATTATCAAATGTGAAAACTTTGTATAATAAAATGTTATAAAAATAAAATATAATTTATGCCTTAAAAATAGATTCTTTTTAATGTAGAATATAAAACATGCAAGCATAAACCAGAAAATTTGGTTGAAGAGAGAAAAAACATTTGGTTGAAATAATTTTAGTCGTAAACCAGTTGCGTTTGTTTACATTATGATTCTTATGATTAATAAAGAAATTCGTTCATGTTCATACATGTTCTAAATGACCAATTGCATTTGTTTACATTACGATTCTAGTTTACGACTTTTTATTCTGAGAAATATTTGTAAACGGAAAGTACCGAAATTGTCAACTCCAATTCCGAGATTGAAATAATTGTACATACACTGTGTGTGGCCGCGGGGTAATCGAACACTTAAATGCCTCATTTACTAAATCTACAACAACCACATAGCAAAAATGACGAACAGCAATTAAATCAGAGCAATAAAAAAGAAATAAAAGTTCCAACAACAAAGAGTACACCCCAAACGCAAACAAAAACAACGACACTCAAGTACCACAAACGATACACAAGCGGGCAGAGATCAAGGCAGAGGAACACACCACAATCGCAACAGTCAGCACGGCGTCTATATGTCCGTCTGTATGTATGTATGTCTGTCTATATGTATGTATGTCCGTCTGTATGTCTGTCTGTCCGTCTGTCCCTCCCCTTCCTCCTTCCTCCCTCCCCTTCCTACCTCCCTCCCCTTCCTATCTCCCTCCCCCTCCTTCCACCCTCCCCTTCCTCCCGCCCCTTTCTTCATCCCCTTCCTTCCATCCACCCCTTCCTACCTCCCTCCCCCTCCCCATCCTCCCTCCCCTTCCCATCAAACTATCACCCTCTCGCTCACTCTCACATATCCATAGCACCACACGGCAGCGCAGTCGCACCACACGCAGCGCAGTCGCTACCATACATAGCGCACCACACGCACCACACGCAGCGCAGTCGCTACCTTGCGCCAGAAGGTACATATAACCACTACTCCTCTTAACATTGAAGTAAAGACATGAGAGGCTTGAGTTGGTAAAGCTAGGATGTCATTCTTCCTGCTATTTTATTTTTCTTCTTCTTTTTTTCTTTTTCTTGTTCTTTTTTTATTTTATTACTATTATTATTAGTTTTAATTCTTTTTCTTTTCTTCTGCGTATAGCCGAACCATCAAAATTGTCATACCAAAATTTAGCTTAAAACTATTAAAAACTATTACCAAAATTTAGCTTATATACTATGAACAATGTTTAGTCTAAATGGTAACAACTTCTTATTTCAATATTAAATGTTAGGGATTTGTGTAGCTTAAATTATTTCTCTTGTAAAGAATTCTATTGAACCAACAAAATAGCTGCTTGAATGAAGCTTGACTACAACCTTTTATACTTTGGAATGGACAATAAGAATTTTCTTTAAGCGATAAAAATACTGGATTTTAGTTAGGGATCATTATATAGGCTATAAATAACCGAAAACGTTATCTATATATTCGACCACAGCGAAACACTTAAATACCCTACAACTTATGATGTCTAACTATAAATTTGAATGGAAAATGCTAAGGTAGCGTTCCAACATATTAAACTCTAACTTTAAGGGAAACCTATAATTATTAAGAAACAATAAAAGAAACATATTGATTTGTTCATACACAGAAATAGTGAACTCCTACATTTCTGTTAAATTTCATTCGAATAGCTAAATGAGTTTTAATGCGATCATGATTCCATCAGAGAGACGAACAATAAATCTCATTTGCACAATAAAATTTTTCATATCATTCTTTTTAGGACATAAATTTCAAATTATTAAAAATTATTAAAATTAAATTATTAAATGAAATAGACATTAATATGGAAATATAATATAATGCAAATAGGTATAAACACTACTTCTTATTATAAGGAGTCATCAGATAAAGGTTCGACAATGATAATAGAAACAATCTTTAGAAACCAACAACAAGGGACTTTGAGCGGAAAAATGGATTGAAAACTCATAGAAACATCTACAATATCAGGCTAGTAATTTTATCAGCCCAGTTGTGTATATCAGTATAACATGATTGCAATTCATAACCCAAAATTCACTTAAACATCGACACACCAGCAATATGACTCAACAAACTATTAGCGAGACAATAAATTAAAATTATTTTAACTCCTAATAGAGGCAAGAAATACATAGTATTCGTACTTAAACAATCCACAAATTTAGTTTCTTAAGAAAGCACATACGAAATAATATACCTACATGCCGACTACAGTAACACAAATATTATTTTAGCATCAGAATTTCCACACAACACATTCAGTGCTACACTTATATCCACTTCCCATCAATAAAAGAAAGGAAATTATTACAATAACACAGCTAGAATTAATAAAACTAATAAATGAAATTAAAATACTTACTTTAGCTTCAATAACAAAATATATAACTGGAAATATAAATATGTCTATGCCGCAAACAAATAAATGGAGATAGCGGAATAAAACAAACCATTTGAAACAAAATAAAAACATAAGACTCTAATCACGTTACAAAAATAAATATAAATATAATCTATCTATAAATCTGAAATCAAATAAATATAAATAATAATATAAATAATAAAAAATAAATCTGAAATCAAATAAATATAAAAATAGGTAAAAATAAGTACTATATGGATAAATAATTATAACGAAATTAATTAAATAAAGCATGTATAAGACACAATTCACTACCACCGAATTCTATAAGAGAGCTCATTTGTTGGCCCTTCTAATCGCGAAAAGACTGAATTTAATATAGACAGTCCGAACGGACTAAATTTTATTAACATATACACGTATCTGTAAATTATATAAATGACAGTATGAGTACTTGAAGTAGCTATTATTTTTAGATAAATACATTGGGTTCTGCACACATTTTGAGACTGTTTTAAGGCAAAAACCAACCCAATAATTATATTCGATGACATAGCTTGAGGGAAGTAAAACAACATTCGAGAGTACTTTTGTATGGGCAGACACAAATCTATTGATTGCTTTTTACTCATACCAAACATACTCTCATTTATTCAAACATATATAAGAATTCCCAACATACGCGCATTTGATAAGCGACAATGCTAACATGACTATTATGTTTAAGCAGGATGAAATGAATATGAAGCACATATACAATGATCATGTCGCAATAGATATGGCTTATAAAAATTGATTAATGTATGGGAGAATGTTGGAAAGATAAATATGGATTTCTTGTAACAAAGACAATCCAAGTAATAGTGGACGATATAAAATGGGGCGATATAAAATGGGATTTGATATATACAGACATTCACTAATTCGCTGGTTACCACTATATTAATATTAGTATGATAACATTCAACTGAATACATTTCATATACCTGCTAAAAAATTGGTCACAAAAAAAAAATGTTAAAAGATCTTCAAAAGCTGTAACAAAGCTGAACATAAGCTGTAACAAAGTTGTTCAAAGCTGATCATAAGCTGTTCAAAGCTGTTACAAAGCTGTTACAAAGCTGTTCAAAAGATGTTCTAAGATGTTCAAAAGTTGTTCAAAAGGTGTTCAGAGCTGTTCAAAAGGTGTTCAGAGCTGTTCAAAAGGTGTTCAGAGCTGTTTAAAAGGTGTTCGAAAGGTGTTGAGAGCTGTTCAAAAGGTGTTCAAAAGGTGTTCAGAGCTGTTCAAAGATGTTCGAAGCTGTTCAAGAGTTGATCATAAGCTGATTGAAAAGTAATCAAGAGCTGATCAAAAAGCTCATATACCTGATCTGATCTATCTCTAAAATGGATAAGAAAATATTAAAAGATCTAATAAAAGAAAAACTAGACACAAATTGAAATACAAAAATTAAGCATATAAAATTAGGAAAAGCAGATTTAGAGAATTAACTAGAAAGACATTTAGCCCCATCACAAAACTTCTAAAAACAAATAATAATCAAACACTCCAATACAAATTATATAGCTAAGGCCAGAAATTCGATTTTTCAAACGAAACTGTTTTCATTAGTTATAAAGATGACGATAACTTTTTCAGCCAAATGGAAGATGCAGAAGTGAACACATCAACCCATACAAAATAATAATTAATAATAATATTAATTTTCTGAACTCGATACTGCAAGAGATGTTCAGAAATCTACTGAATCAATGCTCTATTCCGAATTGGAATAGCAGAATGTGTTGGATACCACATATGAACCATACAAAGGATTCGCTTTTAAAGGCTAATCGGAAATAGCGCTGGCACATTACATAATAAAATAATAATAATATCCGATAATAGTTGGTAACTTACACCTAGATTGCTTCAATTATTATTAGAAGCATCAAATTATAACAAAGCAGACCATATTTCAAAACTATTTTACATAACTACTAGTACTAACAAACATCATTTTAATAGAAATGAACAAGTAACGGGATTAAGGGCTTTTCAAACTCAATTGTTGGTTTGATGACAACATTTTTAAATTTGAGATTGTTATAGCTGGGGCATTTTCTTTGAGCCATACTCCTAAATCTACACACGTAAAACATAGTCACATACACGGCTGAATTTGAACTGTAATCGATCAACCGATCAACCTGATCCACCAGATCCACCTCATCAACCAGATCAACCGATCATCCTAATCAACCAATTAGTCAACCGTTCATCAGGTCAATCGATAGATCGATTGATTAGATGTACGATTGATCGGTTGATGAGGTGGATCAGGTGGATCAGGTTGATCGGTTGATCGATTACAGTTCAAATTCAGCCGTGTATGTGACTATGTTTTACGTGTGTAGATTTAGGAGTATGGCTCAAAGAAAATGCCCCAGCTATAACAATCTCAAATTTAAAAATGTTGTCATCAAACCAACAATTGAGTTTGAAAAGCCCTTAATCCCGTTACTTGTTCATTTCTATTAAAATGATGTTTGTTAGTACTAGTAGTTATGTAAAATAGTTTTGAAATATGGTCTGCTTTGTTATAATTTGATGCTTCTAATAATAATTGAAGCAATCTAGGTGTAAGTTACCAACTATTATCGGATATTATTATTATTTTATTATGTAATGTGCCAGCGCTATTTCCGATTAGCCTTTAAAAGCGAATCCTTTGTATGGTTCATATGTGGTATCCAACACATTCTGCTATTCCAATTCGGAATAGAGCATTGATTCAGTAGATTTCTGAACATCTCTTGCAGTATCGAGTTCAGAAAATTAATATTATTATTAATTATTATTTTGTATGGGTTGATGTGTTCACTTCTGCATCTTCCATTTGGCTGAAAAAGTTATCGTCATCTTTATAACTAATGAAAACAGTTTCGTTTGAAAAATCGAATTTCTGGCCTTAGCTATATAATTTGTATTGGAGTGTTTGATTATTATTTGTTTTTAGAAGTTTTGTGATGGGGCTAAATGTCTTTCTAGTTAATTCTCTAAATCTGCTTTTCCTAATTTTATATGCTTAATTTTTGTATTTCAATTTGTGTCTAGTTTTTCTTTTATTAGATCTTTTAATATTTTCTTATCCATTTTAGAGATAGATCAGATCAGGTATATGAGCTTTTTGATCAGCTCTTGATTACTTTTCAATCAGCTTATGATCAACTCTTGAACAGCTTCGAACATCTTTGAACAGCTCTCAACACCTTTCGAACACCTTTTAAACAGCTCTGAACACCTTTTTAACAGCTTTGAACAGCTTAGAACATCTTTTGAACAACTTTGTTACAGCTCTGAAGAGCTTATAATCAGCTTTGAACAGCTTTTGAAGATCTTTTAACATTTTTTTTTTTGACCAATTTTTTAGCAGGTATATGAAATGTATTCAGTTGAATGTTATCATACTAATATTAATATAGTGGTAACCAGCGAATTAGTGAATGTCTGTATATATCAAATCCCATTTTATATCGCCCCATTTTATATCGTCCACTATTACTTGGATTGTCTTTGTTACAAGAAATCCATATTTATCTTTCCAACATTCTCCCATACATTAATCAATTTTTATAAGCCATATCTATTGCGACATGATCATTGTATATGTGCTTCATATTCATTTCATCCTGCTTAAACATAATAGTCATGTTAGCATTGTCGCTTATCAAATGCGCGTATGTTGGGAATTCTTATATATGTTTGAATAAATGAGAGTATGTTTGGTATGAGTAAAAAGCAATCAATAGATTTGTGTCTGTCCATACAAAAGTACTCTCGAATGTTGTTTTACTTCCCTCAAGCTATGTCATCGAATATAATTATTGGGTTGGTTTTTGCCTTAAACAGTCTCAAAATGTGTGCACAACCCAATGTATTTATCTAAAAATAATAGCTACATACTTCAAGTACTCATACTGTCATTTATATAATTTACAGATACGAGTATATGTTAATAAAATTTAATCCTTTCGGACTGTCTATATTAAATTCAGTCTTTTCGCGATTAGAAGGGCCAACAAATGAGCTCTCTTATAGAATTCGGTGGTAGTGAATTGTGTCTTATACATGCTTTAATTAATTAATTTCGATATATTTATTTATCCATATAGTATTTATTTTTACCTATTTTTATATTTATTTGATTTCAGATTTATTTTTTATTTTTTATATTATTATTTATATTTATTTGATTTCAGATTTATAGATATATTATATTTATATTTATTTTTGTAACGTGATTAGAGTCTTATGTTTTTATTTTGTTTCAAATGGTTTGTTTTATTCCGCTATCTCCATTTATTTGTTTGCGGCATAGACATATTTATATTTCCAGTTATATATTTTGTTATTGAAGCTAAAGTAAGTATTTTAATTTCATTTATTAGTTTTATTAATTCTAGCTGTGTTATTGTAATAATTTCCTTTCTTTTATTGATGGGAAGTGGATATAAGTGTAGCACTGAATGTGTTGTGTGGAAATTCTGATGCTAAAATAATATTTGTGTTACTGTAGTCGGCATGTAGGTATATTATTTCGTATGTGCTTTCTTAAGAAACTAAATTTGTGGATTGTTTAAGTACGAATACTATGTATTTCTTGCCTCTATTAGGAGTTAATATAATTTTAATTGATTGTCTCGCTAATAGTTTGTTGAGTCATATTGCTGGTGTGTCGATGTTTAAGTGAATTTTGGGTTATGAATTGCAATCATGTTATACTGATATACACAACTGGGCTGATAAAATTACTAGCCCGATATTGTAGATGTTTCTATGAGTTTTCAATCCATTTTTCCGCTCAAAGTCCCTTGTTGTTGGTTTCTAAAGATTGTTTCTATTATCATTGTCGAAACTTTATCTGATGACTCCTTATAATAAGAAGTAGTGTTTATACCTATTTGCATTATATTATATTTCCATATTAATGTCTATTTCATTTAATAATTTAATTTTAATAATTTTTAATAATTTGAAATTTATGTCCTAAAAAGAATGATATGAAAAATTTTATTGTGCAAATGAGATTTATTGTTCGTCTCTCTGATGGAATCATGATCGCATTAAAACTCATTTAGCTATTCGAATGAAATTTAACAGAAATGTAGGAGTTCACTATTTCTGTGTATGTACAAATCAATATGTTTCTTTTATTGTTTCTTAATAATTATAGGTTTCCCTTAAAGTTAGAGTTTAATATGTTGGAACGCTACCTTAGCATTTTCCATTCAAATTTATAGTTAGACATCATAAGTTGTAGGGTATTTAAGTGTTTCGCTGTGGTCGAATATATAGATAACGTTTTCGGTTATTTATAGCCTATATAATGATCCCTAATTAAAATCCAGTATTTTTATCGCTTAAAGAAAATTCTTATTGTCCATTCCAAAGTATAAAAGGTTGTAGTCAAGCTTCATTCAAGCAGCTATTTTGTTGGTTCAATAGAATTCTTTACAAGAGAAATAATTTAAGCTACACAAATCCCTAACATTTAATATTGAAATAAGAAGTTGTTACCATTTAGACTAAACATTGTTCATAGTATATAAGCTAAATTTTGGTAATAGTTTTTAATAGTTTTAAGCTAAATTTTGGTATGACTATTTTGATGGTTCGGCTATACGCAGAAGAAAAGAAAAAGAATTAAAACTAATAATAATAGTAATAAAATAAAAAAAGAACAAGAAAAAGAAAAAAAGAAGAAGAAAAATAAAATAGCAGGAAGAATGACATCCTAGCTTTACCAACTCAAGCCTCTCATGTCTTTACTTCAATGTTAAGAGGCTTTTGTTTCCTAAAATTTAATAATTTAGACAAGATTTAATCACAAATTTATTCCTAAAATTTTAAACAACAACAATATCTCTTTTCGTAAAGATATGTTTACTAACCCACTGCTCATTAACTAACTAAACCCTATCAAACAAATCTCTTACTCCTAGAAGCAATAATAATCAGCTCTAAAGAAATATTATTTAAAACACTGAAATTAAAAAATATATTACAAGAAGAAATAAAAGGAAAATCATATCTTCATATGCTCATGAAACCATTAGTAGTAGTACTAGTATTATAGTATTGTATATTCAAATTGATGAACAATATAACAATATAACAAGAAAAAAATAATAAGCGAATAAAATATGTGTGTCTTTCATCGACATAAAAATTCACACGCAGATCAAATGCTTATCCTAACAGAATCTATACAACGAATAAAAAGAAGAAGAAGAAAATGGCATCCTAGGTTTGCCTGTTTAAGGCACGCATGTCACCATTTAAATATCAACAGCATGCATCTCTATTACTAAAATTAAAAAACAAAAAAAACAACAATACAGCAAGAGTAAATCGTCTACTACTGCCACAATATAAACCAAACTCCTACAACAATAGCACAAGCAAAATTCCTACAAACCCGCTTCTACTGCTTCATCAGTCTATTGCTAGATTAGCCTTAAAAATTTCAACAACAACAACAACATGATACATTTACTATATATATATATGTATATATACAATATTTTTACTATATATCTACATCTACTATATGAACTTATTCTACTTATATGTTCAAATTCTACTTATATGTATTAAACATCCAATTAATACGAATTACGACAAACAATAAACATTATAAATGAATAATAATAATAATGAATACGCTAAGCATAGTCCCACCCAAAATCCTACCAACCATCTGAATCCGTCTCTGTCGCTACATCTAGACTATCCACCTGTCCTTTACCTCTATCATTCTGTTAGTCGGTCCGTCTTTTCTATCAAATTTAGAGCTAGATGTGATACGTTGAAGAGTGCTTAACTGTTTCGTTGAGGATGAATATATAAATAACGTTTTGACTATTTGCTTATACATTATATGACTACCTTATCATTTGGCTACGCGCGTAAAAAAGAAGAATAAGAAGCAATAATAATAGTAATGAAAAAAGAACAAGAACTCTCATGTTTACACTTCAATATCAATAAGATGCGTCTCTCAATATCTCTTTTCTCAAACACATATTCTCAAACCCATCGCTCATTTACTAACTAAACCCTATCAAACAAACCTCTTACACCTAAAAGCAATAATAATTAGCGTTAAAGAAATATTATTTAAAACACTGAAATTAAAAATATATTACAAACAAATTACAGCAAAAATCAAGTCATCAAATTTTCATTAATCCATATAGTCATATTGAAATTTATGAACTATATAAACTATTATTATTTACTACTATTATATATTCATATAAATTGAACTATTATATATTCAAAATATAATCATAGCATTTTCTAAATGTCTCAGTATGAAAACAAAAAGACTTTCTCCTACACTAAAATTAACTATCAATTAATTAAATTGTTATCCTACAGCAAAGAAAACAAGAATTAAAATAAGAATACTATAAGAACATATTCTAGATTTAACTGCTTAAGCCCTGCATTTTACTAGTTCAATATCGACAGCATGTGTGTCTATTCCTAAAAATAAACCAGTAAGAAAGCTATATTCGCCCTGGCCGAATCTTAGATACCCTACACCTAAAAGTTTTAAAAAAAGTGCCGAAGCTAGGATGGGGAGGGGGTGGCGGTCCACTCTGGGCGGCACAATGTCGGGGGCGGCAGATGTGGAAATCAAGTATTGACTTATTGCATTCTAGGCATTTTTGGGGCTACAAGTTGATTAACCGTCCCGGGGTCCATGAGACCTAGCTACGCCTGTATAAATAGTAGGCGTGGTCATTACCTTTTTCAAAACAAAATAACTAGCTTAGTTGTTTTATAATTGTGTTCATTTAAACTTTATTTCCGTGGTAATAAACTTTTTTTCATACTGCTATACTGTATATGTAGTGTAAAAGTGGGCGGACCGCACCCAGTTTTGATGTAATAATGTTTTTTTGTAAAACAAGTTGTTATCTAAAGTTTTATTCAGGAAGTTTATATATTTAACAATATAACCCTCTTTTGCCTGTGTAACCTAAAAGTGGGCGGATTTTGTTGTAATAGCTCAAAAACGAACGCTGATATCACATTTTTAATAAAAAATAGGCGTGGCCGTGGACCGATTTTGCCCATTTTCAATACCAACCTGCCCACCACATAAAACAATATATCTGCAAAGTTTCATCACGATATCTTCATTGGTTCTCCTGTGATCGTGATTTCAACAGACAGACAGACAGACGAACGGACATGGCTAAATCGACTCAGGAGGTCAGGCTGATCAAGAATATATATAGTTTTCTATACCTATCGTCTCTAGTTCTATGCGTTACACATTTCGTTACAAAGTTAATATACCCTTACCTTAAGGTGTAGGGTATAAAAACAACAACACCGCAAGAATAAATCGTCTACTACTACAACAACAACATAAATCAAACTCCTACAACAACAACATAAGAAACAAACTCATACAGAAAATTGTTCCATAAGTGTATCGGTAGATTAGCTAACCATTAAATTAACCTATATTAGTAATAACCTATGAGGCTACAAACCAAAGTTCACTTGAAATGTTCATTTAGTATCTATATAACAAGAAAAAAAAAACAAGTATAGCATACCCAAGCATATTCCTAACGCAAAAGCATAAACATTGTACATCTTCGCCAAAATATTACTTCATGTGTATAAAAAGAAATCCCTACATTTGTTGTATTAACTCTTCTCGCACGAGCATCAAATGCTTATTCTAACAGAAGCTATACAATGAAGAAAAAGAATAAGTGGAGCATCCTAGGTTTACCTACTCAATCCTCTCCTCTACACTTCAATATCTTTAACAAGCGTCTCTATTCCTAAAAATAAAACAACACAGCAAGAATATATCATATACAAAAAAAAACACCATAAGCCAAACTCCTACAAGAACATGAATAAAATATACGAAAGAATTTTAATTCGTGCATGTTCACTGACTCTGTCAGTCTGTCCGTCTATATGTACGTATGTTTGTATGTCCGTCTATATGTATGTAAGTGTCTATGTCAGTTCGTCTTCCCACCCTACACTTTCCCGTTTCCTCTTCCCACCAACCACTTTTGCCATCAAGCTGATCACCTAGCTAACTATGACACTGGATTTATGAACAATTCAATTTGTGTATGTTCACTGTCCATCTGTCTATTCGACCGTTCGTCTGTCCGTCTATATCAGCGGTCGGGGAACTTTTTTAGTGATTACCCCAAAATATTTTTGTGTAAGTTGATATTACCCCATGGCGAAGAGCTTTTTACTCACAAAAGTTTCATTTTTACCCCCAAAAATGTAATTTTACCCCATTTGGGGTAATTTACCCCGGTTCCCCGAGCGCTGGTCTATATGTATGTCCGTCTGTCGGTATATATGTATGTATGTCCGTCTGTCTGTCTGTCAGTCTGTCCGTCCATATGTTTGTATGTCTGTCCGTCTATATGTATGTATGTATGTCTATATGTATGTATGTCCGTCTGTCTATCAGTGTGTCCGTCCGTCTGTCTGTCTGTCAGACCATGAAAAATATTCCTAAACAGAAAGTACCGAAAATGTCAACTCCAATTCTGAGATTGAAATAATTGTATCAATATATGTACATTCAATGAGTGTGGTTGCGAGGCAATCGAACACTTGAAATGCCTATAACTCATTTACTAAATTTACAACAACCACACAGCAATTAAATCAGAGCAATAAAAAAGAAATAAAAGTTCCAACAACAAAGAGTACACCCCAAAACGCAAACAAAAACAAAAATTTCTAAAAGTACGTCTGCCAGCTGAAGAAAAAGAACAACAACAACAACCACATAGCAAAACTACTACCCACCCATTCGCATCCATTCAAAGTTCAATATGCAAACGAATTCGAACATGTTCTAAATGACCAGTTGCGTTTGTTTACATTATGATTCTGTGCAAAAACAAAAATCTCAAGTACCACAAACGATACACAAGCGGGCAGAGATCAAGGCAGAGGAACACACCACACTCGCAACAGTCAGCACGCCGAGCTATGTATGTCTGTCTGTCGGTCCGTCCGTCTGTATGTATGTCCGTCTGTTTGTCTGTCTGTCTGTCTGTATGTATGTCCGTCTGTTTGTCCGTCTCTATGTATGTTTGTCTGTCCGTCTGTGTCTGTCTCAATGTATGTTTTTCTGTCCGTCTGTCTGTCTGTCTGTCCGTTTTTACACGCCTACTTTGTCACGCCCATTTTTGTCCGCCCAATTTGCCACGCCCACTTTTGCCACGCCCACTTTTGCCACGCCCCATTCCTCACCCTCCCTCCCTTCCTCTCCCTCCCTCCTACACAACCGTATAGCGCCATCTCACTCTAACACACACAACGCATAGCACCCTGTCCGTCTGTCCGTCCATATTTATATCTCCTTCTCACTCCCTCCCACACAACCGTATAGCGCCCTCTCACTCTAACACACACAACGCATAGCACCCAAATTTCAGTTGTCCCAGAACCCCCTTATACACACTACTTACGAACTGGAGGGTGTCGAGCAAAACATCATTTTCTGATCACTGCTGGATACTCTTCAACGTAGACTTCAACCCTCCTACACACCAGCCCCACAGGAATGTTAGGAAAACAGACTGGGCAAAATTCTCAAGAGTCCTTGAGTCTAGATTAGCAAGCATCCCCCCTAGCGAACGCTGAGTCAGCTGAGCTCCTGAGTAAACTCGCCTCGGAGTTCGAAGGTGCCATGGAGGTAGCGCTGCACCATTCGTGCCCCTTGAGCCACGGCAAGAAACCCTTCCCTCCTTGGTGAACAGAAGAGCTAAAGGTCCTGAGAAAAATGACCAGAGCTCTCTTTAACATCTGCTATAAACACAATTACTGGGAACCCTACCAGGACTGTCGGAGAATGCACAAAAAAGCCCTCAGGAAGGCTAAATCCGCGGCCTGGAAAACCTACTGTGGCAACATTGAAAGTACAAAGGAGTCTGCAAATGGGCTGTACATTCGGCTGACCCGTTCAAGTCCCCTGGGCCAGAAGGCATCTGGCCCGTGATGCTGCAAAAAACGGAGGTCTTAGTAATCCCCTACCTAACCAGGCTCTTCAGAACCAGTGTAGAACTGGGCCATATACCAGATACGTGGAGGAAGGTTAAGGTTGCTTTTATACCAAAAGTGGGAAAACGCGGACACGAGTCAGCAAAAGACCTCAGGCCGATTTCCCTTACTTCCTTCCTACTGAAAACACATGAAGGGAAGATCTACGGACTCTGCCTTACACAAGGTGGTGACCTGTATAGAGCGCTCACTCTACTACAAACAATACACGTTGAGAACCTTCCTAGACATAGAAGGCGCCTTCAACAACGTGAAATCCTCTGCCATCCAGGAAGCCCTTATAGATCTAGAAGCCGAAAACATTCTCATAAGATGGATGCTTGTAATGCTGCGCACGAGAGAAATCCAAGCCACACTGGCGGACAGTAGTATCGTCAGGTATGTTAGCAGAGGAACGCCCCAAGGGGGGCTATCTCACCGCTGCTATGGATTCTGGTGATGAACCCGCTGCTGGAACAGCTGGAAACAGCGGGAATCAAAGCCGTTGCCTACGCCGACGACCTTGTCATACTGGTCTCCGGCTTCTGCACATCAACGCTAAGCTCCGTGACGGAAAGAGTCCTCCGCACAATTGTTGCATGGGCCACTCTGAGAGGACTAGGAGTGAATACTTCCAAAACAGAGCTAGTGTTATCACACACAAGTATAAACCGCAGCCATTTAAGCCACCGAAGCTCCACGGACGGGAGCTTCAACTTTCGAGACAAGCGAAATATTTAGGCATAATTCTCAACTCCAAACTGAATTGGAGCGAAAACATAGAACAGAGGATCAAGAAGGCGAATATTGCCTATTACTCCTGCTGCAGAACTTTCGGAAAGAAATGGGGACTGAAGCCCAAACTTACACTATGGTTGTACACTGCTATCATCAGGCCAATCCTGGCATATGGAGCGCTGGTCTGGTGGACGGCTTCAAGCAAGAAGCCTCACTCTATACGTCTAAGGAGGGTACAGCGCACGGCGTGCGTGGGGTCACAGGAGCTCTGAGAACTTGTCCAACAGAAGCCCTAAATGCCATCCTGAATATCCTCCCTATAGACTTATATATAAAACTCGCATCAACCATCGCTACCCTGCGACTAAGAGAATCGGGCAACTGGAGTCCCGGACATTATGGTCACGGGAGTGGTCTAGACCTGACTCTCAGCTGGCCGGAAAACGGCAGCACTGACTACCTCGTGAAAACTACCGACTTCGAAAGGCGCTTCGAGGCCGAAATTCCTTCTAGATCCACATGGAAAAGACGGGCGGAACTCCGTACCGCAGACTGTGACGCCATCGAATACACCGATGGATCCAAAATGGATGTCGGAGTAGGAGCAGGCGTCTAGTCGCAAAGACCAACTATGGAAATATCCCTGGAACTCCCAGCCTATGCCAGTGTATTCCAAGCAGAAATATCAGGCATAAGGGAGGCCTGTAAGAGACTGGCAGAAGTCCGAACCACGGGCGGGAGGCTGAGTATACCCACCGACAGCCAGGCAGCTATTCTCTCCCTGCTGGCCTCAACTACGTTTTCCAAGGTGGTACAAGAGTGCCGCACGGGCCTCGATAACCTCTGCCGTCACGCGGAGGTGAAGCTACTCTGGGTCCCAAGACGCAGAGGCATCCACGGTAACGAGAGGGCGGATGATCTCGCCAGGCGAGGAGCCGCCATGTCGCCGGATAATGCAATCCCCATGAACAAACCACTCAACACTCTAAAAGGAGAATTATACCGCGTTTTCTGCGATAAAGCCAACGTCAGATGGAGAGATTTTCCATCATGCCGCACTTCCAGGACGTCCTGGCCTACTTATGACAAGGCCAAGACGAAATGGCTAATCTGGAGGAGCCGAAGGGACATAGCCAGGCTCGTCGGGGTGATCACCGGACACTGGACGTTCGGTGAGCACGCAGAACGTCTGGGCCTGCCCTATAACGCTTCCTGCCGCAGCTGTGGAGACACCTCCCAGAAACAGATGGTTTCCCACCTGCTATGCGAATGCCCGGCACTCATGCGTGCCAGATTTACGACTTGGGGCAAGATCACCTTCAATGGACTAGAGGAAGTCGCAAAATTCCATCCCAGGCAACTACTCAGGTTCCTCAACTTGACGGGCTGGGTTTAAAACAAACAACACTTCCATTTTAGCGGACATCTACTCCCCCCTTTCCTTTTCAGGACTCACGTTTTTCTAGGTGGTTTCAAAACGAGGCTCCTCAGCCTTAATTGTTGCCCGACATCGAGTTCGACCTTCATTCAGATGAATAGCTTTGCTCGATTCTAATCCAACATCCGATAGACAAAGTTGCCGTCCCTTCTGTTTTCGAAAGCTGGACACTTTTCCAAAAAATGATAACTTTGCAGACAATGTGCGAAATTTAATAATAATTGGTGGATTTCCAGTATTATTTGTTGGTGGTGGCCGAAAAGTCGAATCAAGCTCGGGAGTATCACTTCCAACAGTTTGACATAATTTGTCGAAAATGAAGCAACATTTTCTTCCTTCAGGGGCGGCACACCAGTAAGAACACCATCCCTGGCGGCCTCTAACCTTTCTATTCTCCGCATCTAATACGTAGATCAGCCAATTCATGATTATTCCTCAAGTGCTCCTACTGCTGTAAGTCGTTCCTCTGTTTGCAAGACACGATGTTTTAACTCGTTCACTGATTTTTCATAGGAACCTAACCTTAAAGACATGTTTTCCTCTACATTACGTATTTGAGATCGCAAGTCAGTGCGCAGTGTATTCATTTCGTCGGCGAGACTATTAATTTGAGCAGAGAAACCTTTCATTAGACAATCGGCCTGTAATTTTAATTGCTCTGCTAATAAAGAGACTGTAAGTGGCACATCAAGACTCGAGCATCTCAAATGTGGTTGCTTAGACTCTTCACTGACAGCAATAACAGCGACGTCACTCGTGGTATTCCGCCCCCTCTCACTCGTAACAGCAGATTGAGTTCTTTTGCATTTTGAGCGTGTGTATGCAACATCAGAAGTCCCGCTAGCCATTAGAACAGAATTTACCAAGCAAGGCTTTATCTTTAAAGCAAATTAAACTAATAAAGTTAAAGCACAAGTATGTCAGGTTAACTAATAAACCAAAAACACTGTGCAAAAGAATAAATTATCGATAATGCCACAAAACACGCACTTAGGATATCTGTATAAAAATAAAGCAGAGTTAACCAAAAAAAAAACACGTCCGCTTACTCTCGCATGAGAATCAGTAATGTGTAATATAATCTTTTTTCGTTCCACTCAAAACTGAATTAAAGTTTTACTATCAAATTCCTGTTGCAATGAAGTATAGCAAGATATTTTAATCAGTTGTTCTTTTTCGAAAATTGTCAATTCAAATGCATGAAGTTGGTTATTCAAAAATGGATTCTGGATCCATGCAAACTTTGTAAAATCAATATCGTTGAAAAATGTTTTAGTAAGCTTTGCAAATGTTCTATAAAAAGATTTTTGTTTGCTTTAATATTGCTTCTGGTACCGGCGTCATTTAAAATTGGAAACATGTTATTTATATCCTTTTTTAAAAAGGATATCCAGAGCTCCAATTTTTTAATGAATGCCGTGACTTTGTCTTTTTGAATCAGACCATGCATTGATTTATTTAAATCGCTTAATTTTTTAAAAATTTCAACAAAATAAGGAATTTCAGGAATAAAGTTATCGTTGCGAAAGGAAGATGTCTCATCTTTGATTTTCAGCAAGAAAGATCGCGATTTCGTCTTTAAGTTCGAACACTCTGAATAAATTTTGAACGAGATAGCAAACGTACTTAACAATAGTACAACAGTGATGTACATGTATTCAGCTCCCATATCTTCACACAACTTTCCAAATAATCTCGCTTTCAAAGGACTGTTTTTGATATAATTTACGACTTTTGTAACAATATAAAATATGTTATTGAATTCCTCACTCATATTTTTTTGATACAAGAGGTGCTCTATGAAGCATGCAGTGCGTCCATGTAAGTCCATATAAGACCTGCTGATCCTTAGATCCAATGCAATTATCCCATTTTAAATCGTTCTTAACAAAAAAAATTGTCTATTATATTAAAAAGATCCATATTTGGACCTTACCCAAAATAGGTTTGCAAAATAATATCTTCTTTTACATTATTTTCTGTACCATATCGAACATATGCGATTAAATGAGCATCTTTAGCTACATCTGTAGCCTCATCTACCTGTATAGCGAATTTAAAAATATGCAGTTGATAAACTAGCTGATCGCAAAGATCTTCAAATATATCAGCAATTCTTCTACCAACTGTATTATCAGCGAGCGGTATATATTTCGCAACTGCTGTGCATATGATTCTCCAAACATTGTTTCAACCATATCAATAGCTGCTGGTAGTACTAGCGTTTTACCTATTGAATGGGGTTTTTACATTTCTCAATTCTATAGGAAACTTGGTATGATTCAAACAGTGCTTTTGATGAAACAGAAACTGTTTTTTAAATGTTTGTTTTCTTTTACTAACCTCTTCTAGTCTTCTTTCAAAAAAATCTGTGGATTTATCAATATATTCAAAATGCATAGTTTCAACATGGCGAAACCTTAATTTACTTGGTTTCATACTCTCAACAGACAAAACTTTCGTACAAATCACACATTGGTTTTTCCAATTCGTGAATCCTAATTATAAATATGATGAATCGTATTTTCTTGACTTGGGGATGTTACGTCCTTGTCCACTTGCGCATTTTTTATTCCCACTATCTTTACAAGGTACTAGCATCGATATCTTCATTATTACTTATTTTTCTTTTATAAGCGATTAAAAACTTATTCATTCCTTTAATGGGGATAAATATAAATTCTTTAAAACTTTAAATTCAAAACAAGAATTCAGTTTCATGAAATAAAAATAGGTGTTCACATTACTTTAACTTTAACTTAATAAAAGAAAATAAACGAAACGAAAACGAAAAATTATTTCACAACACATGTTTAGGGGTGATCAAATCTTTGCGATTCTGTGATAATCGCTGGGGGTTTTTTAGTTTAAATTCTGTTCACTTTATTGGGTTCTTTTTATGTACTATAAGAATATTAACAATGAAGAAATAATGATGCACAGCTAGTGTCCGGCAAAGTTCACTGATGGCAGCCAAGTGCCGGCTCCAATCCTACCACCAAGGCTGGAGCCGAAGAGCTCGCAGTCAAGCTTTAAAGCTTGCCTCTCCTGAGCGGCCGAAGTCCGCGACGCGCCGAAATGTATGGCGCTGGAAGGCCCATCTCCAGGCGGCGGAGGAAGTACCCTGCCCGTGCTGGCATCGCTGGGAGAGCTGGTGGAGCGTCATCTGGCTGGGGCTCGGGTGAGCGCGGCGGAGTTACTTCACCTGCGGCCGACTGGTCGGACGCACTCAAGCTGAGCACGTCTTCCTCCTCGTGCGTGTGTCCTTCCACCTGCGGCATCTCGGGGCCGGGATTCGCAATGGGGGGCGCCGTGGGCACGGCGGCTGGCGGAACCAGCATGCGTCCGAGACGGCAAAGGGCGCCGCGGCGGCGAACGCGTTTCATCTTGAATCTGTGAAGAAAAAAGGCGTTAATAACAACTCGAGACATGCACGATAAAGATACTAATTTCGAAATTGAACGCGTGAGTTGGCCGTTAGCCGTTCGGACATCGTCCACGCGGACTCGTGCGTCCTGACCCTTATACACC
Source organism: Myopa tessellatipennis (assembly GCA_943737955.2). Lineage (NCBI taxonomy): Eukaryota > Metazoa > Arthropoda > Insecta > Diptera > Conopidae > Myopa > Myopa tessellatipennis. The sequence goes on along the minus strand of OX031316.1, from coordinate 48,705,096 downwards.
TTGATGATGCGGCCCAGCCGCCAGGACGTGGAAGGAAGGTTGTCTTCACGGACGACGACCAGGTCGTTGGGCTGTAGATTGAGTTGCGGAGTCTTCCACTTGGTGCGACGAGCAAGCTCGTGCAAATATTCCGTTTTCCACCGATGACAGAAATGTTGGGCAAGGGCCTGGACACGTCTCCATCGGTTAAGAATGGAGAGCGGATTGTCGAGGGTTTCAGGCTCGGCCGGAGCGAGCAGAGGGCCGCCTACTAGGAAGTGGCCAGGAGTTATTGCCTCCATTATGTTGGGATCCTCAGATTGAGGATGAAGCGGGCGAGAATTGAGGCATGCTTCAATTTTGCTCAAGAGAGTTGAGAACTCTTCGAATGTAAACTTGGACGTTGGGGCGACTTTGCGCAGGTGCGTTTTCAGGCTTTTAACACCGGCCTCCCAGAGTCCTCCCATATGAGGAGCACCGGGGGGGATGAAGTGCCATTCAACATTCTGGTGCGAATGATGGGTCTCGATGAGATCGCGGTTTCGAACAAGGAATTGCTTAAATTCTTGTTTGAGCTCTTTTGATGCGCCGACGAAGTTTGTGCCGTTATCGGAATATACCTTTGCGGGGCAGCCTCGGCGCGCTGCAAAACGTGAGAAGGCCGCAAGGAAAGCGGCCGTGGTCAGATCACTGACAGCCTCTAAATGAATTGCTTTGGTCGCAAAACAGACAAAGATACACGTGTAGCCTTTCGTTATTAAACACGCACGGCCGGTGTAATTCTTCGTGTCGAATTGGCCCGCAAAGTCGACACCGGTTTAGCAAAGGAGCGGGAGAAAGTCGTGCGTTCCTCTGGCAATGCCGCCATAATCTGCGTTCTTTGTTGCTTCCGATGCAAGATGCACGGCTTACAGCGGTGGATCGTTGTCTTGATGAGTTTTTTTACCCGAGGAATCCAGTGTTGGGTCCGGAGCAATCGGAGCATCAGCTGGTTACCACCGTGAAGCGAGATCTGATGGAAAAAAAGAACAAGTAACCGAGACAACTGACAGTCGTACGGCATAATTATTGGGTGGCGTTCATCAAATGCCAAATTCGGGCATGAAGACAGCCGCCCGCCAAGGCGCATCGTTTTGTCTTCATGAAGAAAGGGATTGAGTGAGAGTAAACAACTTTTCGAGCTCACTGGTTGCTTGTTTTCGAGCGCGTAATATTCGTCGGGAAAATGTGTCTTTTGAGAGATGATTGTGAGACGGCGTTTGGTGTCTCGAATCTCTGTCGCTGAGAGTCGCAAAGTGGCATCTAGAGGGTTCCGTTTACGTCGCGCATTATCTAGGAACCGCTGTACATATGAGTAGACGCGTAGGGCTCTCGGGAGAGAGGAAAACCTGTCCAGTGGGTCTTCGTCTGGTCGGAAGTAAATATGAAGAGCCTTTACAGGCTTTTCTTCAAGTGCGGTAGCAAACTCCGCAGCTGTTCGTAGTTCGGGCCAACGATCCTTGTCGTGGAGGAGCCAAGGTGGACCATTCCACCAAAGGGTGTTCTCAGCTAATTATTGGGGCGTGGCACCGCGGCTAGCTAAATCTGCTGGAGTGTCGTGCGAGTCCACGTGAAACCATTGAGTGTGTGGTGCTCTTTCAATGATTTTGGCAACGCGGTTCGCCACGAAAGTGGCCCAGACGCAGAGTTCGAGTCGAGGCAGGGATATCGTTTTAAGGGGCGCTACTCTTCTTTTAGAGTACAGTAGCGATACATGAACGGTGTCGCCGATTTGAACACGGGCGTAGATGACTCCGGCGTACGCTTTTTCGGAAGCGTCCGAAAAGGCGTGAAGATCCACTGTGCAGTCGGGGGTGAACCGAATCCACCTGGGAATTCGAATCGTGGCGATCTGGTGGTAATTTCGAAGGAAACTCAACCATGTTTGCTGCGTCAGTGCGGGAAGTTGGTCATCCCATTCAATCTTGTCTAGCCAGATTTGTTGGATCAGCATTTTTGCGGCAACGATGATAGGTGCCAGCCAACCGGCTGGATCGAACAGCTTCGCGATGAGCGACAGCACTTGTCTTTTGTTGTACGTTGGCTGTATGTCGATCGCCTGTGTGTCGAAGTAGAAGTCATCGCTGGTGGCGTTCCACCGAATACCGAGCATCTTTGCGGTGCTGTTGTCCTCGAACTTTAAGAACTCAGCGTTGAGCAGATGGGGTTCCGGCAAGTCGTCCAAAATGTGTTTGTCGTTGGCTGTCCATTTCCGGAGAGAGAAGCCTGCCGTGTTCAACGCCTCTGACAGTTCATCGCGCATTTGAGTGGCCATGGCAAGGTTGTGAGAACCAGCCAACACGTCATCAACGTACATCGAATGTCGCAGGATGTGGGCCGCAAGCGGAAACTGTTGTTGTGTGTCTTCCGCTAGCTGAAGAAAAGTGCGAATCGCTAAAAAGGGGGCGCAATTCACGCCAAATGTTACCGTTTGTAACTCATAGTCCCTAACTTGGGAGCTATTCGAATCTCGGAATAGAATTCGTTGGTAGGGGGTATGTTTCGGGTCGACGGGGATCTGACGGTACATTTTCTGAATGTCACCGCTAAAAACATACCGAAAAAAGCGCCATCTTAGCATTAAAAATGTTAAGTCGACTTGTAAAACAGGGCCTGCGTGTAACACATCGTTGAGACTGAGCCCACTTGTCGTGGGGCAGGATGCATTGAACACGACTCTGACCTTGGTAGACGTGCTATCCGGTTTTATAACCGCATGATGTGGCAAATAATAGTGCTCAGCATCGGGTTGTGGGGACGCTACGGCCGTCATATGACCTAACTCAAGATATTCTTGAACTACATCGTCATATTGCCTTTTGAGGTCATGATTCTTGACCAACCTTGCTTCTGAGCGAAGGTATTGTTGGTGGGCGATGTGCCGTGAATATCCTAGTGAGTGTTGGTTTACGGCTTCGCTTTTGAATGGCAACGTCACTATGTAGCGGCCGTCAGGGCTCCTACGAGTTGTTTTTACGAAATTCTCTTCGCAAAACTTTTCGGAGGGGGATAAGTGACGAGTTTTGGGAAGTTCCTCCACCACCCAAAAACGTTCGAACTGTTGTTCGATGGTGACTTCATTGAAGAAGGCCACCCTTATGTTTGGGCTATCTGATTGTAGCAGGGGGACTGGTCCGGTGATTATCCAGCCGAACACAGTCTGTTGTGCTAGAAGTGAACCTAACACATTGCGGCGAATACCGTCAAGTATGATCGCCGGGAAGAGATCGGCTCCAATGAGAACGTCAACTTGCTGACTTTTGACAAAGTTGACGTCTGCGAGCTCGATGTTACTGGGGAGGCTGCGAAGCAGCGCACTATCGAACGAGTGGGCGGGCAGTCTGCCCGTGATTTGCGACAGCACTAGCACTGTGGCATGGATTTGAAACGAGGGGTCGCGTGGCGACTTGAGCATAAACTCACAAGATTTTGAAACCTTTGCAGAGATGGTTTCGTTGAGACCAGAAACCGTTGCTTTCACTGGCCGCATGGGGATCTTGAGCATCTTCTGAACGTGGTCAGAGGTGAAGGATACTTCGGATCCTGGATCGATGAGGGCACGCGCGGCATAGCAAATACCGTCGTGGAATATGGTGACCGTAGCGGTTCCTAACAGAACTGGCTTCGGTGCGGCAGCGAAACAAACTAGATGGTTATCGGGCTGATTTCGATCAGTGGACTGTATTTGTTGTTGACTTATTTGGGCGGCGTTGGCCGACGTGGAGGGCCCTGTAAAGGGGGGTGCTCGCGCGTTAAGTGGGTTGCTACGGGGCTGATTGGGTGGCTTGCTATGCTAGACGGACGCGACGCTGAGTTAGCTAAAGGTCGGTTCTGCGCTTGATCGCGATGCAGCAGGGTATGGTGTCGCGCCTGACATGTCGCGCAGTTGTATTTACTGGGGCATCTTTGTATTTGATGCGCTTGCGCGAGACAATTCAAGCAAAGACGCAACTTTTTCACCACCTCTAGACGTTTACCGGAAGTCATTTCCAAAAATTGCGGACAGACTCGAATTGTGTGGTGCTCTGAGCACAATTGACATACGGTCGATGCCACATTCAGCTGGAATGTGTTAACGCGTTTTGTCGAGGGGGCCACCTGCTGTGGAGCGGGTGACGCGCGAGTTTTGCCTGCGGGTGTGCCTTTGATATCGTGCATCGATTCCAGCGTTTCAAACCGATGTGTCAAGAACGCGTCGAGATCGGACCACTTTGGAATTTCACGTTTATTCGGTATTGATTGTTCCCAAAGCGCCAGGGTGGCTTCCGGAAGCCGACTAGAGCACAGAAAAACTATCATAGCGTCCCAATGTGACGTGTTGACCCCTTGGAGCGCCAACGCGGCGAGAATATTGTTGAATTCCCGCTGTAAATTTTTGATTTCGTGCCCGGTTTCCCTAGTAATCGTCGCGAGGCCAAAGAGATTTTTAAGGAGCGTGTTCACGAGAACGCGTTTATTCTCATATCGATCCGATAGATTTTGCCAGGCTTGCTCGAATCCTTCATTCGTCAGAGGAGATTTTTGTACGATTTTCTTTGCTTCTCCCTTTGTCTTTTGATTCAAATGAAATAATTTTTCAACCGGGCTGAGACGCGAGTTGTTCGTGTATAGGGCCGTGAACATGTCACGGAAGGAGGGCCATGACAGATAGTCGCCTTTAAAATTGTCTGTATCGCATGGAGGCAAGCTAATGTTATACCCGGTGGGCGGTAGTTCGGCCGGTTTCGCGAGTAATGCTGGGGAATCGGACCGATGTTCACGGGTTAGCGAATCAGCTAAAGCGTTAATTACTCCGGCGCATTGTAGATACATGTCGTAGCACTTGCGACGTTTTTGTTTAATCAGCTCGAAATTCTGCACTAACTCATCATCGTCTTTCATATTCGCTAAGAGGCTGTCGTACGTGCTCTTAATAAGGGTCCATTGAGACTTGATTTCATCTCGTTGGAGATCAAGCGTGTAAATGGTGTGAGTATCAGCCGGCATTTCATCGAACTCCAAGCCGAACTCGACCAATCCGTCAGCCAGACGAATGAACGTATCTAGAAGCGTCATTGTGGGTGCGTTACGGTGATTACAAATTTGGCAAAAGAATACAGGGGGTAAAATAGCTTAGACCAATGGGCTACTAAAGAAATAAAACACCTTAATATTTTTATTCCAAACAAGAATTTTTTTTTTTTTAAAAATTTCATGCCAAGGAATTATATTTTTCGCCCACGGTGCATGCGCGGTCGACGTCTTTGTCACGTTAAACGAAGCCGCAGCGGTGGTTTGCTCAAAGTGTATTCTAAGCAAACAGGTTTCGAGTGCACGGTTGACGACTTTTTTCGCTGAGTAGGTGAGTAAATATGTCGCCTGTTCTGCTGCAAGCACGTTACAATGTGCACTATTATGCGTTTCGAAGTTAACGTCGATAGTACGAATACGAATGTAAAACGAAAAACGCGCCGCTTGTAGCGTATCACGCCGAGAGGGCGATCAATGTTGAACGAAAGAACTTGTTTTATGCTTGGCTGTAAGCTGAGAGCGTGCCTATGTGAGGGCACGTAAACCAAACAAACCAGCAAAAGGTGGTGGTTTTTTGGTTTCTAAGTGAACCGCGCAGAAGAGCGTAAGCTGCGAGCGTGTTTGTGGAGAGCACGAAAACCAAACCAGCCAGCAAAAGGTGGTGGTTTTTTGGTTTTTAAGTGAAGAGCGCAAACCCAAGCGAGAGCGAGCTGCAATTATGTATTCGTCGAAGAATAAATAATTGCAACACGTGCCGGTCAATTTAAGTATATGACCGGGTTCAAGGGCACTTTTATGTAATATATATAAGTTATCCAATTCTAAATTTCGGAGCACCGTTACACCGAAATTAATTCCGCTAATTTCAAGTGTAGACGGGAGTATATGTGCCTATATATATATACGTGCTGCGTATATATTTACAGGTTAATCACAATATTTAAGACTTTGTATTTTATTTTAGCAATTTATATTAACTTTATTCGAAATTCAACAACTTGCCTTTTTTTCCTCAACCAAGGGCGACGATGTCGTGGCGTTGGAGCTCTATCCGGCTCGTTCTGGACCAAATGTTTAGGGGTGATCAAATCTTTGCGATTCTGTGATAATCGCTGGGTGTTTTTTAGTTTAAATTCTGGTTTAAATTCTGTTCATTTTATTGGGTTCTTTTTATGTACTATAAGAATATTAACAATGAAGAAATAATGATGCACAGCTAGTGTCCGGCAAAGTTCACTGATGGCAGCCAAGTGCCGGCTCCAATCCTACCACCAAGACTGGAGCCGAAGAGCTCGCAGTCAAGCTTTAAAGCTTGCCTCTCCTGAGCGGCCGAAGTTCGCGCTCTGAGAGGACACGGCTTCGGACGATCAGGAGAGGCAGCCTGGCGAGCGGTTTGCTTTGGCGTAAACAACACACAAATAGTTTTTTTTGTCGTTTTTCGTTTGTTTTTGTTTTTATTTAGTTGTCAAAATAAAGCACAGGGTATAGTAAAATAGAGAAAAAAGTCGATTATAGGCGTTTACAGGGATTCTTAATAAAGTAATATCGCAACAAAAAATTTGCATTAAATAGATTTTTGTAAGTATTTTTTTAAAATATGTAATACAGAAATTAAAACTCCCTTGAGGTTTGGCATATTAACGTTTGGCATATTTGGCATATTAACGGATAATGCTACTCTATACACAGGAATGAATTTTTTATGTCATACCTTAAGAACGAACGCTGATATCACATTTCTAATAAAAAATAGGCGTGGTCGTTGACCGATTTTGCCCATTTTCAATACCAAAGAATTTAATAAAGAATTAATAATTTTATATACAGGGTGTTTCGCATAAGGGTGTTCAAAAGACTAGGGCGTGTAGGATGGGTCGAGACAAGAAAAAAATCGTATGGGAGGGGGGGTCAATTTCCCCCCGTTTAGGCGGGAGGGGACATTTTATAAAAATCCGACTTAACACCGAAAAAAATAATATTAAAAAATAATGGTTAGACCTAAATAACTTTTGCTTGCTGATTTTCAAAGCGAAATTCTCAAAAATTACAAGTCGTAAATCCTTCGGGTTTGAAGCATTCTCTCTAGAATTGATTGGAGAATTTTATGGTCGGAAAAATTATTATACTTAATACCGTAATTTTTAAAAAAAATGGCGACCAAAAATTTTGTTTCGAAATTTTTTTTCCTAATTTTAACTTTGACACTTATTTTCTCAAAAACTGTTTGACATAGGAACCTAATTTAAAAAGGATATGAAGAAGCGGATATTTCAAGCAAGCAAAAGTTATCTAGGTCTAACCATTATTTTTTAATATTATTTTTTTCAGTGTTAAGTCGGATTTTTATAAAATGTCCCCTCCCGCCTAAACGGGGGGAAATTGACCCCCTCCCATACGATTTTTTTCTTGTCTCGACCTATCCTACACGCCCTAGTCTTTTGAACACCCTTATGCGAAACACCCTGTGTAATATAATTCATTTATTCCATTAATACTAAATAAATAACTAATACAAATTTACTTCTATTATAAATAATTTATCTTTTAAAATTATTGTATATAATCAATTTACAAATATTGTATATTATATAAGCAATGATGCTAATCGATCTGAAACTCGTTTTGGTTTTCGGCAATTAAATCTTCAATGCGTTGTTTTGAGTGCACAATTTTCGATTCCTTCTTTCGAGTACAGCATCGTCGGCAGATTCTGACTCTGATTCTTCTCATTTTCCAATAAGTTTACCTGGCTGCTCTAAGTCTTTAATGTGAGATATTTACCTTTAAAGATTGCGCTTGACATATCTTGAATTTCTTGATTTTGTTGCAGTAACACTCCAATGTACGAGTACGTGCGTAATTCAAGCATAAAAGTACATGAGAAGCTGTAGCAAGGCGGATATGCGGTTAAAGAAATTATATAAACTAATCGTATTTGATTATGTGTAATTTATACATATATACCAACCCAATTTTCCAACCTGTCTAACCCATAAGCATCATTTCAACAGCTGACATGTGATTAGAAAAGTTCCTCATTTCATATCCTAATAAATTGAGGGTGCAACGGTAGGGTCGTAACATACCTCCTTTCAAATGGTTGTCACGAGCATAAATAACCCAAAAAATAACCCATCCATTCCAATATTATGTCAAATTTCTTTTCAGGCAGTGCAGTTTCCTTCCGTTGTCCTTTTACCAAAGATACATTCTCATATGGTTGTTGTGAATTATCAATGCCAACGACCGTGTTTTAACCAGCTTGTGACGCAAATATCTGCAGCAATGCTGGCCACGCCATAAGAACGCGTGCTAATTTTTTCTCTCGGCTATTCACATGTACACAAGGTTTATAGAATATAAGGTTGCGCCAGTAAACAAAGAAAAGTGGTCTCGTTCTGCGCATCTACGTCAATACGTATTTCTGAAATCACTAGGGTCACGACACACGGTACAAATGCCAAACTTGAAAAGTGGCATGAAGAAGAGTTAGAACAGGTTAAATGTTACTCGAACGCTCCGATTTTGTTGTTGCTTTTTGTTGTTTTAGTTTTATGCGGTACTTCACTTCATTATTCATTATTGAAAAAATAATTCAAACAGTAATTCTCTTCAAACATTTACATTAAAAATTATTGCTATAACCAGTGTGCAGGCGCCTCGAAACAAAATTTCAATAGAAATACTTATTGACGTCATTTGACGTCCCTGTCAAACGAAAATAAATAACCGACCTGCGCGTGGCGCAACCTTCTTTCTATAAACCTTGACATGTACACGACAAAAGCCGTCGGGTTTTCACACCGACACTAGCGATCGTTCGTATCAAGTGAGTCAGTCGATGTGCAGACTCCAAGCAAGCAAGATCGCGCCAGACTATTTTATGATTGCACTGAGCAAAATGTTTAATAAGGAATGGGAATCACTATTTTTTCTTAGAAAATTAAATAAATCGGTTTGAAAGGATTATTGATATTGAGGATATTATTGAGAAATACTAAACTCAATTTCATTGCTAAATCATTTCCATTATTTAAAGTTTAACAACCCCCAAACAACAATCTTCTCAGTGTACCGCGCAGAGAGAATTTTTCCGCAAAACAACCTCTCTCAACGCTTCACACATGCACAAAATATGATTGTATAAGTTTTGGCCAGCACTGATCTACAGCCAAAGACTACAAGACTGGAAACTCTTTTTTCGCTTTGAATGTGTTGGTGAAATCAGGCTTGGGTGTCGTAGATTACAAAAACAAAACGCATGTAATTTTGACAGTTCGGGAACAAATTTTGACAGTCCGGGAATTTGTTTACAAAATATTTTGAGAGAGGAATGCCACTCTTGTTCTTCTTCACAGCAATAAGCCAGAAATATGATTTTTCAAATACGTAAAAAAGACCAAGGAGCCAGTTTGAAAAGCAACGCACGCTTCTAGAAATGTACATGAAACCTTTTTAAATCTTATAGTTGCACAATATTGAATATTTTGCAAGTAAAACGAAGTTAAAATTCATAAAAATTACTCATTTCACAAATTTAGTCAGCTGTTTTTAACCTACCACGCGTATTTTTAGCCGAAAGAGATGCCAACGTATTCAACATGTTTTGTTGAATATTGATCTTTGATTTAGTTTAATATTCACTGAATTGTGACTTTAGTTCTTTTGGTCTTTAATTTAAACGAATTTAATTTTAAAGGCATGAATTGAGAATTTCTTTATGTTTAATTAATTTTAATTTAAATAAATGAATTGTAAATTTATTTGTGTTAACACATTTTAATTTAAATAAAAGAGAAATGAAAAATTACAAAAATAAATATGTTTACATTACTTTTTAATATTTCCAAACAGCTTAGAAATCGTCAAAACCTCTAGAACTTATAAATGGAAGGTAGTTTTTCTATTAATGTTTACTTAAAAACCAAAAAAATAATTAGTAATAAAGCTGTGTCATTGGTATCCCTGCCACTAACTCACCCCATCATTTTGTGGCGGTGTGGTAACAAAGCAAAACGGTTTACATTTTCAGATATCATGCTTTGTGATAGCCTGTTTTAGCTTGTAACAAGTCGGCAATTTCACCATAAAATTCACATACACTGTATGTGAACACGCGGACGGACATTTTTTTGAGCTCTCTCACGAAATAAGAGGAGTTTCCAGTCTTGTAGTCTTTGTCTACAGCACCGACAGGCTACAACCAAAGACAATATAATGCAAAGATGTCTCACTCCTATATAAAACAATCGAGCAGCTAAAATTCAATTCGGATTTTCGGAAAATCCCATCTGAAGCTTTGAGAGAGTAAAATTAAGATTTTGTGAGAGCGAGAGATCAGGTTGTGAGAGTAAGAGATCAAGTTGTGAGAGTAAGAGCTGCAACATGCAAGAAAGTGAGCACAAAAGAGAGCGCGTTTGCTACAAATGAGTGTAAAGAATCAATGCAGTTGCCATCAGAATGTAGAACATCTTATTTTAATTATAACAACAAAGAGTGGTGGCATAACAAGCTTTCAGAGGCCCTATATCAGTAGAAACAAACAATAAAAAATCAAATCTTCAAATATTAAATGACATTTATTTATGATTCTGTATTTGGAGTTTGGATTTTTTGATTGTTTGTTTTTAAAATATGACCAAGAACGATGCTTACGGTGTAATATGGTTATCAAACGATCTTAAACACTAAATCTGTGAAAATAACATTCATTATTTTCCTCAAACCGATGCGCATTTGGACTTTGGTTTGTACAATGGATACATTGTTGTATTATATATTATTAATTAATTATTATTAATTAAAAATTACCGATTGTAATATAAATAAAAAATACATTGCCAAACTATCCAAATAAAAAACCAAAACCAGTATCAAAAATAGTAGCCAAAGCCAAAATCAATCATGTTACAAAAAGCGATCTAAAAATATCAACAGCTAAAAGATCAGTAAAAAAAAACACAAACAAATCTGTTTCTGGTTCGGTAAAGAACGCTGCTGTCGTCATTCATATATGTACTTGTTGTTGTCGGGCGAGCGGTATTCTTGCACATTCGTACAAACTCTAAAAATTTATTTTACAAAAACAAACATTCGCTTCTCTCTCGCACCGCTTGTGTTCACTGTGTTTTGAGCGCGAATTATATATTTATATACCCATGCAAAAGGCGAGAGAGAATGTGCGTCACATCTCAACAAAATTGAAAGCTCTTTCTCAAAAGCACAAAAGCTATCAGATAAGAACAACATTTTTTTGATATTTTTCAACGTACCGAGTGAGACATCTTTGTATTATGGAAAAGATAGTTGTAGCAAAGACAATATGCTACAACTATCTTTTCCAAATAAACGCTGAAAACTAACTCGCATGTTCTTCATGTCTTTCGCTGCTTCCTCGTGAAGTCGTGCTTGGGCTTCTACCTTAAATATGAAGCAAATAAGTTTTCAGATTTTAATCCAGATGTTTGCATTACTTTGAGTTGAGCCTGCAGCAATGGTTTTGAATCATCTACAGTTGTTCTACCATCTATTGTTTCTCCTGGAATGTCTTCATAAGCTGCGTAAAATGAGTTAAATTCAGGGTATGTAAGCGGTTCAGGGTTTCACTTAAATTATTTGTGATTTTATTAAAATTAAATTAAATTAAATTATTAAATTAAATTAAATTTTATTAAATTAAAATTACTACGCGTTGTATAATGGATCGCCAGTTTCCACGGAAAAAGTTGATAAACGACGCGAAAGCAAAAAGGCTATCATCTAGTGTAAAATTGTTTGTGTTTTGCAAGTTCTATGTCGAATTTGTTTTGTGTATTATTACGCGGAATTTAGAAGTGACATGTAAGTGTAAAAATTAACAGTTGAAAAAAGCGGAGGTTGAAATTTTAAAAATTTAATTGACATTTTCTTGAGGACAAACCGAAACCAACATGAAAAATTTGTTAATTTAATAGAAGACTATCCAGATATTGTCTCTGGATACACTAAACGGACAAAGCAAGACGTTGGAAAGTTTTGAAATATGGTAGAAAAGGAATTAAATGTTACTGAATCTCTTAATTTGTAAATTTGATGAAAAAAAGGTATATATACACTGTCTATAAAGAACCGAAAAGTAGTATTGCTTCGCTAAACAAATTCAAAAATGGAATTTATTTTCAATGTGTAAACTTATTCTTGACAGACTGTATATTATACAGTCAGTGTACAGTGTATATTATACAGTCTGTCAAGAATGAGTTTACACATTGAAAATAAATTCCATTTTTGAATTTGTTTAGCGAAGCAATACTACTTTTCGGTTCTTTATAGAATTTTCGTTTATAAATTACCTTAAGTTGCAGTACTTACAACATTTTAATGAAAAGAAGCCAAATTTAATGCACAATCTACGAAACAATGCAACAAAAATCATGATTACTCAGTTTTTTAACTGTCAAGTAACTCTTTTCACAACTCTTTTGTGGATTTAATACGCGTTGCGTTCACCATTATTTAGGCATTGATTTGAATTTTTTTCTGTTGGTATGTTAATTACTTATTCATTGTTGCTTTGCGAATACAAAAAGTTGAAAAAGCGTGTTTTGTGGTGGTTCTTTTTTTTAACATAACGTTTTCTTAAAATGCCAGACAAAAGATTCAGTTGGCTCATCTTCTCCTATTAAAATACATATCCAAAGAAGTCACACACCGTGGTGTAATACTGAGCTGACCAGGCTGAGAACGCAAGAAACGAAGCTGTTTAATACGGCTAAACGAGCCGGGGACAGGCACAGATACCACCACATGTTGACAAATTACAACAAAAGTATAAGGAAAGCTAAGAGAAATAGCTTTCAGAAATTTTGTGGCGTATACCTAAAGCTGGGAGGAAAGAATACACTTCACCCAAATCATTTAGGCTAAAGATTAACCTCCCTCATGCTTAAAGCAATGGAGAAGGTCAGTTGAAACCAAGATGGGCGATTCACCCACTAGAGTACTCACGACAAGGGGGTGTCCACAGTGAGGTGTTCTCTCACCGTTACTGTGGAGCCTTGTGGTGGACGACCTCCTCAGCAATCCTACAAGCAACGGCATTGAATGTATAGCGTATGCCGATGACATTTTAATAGTGGCCAGAGGAAAGTTCGAGGAAATACTGTGCGACATAGTCAAGAATGGGCTAGTGACCACGAAGAAATGGTGCAGTAACGTGGGACTCAACAAAAAACTCAACATAAAAGACTCACCACTTCACGAGAAACTTGGTGATCTCCTAGCAATAATGGCAGATGCCGCTGTTGCGTGATGGAGGTTCACCTTTCCTATCCTGAGCATAGCCTCACCTCCTCTGCGCGGCACTAGGATAATGGTTGCCCCTCATAGGAGGGTTCCACCTCCATTGTTGAGGCATCTTCTTCGTCGGTGAGCGTCGCTGGACTGTCAACCGCAAGACTAGCGAGGTCAATGCTGTCTAACAGTTCCTAGGAGTCGGGAATTGTGGTGTTGGGACTCGCGGTGCAGCCCCGCAAGTGAACTATTTTGTTTTTTTTCATTCAAGAATAATTCTGCGAAGAAAGGGTAATCCATCCTAGGGCAAATTCTTAACATTTTAAAAACTATAAGGCATGACTGATTCACACGCTTTATGTATTGCAATATCTTACATGTGTATATGTAAAAATTCTTATCTCATATTCAGCAAATACATTTTTAATGGTTTCAGCTATATAGTCTGCTGTATATGCCCTCTTCAACTCCACCATGTCCAAAGTTTTAATTGTAATTTTGGCGTTTTTCAAAAATTGTACATTAATTCGTAATCCCTACCTTCAAAGCTCACCGCGTCAATTTTTAAACATATTACAAGTTGTTTTAAAGTTTTACTGATCTCTTGCTTTACAACGTCCATGCCCTAACCTTTAAATATTTGTTGCACAAGGACCTGTAATGATTGGGAATCTAATGTGGCAAATGGTATGCTTTGTCTTGCAACCACGTCCACTATGTTTGTCGAACCCTCTTTCTCAGAAAATTCAAAACTTATCTTAATTTTTTTTTATAAATTGAGTAAAGTCTTCGTTCTTGTTTTCCATTTTATTAAAAAACTGTTCGCGTTTTGATTTAAGATGTCTTTCTAAATTAGTAACAGTACTATAATTTCTGTATCGTGTTTGAATAATAAACATGTATTAAAAAATATATTTTAAAAATCATTGACAGTGCACCAATCGAAGCCACCAACGCGATCCATTTCGCCTTGTCGCATTGCGCATGTCGGTGTCTTTCTCTCCCCCCATGGATCGGAGAGAGTGAGTCCCGTAGCATGGCGTGATCGAAGGTACAGAAAGAGTTTCTGTTATATGAACCTTTTATCCATCCTAAGGAACTTATAGAGCCGACCACGATAGGGGAGGGGGGCGAGATAGCGACATCTGCATTGCGATTACAAGGCAGAGCGAATTAGATTTGAAGGTTAGTTGGTTGCAAATGGTTGAGACGGCAAGCCGCTAGCCTAGAAGAAGTGTGCACTACGGCATGTGAAAATAAATAGTTTTAGATATTAAAAGAAATTGTTTGCAGTTTTCTAATTATATCTCTCTAAAGCTTGGATAATCAAACGAAACAAATGTTGATCTAGCCAAATCAAAATAATGTGTAATGTTAAAATTTTTGAATATGTATTTATTTATCTTAGTACATATAAAATCTATAAGTTTAACATTTAAAACTTAAATCAAACAATATAAATATAATAAAAATACATTGCAAATAATTTACTCTTCCTATTCTCATCAACTATCAAACTCAAAGCAACTTAAATTAACTGCTTAATTAATTAAATTTTATTCAGTAAAAAATTAGAAGTATAAAAAAATAAAATAAGTAAAATAAATAATATAAATAAAATAAAATAAATATAAGTATAATAAAATAAACTTATAAAATTTAGAAGTAAAATAATTTGACAGTACGTACACAGTTATTGTTAAAGTAAATTAAATTAAAATATAATAACTAGAAAAAACCCAGACTATAAGTGAGCATAAAGTACAAAGCAACACACGTCAACTCATTTCAACCTAGTGGGTATTTAACTACCCAAAAAAGGGCTATCCTTTAAAAATACATTTTTTAAAATTCTTCTCACCTATAGTCTTAAAGCTAATCTAGATCGATTTACGTCAAGTAGGCCTTGATTTCATCTATACAAACGAAGACTGCATTTTCACCCAAATATACTTTTTTAATTAAGAAAAATGTTAATTTTCAAAATTTAAATTTTTTTCACCAGAAGTCCATTAAATCCTTAAAAATACAATTTTTGGGAAAAATATTTTTAAATTAGTTAGATAGGTGTATTCTTTGTTCTAATAAATAAAATCTTATAACTTAGGTCAACTTAGCTGGATGCAATTGATTATTTCCTGGCGTGGGTACTTAAATACCATTTGGGTTTCCTGATAATAAAAAATGTAAAATAATAAGAAGTTCAACATGAGCTTTTTTATTGACAAAAATTTAATAAGAAATATGTACATATATCAAATACATAATACCAAAACTTAATAAAATACATCATTTATTTTTTTTATTTTTACTTCATCTCTTGCATCACCGTTATAGTATGCCTTGAATCAATTTTTAGGATGAAGATGTATATCGCATTTGCTATAAGCAAACGGAGTTTTTCCACCACACTGATAACACCTTGCACGTTTTTCGCTTTGTGTTATCAGATGTTGAATTCCATCCCGACGTGTGACTTCTGTTAGAGTTTGAGCTAGCCCGTCCTCCTGGCCGTCGACATCTAGAAAGCTCCACTAATGCTTCTACAACATTTATCCTAAAAGCTAGCTGTGACATAGGCTTGATATTATTATGTTTTGAACACAAAACATGTAATTTCCATGCATTAACCATGGCTGCATCCAGTGCATTTGTAAAAAGTGACCAATACCACTTTTTCCACGCACTCTGATTCGATAATTATTTATCCCATTGTCAAAAAGACCACCCATTTGTTGGTTGTACTCGTGAATATGAAGAGGTTGGTCAATTGCTGCAATCTTACGAGTTTTGCGATCGTACCTCTTAGCGGTGCATAAAGGTTTATGGCCTAAGAAATTGGACATCGTGGTAACGACTGAACTATCATTCCAACGTACCACAACCACATTATTGTTTTTATCAAATCTGAAGTAGTAAGTGCCTCGCGGTTGCTTTTTCATTTTGCTTATCTCTATCAATGGTGTATTATTTATGCGACTATGTCGTACAGTACCTGTAGCAAAATAACCTTTAGTGCTTAGATGGCAAAGAAGCTTATGACTCGAAAAAAATTATCAAATGTGACATTGTGTCTTTCTGGATTTTCTAAAAGGGACACCAGCTGCAATCAGATGCCACCAACTGCATCTGGTGTGGTTATGATAATGTCTATGTCACTAACGTCTATTTCACATTTATTCTCCTCGTCATCCCACGCTTCAATTTCTGCTTGCAGTTCTTGCATCGTTCTAAATACCTTCCGCTTCGACATAATTGTTTCACGTATTCACTAATGGAGAGTGAACTATAAAATAATGAAACATTCAATTGCAATGCTCATTTTCAGCATTCATTGATCTGCTTTGTTTGATTTTTCATGTTATTTCATGATTTTCAATGTACACACAAATGAACTTGTTAAGTTCTGATTAGCAACATGCAACGACCTGTTGTGTATTTATATACACTTCTCAAATTTTGCAAGAAGACAACTCTAACCTATATAAGTATCCCTACGAAATTTCATATCTGTAGAATATCGGGATCCATGCGCAGGTTTTAATGGCTTAAACAATAAAAGCTAATTAGTGACATTTATTATCATATACCATACATTCAAGAAAGAAAGGAACAATTTTACTTTAGCAGTTTAGCACCGATTTTTTTGCAAGTTTTTTACGTTATTTCATAATAACGGTAAATAGCCACCCAATTTTGGGGTTTGGCATTCGTTTGGATGTTATCGGCGTTTGAAGGTCGGAAACCTCTTTAAAAGTTTATTATTCCGGTTTGGAAGATATTTGAGAAAAAAGTGGTGGAGGTGCCATTATAAAACCTTCCGCCTCCCTCTTATATGACAATTAAGATATATACTAAAATCTCTATTTATAAACCCCATAATTTTATCTTTTCAGCGATATACAGTAGCAGACATAAAAATCCGGACAGGTAGTGGGGATGCATTCAAAGGGTTGTAGGGCTCCCCAGGTAAAAGGGTCAGTAGGTAGGGCAATTATTTTGTATAAATAAATTTTATTATTTCCAATCTACCGGGCAAGCCCTTACAGATTACATTCAAACATGATATACAATTTAGGTACTATATAAAATTCTCTCCAGCTGTAACCTGAATCTATACCTTACCGTACCAAAATCAACAAGGCTAGCAACGCTATTACAGTGCGTTAAACACCTGGAAATGGGTTCATTGCACCCATAATTGGTCTATGACTTTCAGTATGGAATAATAATGGATCTCTAAGTTGGCGAGCAGGAACACGGAATGGAATAATAGCCAGTAATTCTGAACAGTTAATATTACAATCGATTATGTCTTTGACAAATAAAATATTGGTTAGTTTACGCCTCATAGAGATTCTGAAGATTCAGCAGGCGACATCTGTCCTCATAATTGGGCATGTTTTCCCAATCGTAGAGATGCCGTAGAGCAAACCTTGAAAAACGTTTCTGAATGCCCTCGATTCGAGCAATTGAATTCAAGTAATAAGGATCCCATATAACGCTGGCGTATTCTAAGATGGATCTCACTAAACTAACAAATAGTGTTTTACACGTAAAATGATCCCTGAAATCCCTTGAATTACGCTTCACGAAACCTAAAAGTGAGTTGGCTTTAGAAATCATATAATCCATATGGGTACTAAAAGAAAAGTTCTCATCAAAATATATACCTAGGTCTTTACATTGGCATACTCTCTGAAAGGTAAGACTAGAATCGTGGGTGTAGTCAAATTTAATCGGGTGTTTACGCCGGGAGAAAGTTAACACTTTGCATTTGTCAAAATTTAGATTAAGATGGTTACATTCGCACCAATTAATAAGTGAGTTAATGTCTTTTTGGAAATCTATTCAATCCTTAATAGTCTTAACTGACAGAAAAATTTGTAGGTCGTCAGCATACAAAAGACTTCTGCAGAAAGAAAAAGCATTCGGCAAGTCATTTATAAACAGATTAAAAAGCAAGGGACCCAAGTGGCTTTCCTGTGGGACACCCGACTATGCCGCAATAGGTTCAGAGTAGTATCCCCCGATTTTAACATATAAAATTCTATTGGTTAAGTAGGATTCAAGCCATTTCAAAATTGTGGAGTGAAACCCTATATTCTCAAGTTTACATATTAATAAATTGTTCTGTATGCTGTCAAATGCTTTTGAAAAGTCAGTGTACAGGACATCGACTTGTGATCCATTTTCTATAGCATTAACACAAAAATTAGAAAAAATAGCAAGATTCGTGGACGTAGATCTTCCAGCAATGAAACCGTGCTGTTGATTGGAGATAACATTTTTGTTAATGTAAATAGTAGCTTACTGACAATTTTGTCAAACAACTTAGGTATAACCGAAAGTTTAACAATAGGACTATAATTTGTAATTAGATGTTTTGGCCCGATTTAAATATTGGTGAGATAGAGGCAAACTTCCACTCATCGAGAAACTCACCCAGAAAAAGGGATTTATTAAATATAGTACATAAAGCAGATTGTAGTGAGGAAGCAATTTTTCAGAAAAATCGGAGGTAGCAGATCGAAGCCCGCACCTTTCTTACAGTCGAGCTCCCTCATCGATTTTAGTACTTCCTCGTCAGTTATGCATAAAGAGCCAATGCCAATAAATTGAAGTACAACAAGAATTGTTGACAAGAACCGTGAGAACAAGAATTTTTCACGCAGATTGCCTATTATACACCGAGCAAAAGTGGGTTGCAAAAAGGTTACAAATACCCTGAGGGTTCTCTGCAGAGCTACCAAGCATTTCCATAGATTTAGGAAAACCACCTGACTTTCTTTTAGAATATAAAAATATCCAGAAAGATCTTGGATTGGATTTAATACTACTTTCAATATAGCAAAGATATTTCTTATAAAGAAAGTTAGACAGAAATTCGTATTCTCGCCTACGCAAAACAAAATCGTTCTTGGCAACAGACGTATTGGATTTCTTAAACATTAGATGAGCTTTATTTCTCAGGTTTCTTAAGTTAATAAGTCTTCGATTATACCAAGGATGTTTGTAGCGTCGTCTTCTGACAATAAGCGGCACATATAAATGAATACCTTCATTTACCACGCACTTAAATGCTGAATACATGCCGAACAAATCCCTTGAATGAAGAACTATCCTCCAATTGATCGAACAGACAAATTCATTGAGAGATTCAAAGTTTGCATTTTTAAAATCATAGTAGTAAGAATTTTCATCTTCACGTATATGAGCAAATGTGATGAATTCAAAATTAATTACTAACGCTTTATGATGAACAGAATTATTGGCCAATGGCAGATCGCAACTCGATAATTTGTACTTATACTCATTTCTAATGAAAACTAAGTCTAAAATTCTGGATATATCATTCATCACATTATTGATCTGAAACAAATTGAACGAATAAAGCGAGTCACAAAAAACCGATTCAGTGTAACTTTTCACATTAAATGGCAGTAAAGAATTTTCGTCTGAACAGAAAGTCCAATTAACGTAGTCAAGATTGAAGTCACCAAGCACAATAGGCGTTTGATGTTTACTCAATGAACCGACAATAGACCCAATGTTTCGACTAGCGCCTCAATCTCATAGTCATGCGAACAGGATGCCTTATAAAACTGGCAGGTCTTCGTACAAATCCCACCCAAAATAAATTCGAGCAGACTGAGATGAAGTACTAGACGCAATGCAAGGCTCATCTGTTAAGTGGTGAGCTGGGTGGTCACTTCTCTCCGAAAAAAACGAAAAGGCTTGAATCGCACTCCAGCTTGCCAAACTGACGGGTCCAAAAGCTGATCAAGTAGTGATGGTGTAACTCCAACTTTAAAACTAACCTTCTTCAGGTCATTAAGATTCACGTCCTTCTTCACAAGTTGAAAGCAAGAAATGTGACTTTTGTTTATTTTAGCATGCTTCTCAATATATTTGATCAAGTCATCAGCTGATACTAAAGGTTTGAAGTAGGAAATATGTATCCATTTTTTTCTTTCCACAACTTCCAAGTCCACATCATCATTTTGGCCAACCACTAAATCCGCATGATTTTCAAATTTTTTGGCTGATTTTTTAGATTTTTTCCGTATTGTTATCCAGTCACTGCATAATGGAACCGCAGAGTTAGCTTCTCCATCACTTATCTCCACAACAGCATCAGCAGTACCGCTCACATCAACGAGAGACGATTTATGTGTATCAAGTCTCTTTGCAAATTTCGCAAATAAGCCGTTAATTCTATTTACTTCTTTTGAAAGAGTTGAGAAATCCGAAATTAAATTTGTGGAAATGAATAGACACTTGTCGCAATTAAACACTATGTTTTTAAAATCCTTGTACAAATTATAAGCATCTGAAGTAATGCCAAGACAATTCGCGTGAAACGACTTTTTGCATAAATTGCAACAGACAGCGATAGATTTAGAATAATTATTAGAACACTTAGCGCAGATTAGTTCAGACATCGCACTTCGAAGGCTTGCTGACAACTGAATACATGCATTATGTGCATTTTTTTATCATTCTGTTGTCACTGGCATGACAAGTGCCATACAAATTTTAAAAAAAAGCGAAAAAATGTCAAATTTTAAAAAAATTCGTTGCGCCGATAAAGCTCAGATTTTGGCATTGCGGGCAGAAAAGCTGAGTCTCCGTGACATTAGTGGAAGAATTGGATTCAGCAAATCATCCATTAGCGATTTTTTAATAAAGCATAATGAAACTGGATCTTTGCAGCGGAAACTAGGGTCAGGATAGGTCCGAAAGACCAACGCGGCAAAGGATAGCGTTTTAAAACGAATTTTCTAAGTAAACGAATAGCTAAGTGCTAAGTACGACTAATCAGGCCTTTAGAGTTGGTAAATTGCAGAAGGGATGATTATTTCAAAAAAGTGTGTTATGTGTATTTCGTGATGTGGTTATTAATTAGTATTTATTAAGGGTGTGTGTCAATTGGTTACTTTTTACTAGTGGTAACTAATGTTGAAATAAATTAACTCTGGTGAGTAAAATTTTGTTCTATTTGCTGTGCCAATTCATGGATGAAATTTTGACAGAAAAATAAATTTTGAGTTACAAGATTGTCTGCAAAAATAAACAAAGATTTATGCATAGAATATCAAAAAAGTATTTTCCTTTGTTACTAGCTATTATATTAAAAGCACAACATCTTATAATAATAATAATATAAGTTTTCCTAATTTTCTTTTCCATTCTTAAATAATTTTGAAATACTCGACGTTGAGGAGAATACTCAACGGTTGTCAAAAATTTACCTAGCCCTCAGGGCTACATAAAATTTTCACGTTTGAATTCACCTCACTCATGTCAAAATTTCAGTTTCTTATGTCAAAATTTTCTATATCGAGGAAAAAGTAACCAATTGGCACACACCCTAAGTAGGAATTTATTCGTCTGGTACAATTTCGTTGTCCTACCGCTACGCCTCAGTATGTCAAACACCGGCTACGCAAGAATAGTGTTTTGTGGCCAATTTTAGGGCGCGTGTGCGACCTTCGGCCACACTTTTTGGATTATAACCCTCAGTATTTCAAACACCTTTCTTTTATCGGCTTCTCCCCTTTATCTTTCGGCTTCTCCAAGAAGGTTCGATTATTCTTATAGATTCTGCGCTGTGGTATGTGTCGCTTGTGTGATCCTTTGTAGTATCACCTCGAGGTCACCAAATGGTTTTGTTATTTATTTTATAGGTGAATTAATTTGAAAATTGATTTTAATTTTAAAAATTAAAAAACTCAATTTTTATACTTACGAGTCAATTCGTTAAAATTATCAAAGGGGACCAGTGCTTGTAATATAAAAGAATTTCAAACTTTCAATATGAATATTCTTTTATTAAGAGACTTTTGTAATATTGTTAAGACGTTTTATAAATTCTCGTCGTTATTCCGTTTAATTCAGTGCTCTGGCTGCATAATTCCTCATTCTGTTTATAATTTCTGGTCTAAAGTGTCGAATTAGTCCTAAAATTTGATGAAACAATTTAACGATAATTTAAGGAAATAACATGTTTTCATTCAAAGATAACATCAGTCAAATACTTCAAACAAAGATCCTATATACACAGGATGCACCGTTAATAATTGATAACCAGTCTTGTACTTATGGGGGCTACCTGGCTGCTTAGAAAAAAAATATTTACAAACTGTTTTAAGAGTTATGCCACTTAAAGAAATTCTTTTTTGCTGCCCATGATCACATTCTTCAGCACTACAACCACAAATTTGGAAATTAGCTGAGTTTTTAACAATTTATGACTAGCTGGTTTTCTTCCAAAAACTTTTAAAGATAAAAGTTTGGTTTTCTCTTTTCTAAATGGCTAGGTTTGAAGGCTTTTGATATATGTCAACCCAAGTGACCAACAATTTTAAAAATATGCCTACTGTATAAGTTTCCAAAATAGCTATAATATCTCATACTTGAATTAAAAAATAATTAAGTTATTGCTAGTTATGCAACAAGAGCCCAGGTTAGATTGGTTTTTTCGCACCAGAAGCCCTCAAACCTAGCAATTAAGAAAACGGAAAACCACATTTTTTTTTAAAATTTTTTTTAAACAGCTCGTCATAAATTGTGCTGCACATGGGAGAGGCCCAACATTCAAGAATATTAAATTGTAAATAGAAATTTGTGGTTGTAGTGCCCAATGTGATGATGTACAGCAATAAAACAGGCATAACTCTTAGAGCAGTTTGTAAATACTCTTTTTTTTCTGAGCAGGGGATTTTTTTCCATCCATTATTTTCGGGGACCCTATATGTACTTATTTATACAGGGTGTTTCGCAATAGAGGGACAAAAGACTAGGACGTGAAGGTTGGGTTGAGACAAGAAAAAAATCTTATGGAAGGGGGTCAATTTCCCCCCGTTTAGACGGTAGGGGCCTTTTCTAAAAATCCTACTTAACATCGGAAAAGAAAATATTAGAAAATAATGGTTAGATATAGATAACTTTTGCTTGCTTATTTTCAAAGCCAAATATCCGCTTCTTAATATGGTTTTTAAATTAGGTGCCTACGTCAAACAGTTTTTGAGAAAATTAATGCCAAATCCAAAATTTCGAATAAAAATTCCGAACTAAATTCCGCGTTTCAAATTCATGTATGTAGGAATGATCTAGGTATCACCGTTAATTTTTAATATTTTTTTCCGATTTTAAGTTGAGTTTTTAGAAAATGGCCCTTCCTGCCCAAACAGGGGAAATATGATTCCCCCTCACATATGATTTTTTTCTTGTCTCGACACAGCCTACGCGCCTTTAATCTTTTGTCCCCTTTTATGCGAAACACCCTATATGTACTTACACTACCGGCCATAAATGCCCACCCTGAAAATTCGTTATTTTACAAATGACAGGCATTTTATTGTTATTTAAATCCAGTGAAAATATTCTATATGTTGTAGGTAGAACAAATCAATTAACCGTTTTATATCAAAAATCCAAATTATGGGTGCAGGTAAAAAACCGTTTGGGTTTTGGTATTTTGGTTTGTTTTTTGGAAATTTTGGTATTTGGCCGAATTGGAGGTTCAAAAAAATGTATTAATGACTTGGCCACCCATTGAAATCCCTTCGAACTTTTGTGGGAAGCACTGGACAGAAAATTACGAAATTGCTGAACAGGATGCCAAAATTTAGTGAAGCAATCATCAAAGTAATTCTGTAAAAATAACTTATTTTTATAAAAACTTTTAACTGTTTTTCTATATAACTGTTGCAAAAAAAGTAATAAGTTCAAGTAAATAATTCAAACAAAAGTAAAAGTAATAATTTTTGAGTTTTTTATGGGGTGGGCAAAGACTTATGGCCGATAGTGTATATTACTTATTATATCAGGAAATCTTGTATAACCTGAACTCTTTTCTGTACCAGAGAGTTCGCTTGCAATTAAACTTCATTAGATTCAAAATAAATAGCAGGGTTCAGAATTGTGCACCCTTAAAAACAGCGGCTTATTAACGCTCAGCACTGTTAGGTTCCTTATATTGTAGATACACCCACTCACAGCGTGGTAAGTTCCATCTTCAACAACACAGCCACACTATCACGAGGTGAACGCCCCTGTGTGAGATCCTGATGGTATGCGGTTATATCTACAACTCGCAGAGCAACCATCAAGTAGCATTTCAACACAGCATGAGAAACGACACAGAAGCCCGGGGAGTTAAGCACTACCCTGATAAATAGTACAATATAGTCCAAATTCAAAATCATTTACCTTGCACTGGCCATGCAGCACCATCGCCCAGAGCACAAATAGTATGTCCTTCGATTTGTTTTGATATTTCCCACAGCATATTTATTTCATCTGGTTTAGCATTCCCCGTTACAAATCTATAAAAGAAATTTGTAATGTTAGTAACAATTGTAATACAATGTATGAATGATATTTTGAAGCCTTATTTGAAAATAAGTTAATAAGGACCATAAGTAATCCATAATAAGTACTATACAGTAAATACAAATAATTAAAAAATTTTCACGACGCATATGTCGGTTTTCGATGCGCTCGTAGCAAAGCAAAATTGATTGATCAGTTCATGAATAACTGCATCGGATGATATGAGGAAAGGAAGAATGTATCGTCATAGGAATTCTCCTCTTTACTATTATAAGAAGTAATTAGTTGAACACACATTAACAGGGCTATTCTCGTTGTCAGCTTGACATGAAATTGTCAAGACAAGTTGTCACAGTGCTTGTCAATGCTTTTCAAATTGGTATTCTGGTTGTCAATTGACACAGTGAAAGCTTTAATTCAGTAACATGCTGAAAAGCTTAGTGTTACAGAAAGCAAAATGTAATTTTTGACAAATAGAACATGAAATGTCAAAAGAAAATACGAACGGACTACGGCAGAGCAGCTGGCGCACTATGTGCAGTTTATGTCCACCATGTGTGGAATGTGCTGAATATCAAAGAATATACAACATATATTATTATTATACCCTACACCTTAAGGTAAGGGTATATTCACTTTGTAACGAAATGTGTAACGCATAGAAATAGAGACGATAGGTATAGAAAAGTATATATATTCTTGATAAGCGTGACCTCATGAGTCGATTTAGCCATGTCCGTACGTCTGTCTGTCTGTCTGTTGAAATCACGATCACAGGAGAATCGGTGAAGATATCGTGATGAAATTGCATAAACATTGCTTCTTGTGGTGTGCAGGTTGGTATTGAAAATGGGCAAAATCGGTCCACGACCACGCCTATTTGTTATTAAAAATGTGATATCAGCGTTCATTTTTGAGCTATTTCAACAAAATTTCATTCCTGGTATAGGGTATAGAGTAGCATTATTCGTTAATGTGCCAAATATGGGCGTGATCCGCCCACTTTTAGGTTACACAGGTTATATTGTTAAATATATAAACTTCCAGAATAAAACTTTAGATAACAACTTGTTTTACAAAAAAACATTATTACATCTAAACTAGGTGCGGTCCGCCCACTTTTACACTACATATACAGTATAGCAGTATGAAAACAAGTTTATTACCACGGAAATAAAGTTTAAATGAACACAATAATAAAACAACTTAGCTAGTTATTTTGTTTTGAAAAAGGTAATGACCACGCCTACTATTTATACAGAGGCGTAGCTAGGACTCATGGAGCCCGGGAAGGTTAATCAACTTGCAGCCCCAAAAATTCCTAGAATTCAAGAAGTTACTACTTGATTTTCACAACTGCCGCCCCCGATATTGTGCCGCCCAGAGTGGACTGCCACCCCCACCACACCCTAGTTACGGCACTTTCTTTAAAACTTTTAGGAGTAGGGTATCTAAGATATAGCTTTCTTACTGGTTTATTTAAATTTTATTATTTAAATTGTTTATTTATTTATTTAAATTGTTATTTAATTTATATATTCTTTGTTTAAAACCAGATCCTGAAACATCTTTCACGTTAGTCGATACATTATTGACATATTAATAAATATTTTATACAAAAAAAAGTCAGGGGACCGATACTTATCGAATGTTAGTTTCCATCATTTAATAAATCCCTTTTCAACAAAATTATTGTAAGAAATTTGAATAAACGCAGCTGCCGACACTTATAAAACTGACTTTTTTATTTTATTGACTGAATATACGAGTTAAAGAAGAATTGTACGCAATATCGTTTTTTGGACAACAACGGCAATAAAATCACTTACGTCCTTGTTATTACTCTAGCTTTTATACAGGGTGTTTCGCATAAGAGAGGACAAAAGCCTAGGACGTGTAGGTTGGGTCGAGACAAAAAAAAAATCGTATGGGAGGGGAGGCCAATTTTCCCCCCGTTTAGACGGCCATTTTATAAGAATTCGAGTTAACATCGAAAAAAATTATATTAAAAAAACAATGGTTAGAGCTAGATAACTTTTGCTTACTGATTTTCAAAGAAAAATATCCGCTTCTTAATATCCTCTTTGAATTAATTTTCTATGTCAAATAGTTATTGAGAAAATTAATGCCAAAGTTAAAATTAGGAATAAAAATTCAGAAAAAAATTTTTGATCGCAATTTTTTTTTTAAATTTACAGTTACATCTTTTTTAGCCCTTTTTAAAACTATTTTTCTAAATATAAATAAAATAGGTATCCATATTATTGATGTTAAATCTTAAAATATATGTTTGAAATTATACAAAAATTACTATAAGTATTAGGTTTGTCAGGTGTTTATCAGTTTTATTAATGCATAAAGAAAGCTGTTGCTTTAAAGCAGTGTTGGCCACGCCATAGGCACGCGTGCTAATTTCTTCTCTCGGCTATTCACATGTACATGACAAAAGCCGTCGGGTTTTCACACCGACACTAGCGATCGTTCGTATCAAGTGAGTCAGTCGACGTGAAGACTTCAAGCAAGCAAGATCGCACAAGACTATTTTATGATTGCACTGAGCAAAATTTTTAATAAGGAATGGGAGAATCACTTTTTTTTCTTGAAAATTTTTTAGGCGAACCGCAATGCATGATTTGCAATAAAAAAGTGGGACGCGCATCTAAATTGTTCGTAAAGAGACAATATAGGATGTGTCATTTAGATTATGATAAGGTTATTAATGAAGAAGGGCCATGATTAATATTTAAGTTAAAGTCCGCTATTAAAAAATATGTTTCAAAATCTGAATTAGGAATAGATTGAGAAATGGTAAACTCAATTTCATTGCAAAATCATTTGCATGATTTAAAGTTTAACAACCCCCAAACAACAATCTTTTCAGTGTACATCGCTGAGAGAATTTTTCCGCCAAACAACCTCTCTCAAAGCTTCACACATGCACAAAATATGATTGTATAACTTTTGGCCAACACTGCTTTAAAGCAACATCGGACAGTAGTTATAAAAACAGACGCGACAAAACACGCTTTTCTGAGTTGTGTGTACATCGTTATTAGTCGTTATTCAGTATTGATAGTGACAAGTGATAAAGTACTTTTAATAAAATCAGTACTATCTACTTACCACCTTACGAGTATGCAGAACTTCTAATTTGTTGTCCAATAGCCTATCCTGTAAAAATAGCCTATCCGTAATTTTAAGAAAAATTGCGATCAAACATTTTTTTTCGGAATTTTTATTCCAAATTTTAACTTTGGCATTAATTTTCTCAAAAACTATTTGACATAGGAACCTAAGCAAAAGTTATGTATGTAGGTATAACCATTATTTTGTAATATTAAAATTTTTCGATGTTAGGTCGGATTTTTATAAAATTGCCTCTCCCGTCTAAACGGGGGGAAATTGACCCCCCTCCCATACGACTTTTTTCTTGTCTCGACCCAACCTACACGTCCTAGTTTCTTTTGTCCCCTCTTATGCGAAACACGCTGTATATGAGTGCATAAACTAAAGAACAATAACGAACAAAACACGATAATTATCTGGTTTGCGTTTGGAAAACAATTCAGCTAAAAATAGTTTAAACCAGTAAGAGTGCTTTATTCGGCCTGGCCTAATCTTAGATACCCTACACTTGAAAGTATTGAAAAATTATGTTATTATTAATTATATTAATTAATTATTAAAATTTATTTATTAAAATTTTTAATTTATGTAGATTTCTCATTGCAGAACAGTAGCATTATAGACTGAAATAGTATAAACAAATAACTTTAAAATAAAGTGGTATAAAACCAGACCAACCTGTTCCAAAAATTAAAATATGAACATCCACTAATTGCATGAATATTTATTGGAAAAATAATAAACGAAACTTTAGTTTTAAAATTGGACAATTCATATTTAATGAAATATTTGTCACGAAAGGTCAACCCGAAAATTATTATCAATTCAATTAATTATCAAATCATCCATCAAGGAACAATACCCTTATTTATTTACTCAACTAGTTTACTTCATACGTTTTCGTTTTTAATTTGTACCATAGAAGATTCGTGTCATCAAATGGGATTACACTTTAAAAACTTAGCAACTAAAACATTAAATAGATACGTATGTACATATTTTAATTTTTGGAACAGGATGGTCCGTTTTATACCACTTTAAAATAAAGTTATTTGTTCATACTATTTGAAGATCAGTTTTTAGCTTCATTTTTTCAGTTTTACACATATTTTTTAAACTATTTTTAGCTGAGTTGTTTCCCACACACAAACTAGACAATACTATTAACTTTAAGCAGGAATGACGTGCAAAATTAAATGACAACGATGAGGTTGTACATAATTATTAAATAGTAAATATTTAATTCATAAGTGTACCTAAACTTATATTATGATGATCCACAAGAAATCAAAACTATCCGATTTACCTCGTCATAATTTTCTTCATCCAGTCAATACCCTCGCGACAAGGTGTACACTGCCCGCAACTTTCATGCTTATAAAACGAAGTTAAACGATCAATGGCTTTTATAACGTCTGTCGATTTATCCATCACAATTACAGCAGCTGTTCCTAAAGAGGTTTGCGCCGCAATCAAGCCATCAAAGTCCATAATAACGTCATCGCATACATTTTTGGGAATAATCGGTGTCGATGAGCCTCCAGGAATGACACACAATAAATTATCCCAAC
This sequence comes from Myopa tessellatipennis, assembly GCA_943737955.2. Classification (NCBI taxonomy): domain Eukaryota; kingdom Metazoa; phylum Arthropoda; class Insecta; order Diptera; family Conopidae; genus Myopa; species Myopa tessellatipennis. The sequence goes on along the minus strand of OX031316.1, from coordinate 48,675,760 downwards.
CGCCCCGCACACCTCCAGCATGACGCTCGATTAGTTCTTTTAGTGTTATCGACATCTCTTCCTCTACTGTGCACGGAGTATTTACGTGCCCAGAGATATTAAAAAGTTTCGTGCCTGAATTACGGGTGCGCCCAAAGCCCGCAAACCAAATTCCACCGCGACGACAAATAGTAGGTGCAACTGCAACAGTTTCAACGTTGGTTACAGTAGTTGGGCAACCAAACAATCCGACATCAGCAGGAAATGGTGGTTTTAAACGAGGCTTTCCTTGTTTTCCTTCTAAGGATTCAATAAGCGCAGTTTCTTCACCACAAATGTATGCACCAGCACCGCGATGCATGAATACATCGAAGTCGTAACCTGATTCGCAGGCATTCTTTCCAATTAGACCAGCCTGATATGCTTCCGCAATGGCCAGTTGCATATTTGAGGCCTCATTGTAAAACTCGCCGCGTATATAGATGTATGCGGCTTGTGCGCCCATCGCACGTCCTGCTACTAAGCAGCCCTCAATCAACTTATGTGGGTCGTGACGCATAATTTCCCTATCTTTGCAGGTTCCAGGTTCACCTTAAATAAACCTAATAAACTCCTATTTACAACGATAATTATATGTAAAATTTACCCTCATCAGCATTAACAACTAGGTATTTGGGCCTTCCATCTGACGGTTTATTCATAAAAGACCATTTCATTCCACTAGGGAAGCCTGCACCACCGCGCCCTCGCAGACCAGAAACTTTAATTTCGTTTATAATCCAATCGGGACCTTTTAAGACAATCTCTTTGGTCATATACCAATCTCCACGCTTTAATGCGCCTTTTAATCGCCAATCATGTCTGCCATAAAGATTAGTGAATATGCGATCCTGATCCGCTAATAGTCCAAACTTCGTCTTTGTTTGTGGTGGTGGTGCACCAACAGTCGGAGGTCCGGACTGGACAACAGCCGAAGTACCGAACTTTCCAATGTTGTAAGCCAATGTTGGCATTGCAGCCACTAAAATTAAAAACACAATTTGGTGTAAATATTATAAATAAAATATTATTCGGGTACCTGCAATCGAAAACATTCAGCTTAAAACAACATATGTATGTATAAATAAAATTAGGATATGTGGCCTTAAGAAAAGACAAATTACATAATTGTCTATCACGCCAATTAATTTCATCAGTTGTCACAATCGCCCTTATAATTTTTTCTAATATGCGACGGTTGCATTTAAATTAATTAATTGAATTAATTTATTAATTATACTTACGAACTTGCGGTTTTACCAGAAAACTCAGACGTACCATGGCAACTGCGATTTGCAGAACCTTCAGAAAATACTTTGTTTACTATGTAGTTTCAAAAGCTATTGCTTAAAGTAGACGTCAGACAAAACTGGAATTTTCGCTATGTCGGTCCAACGAGTATGTATCATACATACTCGTTGGTTGGTCCAAGCCAAAAATAGGTCCAAACGAAATTATTTTCAGCGTTGCATTACACAGGTTCTCAGCACATCAGGCAGAAATTGCTTTTACTTTCGCGACGTAGATATTTTCGTCGAATGACATGATGAAAAATATTACAGAATTTGGTTTTATTAGTGGTCCGCCCGGTAACGCCCATCGTGTTGTTGTAGCTTGTCGAGCAGACCCCAACAACAACTTACCCTGGCGCCCCCTGGTTACCGAGTTATAACCGTTTGCAATTTGAACTTATTTGCTCTATATCTCCTTAACCATAGAAAATATCCGATTGGAATATATACCGTTAGAAGAGTACACTAAATATCTTTCATTTATGTTAAGTACAATTTTTCCGGAAATAACATATTTTTAGAGTAGAGCCAATAACAATAGTTTTAATACTTATTTTCTCATTAATTAATTTTTGTCTAGGTAAAATGTAGAATTACCTAGATTAACTAGGCTGTGAAACAGATTAAGCCCTTCCCTACTCTTCTAACGGTACATATGCCAATCGGATATCTTCTCCGGCTAAGGAGATATAAGGCAAGAATGAGTTCTTTCTGAATTTTGTAAACAAACTCCCGAGTTGTCAAAATTGAATGTGAAGTGCGTAGAGACACGTCTGTAACTCAGTAACCATAGAAAACCGATAATAAACAATAATTAATAAAATGAACACAATAGATTTTGAATCATTGAAAATAATAATAGACATTTTGGATTTCTAAAGCAGTTGCTAAATATACTACAATTATACGGAGCATAAAATTTGTTTTTTTGTGGTTGTCCTATTTTGTATATGTCAAAAAGATATGCCTTTTGTTTATATTTCTTGAAAGAATTTTGCTCTACTTCACTATTTTTTATTTTTTTATTTATTTACTAGTATATAAGCCTGTCTTCGCCAGGAAGTTATTATTTTTTTATTTTTTTCGTAAAAAAAGTCAAAAAGTAAAAGAAAGGCAAACTAAAATGTTGCGAAGTTTCTTGGACTTTCTCACCTTCCACTTTTTTGGTTTATTTATTTTGGACCATCAAAAGTAAAAAATTAATCGCAATTAATATCGATTGTTTGTATTTGATTCACATATTGTTTGAGAATATTTCTTTAAAAACATTTTTTGTGGTATCCACCAGCGGTACTGGCAGTTTGAAATGGGAATGGTATGTGCGACCTCCTTTTAAAAAGTTGGCCGCGATTCCCATGGAGGCCACAGGTAACGCTGTATCGCCCTTGCCTCGCACCACGCTCAAGAGGGTTTTGTATACGTAGGTTTTTCCACTTCACCTAGGGCCAGCCAAGAAGAAGTATTTTGATGATGTCCTAGATGTGTATATTGCATCTGTAACTCTATTAAAAGCAACACCCTGTTCATTGTTTAAACTTTCGATCATATCTTGACCTGTTGCTCTTTCTTTCATTATATCAAGTTCTGCTCTGAAGTTTGTACAATTTTTACCATGTAAAATAAGAATTTCATGGACATCGCGTAGGGCTAAATTTTCACAATATGTGTGTGTTCTACAATGATCCGGGTGTCTTCCAGGCAGGTCTTCTGTAAATTGGTTAAGGAACTTGTCCCACTATTTCTGCGGCTCAAGTGGGCACCCAAAAAAACAGATTAAAGCAAACAAATCTCTGAGGGCTGTAGGCATGCTGATTTCTACAGCCAGTATGGTTTCGCAAACAGAATTCTCTGCTAAGATACCCATCTCCTTGCATGCGTCTTTGAATGTTTTGAATATGACCCCGTGCACAGTTCTAAGGTTCTCAAAACTGATTTCTCCTGTCACATGTAATAGAAGTAGTCTTAGATAATATCGCTCACTTTATGATAAACTTACTGTGTACATTCGTCCTATGACTTTATCATTTTTCTCTATTTTTCTCTCTACCCAACAATTCTGTTTTTGGAGAGAGAATTGATACGGGATTGAACTGAGACACAGTAACATTAACTGAATTTCTAATGTTCCTTCTCTAAACAACTAAACACAACACCGCAAAAAATAGTCACAAACAAAACAAATTCTATGAAATGAAACTATTATGAAAAATTATTAAATTTTTAAATTATTAAATTTTTCATAATAAAATCTGACAAATTAATCACTATAATCTAGGCGGCTAACGGGTGTTGGCACACCAGGCAAAGCTGCTGACTGCCTTCAACTCGGTGCAGGCCAGTACGATCCTGGTCACTGGTTTCACCAAGTCGACTCGCACCTCCACATGGCGTCACTGGATAGCCAGCTAGCATCCGCTATCCTGATTAACTGACGCGAGCGGCGGCATGGAAACAGGCGGAAACGACCCGGCTTTTCAACGGACTTACGATATGGCATTATGTTCTGGATCTGGCTGCATCAGAGCTGACGGTTGTAATATTCTTTTACCTTAGTACGCAAGAGTGACGTCTTGCGGAAATGGCTTCCAGGCTAATGCTACAACCGCCTTCGTCCCGTTAAAAGCGTGGCGGGTTTTGAAGTGCACTCGAAGCTCGTCACCATTAAGGTGGCGATACAGGCCCAGTTGAGCATCGCTCCTGGCTAGCGCCTGTCCCAGTTCTGAACACCGACTTTCATAAGGATCAGTGTCAACCCTCGCGTGGCCTCCCTGCCTGCATAGATAACCACGGGGACGAACAAAGGGCGACTGTACTACGACCGGAGAGATAGCGGCTTCAAGCGGGGACCCTATTAGAATGAACACAACAAAAAACGCAGAGAGAAAAAACCAAGAAGCGAAGGGAAAATTGCGTCACCACCGCCGCGAAACACATTAGGCGCGGACAGGAGAAATATTTCATTCAGCAGCGATAACTCCGGAGTTGTCATTCAAAACCAGGGAATACTACAGGCTGCGAGCGACCAACAGGAGACTGGAGCGGACCGCACGGCTGCCCTAGCCAAGGGTACCAGAAGAGAGGAAACTACACACTTGGATACACCGACTAACCGGCCTATCAGAGCTGCCCCTTTATTAGGAGCACACTAATGAAGAGAACTCCGCCCCCGGCAACTCCTCCTGGTTCAAGGAGAGCACAGACCGCGAACAGAACACCGCCCAAAACACGGGCTTAACTTCGCAATGGCAACCAACGCCAGATAGAGGTCAACCCAAGCGGATCACTGGAGAGCGTCATCCCTTACAATGAGGGAGCATGAAGAACAGGCGATGTCCAAATGCGACGGGAAAATATGAAAGCTGCTACTCGGAGCAGAAAAACGTCAGCATGGAAATCAAAGTAGGTATCTGCGAGCTTGAAGAACTGCTAGACGCGATAACAACCTGCAGGCCGAAATGGAAAACGTCGGAGGCTGAACTTCAGAAGGTAAATTTCCTCTAGAGGGACGAGGCCAATAAAGGAGCCAAACGCAGCATCTCCGCTACTGATTTGCCCTCTACTAGCAGCACCAAGAGAATCACAATCAGCCCCGAAAGAAGCACGGACGGCAAGAAAAAGAAAAGCGCAGACAGAAGAATCGATCCCAGAGGATGGCACGACAAAGAGGATGCGCTCGGGAACTGTAGCAAAAATGGGAAGGCTCGGGTTAGAACTAGGACTAGTTTAGACGCGATACTCATCAAACTTACCACAGGGAAATGGTGAAGGAGATTCGGAGCAAGGTGAAACCCGAGAACAGCGGCGCCGATGTTCGATCCATGCGACAGACAAGGGACGGAGACATCCTACTGGAGCTAAATAAATCTTGCGATAACAGCAAAATGGCAGCTTTCAGTAGAGACCTAAGAAATGCGATCGGAGAAGACGGCTATGTTAGGACCCTCGTGCCCAGGACAAGCATAGAAATCCCAGGTGTAGACTGCGCGATCACCGCGGAGGAAGTGAATACGGCCATCAGGGCACACCTAAACAGCGCAAACGCTGTTCTCAACGTCTTCATCACGAACCGCAACAACAGTGGACAGCGTTTGGCTATCATAGACATAGAGGAAAAAGGGGCAAACATCCTGCTGAAAGCCGGGAAAATTAAACTTGGCTGTACCCTCTGCCCGATTCGAAGACGTGCAACGGTAACACTATGCTTCCGGTGCCTCGGCTATGAACATCAATCACAGGATTGCAAGGGCCCTGACCGCAGCAAAATGTGCTATAAATGCGGGCAAACTGCGCACAAAGCTGCTGTATACATGGCGAAACCAAAGTGCATCTTTTGCTAAGATAATCAAGCCGAGGAGGAGAGAGGAAACCACAGAAAGGGGTCGGGCAGAATCTTTCGAGACGCACTAGCAAGAGGCAGACATAAACTGTAATGATTATGCTACTGCAAGGCAATATGCATAGGAGTAGAAAAGCGGACTACCTGCTGAGCCAGCTCATTGTGGAAAAGCCTGCCGACATCATACTCATTAGCGAGCAGTACCGGAACAGGAATGACGCAGGACGCGGAACAGGACTGACAATCTTGGCACCGCCGCCATATGGATCCATGCAAGTGAGATCGCAATCCCAAAAATCCCACAATGGCAGGTTAAGACTTCACCGGAAGTGACCATCAATAACGCACAGAAACTCTCTAACCCTAGGAGAGCGGGTACCGACGTTAAACGCAAAAAGCCTGAACGCGGACAAGTTTCTCGAAGAAATGAAAAAAGGCGAGCCAGGTATAACGATTGTGGACCGCGGGTTTCGTGGAAAAGAAGCTGCTGTAGCACGCGTCGAGGCTACAATGAAATTAATACGCCGAGCATGCAATAAGTCCATGCTTCGGAAAACCTCACGCCACAATAGGAAGGCAACTTACTGGTGGACGCCGGAAATCGCTGCCATCAGGAAAGAATGCTTAAGCCTCAGAAGACGAGCCCAACGGTCAACCGGACGATCCAAGTCCGCCACCGTCTCAGCCGAATATAAATACAGAAAGAAAGCACTGCGCGAGGCTATAAAGGGGAGCAAAACTGAAAAATTCAAGACACTCATCCGGGAGGTGGACCTCGACCCATGGGGTCTTGGATACAAAGTTGTCACGAAAAAACTAGGCATTGCTACGAACGCTACGATGGACGCACGAACGATGAGCGAAATAGTCAGAGCACTTTTCCCATCGCACCCAGAGAGAGATAAAGTGGAAGAGGAAACTACTGTGGGACAAGCCCCTTCTTCACGACACATGACCTGATCTTAGCGAGTAACTCCCTAAAAATCGACAAGATACTAGGGCCGGACGGCATATCAGCAGAGGCCCTGAAAGCAGCGAATCAGGCATGTCCAAAATTAATGGTAGACATGTATAACGCGTGCCTCACGGCTGGGGCTAGACATGTATAACGCGTGCCTCACGGCTGTGGATTTCAACTCCACCTGGAAAAAGTCACGCCTCGTGCTGATCAGCAAGGGGAAGACAGGGGCCTGTCATCTTCATACAGGCCCTCTGCATGTTAGACACTGCCGTGAAAGTTATGGAGAAACTTCTCCAACCACGAATACTAGCCACGGTCCAGGACGCAGGCGACCTCTCAGACTGCCAGCACGGATTCAGAAAAGGCCACTCCCCAATCCACGCAATAAAAGATGTGGTAAGAACAGCTGAAAGAGCTCCAGAAGGAAACCACCATTCCGGCAGGATAACACTCCTTGTGACTTTAGACGTGAAGAATGCGTTAAATTCCGCTAGATGGCGCAACATACTATATGCCTTGAGAACGAGATTCCGCCTGCCTAGCTATTTGATGGGGATGATGGAAAGTTACCTCAGCGACCGAACACTTCTGTACGAAGCGGCAGATGGCAAACATGAAATTAAAGTCACCGCAGGCGTGGCGGAAGGATCTATTCTCGGACCTGACCTCTGGAATATACAATACGACAGCCTGCTCAGAACGAAGATGTCCGATGACACAGCACTGATCTGATATGCAGATGACGTGGCAGCGGTTATAGTCGCGCGGGACATTAACACCGCTCAGCTGAAGCTGAATCAGGTTATGAGACGCATCAAAACATACATAGATGGACGAGCATAATCTATCACTGGCAGAACATAAGACGGAAAAGAATAGACTACACAGCATCATTGCAGGTGGGGTCAGCAGAAATTGCGGCTTCCAATAATATAAGGTACCTGGGAGTCGTGATTGATAACAAGATCAGCTTCTGGAACCACATCCAAGCAGCGACCAATAAGGCAGCCAAGCGAGTAAATATGCTCAGCAAACTGATGGCAAACGTGAACGGTCCAAAGCCAAGCCAAGTAAAAGTCAGTCGTGCAGTCGACTCTTCTGTATGGAGCGGAGATTTGGGCGAAAGCTCTGCAAATCGAAAAATACCGCAAACGCATGGCTCGCGTCCAACAGAGGTGCGCGCTGAGAATAGCCTGCGATTATCTCACAGTATCTGAGGCCGCCATACTAGTGATAGCATCCACAGCTCCAATAGACCTAGAAAGACAGGAGGTGTGGCTCACGCAAGATGCCATTGAAAACACTTTGGAGCACACTTTTTTCTCATGTCCAAAATGGAATACATATCGAAACAGACCACAGGCAGCGCTCAGGGCTTTGGCTCCGCCTAAAGAAAGAAGACATAGAACTGAACATCCAGTTACATACGGTAACGAGATAACTAAAACGACAACAAGAAAAAAATTGAAAAAGCGGGCATGGACGCAGGTGCAGCGAGGGAAGTTCGAAGGGACCCAACGGGAAAACCACCCCGAAGTAATGCGAAAGCGGGTGAACAATGGTTCCGGAAGAGGGAGACATTTTTAGTGCGTGCAAGCCGCACATACCGGAGTACCGAGATGCGTTAGGCATTTTTAACCTCCTCACCCGCAAAAAAAAAGATCAGCATAATCTATGAAAAAAAATACAAATTTCCTCCCAATCGGATTTTTTGCTAAAAAAATGGCGAAGCCACTGGATTTTTGAAATTTGTTTGATCAACATTAGATTCCCTGGAACATCTGTGAAAAATTTCAGGTTTCTAAGTGATGTGGAAGTCCAAAAAAAAGTCCCGGACATATGTACATATTTTGCTAATAGACAGGTACACGACACAGGGATTTTATATATATAGATTTCTTTCACTCTGATTTTACAATCTTATAGATTGTATCCTTACAAGTAATTAAAAATAGCAAATAGGTCTAACCGAAATTTCCCTTATGTAACATTAAAATTAATAATAGTTGAAAACTGTTACATACTTGTAATCACCTGACTACAATTCATTATTATTATTGTCATTATTAATATATATATATATTATATATATAAGATATATATATATATATAAGATATATTATATATTAATATATTTATAATAATATATTGTCACATTACATAATAATTATTCATTATTCCGTAATTAGTCCTATGGACATTTTCTACCGACGAGCGATTATGTGTCAAGGTACTGGGGGCATCGTAGAGTTGGAAAAAATGTAACAAGTCGGTACAATTATTTGTCCGCGTTATGATTTTTAAGGCGAAAAGCATAAAGTAGAGACTACGTCTATCTCTCAGGGATTGCAAACCAAGTAATTAACGACGGGCATTGTAAGATGGAAGCTGCCTATAAGGACAGAATATGTTTTTTAGAGCATAAAGCCTAGAGCGTATAAGAAATGTACATTTTCAACGAAAAAAGCGTAATTGAATAATTATAATAATGGAAAGTATTATTGTAAAGTTAAATAACATTAGTAAACGTAATTTTAGTTAATTAAAAATATGAAAATTTCAGGAAAGCGAAAATAAAGCCTGATTCACGATAAGCGTTTCTTTTTTTTGATAACAAATGGACGCTAAATCCATTTAGGAGATGACGCTGATCCAGAATGTATATACTATTCTACACATGCCACGCTTCTTATTTGCGTTACAAACGAAAAATGCCTTTTGAAAGAACATAATAAATGACTTTTAACTTTAAATGAAATTTTTACGGTGTTGTGCTGTAACGCGGGGGAAAAAATACACTGCTGTTTTTAGATTCAAAACCAGAATGTTTGTTTTAAATTGTTAATGCCTTTTGTTTGGTTTGATACCTATTGTATTAAAACTAGCGGTGTGTGGTGGACTAATGAGACAACACAGGGTGACTTACACTACACAATAAATAGTATACTATATACTATTCTGTGTTTACACCAACGGAGTCACGATATACTATATGTACAAATTATTGGGCATTATCTCACGGTCAGGTAAAGCATTCAACCTAATATTTTTCAGATTCTTAGATTAAACTATTTGATTTAGTTCATTTTGGCGTTTTCGTAGAAATCACCAATTACAATATTTGAATTCTAATAAGTTGTATATACCAAATTAATCGGAAAAAATTATATACACTGTCAACGCATGCGCGTAAAATACCTTTACTAGATGGAAGTGTTTAACCCACAATATTTGAAACACCTTAAACAGTTGTTAAGTGTCCAAGTTTAATATCGTAGAACTAATATTAGGTGTGAAGAGTACACTTCGAGTACATTGATAATTATTTGCATTATCAGCGAAACAATAAATCAGGACAGCACAAATAAAGATTAAATTATTAAATACACGAAAAAGTTCATGTAAGTTCTTCCAATTCATTTTTTCATAACTACTATTTATCATTATAGTTAGTCATAAATACATAAATTAGTTACCCGTATTATACGAACATACTTTATAGATTTAAATACAATTATGTTCAATTCAATTCATGGATTGATTGACACAAACACTAAACGAAACTATTATTTCTCTCAAATTACTTCCAATTTCTTTACTATTTATACAATTAAATATTTATAAGGATTTAAACAATCTTACAGATTCATTCTGTAACTGACGCATGCGTTTTCAACACACACCATATACATCAAAAACATACAAATTCCATGTTTCCCGCAAAGAGACTCGTGTGAGTTCGTAAGCTTTTCCCTACATTTTGCTGTAGCTGTCATTTGTTGTCCTCTATTTAGCAACTCAGCTCACAAATCATTGCCAGATTCAATGTATTTAATGCATTGTTTTAAAGAATTTTCATATATGATTATTTTTTATAGTGAAAATTGTGTCGGGATCTGGCAATACCTACTGATTATATTTGAGTTCCTGATAGTTTGCTGGTCTCTTATCACCTATGTGCTTTCTTGTATGTTGTTGTGGTTATTGTCATCTCCTATAACCCTTTTCAAATTTTGTTGAGTTTGTTTATAACGAAATTTGGTCTATATGGAGCAACAAAAATTGTCCTAGAACGCAAAAATAGTATTGTAATATATTTTTTAAAATTTCCACAAAAGTACAATTTACAGGTAATTATAATAAATAAAAAACCAGTGAGAGTGCTATATTCGGCCTGGACGAATTTTGATTTGATTTTTTATTCTCAAATTATTGTTAACAGCAATTTATCTTTTTATCCTTAAGTGAGATACTGTTTTGATACATGTTTTCCAGACAATACGTTATAGTCTTTAATTATATTTACAATTTGTTACTTGAATTAATAATATTATAACGTTATACAAAAATAGGCTCAATAAAACTTCAAACTTCAAACTTGTCTTATGGCTGCTGTGTTCTTAATTTAATACAAGTGTGATAATAATAATAATTGTTTTGGGTTTTGTGTGCCCTAGTGTATAAATATATATATATATATATATATGGTGTATAATAAAAATACTTTTATCGTTTACGTCGATCTTGATGTTGCTGTTGACTAACATGAATGTTCATGTTGCTGTGAATGTTCATGTTGAAGTCGGCGTTGCTGCTACTGTTGATGTACACCCCGTTGTATCAATATCTTCTTCTCGAGTGTTATGTAGGAATGCTGTTGCTGGGTAGCTGACTTAGTCGTAGGTTATGTGTTTGGAACGTTGTTAATTATACCCTACACCTTAAGGTAAGGGGTATATTCACTTTGTCAAGAAATGTGTAACGCATAGAAATAGAGACGAGAGTATAGAAAAGTATATATATTCTTGATCAGCGGGACCTCCTGATTCGATTTAGCCATGTCCGTCCGTCTGTCGGTCTGTCTGTCTGTTGAAATCACGATCACAGGAGAACCAATGAAGATATCGTCATGAAACTTCGTCAGATATATTGTTTCTTGTGGTGTGCATGTTGGTATTGAAAATGGGCAAAATTGGTCCACGGCCACGCCTATTTTTTATTAGAAATGTGATATCAGCGTTCGTTTTTGAGTTATGACAACAAATTTCATTCCTGGGTATAGAGTAGCATTATCCGTTAATATGCCAAATATGGGCGTGAGCCGCCCAATTTTAGGTTACACAAGCAAAAGGGGGTTATATTGGTAAATATATAAACTTCCTGAATAAAACTTTAGATGACAACTTGTTTTCCAAAAAAACATTTTTATATCAAAACTGGGTGCGGTTCCACTTTTACACTATTTATACAGTATAGCAGTATGAAAACAAGTTTGTTACCACGGAAATAATGTTTAAATGAACACAAAAACAAAACTACTAAGCTAGTTATTTTATATTGAAAAAGGTAATGACCACGCCTACTAAAGGATTTTCCAATAAGAGGTGTAATTTTGAATAGCCGCTATTTCGTTAGCTGTCACTTTTGAAGCTGTTATTTTTGACATTTGACAAGTAGAAGCTACGCCATTACTAAAAATGGCCACGGATTGAAATTATTAAAATTCACTACAAAAATGGTGAAAATTTTGCAGTCACAGTTCGCAAAATTAAAGCGAGAATAAAAAGAGAATATTGCTGCTGTAGCCCAAAGTGTTGAGGATAACCCAGATTTGTCCATTCCTCGTCGTTATCGCTATCGAGAGATGATTAATGATTTTTTATGGCCGGAGTTAGATGGTATTGATCTGAACAACGTTTACTTTCAACAAGACGGCGATACGTGCCACACAAGCAACGAAACCATTGATCTTTTACGGGAAAAGTTTCTTGACCGTGTTATCTCTCGAAGAGGTGATCACAATTGGCCACCGAGATCTTGTGATTTAACACCTTGCGACTTCTTCCTTTCGGGCCACGTGAAAGATAAGGTCTACGCCAACAGCCCAGCGTCGATTCAAGACCTCAAAGATGGAATTCGTGAGGCTATCGAGGACATAGGGCAGCCACTTTGCGATTTGGTTATGGAAAATTTCCTGAAAAGGATATGGTTCTGTAAGCGTGGTCGTGGTGGCCATTTGGCTGATGTTGTTTTTCATTATTAACGGCATACCTTCCTCTTTATTACGAAATAAACATGCGATAATTTATCTCAAAAAATGGCATTTTTCTTTGAATATCAAAATTACACCTCTTATTGGAAAACCAAACATTACATATATCCCATTATTTAACGTCATGAACAAGAAATTCATGCAATTTGGGTTATGGACCACACATCTATCGGTGGATGAACAAATGGTACCATATTTTGGCCGACATTCTTGCAAAATGTTCATTCGTGGCAAACCAATTCGATTTGGTTACAAATTGTGGTGCCTGTGCTCTGCGGATGGATACCTGTATTCTACCATACCGTATGCTGGTTCCTCGGACTCTTATGACAGGCAGCTGGGCTTAGGACCAGATGTGGCGCTGAGGATATTAGGAAATCTTGAACATCCGACCAACCACATTGTCTACTTCGACAACTTTTTCACATCATACCGCCTTATGTGTCTGCTTATGAAGAGAAGAATTTGCGCTACTTGGAAATCACTTGGAAAGAGAAGGATTTTAGACTTGAAATCGCACATTTCCTGATGACATCATACTCTCTTCCACGGATGATGATGCGACACATTTAGAAGCAGTATCACCTGCATTGCCCATGTCTAGAAGGCAACACATTATAATAAAAATTGACAATAACAAAAAAAAAGATGCCAGCAGAGTCAATGCCATCATCAGAGTAAGCCCGCATCATTTATGTGCAAGAAGTGCAATGTACCACTACACACACATTGTTTTGAAAAATATCATACAGAAAAAAACACCAAGAAATAAAGTCTGGGTGCGGGTCGCGCACTTTTACACTATTTATACAGTATAGCAGTATGAAAACAAGTTTATTACCATGGAAATAAAGTTCAAATGAACACAAAAACAAAACTACTAAGCTAGTTATTTTGTTTTGAAAAAGGTAATGACCACGCCTACTCGTGGAGCCTGGGACGGTTAATCAACTTGCAGCCCCAAAAATTCCTAGAATTCAACTGCCGCCCCCGACATTGTGCCGCCCAGAGTGGACCGCCACTTTTTTCAAAACCTTTAGGTGTAGGTTATCTAAGATTCGGCCAGGCCGAATATAGCTTTCTTACTGATTTTCCATTGCGATTGAATTGATGTTGATCACCTGTTGCTTTTCGCAGTACGGGGTTGATGGTTGAAGATACGATTCCCGCCTGAATTCTCGGTTGTAAAGTTAGGCAAGCGCTGGGATTCTTGCTTCCCCTGTAGGTGCGTCACATGTTATGTTTATGTTGTAGTTTAAACTTCTTCTTGACCGTAATTTGGTCCTGGTTAGTTTTACCTTTGTAGCTATTGTTGCTGTAATAGGTATTACTGTATTACTGATGAATAGGTTGCAGTATATTGGACTGGCGAACTTGTGACAGTTCTTCGTTCGTTTACTTGGTGGTGTTGTCTTAGGCGAAACGTTGCCTGATCGTAGATTCGTAATCGCGGCAGCATGCAATTCATTCGCAGGACCTATAGTAGAGCTGTCATGGGTGGATATGCTGCTAGTCCGCCATCATGATTTCATGTTGTTCACGACGATTTTGCTGTTCAGCGACAACGGAGTCATATCCGCTGATGAACTTTCTTTTCGAGATGACCATCTGGTTATGCTGTCCGGTTCTCGGCATGCTGGATTCTTCTTTTATATACATTATTACATATAATTTTTCATTTCTATTTTTCTTTTGTTCTTACAGTATATTTTTAAGCTACTTATACCTTGTTTACAATTAGGAATGATTTAAATTGTTATTATGTAGTTGTGCCATGTAAATTATCCGTAAATTGTATTTATTTTATTTCAATTGGAAATATTTTATCTTTTTCTTAACTCAATATAAATGTTTATGTTATTCTAGTTGAATAGAAACTGGTAGGCTATAAATTTTATACTTCAACCCTTTTGCATAAAAATTCGTACAAATATTTTAATTATCTTATCTTTTACTTTTATATGTAAGATTTTATATTTTTCTTTTTTTTCTCTATTTTTATTTTAAGTTTTTTTTCCCCGTTTTAATTGTTTAACTGACACTGCATTCTGCTCGTGTTCAGTTGCTCTACTTTTGCACCTGCTTTGTTGCAGTGCTTGCGTCAATTGATTAATTCTTAGCTTTTCTTTTGCTTGTTATTGCGTTATTCGTTAATATTTTACATTGCATATTTATGTACTACGTTTTACTACTACACCTCATTATTAATAATTGCAAATGCAAAGTTATATTGGCTGTGTGTTTAAAACGGAACAGCTACTTTTCATATACCGTATATTACCAATTAAAATGAATACAACCTAAAAAGTTCTATTCAAAACTTACAAAAGAAATTACTCAAATATTAACTACGAATTTACTTTATTATGAGTTTTCTTTTCTTATATTTTTACGCTTAAATAAACATGTTGTTGCTTATTAAAACGCTATTCTGATTTTCTTTTTTATACCCTACACCTTAAGGTAAGGGTATATTCACTTTGTAACGAAATGTGTAACGCATAGAACTAGAGACGATAGGTATAGAAAAGTATATATATTCTTGATCAGCGTGACCTCCTAAGTCGATTTAGCCATGTCCGTCCGTCTGTCTGTCTGTCTGTCTGTTGAAATCACGATCACAGGAGAACCAATGAAGATATCGTGATGAAACTTTGCAGATATATTGTTTTATGTGGTGGGCAGGTTGGTATTGAAAATGAGCAAAATCGGTCCACGGCCACGCCTATTTTTTATTAAAAATGTAATATCAGCGTTCGTTTTTGAGCTATTACAACAAAATTTCCTGGGTATAGAGTAGCATTATCCGTGAATGTGCCAAATATGGGCGTGATCCGCCCACTTTTAGGTTACACAGGCAAAAGAGGGTTATATTGTTAAATATATAAACTTCCTGAATAAAACTTTAGATAAGAACTTGTTTTACAAAAAAACATTATTACATCAAAACTGGGTGCGGTCCGCCCACTTTTACACTACATATACAGTATAGCAGTATGAAAAAAAGTTTATTACCACGGAAATAAAGTTTAAATGAACACAATTATAAAACACCTAAGCTAGTTATTTTGTTTTGAAAAAGGTAATAACCACGCCTACTATTTATACAGAGGCGTAACTAGGTCTCATGGACCCCGGGACGGTTAATCAGCATGTAGCCCCAAAAATGCCTAGAATGCAATAAGTCAATACTTGATTTCCACAACTGCCGCCCCCGACATTGTGCCGCCCAGAGTGGACCGCCACCCCCGCCCCATCCTAGCTTCGGCACTTTTTTTAAAAGTTTTAGGTGTAGGGTATCTAAGATTCGGCCAGGCCGAATATAGCTTTCTTACTGGTTTTATTTTCTTGTTGAATGTTTCTGGATTTCTTGTCCTAAGTCTGAAATTAAAATTTTAAATTTCGCTAATACTTTTGATTTTACATTCCTTGCAAGTGCTTTTATATCTGTAATATATCCTGCTATATTAAGACTAATGCTATGGCCCTATCCATATGGGGGAAAACTTATTTTTTCTCGTTTGATTCTTAATTAATGCACTATCTCCTACCTTAAATTCTACTAAATTTAGTTTGTTATCGTACTGCCTTTTAGCTACCTGTTTTGCTAAATCTTGATTCTTTCTCACGATCTCGTGAGCTCTTTGTATCTGAAATTTTAATAGCTTGTTTGGATCTTCTGCATTATACACCGGACTACACTTTCTTTTTAAGATAGTCGGCATCTCCATATCGAATCCAAACAAAGTACGGAACGGTGTTTGCTTAGTCGTAATGTGGGGTGTGTGGTTGTGAACATGCATAGCAGCAGTTAACCATTGATCCCAATTCGACCCGTCTTCTTTAGCAAAACTCCGCAAATATTCCGCTAAAGGTCTGTGGCTTCTATCTAATGAGCCATTAGCTTGCGGATGGTATGGGGTTATATGTAATTTTTTAATACTCTATAATTTACATGTGTCCGAGAACAATTTCGAAATGAAATTAGTTCCGTAATCTGTAATTAGAATTCTGGAAATTCCGTAACGCGTGATTACTTCATCATAGAAAGCCCTTGCAACTGTACTTGCTTCCGCGTCTGGGATAGCTGTACATGCCATAAATTTCGAAAAGACATCTTGAAACGTTAAAATGTACTTATTGCCAGACACAGTTTATCGTAGAATACCTACTATGTCCATGTAAACTTTGTCAAATGGCTGCATTGGTGTATCTGTTAGCACCATGGCCATTTTTGTCAATTTTTAACTTTTGTTCGCTTGGCACTTTGGACTGTTTTTAACGAATTCTTTTACTTGTCTTTGCATTCCCTGCCATCTAAATTGTTTCCGTATTCTTAAATATGTTTTCACTGCACCCTGGTGTCCTCCCAGTAGTGAATTGCGAAAGTCTTTAATCACTGTTTCTATTTGCTTCGGGTCGGATAGCAATGTTGCTGTCTTATTTGTTCCGTTTCCCGGTTCCTCATCATCCTTATCGATTTCGACGGTTGTTCCTGGCTGTTGATCTTGCTGAGCTGTTTTTGCTTGCGACCGCATTTGTACGGCTGCTATTGTTTTGTGTTTTTCCTGAGGAATTCTGCTTAACACGTCTGCATTTAAGTTTTTCTTTCCCGGCTTAGAAATTCCTGGCCAGCTTAGTGTGGTTGTTGCCCACACTATGGCTAAGAACTCCTTTTCTATAGTTGAGTAACGCTTTTCTGCGTCATTTAAGGCTCTGCTAGCGAAAGCTATTGACCTATCTTGGCCTATTTTACCCTGAGAAAGTACTGCGCCTAACGCTTCGTTACTTGCATCAGTCGTTAGTATAAATTCTTTTTCAAAATCCGGATATGCCGAAACCGGTGGTGTTATTATTGCCTTTTTCAATGATTCGAACGCTTTCTGGTATTTTTGTGTCCAAATAAACTTCGCGTCTTTGCGTAGAAGTTTGTTAATAGGCAGAGCTATGTTTGCTGTGCCCGGTATGAATTTTCTATAATAGTTTCCTAGTCCTAAATATGCTTGCACCTCCTTTTTATTTTTAGGCGGCGGAATGCTCTTAACGCATTCCACTTTGTTGGGGTCAGGGAGTGCCTATTTGTGTCCTAAATAGATAATCTCTTTTCTTAGAATTCTGCACTTCCTGTATTAAGTTTTAAATTATGTTCACGTAATTTCTGTAGTACTGAACATAACCTATCTTCCTGTTGTTTGAGATTTCTACCGTAGATAACAATGTCATCTAAATAAACAAAACAGTCTATTCCTTGTAGACCTGTTAGGATATGGTTCATTATCCTTTGAAATGTGGCTGGGGCACCGGTTAGCCCAAATGGCATCCGATTGAATTCGAAATGCCCAAACCCTGTGCTGAATGCTGTTTTCTCCTTGTCCCTGTCATCGACTAAAACTTGGAGATATCCACTTGCCAAATCCAGCGTTGTAAAATATCTACTATGGCCTAATTGCTCTAAGATTTCGTAAATACGCGGAATGGGGAAAACTTGTTTAATTGTAGCTTCAATTAGTTTCCTGTAATCTATTACGAGTCTCCATTTTTTCTCCCCGTCCTTGCCACTTTTCTTGGGCACTAAAAGTAACGGCGAGTTCCATGGTGATGTGCTATGTGTGATTATGCCATTATCTAGGAGTTTGTTCACTTGTTTATTTATTTCCTCCCTATGTATTTGAGGTAATCTGTATTGTTTTCTGTTTATTGCCGGCTGATCTGCGCCTGTTGGAATTTCGTGTTTTAATACGCTTGTAAACGAAGGTTCGTCTCCTTCTAATAGGAAGACGTCATGAAATGATTTTACTACTTCTTCTATGGAATTCTCTTCCTCCATATTTAAATTTTTATCTAACTCAATTTCATTGAGCAATTCATTTATTCTCCTTTCGGCATTTATTCTGCCTATACTATGAATTGACGTAGTACTTTGTATTGTGTACTCGTCGGAATTTGTGAATTTTGGTTTAAATTCGCTGTTTATCTCGTAATCATACTCTGTTGATGGGTCCTGGGTCTATTTGCTCTTTATGTATTAGAAGATTCTTAAATTTTGTACGAAGTTTTAATGGTACTTTCGTAATTGTTCTAGCATCAACTGGTATATAATGTTGCTTATTTTCCTCTTCTATCTGCTCAATACTTTTTATTGGTAATTCCAAAATAACCTCTTTCTTTTCATTGAAGAGTGTTAAAATCTTTTCCATTGTATTTATAATGGAGTTGTTCCACAAATTATCTCTTCCTAATATGTCTGCCGGTACTCCTTGTTTAAGTGACACAACGTGTAGCGTTAAACGTAAGTACTGTACCTCATTATGGCATATAGTAGTTGATCCTTCTGTGGTCACGCAACCCCCAAATGCTCCGCTTAAGTCTTTCCTATTTGACTTGTCTATTATCGTGCTATTTTTTATCGCACACTTCTTTATCAGGCTCGTATCTGCTTCTGTATCTACCAGTAAAATGAGTTTTCCATTTATAGCCTCTGCGCAAGGTAATTCGATGAACACATCATTTAACTGGGTTTGATTGCAGTTAGATACTCCTGTTTCTCTATTTCTATTTTTATCTGCTAACTTATTCATAGAGCACGGTGTTTTTGGTTTTAAATTTTGGTTTTTCTCTTTTAACTTAAGTGGTATCTCTAAATCAACGGTTTCTCCAAACGTATGATTTCTCTCTGTTACGTTCTGTTTCTTATTATTATCAGTCCCTTTTAACTTGATATTAATTTTGAAGTCTCTTGAAGTTGGTAACGTTTCAACAATCGCCCCCGATGTCGGACTTACGGTTACTACTTTTTTTGTTCAAGTTGGTAACGTCTCCAAAATCGGTTCGGATGTATGAATTACGGCTACTCCTTCATTTGGCCTTAAGTTATTAATATATTTGGGTTCCCAGATTATTGGCCTGTTCTGTGCACTTGATAGTTTCCCGGACGATTACTTTCAAACGATTCCCAATTCCTTTTTGCCTCGCAATTTTTTATCATATGTCCCGGCCTGTTACGCCAATGACATAACGTTTGGTTCGCTCCGTTCGGTGGGTTCATAGGAGTCTGATTCCTCTGCAAGCCGTTAAATGTATTAGGAGTAGGGTTTATTTACCTTCTTTGATTCCCGTTCTGTGGAAATTGGTCTTGGTTCCAATTTGGCTGGGGTTGTTTGGGTTGCCAGTTTCTTGGACTGATTTGGTAGCCAATTTTGCTGAACTTGATTCGATTGCCAATTTTTCTGAACTTGACTCGATTGAATTTTGCTGGGGTGGAGGAGATTGCCAATTATTGCAAAATGAGGAGATTATTCTCTCGGTCGCTCCTTGTGGAGGATTTTGTATCCTGGTTGGTTGCCTGACAATCTTTTCTCCTGAAGCTCTGCCCTGGCTTTCCTGTAGAATTTGCTCTTTCAGGTTATGTGTGGTGGCACGAAACTGTGAATTCATGTTAATGTTTAAGGGGTCTGTTTCGAGTGCCTTTACGGGTAATTCTACCATTTGTTCAATGTTTTTCTTCGTCACGTCGAGCATATAAATTCTCAATGCGGCGTCTTTTAATCCTGTTTTAAATGATTTCTCTACGGCCCCTTCCAGCATACTTAATAGTGTCCTATCTCCGTCTCCGTTGTAATCCGTTCGAACTATCTCTATAGCCTGTGTTCTTAGCGCGTTTAGGCGTCTTGCAAACTGTCTTATATCTTCATTAAGCACTTGGCTACAATTTTGGATACTCTGACTGTATCTAAGGTGATTTTAGGTAAATATGCCCTTTTTATTGTGAGGTAGAATTCCTCCAGGCTATTGAAGCGTTCTGACCTCACCAAATCATAGGCATCCCCATGCAACCTCTGCTTAATGCAGTCTATGTAGTCCTGACTGTTGTTTGTACCTACCTCCCTTGTGGCTAATTCGCACCCTTGTATGAATTTGTACACTTCGCCGCGTTAGTCTGGTGAATGTGTTCCCGAAAAGAGCGGTACCAGTCTATGCGTCTATTTACTTCCTCTAAAGAACTACAGTCTTCTCTTGATTTCTGTGTAAATTCCTGGTCTAAGGTTCTATTCAACGTTTACTCGGTTATCCCCTTAGTTTTTCGTTCTCTCGCTCTATGTTGGTAAGTAAATCTTCCTGAAATACTTTATCTAGTAAGCAATGATCATACCTATTCTTCAATGCGTTAAATTCTGATTTCCATGTCTTTAAATCTTCCGTCTTATTCTCTATTATCTTGTTTAGGAATTCACGCAATTCCTCTACTATCGCGTCTGCTTTTTCTACACTTGAAAATTCTCTTAGGTCCCCTTCTCTAGACTTTATCAATTCTAAGTTTTCCTTGTTGCCTACTGTCTCTTTCAAAGTTGCCTAAATCCTAGATATAAATTCCGCCAACTGGCGTTTCAGTTCTAATTCTGTGTAAGATTCTACATTGACATATATATGTCTATGTATATTAGACATATAATTTAGTGGTTTTTACTCGATTAATATGTACATACATATGTCTTGTATCTGTAAATTTTTCCCAATTTTCCGTACTTAAAATTTTATTAAAGCGATTACTTAACGCCACCAATTATCGTTTGATCGTTCCATTAAACGTTTAATTCTTTATACTACTCGTAGTAGTTAAAAGGCGAAGCAATTAACGAAACAATTAACTTTTGCTTATTAAGCTTCAACTTCCTTAAACGGCTTAGATTTCTTGCACGCTTCGTTTACCGAGCGTGCTGTAAACATTCGCTGTACATCTGTTCAGCTGTTGCAGCTTGAGCTCGCTACTGCTTTGTTTCAAGCAGAGACGAAGCGTCAAAATTTTCGTGCCTTCACTGAGGTAATTTAAGACCTCACAAAAAGGAACGAACGACCTGCCTTAATTTTTACGCGGCCAACCAAAACTGCAACGTTTGCAATCTCGAATTCGGACAATCAACCTAGTCAGCTCGTTCGAGTTATTTCTTTGTTAAATGCTTGCTATCTTTGATTGTTTTTATCAGCAAGCAATTGTAATTGCTTGTTATTGAAACAACGAATCTAACTTTGCTTTGATTCTCCAACCGATATGAATTCTCTAAGCGCATTACTTTAAATGTTTAACTTCTAACAATGGTTTTTAAAATAACCAAAAAAAAATTTTTGCTTTAAATTTTTTTTCGTCTATTTTTTCTTGTGAAATGTCATACACTTACGACCGCGTGACGTATTATTTAGAAAAAATGTTTTACTTTGAATTCAGACTAACTGATAAAATTAATTATCGATTAATCAAATTAAAATGTGCGACTTTGAAATCAAATACATTAACTGTTAAAAATTATTTAACCTGTGTAATTTGAAGATAAAAGTCTAAGACACACCCGAAATTATACAACTAACCGTATACTATACGCCTTTTGTTTTAATATAATTTGTATCGGATTCCTGTTTTTAACCATTTGCGTTTATCATTTGAATTTTACCACGTTAAATAGAATTTATTTAAGTTAGTAAAATCACTCTGATTTTCGCACAATTTGTTAATTATAGTAACAATATTGTAACAAAAAAAAAACACAAAAATTCGTCATTAATTAATGTTGGCGACGTTATGTCGTTGCTGTTGATTACTGGCATTAACGAAAGATAACCTTTCACCAGGATATATGCTGATTTGTTGGCATTCGGAACTTGAACCGACTGCCAACGCTGAAAATTAATGTAAGTGTTGTTAAATAAATTAACAACTTAATTAGTTTAAATCAACAGTTATTTTAAATTATTTATAGCAATTTTGAAGTATTAATATAATATACTTTAATCTATTTTAATTGCAATTGTTCTAATTTTATTCATGTTTTTCCACTTAAATTTTTGTTTTATATGTGTTTCAATTGTTTAATTTAAATTAAATTACGTTCTGTTTAATATTTAGCCATATCCAAGTTAATTTAAAGTTGAATTTTAATTTTCTTTGGTCACTCCCATACGAGTACTTTCGATTTCGAATTATTCCTAACGTTATTATTTCACTTTTTTAAAATATCCTGGCAACTTCATTTCTACTTATTGTTTCACTTTCTTACAAAGTGACTGTTTTTCACTGCCACATATAACTTTCTAACTGCTTTAATTGCTTAATATATTGTTGTATTTTATTTTTACTTACTTTATTCCTTCTTCGAGCGATCCTCAGCTCGAAATACCGACTCTGTTGTATAGTTTTTGGGTGGTCTTCTTTTGGATTCCGTCGTCCTCTGGACAACGAATGAAACTCCTTTTTGTTGTTTAGTATTCACTTTCCTTTGTATTTTATTTAGTATATCTTTTATTTTATTCACCAAAACACTAATTCTATTCTTAGCACTAATTTTTATCGAGACTTTATACGCGTTTCTAAAGACGACCTTGTCGCTTGGATATAATTTTAAGACTCCCGTTGGGATCTTTTCTTGGTTCCAAAGTGGGTCGGTGATGGCGCGTGTCGCAATTTCCATTATTTCGCGATTTTTGTATTTCGTAATATCAATATCGACAGAATTATGGTTCATATGCATTCACACATTCACATTTATGCATACCATGAAAGACTTTGTAGATTTCTTAATCATTGATTCAGCATGCGTTTTTCAAAGTAATCTATGATTTTGGACATTATTACAATGCTCCAGTATACCCTATACACTCGATGCCGTTGCTTGTAATAGTGTTGAGGAGTCCGTCCACCACAAGTCTCCACAGTAGGGATGACTGAACTCCTCCCTGTGGACATCCCCTTGTCGTGAATACTCTAGTGGGTGAATTATCCATTCTGGTTACAACTGACCTTGTATTGCTCTAATCCACCTGCAGATTATTGCGTCAACTCCTCTTTTTTCCAGGGCTTCTAACACCGCTCCATGGGATGTGTTGTCAAAACCCCTTCAATGTCAAGGAATGCACAGACCACAGTTTCTTTCTTCTCCAGGGCTTCCTGGATGTTTTCCGTCAGCTGGTACAGAGTCAGTCGATCTTCCCTTTCTGTACGCATGCTGGCTTGGGTGGAGTTGTGCTTCTTTTGGGGTAATTTCCCTCATTTGATTGTCAATAACTTTCTCCATTGCTTTAAGCATAAAGGAGGTTAAGCTAATTGGTTTAAATGATTTAGGTGAAGTGTAGTTTTTCCTCCCCGCTTTGGGTAAGAACGGGATCACTGCTCTCCTCCATGGTTGTGGAATATACCCCAACGCTAGACTGCTTCTAAATATTCTAACAATGTGCTTCAGGAGTTCCTGCTTACTAGAGGTCAACGTTCCAGTGATTTTTTTTAGAACGGTGACAGCAGTGACTGCTACATTTCTGTCACCGTGATTATTACCAGTGAGTTTAAGTCACCGTGTCAATGACTTGAATGTCAATGAATATCAGCAATTTTAATACGTTTAAATATCGAATATCGACAATTTTAAAACAAATAATGACTATGAAATAAATTTTTCTGTATTATAATCTATATACATATATAAAAATCTCGTGTCAGGGTGTTTGTGTTCGAACTCCTCCGAAACGTCTTGAAGGATGTTGATGAAATTTTTTGTGTATGTTTAATAGGTGTGAGAATAGGTCGTAAAGTATATTTTACCCTCACCCTACCATTAGTTAATTGCGATTTTAGTTTGACATTCGTTTTTCAACTAAAACGAATTTAATTATGTTGCTAACAGCTGACGTTACGCGTGCCTTATAGAACTTAGATACACTAGGAACGGATTTTGGAAAAAGCTGCATCTAAGTGTCCGAAATGGGCGTGGCAAGACTAAAAAAAATATGGCCATAGTTTCGAAGCTGTGAGGAATAGGAAGTTGAAATTTGACAGGGAGATTAGTGTTATAATGCAGAGGTACAATAACTTTCAGATTTGCGTCAGAACTTTTATTTGCGTCCTTGCTGCCCCAAATCGTGTGATGAGCATTTGCGACGCATCCCATAAGGGGTGGTCAATCTCGCCGTCTGCAATAGTTCACCAGATTCGCAACTTCCCTGGTTGGGATGTCATCGGTGTCCCCAGGGAAGTTGGCAGAGGCTAAAACTACTAGCCGATGAGCGCCGTCCAGCTCTATCCTGATCTCAACCGCCACTAGGTCTCGGCTTGAAAATTCTGAAATACAAATATGATTAATATTTTTATCTAAAAGGATACATGCACGAGGTTTCTCGTGTCTTGAGTCATATATTACCTTTGTCTCCTTGCTATGCAGACCTCGAAACTGCCCCTGTACATCCAGTACTAATGCCATGCTCAGGGCTGACTCGGCGAATCTCCTCGAATGTAATAACATAGTTTTCGTATAATTTTGTACCAATTATTTTCACCAACTCAAATTTGTCACGCACCTCGTTTTGTATAAACTTTTTTTTCTTCAACTCATATTTTTCCACAGCTCAAATGAATTGGTACAATGACGCAACTCATTTTGTAAAATGAGTTTTATTTTGAAAATAAAAGTTAAATGTTTAACTCTTAACTTTTATTTTCAAAATAAAAGTTAAAAGTTTAACTTTTATTTTAAAAATCATCGATAAAAGTTTTTCTACTGACTTTTTCCGCTGACTTTTTTGAAATAAGAGTTATTTTAAGAGTTATTTTGAAGAAGTGTGGCGAAGCAAGAAGCTGTGGTTAGGTTTGGAATAAGCTACTTGAGAGCGAAAATATTTAGTTTTCGATTAGCTAATAATTAATAATTAATAAGTAATATTATAATATATTTTTAAAATACAGAGCACAATACATACATTAATTGTTTTGTAATAACACTATAGTAGGTTTTCGGCAAATGTATGTACATATGCATATGTTTATTTCAGAACATTTTGTTAGTACTTATATAATAAATTTTTGCATCAAAGACAATTTGGTGGGCTGATATTTATATGCTCTCACTGTGTGCCGCTGAGATTTGTTGTTTATTCCTTGATCGCAGTGTGTTTGTATCTAGCATTATCTGGACCGTAGCCCTTATCGGCAGCAGCTACAGGACAGCGGCGACAATGCTTTGAAACAACAACAACAACTCATTGTTCCGCTTCGAAAAAAATGAAACGAGCCGTTTTCGAGATAATCGTTTTTAAAATTTTTGGCCACTTTACGTTAAGGTCCATCCACTTGAAGAGCTACTACAGCTGACATATGTAACCGATTCGAATACAACTAAGATTAAATTAAAGTGTATAAGAATATAATTTTGAAAAACACAACACGACTTCAATTTCATTTAATTTTTTTTTATTTTATCATTTTTGGAATCAGCGGACAAAAAGCCTTCAGAATATGTGGTCAAACAGCCCGTTACAAAAAAAAAATGTTAATTTGTAGGCTAGTGTAATACACAAGTACCCAAGCAATTGCTATTTGAAGGGAAATCATACTTCGTAATTTTCAGTTTTCTCGGAAACTAGAGAACGATATTTCCGGTTTGCAACATATTCTATACAATTGATTAGAGCATTTTTGGAAAGCTTTGCCTTTATGAGCTTGTTGAAGCGGACATTTTCTACTATCTTTTGGAATATTTCAAGCTTTCGGCAGAATTCAGCCTGTAGAAATTTAGGAATGGGGAAGCTTTTTAGGAAATGATAGCTACAATAAATAAAACCGAATTAATATATATCTCCCGTGGACAAAGGGCTGTGCACACAACTTCTCTATCAGGTACACACGACAGCCAATCACAAGCAAGAGATTCACACCGAGAAATTATGTGAGCATATGTCAGCATATTACATATGCTGCAAAGGTACATTTATTTATAGCTTGCCAATAATTATTTCCAAAAATCAGACGGATTTTCGTGAATGAAAGCGCATAAGCGTTTTTTGTTTTGTAAAAGGGATTAATGAAAGTTGCACCGATTTTTCGCATTATTTTTTTAAAGTTTCAAGCATTCCTTAAGAAATATTCGAAGTGCTTTTTTTTATTCTAACAGTGCATATTCTTAACACCAAAATCTAGAACATTCATGTGTTTGTGTGTAATTTTTCGATGAGATTGCAATTAGAGCAGTGATGTCCAAACGTATACTATTAGGTCATTAAGTATGAAATCTCCGATTTTGGAACGAAAGTTTAGTTTATTTGATCTCCAATAAGAAACAATATGATTAATCAAAATATGCGCCTAAGCTATCGATTGTGTTTTGCCATTTTAACGGTAACTTTTTTATGCCTGCAGCGAAGAAGTCTGCGAGGTGGGAGGCAGTGAAATCCGAAAAGGCATATTTCACAGCTTCTTGAGAACTGAAGGATTTTCCTTGTAAGAACTGGTCCAACGCCTAGAATAAGTGGTAGTCGGTTGATGCAAGTTCTGGTGAATACGGTGGATGACAGAGAATTTCCAAGCCTAGCTCCTGTTATTTGAGTAGCGTTTTTCGAGCGACGGTCTCTCTTGATTAATCTAGAATGTTTTATGGACGTGGTTCATTTGCAAGGCTAAAATCACCAGAACGAAACTTATAAAACCAACGACTTAAGGTCCGGTGATTAGCTGCACCTTCCCAAAACAGGTCATTGATGTTTCGAACTGCCTCCGATGTATTGGTTCCGCGACGAAGCTCGTATTCGAAAATTACCCGCATTTTTTACCTTTCCATTGTCTTATGAAAGCTACTCTATATCAAACGATTCAAAAAGGAACTACAATTTACACTATGAGTTTAAAAGAGTAATGCCGTTATAGTCAAGTGTCCGAGATATCAAATCTCAAACTCAGCTCTTATGAAAATCGGATATTTCACTTACTTAATGACCTAATATTTGTATTTATCTAATTTTAATTTAAATGAATGTATTTTGATTTTATTTGTGTTTACTTATTTTAATTTAAATAGAAGAAAAAAGAAAAATACAAGTAAGTTTACATTACTCTTTAATATTTCCAAACCGCTAAGAAATGGTC
Source organism: Myopa tessellatipennis (assembly GCA_943737955.2). Taxonomy (NCBI): domain Eukaryota; kingdom Metazoa; phylum Arthropoda; class Insecta; order Diptera; family Conopidae; genus Myopa; species Myopa tessellatipennis. The sequence continues at coordinate 48,648,211 of OX031316.1, read as the reverse complement.
AAAACCGCGACGGATCTTAAATGCAAAGTAGTTTTTCTATTAATGTTTACTTAAACACCAAACAAATAATAAATAATAATGTGTGATTGGTATTCCTGCCACTAACTCACCCCATCATTTTGTGACGAGGTGAGACCAAAAGAACTAAAATCACAATTAATAATTATTAAACTAAACCACAGATTAATATTCAACAAAACATGTTGAATACGTTGGTTAAACATCTTTTTCGGCTAAAAATTCGTGTGGTAGGTTAAAAACCTGTGACTGTATTTGAGAATCAAGCCATTTTAAAAAAATTAACTTCGTTTTCTTGGCAAAATATCCAATATTGTGCAACTACATTACTTGAAAAAGGTTCCATGTGAATTTCTAGAAGCATGCGTTGGTTATAAAACTGTCTCCTTGGTCTTCTTTACGTATTTCAAAAATCATATTTCGTATTTCAATAAATCAGCTTAGTGCTTTGAAGAAGAATAAGAGTTGCATTACTCTTTCAATATATTTTTTGTTAAGTTTTGTAAACAAACTTCCGAGGTGTCAAAATTTACTCCCGAAGTGTTAAAATTGCATGAATTTTATAATCTACTACAGCCAAGCCTGATTTCACTAACACATTCAAAGCGAAAAAAGAGTTTCCAGTCTTTACAACGAGAATAAATTGTAAAGATATATTATGACTCAAAGAAGAATAAGATAACATGCGCCATTTTTAGCAGCAAGGTGAATATGGTATAATATGTACAGTACGTTTGCAGTTTATTTACGTTTGCTTTGTTTTCTTCGCTTGATTAGAGGAAAGAACCGAAGCACTTCAACGTTGTCTTTGTTCTAGTAGAACAGTAAAAAAAAAAGTTCACAGCAACCAAATCCAACCGTAATGCAGAATCTGCATGCCTTTGAAACCCTTGATAGTTGTTGTTATAACGCGCCACTCAATAGTGTACAATTTTTACATTTTTATACTTTGTGGTTCCGTTTGTAACGCATTAAAGGAGGCGTGACAGGTATAGAAAATTATATATATTCTTGATCAGCGTCACCTCCTGAGTCCGTCCGTCTGTCTGTCTGTGGAAATCACCATTACGCGAGATATCTTAATCAAATTTGCCACCAATATTGCTTAACATTAAACTCATTGGTATTGAAAATGAGCCAAATCGGACAATTACCACGCCTACTATTTATAGTGAATATAAATTTATCCATGCTTATAGTTCACTTTTCGTTGGCATGAACATATCTCTGTACTAAATTGGAAAACTCGATGAAGGCAACTTTGACCCTTGGTATGTTCAAATGAAGATTGTGCTTCTTTATGTGGAGTTATGGCAAATCGTTAGCGTGAAGGAGAAAAAGGAGAGCCTGAATCAGAAAGAGCCACATGGAATACTGAGGAAGGATGAAAAAGCAGTGACATAGATTATACTTTGTGTTAAGCCATCGCAGATCAGCAATATCAAGCATTGTCAAGCATCGTTTGAAGCCTGGTGTAAGCTTCCAGAAATTTATATGCCAAGTGGTCCGACAAGAAAGGATTTCGGAAAGTCCGTTTTTTAAGCAATTGTTAAATCACAGCTGTAATGTTCCAAGCTCTATTAACACATTTAATGGTGTTTTGGATAAGTTCGCTGAACTTGCTGTTAATTTACCAGATGAATTTACCATACTACTATCAAGTTTGCCGAAGTCGTACGAGAATTGAAGTTCAAGATTATCGAGCAATATGACAGGAGAAAGAGTCACAGTGGAACTATTTCAATTGATACAGAAGGAAAGTAGGCTTTTCTCGCGCGTTCTTATGGGAAGAATAAGAAGAATAATTGTTCAGCAAGGGGAAAAATATCTCAAGCTGCAAATGTTATAACTGTCGGCGAAAGGGCCATTTCGCAGAACAGGCAGAAAGCCAAACAGGAAGCAACAAAATCCAGGTTAATCGCAAATGTTAGGCAGCAAAACAGCACAATTTTTCGATCCTTTGTGGAGCAGATACTAAAACTCTATCACGCTGAAGTTGGTGCATCGATAGTGGAGCAATAGTGCGATAGTGGTGCAACCTCACGAATATGTGCTGCGATCACAATATGTTTACATCGTTTGAGGAATGCAGAGAGGTCATTGTGTTGGCTGGCGAAAATAGCATTCAAGCGCATGGAAGGGTACGTTTAATAACGAAACATTACAGTGTTAATCTAATGGATGTGCTGTATATACCAAATATGTAAGGTCACTTTGTGTCAGTCAGTAGAGCTGTAAATAAAGGTTACACAGTATTTTTTGAAGATCAATATTTGTATGTTTATTTATTAAGGTATAAACATTTAAGAGTATAAAGGTATAAACAAGGTTTAAACATAAAGGTATAAAAATTTTAAATCTTTTGTTTAGTTAAATAGGCTGGTTCTGAAAAATTAATGACGGGATATACGGTATTAAAATAGGCACAGGCGTTTCGAAGAGGTTCATGCTGTTGATATGGTCTGCTAAAACTTAGACGAAGAGGTGTATACCGTCTCAATGTACGGCGAGGAACATTAAGATGGATGTTGAATAATAAATATGGACTCGTAGTAAAGCCATATAGAATGTTCAGGATAAAAATAGCATTTATAGGGCGTAGGATTCATAGGGCGGTAAGTTTACGGATTCATCCCAATGGAGGTTGCGAAGACAAAAAAGTAATTGTTTTTGGACTGATTCATTGTAGCAATTAGAGTTTGGGCTCCAGTCAGGCGAGGCATATTCCAACATTGGCCTAACAAGTGAGGTATACAATAACTTAGTAATGTAAGGATCATTAAATTCCTTTGGCCATCGCTTTATAAAACCTAATTTGCTGCCCGCTCTGCTAGATATGCGGCTAATATGACTATTGAAGCGTAATTTTCGGTCACTGACTACATCATCTACAATTTCAACTCATTTCAAATTCCTTCCACAAATAGTGTAATTGAAGAAAAAAGAACTATGATAACAGGCAAAAGTTATTTGTTTGCACTTCATTAGATTTAGGTCCATGCAGTTGATGTTACACCATGCGGTTAGAGAATCCAAATCCGATTTTAGGAGACTGGGGCCAATTTCATCCTTATATGATAGAAAAAGTTTCACGTCGTTCGCAAACATTAATAGACTCCCATTCTTAATAGCCGATGGTATAGGGTCCGCCAAATAACTTTTTTTTTTTTGAAAATGCTCGAAAACATCGAGTGTAGCTTTGGCTGTGTGGCACGTAGCGCCGTCCTGTTGAAACCAAATGTTGCCAATATCCTCCTCTTCAATTTTTGTGAACAAAAATTCGTTCAACATGGCCCGATAACTGTAACGGCCACTCCTTGCTCATTTTCGAAGAAAAATGGCCCAATTATGCCTCTGGAACAAAATCCGCACCAAACAGTGACTCGTTTTGAGTGCACCGGCTTTTCGATGTATGCGTGCGGGTTTTCTGTGCCCCAAATGCGACAATTTTGCTTGTTTACATACCCGCCAAGATCAAAATGAGCTTCATCTGAAAAGATGATTTTTTTTGGCAAAATCGGCATCTTCTGTAAGTGGATCGCAAGCGTCATCGACAAAAAATAAGTCTAACCAACTACCATAATAATTTGGTATAGAATTTATTTGGTACAGACCTCTAGATGAAATTTTGTTCAGAAGAATCATATAGTTCTCCAGATCAGATGCCGGTATGATCAAGTTTAAATGGCCAAGAACAATGAGATGATCGGTAGTTTATCGGCCACTTTTCTTATGCAGCCAACGTGCTTCATATAACTATTGTAAGGAGAATTAGGTGGGACGTAGGAACATGCGACAAACATTCACGTATACACAGCAGAAGTCTATTTCCTTGTCGCAACTAATTACTTCATCTCCCGAAAAGTAAGTACAGTCTACCGCAATCAGAACACCTCCCCCTCTGGTTAAAGATGCGTCATGGTCTTTGCGATAGACAGTATAGGCTTCAGACAATATCCAAGTTTTGTACATTCGGTTTAAGCCATGTTTCAGTAAGAACAATGATATAATCAATGTCAATGCTTTTTAATAAAAGATCAGTCATTTTAGTATTGAGATTTGATAAAGGATTTCAGAAACATACGTCTCTAGCTTTTTGAACTAGCACTAGCACGATTTGAGGCTATAAGGATATATTTCCTAAACCTATACACACACATATTCATGTACGATGTCATTATCAGGCCAAAAAGTGGAATCCAAAACACGTTTTAACAAATGATTCGGTAGGTTTATGTTAAATGGTGCATGGGATTTCCTAGCACGAAAATTAAATTTTAATATAGATATCACGTTTGTCTAGTTGGCTACAGATGTGAATCGGGTGCAACAGGTGCTGGAAGTCCACTTAGAGCTTCAATTTAGCTTCGGATTGAGCTTCAGGTCTCGCATCAACTGCAATTATATTTGGTTCAATGGTTAATGATTGCGGATTTCCAGGTTCCGAGGCAACCACATTATCAGAGATACTCCAGATATTACGGCCGGACTTAATAGATTAATCAGTGATGGAGGGTCACGAGTGTTTTTGTTAGAGCGTTATAGGAATATAACGTTAAGGAATATGCTACTATTAAAAATAAAGCCGGTAAAATTGTTATAAAATGGTTTAAAAGAAACAATTGGTTTTTAGTGGATAGTCATATCAATCCATGCCATTACTCCAAAGCTACTGATGATGACGCTATAAAATTGCATATTTGATATTGTCATTTAAATTTCGCAAGCCTTAACGAAATTCCACAAAAAAAAATTAGTAAATGACTTTAAAATAAATACTATTTACAAAAATGTACCATTTGCGGCTGCAGAGAATCGTTCGAAAGTATTATTGGAGCTTATGCATTCATATGTAATGAATGCTGATAATAACATAAAAGTACTGCAAACAGTTAACGAAGCATTTTCAGGATCAGAATCTAAAGAGTGATCAAAAACCTATCGGTTGTAAGTGGGTCTTCTACATAAAAATGCATTTAATAATATATTAATATTAATAATAATAATAGCATGAGCGACTGAATATCAATTGCATCTTCACCAAATGGATGTCTCAACTGCATACCTAAATGGTAATCTTCATGATACGGTTTACATGAAGCAACCAGAATGTTTCAATGACAAGCGATTTCCCGATCTTGTACTACATTTAAGGAATTCTCTTTATGGGCTTAAGCAGTCAAGGCGCGTGAATGGAATTCTGTTCTAAAGAAAATTGGTTTTTCGCAATGCAAAAGTGAACCCTGCTTGTATAGCAACAATTCGCAAAACAATATCAACATAATAGCAGTCTACGTCTATAGGACATTGTTTTAGCCAGCTCAAGTGAAATTGAGTTAAATTAAATAAAATTTTTAAACAAGAGCAAGTAGACATTTGAACAAAAAATTTAAGAAAAATAAAACACTGTAAATTTACTGCGATTTGGGCTTAACCTGTCTTTTACCGATACAAGAATCCATGCCCCGATGTAGAAAATTTTTACAGGGTAGGCTATTGGACAACAAATTAGAAGTTCTGCATACTCAGAAAAATTTTAAAAAAATATTTGTAGTGTGTTGCTTTAAAGCAACGTTGGTAAGTAAATAGATAGTACTGATTTTATTAACATACTTAATCAATACTGAATAAAGACTGATAACGATGCATACACAATAGACCGGTCCTTATTTCTTTTTTTTCGAATTCGAATGACGGCAAGCGCTAAAACCATTTTATTTGATCCTAAAAATACACAAAAAAAATTTGAGCTTGATTGGACAATTTTTAGCCGTGCCCCCGCCAACATTGAAATGTTTTTCCCCGGTTTTTCTTGAAATGTATCTGGCAGCCCTGTTGAAATGTATCTGGCAGTACTTATTGAAATGTGTGTGTGTGCGTCATAGTCTCATCTCAAGGTATCGATAAACTACTTGGCATTCCAAAGTTAAAATCTTCGAGTGGAAAAGAAATATCAGATGCCGTGTTTAATTCAATAAAAGAATATGAAATGCTTGATCGAGTTGAAATTATCTGCTTCGACACAACTGCTCATAATACAGGAGCACAAAACGGTGCTGCTGCTCTGCTTGAAGGAAAACTAGGTCGCGATTTATTATATTTTCCCTGCAGACACCATATTTACGAGTTGTTGATCCGTAAAGTGTTTGAAATTAGAGTGGCTACTACAGCCGGTCCAGAAGTGCTAATTTTTAATCGCTTTAGCAAATACTGGAATAATATTGACAAATTAAATTATAAGAGTTGTTTAGAAGATGAACACATTATTACAGTATTGACAGCTGAAGAACGTGGAACAATTTTAAATTACTGCCTAGATAACTTAAAACAAGCTCATAGCAGACGCGACTACAAAGAATTATTACAATTAGTTGTCAGTTTTCTTGGTGGTACGGTGCCGAATTTTAACACCTTTCGTATACCTGGTGCAACTTCTCATGCTCGATGGATGTCAAAATCTATTTATGCACTTAAAATGTATTTGTTTCGTAATGAATTCAATATGACCAAACAAGAGCTAAACGGTATACGTAGTGTCTGTCTGTTTATAGTTCGTATTTATGTAAAAGCCTGGTTTGGATGCACTAAAGCAATTGAAGCACCAAATCAAGACCTACATTTAATTAAAAATATTATAGCTTATCCTGAAAGGGATATAGCTCTTGCTTTGCTACAAAAAATAAGCAATCATTTGTGGTATTTGTCGGAAGAAGCAGTCGGTCTTTCATTCTTCGATCCTAATGTAAGTGTTGCAATTAAAAAAAAAATGGTTCAGGCAATTAATGTTAAAGCAAATACAGAAAAATGCAAGCGAATAATAACTAATCCAACAAATATCGACACATTTGCGCAAAAAGATTTAAGCGATTTTGTAAATTCCAATACACACGCGTTCTTTGATCGCTTAGAAATTTCAAAAGAATTTTCGCAAGTCGATCCGTCGGATTGGAATGAAAGATTTGACTACGCTCAGGGATCACAAATTTGTAAAAACTTATCTGTAGTAAATGATGCAGCTGAAAGAGGCGCCAAATTCATTACAGATTATAATAATAAATTAACCCACAATGAAGAGGAGAAACAATTCCTTTTTCAAGTGGTTAAAGAATATAACATGAATTATCCCACTTTTAAAAAGACTTCACTATTAAATTAAAATAATATTAATGTTACTATGAGTATGTAATTAATAAAAATATTTCAGTTTATTCTTACTTTTCAAATAAATGCAAATAAAATAAAAAAATATATTTTTTTTGCCTTATTTCTCATAATAAAAACAAAAAGGTGCTTGGGGCACGGCTAAAAATTATCCAATCGTTGTCAAATTTTTTGCGCTTGCCGTAACATATATTCGAGAAAATAAATTTGTCCATATAAATAAGGACCGGTCTAATACACAACTCAAAAAAGCGTCTGTTTTTATAACTACAGAATAACGGTAAACCTTGTCGCCTTCTCTACTCTTATTTGAAAATGTTTACAACTGCCAAAATAACTGAAGTTCTAGTTATTGACCGATGTTGCTTTAAAACAACAGCTTTCTTTATGCAATAAAAAAACTGATAAATACCTGAAAAACCTAATACTTATAGTAATTTTTGTATAATTTTAAACATATATTTTAAGATTTAACATCAATAATATGGACACCTATTTTTTTTGTATTTAGAAAAAATAGTTTTAAAAAGGGCTAAAAAAGATGTGACTGGTTAACTCATTGCTAAACCAAGTAGAACCGTAAAATTAAAAAAAAAATTGATGCAGTTTAATAATAAACAAACAAATGTATCAAAAAGCGCTAATCCTTTTTTTAAAAAAAGCAACAGTAAATTTAAGGAATTTTTTAAAGTTAGTGTTTCTTTAAAGAAACGGCGGTAAAAGACAGGTTAATATAATTGTACATATATAGATTATGTAATGTATGAAATATTGATTTGAGGCGGGGTGTTGCAAAATGTTAAATGCAACTTAACATTCATCTACTTGTTCATTGTTCATTATCGTCATTGTTTATTACTTCAAAGTTAGAAAACTGTTCCTGCTATAATTTTTCTAACGAATATTTTTACTTCTGGATGAGTCTTACATCAAGCAAATCGCGTTTGCTTTATTTTCGTATGTCGAAAAAGAATTAACCAGAGGCTAAAAATTACAACAATTTCTCTGCTATTATTCGCAGTAGCAACGCTATCGATTGCATTGTAATAATAGCACATGAAAATCTGTCGTGATTCAAAAATGTTGAGTCATAATATCGCTTTAATCTATATACTCGGTCTTTGCTTGGCAGCTACTGACGAGATTTCGCCAAACACAATCAATATATATGTATGTATGTACATATTATGCCACTTAGAAATTGAGCGGCCAAATGGCTGCGCATGGACTGACACCACTGAATTAGAGTAACCATTTTGTTACTTGTTTTGGAAATATTTTTTGATAATGTTTTTAAAACGCGTCAATAACAATACCTCATTATTTTATACAATTTGTATTCTTTTGCGGTAACAAATATTTGCACAAAATTAAATACATTTTGTACTAACAAGCGTAGATCTTAAGACTTTAACTTTAAACCTGTTCACTGTTAAATGTTTTGTTGTTTCACATTTGTTTTCTTGTTTGTAACCCATTTTTTCACGCCAGACGCTCGTATCCCAGGATTAGAGAATTTCGTGATCAGTAAAAAATGTATACTTGTTACCGCAATTTTTGAATTTTAATAAACTATTTTTCGTATACAATCAATTTTGTATTCACCTTCTAATATAATTTGAGAGGGTATTTCTAAAGGCCCAATTATAATATGCTTAACCGAGCTTACGCCAGCTTAAGCAAACGAGCGATAACACAGAAATTGTATCTTGCAATTATAATGTGCATAACCTAGTTTCGTTAAATTTATTTTGCTTAAGCAAGGAGCGAAACAAATCGCACATTGCGTACGGAATCAGCTGATGACAGCTTTGACAACAGAAAACAGTTAACATAAGCATATTATAGCCAGTCTTCTGCATTTGACACGCAGTTCGTTCACTTCTGACAGTTGCTTATGCCAGCGTAAGCATATTATAATTGGGCCTTAAGTCTATTCATATATGCATCAATTTTCATTTAAGGTTTGACGAAGATCATGATTCGCGAAACGGAGACTTAAAGTTCTTTTAGAATGTGTTATGTTGTTTAGTATGTGTGTATCGCGACGGCTCGTCTCAAAGGAACCCTGTTTATTCCTTTACTGAATGTGGTTAGGGTAAAACACTCAATTTGAAACAAATTTGTTATTAATTACTTTTTAGTAATCTGTGAGTACCAAGTGCTTATTTCAAAATACATACATATGTATGTTATAATTACAATTCATCGAAATTACATATTCTTACCAATTCTTTATAACTTTCAGTTTACAATCATCACGATATAAGAATTTAAACTTAACGAAACTGTCGATTTGTGGAGAATATAATGTCAGTCGAGTCTAGAAACGAACGGCAGGAAGTTGTCGCATTGAAAAAAGCTCTGGAGTGGGAGCTAGGTTTAGATTCGAGAGACTTGAGATCACACGCATGGTATCACGGACTGTTACCTCGCCAAAGAGCAGAGGAAATAGTAGTGAGTGAAAGAGATTTCTTGGTACGAGATTGTACATCGCAGCCTGACAACTATGTGCTCTCTTGTCGATCAAAGACCGCAGTGCTTCACTTTGTTATAAATAAGGTAAAATGAGGAACATACTTACATTATAGCCGATACAGTCTTGGTATGTTAATGGGAAAGAAATTTAAAAAGGGTAACCGCAAAGTATATGAATGGAAACGTAATGAATTACTATGAATACGTCCATAAGAATGATATTGTATAAGACTCCCCAAATGAGTATACGCAACTGAACGAAATTTTCAAACGGGGCGCTTGCTTATGTAAAGGCCTGATTAGTCGTACTTATAAGCACTTCGAAGACGTTTGACGTGCTGTCAAAATCCACTTCTAGCTTATGGAAACATGTGTATCCGATCAGTCGTACTTACTTGCAAGGGGAATATCCAATTGATTTTGATATTTTGCTAAGTTCGAACCAAGTGACAGCAAAAACGCATGGCCAGATCGACCTTGACGCTATTTTCGAAGATGTCGTCTTTGCTCTCCGAATTTATAGTTCAATGGGATTTCAATATAATATTATTTAAACGTTTAATTTATACGAAATCATCTCTATTCTAATAATATAAATAATGTAAATATAAATACTAAAATTTTGCTGCTGATTGCAAATCGAAGGCACTTGCAATCTACATACATATATCTAATCAAGTAAAATTCCAAAAAACCAAAAAAATACCCAATTTCGAACATTAGGTCAACTAGTGGCTACATTAGAAGTGCCGGAACACTCTACAACTCGTAAACATCTAATCAGGCCTTAAGAATCGTCATCAGTTGTTCCTGTTCGACGTATTGTATGCGAAATTAACTCCTTCGATTGTGTAGCATTTCAGGCAATAGACGAAACGAATGAAGACGTTTGATGCTTTACGTTTCCATTCGTTTATTTTGGTTAAAGTTATCAAGATGTAAAATGTTAGATTGATACATACTTGCATATTTCATTCTCCAAAAAGTAAAAAATTGAGTTAAATATAATATACAGATTTTAAGTCAATGGAGTTTTCGTTACAACTCCATAGCATAACATTTGGGTATTTATTATATAACATATGAGCTGTTATTTTTGAAAGTGGTCCATTTTTTCATGTATCGAGATATTTAAAGGTTTGCATTTGAATTAATTTAAAACTATTGGTAAACGTTAATCAATTCGGGTGATGTTTTTAACTACACACCTTTTCAATTTTATTATGAAATAATAATTATTGAAAATATTTAAAAAAAGGAAGGATTTTTTTAGCTCCAACTTTACACCACTTAAAATAAAAATAACATAATATAAGAAATAAAATCAAGAGGAAATTTAAATCCATATTTATATAGACATTAGCTTTACTGAAATGGATTTTTTAATGTAAAAAATTATAATTAAAACAATTAAACACATGAATCACCAAGTTTATTAAGGATTAATTTCAGTCATATCAAAAAGACGACATAATTAAATGTAAATTCCTTTGTCAGCTAACTGGAATATAAAGAAAAAATGATAACTTAATCTTATTTTTCCTCCACAGTTAGAATAGTGAAGTATTCATGGTAAATATGTGGTATGTAAGGCAGAAAACTCATCATATTGTATTTCTTTTTTGCAACATAGTAATTTTTCTGAGGGTTTTAGGTCTTCCTTGTTTTCTAAATAAAAGACTTGCTTTAAATGGAGCATTTTCTTACATACTAGTTTTGTAAAAATTTTGGTTGGTTTATCCCTTTTAAACCGCATCCAGCATATTTTTAGCCACTATATAATTTCACCGTCCGTATTATTTTTCCTGTTTAATTTTGCTCCTTCTAAATATTTGGTCGACACAAAATCTTCTCTTTTCATTTCATACACTAAACTTAAGCTATTTTTTCACAAGTTTTCATGGCATTATAATAAGTAGTCTTGAGCCGTATATAATTTATCCTTTTTCTTTAATGCTGTTTCCAAAACTTCAAAATCTCTGTCGTTTGGAAGAATTAAATGGCCGGATAATAAAAATTTGTGGTTAATAATATGTATGCTATTATCAGGTAATTGAACGATTCTTAACCACATCATTGCGAGCTTTATATTTTTTATACTATGCTATAAAGTGGTCTTCGTTTCATCAGAACAATAATACCGTTATCTTGTCAACAATGTTGCTTTTAATACACTAGCACTAGATAAGTAATATCTGCTAAAGAGCAGTGTACACTGAAGTAGCAATACTCAATAATAATTGCAGTAAGAAAGTTATTTTAATTATAATTATTAGGAATGGATTTATTCCACTTTCAAAAAAGATATTTTTGTTATAGCATAGTCGAAATACTTTTGTTGACTTTGTAATAAAATCGTACTCCATTGAACGTATGATTATAAATATGGAAAGAATATGTCTATATCTTACTAAAATAACCATTAACTATAATATTTTTTTTAAAATTGGACTTATACCACTTTCACATATAACATACTCGCACTGATGTGGTTAAGGCTTGTTCAATCAGCTGATAATAGCATAAATATTATTAACCACAAATTTTTTTTATCCGGCTATTCATTTCTTCCAAACGACAGAGATTTTGAAGTTTTGGAAACAGCATTAAAGAAAAAGGATAAATTATATACTGCTCAAGACTACATATTATAATGCCATGAAAATTTGCGAAAAAAATAGCTTTAAAAGTAGGCGTGGTAATGGTCCGATTTTGCCCATTTTCAATACCGATGAGTTTCTAATGATAGACAATATTCGTGCCAAGTTTGATATCTCTATTCGTGGATAATTATACAGTGGCTAAAAATATGCTGGATGTGGTTTAAAGGAGGAAGGAGAAATAAGTTTAAAATATCATTTTTTTATATTTAGTTATTGTTAGAATTAAAAAACACGTGTGTTCAGTTCATTCTCTTTAATCCAAGTGTTTTTAAAATATGTATAAATTATACAGGTATGTAAAGTAAAATAGTACAAATTCGTTTCGGTTGCATTTTCTTTCTACTAAAATAATCCTCTACTCAAATGCTACTACTTCCATTTAATAATAAAAAGTAATAAAGTAAGTTTTAAATCATATTTTTCATTTTTAATAAGCTAAGAGCATGGATGTGCTTCTCCTTCGTTAATGGTTTCGTTAATACATCTGCTGCATTCTCTTCGGACGCAACCTATTTGACCTTAACCTGGTTTTTCTCGAACTTATCTCGAATATAGTGGTAACGTATGTCGATGTGTTTGCTCTTCTTTTGGACTGTCTGGTTTTTTACCAAAAATTTAGCTCCTTGATTATCGCAAAAAATAATGCTGTGTGCTGTGATAATTTCGACACAACATATCTGGTCTCGATATTACTGCCAGATACATAAAAGAACCGATTAAACATTGATAATCTTTTTGTTTTAGAAGAGTACACTGTTTGTCGCATTTTTGTAGAACTGTTCCAACCGCCCAAGGAATTTCAGCGGGCTTACTATCTTCCATCCCCCAACGTCGAAGAATTTGTTCGGTGTATCTTCTCTGATGTACAATGGTATCACCACGAAGTCCACTTCTACAAATTTCCATGCCCAAGTAAAATTGAATGGGTCCGCGATCTATCAACTCTACATGTCTGTTTAAATTATTAATTATTTTGTTCATATGGTCTTGACATGAACAGGCCAGAATCAGGTCATCAACATAAAGTGCAATTATAGAAACCTTACCGTTTTCCCGATTCACATAAACGCAGGTGTCTGATTTGCATCTCTTAAATTTTATTTTCAATAATATGTCTGTAATCTTCTTATTCCACTCTATCCAGCTTGTTTTAGTCCGTACAAGGATTTCTTCAGCTTGCAGATCTTCTGGGAACCTTCTTCAAAAAGAGGGGTTGATACATGAACACATCTTCTAAATCCCCGTTTAGATAAGCAGCAACAACATCTATATGATTCACCAGAAGTTGGTGTTTTGCTGATAATGCGAGCACCAATCTTATAGTGGAGCGTCTAACTACAGGAGCGAATGTTTCTCGATAATCTCCCTCGTACTTTTGCGAACAACCTTGCGCAACGAGCCTAGCTTTATATTTTTCGATGGTACCGTCTGGTTTTCGCTTGATGGTAAATATCCACTTGCAGCCTATTATATTTTTCCTAATAGGTTTGTCGACCAACTCCCAGGTTTTATTTTTGATTAGGCAATCAAATTCAACTTTCATTGCATCTCTCCAGAATTTTGAATCTTTGGAATTTAGAGCTTCGCTAAGTGTCTCAGGATCTTTAACATTTCTGGAGACTTTTCGAAACAATAGATCTTCTTGGGTCTTTCATCAGTTCTAAGCAGTCTTGGTCTGCCACTCTTTCGTTTTCCAATCTCCATGATCTGATCCTCGCTATCCTCAGAGTCTATATAGCTTTCATTTGAGCTTCTACTTGCTGTATTTTCGTCTTCGCGTTGAAAATTAACATTTTCTTTCATGATCCTAACGTCATGTTTGTCACCAGTTGTATCTCTCTGAACTTCGGATATGTTCTCATCTCAATGCACCACCTTGCGATCTAACGCCAATCGGGCCACATACTTCGGTGTGCACTAATTGCAATACGTCCTTTGTATAATTATTCGAAAATTTTGGATATGGTTTGGTGTGTATCTTACACACAGCACACGTTAAACATTCTATCAAAGACAATATAATACAAAGATGTCTCACTCCATACAAAAGAACCGTGCAGCTAAAATTCAATTGGGATTTTCGGAAAATCCCATCTGAAGCTTTGGGAGAGTAAAATGAACATATTGTGAGAGCGAGAGATCAAGTTGTGAGAGTAACAGATCAAGTTGTGAGAGTAAGAGCTGCAACTTGCAAGAAAGTGAGCACAAAAGAGAGCGCGTTTGCTACAAATGAGTGCAAAGAATCAAAGCAGTTGCCATCAGAATGTAGAACATCTTATTTTAATTATAACAACAAAGGGTGGTGGCATAACAAACTTTTAGAGGCCCTATATCAGTAGAAACAACAATAAAAAATGAAATCTTCAAATATTAAATGCCATTTATTTATGATTCAGTATTTGAAGTTTGGATTTTTTGGATCGTTTGTTTTTAAAATATGACCAAGAACGATGCTTACGGTGTAATATGGTTATCAAACGATCTAAAACACTAAACCTGTGAGAATAACATTCATTATTTTCCTCAAACCGATGCGCATTTGGACTTTGTTTTGTACAATGTATACATTGTTGTATAATATATTATTAATTAATTATTATTAATTACAAATGACCGATTATAATATTATATAAATAATAAATAAATTGCCAAATTATCCAAATAAAAAACCAAAATCACTATTAAAATAGTATCCGAAGTCAAAATCAATCAAGTCACAAAAAGGAGCTAAAACATCAGTAAAAATAAAAACACAAAAAATCTCGTTTCTGGTTCGGTAAAGAACGCTGTTGTCGTCATTCATATACTTGTTGTTGTCGAGCGAGCGGTATTCTTGCACAATCGTACAAACTCTAAAAATTTATTTTACAAAAACAAACATTCGCTTCTCTCTCGCATCGTTTGTGTACACTGTGTTTTGAGCGCGAATTATATTTTTATGTACCCATGCAAAAGGCGAGAGAGAATGTGCGTCGCATCTCAACAAAATTGAAAGCTCTTTCTCAAAAGCACAAAAGCTATCAGATCAGCACTTAGAAGAGTACACTGTTTGTCGCATTTTTGTAGAACTGTTCCAACCGCCCAAGGAATTTCAGCGGGCTTACTATCTTCCATCCCCCAACGTCGAAGAATTTGTTCGGTGTATCTTCTCTGATGTACAATGGTATCACCACGAAGTCCACTTCTACAAATTTCCATGCCCAAGTAAAATTGAATGGGTCCGCGATCTATCAACTCTACATGTCTGTTTAAATTATTAATTATTTTGTTCATATGGTCTTGACATGAACAGGCCAGAATCAGGTCATCAACATAAAGTGCAATTATAGAAACCTTACCGTTTTCCCGATTCACATAAACGCAGGTGTCTGATTTGCATCTCTTAAATTTTATTTTCAATAATATGTCTGTAATCTTCTTATTCCACTCTATCCAGCTTGTTTTAGTCCGTACAAGGATTTCTTCAGCTTGCAGATCTTCTGGGAACCTTCTTCAAAAAGAGGGGTTGATACATGAACACATCTTCTAAATCCCCGTTTAGATAAGCAGCAACAACATCTATATGATTCACCAGAAGTTGGTGTTTTGCTGATAATGCGAGCACCAATCTTATAGTGGAGCGTCTAACTACAGGAGCGAATGTTTCTCGATAATCTCCCTCGTACTTTTGCGAACAACCTTGCGCAACGAGCCTAGCTTTATATTTTTCGATGGTACCGTCTGGTTTTCGCTTGATGGTAAATATCCACTTGCAGCCTATTATATTTTTCCTAATAGGTTTGTCGACCAACTCCCAGGTTTTATTTTTGATTAGGCAATCAAATTCAACTTTCATTGCATCTCTCCAGAATTTTGAATCTTTGGAATTTAGAGCTTCGCTAAGTGTCTCAGGATCTTTAACATTTCTGGAGACTTTTCGAAACAATAGATCTTCTTGGGTCTTTCATCAGTTCTAAGCAGTCTTGGTCTGCCACTCTTTCGTTTTCCAATCTCCATGATCTGATCCTCGCTATCCTCAGAGTCTATATAGCTTTCATTTGAGCTTCTACTTGCTGTATTTTCGTCTTCGCGTTGAAAATTAACATTTTCTTTCATGATCCTAACGTCATGTTTGTCACCAGTTGTATCTCTCTGAACTTCGGATATGTTCTCATCTCAATGCACCACCTTGCGATCTAACGCCAATCGGGCCACATACTTCGGTGTGCACTAATTGCAATACGTCCTTTGTATAATTATTCGAAAATTTTGGATATGGTTTGGTGTGTATCTTACACACAGCACACGTTAAACATTCTATCAAAGACAATATAATACAAAGATGTCTCACTCCATACAAAAGAACCGTGCAGCTAAAATTCAATTGGGATTTTCGGAAAATCCCATCTGAAGCTTTGGGAGAGTAAAATGAACATATTGTGAGAGCGAGAGATCAAGTTGTGAGAGTAACAGATCAAGTTGTGAGAGTAAGAGCTGCAACTTGCAAGAAAGTGAGCACAAAAGAGAGCGCGTTTGCTACAAATGAGTGCAAAGAATCAAAGCAGTTGCCATCAGAATGTAGAACATCTTATTTTAATTATAACAACAAAGGGTGGTGGCATAACAAACTTTTAGAGGCCCTATATCAGTAGAAACAACAATAAAAAATGAAATCTTCAAATATTAAATGCCATTTATTTATGATTCAGTATTTGAAGTTTGGATTTTTTGGATCGTTTGTTTTTAAAATATGACCAAGAACGATGCTTACGGTGTAATATGGTTATCAAACGATCTAAAACACTAAACCTGTGAGAATAACATTCATTATTTTCCTCAAACCGATGCGCATTTGGACTTTGTTTTGTACAATGTATACATTGTTGTATAATATATTATTAATTAATTATTATTAATTACAAATGACCGATTATAATATTATATAAATAATAAATAAATTGCCAAATTATCCAAATAAAAAACCAAAATCACTATTAAAATAGTATCCGAAGTCAAAATCAATCAAGTCACAAAAAGGAGCTAAAACATCAGTAAAAATAAAAACACAAAAAATCTCGTTTCTGGTTCGGTAAAGAACGCTGTTGTCGTCATTCATATACTTGTTGTTGTCGAGCGAGCGGTATTCTTGCACAATCGTACAAACTCTAAAAATTTATTTTACAAAAACAAACATTCGCTTCTCTCTCGCATCGTTTGTGTACACTGTGTTTTGAGCGCGAATTATATTTTTATGTACCCATGCAAAAGGCGAGAGAGAATGTGCGTCGCATCTCAACAAAATTGAAAGCTCTTTCTCAAAAGCACAAAAGCTATCAGATCAGCACAAAATTTTTTTGAAATTTTCTATCGTTTCTATCATTTTTGGCAGTTTCACATTCAAACCTTTGCACATATTTAAAGTGGATATTTTTGTTAAATCATTAAAGTTTAAATGCCCAAATCTCTTGTGCCACTTTTTAGCATTTGTTTCATCAACCGCACAGTTCACTCTTTCTATTTTTTCGAATGTTTCAGAGAAGAAAATAAAAATCCCGTTCTTCAGTTCTGCGGTCAAAACTACCTTTTTGTTTTGATTCAGTATTACAGCTTTATTAACTGAGAATGTTATACAGTTGCCATATTCAATAGCCTGAGAAAAAATTAGAGTGCAGTTGAGGAACATACCACACATTATTTAATTTCACTCTTGAATATTTTGTTTTCAGATTAACCGTTCCTCTCCCTTCGGCAAAAATGCTCTCTCCGGAGGCCAACACAATTTTTTGCTTTTTCTTTTCGAGGCATTCAAAACAACTGGAATTATTTGACATATGTGACGTAGCACCACTATCAAAAATCCAAGCACTGTTTAAATTTTTGGCATTTTCGAAAAGTGAGCACGCTGCATCTATTCCGTTCGGTGGTTGTCTACAATGTGAACGTATATGCCCTTTCTTACCACATCTGTAGCATTTTATGTCATTATATTTGTTCCTATTTGGAACATCATTGTTTTTGTTATTTTTAGTCGGAGAACTTCTAATGCCTCTTAAATTTCTTTTCTCCTCGTTCCGCGAATTCACTTTAACCACGTTTTCTCCATAACCTCCAATTTTTAAATTTCTTTTGTCTTCGTTTCGCGAATTCACACTAAATACGTTTTCTCCATAACCTCCAGTGTTTTTAACTTTTCTTTGTTCAATTTCAAGAATTTTTGCAATTAAAACTTCTACTTTTGGAAGTGAGTCTCTACTCTCTGTTGCAACTACAAAATTTTCTAAATCTTCTGGAAGACTACACAATAAGAAAATTGATATTGAATCATCTTGAAGACTTATTTCAATCTCTTTAAGCTCATCGATTAAGGAGCAAAAAACGTTAATTTGTGAAGAAAATTGTTCGGAGTCATTTATTTTAAATCTCACTAATCTTTTGAAGAGATTAACTTTCCTGGACGCAGTATCGGTTTTAAACAGAGAACTCATTATGTTCCAGGCACTTTTCGCGGATTACAGTTTTTTACATGTATTAGCTGGGACGGCTTAACACAGAGGATAATGGTGGCCAGTGCCTTCTGGTCACTTATTATCCAAGCCGGTTTTTTGTCATCATATTTCATCACGATATCTTCACCGGTTCTCCTGTGATCGTGATTTCAACAGACAGACAGACAGACAGACGGACGGACATGGCTTTCATCACGATATCTTCACCGGTTCTCCTGTGATCGTGATTTCAACAGACAGACAGACAGACGGACGGACATGGCTAAATCGACTCAGGAGGTCACGCTGATCAAGAATATATACTTTTCTATACCTATCGTCTCTATTTCTATGCGTACACATTTCGTTACAAAGTGAATATACCCTTACCTTAAGGTATAGGGTATAAAAACACGTGTGTTCAGTTCATTCTCTTTAATCTTTAGTCTTTAAAATATGTATAAATTATACAGGTATGTAAAGTAAAATAGTACAAATGTGTTTTGTTGGCATTTTCTTTCTACTACAATAGTTATCTTGACAAAGCAATTTATATTTAATTATGTCGTCTTTTTAATATGACTGAAATTAATCCTTAATAAACTTGGTCATTCATTTGTTTAATTGTCCTAATTTTAATTATAATTTTTTACATTAAAAAATCCATTTCAGTGAAACTAATGTCTATACAAACATGGACTTACATTGATTTTATTTCTTATAATATGTTATTTTTGAAAGTGGTACAAGTCCATTTGGAGCTAAAAGATCATTTATTTTTTTAAATATTTTAAATAATTATTATTTCATAATAAAATTTAATGGATGTGTAGTGTTAAAAACATCACTCGGATTGATTAATGTTTGCCAATATTTTTGAATTAATTCAAACTCAAAACTTTAAATATCTCGATAGATGAAAAAATGGACTTATACCATTTTCAAATATAACATCTCAAATATAATTTGTTTGAGCATAATAATTACTAAACTGATTTTGTTCAGAGTGAGGAAAATTTGTTTAACTGTTCATTTAGCGAACAGTGGCAGTGCGTTTTCATTTTCTACGGTAGTTTTTATTGGCAGCAGGTAAAGCGACGGCTTTAAAACAACAAGTAATTTTTCGACTTATGTGTCTATGTTGTTATGGTTGAGTCTCTGCGTTTAAGAGTTATGTATAAAGAAAAGAAAACAGAAAGTTAAAACACAAAGAAAGATGGTATCTGTTTAGGTAGAAAAATTATTAATGCAATCGAAATCTAATTAGTCGCATGCCACTTTAGAGATAGTTAACTCTTAAACGGCTGCATCGATTTCAATGACTTTCTCTTCCGCTTTTGGTGGTTACAATAGTTTTATCAACCTGAGGTCTTCTATCTCTAAAAACTTTTTTAGATAAAGATGTTTTAAAAAAGGTATCTTTCAACAGGTATCTCTAATGGGCATTACCTTTGTTTTGATCGAATAAGCGTGACATTTTTCGTCTTCAGTAACCGTCACCACCTGGTATCATGTTTACCAGACGACCTATCGGCCAGTGCAGAAGTTTATGGGAGTCCTTCCCAATAAGGACAACAGCACCACATTTTATCCTCCGATTTTCCATCCTTCCGTTCTTCAAAACGAGCCTAGTATTAGCTACGAAAAATCCATTAAAACCCTATTAAAAACCCATTCTATTTCATACACGACGTTCTTTTAACATTTTTTCTCCAGTCAAATTTTCTAAACATATTGTAGGCAGCAGTAAAATTCGTCCCGTTGTCACTGTGTATAGTTTTTGGACGACCTCGTCTTTAAATAAACCTAAAGCAAGCAATTAAAAAATCCCTTGACATCTAGAGTGAAGCTAGTTCTAGATCTATAAACTTCTACAATTCTTTAGAAATCGTCTCATCCATGCGAAAAACGGAATTAGCTGAATGTACGAGGAAAAGTATGTGCTCACCTTGAACTCGGAATTCTTTAAGTTAATCAAGTTATGAACTACCAACATCTTTACCTCGCTACATACTTGGTTTTCATCAACGTCTTCTTCCCAAAAGGCCACATCGACTTCGATTCATTGAGCCACTCAGGGACTAATCACCACTGCGATTCTAGCAATTGTGCTGAGACACACCCGCGTGATGGAAGATCTGCCGGGTTTTGTACTCCAGGTACATACCTCCAACACCTAACATCACTCAAACTATCCTGTCCTGAGATAGAATCGCATTTTTCCCATATAACACCCATTACGATAGTAGTTTTGATAACTGTGTCATCATTCGTTTTCTCCCAACCACGCAACTTAAAACCACCACGAGCTATGACCGCCGTAGATTCCCGAATAAAAATTCCTAGCTGAGCTGTCCAAAAATACCTTGACCAGAAGTGTCTGCAAACAAACCTATGGACATTCTTATAAGGAGATTGGAGAAACTGAATACACACAAACCCATATTATTAAATAGGGTTTGACAGTTCTTAAGTTTTCTTAATATGGATATTACACTACGAACATTGTTCGGCAAAACTGTAAAATTGTTATTGCTTTCTGTACAAAGTTGTCAACATTACGTTCTCAGTATTCAGAGTTGATTTCATACAGAGAGGATGAACTTCTGCGACGGAAAATAAAATGATTGCTGTCGGCTTCTCTAAACAGTATGAAACATCAACTTGTTCTACGAGTATATGTAAAGAATGCTATTTGGTTGTTCTACGTGTAACCACAATACCAAACAAAATTTAGCGAGAAAACAGAAATGGTTCATGGAGGGCAATGTTCTTAGTGTAATATCCGCATAAGTGAGCATAATCAGGCCTTTAAGAGATCTCCAAAAACACTAACATTTTTTGTCGCTAATTACACAGAAATTTGAGTATAACGAACTTACAGGTAACCCTCCCATAACACGGTTTCTCTCTTAAGTGAACGAAAAGAGAAAAAATTCTCCCGGAGTTAAGAGGTCTGAAGATAGTTCTGCATGTTGATTTTGTTCGGTAATGCGTCCGGTGTTTTATACGAACCTGCAAACAAACCAAGATTATAGATTTTTTGTTAGGGGGTAGATTAAAGATGCAAATATCTTTGTGAAGAAGAAGGTTCACAAAGTGAAAGTAACATTGTTCAACTGAAAAAACGGTCTCGTTTGATTGTGAAGTGATCGTGAAGAAATTTATTAAATTATGGTTACATTAAATGAAAATGCCAATGTCTTGTCAATGTCATCTTGTGCGAGTTAGACGTGTATTTGAGTCGTTCATAAGCGGTGCTTAATTAATTCTTTTCGCTCAAACTTCCTCCGGCTTCTCTGTAATAAATATCCATGCGCAGTGTAATTATTCACTAAGTAGTGGCTACCTTACGCAATTAAGTTTAAAATTTGGATACATTTTGGATAAAGAACTATTATTTTTCTTTTATTACATTAAAATGTCTAACCTAAATCTGAGATCCAAACAAGGTGCAAAGTCCACTATACGCAGTGATTCTCTCACTCCCAGTAAATTGCAATCGCTGGTAGCAAACGCCGACTCTTCTTCATCGCTACTGCAAATGCTTGATGAACGCATGAGTAAATGCAATGATAATCTAACTGAAGTCATTAAAAGTGAAATCAACCAATTGCGTGAAGATGTGCACGATAAATTCCTAAGGGAACTACGCAGCTTACGTGAAGAATTTAAAGGTCACCTTACTTCCATCGAGGCAGCCTGGACTAAGCAATTTGAGGACATGAAGCATACTATCACCGCTCTTTCTGCACGATTAGAAGTGACGGAGTCAGCCTTGCCTGACGTTTGCAGATTTCACCAAAAGCATGACGAAATCCTAGATCGCGTTGATACCCTAGAGCGTCGGGAAATTTCCACTAATGCTGTGATTTTTGGTATCCCTGTACTGAAGGATGAGGATCTGCATAAGATCTTTTCAAATCTATGTTCAACAATCGGTTCTAGTAAGTTCCAACTAAGTCATGTCTTTCGCGCCGGCGGTAGAGTGCCTTCAAATAACAGTGCTACTCCAGCAAGAACCAACTCTCCTCCTATAATTCTAAGCTTCAATCATTCTCGCGAGCGAAACCTGTTCCTGAAGGCCGCGAGTAACCATCGCAAGGCGTCAAACCGCTCTCTTCAACTATCTGATATTGGTCTCTCTTCAAACTCACCTATTTATGTAAACGAAAGTCTAACCAAGAGAAATCGTGATCTACTCTTTCGTGCAGTTAATTTGAAGAGGAGGAAAGAAATCGTTGCTGCATTTACGCGCCATGGATCAGTATTTATAAAATTGACTGAGAAAGGATCGAGTTTGCAAATTAAAAACACTGAAACATTAAATGCTGCTATTATGGACAATTCTCAAATGGTTTATGAAAACATAGCGGAAACCAGTGCCAAAAATATTAGTGTCTAATTCATTAATTATTATTTTTACACTATTATTATATTTTTATACATACTTTTTTATTTTACACTATATTACTTTAATCTACTTAAATCTACATAATTATACTTCCAATACTTTTTTATTTTACACTATATTAGTTTAATCTACTTAAATCTACATACTTATACCTTAATTTTGCCAAATATGTATATCTTCCTTTACTTGCTTAACATTCTCATTTCTCCTATACACATTCATTTTAGCTCATCTTTTCTATTTCTTTCTTCTACCAAATCCGTTGATCTTAACGAAACAGCTTCAAACATCAAGATTTATCTTCCGTGTTCGACCGAATATGCTTCTGTTGCCATAAACTTACTTTTGCACATCACAAATACTAACGGTGGAAACTTTCACTAATAGTTGTAGGGAGTTCCATAGAGACGATGGTCATAGCGGTTTAAAATCTATGCTAGGAATCCTATGTAAACAAAAGCAAGGGCTCCAGATTTGCCACCTAAATGCTCAGAGCCTATCTCCAAAATTGGATGAATTTAGAGATGCATTTACTAACTCCGGTTTAGATATTATCTGTGTGTCGGAGTCCTGGTTCCACGTCAACATTGATGATAGCATTTATAAATTGAATGGCTACCGTATTTTCCGATCAGACCGTCTGGGGCGTCTTGGTGGTGGTGTGTGTATTTATGTTCGTAACAATTTAAATTCTAAAGTCAAAGTAATTTCAGATGCAGATTGTCCCTTTGAGTTCCTTTTCCTCGAAGTATTTTCACAAAATCATAAAATCCTGCTCAGTACTATTTATAGACCCAACAAATCTATTTGCCTTGACCCATTTCTATCGGTTATAGAGGAGCTATCTTGCAGTTACCCTGAAATAATAGTCTGTGGGGACATCAACTGCAATGTCCTAAATCCCAGAGAATCAACTCAATTCATCAATTCGATGTCCTCACTAAATTTGAGTCTAATAAACAAAACCATGCCATCTCATTTCTCCAAGCAGTCCGCCAGCTTGATTGATCTTGTTTTCGTAAGCAAGGCCCAAAACGTACTTCTTTATCAGCAACTAGACGCCCCAGGTTTCTCAATGCATGACTTGTTATTCTTCACATACTCTTTCAGTCTGACAAGAACCAATTATAAATTTCGATATAGAAACTTCAAGGATATTGTTTTCCCCTCACTGCAGCAGGACACATATGCAATAAATTGGCAATCTATTTATCTTATGCCTAGGGTCAATGATCAAGTAGAATTCTTGAATCGGAACTTGATATACTTATACAACAAACATGTACCCATGGTCTCGAAGGTTATTAAACATAATGAGCCGGCTTGGATGACGCATGAGATTCGTGTGCTTATAATACAGCGTGATATTGCGTATAAAAACTGGAAAAAGTTTAAACTGCAGGAAAATCACATTCTTTATCGATCCATGCGAAATCGAGTTGTCTCCAAAATTAGGTCCATAAAGGCTAATTACTTTAAAACTAAATTTGACCATAACTTATCCTCTAAGTGCCTTTGGAATAACATAAAAAATATTGGAATCGGGAAAAATCCTGCTGAAATACCGCTCGATATAGATTGCGACGAACTCAACGCGAAATTTCTGTCTCACGTCCAGAATAGGTCTTGCTCAGTTACTACATTGAATATTGACCCCGAGTCTACCGAGGGTCGGGCCCATTTTCACTTCACGTGTCTGAGAGATCTGGATGTCTACAAAGCCATACATTCCATTACTTCAAACGCTACTGGATTTGATGGAATATGCCCTAAATTTGTTAAGCTAATATCTTCACTTCTAATTAAGTACATTACATATATTTTTAATTCCATCATAACGTCCTCTACATTCCCTAACGCATGGAAATTCACAAAAATTTTACCTATATTAAAAAAGGGAAATTTTCGTGAACGTGATTTCCGACCAATTGCCATAGTACCTTTCTTCTCTAAAGTCTTCGAAAAATCAATCTCCAAACAAATAACCGATTATGTATCCAGAAATAATCTACTTAGCAACCATCAGTCAGGTTTCCGAGCAAGAAGGAGCTGTATCACTGCTTTAAACTTAGTAATAGAAGACCTGAGAAGAGCAATGGACAAATCATTTATTTCGCTGCTAACGTTACTGGATTTCTCCAAAGCATTTGACACCGTGAGCCACGATCTTCTACACAAGAAACTAGCACACAATTTTAATTTTTCCTTGCAATCGAGCAAACTAGTGCGCTCATATCTGACCGACAGGCAGCAAAGCGTAGTAATAAATGGGTCCTCTCCTGTTTCTGCTATACGTTAATGATATATCGGAAATCATCAAGCATTGTATCATGCATATGTATGCAGATGACGTTCAGTTGATTTTTAGCTGCCCCTTAAATGAGATAAGCACCGTATCCAGATTGCTTAATGAAGACCTCGCCTCAGTGAGCAAATGGGCTTATAATAACTGCTTGAGCCTCAACTCGGTTAAGTCTAAAGTTCTGCCGATATACAAAAGACATATGGATCCATCTAATTTGCCAAAAATTTGTATTGGCAATGATGCTATTGAATATGTGGACTCAGCCAAAAACCTTGGAGTGATTTTTAATTCCACACTTACGTGGACAACACATATTCATGCCAATATTGGCAAATTATATGGTGCACTCCGCACTCTTTGGCACACACAAAGCTTTCTGCCGACCAAAATAAAGATGTTATTAGCGAAGTCGATACTGTTTCCAACGCTTCTCTACGGCTGTGAAATTTACGCTGAACTTGACTCTGACTCATTGAGAAAATACACGGTTGTCTACAACAGTATAGCACGGTACATATTCAACAGGAAGCGCGGTGATCACATATCCCATTTGTCACTAACAATTTTTAATTGCTCTTCAGCAAACCTGCTAAAGCTACGATCACTTCTGCTGCTCCATAAAATTATCTACACAGGACAACCAGAATATCTGTTTACCATCCTGAATTTCTCTACCTCCCCAAGGTCTTATAATTTGGTTCCTCCGAGATTCTCAAATCTTACAACAAAGCGACAGTTTTTTGTTAACGCAATTCGTCTTTGGAACGCCCTCCCACATTACATGCAAAGGATTAGCAACAGGTGCAAATTTGAGTCTAACATACGGAATCACTTTAATATCATTTAGCAAAGCAGTTTCCACAATCTACTCTCAACTATTGCTCATTTCTTACAGTCTTTCGTGATACTTCTCTAATCCCAGCAATTCTACTTTCTCTCTATTTCTTTCTCTCATTTCCCACTCACTTAACTAAACATATTCTTTTGTAAAGAAATGATTAAATTTAGGCTACCATTACTTTATAAGATTTGTAATCTTACTATGGTTAGTTGCATACGATAACAATAAATGAAATGAAATGCGGCTTGAATAGGTTTTACGACACAATGTTGTTTTTTTTTTGGCGCTGACCTCAACAACAACCCAAAATCGGGTCCGGTTGTATAGCCCTTTTTTAATGAAAGATAAAATTATTTTAATATTATAAATTTTTTTTTTATTTTTTTTAATAAAGTAATTTCGAATTTTTTTAAATTTAAATAAAACATCTTTTTTTATATACAAAATTGACTTTAATTATTAAAATATTTTCCATTCTGCTCGATGACCATTTGCCATCTTTCGTGCAACTTCATTATTCTTCGTTCATAGAACTTCTAGTTGTTACTAGCAAAAAACTTAAAAAAATTATCAGGACTAATGGGCTAAAGTATATTTGTTCCAGGCTAGGAGTACTGGCCTTGGGTCTTATATAACACGGTTTCAAACAACGCGGCATTTTCTAGGAACCTATATACTGTGTTATACGAGGGTTACTTGAAGTGAAAATAATGAAGCGTAGCCTCCGTAAATTTATTCTTTATTATTTGTACATAGATTTTACTGCAACCGAAAACAGTCTACGAGCGCATGCAATATGAATTTGAGGACGACGCGTTTGATACTGTTGCCGATCTCATCACATACTATGTTGGCTCAGGTGCATACTTTTATTTCTGTAATGATCTTGATTTCTATTACTGTCTCCTATGCGTTTTTAGGTAAAGCTATATCAGCCGCTTCAGGTGCTTGTATCAAGTTTCCTTGTAATCGCACTTATCCGCTCTCATTCTATGGTTACAAAATTATTGGTAATCCACTGAACACACAAATGCTTGCTGGAATTAGTGGCCAAAGCCCTTTCAACTCACCCCTTGGTAATGAATTCAATAATAATCCGACTGCAGCACAGCAACTATCACAAAGGGAGCAGCACCGAAGGCACATGTTGTCGCCGCCGATGATTAAGCAAGACTTAACCTCACAAATATCTTCCAAAAAAAAAAATTCACAAAGTCTTGTTCAGGCTCAGGTAACGATCGATTCGAATATTCAATTAGCTGATAGTGCATTTCAAACAAGGAAAGTCATGGATGGAGGTAGTTTAATTAACGAACAAGTCCAACACTTTAGCACCACCGAAAAAAGCAAAACTACCTGCTGTGTGCCCATTGATGTTCATTTGCAGTCACACTGGAAACAGTTTCATAGCAATGAAATTCACAGTAACGGCTTTCAAACTATTGCACGTACGAATGTGGGTGAGATCATAGATTTCTTCAAGTTCTCGACACATTCATTGCCTCGTCCCACTACTAATACATTTCGCTATAATCAGCCGAACTTGCTCGAATTTAAGGGAAAACCACAATTCCCACCACCGAAACCAAAGCGCTCAAATGAGAGCGCATGGAAGCAATTGAACATCGCATGGATATCACGCATGGAGAACAATATACATTTGGAGGTACAACAAAATGCATCGCATCGTTATTCCTCCTCTCATACGAATGGCTCAGATTCCGGTAATGGTTCCGGTGATTCTCTGCTAAACTCTACTCCAGGTGATATGAATGAATCCTGTCAGCATCGTGGCGTGATTATAATGAATCCCAGATTTATGACAAACTCAACATATTCAATGACTCTAAAAAGTTTGACGGAATTTGACGCAGTTTCGGTAGAAGAGCAATTGCTCGCACTGGATATACCAGAAATAGAATTGGTAAAGTTTTGCTTCTTGCCAATATTTAATTCTTAGATTGTGGGAATATCTGTTTCTTTGCACCGTATCAATTAGAAAAGCATCCGAAGTTACGTATATGCATGCATGCCGGTCCGTCGGTCTGTCTCGTTTGGAGATTGGTGGCAGTCATTTACCACCATTTCAGGGATTCCAGGGATTTTTTTGATGTTTGAGTGAAGTAAAAATACCGATATCATTTCCAGGTATCTTGCTTTCCTACAACCATGACAGTTCCTCCCGGATGGCAATAACCTCCGCCTGAAACACCCTGCTGTTGTCTGCGAGACGAAATTTTTCTGCGATGGTATTTTTCTGCACCCAGATGGCACCCGTATAGCAATATGGGCCTAACCACCGCTACGTACAGCCAATGTGTAATCGTTGGAGATAGACCTCACTTCTTACCAAAGGCTTTTCTGTTGAAATAAAGTGGCACGCCATCCTTGCCTTTTCCAGGCTGTTCAGTTTCCAGCTCAGTTTCCTATCCAGAATCAGGCGAGACCCCACAGCACCCACGATTGCATTGGATTCCACGTTATTAAAATCGAATATATACAATTTGGTCTTGCCGATCGCTATCACTCATTAGCGTCTTAAATACAGATAATATAAAAACTGCAGATATAGATACAGATAAAAATAATCTAATATCAGCATTGAGTAAAAACTAAATATTCTCATGTGGAAACCTATAGGGTCCTAACGTTGTTCAAGTTTCAACCGTGCCGAAGATTGTGATTCCTGAATAAAATGTGTTTCTTTTGTTGTACGTTCTTTTTACAGGGATCCATGTTTGATGTTGAAAATTATAACACTTTATTACTTCCTTCGGTGGACAACAAACCTTTGGACAGCGACGCCCTTTTCAATTTCAAAACTATGCTGCTGGAAAACGGTTCAAAGATTATTTCCGAACATATGACAGTAATAGATATAAATCTATTGATTGAAGAACATCGTGATAAAGAAAGTAATGTACTGCAGTGTGCAGGTATCGAAATTATGATGTTACCGCACGGAAAGATCTTTCGAAATGACTTAATCGAACGGACACAGTGTATAAAACTTCTGGTTGCTGTAACTATTCTTACATGTCAAACCGACTTAAATCGCGCTGAGCTGCTTAGCAAGTGGATAGAAGTAGCAGTTTATACGAAAACTGCGTTAGGAAACTTGTTTGGATTTTCTGGTATTATGCTTGGACTCTGTATGCCACAAGTGAGTCATATGCTTTTTAATTTCATTTTAACAGTTCCAAAGATTACAAATTCCCCTTTAAAGATACAAAAATTAGATCCGGCTTGGCATATACTGCGTCAAAAACATACCAACAACGCATTTCTCTTTGAATCGAAATTGCGTCCTACTCTGAACAGCATGAATGAATGTACTAATCCACAAGCACCAAACACAACCATCCCACATATATTACCCTATATTTTATTGAAGGATGGGCCGAGTATTGATATTGTTAACATACCTAATTGTTCAGAGAGATCATCTTTATATAGCACCTGCATTACATCATGGGAAAGCAAGGCAGAAGACTTTGGGATGTTCACTAACTTTCGGCACCTAGATTCAGCTAGAAATTTCCTAAAGAATCTAGACTTATACAAGAAAAATGGAAAAATGTTGCTGGAAGGCGCAAATTTATATCACGATGAGCTGCTAAGTGATGCTTTTCGGTATTATTCCATTTGGTTTACATAAATATTTGCCAAGGATTAAAAATCATCAATAGATTCCTAACTATATGATGTATCTATGTACTTACATGCCTACGGTAAATCGTAATAATTGTATGTGAAAAGTGGGCCACATGACGTGGTCCTATATATGATGCAGAAGTAAGGAACTAATTGAACGTCTTCATTAGTTTCGTCTATTTCGACACATTGTCCGAAATCCTGCACAAGCAAACGAGTTTAAGTATTTCGTATAGAAAACATCAAACAAGAACAGCTGATGACGAGTAGAGGTCGTAAGCTGTACGGTATTTACTGAAGCTAACGTACGATATCGTTTGTACGCTTCGTTCAATTTCGTATACCAATTTTGCGTATACTTATAGAATTTCGTTCCTAAGCCATTACCAAAATAGACGTATGCAGACGTAAGGAACTCATCAAACGTCTTCACTCCTTTCGTATATCTTGACACATTATACGAAATGCTACCTAAGCAAATTAGTGAATTTTGAATACAAAACATCGAACAAGAACAGCTGATGACGAGTAGATATGTATGCTGTACGGTTCTTACAGAAACCTATATACTCAGCTTAGGCAGTCTTCTATAATTTCTTTACTATGGACGGATTCTTACTCATTCGTTACACCTACATCCGTCTATTTTGCTTAAGATGGGCGTATTCGTACTTATTTGATACGTCTGCAGTGGTCGATTTTGGGCTACGCATTAATGTGCCAGCGGAACTAGTCACACAAAAACGGGGGAGGACCCATAGTTGCCAGCTAAAATTTTGCCACATTTATATAAAATACCAACGAAGTGTGATATAAAATATTTTGCTGCACGGAAAAAAGTTGTGGCATCATTGCAGCATTTGGTTTTTGTTAAGTGTATTATATCCAAATTAACAATTTCTACACAAATTAACAGCATAGTTATGATTGGCAAAGTCAATGTCATATTTTCGTCATGTCAGCGATTATGAATCTTTTAGTGCTGAAGCACACCGAGATGACGCAGCGTCAGAACTTCCGTGTATAGGCTGTCAAACAAAGTCTGACTAAAATGAAAATACGTCTGACGAAACTTATTCCTATTCCTGCTTTTTACAAATTTGTGGTTTGTGTGCTACATGCAACAATTTTCTTTCCGGATAAATTTGAAATAAATAATTATTATTACAATGAATTTTCATACTTATTATATGTATTATATGCGTGATGTAAATATATACACCACCCATATTTTTCCGGCTTCAGCTTTTCACATGCAACGGGATTTGAACTAGTACTTGACTGGCAAGATCGGATAGCTATTCCGGAACATGTCAACGTTCCTCATCAGCGATCCTTTTGTCGGTGTTTATTTTTGTACAACATTCGCTATATAAGCTTCGATGTTTTGTAATTAATAACTTAATACGAATTACAAACTAGAAGAACAAACTGTGTATTGTTGTTGTATTGAATTTATTGCAAATTCATTACTTAATTTGCACGTTTCCAAACGCTGAAAAATGTGAATATATTTATTATATGATATAAATGATATGATATAAATGATATGATATAAATATGTACATACACCTATACTTTTCCGGCTTTACACAAAAAGAGCGTGACGCGCTAATACACTAAAAATGCTCCTATCTCATGCTTGATTCCGAAACCGGCCTGCATAGAGAGAGCATGTAAAACGAAACAAATTTGACAAAAACAACTTGTGGTGTGTACAATTACTTGCTTCTAAGTCTCTTCTAGAGTTTGTAATTCGTATGAAATTACTATTTGCAATTATTATTCAGCGTTAATTAATTTGCAATAAATTCAATACAATAACAATACATTCAAGATAACAATGCTTACCTTTTAATCGGAATTGTAGTTTTCATTCGTTTTCATATCAAAACATATGATTTTCGTTTACATTTCTGGTAAGAGTTTAGTACCAAAGACTAAAAGACTGGAAACTCCTCTTATTTCGTGAGAGAGCTCAAAAAAATGTCCGTCCGCGTGTTCACATACAGTGTATGTGAATTTTATGGTGAAATTGTCGACTAGTTACAAGCTATAACAGGCTATCACAAAGCATGATATCTGAAAAGGTAAACCGTTTTGCTTTGTTACCAAACCACCACAAAATGATGGGGTGAGTTAGTGGCAGGGATACCAATGACACAACATTATTACTAATTATTTTTTTGGTTTTTAAGTAAACATTAATAGAAAAACTACTTTCCATTTATAAGTTCTCGAGGTTTTGACGATTTCTAAGCTGTTTGGAAATATTAAAAAGTAATGTAAACTTATTTATTTTTGTAATTTTTCATTTCTCTTTTATTTAAATTAAAATGTGTTAACACAAATAAATTTACAATTCATATATTTAAATTAAAATTAATTAAATATAAACACATTCTCAATTCATGCATTTAAAATTAAATTTGTTTAAATTAAAGACCAAAAGAACTAAAATCACAATTCAGTAAATATTAAACTAAATCACAGATCAATATTCAACAAAACATGTTGAATACGTTGGCATCTCTTTTGGCTAAAAATACGCGTGGTAGGTTAAAAACAGCTGACTAAATTTGTGAAATGAGCAATTTTTATGAATTTTAACTTCGTTTTACTTGCAAAATATTCAATATTGTGCAACTATAAGACTTAAAAAGGTTTCATGTACATTTCTAGAAGCGTGCGTTGCTTTTCAAACTGGCTCCTTGGTCTTTTTTACGTATTTGAAAAATCATATTTCTGGCTTATTGCTGTGAAGAAGAACCAGAGTGGCATTCCTCTATCAAAATATTTTGTAAACAAATTCCCGGACTGTCAAAATTACATGCGTTTTGTTTTTGTAATCTACGACACCCAAGCCTGATTTCACCAACACATTCAAATCGAAAAAAGAGTTTCCAGTCTTGTAGTCTTTGTTTAGTACCATTCATTTAGACGTGGTGTCTTTTGAAACGGTTTCACTCAGTTCATTGGAGAGAGAGATGAGGAAGAAAGAAAAAGTATACACTCGGGTATCAATTGTAGAGAATTTCCAAAATATAAATCGGGACTGCTTCTCAGTTTCTTCTCAAACACAAAAGTAAGCATTTATCAAACGAAAGAAGAGCAACGTAGTTTGCCGAACGCGTGTTCATAGTTTCTCTCACTCTGGCCAACATTTCGATATTCAGTCAATTTCATACACACATTGGCATCACATGACTTTTGAAACCAAATGAGAAACCACAGTGTGTAGCCACCGATGATATCAGCATAACAGTAGTGAAACCGTTTCAAAAGATACTACGTCTAGCCATGCTAATTATCATCAAATGCTCCCATAAGATTTGTAAAATAAATCATTTTTTTTTCGTCGCGCAAGTTCGATGCTTCTGTATTTACGACTGCTTTCGCTGGTGTTACATTTTCGAACGGTGGCTCTTATGGAGTTGTCAAAATTGTAACAGTTATGAGCCAGATTGTAAATAGTATAATAGATTTGCTGATCTTGAGGGGGACGGAAGGTCAACCTGGGCTTTTAGAAATTTCAGGTAGCTAAGATTGTTACACGGGTTTAGTTGTTGTTTTCCGAAAAGGATTCTATTTCTTTTGCAAAATGTTGTTTTTTGTGTCTTTGGCAGCTTTTTTCCATTCAGCCAAAAGTTTTGCTAGGTTGGTGGCGTCTATAAATGATTTGCTACGATTGTATTTTTTTTGAGCGGCTGTTTTTAGTCTACATAGTTTTTGGAGATCTTTGTTCCACCATGGTTTAGGTGTGAAGGGTAATTTTTCTAAAAGAAAGCTTGTTGAGCTCGTTAAAGCGGTTTTAAAGGTGTTTTCAATATCATATAGAGTATTGCCAGGTGTTGATGTTTTTAGAAATTTGAGGAGTTTTGAAAGTTTTTTTTATTAATAAAGTTAACTCAATAAAAACTGTTTACACCGACTTTGTCATTAGTTTTGACGCAACAGTCAACTTTTTATTGAATTTTGAATTAATAGAATTTTTTGGAAAAATGCAAGCGATGAAAAACTCAAATGACGCAAGCAAACAATTTAGTGTCAACAAATTAGTTCCCATTTTTCAGCTACCCCTCGGTTGGCATACTGAAAAGTTCTTCGTGCTCCGCCCATTTTGAATAATAAATTTGAACATACCTGGTTGCTCTCAACGACTTTCTGTCGCTAGACGCTTTTTTCACCTTTTTACTTATATATAATATACTGCATAAGCCAAAGAAGACTAACCCCCTTATTCAGAGTCACTTGTTGTGAGTCGGACGTCGTCGTCAAAAAGTCACCAGAGTGGAAGACGTCGTATTCACACAGTCACTTTTTTAAAGCATTTTTAATGTTACAATACACAAATTTTACTATGGTGTTTATGTTGAAATAATAAAATTCTTAAAAATTAGATTTTTTTTCGCGAAATTAGATTTATAAATGTAGTAAAAATAAAGAATAACCTCAGGAGTTTATGAGAGGAATATTTATTTTGTTTTTCTATTGTATTTTCGTCATTTAATTTACACCAAAATATATTAACATTGGTTTTTCTGTTGAAAATTTGCAACACTGTAGAATTGTAAACAATCGCGAATTCTAAACAATTGCAATGTGCAAAATTTTGAGTTATGTTTATTATGCCTGGTTTTTAGTGAATGCATAATTTTCAAGTCTGGATTTAGTGCAAAAATAATAGAATACATTCTATTCTTTTTTTCATTCTATTGTATTCTATTATTTTTGGATTTAGTGCAATGAAGCCAGCTCATATAGCCGCAATATCCGCATGAACTTGTCCCAGCTTCATTTTGGTGCGTGATTTGAAATCTCTTCATATCTATAATTGTAACATATGTAAGGAAATACACATGTGACAATTAAAATGTTAAACTAATTACCTTATCCATTCATTTAAGCTACTAACGGGAGGGCCGTTGGTGTTTAACAGGCCGCTCCCATTCCTTTTCACTCTATTCGGTTGGAGCCAAAAACAGGGGCACCTCTAGCTAATTTCAAAACTTCAAATTGTAGCGATGTCGTAAATTGTACGCTATATCTTAAGAATTAATAAAATATTTAACAAAAATTGTTGTAATTATTTATTATTTGTTTGAAAACAAACAAATTTCTTCTTCTTTCTTTTATATCCATAATATTTATCCATATTCACAATTCTAAACTTTGTGTGTATTGTTAAAGGATGTTTCAAGGATCACAAGAAAATAACGGGAAGTAACGATTTTTTAGCAAAGCTCTATAAATCAAAGAGAAACAAAGTAGAAAAGAAAAATTTTTCTTCGCGAAAATATATCCATTTTCTCCAGAAAAAAACAGTTTTTCAAAATAACATATAATATATTTTTATGCATTTTATAATACAATAAAAATATAAATGTATAATAAAAAAATCCTAAAAGATAAATATAAAAAACTTAGCAATAACCTGTCAAATATTTCATAATTAAATATAATAAAAAGAAATCATAAAAGATAAATATAATTTAAAAAGTAAGCAATAACCTACAAAATATTTCATTTTTAATACGACACCTAAGAGGCTGTCCTCATATTTGACAGCTCATTTTGACAGCACTACGTAACACACGACACCATGCTTAGCTAAAACACCTCGTCGTCTCTGAGAATAGAAAAAGACGACAAACAGCTGTTTTAGACGACGACGACAGCTAAAAGTGACTCTCTGAATAAGGGCGTAAGTTTTTGTAAGCAACCATCTGTCGCAGAGAGCTTGCTTCTATAACCACATTCTATTTAGAATTAGAAAATAAAATCCATCAGAGCTGAATTGTCGAGTTTGTGAGGCCCCTTTGAAATGAATACTGGGATCGTTGAACTTAGTCTAGCTGGGAACGAAAACTCGTTATGCTGGTTAATTGTAATCTACGTATGTAGTTAAAGAGAGATTATTGATATTTATAAATTTAGATCTCTCTTTCCTTTTCAAATTAAGAACCTTAAAGTTTGTCCAAAGTTCCATTCGTAATGCAGAGAAAGCGAGGCTGGAATATAAAAGTATATAAGTACGTATGTATGTATATTCTTGATGAATGTCATCCCGCGAGAAGATTTAGCCCTAGGCCGTCCCTCGGTTGGTTGAAATAACGTTTGAGATAGAATGAGAAGAGGTGACAGTAGAAAGTTAATATCTTTACAGGTTGGTAAAGATATTAACCATTAAATGGTATTATAAACTCACCAAAGTTATGTGGCCTCCCTACTTCTCCATAAGTCAAAGGGGTTTGAAAGGTATAGATTATTTTTTATTAAATTTGTATTATTTAAAAGTCCTTATTAAACCAGAGCATTTACATTTCAACAAATTTTCAAAATAAGAAACCTTTCTAGCAAATAATAAATTCACCTCATTTTTCAGGACGGAGTTCCATATTAAATTTCTCTGGGGAAGCACATGTACTATTACTACGCCTGAAGAGCGTCATTTAAAGCTCGAGAAGGTGCTGGAAATTATGGGAAATAAGTTTTGCAACATGGATAGTATTGACATATTCGATTAATTGTCCTAATAGCTTTGTTATATGATATAATACACAAATATATATATGTATATGTATAAATTAAATTTTGTATGAAAGACTAAATTAGGAATATGCGCCATGAGTGGTATTTATTTTTTCATGGAAGTGCAAAAAAATAAATACCGATCACGTTCAAAATAATTGCGATCTTCTCAAGATAAATATTACTCGGGATGAAAAAAATTCTTATCTTCAAGCAGTTTGATCTCTCAATTTGAAACTGCGTTTGTTGGCAAATAACGATCGTAGAAAGTGAAAGAACTTCGGCTATTGGAAAATAACGAACATCGCTGATAAAAAGAAAGCTGAAGGCAAAGAATCCACTTTTGAAGTTAAAACATACTAACAAAGCTGTGATCGAAAAAGACAGGATGTGATGGCTTCGCGTGAAGGTTTGCACTTATATGGTTAAAAATGAAATTTTGTGTGTGTTTTGTATGAATATGTTTTGTTGCCTTTAATAAAGGATGATTAAATATTAATTTTTCGCTATACTAAAAGTAAATACGTAAAATTAATACATAAAAAATTGTATACCAAGTAATACAGTATATTGTATATTGATATTATAAAATTTTATTATGAACTATGTAGGGTCGGTCGTGTTCGAAATATCGATTTTTTTCATTATACACTTTTTTAATATAAAATAATTCCGAGCTCACGTTCGCTATGTGATATTTTCGATCGTTATTGGAACGCTAAAGAAGCGTTAAGCGTTGCAGTAGTTTATTATTTACTTTATCGAAAGTTGTAAGTGTTACAAAAATTAATTTTGTAACTTTATTTAACACAAATGTTAATAAAATAAGTCATACAAAATATGACAAAATTAAAATAGGGATATATTTCGGTTCTAAACAATTGAAAATTCCACTCCTAAAACATGTTCTTTTTTCTTTTTATATGTTTATTATTTCACCAATTCACTTTCACAATTTTAAAATTTTCACAATTTTCAGCAAACAAACATATGAGAAACTCATAGCAAAGTTATAAAGCAATGCGAAGAAAAAAGAAATATTATGTGAAACTAATAATAAACATGTAAAGCAATGCAACAATGTGAATAAAAGAGTTATCCGAGTGAACCTTAAAGAAATTAAACTGCGGTGATAATTGAAAATCTGGCCCTTTAATTGACTGCTCGTTTATGAGTAGCAACAACACTTCTTCTCACTCATAGGCACACGAAATATCATATCAAAGACAATATAATACAAAGATATCTCACTCCTATACAAAACAACCGAGCAGCTAAAATTCAATTGGGATTTTCGGAAAATCCCATCTGAAGCTTTGGGAGATTAAAATTAACATTTTGTGAGAGCGAGAGATCAGGTTGTGAGAGTAAGAAATCAAGTTGTGAGAGTAAGTGCTACAACATGCAAGAAAGTGAGCACTTTTTGTAGCATTATATTGTCTTTGATCATAGCAACAAAATTGTTGCGTTTAGATTATTTTTTGTACTTAGTACTACATGCACAGGGTTAGGTAATTGAACTCTTATATATTCAAACGATCACATTTTTTGGGTGAAATTTTTTTTTATTGATTCAAATTACAAAAATGGGTGGAAATAATAAAAATATCCATTTAGAATCCATTCACTTTAGCTCGATGTGGCCTCCTTTTGCCTTGACTAAGGCCTTCAAACGGTTAAAACATGAGTTGCATGCTGCACGAATATAATCCTACGGTATTTCGGCCCATTCCCGTACAATGGCTTTCTTCAGCGCATCCATACTAGCATAGTTTTTATACCTTACAACGAAGTGATGAGGGTATATTCACTTACTGCTTCCGTTTGCAACGCATTAAAGGAAGCGTGACAGGTATGGAAAAGAATACATATTCTTGATCAGCGTGACCTCCTGAGTCATGACCTCCATTTAGCCATGTCCGTCCGTCTGTCTGTCTGTGGAAATCACGATTACAGGAGCACGAATGGAGATATCTCAATCAAACTTGGCACTAATATTGTCTATCATTAGAAACTCATCGGTATTGAAAATGGGCAAAATTGCACCATTACCACGCCTACTTTTTATAGTGAATATAAATTCATCCATGCTTATAGCTCAATTTCTCAGCTTGTAGAACGAATTTTGTCTAGAATTCCACTGTATCTGACCAAAACAGATCACAAAAAATGGGTATATGAACTTCGGCCAGGCCGAAGTTAACACTCTTTCTGGTTAGTCCTCACCAGAGTTGGGCAAAGTTATTAACTAGTTACTTTTCGTTAAAATTAATTTAACTTCGTTACTTTCACAGACGCTTTCGTTATCGTTAAAGCAACGAAGTTACTTTGCAATCGTTAACGTTAAAGCAACGAAAGTAAGATCGTTGTTCTGATCGTTTTCGTTAATGTAACGAAGTTACTTCGGGTCGTTAACGTTGAAGCAACGAAGTTATTCTTGAACTAGTTAAAAGAACGAGTAACTAAAAACTTTAACGACGTTACTTTAATGAAATTTCGTTACTTTTGTAGATTTAGGTTCTGTGAAAGAAAAATTTTTGTTTTGCTAAACTATAGTAAAATTAACAAGACAGATTTTGGTCATTATCTGCGAGAGGTGCACTTAATATTATATAATATTTAAATTTTACTATTTATTTAAAAAGTAATTATTTAATTTAATTCTACATTTAAGACTAAGTATACATATGTTTGTGCGTACATACATTCATTTTATATACGATATTACGAATATAATTAAGTGCGGATAAGTGGTGGATAATTTTTAAGAAAATTTTGTCATCGATAGTTCGTTGATAGATGGTAATTGTCGCTGAGTAGGTGTATAGATGAACTGCTCATCCAGCAAATGCTGACTGTGTGTTATCAATTTCTCTTTTGTACCCTTTCGTATCGTGACGGGATCGCATTACAAAAACAACTTCTTTTTCGGCATCTACGGAAATTCATGTGTTGTTATTGTTGAGTTTATTGATTTAAGAGTTATAAAGGAGTTTAAAGAAACAAGGAATATCCAATCATTTCAGGTAGTTAATAAATTATTTAATATAATTCTAATTCGTCGCATATCCTTTACAGTTAGTTAACTCTTAAACGGCTGGTTTAAGATTTCAATGCGGTTTTCATCACTGTACTGTAAATTTTACTGCTTATATAATATACGATGTAACTTATTTTCCGATTGAATAATACAGTTTCCGTTTTTAGTACACATAATTTACACCTTGTTCCCCAATTATATAATAATAATAATTATTAACAAAATTATTAAGACAAAAATTTGTTTCGTATCTATCGACGTTCGTCTGAAAAATGATGGGAGGACATTGAAAGAATGAAATCCTGAAATTGGCATTGTTATGGGTAATATTTTTTGCAATCCATAAAAAAAAGAGTTGAAAACGTAAGCGCTCCAGAAGCGTGAGCATATCCATGGATAGTAACACTTCATGTCTGCATTTTATTGCTCAATTAGGGAAAACCCAAAAACAGTAGCCTACCGACAAAAAATAAAAATATTCTCGCACTTCAAAGTTTTCATTTTTCGGAAATCTGCATCGTGTTTTTACTGTGAAAACATCATGGCAATAAATCGCCAGGTAAAAATGCAAGCTTGGGAATGTATAAAGAAGAAGAAGGCGAGAAGCAAGATGAAATAGAAGAACCTCCTAAGAATCCAACATAAAGGAATAATTCCAATTGCTACAACATTTATGCAAATTATTTACATATATAAATACCTATGTATGTTTGTGACAATTGTTATAATGTACCTTTAAGGAGTTACTTTATATTAACGATGTTCCCACCGGTAGTATTGAGGCAATAAATGAGCAAGGGTAAATATATTAAAACAGGTCGTAAAATTTACAGTGCAGTAAAATTTACAGTACAGTGATGAAAACCGCATTGAAATCGGACCAGCCGTTTAAGAGTTAACTAACTGTAAAGGATATGCAACGAATTAGAATTATATTAAATAATTTATTAACTACCTGAAATGATTGGATATTCCTTGTTTCTTTAAACTCCTTTATAACCCTTAAATCAACAAACTCAACAATAACAACACATGAATTTCCGTAGATGCCGAAAAATAAGTTGTTTTTGTAATGCGATGCCGTCACACAGTCGCCGATACGAAAGGGTACAAAAGAGAAATTGATAACACACAGTCAGCATTTGCTGGCTGAGCAGTTCATCTATACACCTACTCAGCGACAATTACCATCTATCAACCAACTAGCGATGACAAAATTTTTTTAAAAATTATCCACCACTTATCCGCACTTAATTATATTCGTAATATCGTATATAAAATGAATCTATGTACGCACAAACATATGTATACTTAGTCTTAAATGTAGAATTAAATTAAATAATTACTTTTTAAATAAATAGTAAAATTTAAATATTATATAATATTAAGTGCACCTCTCGCAGATAATGACCAAAATCTGCCTTGTTAATTTGACTATAGATTAGCAAAACAAAAATTTTTCTTTCACAGAACTTAAATCTACAAAAGTAACGAAAATTCATTAAAGTAACGTCGTTAAAGTTTTTAGTTACTCGTTCTTTTAACTAGTTCAAGAACAACTTCGTTGCTTCAACGTTAACGACCCGAAGTAACTTCGTTACATTAACGGTAACGATCAGAACAACGATCTTAATTTCGTTACTTTAACGATAACGATCAGAACAACGATCCTACTTTCGTTAGTTTAACGTTAACGATTGCAAAGTAACTTCGTTACTTTAACGATAACGATCAGAACAACGATCCTACTTTTGTTACTTTAACGTTAACGATTGCAAAGTAACTTCGTTACTTTAACGATAACGATCAGAACAACGATCTTACTTTTGTTACTTGAACGTTAACGATTGCAAAGTAACTTCGTTACTTTAACGATAACGAAAGCGTCTGTTAAAGTAACGAAGTTAAATTAACTTTAACTATAACGATAACTAGTTAACGATTTAACTAGTTGTGCCCAACTCTGGTCCTCACCTTGCTCTCCAAAATGGCCCAGATGGAATAGTCCATCGGATTTGCATCTGTCGAATTCGAAAGCCATTTTGCGGACGAAATGTAGTGTGGAAAATGGTTTTTTAACCGTTCTTGGTTCACACGAGCTTTATAAGACGGTGCCGAGTCTTGTTGGAATATCCATGGTGTTCGACCGAAATGTTTGCGTGCCATCGACCTTAAAGCAGCTTCCAAAACATTTTCCCGATAATAAGTCGCATTGACTTTGACACCAGGCTCGATGAAACGACAGCTGTCTGCATTTTCCGAACCATTTCAGGTGATGTTGCTGTTGTTTTCCTTCACCACCATAGCGTTTGGCAATGTTGCCTGCTTCATTATTACGATTTATGGTGCGATACATATAACATTGCATTCACTTTAAGATGCCTAAGCTCACGAACAAAAGCTGGTTGTGATGTTCCACTCAAATATAACGCAATCACATTATTACCTTTGAATTCCATTTCGAATAACTTTTCTTCTATAAAACTTAGCCGCAAA
The DNA here is from genome assembly GCA_943737955.2 of Myopa tessellatipennis. Classification (NCBI taxonomy): domain Eukaryota; kingdom Metazoa; phylum Arthropoda; class Insecta; order Diptera; family Conopidae; genus Myopa; species Myopa tessellatipennis. The sequence continues at coordinate 48,606,146 of OX031316.1, read as the reverse complement.
TGCTTGTGGTACCTTTTAAACAATATAAACAGCTGTCATTGGTATGAATTTGACATTAATAAGCTTTGTAAAATAATGTTTAATAAATTTTACTAATGAAATCGGCTAAATGGGCTAAAATAGATTTATTTCAAATTATACTTTGTATTAACACAGACATAATATAAATATTTTCTCTAAATTATTTCCATTCTTTCATTTTTTATTTTTCCTTCCATTAACTTTTTAACGTATTCACTTCCTTGACATGCCGAGTAAAGTTCTTCTGCCTACACAAATTCTTCATCAGCACGCTATGCTCAGAATGTAGATGGTTCTAGTGCTTTTTAAAGCTTGGACATCGAAAAAGAAGCAGAAGAAAATTACGAAAAGCTAAATTTCTTTCAAAAACCATAAAATGCAAAATTTAAAGCAATTCCAGACGAACGGACATGGTTTGGAACGGCTGCGCATGCTTTGTTATTGTAAGAGAAGCAAAAGAAGACGAATCACACCGTTCTTCTCATCGCCCGCTGTACTCCACAAATGGATCGATTTTTTCTTTCAAACTTTACCTGGCATACGACTGCTGGATCGATTATCTTTTCTCATGCATATTCGCTTGAATTGTTAATGCAAAATATCCCTTCATACTTATTAACTCAGTCTCTCCGTTATTAGAAGGTTCAACAAATGAGCTCTCTTATACATGATATTTTATACATGGTCTTTTATACATGATATTTTTATACCCTACACATGAAGTGATGAGGGTATATTCACTTTATGCTTCCGTTTGTAACGCATGTCAGGTATATAAAATTATACATATTCTTGATCAGCGTCACCTCCTGAGTGGATTTAGCCCTGTCTGTCCGTCTTTCTGTCTACCTGTCTGTGGAAATCACGATTACAAGTGAACGAATAGAGATATCTTCATGAAATTTGGCACGAATGTTGTCTATCATTAGAAACTAATTGGTATTGATGGGCAAAATCGGACCATTGCCACGCCTACTTTTTATAGTGAATATCAATTCATCCATGCTTATAGCTCAATTTCTCAGTTTGTAGCGCGAATTTGAGGTTGAGGTTTAATTAAATAAAACTCGATTTCAGGAGAACGAATAGAGATATTTTTATAAAATTTGGCACGAATATTCTCTCATCACTATTGAAATTGAAAAGGATAAAAATTAGAGCACTTCCACTCTTAATTTTTAAGTAAACGTGTGTAGGGTATATGAACTTAGGGCAGGCCGAAGTTAACCGAAATTTTTATATTTATATTTATTTTATTTTAGATTTATATATTATATTTATTTTATCTATATTTATATTTATTTTGTGAATTTATTAGAGTCTGATCAAAGACAATATAATACAAATGTGTCTCCTATACAAAACAACCGAGCAGCTAAAATTCAATTGGGATTTTCGGAAAATCCCATCTGAAGCTTTGTGAGAGTAAAATTAACATATTGTGAAAGCGAGAGATTAGGTTGTGAGAGTAAGAGCTGCAACTTGCAAGAAAGTGAGCACAAAAGAGAGCGCGTTTGTTACAAATGAGTGTAAAGAATCAATGCAGTTGCCATCAGAATGTAGAAAATCTTATTTTAATTATAACAGCAAAGGGTGGTGGCATAACAAACTTTTAGATACCCTATATCAGTAGAAACAAACAATAAAAAAATCAAATCTTCATATATTAAATAACATTTATTCATGATTCCGTATTTTGACAGTTCGGAAATTTGTTTACAAAATATTTTAAGGGAGGAATGCAATTCTTGTTCTTCTTCATAGCAATAAGGCAAAAATAAGATTTTTCAAATATGTAAAACAGACCATGGAGATAGTTCTAAAAGTAACGCATGCTTCTAGAAATGTATATGTAACCTTTTTTAAGTCATACAGTCGCACAATATTGAATACTTTGCAAGTAAAACGAAGTTAAAATTCATAAAAATTGCTCATTTCACAAATTTAGTCAGCTGTACTTTTATTTTATTAGTATTTACTTATTGTAATTTTAGTTCTTTTGGTCTTTAATTTAATTGAATTTTAATTTAAATGATTGAATTGTGAATTTATTTGTATTTATCTAATTTTAATTTAAATAAATGAATTGTAAATTTATTTTTGTGAACTCATTTTAATTTAAATAAAAGAAATTTTAAAAAAACAAGTAAGTTTCTATTACTTTTCAATATTTCCAAACCGCAAGTCGTCAAAACCGCGATAACTCTTAAATGCACAGTAATTTTTCGATTAATGTTTAATTTAAAGACAAACAAATAATAAATAATAGAGTGGTGTGGTTGGTATCCCTGTCACTCACTCACCCCATCATTTTGTAATGCGGTGGTAACAAAGCAAAACGGTTTACCTTTTCAGTTATCTTGCTTTATAAAAGCTTGTTTTAATAATTGACATCATCAATAATTTATTGACACCTGGCAATGAAAGAGTATTTGCTACGTCTTTTCTTGAATTTAATTTCTTTTTATTTAACGGAGTTTTTTGTCTCGACAAATGACAGTCAACCCAATTACGCAATATGTTATAAAGAAGAATTTTATCTGGTGTTTGAAAAATATGACTATGCAATTTAATCTTAAGTTCATATCATTTAAAATAAAATCATCCAAATAAAATTAGGTTTATTAATTCAAGAATTAAAAGATTGTTCAACTCTGTACAAATAAAAGGATCTCAATATATTATTTCAATGGTATTACTTAAAGAATAGACAACAACAATGTAAATTTTAAATTCCTATTTAATAAAATACACACTGTATATATGGTAAATATTGTTTTTATTGTATAAAATATTATACAATATCTGAGGCTAAATTTCCAACTAAAAAGGTTCAATATGTCAATCCTCTAAGATTACACAGGCCAACGAAAAAAATTATCGTAAGAAATTTTAAGCCAATTCACCTAACGCCCTTATAAACGATAAACGCTTTTTCAGTTTAACACCCGTTTTGTTTTGTGCTTTTCGTAGTTTTTCGTTCTTTTGACAGACGGAGGATAAACGATGACGAATGAAATACACCACGCGCTAAGAAAGTTTGTTGTTAGTATTTTCACATGCTTTGCAGCCTTGCGTTTACGAAACGGGTATAATGGAAGCCAAATTTCCAGAGAAAAACATGTTCAACCAGACGCAAGCAAAGAGGCTACCGTTTAGTGTAATTGTGGGTTATTATAATTACTACTTTGCATACAAAATGAGAAAGTATGTATTAAATCGATAAAGTTAAACGCAACGCATCGTTTATAAAGGCAATAAAGATATAAAGAGATAAATGTTTATATGAAAAGTGATTTTATAGTGAAAAGACATGGTGAATACACGTGTTGCTGCAATATTCTGCTGAATATATTATTTCAATGTTATTGTACAATTTTAATTACAGTTCTGTGTGAAAATATAAACGTAATTAATTCACAAATAATTTCCACAATAATAACACAAGAAACATCAACATATAAATGCCAGATTGTCGCGACACCACCACCGCGACCTTTCTCTGTGATTCTCACAAATTCATGCACCAAATCTTTGGATTTTTAAAAATTCTCTAGAAAATTCCCTAAAATATTGTACATATGGCATCACATTTCTGTCTGCAAACAATGGCGCTCTGCAAACTTAAACGTAAACGCAAATGTCGGCTCGAAAAGCTTACATTATCGAAGTTTGGCTTAGTTGAGTTTGAGTTTCAGTTTCAGTTTGAGGTTGCGTTTACGTTTACGAGTCGTTTTAGTTTATAAGGCTGTAAATCTTGTGTGTTTCTGTCTGCTGAAACAGTATTTTGTATTAGTTTTTTTTTTAACACCCACAATTCTCTCACAATATGAGATCGATTATACAGGGTGTTTCGCATAAGAGGGGACAGAAGATCAGTGCGTGTAGGTTGGGTCGAGACAAGAAAAAAATCGTATGGGAGGGGGGTCAATTTCCCTCGTTTAGACGTTTAGATTATTGGGCATTCTCTTTAGAATTGATTAGAGAATTTTATGGTCGGAAAAAAAATTTATACTTAATACCGTAATTTTTAAAAAAAATGGCGACCAAAAATTTTTTTTCTGAATTTTTTTTCCAAATTTTAATTTTGATCTAATCTGGATCTAACCATTATTTTTTAATATTTAATAAAGACCCAAGCTACACGCCCTGATCTTCTGTCCCCTCTTATGCAAAACACCATGTATATTTCAATATATGAAAAAAATGTATACACAAAAATTTAAAAAATTATACTTTTGATTATTAGGTTATAATTTTTAAAGGTACGGTCAAACACAACGCGTAGATTATCGCGGAAGCAGTCAAACAGAACAGATTATATATGTTTTTGTCCCTATCTGTTGTGTGTAACGCCAATTGATGGAAAATATTTTCCTTTTTTGGTGCAGAATATCTGCAAATGTTTTTTTATTGAGAATATTAATGCGAAGTTAGATGCATAAAAACTGGAAGAGTATGGAAGGTGCAGAATGTCTGCTTGTGTTAAATTAGTGATATTAATGCGAAATTAGATGCATAAGAATTGGAAGAATGTATATAAGAATATATATAAGTTACACACTGGCGTAGATGGACCCTAATGTGCAGAGCTGAAAATCAATTATTGTGTCGGTTGGCAGGTGAGCAGCCTACACCTCTCCCCCGCACTCATGATTGTCTGTACCAAAATCTGACTACTTACAGCTTTGTGAAAATTAAGTTTGTTGTGGTAAAAAGTGATGACTCGTTTTTTGTTCGTATTGTGTTTGGTTCGTGAAGTGAACCGATCGTCCCATTGCCCTGATTTTGTGTATGTTGTGGTGGGATTATTATTATTGTCATTATTATTATTGTGTTTATTATCATTACTATTATTGTTATTATTTTTTTGGTTTAATAAATAAATTATTATTATCATATATTGTTTGTTATTGTTGTACATCATTACTATTGTTGTTATTGTGCGGTGAAACTACTCAATACTCTAGCTAATGAATTACCCCACTTCCAAATTTCCCTATGCTGGTAACCTAGTGCTATTTCCCATAATTATATATAATATAAACAAATTAATATATATGAAAATATATAGATAAGGTATACGTAAGGTATACGATATATATAAGAATTAGTTAAGAAATAAAAACAAAACAAAAATGAGAAACATTGACACAAAAAACACAAAAACAAACAAAAACCGGAAAAAACAAGCAAAAAATTGTTATAGAAGTGTCAATAAAAAGATACTTCCATAACAATTGTAAGTAGGCCTTTTTGCCTAAAACTACTTTACAGGCAACGCCCAGAAACGTTTTTCGTCCCTGGCCTGAAAGGGACTCATCAGTGGGCTTTTTGTATATATAAGCGCTTACAAACATAACTAGTATGTGTGCAATCACCCATACATACACAGAAAAATGGCCAATAATGGCTAAAGGAGAAAATTAATTCTTTAAAATTGCCTCAAAAGGCGACAAACATTAATAAGTATTATATTAAATAATAATTAATTAATATAATAATTATTAGATGGTAATAATATAATAATTGCTTGATGATAATAATATAATATAATATATAATGATATAATATAATATAAAATAAATAGGAGAAAAAATTAAAAACCACTTACCATTCCTCAGGAAGACAGCGACCACACGCGACGAGAGTTGAACACATACTAACTGATGTGTTCACCTCTATTGCATACCCATAAATATGGGTGATGCAAAATTTTTTCATATAGGGGAGGGTCAAACTCAAAACCTGAAAAATGGTAATTCTGGAGGCTTTTTAGCAATTATTAGGATGGGGAGGGGAAAATTATAAAATTTAAAGGAACTTAACCCCTAAACAAAAAAATTTAAATCTTTAAAATGAAACCTATAATTACGTTGAGTGTATTAAATTAATTGAATTAAAATCCAAAATTAAAAGATTAAATAATAACAATATTAGATATAATAAATACATAGAATATAAAAACTCATTAATTATAATATAATACATATAAATAGGGAGAAGAAAAAAGGAAAAAATCGAAAAACCACCTACCATTCCTCAGGAAGACAGCGACCACACGCGACGGGAGTTGAACACATACTAACTGATGTATTCACCTCTGTTGCATACCCATAAATATGGGTGATGCAAAATTTTTCATATAGGGGAGGGTCGATCTCAAAACCTGAAAAATGGCAATTCTGGGGGTTTTTTAGCAATTATTAGGATGGGGAGGGGGAAAAATTGTAAAATTTAAAGAAAACTTAAATCCCTAAAGTTAAAATTTAAATCTTCAAGATGAAATCTATAATTACATTAAGTGTATTACATTAATTGAATTAAAAATCCAAAATTAAAAGATTAAATAATAACAATATTAGATATAATAAATACATAGAATATAAAAATTCATTAAATATAATATAATACATATAATTAGGGAGAAGAAAGAGGAAAAATCGAAAAAACCACTTACCATTCCTCAGGAAGGCAGCGACCACACGCGACGAGAGTTGAACACATACTAACTGATGTGTTCACCTCTATTGTATACCCATAAATATGGGTGATGCGTATTTTTTATATAGGGGAGGGTCGATCTCAAACCCTGAAAAATGGCAGTTCTGGGGGCTTTCTAGCAATTAAAAAGGGGTCACTTACTAAAATAATTATTATTATTATTTTTATTTTTATTTTTTTATTATTAGTTTCATTGTTATCTTTATTTTTATCATTAGTTTCATTGTTGTTATCTTTTTGTTAATTATTTGTTCGTGATTTTTATTTTGGTGTGGATTATGGGGAGGGGGGTGTAGTGTGAATGGGTTGGCGTTTTTTGTGTGTGTGGTTTATAGTGTTTTTCTATTCTACGCTACTAGGGAGTTTTTAGGATTGAAACTTAGTTATGAAAGATTCTAGATCGGATGACCGTTGGGTATACCTGACTGCCCTCATTCGTGGCCTTAGCCGAAGCAGGGACCCTGGTCATCATATAACCTAGGCTGCTGGTTAGAGAAGAAGCACAGGAAAAAGGATGGAAGAGATGAAAGCGAAATAATTGTTAGTTGTTGTGTTTTGTGTGTGTTGTCCTAGCGTTATATACTCATACTATGAAATTGTATTATTATATAGGTCGACTGTCTTAAGTATGTAACAACAGGAGTGGACTGGCCCCGATTTTTGGTGTGATACCCCCTTTTTTTGGGCGTGCATGGCATCCCATATGGCAAGGGGGGGGCCCTGTTTTGGCTGAAAAATTATTATAATGACCATTTTTATGGCACCAGTCCTCCCCCGAGGACGCAGTCCCCTTCGCCCCATGAGGCGCCTTGCCGTGTTCGGACGTTCAGCCCGCCCCCCGAAGTGATTCGCGTTATGCATGGCCTTCGTCACCAATCAGGTCAAGACATAATGCTTGGCCCCGGAAAAAGGTACATGTAATAGTAAACGTATCACCTCGTTGAGCATATGACCTAGCGTAGTCGCTTTGGTTTTGGCTACCTATAGGAGCACGAGGATGCCCTCCCGCAGGTGTGAGCACTCTTTGCCCAGTGGACATCAGTGGTGCTCAGCTAAGTGCGGGAACCTACTCAGGCTAGGTTTTTTATGTCCCGGTTCTGAATCTACATTTTTTTGTGTGCATGTGAATCCTATACGCGAGGGAGATATAAAACTTACGAGACTGGAGAGGGAGATAAGCCTTAATTAACGTTGCATGCATGATAAATGTGTTACTTGAATGCTTGTTATGTTGATGTTGTGTGAGTGTTGTATAATATTATGTTCGTGTAGTGTTGTATAATATTATGTTCGTGTAGTGTTGCCTATTCTATTGTCCGCTTTTTTCTCGGTGGATGTGTGTTTTAGAAACGTTCCCCGTAGGTCGGGTTTTTTCAAATCGGGGTTCCCCCGTTAAGTCCATTGTGTAATTTGTCATCTAGAATTCCCAATGGATTTCTGACCTACCTAAGCTATGATCTAAAGCGGCAGAAAAGATTATATATGTTTTTGTCCCTATCTGTTGTGTGTAACGCCAATTGATGGAAAATATTTTCCTTTTTTGGTGCAGAATATCTGCAAATGTTTTTTTATTGAGAATATTAATGCGAAGTTAGATGCATAAAAACTGGAAGAGTATGGAAGGTGCAGAATGTCTGCTTGTGTTAAATTAGTGATATTAATGCGAAATTAGATGCATAAGAATTGGAAGAATGTATATAAGAATATATATAAGTTACACACTGGCGTAGATGGACCCTAATGTGCAGAGCTGAAAATCAATTATTGTGTCGGTTGGCAGGTGAGCAGCCTACACCTCTCCCCCGCACTCATGATTGTCTGTACCAAAATCTGACTACTTACAGCTTTGTGAAAATTAAGTTTGTTGTGGTAAAAAGTGATGACTCGTTTTTTGTTCGTATTGTGTTTGGTTCGTGAAGTGAACCGATCGTCCCATTGCCCTGATTTTGTGTATGTTGTGGTGGGATTATTATTATTGTCATTATTATTATTGTGTTTATTATCATTACTATTATTGTTATTATTTTTTTGGTTTAATAAATAAATTATTATTATCATATATTGTTTGTTATTGTTGTACATCATTACTATTGTTGTTATTGTGCGGTGAAACTACTCAATACTCTAGCTAATGAATTACCCCACTTCCAAATTTCCCTATGCTGGTAACCTAGTGCTATTTCCCATAATTATATATAATATAAACAAATTAATATATATGAAAATATATAGATAAGGTATACGTAAGGTATACGATATATATAAGAATTAGTTAAGAAATAAAAACAAAACAAAAATGAGAAACATTGACACAAAAAACACAAAAACAAACAAAAACCGGAAAAAACAAGCAAAAAATTGTTATAGAAGTGTCAATAAAAAGATACTTCCATAACAATTGTAAGTAGGCCTTTTTGCCTAAAACTACTTTACAGGCAACGCCCAGAAACGTTTTTCGTCCCTGGCCTGAAAGGGACTCATCAGTGGGCTTTTTGTATATATAAGCGCTTACAAACATAACTAGTATGTGTGCAATCACCCATACATACACAGAAAAATGGCCAATAATGGCTAAAGGAGAAAATTAATTCTTTAAAATTGCCTCAAAAGGCGACAAACATTAATAAGTATTATATTAAATAATAATTAATTAATATAATAATTATTAGATGGTAATAATATAATAATTGCTTGATGATAATAATATAATATAATATATAATGATATAATATAATATAAAATAAATAGGAGAAAAAATTAAAAACCACTTACCATTCCTCAGGAAGACAGCGACCACACGCGACGAGAGTTGAACACATACTAACTGATGTGTTCACCTCTATTGCATACCCATAAATATGGGTGATGCAATGATTACATATGTTTTTGTCCCTACCTGTTGTGTGTAACGCCATTGATGGAAAATATTTTCCTTTTTTGATGCAGAGTATCTGCAAATGTTTTTTTCCCATAGAGAATGTTAATGCGAAGTTAGATGCATAAAAACTGGAAGGTGCAGAGTGTCTGCTTGTGTTAAATTAGTGATATTAATGCGAAATTAGATGCATAAGAACTGGAAGAATGTATATAAGAATATATATAAGTTACACACTGGCGTAGATGGACCCTAATGTGCAGAGCTGAAAATCAATTATTGTGTCGGTTGGCAGGTGAGCAGCCTACACCTCTCCCCCGCACTCATGATTGTCTGTACCAAAATCTGACTACTTACAGCTTTGTGAAAATTAAGTTTGTTGTGGTAAAAAGTGATGACTCGTTTTTTGTTCGTATTGTGTTTGGTTCGTGAAGTGAACCGATCGTCCCATTGCCCTGATTTTGTGTATGTTGTGGTGGGATTATTATTATTGTCATTATTATTATTGTGTTTATTATCATTACTATTATTGTTATTATTTTTTTGGTTTAATAAATAAATTATTATTATCATATATTGTTTGTTATTGTTGTACATCATTACTATTGTTGTTATTGTGCGGTGAAACTACTCAATACTCTAGCTAATGAATTACCCCACTTCCAAATTTCCCTATGCTGGTAACCTAGTGCTATTTCCCATAATTATATATAATACAAACAAATTAATATATATGAAAATATATAGATAAGGTATACGTAAGGTATACGATATATATAAGAATTAGTTAAGAAATAAAAACAAAACAAAAATGAGAAACATTGACACAAAAAACACAAAAACAAACAAAAACCGAAAAAGCAAGCAAAAATTTGTTATAGAAGTGTCAATAAAAAGATACTTCCATAACAATTGTAAGTAGGCCTTTTTGCCTAAAACTACTTTACAGGCAACGCCCAGAAACGTTTTTCGTCCCTGGCCTGAAAGGGACTCATCAGTGGGCTTTTTGTATATATAAGTGCTTACAAACATAACTGGTATGTGTGAAATCACCCATATATACACAGAAAATGGCCAATAATGGCTAAAGGAGAAATTGATTCTTTAAAATTGCCTCAAAAGGCGACAAACATTAATAAGTATTATATTAAATAATAATTAATTAATATAATAATTATTAGATAATAATGATATAATAATTGTTAGATGATAGTAATATAATATAATATATAATGATATAATATAATATACATAAATAGGGGAAAATTAAAAAACCACTTACCATTCTTCAGGAAGACAGCGACCACACGCGACGGGAGTTGAACACATACTAACTGATGTGTTCACCTCTATTGTATACCCATAAATATGGGTGATGCAAAATTTTTTCATATAGGGGTGGGTCAATCTCAAAACCCGAAAAATGGCAATTCTGGATGCTTTTTAGCATTTATTAGGATGGGGAGGGGAAATTATAAAATTTTTAAAGGAATTTAAAACCCTAAAATTAAAATTTAATTCTTTAAAATGAAAGCTATAATTACATTGAGTGTATTAAATGAATTAAAATTAAAATCCAAAATTAAAAGATTAAATAATAACTATATTAAATATGATAAATACTTTGAATATAAATATTCATTAAATGTGATATAATACATATAACTAGGGAGAAGAAAAAGGAAAAAAATCGAAAAACCACTTACCATTCCTCAGGAAGACAGCGACCACACGCGACGAGAGTTGAACACATACTAACTGATGTGTTCACCTCTATTGCATATCCGTAAATATGGGTGATGCAAATTTTTTCATATAGGGGTGGGTCAATCTCAAAACCTGAAAAATGGCAATTCTGGATGCTTTTTTGCATTTATTGGGATGGGGAGGGGAAATTTTGTAAAATTTTACGGAACTTAAACGCCTAAAATTAAATTAAAAATTTAAAATTAAATCTTTAAAATGAAACCTATAATTACATTGGGTGTATTAAATTAATTGAATTAAAAATCCAAATTTAAGGATTAAATAATAATAGTATTAAATTAATAAATACATAGAATGTAAAAGTTGATTAATTGTAATATAATACATATAAATGGGGGGAAAAAGAGGAAAAATTTTAAAAATATCGAAAAAACCCCTTACCATTCCTCAGGAGGCAGCGACCACACGCGTCGAGAGTTGAACACATACTAACTGATGTGTTCACCTCTATTGTATACCCATAAAAATGGGTGATGCGGATTTTTTATATAGGAGAGGGGCGACCTCAAACCCTGAAAATTGGCAGTTCTGGGGGCTTTCTAGCAATTAATAAGGGTGACTTACTAAATTATTATTATTTTTATTATTATTTTTATTATTATTTTTATTTTTTATTATTAGTTTCATTGTTATCTTTATTTTTATCATTAGTTTTATTGTTGTTATCTTTTTGTGAATTATTTGTTCGTGATTTTTATTTTGGTGTGGATTATGGGGAGGGGGGGTGTGGTGTGAATGGGTTGGCGTTTTTTGTGTGTGTGGTTTATAGCGTTTTTGTATTCTACACTACTAGAAAGTTTTTAGGATTGAAAATTTAGTTATGAAAGATTCTAGATCGGATGACCGTTGGGTATACCTGACTGCCCTCATTCGTGGCCTTAGCCGAAGCAGGGACCCTGGTCATCATATAACCTAGGCTGCTGGTTAGAGAAGAAGCAGAGGAAAAAGGATGGAAGAGATGAAAGCGAAATAATTGTTAGTTGTTGTGTTTTGTGTGTGTTGTCCTAGCGTTATATACTCATGTTATGAAATTGTATTATTATATAGGTCGACTGTCTTAAGTATGTAACAACAGGAGTGGACTGGCCCCGATTTTGGTGTGATATCCCCTTTTTTTGGGCGTGCATAGCATCCCATATGGCAAGGGGGGCCTGTTTTGGCTGAAAAATTATTGTAATTACCATTTTTTGGCACCAGTCCTCCCCCGAGGACGCAGTCCCCTTCGCCCCATGAGGCGCCTTGCCGTGTTCGGACGTTCAGCCCACCCCCCGAAGTGATTCGCGTTATGCATGGCCTTCGTCCCCAATCAGGTCAAGACATAATGCTTGGCCCCGGAAAAAGGTACATGTAATGGTAAACGTATCACCTCGTTGAGCAATGGCCTAGCGTAGTCGCTTTGGTTTGGCTACCTATAGGAGCACGAGGATGCCCTCCCGCAGGTGTGAGCACTCTTTGCCCAGTGGACATCAGTGGTGCTCAGCTAAGTGCGGGAACCTACTCAGGCTAGGTTTTTTATGTCCCGGTTCTGAATCTACATTTTATGTGTGCATGTGAACCCTATACGCGAGGGAGATATAAAACATACGAGACTGGAGAGGGAGATAAGCCTTAATTAACGTTGCATGCATGATAAATGTGCTACTTGAATGCTTGTTATGTTGATGTTGTGTGATTGTTGTATAATATTATGTTCGTGTAGTGTTGCCTATTTTATTGTCTACTTTTTTCGGTGGATGTGTGTTTTTTTGGAAACGTTCCCCGTAGGCCGGGTTTTTTCAAATCGGGGTTCCCCCGTTAAGTCCATTGTGTAATTTGTCATCTAGAATTCCCAATGGATTTCTGACCTACCTAAGCTATGAGCTAAAGCGGCAGAAATGATTACATGTGTTTTTGTCCCTACCTGTTGTGTGTAACGCCATTGATGGAAAATATTTTCCTTTTTTGGTGCAGAGTATCTGCAAATGTTTTTTTCTTTAGAGAATGTTAATGCGAAGTTAGATGCATAAAAACTGGAAGGTGCAGAGTGTCTGCTTGTGTTAAATTAGTGATATTAATGCGAAATTAGATGCATAAGAACTGGAAGAATGTATATAAGAATATATATAAGTTACACTTTGGCGTAGATGGACCCTAATGTGCAGAGCTGAAAATCAATTATTGTGTCGGTTGGCAGGTGAGCAGCCTACACCTCTCCCCCGCACTCATGATTGTCTGTACCAAAATCTGACTACTTACAGCTTTGTGAAAATTAAGTTTGTTGTGGTAAAAAGTGATGACTCGTTTTTTGTTCGTATTGTGTTTGGTTCGTGAGGTGAACCGATCGTCCCATTGCCCTGATTTTGTGTATGTTGTGGTGGGATTATTATTATTGTCATTATTATTATTGTGTTTATTATCATTACTATTATTGTTATTATTTTTTTGGTTTAATAAATAAATTATTATTATCATATATTGTTCGTTATTGTTGTCATCATTACTATTGTTGTTATTGTGCGGTGAAACTACTCAATACTCTAGCTAATGAATTACCCCACTTCCAAATTTCCCTATGCTGGTAACCTAGTGCTATTTCCCATAATTATATATAATATAAACAAATTAATATATATGAAAATATATAGATAAGGTATACGTAAGGTATACGATATATATAAGAATTAGTTAAGAAATAAAAACAAAACAAAAATGAGAAACATTGACACAAAAAACACAAAAACAAACAAAAACCGAAAAAGCAAGCAAAAATTTGTTATAGAAGTGTCAATAAAAAGATACTTCCATAACAATTGTAAGTAGGCCTTTTTGCCTAAAACTACTTTACAGGCAACGCCCAGAAACGTTTTTCGTCCCTGGCCTGAAAGGGACTCATCAGTGGGCTTTTTGTATATATAAGTGCTTACAAACATAACTGGTATGTGTGAAATCACCCATATATACACAGAAAATGGCCAATAATGGCTAAAGGAGAAATTGATTCTTTAAAATTGCCTCAAAAGGCGACAAACATTAATAAGTATTATATTAAATAATAATTAATTAATATAATAATTATTAGATAATAATGATATAATAATTGTTAGATGATAGTAATATAATATAATATATAATGATATAATATAATATACATAAATAGGGGAAAATTAAAAAACCACTTACCATTCTTCAGGAAGACAGCGACCACACGCGACGGGAGTTGAACACATACTAACTGATGTGTTCACCTCTATTGTATACCCATAAATATGGGTGATGCAAAATTTTTTCATATAGGGGTGGGTCAATCTCAAAACCCGAAAAATGGCAATTCTGGATGCTTTTTAGCATTTATTAGGATGGGGAGGGGAAATTATAAAATTTTTAAAGGAATTTAAAACCCTAAAATTAAAATTTAATTCTTTAAAATGAAAGCTATAATTACATTGAGTGTATTAAATGAATTAAAATTAAAATCCAAAATTAAAAGATTAAATAATAACTATATTAAATATGATAAATACTTTGAATATAAATATTCATTAAATGATTACATATGTTTTTGTCCCTACCTGTTGTGTGTAACGCCATTGATGGAAAATATTTTCCTTTTTTGATGCAGAGTATCTGCAAATGTTTTTTTCCCATAGAGAATGTTAATGCGAAGTTAGATGCATAAAAACTGGAAGGTGCAGAGTGTCTGCTTGTGTTAAATTAGTGATATTAATGCGAAATTAGATGCATAAGAACTGGAAGAATGTATATAAGAATATATATAAGTTACACACTGGCGTAGATGGACCCTAATGTGCAGAGCTGAAAATCAATTATTGTGTCGGTTGGCAGGTGAGCAGCCTACACCTCTCCCCCGCACTCATGATTGTCTGTACCAAAATCTGACTACTTACAGCTTTGTGAAAATTAAGTTTGTTGTGGTAAAAAGTGATGACTCGTTTTTTGTTCGTATTGTGTTTGGTTCTCGAGGTGAACCGATCGTCCCATTGCCCTGATTTTGTGTATGTTGTGGTGGGATTATTATTATTGTCATTATTATTATTGTGTTTATTATCATTACTATTATTGTTATTATTTTTTTGGTTTAATAAATAAATTATTATTATCATATATTGTTTGTTATTGTTGTCATCATTACTATTATTGTTATTGTGCGGTGAAACTACTCAATACTCTAGCTAATGAATTACCCCACTTCCAAATTTCCCTATGCTGGTAACCTAGTGCTATTTCCCATAATTATATATAATATAAACAAATTAATATATATGAAAATATATAGATAAGGTATACGTAAGGTATACGATATATATAAGAATTAGTTAAGAAATAAAAACAAAACAAAAATGAGAAACATTGACACAAAAAACACAAAAACAAACAAAAACCGGAAAAAGCAAGCAAAAAATTGTTATAGAAGTGTCAATAAAAAGATACTTCCATAACAATTGTAAGTAGGCCTTTTTGCCTAAAACTACTTTACAGGCAACGCCCAGAAACGTTTTTCGTCCCTGGCCTGAAAGGGACTCATCAGTGGGCTTTTTGTATATATAAATGCTTACAAACATAACTGGTATGTGTGAAATCACCCATATATACACAGAAAATGGCCAATAATGGCTAAAGGAGAAAATTGATTCTTTAAAATTGCCTCAAAAGGCGACAAACATTAATAAGTATTATATTAAATAATATTTAATTAATATAATAATTATTAGATAATAATGATATAATAATTGTTAGATGATAGTAATATAATATAATATATAATGTTATAATATAATATAATATAAATAGGGGAAAATTAAAAACCACTTACCATTCTTCAGGAAGACAGCGACCACACGCGACGGGAGTTGAACACATACTAACTGATGTGTTCACCTCTATTGTATACCCATAAATATGGGTCATGCAAAATTTTTTCATATAGGGGTGGGTCAATCTCAAAACCCGAAAAATGGCAATTCTGGATGCTTTTAGCATTTATTAGGATGGGGAGGGGAAATTATAAAATTTTTAAAGGAATTTAAAACCCTAAAATTAAAATTTAAATCTTTAAAATGAAACCTATAATTACATTGAGTGTATTAAATGAATTAAAATTAAAATCCAAAATTAATAGATTAAATAATAACTATATTAAATATGATAAATACTTTGAATATAAATATTCATTAAATGTGATATAATATATATAAATAGGGAGAAGAAAAAGGAAAAAATCGAAAAAACCACTTACCATTCCTCAGGAAGACAGCGACCACACGCGACGAGAGTTGAACACATACTAACTGATGTGTTCACCTCTATTGCATACCCGTAAATATGGGTGATGCAAATTTTTTCATATAGGGGTGGGTCAATCTCAAAACCTGAAAAATGGCAATTCTGGATGCTTTTTTGCATTTATTGGGATGGGGAGGGGAAATTTTGTAAAATTTTACGGAACTTAAACCCCTAAAATTAAATTAAAATTTAAAATTAAATCTTTAAAATGAAACCTATAATTACATTGGGTGTATTAAATTAATTGAATTAAAAATCCAAATTTAAGGATTAAATAATAATAGTATTAAATTAATAAATACATAGAATGTAAAAATTCATTAATTGTAATATAATACATATAAATGGGGGGGGAAAAAAGAGGAAAAATTTTTTACCCTTTACCATTCCTCAGGAGGCAGCGACCACACGCGACGAGAGTTGAACACATACTAACTGATGTGTTCACCTCTATTGTATACCCATAAATATGGGTGATGCGAATTTTTTATATAGGAGAGGGTCGACCTCAAACCCTGAAAATTGGCAGTTCTGGGGGCTTTCTAGCAATTAATAAGGGTGACTTACTAAATAAATTATTATTTTTATTATTATTTTTATTTTTTATTATTAGTTTCATTGTTATCTTTATTTTTATCATTAGTTTTATTGTTGTTATCTTTTTGTGAATTATTTGTTCGTGATTTTTATTTTGGTGTGGATTATGGGGAGGGGGGGTGTGGTGTGAATGGGTTGGCGTTTTTTGTGTTTGTGGTTTATAGCGTTTTTGTATTCTACACTACTAGAAAGTTTTTAGGATTGAAAATTTAGTTATGAAAGATTCTAGATCGGATGACCGTTGGGTATACCTGACTGCCCTCATTCGTGGCCTTAGCCGAAGCAGGGACCCTGGTCATCATATAACCTAGGCTGCTGGTTAGAGAAGAAGCAGAGGAAAAAAGATGGAAGAGATGAAAGCGAAATAATTGTTAGTTGTTGTGTTTTGTGTGTGTTGTCCTAGCGTTATATACTCATACTATGAAATTGTATTATTATATAGGTCGACTGTCTTAAGTATGTAACAACAGGAGTGGACTGGCCCCGATTTTGGTGTGATATCCCCTTTTTTTGGGCGTGCATAGCATCCCATATGGCAAGGGGGGCCCTGTTTTGGCTGAAAAATTATTGTAATTACCATTTTTTGGCACCAGTCCTCCCCCGAGGACGCAGTCCCCTTCGCCCCATGAGGCGCCTTGCCGTGTTCGGACGTTCAGCCCACCCCCCGAAGTGATTCGCGTTATGCATGGCCTTCGTCCCCAATCAGGTCAAGACATAATGCTTGGCCCCGGAAAAAGGTACATGTAATGGTAAACGTATCACCTCGTTGAGCAATGGCCTAGCGTAGTCTCTTTGGTTTGGCTACCTATAGGAGCACGAGGATGCCCTCCCGCAGGTGTGAGCACTCTTTGCCCAGTGGACATCAGTGGTGCTCAGCTAAGTGCGGGAACCTACTCAGGCTAGGTTTTTTATGTCCCGGTTCTGAATCTACATTTTATGTGTGCATGTAAACCCTATACGCGAGGGAGATATAAAACATACGAGACTGGAGAGGGAGATAAGCCTTAATTAACGTTGCATGCATGATAAATGTGCTACTTGAATGCTTGTTATGTTGATGTTGTGTGATTGTTGTATAATATTATGTTCGTGTAGTGTTGCCTATTTTATTGTCTACTTTTTTCGGTGGATGTGTGTTTTTGGAAACGTTCCCCGTAGGCCGGGTTTTTTCAAATCGGGGTTCCCCCGTTAAGTCCATTGTGTAATTTGTCATCTAGAATTCCCAATGGATTTCTGACCTACCTAAGCTATGAGCTAAAGCGGCAGAAATGATTACATATGTTTTTGTCCCTACCTGTTGTGTGTAACGCCATTGATGGAAAATATTTTCCTTTTTTGATGCAGAGTATCTGCAAATGTTTTTTTCCCATAGAGAATGTTAATGCGAAGTTAGATGCATAAAAACTGGAAGGTGCAGAGTGTCTGCTTGTGTTAAATTAGTGATATTAATGCGAAATTAGATGCATAAGAACTGGAAGAATGTATATAAGAATATATATAAGTTACACACTGGCGTAGATGGACCCTAATGTGCAGAGCTGAAAATCAATTATTGTGTCGGTTGGCAGGTGAGCAGCCTACACCTCTCCCCCGCACTCATGATTGTCTGTACCAAAATCTGACTACTTACAGCTTTGTGAAAATTAAGTTTGTTGTGGTAAAAAGTGATGACTCGTTTTTTGTTCGTATTGTGTTTGGTTCTCGAGGTGAACCGATCGTCCCATTGCCCTGATTTTGTGTATGTTGTGGTGGGATTATTATTATTGTCATTATTATTATTGTGTTTATTATCATTACTATTATTGTTATTATTTTTTTGGTTTAATAAATAAATTATTATTATCATATATTGTTTGTTATTGTTGTCATCATTACTATTATTGTTATTGTGCGGTGAAACTACTCAATACTCTAGCTAATGAATTACCCCACTTCCAAATTTCCCTATGCTGGTAACCTAGTGCTATTTCCCATAATTATATATAATATAAACAAATTAATATATATGAAAATATATAGATAAGGTATACGTAAGGTATACGATATATATAAGAATTAGTTAAGAAATAAAAACAAAACAAAAATGAGAAACATTGACACAAAAAACACAAAAACAAACAAAAACCGGAAAAAGCAAGCAAAAAATTGTTATAGAAGTGTCAATAAAAAGATACTTCCATAACAATTGTAAGTAGGCCTTTTTGCCTAAAACTACTTTACAGGCAACGCCCAGAAACGTTTTTCGTCCCTGGCCTGAAAGGGACTCATCAGTGGGCTTTTTGTATATATAAATGCTTACAAACATAACTGGTATGTGTGAAATCACCCATATATACACAGAAAATGGCCAATAATGGCTAAAGGAGAAAATTGATTCTTTAAAATTGCCTCAAAAGGCGACAAACATTAATAAGTATTATATTAAATAATATTTAATTAATATAATAATTATTAGATAATAATGATATAATAATTGTTAGATGATAGTAATATAATATAATATATAATGTTATAATATAATATAATATAAATAGGGGAAAATTAAAAACCACTTACCATTCTTCAGGAAGACAGCGACCACACGCGACGGGAGTTGAACACATACTAACTGATGTGTTCACCTCTATTGTATACCCATAAATATGGGTCATGCAAAATTTTTTCATATAGGGGTGGGTCAATCTCAAAACCCGAAAAATGGCAATTCTGGATGCTTTTAGCATTTATTAGGATGGGGAGGGGAAATTATAAAATTTTTAAAGGAATTTAAAACCCTAAAATTAAAATTTAAATCTTTAAAATGAAACCTATAATTACATTGAGTGTATTAAATGAATTAAAATTAAAATCCAAAATTAATAGATTAAATAATAACTATATTAAATATGATAAATACTTTGAATATAAATATTCATTAAATGTGATATAATATATATAAATAGGGAGAAGAAAAAGGAAAAAATCGAAAAAACCACTTACCATTCCTCAGGAAGACAGCGACCACACGCGACGAGAGTTGAACACATACTAACTGATGTGTTCACCTCTATTGCATACCCGTAAATATGGGTGATGCAAATTTTTTCATATAGGGGTGGGTCAATCTCAAAACCTGAAAAATGGCAATTCTGGATGCTTTTTTGCATTTATTGGGATGGGGAGGGGAAATTTTGTAAAATTTTACGGAACTTAAACCCCTAAAATTAAATTAAAATTTAAAATTAAATCTTTAAAATGAAACCTATAATTACATTGGGTGTATTAAATTAATTGAATTAAAAATCCAAATTTAAGGATTAAATAATAATAGTATTATATATGTTTTTGTCCCTATCTGTTGTGTGTAACGCCAATTGATGGAAAATATTTTCCTTTTTTGGTGCAGAATATCTGCAAATGTTTTTTTATTGAGAATATTAATGCGAAGTTAGATGCATAAAAACTGGAAGAGTATGGAAGGTGCAGAATGTCTGCTTGTGTTAAATTAGTGATATTAATGCGAAATTAGATGCATAAGAACTGGAAGAATGTATATAAGAATATATATAAGTTACACACTGTCGTAGATGGACCCTAATGTGCAGAGCTGAAAATCAATTATTGTGTCGGTTGGCAGGTGAGCAGCCTACACCTCTCCCCCGCACTCATGATTGTCTGTACCAAAATCTGACTACTTACAGCTTTGTGAAAATTAAGTTTGTTGTGGTAAAAAGTGATGACTCGTTTTTTGTTCGTATTGTGTTTGGTTCGTGAAGTGAACCGATCGTCCCATTGCCCTGATTTTGTGTATGTTGTGGTGGGATTATTATTATTGTCATTATTATTATTGTGTTTATTATCATTACTATTATTGTTATTATTTTTTTTGGTTTAATAAATAAATTATTATTATCATATATTGTTTGTTATTGTTGTACATCATTACTATTGTTGTTATTGTGCGGTGAAACTACTCAATACTCTAGCTAATGAATTACCCCACTTCCAAATTTCCCTATGCTGGTAACCTAGTGCTATTTCCCATAATTATATATAATATAAACAAATTAATATATATGAAAATATATAGATAAGGTATACGTAAGGTATACGATATATATAAGAATTAGTTAAGAAATAAAAACAAAACAAAAATGAGAAACATTGACACAAAAAACACAAAAACAAACAAAAACCGGAAAAAGCAAGCAAAAAATTGTTATAGAAGTGTCAATAAAAAGATACTTCCATAACAATTGTAAGTAGGCCTTTTTGCCTAAAACTACTTTACAGGCAACGCCCAGAAACGTTTTTCGTCCCTGGCCTGAAAGGGACTCATCAGTGGGCTTTTTGTATATATAAGCGCTTACAAACATAACTAGTATGTGTGCAATCACCCATACATACACAGAAAAATGGCCAATAATGGCTAAAGGAGAAAATTAATTCTTTAAAATTGCCTCAAAAGGCGACAAACATTAATAAGTATTATATTAAATAATAATTAATTAATATAATAATTATTAGATGGTAATAATATAATAATTGCTTGATGATAATAATATAATATAATATATAATGATATAATATAATATAAAATAAATAGGAGAAAAATTAAAAACCACTTACCATTCCTCAGGAAGACAGCGACCACACGCGACGAGAGTTGAACACATACTAACTGATGTGTTCACCTCTATTGCATACCCATAAATATGGGTGATGCAAAATTTTTTCATATAGGGGAGGGTCAAACTCAAAACCTGAAAAATGGTAATTCTGGAGGCTTTTTAGCAATTATTAGGATGGGGAGGGGAAAATTATAAAATTTAAAGGAACTTAACCCCTAAACATAAAATTTAAATCTTTAAAATGAAACCTATAATTACGTTGAGTGTATTAAATTAATTGAATTAAAATCCAAAATTAAAAGATTAAATAATAACAATATTAGATATAATAAATACATAGAATATAAAAATTCATTAAATATAATATAATACATATAATTAGGGAGAAGAAAGAGGAAAAAATCGAAAAACCACCTACCATTCCTCAGGAAGACAGCGACCACACGCGACGGGAGTTGAACACATACTAACTGATGTGTTCACCTCTGTTGCATACCCATAAATATGGGTGATGCAAAATTTTTCATATAGGGGAGGGTCGATCTCAAAACCTGAAAAATGGCAATTCTGGGGGCTTTTTAGCAATTATTAGGATGGGGAGGGGGAAAAATTGTAAAATTTAAAGAAAACTTAAATCCCTAAAGTTAAAATTTAAATCTTCAAGATGAAATCTATAATTACATTAAGTGTATTACATTAATTGAATTAAAAATCCAAAATTAAAAGATTAAATAATAACAATATTAGATATAATAAATACATAGAATATAAAAATTCATTAAATATAATATAATACATATAATTAGGGAGAAGAAAGAGGAAAAATCGAAAAAACCACTTACCATTCCTCAGGAAGGCAGCGACCACACGCGACGAGAGTTGAACACATACTAACTGATGTGTTCACCTCTATTGTATACCCATAAATATGGGTGATGCGTATTTTTTATATAGGGGAGGGTCGATCTCAAACCCTGAAAAATGGCAGTTCTGGGGGCTTTCTAGCAATTATAAAGGGTCACTTACTAAAATAATTATTATTATTATTTTTATTTTTATTTTTTATTATTAGTTTCATTGTTATCTTTATTTTTATCATTAGTTTCATTGTTGTTATCTTTTTGTTAATTATTTGTTCGTGATTTTTATTTTGTTGTGGATTATGGGGAGGGGGGTGTAGTGTGAATGGGTTGGCGTTTTTTGTGTGTGTGGTTTATAGTGTTTTTCTATTCTACGCTACTAGGGAGTTTTTAGGATTGAAATTTAGTTATGAAAGATTCTAGATCGGATGACCGTTGGGTATACCTGACTGCCCTCATTCGTGGCCTTAGCCGAAGCAGGGACCCTGGTCATCATATAACCTAGGCTGCTGGTTAGAGAAGAAGCACAGGAAAAAGGATGGAAGAGATGAAAGCGAAATAATTGTTAGTTGTTGTGTTTTGTGTGTGTTGTCCTAGCGTTATATACTCATACTATGAAATTGTATTATTATATAGGTCGACTGTCTTAAGTATGTAACAACAGGAGTGGACTGGCCCCGATTTTTGGTGTGATACCCCCTTTTTTTGGGCGTGCATGGCATCCCATATGGCAAGGGGGGGGGCCCTGTTTTGGCTGAAAAATTATTATAATGACCATTTTTTTGGCACCAGTCCTCCCCCGAGGACGCAGTCCCCTTCGCCCCATGAGGCGCCTTGCCGTGTTCGGACGTTCAGCCCGCCCCCCGAAGTGATTCGCGTTATGCATGGCCTTCGTCACCAATCAGGTCAAGACATAATGCTTGGCCCCGGAAAAAGGTACATGTAATAGTAAACGTATCACCTCGTTGAGCATATGACCTAGCGTAGTCGCTTTGGTTTTGGCTACCTATAGGAGCACGAGGATGCCCTCCCGCAGGTGTGAGCACTCTTTGCCCAGTGGACATCAGTGGTGCTCAGCTAAGTGCGGGAACCTACTCAGGCTAGGTTTTTTATGTCCCGGTTCTGAATCTACATTTTTTTGTGTGCATGTGAATCCTATACGCGAGGGAGATATAAAACTTACGAGACTGGAGAGGGAGATAAGCCTTAATTAACGTTGCATGCATGATAAATGTGTTACTTGAATGCTTGTTATGTTGATGTTGTGTGAGTGTTGTATAATATTATGTTCGTGTAGTGTTGTATAATATTATGTTCGTGTAGTGTTGCCTATTCTATTGTCCGCTTTTTTCTCGGTGGATGTGTGTTTTAGAAACGTTCCCCGTAGGTCGGGTTTTTTCAAATCGGGGTTCCCCCGTTAAGTCCATTGTGTAATTTGTCATCTAGAATTCCCAATGGATTTCTGACCTACCTAAGCTATGATCTAAAGCGGCAGAAAAGATTATATATGTTTTTGTCCCTATCTGTTGTGTGTAACGCCAATTGATGGAAAATATTTTCCTTTTTTGGTGCAGAATATCTGCAAATGTTTTTTTATTGAGAATATTAATGCGAAGTTAGATGCATAAAAACTGGAAGAGTATGGAAGGTGCAGAATGTCTGCTTGTGTTAAATTAGTGATATTAATGCGAAATTAGATGCATAAGAACTGGAAGAATGTATATAAGAATATATATAAGTTACACACTGTCGTAGATGGACCCTAATGTGCAGAGCTGAAAATCAATTATTGTGTCGGTTGGCAGGTGAGCAGCCTACACCTCTCCCCCGCACTCATGATTGTCTGTACCAAAATCTGACTACTTACAGCTTTGTGAAAATTAAGTTTGTTGTGGTAAAAAGTGATGACTCGTTTTTTGTTCGTATTGTGTTTGGTTCGTGAAGTGAACCGATCGTCCCATTGCCCTGATTTTGTGTATGTTGTGGTGGGATTATTATTATTGTCATTATTATTATTGTGTTTATTATCATTACTATTATTGTTATTATTTTTTTTGGTTTAATAAATAAATTATTATTATCATATATTGTTTGTTATTGTTGTACATCATTACTATTGTTGTTATTGTGCGGTGAAACTACTCAATACTCTAGCTAATGAATTACCCCACTTCCAAATTTCCCTATGCTGGTAACCTAGTGCTATTTCCCATAATTATATATAATATAAACAAATTAATATATATGAAAATATATAGATAAGGTATACGTAAGGTATACGATATATATAAGAATTAGTTAAGAAATAAAAACAAAACAAAAATGAGAAACATTGACACAAAAAACACAAAAACAAACAAAAACCGGAAAAAGCAAGCAAAAAATTGTTATAGAAGTGTCAATAAAAAGATACTTCCATAACAATTGTAAGTAGGCCTTTTTGCCTAAAACTACTTTACAGGCAACGCCCAGAAACGTTTTTCGTCCCTGGCCTGAAAGGGACTCATCAGTGGGCTTTTTGTATATATAAGCGCTTACAAACATAACTAGTATGTGTGCAATCACCCATACATACACAGAAAAATGGCCAATAATGGCTAAAGGAGAAAATTAATTCTTTAAAATTGCCTCAAAAGGCGACAAACATTAATAAGTATTATATTAAATAATAATTAATTAATATAATAATTATTAGATGGTAATAATATAATAATTGCTTGATGATAATAATATAATATAATATATAATGATATAATATAATATAAAATAAATAGGAGAAAAATTAAAAACCACTTACCATTCCTCAGGAAGACAGCGACCACACGCGACGAGAGTTGAACACATACTAACTGATGTGTTCACCTCTATTGCATACCCATAAATATGGGTGATGCAAAATTTTTTCATATAGGGGAGGGTCAAACTCAAAACCTGAAAAATGGTAATTCTGGAGGCTTTTTAGCAATTATTAGGATGGGGAGGGGAAAATTATAAAATTTAAAGGAACTTAACCCCTAAACATAAAATTTAAATCTTTAAAATGAAACCTATAATTACGTTGAGTGTATTAAATTAATTGAATTAAAATCCAAAATTAAAAGATTAAATAATAACAATATTAGATATAATAAATACATAGAATATAAAAATTCATTAAATATAATATAATACATATAATTAGGGAGAAGAAAGAGGAAAAAATCGAAAAACCACCTACCATTCCTCAGGAAGACAGCGACCACACGCGACGGGAGTTGAACACATACTAACTGATGTGTTCACCTCTGTTGCATACCCATAAATATGGGTGATGCAAAATTTTTCATATAGGGGAGGGTCGATCTCAAAACCTGAAAAATGGCAATTCTGGGGGCTTTTTAGCAATTATTAGGATGGGGAGGGGGAAAAATTGTAAAATTTAAAGAAAACTTAAATCCCTAAAGTTAAAATTTAAATCTTCAAGATGAAATCTATAATTACATTAAGTGTATTACATTAATTGAATTAAAAATCCAAAATTAAAAGATTAAATAATAACAATATTAGATATAATAAATACATAGAATATAAAAATTCATTAAATATAATATAATACATATAATTAGGGAGAAGAAAGAGGAAAAATCGAAAAAACCACTTACCATTCCTCAGGAAGGCAGCGACCACACGCGACGAGAGTTGAACACATACTAACTGATGTGTTCACCTCTATTGTATACCCATAAATATGGGTGATGCGTATTTTTTATATAGGGGAGGGTCGATCTCAAACCCTGAAAAATGGCAGTTCTGGGGGCTTTCTAGCAATTATAAAGGGTCACTTACTAAAATAATTATTATTATTATTTTTATTTTTATTTTTTATTATTAGTTTCATTGTTATCTTTATTTTTATCATTAGTTTCATTGTTGTTATCTTTTTGTTAATTATTTGTTCGTGATTTTTATTTTGTTGTGGATTATGGGGAGGGGGGTGTAGTGTGAATGGGTTGGCGTTTTTTGTGTGTGTGGTTTATAGTGTTTTTCTATTCTACGCTACTAGGGAGTTTTTAGGATTGAAATTTAGTTATGAAAGATTCTAGATCGGATGACCGTTGGGTATACCTGACTGCCCTCATTCGTGGCCTTAGCCGAAGCAGGGACCCTGGTCATCATATAACCTAGGCTGCTGGTTAGAGAAGAAGCACAGGAAAAAGGATGGAAGAGATGAAAGCGAAATAATTGTTAGTTGTTGTGTTTTGTGTGTGTTGTCCTAGCGTTATATACTCATACTATGAAATTGTATTATTATATAGGTCGACTGTCTTAAGTATGTAACAACAGGAGTGGACTGGCCCCGATTTTTGGTGTGATACCCCCTTTTTTTGGGCGTGCATGGCATCCCATATGGCAAGGGGGGGGGCCCTGTTTTGGCTGAAAAATTATTATAATGACCATTTTTTTGGCACCAGTCCTCCCCCGAGGACGCAGTCCCCTTCGCCCCATGAGGCGCCTTGCCGTGTTCGGACGTTCAGCCCGCCCCCCGAAGTGATTCGCGTTATGCATGGCCTTCGTCACCAATCAGGTCAAGACATAATGCTTGGCCCCGGAAAAAGGTACATGTAATAGTAAACGTATCACCTCGTTGAGCATATGACCTAGCGTAGTCGCTTTGGTTTTGGCTACCTATAGGAGCACGAGGATGCCCTCCCGCAGGTGTGAGCACTCTTTGCCCAGTGGACATCAGTGGTGCTCAGCTAAGTGCGGGAACCTACTCAGGCTAGGTTTTTTATGTCCCGGTTCTGAATCTACATTTTTTTGTGTGCATGTGAATCCTATACGCGAGGGAGATATAAAACTTACGAGACTGGAGAGGGAGATAAGCCTTAATTAACGTTGCATGCATGATAAATGTGTTACTTGAATGCTTGTTATGTTGATGTTGTGTGAGTGTTGTATAATATTATGTTCGTGTAGTGTTGTATAATATTATGTTCGTGTAGTGTTGCCTATTCTATTGTCCGCTTTTTTCTCGGTGGATGTGTGTTTTAGAAACGTTCCCCGTAGGTCGGGTTTTTTCAAATCGGGGTTCCCCCGTTAAGTCCATTGTGTAATTTGTCATCTAGAATTCCCAATGGATTTCTGACCTACCTAAGCTATGATCTAAAGCGGCAGAAAAGATTATATATGTTTTTGTCCCTATCTGTTGTGTGTAACGCCAATTGATGGAAAATATTTTCCTTTTTTGGTGCAGAATATCTGCAAATGTTTTTTTATTGAGAATATTAATGCGAAGTTAGATGCATAAAAACTGGAAGAGTATGGAAGGTGCAGAATGTCTGCTTGTGTTAAATTAGTGATATTAATGCGAAATTAGATGCATAAGAACTGGAAGAATGTATATAAGAATATATATAAGTTACACACTGTCGTAGATGGACCCTAATGTGCAGAGCTGAAAATCAATTATTGTGTCGGTTGGCAGGTGAGCAGCCTACACCTCTCCCCCGCACTCATGATTGTCTGTACCAAAATCTGACTACTTACAGCTTTGTGAAAATTAAGTTTGTTGTGGTAAAAAGTGATGACTCGTTTTTTGTTCGTATTGTGTTTGGTTCGTGAAGTGAACCGATCGTCCCATTGCCCTGATTTTGTGTATGTTGTGGTGGGATTATTATTATTGTCATTATTATTATTGTGTTTATTATCATTACTATTATTGTTATTATTTTTTTTGGTTTAATAAATAAATTATTATTATCATATATTGTTTGTTATTGTTGTACATCATTACTATTGTTGTTATTGTGCGGTGAAACTACTCAATACTCTAGCTAATGAATTACCCCACTTCCAAATTTCCCTATGCTGGTAACCTAGTGCTATTTCCCATAATTATATATAATATAAACAAATTAATATATATGAAAATATATAGATAAGGTATACGTAAGGTATACGATATATATAAGAATTAGTTAAGAAATAAAAACAAAACAAAAATGAGAAACATTGACACAAAAAACACAAAAACAAACAAAAACCGGAAAAAGCAAGCAAAAAATTGTTATAGAAGTGTCAATAAAAAGATACTTCCATAACAATTGTAAGTAGGCCTTTTTGCCTAAAACTACTTTACAGGCAACGCCCAGAAACGTTTTTCGTCCCTGGCCTGAAAGGGACTCATCAGTGGGCTTTTTGTATATATAAGCGCTTACAAACATAACTAGTATGTGTGCAATCACCCATACATACACAGAAAAATGGCCAATAATGGCTAAAGGAGAAAATTAATTCTTTAAAATTGCCTCAAAAGGCGACAAACATTAATAAGTATTATATTAAATAATAATTAATTAATATAATAATTATTAGATGGTAATAATATAATAATTGCTTGATGATAATAATATAATATAATATATAATGATATAATATAATATAAAATAAATAGGAGAAAAATTAAAAACCACTTACCATTCCTCAGGAAGACAGCGACCACACGCGACGAGAGTTGAACACATACTAACTGATGTGTTCACCTCTATTGCATACCCATAAATATGGGTGATGCAAAATTTTTTCATATAGGGGAGGGTCAAACTCAAAACCTGAAAAATGGTAATTCTGGAGGCTTTTTAGCAATTATTAGGATGGGGAGGGGAAAATTATAAAATTTAAAGGAACTTAACCCCTAAACATAAAATTTAAATCTTTAAAATGAAACCTATAATTACGTTGAGTGTATTAAATTAATTGAATTAAAATCCAAAATTAAAAGATTAAATAATAACAATATTAGATATAATAAATACATAGAATATAAAAATTCATTAAATATAATATAATACATATAATTAGGGAGAAGAAAGAGGAAAAAATCGAAAAACCACCTACCATTCCTCAGGAAGACAGCGACCACACGCGACGGGAGTTGAACACATACTAACTGATGTGTTCACCTCTGTTGCATACCCATAAATATGGGTGATGCAAAATTTTTCATATAGGGGAGGGTCGATCTCAAAACCTGAAAAATGGCAATTCTGGGGGCTTTTTAGCAATTATTAGGATGGGGAGGGGGAAAAATTGTAAAATTTAAAGAAAACTTAAATCCCTAAAGTTAAAATTTAAATCTTCAAGATGAAATCTATAATTACATTAAGTGTATTACATTAATTGAATTAAAAATCCAAAATTAAAAGATTAAATAATAACAATATTAGATATAATAAATACATAGAATATAAAAATTCATTAAATATAATATAATACATATAATTAGGGAGAAGAAAGAGGAAAAATCGAAAAAACCACTTACCATTCCTCAGGAAGGCAGCGACCACACGCGACGAGAGTTGAACACATACTAACTGATGTGTTCACCTCTATTGTATACCCATAAATATGGGTGATGCGTATTTTTTATATAGGGGAGGGTCGATCTCAAACCCTGAAAAATGGCAGTTCTGGGGGCTTTCTAGCAATTATAAAGGGTCACTTACTAAAATAATTATTATTATTATTTTTATTTTTATTTTTTATTATTAGTTTCATTGTTATCTTTATTTTTATCATTAGTTTCATTGTTGTTATCTTTTTGTTAATTATTTGTTCGTGATTTTTATTTTGTTGTGGATTATGGGGAGGGGGGTGTAGTGTGAATGGGTTGGCGTTTTTTGTGTGTGTGGTTTATAGTGTTTTTCTATTCTACGCTACTAGGGAGTTTTTAGGATTGAAATTTAGTTATGAAAGATTCTAGATCGGATGACCGTTGGGTATACCTGACTGCCCTCATTCGTGGCCTTAGCCGAAGCAGGGACCCTGGTCATCATATAACCTAGGCTGCTGGTTAGAGAAGAAGCACAGGAAAAAGGATGGAAGAGATGAAAGCGAAATAATTGTTAGTTGTTGTGTTTTGTGTGTGTTGTCCTAGCGTTATATACTCATACTATGAAATTGTATTATTATATAGGTCGACTGTCTTAAGTATGTAACAACAGGAGTGGACTGGCCCCGATTTTTGGTGTGATACCCCCTTTTTTTGGGCGTGCATGGCATCCCATATGGCAAGGGGGGGGGCCCTGTTTTGGCTGAAAAATTATTATAATGACCATTTTTTTGGCACCAGTCCTCCCCCGAGGACGCAGTCCCCTTCGCCCCATGAGGCGCCTTGCCGTGTTCGGACGTTCAGCCCGCCCCCCGAAGTGATTCGCGTTATGCATGGCCTTCGTCACCAATCAGGTCAAGACATAATGCTTGGCCCCGGAAAAAGGTACATGTAATAGTAAACGTATCACCTCGTTGAGCATATGACCTAGCGTAGTCGCTTTGGTTTTGGCTACCTATAGGAGCACGAGGATGCCCTCCCGCAGGTGTGAGCACTCTTTGCCCAGTGGACATCAGTGGTGCTCAGCTAAGTGCGGGAACCTACTCAGGCTAGGTTTTTTATGTCCCGGTTCTGAATCTACATTTTTTTGTGTGCATGTGAATCCTATACGCGAGGGAGATATAAAACTTACGAGACTGGAGAGGGAGATAAGCCTTAATTAACGTTGCATGCATGATAAATGTGTTACTTGAATGCTTGTTATGTTGATGTTGTGTGAGTGTTGTATAATATTATGTTCGTGTAGTGTTGTATAATATTATGTTCGTGTAGTGTTGCCTATTCTATTGTCCGCTTTTTTCTCGGTGGATGTGTGTTTTAGAAACGTTCCCCGTAGGTCGGGTTTTTTCAAATCGGGGTTCCCCCGTTAAGTCCATTGTGTAATTTGTCATCTAGAATTCCCAATGGATTTCTGACCTACCTAAGCTATGATCTAAAGCGGCAGAAAAGATTATATATGTTTTTGTCCCTATCTGTTGTGTGTAACGCCAATTGATGGAAAATATTTTCCTTTTTTGGTGCAGAATATCTGCAAATGTTTTTTTATTGAGAATATTAATGCGAAGTTAGATGCATAAAAACTGGAAGAGTATGGAAGGTGCAGAATGTCTGCTTGTGTTAAATTAGTGATATTAATGCGAAATTAGATGCATAAGAACTGGAAGAATGTATATAAGAATATATATAAGTTACACACTGTCGTAGATGGACCCTAATGTGCAGAGCTGAAAATCAATTATTGTGTCGGTTGGCAGGTGAGCAGCCTACACCTCTCCCCCGCACTCATGATTGTCTGTACCAAAATCTGACTACTTACAGCTTTGTGAAAATTAAGTTTGTTGTGGTAAAAAGTGATGACTCGTTTTTTGTTCGTATTGTGTTTGGTTCGTGAAGTGAACCGATCGTCCCATTGCCCTGATTTTGTGTATGTTGTGGTGGGATTATTATTATTGTCATTATTATTATTGTGTTTATTATCATTACTATTATTGTTATTATTTTTTTTGGTTTAATAAATAAATTATTATTATCATATATTGTTTGTTATTGTTGTACATCATTACTATTGTTGTTATTGTGCGGTGAAACTACTCAATACTCTAGCTAATGAATTACCCCACTTCCAAATTTCCCTATGCTGGTAACCTAGTGCTATTTCCCATAATTATATATAATATAAACAAATTAATATATATGAAAATATATAGATAAGGTATACGTAAGGTATACGATATATATAAGAATTAGTTAAGAAATAAAAACAAAACAAAAATGAGAAACATTGACACAAAAAACACAAAAACAAACAAAAACCGGAAAAAGCAAGCAAAAAATTGTTATAGAAGTGTCAATAAAAAGATACTTCCATAACAATTGTAAGTAGGCCTTTTTGCCTAAAACTACTTTACAGGCAACGCCCAGAAACGTTTTTCGTCCCTGGCCTGAAAGGGACTCATCAGTGGGCTTTTTGTATATATAAGCGCTTACAAACATAACTAGTATGTGTGCAATCACCCATACATACACAGAAAAATGGCCAATAATGGCTAAAGGAGAAAATTAATTCTTTAAAATTGCCTCAAAAGGCGACAAACATTAATAAGTATTATATTAAATAATAATTAATTAATATAATAATTATTAGATGGTAATAATATAATAATTGCTTGATGATAATAATATAATATAATATATAATGATATAATATAATATAAAATAAATAGGAGAAAAATTAAAAACCACTTACCATTCCTCAGGAAGACAGCGACCACACGCGACGAGAGTTGAACACATACTAACTGATGTGTTCACCTCTATTGCATACCCATAAATATGGGTGATGCAAAATTTTTTCATATAGGGGAGGGTCAAACTCAAAACCTGAAAAATGGTAATTCTGGAGGCTTTTTAGCAATTATTAGGATGGGGAGGGGAAAATTATAAAATTTAAAGGAACTTAACCCCTAAACATAAAATTTAAATCTTTAAAATGAAACCTATAATTACGTTGAGTGTATTAAATTAATTGAATTAAAATCCAAAATTAAAAGATTAAATAATAACAATATTAGATATAATAAATACATAGAATATAAAAATTCATTAAATATAATATAATACATATAATTAGGGAGAAGAAAGAGGAAAAAATCGAAAAACCACCTACCATTCCTCAGGAAGACAGCGACCACACGCGACGGGAGTTGAACACATACTAACTGATGTGTTCACCTCTGTTGCATACCCATAAATATGGGTGATGCAAAATTTTTCATATAGGGGAGGGTCGATCTCAAAACCTGAAAAATGGCAATTCTGGGGGCTTTTTAGCAATTATTAGGATGGGGAGGGGGAAAAATTGTAAAATTTAAAGAAAACTTAAATCCCTAAAGTTAAAATTTAAATCTTCAAGATGAAATCTATAATTACATTAAGTGTATTACATTAATTGAATTAAAAATCCAAAATTAAAAGATTAAATAATAACAATATTAGATATAATAAATACATAGAATATAAAAATTCATTAAATATAATATAATACATATAATTAGGGAGAAGAAAGAGGAAAAATCGAAAAAACCACTTACCATTCCTCAGGAAGGCAGCGACCACACGCGACGAGAGTTGAACACATACTAACTGATGTGTTCACCTCTATTGTATACCCATAAATATGGGTGATGCGTATTTTTTATATAGGGGAGGGTCGATCTCAAACCCTGAAAAATGGCAGTTCTGGGGGCTTTCTAGCAATTATAAAGGGTCACTTACTAAAATAATTATTATTATTATTTTTATTTTTATTTTTTATTATTAGTTTCATTGTTATCTTTATTTTTATCATTAGTTTCATTGTTGTTATCTTTTTGTTAATTATTTGTTCGTGATTTTTATTTTGTTGTGGATTATGGGGAGGGGGGTGTAGTGTGAATGGGTTGGCGTTTTTTGTGTGTGTGGTTTATAGTGTTTTTCTATTCTACGCTACTAGGGAGTTTTTAGGATTGAAATTTAGTTATGAAAGATTCTAGATCGGATGACCGTTGGGTATACCTGACTGCCCTCATTCGTGGCCTTAGCCGAAGCAGGGACCCTGGTCATCATATAACCTAGGCTGCTGGTTAGAGAAGAAGCACAGGAAAAAGGATGGAAGAGATGAAAGCGAAATAATTGTTAGTTGTTGTGTTTTGTGTGTGTTGTCCTAGCGTTATATACTCATACTATGAAATTGTATTATTATATAGGTCGACTGTCTTAAGTATGTAACAACAGGAGTGGACTGGCCCCGATTTTTGGTGTGATACCCCCTTTTTTTGGGCGTGCATGGCATCCCATATGGCAAGGGGGGGGGCCCTGTTTTGGCTGAAAAATTATTATAATGACCATTTTTTTGGCACCAGTCCTCCCCCGAGGACGCAGTCCCCTTCGCCCCATGAGGCGCCTTGCCGTGTTCGGACGTTCAGCCCGCCCCCCGAAGTGATTCGCGTTATGCATGGCCTTCGTCACCAATCAGGTCAAGACATAATGCTTGGCCCCGGAAAAAGGTACATGTAATAGTAAACGTATCACCTCGTTGAGCATATGACCTAGCGTAGTCGCTTTGGTTTTGGCTACCTATAGGAGCACGAGGATGCCCTCCCGCAGGTGTGAGCACTCTTTGCCCAGTGGACATCAGTGGTGCTCAGCTAAGTGCGGGAACCTACTCAGGCTAGGTTTTTTATGTCCCGGTTCTGAATCTACATTTTTTTGTGTGCATGTGAATCCTATACGCGAGGGAGATATAAAACTTACGAGACTGGAGAGGGAGATAAGCCTTAATTAACGTTGCATGCATGATAAATGTGTTACTTGAATGCTTGTTATGTTGATGTTGTGTGAGTGTTGTATAATATTATGTTCGTGTAGTGTTGTATAATATTATGTTCGTGTAGTGTTGCCTATTCTATTGTCCGCTTTTTTCTCGGTGGATGTGTGTTTTAGAAACGTTCCCCGTAGGTCGGGTTTTTTCAAATCGGGGTTCCCCCGTTAAGTCCATTGTGTAATTTGTCATCTAGAATTCCCAATGGATTTCTGACCTACCTAAGCTATGATCTAAAGCGGCAGAAAAGATTATATATGTTTTTGTCCCTATCTGTTGTGTGTAACGCCAATTGATGGAAAATATTTTCCTTTTTTGGTGCAGAATATCTGCAAATGTTTTTTTATTGAGAATATTAATGCGAAGTTAGATGCATAAAAACTGGAAGAGTATGGAAGGTGCAGAATGTCTGCTTGTGTTAAATTAGTGATATTAATGCGAAATTAGATGCATAAGAATTGGAAGAATGTATATAAGAATATATATAAGTTACACACTGGCGTAGATGGACCCTAATGTGCAGAGCTGAAAATCAATTATTGTGTCGGTTGGCAGGTGAGCAGCCTACACCTCTCCCCCGCACTCATGATTGTCTGTACCAAAATCTGACTACTTACAGCTTTGTGAAAATTAAGTTTGTTGTGGTAAAAAGTGATGACTCGTTTTTTGTTCGTATTGTGTTTGGTTCGTGAAGTGAACCGATCGTCCCATTGCCCTGATTTTGTGTATGTTGTGGTGGGATTATTATTATTGTCATTATTATTATTGTGTTTATTATCATTACTATTATTGTTATTATTTTTTTGGTTTAATAAATAAATTATTATTATCATATATTGTTTGTTATTGTTGTACATCATTACTATTGTTGTTATTGTGCGGTGAAACTACTCAATACTCTAGCTAATGAATTACCCCACTTCCAAATTTCCCTATGCTGGTAACCTAGTGCTATTTCCCATAATTATATATAATATAAACAAATTAATATATATGAAAATATATAGATAAGGTATACGTAAGGTATACGATATATATAAGAATTAGTTAAGAAATAAAAACAAAACAAAAATGAGAAACATTGACACAAAAAACACAAAAACAAACAAAAACCGGAAAAAACAAGCAAAAAATTGTTATAGAAGTGTCAATAAAAAGATACTTCCATAACAATTGTAAGTAGGCCTTTTTGCCTAAAACTACTTTACAGGCAACGCCCAGAAACGTTTTTCGTCCCTGGCCTGAAAGGGACTCATCAGTGGGCTTTTTGTATATATAAGCGCTTACAAACATAACTAGTATGTGTGCAATCACCCATACATACACAGAAAAATGGCCAATAATGGCTAAAGGAGAAAATTAATTCTCTAAAATTGCCTCAAAAGGCGACAAACATTAATAAGTATTATATTAAATAATAATTAATTAATATAATAATTATTAGATGGTAATAATATAATAATTGCTTGATGATAATAATATAATATAATATATAATGATATAATATAATATAAAATAAATAGGAGAAAAAATTAAAAACCACTTACCATTCCTCAGGAAGACAGCGACCACACGCGACGAGAGTTGAACACATACTAACTGATGTGTTCACCTCTATTGCATACCCATAAATATGGGTGATGCAAAATTTTTTCATATAGGGGAGGGTCAAACTCAAAACCTGAAAAATGGTAATTCTGGAGGCTTTTTAGCAATTATTAGGATGGGGAGGGGAAAATTATAAAATTTAAAGGAACTTAACCCCTAAACAAAAAAATTTAAATCTTTAAAATGAAACCTATAATTACGTTGAGTGTATTAAATTAATTGAATTAAAATCCAAAATTAAAAGATTAAATAATAACAATATTAGATATAATAAATACATAGAATATAAAAACTCATTAATTATAATATAATACATATAAATAGGGAGAAGAAAAAAGGAAAAAATCGAAAAACCACCTACCATTCCTCAGGAAGACAGCGACCACACGCGACGGGAGTTGAACACATACTAACTGATGTATTCACCTCTGTTGCATACCCATAAATATGGGTGATGCAAAATTTTTCATATAGGGGAGGGTCGATCTCAAAACCTGAAAAATGGCAATTCTGGGGGTTTTTTAGCAATTATTAGGATGGGGAGGGGGAAAAATTGTAAAATTTAAAGAAAACTTAAATCCCTAAAGTTAAAATTTAAATCTTCAAGATGAAATCTATAATTACATTAAGTGTATTACATTAATTGAATTAAAAATCCAAAATTAAAAGATTAAATAATAACAATATTAGATATAATAAATACATAGAATATAAAAATTCATTAAATATAATATAATACATATAATTAGGGAGAAGAAAGAGGAAAAATCGAAAAAACCACTTACCATTCCTCAGGAAGGCAGCGACCACACGCGACGAGAGTTGAACACATACTAACTGATGTGTTCACCTCTATTGTATACCCATAAATATGGGTGATGCGTATTTTTTATATAGGGGAGGGTCGATCTCAAACCCTGAAAAATGGCAGTTCTGGGGGCTTTCTAGCAATTAAAAAGGGGTCACTTACTAAAATAATTATTATTATTATTTTTATTTTTATTTTTTTATTATTAGTTTCATTGTTATCTTTATTTTTATCATTAGTTTCATTGTTGTTATCTTTTTGTTAATTATTTGTTCGTGATTTTTATTTTGGTGTGGATTATGGGGAGGGGGGTGTAGTGTGAATGGGTTGGCGTTTTTTGTGTGTGTGGTTTATAGTGTTTTTCTATTCTACGCTACTAGGGAGTTTTTAGGATTGAAACTTAGTTATGAAAGATTCTAGATCGGATGACCGTTGGGTATACCTGACTGCCCTCATTCGTGGCCTTAGCCGAAGCAGGGACCCTGGTCATCATATAACCTAGGCTGCTGGTTAGAGAAGAAGCACAGGAAAAAGGATGGAAGAGATGAAAGCGAAATAATTGTTAGTTGTTGTGTTTTGTGTGTGTTGTCCTAGCGTTATATACTCATACTATGAAATTGTATTATTATATAGGTCGACTGTCTTAAGTATGTAACAACAGGAGTGGACTGGCCCCGATTTTTGGTGTGATACCCCCTTTTTTTGGGCGTGCATGGCATCCCATATGGCAAGGGGGGGGCCCTGTTTTGGCTGAAAAATTATTATAATGACCATTTTTATGGCACCAGTCCTCCCCCGAGGACGCAGTCCCCTTCGCCCCATGAGGCGCCTTGCCGTGTTCGGACGTTCAGCCCGCCCCCCGAAGTGATTCGCGTTATGCATGGCCTTCGTCACCAATCAGGTCAAGACATAATGCTTGGCCCCGGAAAAAGGTACATGTAATAGTAAACGTATCACCTCGTTGAGCATATGACCTAGCGTAGTCGCTTTGGTTTTGGCTACCTATAGGAGCACGAGGATGCCCTCCCGCAGGTGTGAGCACTCTTTGCCCAGTGGACATCAGTGGTGCTCAGCTAAGTGCGGGAACCTACTCAGGCTAGGTTTTTTATGTCCCGGTTCTGAATCTACATTTTTTTGTGTGCATGTGAATCCTATACGCGAGGGAGATATAAAACTTACGAGACTGGAGAGGGAGATAAGCCTTAATTAACGTTGCATGCATGATAAATGTGTTACTTGAATGCTTGTTATGTTGATGTTGTGTGAGTGTTGTATAATATTATGTTCGTGTAGTGTTGTATAATATTATGTTCGTGTAGTGTTGCCTATTCTATTGTCCGCTTTTTTCTCGGTGGATGTGTGTTTTAGAAACGTTCCCCGTAGGTCGGGTTTTTTCAAATCGGGGTTCCCCCGTTAAGTCCATTGTGTAATTTGTCATCTAGAATTCCCAATGGATTTCTGACCTACCTAAGCTATGATCTAAAGCGGCAGAAAAGATTATATATGTTTTTGTCCCTATCTGTTGTGTGTAACGCCAATTGATGGAAAATATTTTCCTTTTTTGGTGCAGAATATCTGCAAATGTTTTTTTATTGAGAATATTAATGCGAAGTTAGATGCATAAAAACTGGAAGAGTATGGAAGGTGCAGAATGTCTGCTTGTGTTAAATTAGTGATATTAATGCGAAATTAGATGCATAAGAATTGGAAGAATGTATATAAGAATATATATAAGTTACACACTGGCGTAGATGGACCCTAATGTGCAGAGCTGAAAATCAATTATTGTGTCGGTTGGCAGGTGAGCAGCCTACACCTCTCCCCCGCACTCATGATTGTCTGTACCAAAATCTGACTACTTACAGCTTTGTGAAAATTAAGTTTGTTGTGGTAAAAAGTGATGACTCGTTTTTTGTTCGTATTGTGTTTGGTTCGTGAAGTGAACCGATCGTCCCATTGCCCTGATTTTGTGTATGTTGTGGTGGGATTATTATTATTGTCATTATTATTATTGTGTTTATTATCATTACTATTATTGTTATTATTTTTTTGGTTTAATAAATAAATTATTATTATCATATATTGTTTGTTATTGTTGTACATCATTACTATTGTTGTTATTGTGCGGTGAAACTACTCAATACTCTAGCTAATGAATTACCCCACTTCCAAATTTCCCTATGCTGGTAACCTAGTGCTATTTCCCATAATTATATATAATATAAACAAATTAATATATATGAAAATATATAGATAAGGTATACGTAAGGTATACGATATATATAAGAATTAGTTAAGAAATAAAAACAAAACAAAAATGAGAAACATTGACACAAAAAACACAAAAACAAACAAAAACCGGAAAAAACAAGCAAAAAATTGTTATAGAAGTGTCAATAAAAAGATACTTCCATAACAATTGTAAGTAGGCCTTTTTGCCTAAAACTACTTTACAGGCAACGCCCAGAAACGTTTTTCGTCCCTGGCCTGAAAGGGACTCATCAGTGGGCTTTTTGTATATATAAGCGCTTACAAACATAACTAGTATGTGTGCAATCACCCATACATACACAGAAAAATGGCCAATAATGGCTAAAGGAGAAAATTAATTCTCTAAAATTGCCTCAAAAGGCGACAAACATTAATAAGTATTATATTAAATAATAATTAATTAATATAATAATTATTAGATGGTAATAATATAATAATTGCTTGATGATAATAATATAATATAATATATAATGATATAATATAATATAAAATAAATAGGAGAAAAAATTAAAAACCACTTACCATTCCTCAGGAAGACAGCGACCACACGCGACGAGAGTTGAACACATACTAACTGATGTGTTCACCTCTATTGCATACCCATAAATATGGGTGATGCAAAATTTTTTCATATAGGGGAGGGTCAAACTCAAAACCTGAAAAATGGTAATTCTGGAGGCTTTTTAGCAATTATTAGGATGGGGAGGGGAAAATTATAAAATTTAAAGGAACTTAACCCCTAAACAAAAAAATTTAAATCTTTA
Organism: Myopa tessellatipennis; assembly: GCA_943737955.2. NCBI lineage: Eukaryota > Metazoa > Arthropoda > Insecta > Diptera > Conopidae > Myopa > Myopa tessellatipennis. Next base: position 48,565,954 of record OX031316.1, on the reverse strand, counting down.
AAATGAAACCTATAATTACGTTGAGTGTATTAAATTAATTGAATTAAAATCCAAAATTAAAAGATTAAATAATAACAATATTAGATATAATAAATACATAGAATATAAAAACTCATTAATTATAATATAATACATATAAATAGGGAGAAGAAAAAAGGAAAAAATCGAAAAACCACCTACCATTCCTCAGGAAGACAGCGACCACACGCGACGGGAGTTGAACACATACTAACTGATGTATTCACCTCTGTTGCATACCCATAAATATGGGTGATGCAAAATTTTTCATATAGGGGAGGGTCGATCTCAAAACCTGAAAAATGGCAATTCTGGGGGTTTTTTAGCAATTATTAGGATGGGGAGGGGGAAAAATTGTAAAATTTAAAGAAAACTTAAATCCCTAAAGTTAAAATTTAAATCTTCAAGATGAAATCTATAATTACATTAAGTGTATTACATTAATTGAATTAAAAATCCAAAATTAAAAGATTAAATAATAACAATATTAGATATAATAAATACATAGAATATAAAAATTCATTAAATATAATATAATACATATAATTAGGGAGAAGAAAGAGGAAAAAATCGAAAAACCACCTACCATTCCTCAGGAAGACAGCGACCACACGCGACGGGAGTTGAACACATACTAACTGATGTGTTCACCTCTGTTGCATACCCATAAATATGGGTGATGCAAAATTTTTCATATAGGGGAGGGTCGATCTCAAAACCTGAAAAATGGCAATTCTGGGGGTTTTTTAGCAATTATTAGGATGGGGAGGGGGAAAAATTGTAAAATTTAAAGAAAACTTAAATCCCTAAAGTTAAAATTTAAATCTTCAAGATGAAATCTATAATTACATTAAGTGTATTACATTAATTGAATTAAAAATCCAAAATTAAAAGATTAAATAATAACAATATTAGATATAATAAATACATAGAATATAAAAATTCATTAAATATAATATAATACATATAATTAGGGAGAAGAAAGAGGAAAAATCGAAAAAACCACTTACCATTCCTCAGGAAGGCAGCGACCACACGCGACGAGAGTTGAACACATACTAACTGATGTGTTCACCTCTATTGTATACCCATAAATATGGGTGATGCGTATTTTTTATATAGGGGAGGGTCGATCTCAAACCCTGAAAAATGGCAGTTCTGGGGGCTTTCTAGCAATTATAAAGGGTCACTTACTAAAATAATTATTATTATTATTTTTATTTTTATTTTTTATTATTAGTTTCATTGTTATCTTTATTTTTATCATTAGTTTCATTGTTGTTATCTTTTTGTTAATTATTTGTTCGTGATTTTTATTTTGTTGTGGATTATGGGGAGGGGGGTGTAGTGTGAATGGGTTGGCGTTTTTTGTGTGTGTGGTTTATAGTGTTTTTCTATTCTACGCTACTAGGGAGTTTTTAGGATTGAAATTTAGTTATGAAAGATTCTAGATCGGATGACCGTTGGGTATACCTGACTGCCCTCATTCGTGGCCTTAGCCGAAGCAGGGACCCTGGTCATCATATAACCTAGGCTGCTGGTTAGAGAAGAAGCACAGGAAAAAGGATGGAAGAGATGAAAGCGAAATAATTGTTAGTTGTTGTGTTTTGTGTGTGTTGTCCTAGCGTTATATACTCATACTATGAAATTGTATTATTATATAGGTCGACTGTCTTAAGTATGTAACAACAGGAGTGGACTGGCCCCGATTTTTGGTGTGATACCCCCTTTTTTTGGGCGTGCATGGCATCCCATATGGCAAGGGGGGGGGCCCTGTTTTGGCTGAAAAATTATTATAATGACCATTTTTTTGGCACCAGTCCTCCCCCGAGGACGCAGTCCCCTTCGCCCCATGAGGCGCCTTGCCGTGTTCGGACGTTCAGCCCGCCCCCCGAAGTGATTCGCGTTATGCATGGCCTTCGTCACCAATCAGGTCAAGACATAATGCTTGGCCCCGGAAAAAGGTACATGTAATAGTAAACGTATCACCTCGTTGAGCATATGACCTAGCGTAGTCGCTTTGGTTTTGGCTACCTATAGGAGCACGAGGATGCCCTCCCGCAGGTGTGAGCACTCTTTGCCCAGTGGACATCAGTGGTGCTCAGCTAAGTGCGGGAACCTACTCAGGCTAGGTTTTTTATGTCCCGGTTCTGAATCTACATTTTTTTGTGTGCATGTGAATCCTATACGCGAGGGAGATATAAAACTTACGAGACTGGAGAGGGAGATAAGCCTTAATTAACGTTGCATGCATGATAAATGTGTTACTTGAATGCTTGTTATGTTGATGTTGTGTGAGTGTTGTATAATATTATGTTCGTGTAGTGTTGTATAATATTATGTTCGTGTAGTGTTGCCTATTCTATTGTCCGCTTTTTTCTCGGTGGATGTGTGTTTTAGAAACGTTCCCCGTAGGTCGGGTTTTTTCAAATCGGGGTTCCCCCGTTAAGTCCATTGTGTAATTTGTCATCTAGAATTCCCAATGGATTTCTGACCTACCTAAGCTATGATCTAAAGCGGCAGAAAAGATTATATATGTTTTTGTCCCTATCTGTTGTGTGTAACGCCAATTGATGGAAAATATTTTCCTTTTTTGGTGCAGAATATCTGCAAATGTTTTTTTATTGAGAATATTAATGCGAAGTTAGATGCATAAAAACTGGAAGAGTATGGAAGGTGCAGAATGTCTGCTTGTGTTAAATTAGTGATATTAATGCGAAATTAGATGCATAAGAACTGGAAGAATGTATATAAGAATATATATAAGTTACACACTGTCGTAGATGGACCCTAATGTGCAGAGCTGAAAATCAATTATTGTGTCGGTTGGCAGGTGAGCAGCCTACACCTCTCCCCCGCACTCATGATTGTCTGTACCAAAATCTGACTACTTACAGCTTTGTGAAAATTAAGTTTGTTGTGGTAAAAAGTGATGACTCGTTTTTTGTTCGTATTGTGTTTGGTTCGTGAAGTGAACCGATCGTCCCATTGCCCTGATTTTGTGTATGTTGTGGTGGGATTATTATTATTGTCATTATTATTATTGTGTTTATTATCATTACTATTATTGTTATTATTTTTTTTGGTTTAATAAATAAATTATTATTATCATATATTGTTTGTTATTGTTGTACATCATTACTATTGTTGTTATTGTGCGGTGAAACTACTCAATACTCTAGCTAATGAATTACCCCACTTCCAAATTTCCCTATGCTGGTAACCTAGTGCTATTTCCCATAATTATATATAATATAAACAAATTAATATATATGAAAATATATAGATAAGGTATACGTAAGGTATACGATATATATAAGAATTAGTTAAGAAATAAAAACAAAACAAAAATGAGAAACATTGACACAAAAAACACAAAAACAAACAAAAACCGGAAAAAGCAAGCAAAAAATTGTTATAGAAGTGTCAATAAAAAGATACTTCCATAACAATTGTAAGTAGGCCTTTTTGCCTAAAACTACTTTACAGGCAACGCCCAGAAACGTTTTTCGTCCCTGGCCTGAAAGGGACTCATCAGTGGGCTTTTTGTATATATAAGCGCTTACAAACATAACTAGTATGTGTGCAATCACCCATACATACACAGAAAAATGGCCAATAATGGCTAAAGGAGAAAATTAATTCTTTAAAATTGCCTCAAAAGGCGACAAACATTAATAAGTATTATATTAAATAATAATTAATTAATATAATAATTATTAGATGGTAATAATATAATAATTGCTTGATGATAATAATATAATATAATATATAATGATATAATATAATATAAAATAAATAGGAGAAAAATTAAAAACCACTTACCATTCCTCAGGAAGACAGCGACCACACGCGACGAGAGTTGAACACATACTAACTGATGTGTTCACCTCTATTGCATACCCATAAATATGGGTGATGCAAAATTTTTTCATATAGGGGAGGGTCAAACTCAAAACCTGAAAAATGGTAATTCTGGAGGCTTTTTAGCAATTATTAGGATGGGGAGGGGAAAATTATAAAATTTAAAGGAACTTAACCCCTAAACATAAAATTTAAATCTTTAAAATGAAACCTATAATTACGTTGAGTGTATTAAATTAATTGAATTAAAATCCAAAATTAAAAGATTAAATAATAACAATATTAGATATAATAAATACATAGAATATAAAAATTCATTAAATATAATATAATACATATAATTAGGGAGAAGAAAGAGGAAAAAATCGAAAAACCACCTACCATTCCTCAGGAAGACAGCGACCACACGCGACGGGAGTTGAACACATACTAACTGATGTGTTCACCTCTGTTGCATACCCATAAATATGGGTGATGCAAAATTTTTCATATAGGGGAGGGTCGATCTCAAAACCTGAAAAATGGCAATTCTGGGGGCTTTTTAGCAATTATTAGGATGGGGAGGGGGAAAAATTGTAAAATTTAAAGAAAACTTAAATCCCTAAAGTTAAAATTTAAATCTTCAAGATGAAATCTATAATTACATTAAGTGTATTACATTAATTGAATTAAAAATCCAAAATTAAAAGATTAAATAATAACAATATTAGATATAATAAATACATAGAATATAAAAATTCATTAAATATAATATAATACATATAATTAGGGAGAAGAAAGAGGAAAAATCGAAAAAACCACTTACCATTCCTCAGGAAGGCAGCGACCACACGCGACGAGAGTTGAACACATACTAACTGATGTGTTCACCTCTATTGTATACCCATAAATATGGGTGATGCGTATTTTTTATATAGGGGAGGGTCGATCTCAAACCCTGAAAAATGGCAGTTCTGGGGGCTTTCTAGCAATTATAAAGGGTCACTTACTAAAATAATTATTATTATTATTTTTATTTTTATTTTTTATTATTAGTTTCATTGTTATCTTTATTTTTATCATTAGTTTCATTGTTGTTATCTTTTTGTTAATTATTTGTTCGTGATTTTTATTTTGTTGTGGATTATGGGGAGGGGGGTGTAGTGTGAATGGGTTGGCGTTTTTTGTGTGTGTGGTTTATAGTGTTTTTCTATTCTACGCTACTAGGGAGTTTTTAGGATTGAAATTTAGTTATGAAAGATTCTAGATCGGATGACCGTTGGGTATACCTGACTGCCCTCATTCGTGGCCTTAGCCGAAGCAGGGACCCTGGTCATCATATAACCTAGGCTGCTGGTTAGAGAAGAAGCACAGGAAAAAGGATGGAAGAGATGAAAGCGAAATAATTGTTAGTTGTTGTGTTTTGTGTGTGTTGTCCTAGCGTTATATACTCATACTATGAAATTGTATTATTATATAGGTCGACTGTCTTAAGTATGTAACAACAGGAGTGGACTGGCCCCGATTTTTGGTGTGATACCCCCTTTTTTTGGGCGTGCATGGCATCCCATATGGCAAGGGGGGGGGCCCTGTTTTGGCTGAAAAATTATTATAATGACCATTTTTTTGGCACCAGTCCTCCCCCGAGGACGCAGTCCCCTTCGCCCCATGAGGCGCCTTGCCGTGTTCGGACGTTCAGCCCGCCCCCCGAAGTGATTCGCGTTATGCATGGCCTTCGTCACCAATCAGGTCAAGACATAATGCTTGGCCCCGGAAAAAGGTACATGTAATAGTAAACGTATCACCTCGTTGAGCATATGACCTAGCGTAGTCGCTTTGGTTTTGGCTACCTATAGGAGCACGAGGATGCCCTCCCGCAGGTGTGAGCACTCTTTGCCCAGTGGACATCAGTGGTGCTCAGCTAAGTGCGGGAACCTACTCAGGCTAGGTTTTTTATGTCCCGGTTCTGAATCTACATTTTTTTGTGTGCATGTGAATCCTATACGCGAGGGAGATATAAAACTTACGAGACTGGAGAGGGAGATAAGCCTTAATTAACGTTGCATGCATGATAAATGTGTTACTTGAATGCTTGTTATGTTGATGTTGTGTGAGTGTTGTATAATATTATGTTCGTGTAGTGTTGTATAATATTATGTTCGTGTAGTGTTGCCTATTCTATTGTCCGCTTTTTTCTCGGTGGATGTGTGTTTTAGAAACGTTCCCCGTAGGTCGGGTTTTTTCAAATCGGGGTTCCCCCGTTAAGTCCATTGTGTAATTTGTCATCTAGAATTCCCAATGGATTTCTGACCTACCTAAGCTATGATCTAAAGCGGCAGAAAAGATTATATATGTTTTTGTCCCTATCTGTTGTGTGTAACGCCAATTGATGGAAAATATTTTCCTTTTTTGGTGCAGAATATCTGCAAATGTTTTTTTATTGAGAATATTAATGCGAAGTTAGATGCATAAAAACTGGAAGAGTATGGAAGGTGCAGAATGTCTGCTTGTGTTAAATTAGTGATATTAATGCGAAATTAGATGCATAAGAATTGGAAGAATGTATATAAGAATATATATAAGTTACACACTGGCGTAGATGGACCCTAATGTGCAGAGCTGAAAATCAATTATTGTGTCGGTTGGCAGGTGAGCAGCCTACACCTCTCCCCCGCACTCATGATTGTCTGTACCAAAATCTGACTACTTACAGCTTTGTGAAAATTAAGTTTGTTGTGGTAAAAAGTGATGACTCGTTTTTTGTTCGTATTGTGTTTGGTTCGTGAAGTGAACCGATCGTCCCATTGCCCTGATTTTGTGTATGTTGTGGTGGGATTATTATTATTGTCATTATTATTATTGTGTTTATTATCATTACTATTATTGTTATTATTTTTTTGGTTTAATAAATAAATTATTATTATCATATATTGTTTGTTATTGTTGTACATCATTACTATTGTTGTTATTGTGCGGTGAAACTACTCAATACTCTAGCTAATGAATTACCCCACTTCCAAATTTCCCTATGCTGGTAACCTAGTGCTATTTCCCATAATTATATATAATATAAACAAATTAATATATATGAAAATATATAGATAAGGTATACGTAAGGTATACGATATATATAAGAATTAGTTAAGAAATAAAAACAAAACAAAAATGAGAAACATTGACACAAAAAACACAAAAACAAACAAAAACCGGAAAAAACAAGCAAAAAATTGTTATAGAAGTGTCAATAAAAAGATACTTCCATAACAATTGTAAGTAGGCCTTTTTGCCTAAAACTACTTTACAGGCAACGCCCAGAAACGTTTTTCGTCCCTGGCCTGAAAGGGACTCATCAGTGGGCTTTTTGTATATATAAGCGCTTACAAACATAACTAGTATGTGTGCAATCACCCATACATACACAGAAAAATGGCCAATAATGGCTAAAGGAGAAAATTAATTCTCTAAAATTGCCTCAAAAGGCGACAAACATTAATAAGTATTATATTAAATAATAATTAATTAATATAATAATTATTAGATGGTAATAATATAATAATTGCTTGATGATAATAATATAATATAATATATAATGATATAATATAATATAAAATAAATAGGAGAAAAAATTAAAAACCACTTACCATTCCTCAGGAAGACAGCGACCACACGCGACGAGAGTTGAACACATACTAACTGATGTGTTCACCTCTATTGCATACCCATAAATATGGGTGATGCAAAATTTTTTCATATAGGGGAGGGTCAAACTCAAAACCTGAAAAATGGTAATTCTGGAGGCTTTTTAGCAATTATTAGGATGGGGAGGGGAAAATTATAAAATTTAAAGGAACTTAACCCCTAAACAAAAAAATTTAAATCTTTAAAATGAAACCTATAATTACGTTGAGTGTATTAAATTAATTGAATTAAAATCCAAAATTAAAAGATTAAATAATAACAATATTAGATATAATAAATACATAGAATATAAAAACTCATTAATTATAATATAATACATATAAATAGGGAGAAGAAAAAAGGAAAAAATCGAAAAACCACCTACCATTCCTCAGGAAGACAGCGACCACACGCGACGGGAGTTGAACACATACTAACTGATGTATTCACCTCTGTTGCATACCCATAAATATGGGTGATGCAAAATTTTTCATATAGGGGAGGGTCGATCTCAAAACCTGAAAAATGGCAATTCTGGGGGTTTTTTAGCAATTATTAGGATGGGGAGGGGGAAAAATTGTAAAATTTAAAGAAAACTTAAATCCCTAAAGTTAAAATTTAAATCTTCAAGATGAAATCTATAATTACATTAAGTGTATTACATTAATTGAATTAAAAATCCAAAATTAAAAGATTAAATAATAACAATATTAGATATAATAAATACATAGAATATAAAAATTCATTAAATATAATATAATACATATAATTAGGGAGAAGAAAGAGGAAAAATCGAAAAAACCACTTACCATTCCTCAGGAAGGCAGCGACCACACGCGACGAGAGTTGAACACATACTAACTGATGTGTTCACCTCTATTGTATACCCATAAATATGGGTGATGCGTATTTTTTATATAGGGGAGGGTCGATCTCAAACCCTGAAAAATGGCAGTTCTGGGGGCTTTCTAGCAATTAAAAAGGGGTCACTTACTAAAATAATTATTATTATTATTTTTATTTTTATTTTTTTATTATTAGTTTCATTGTTATCTTTATTTTTATCATTAGTTTCATTGTTGTTATCTTTTTGTTAATTATTTGTTCGTGATTTTTATTTTGGTGTGGATTATGGGGAGGGGGGTGTAGTGTGAATGGGTTGGCGTTTTTTGTGTGTGTGGTTTATAGTGTTTTTCTATTCTACGCTACTAGGGAGTTTTTAGGATTGAAACTTAGTTATGAAAGATTCTAGATCGGATGACCGTTGGGTATACCTGACTGCCCTCATTCGTGGCCTTAGCCGAAGCAGGGACCCTGGTCATCATATAACCTAGGCTGCTGGTTAGAGAAGAAGCACAGGAAAAAGGATGGAAGAGATGAAAGCGAAATAATTGTTAGTTGTTGTGTTTTGTGTGTGTTGTCCTAGCGTTATATACTCATACTATGAAATTGTATTATTATATAGGTCGACTGTCTTAAGTATGTAACAACAGGAGTGGACTGGCCCCGATTTTTGGTGTGATACCCCCTTTTTTTGGGCGTGCATGGCATCCCATATGGCAAGGGGGGGGGCCCTGTTTTGGCTGAAAAATTATTATAATGACCATTTTTTTGGCACCAGTCCTCCCCCGAGGACGCAGTCCCCTTCGCCCCATGAGGCGCCTTGCCGTGTTCGGACGTTCAGCCCGCCCCCCGAAGTGATTCGCGTTATGCATGGCCTTCGTCACCAATCAGGTCAAGACATAATGCTTGGCCCCGGAAAAAGGTACATGTAATAGTAAACGTATCACCTCGTTGAGCATATGACCTAGCGTAGTCGCTTTGGTTTTGGCTACCTATAGGAGCACGAGGATGCCCTCCCGCAGGTGTGAGCACTCTTTGCCCAGTGGACATCAGTGGTGCTCAGCTAAGTGCGGGAACCTACTCAGGCTAGGTTTTTTATGTCCCGGTTCTGAATCTACATTTTTTTGTGTGCATGTGAATCCTATACGCGAGGGAGATATAAAACTTACGAGACTGGAGAGGGAGATAAGCCTTAATTAACGTTGCATGCATGATAAATGTGTTACTTGAATGCTTGTTATGTTGATGTTGTGTGAGTGTTGTATAATATTATGTTCGTGTAGTGTTGTATAATATTATGTTCGTGTAGTGTTGCCTATTCTATTGTCCGCTTTTTTCTCGGTGGATGTGTGTTTTAGAAACGTTCCCCGTAGGTCGGGTTTTTTCAAATCGGGGTTCCCCCGTTAAGTCCATTGTGTAATTTGTCATCTAGAATTCCCAATGGATTTCTGACCTACCTAAGCTATGATCTAAAGCGGCAGAAAAGATTATATATGTTTTTGTCCCTATCTGTTGTGTGTAACGCCAATTGATGGAAAATATTTTCCTTTTTTGGTGCAGAATATCTGCAAATGTTTTTTTATTGAGAATATTAATGCGAAGTTAGATGCATAAAAACTGGAAGAGTATGGAAGGTGCAGAATGTCTGCTTGTGTTAAATTAGTGATATTAATGCGAAATTAGATGCATAAGAATTGGAAGAATGTATATAAGAATATATATAAGTTACACACTGGCGTAGATGGACCCTAATGTGCAGAGCTGAAAATCAATTATTGTGTCGGTTGGCAGGTGAGCAGCCTACACCTCTCCCCCGCACTCATGATTGTCTGTACCAAAATCTGACTACTTACAGCTTTGTGAAAATTAAGTTTGTTGTGGTAAAAAGTGATGACTCGTTTTTTGTTCGTATTGTGTTTGGTTCGTGAAGTGAACCGATCGTCCCATTGCCCTGATTTTGTGTATGTTGTGGTGGGATTATTATTATTGTCATTATTATTATTGTGTTTATTATCATTACTATTATTGTTATTATTTTTTTGGTTTAATAAATAAATTATTATTATCATATATTGTTTGTTATTGTTGTACATCATTACTATTGTTGTTATTGTGCGGTGAAACTACTCAATACTCTAGCTAATGAATTACCCCACTTCCAAATTTCCCTATGCTGGTAACCTAGTGCTATTTCCCATAATTATATATAATATAAACAAATTAATATATATGAAAATATATAGATAAGGTATACGTAAGGTATACGATATATATAAGAATTAGTTAAGAAATAAAAACAAAACAAAAATGAGAAACATTGACACAAAAAACACAAAAACAAACAAAAACCGGAAAAAACAAGCAAAAAATTGTTATAGAAGTGTCAATAAAAAGATACTTCCATAACAATTGTAAGTAGGCCTTTTTGCCTAAAACTACTTTACAGGCAACGCCCAGAAACGTTTTTCGTCCCTGGCCTGAAAGGGACTCATCAGTGGGCTTTTTGTATATATAAGCGCTTACAAACATAACTAGTATGTGTGCAATCACCCATACATACACAGAAAAATGGCCAATAATGGCTAAAGGAGAAAATTAATTCTCTAAAATTGCCTCAAAAGGCGACAAACATTAATAAGTATTATATTAAATAATAATTAATTAATATAATAATTATTAGATGGTAATAATATAATAATTGCTTGATGATAATAATATAATATAATATATAATGATATAATATAATATAAAATAAATAGGAGAAAAAATTAAAAACCACTTACCATTCCTCAGGAAGACAGCGACCACACGCGACGAGAGTTGAACACATACTAACTGATGTGTTCACCTCTATTGCATACCCATAAATATGGGTGATGCAAAATTTTTTCATATAGGGGAGGGTCAAACTCAAAACCTGAAAAATGGTAATTCTGGAGGCTTTTTAGCAATTATTAGGATGGGGAGGGGAAAATTATAAAATTTAAAGGAACTTAACCCCTAAACAAAAAAATTTAAATCTTTAAAATGAAACCTATAATTACGTTGAGTGTATTAAATTAATTGAATTAAAATCCAAAATTAAAAGATTAAATAATAACAATATTAGATATAATAAATACATAGAATATAAAAACTCATTAATTATAATATAATACATATAAATAGGGAGAAGAAAAAAGGAAAAAATCGAAAAACCACCTACCATTCCTCAGGAAGACAGCGACCACACGCGACGGGAGTTGAACACATACTAACTGATGTATTCACCTCTGTTGCATACCCATAAATATGGGTGATGCAAAATTTTTCATATAGGGGAGGGTCGATCTCAAAACCTGAAAAATGGCAATTCTGGGGGTTTTTTAGCAATTATTAGGATGGGGAGGGGGAAAAATTGTAAAATTTAAAGAAAACTTAAATCCCTAAAGTTAAAATTTAAATCTTCAAGATGAAATCTATAATTACATTAAGTGTATTACATTAATTGAATTAAAAATCCAAAATTAAAAGATTAAATAATAACAATATTAGATATAATAAATACATAGAATATAAAAATTCATTAAATATAATATAATACATATAATTAGGGAGAAGAAAGAGGAAAAAATCGAAAAACCACCTACCATTCCTCAGGAAGACAGCGACCACACGCGACGGGAGTTGAACACATACTAACTGATGTGTTCACCTCTGTTGCATACCCATAAATATGGGTGATGCAAAATTTTTCATATAGGGGAGGGTCGATCTCAAAACCTGAAAAATGGCAATTCTGGGGGTTTTTTAGCAATTATTAGGATGGGGAGGGGGAAAAATTGTAAAATTTAAAGAAAACTTAAATCCCTAAAGTTAAAATTTAAATCTTCAAGATGAAATCTATAATTACATTAAGTGTATTACATTAATTGAATTAAAAATCCAAAATTAAAAGATTAAATAATAACAATATTAGATATAATAAATACATAGAATATAAAAATTCATTAAATATAATATAATACATATAATTAGGGAGAAGAAAGAGGAAAAATCGAAAAAACCACTTACCATTCCTCAGGAAGGCAGCGACCACACGCGACGAGAGTTGAACACATACTAACTGATGTGTTCACCTCTATTGTATACCCATAAATATGGGTGATGCGTATTTTTTATATAGGGGAGGGTCGATCTCAAACCCTGAAAAATGGCAGTTCTGGGGGCTTTCTAGCAATTATAAAGGGTCACTTACTAAAATAATTATTATTATTATTTTTATTTTTATTTTTTATTATTAGTTTCATTGTTATCTTTATTTTTATCATTAGTTTCATTGTTGTTATCTTTTTGTTAATTATTTGTTCGTGATTTTTATTTTGTTGTGGATTATGGGGAGGGGGGTGTAGTGTGAATGGGTTGGCGTTTTTTGTGTGTGTGGTTTATAGTGTTTTTCTATTCTACGCTACTAGGGAGTTTTTAGGATTGAAATTTAGTTATGAAAGATTCTAGATCGGATGACCGTTGGGTATACCTGACTGCCCTCATTCGTGGCCTTAGCCGAAGCAGGGACCCTGGTCATCATATAACCTAGGCTGCTGGTTAGAGAAGAAGCACAGGAAAAAGGATGGAAGAGATGAAAGCGAAATAATTGTTAGTTGTTGTGTTTTGTGTGTGTTGTCCTAGCGTTATATACTCATACTATGAAATTGTATTATTATATAGGTCGACTGTCTTAAGTATGTAACAACAGGAGTGGACTGGCCCCGATTTTTGGTGTGATACCCCCTTTTTTTGGGCGTGCATGGCATCCCATATGGCAAGGGGGGGGGCCCTGTTTTGGCTGAAAAATTATTATAATGACCATTTTTTTGGCACCAGTCCTCCCCCGAGGACGCAGTCCCCTTCGCCCCATGAGGCGCCTTGCCGTGTTCGGACGTTCAGCCCGCCCCCCGAAGTGATTCGCGTTATGCATGGCCTTCGTCACCAATCAGGTCAAGACATAATGCTTGGCCCCGGAAAAAGGTACATGTAATAGTAAACGTATCACCTCGTTGAGCATATGACCTAGCGTAGTCGCTTTGGTTTTGGCTACCTATAGGAGCACGAGGATGCCCTCCCGCAGGTGTGAGCACTCTTTGCCCAGTGGACATCAGTGGTGCTCAGCTAAGTGCGGGAACCTACTCAGGCTAGGTTTTTTATGTCCCGGTTCTGAATCTACATTTTTTTGTGTGCATGTGAATCCTATACGCGAGGGAGATATAAAACTTACGAGACTGGAGAGGGAGATAAGCCTTAATTAACGTTGCATGCATGATAAATGTGTTACTTGAATGCTTGTTATGTTGATGTTGTGTGAGTGTTGTATAATATTATGTTCGTGTAGTGTTGTATAATATTATGTTCGTGTAGTGTTGCCTATTCTATTGTCCGCTTTTTTCTCGGTGGATGTGTGTTTTAGAAACGTTCCCCGTAGGTCGGGTTTTTTCAAATCGGGGTTCCCCCGTTAAGTCCATTGTGTAATTTGTCATCTAGAATTCCCAATGGATTTCTGACCTACCTAAGCTATGATCTAAAGCGGCAGAAAAGATTATATATGTTTTTGTCCCTATCTGTTGTGTGTAACGCCAATTGATGGAAAATATTTTCCTTTTTTGGTGCAGAATATCTGCAAATGTTTTTTTATTGAGAATATTAATGCGAAGTTAGATGCATAAAAACTGGAAGAGTATGGAAGGTGCAGAATGTCTGCTTGTGTTAAATTAGTGATATTAATGCGAAATTAGATGCATAAGAACTGGAAGAATGTATATAAGAATATATATAAGTTACACACTGTCGTAGATGGACCCTAATGTGCAGAGCTGAAAATCAATTATTGTGTCGGTTGGCAGGTGAGCAGCCTACACCTCTCCCCCGCACTCATGATTGTCTGTACCAAAATCTGACTACTTACAGCTTTGTGAAAATTAAGTTTGTTGTGGTAAAAAGTGATGACTCGTTTTTTGTTCGTATTGTGTTTGGTTCGTGAAGTGAACCGATCGTCCCATTGCCCTGATTTTGTGTATGTTGTGGTGGGATTATTATTATTGTCATTATTATTATTGTGTTTATTATCATTACTATTATTGTTATTATTTTTTTTGGTTTAATAAATAAATTATTATTATCATATATTGTTTGTTATTGTTGTACATCATTACTATTGTTGTTATTGTGCGGTGAAACTACTCAATACTCTAGCTAATGAATTACCCCACTTCCAAATTTCCCTATGCTGGTAACCTAGTGCTATTTCCCATAATTATATATAATATAAACAAATTAATATATATGAAAATATATAGATAAGGTATACGTAAGGTATACGATATATATAAGAATTAGTTAAGAAATAAAAACAAAACAAAAATGAGAAACATTGACACAAAAAACACAAAAACAAACAAAAACCGGAAAAAGCAAGCAAAAAATTGTTATAGAAGTGTCAATAAAAAGATACTTCCATAACAATTGTAAGTAGGCCTTTTTGCCTAAAACTACTTTACAGGCAACGCCCAGAAACGTTTTTCGTCCCTGGCCTGAAAGGGACTCATCAGTGGGCTTTTTGTATATATAAGCGCTTACAAACATAACTAGTATGTGTGCAATCACCCATACATACACAGAAAAATGGCCAATAATGGCTAAAGGAGAAAATTAATTCTTTAAAATTGCCTCAAAAGGCGACAAACATTAATAAGTATTATATTAAATAATAATTAATTAATATAATAATTATTAGATGGTAATAATATAATAATTGCTTGATGATAATAATATAATATAATATATAATGATATAATATAATATAAAATAAATAGGAGAAAAATTAAAAACCACTTACCATTCCTCAGGAAGACAGCGACCACACGCGACGAGAGTTGAACACATACTAACTGATGTGTTCACCTCTATTGCATACCCATAAATATGGGTGATGCAAAATTTTTTCATATAGGGGAGGGTCAAACTCAAAACCTGAAAAATGGTAATTCTGGAGGCTTTTTAGCAATTATTAGGATGGGGAGGGGAAAATTATAAAATTTAAAGGAACTTAACCCCTAAACATAAAATTTAAATCTTTAAAATGAAACCTATAATTACGTTGAGTGTATTAAATTAATTGAATTAAAATCCAAAATTAAAAGATTAAATAATAACAATATTAGATATAATAAATACATAGAATATAAAAATTCATTAAATATAATATAATACATATAATTAGGGAGAAGAAAGAGGAAAAAATCGAAAAACCACCTACCATTCCTCAGGAAGACAGCGACCACACGCGACGGGAGTTGAACACATACTAACTGATGTGTTCACCTCTGTTGCATACCCATAAATATGGGTGATGCAAAATTTTTCATATAGGGGAGGGTCGATCTCAAAACCTGAAAAATGGCAATTCTGGGGGCTTTTTAGCAATTATTAGGATGGGGAGGGGGAAAAATTGTAAAATTTAAAGAAAACTTAAATCCCTAAAGTTAAAATTTAAATCTTCAAGATGAAATCTATAATTACATTAAGTGTATTACATTAATTGAATTAAAAATCCAAAATTAAAAGATTAAATAATAACAATATTAGATATAATAAATACATAGAATATAAAAATTCATTAAATATAATATAATACATATAATTAGGGAGAAGAAAGAGGAAAAATCGAAAAAACCACTTACCATTCCTCAGGAAGGCAGCGACCACACGCGACGAGAGTTGAACACATACTAACTGATGTGTTCACCTCTATTGTATACCCATAAATATGGGTGATGCGTATTTTTTATATAGGGGAGGGTCGATCTCAAACCCTGAAAAATGGCAGTTCTGGGGGCTTTCTAGCAATTATAAAGGGTCACTTACTAAAATAATTATTATTATTATTTTTATTTTTATTTTTTATTATTAGTTTCATTGTTATCTTTATTTTTATCATTAGTTTCATTGTTGTTATCTTTTTGTTAATTATTTGTTCGTGATTTTTATTTTGTTGTGGATTATGGGGAGGGGGGTGTAGTGTGAATGGGTTGGCGTTTTTTGTGTGTGTGGTTTATAGTGTTTTTCTATTCTACGCTACTAGGGAGTTTTTAGGATTGAAATTTAGTTATGAAAGATTCTAGATCGGATGACCGTTGGGTATACCTGACTGCCCTCATTCGTGGCCTTAGCCGAAGCAGGGACCCTGGTCATCATATAACCTAGGCTGCTGGTTAGAGAAGAAGCACAGGAAAAAGGATGGAAGAGATGAAAGCGAAATAATTGTTAGTTGTTGTGTTTTGTGTGTGTTGTCCTAGCGTTATATACTCATACTATGAAATTGTATTATTATATAGGTCGACTGTCTTAAGTATGTAACAACAGGAGTGGACTGGCCCCGATTTTTGGTGTGATACCCCCTTTTTTTGGGCGTGCATGGCATCCCATATGGCAAGGGGGGGGGCCCTGTTTTGGCTGAAAAATTATTATAATGACCATTTTTTTGGCACCAGTCCTCCCCCGAGGACGCAGTCCCCTTCGCCCCATGAGGCGCCTTGCCGTGTTCGGACGTTCAGCCCGCCCCCCGAAGTGATTCGCGTTATGCATGGCCTTCGTCACCAATCAGGTCAAGACATAATGCTTGGCCCCGGAAAAAGGTACATGTAATAGTAAACGTATCACCTCGTTGAGCATATGACCTAGCGTAGTCGCTTTGGTTTTGGCTACCTATAGGAGCACGAGGATGCCCTCCCGCAGGTGTGAGCACTCTTTGCCCAGTGGACATCAGTGGTGCTCAGCTAAGTGCGGGAACCTACTCAGGCTAGGTTTTTTATGTCCCGGTTCTGAATCTACATTTTTTTGTGTGCATGTGAATCCTATACGCGAGGGAGATATAAAACTTACGAGACTGGAGAGGGAGATAAGCCTTAATTAACGTTGCATGCATGATAAATGTGTTACTTGAATGCTTGTTATGTTGATGTTGTGTGAGTGTTGTATAATATTATGTTCGTGTAGTGTTGTATAATATTATGTTCGTGTAGTGTTGCCTATTCTATTGTCCGCTTTTTTCTCGGTGGATGTGTGTTTTAGAAACGTTCCCCGTAGGTCGGGTTTTTTCAAATCGGGGTTCCCCCGTTAAGTCCATTGTGTAATTTGTCATCTAGAATTCCCAATGGATTTCTGACCTACCTAAGCTATGATCTAAAGCGGCAGAAAAGATTATATATGTTTTTGTCCCTATCTGTTGTGTGTAACGCCAATTGATGGAAAATATTTTCCTTTTTTGGTGCAGAATATCTGCAAATGTTTTTTTATTGAGAATATTAATGCGAAGTTAGATGCATAAAAACTGGAAGAGTATGGAAGGTGCAGAATGTCTGCTTGTGTTAAATTAGTGATATTAATGCGAAATTAGATGCATAAGAATTGGAAGAATGTATATAAGAATATATATAAGTTACACACTGGCGTAGATGGACCCTAATGTGCAGAGCTGAAAATCAATTATTGTGTCGGTTGGCAGGTGAGCAGCCTACACCTCTCCCCCGCACTCATGATTGTCTGTACCAAAATCTGACTACTTACAGCTTTGTGAAAATTAAGTTTGTTGTGGTAAAAAGTGATGACTCGTTTTTTGTTCGTATTGTGTTTGGTTCGTGAAGTGAACCGATCGTCCCATTGCCCTGATTTTGTGTATGTTGTGGTGGGATTATTATTATTGTCATTATTATTATTGTGTTTATTATCATTACTATTATTGTTATTATTTTTTTGGTTTAATAAATAAATTATTATTATCATATATTGTTTGTTATTGTTGTACATCATTACTATTGTTGTTATTGTGCGGTGAAACTACTCAATACTCTAGCTAATGAATTACCCCACTTCCAAATTTCCCTATGCTGGTAACCTAGTGCTATTTCCCATAATTATATATAATATAAACAAATTAATATATATGAAAATATATAGATAAGGTATACGTAAGGTATACGATATATATAAGAATTAGTTAAGAAATAAAAACAAAACAAAAATGAGAAACATTGACACAAAAAACACAAAAACAAACAAAAACCGGAAAAAACAAGCAAAAAATTGTTATAGAAGTGTCAATAAAAAGATACTTCCATAACAATTGTAAGTAGGCCTTTTTGCCTAAAACTACTTTACAGGCAACGCCCAGAAACGTTTTTCGTCCCTGGCCTGAAAGGGACTCATCAGTGGGCTTTTTGTATATATAAGCGCTTACAAACATAACTAGTATGTGTGCAATCACCCATACATACACAGAAAAATGGCCAATAATGGCTAAAGGAGAAAATTAATTCTCTAAAATTGCCTCAAAAGGCGACAAACATTAATAAGTATTATATTAAATAATAATTAATTAATATAATAATTATTAGATGGTAATAATATAATAATTGCTTGATGATAATAATATAATATAATATATAATGATATAATATAATATAAAATAAATAGGAGAAAAAATTAAAAACCACTTACCATTCCTCAGGAAGACAGCGACCACACGCGACGAGAGTTGAACACATACTAACTGATGTGTTCACCTCTATTGCATACCCATAAATATGGGTGATGCAAAATTTTTTCATATAGGGGAGGGTCAAACTCAAAACCTGAAAAATGGTAATTCTGGAGGCTTTTTAGCAATTATTAGGATGGGGAGGGGAAAATTATAAAATTTAAAGGAACTTAACCCCTAAACAAAAAAATTTAAATCTTTAAAATGAAACCTATAATTACGTTGAGTGTATTAAATTAATTGAATTAAAATCCAAAATTAAAAGATTAAATAATAACAATATTAGATATAATAAATACATAGAATATAAAAACTCATTAATTATAATATAATACATATAAATAGGGAGAAGAAAAAAGGAAAAAATCGAAAAACCACCTACCATTCCTCAGGAAGACAGCGACCACACGCGACGGGAGTTGAACACATACTAACTGATGTATTCACCTCTGTTGCATACCCATAAATATGGGTGATGCAAAATTTTTCATATAGGGGAGGGTCGATCTCAAAACCTGAAAAATGGCAATTCTGGGGGTTTTTTAGCAATTATTAGGATGGGGAGGGGGAAAAATTGTAAAATTTAAAGAAAACTTAAATCCCTAAAGTTAAAATTTAAATCTTCAAGATGAAATCTATAATTACATTAAGTGTATTACATTAATTGAATTAAAAATCCAAAATTAAAAGATTAAATAATAACAATATTAGATATAATAAATACATAGAATATAAAAATTCATTAAATATAATATAATACATATAATTAGGGAGAAGAAAGAGGAAAAATCGAAAAAACCACTTACCATTCCTCAGGAAGGCAGCGACCACACGCGACGAGAGTTGAACACATACTAACTGATGTGTTCACCTCTATTGTATACCCATAAATATGGGTGATGCGTATTTTTTATATAGGGGAGGGTCGATCTCAAACCCTGAAAAATGGCAGTTCTGGGGGCTTTCTAGCAATTAAAAAGGGGTCACTTACTAAAATAATTATTATTATTATTTTTATTTTTATTTTTTTATTATTAGTTTCATTGTTATCTTTATTTTTATCATTAGTTTCATTGTTGTTATCTTTTTGTTAATTATTTGTTCGTGATTTTTATTTTGGTGTGGATTATGGGGAGGGGGGTGTAGTGTGAATGGGTTGGCGTTTTTTGTGTGTGTGGTTTATAGTGTTTTTCTATTCTACGCTACTAGGGAGTTTTTAGGATTGAAACTTAGTTATGAAAGATTCTAGATCGGATGACCGTTGGGTATACCTGACTGCCCTCATTCGTGGCCTTAGCCGAAGCAGGGACCCTGGTCATCATATAACCTAGGCTGCTGGTTAGAGAAGAAGCACAGGAAAAAGGATGGAAGAGATGAAAGCGAAATAATTGTTAGTTGTTGTGTTTTGTGTGTGTTGTCCTAGCGTTATATACTCATACTATGAAATTGTATTATTATATAGGTCGACTGTCTTAAGTATGTAACAACAGGAGTGGACTGGCCCCGATTTTTGGTGTGATACCCCCTTTTTTTGGGCGTGCATGGCATCCCATATGGCAAGGGGGGGGCCCTGTTTTGGCTGAAAAATTATTATAATGACCATTTTTATGGCACCAGTCCTCCCCCGAGGACGCAGTCCCCTTCGCCCCATGAGGCGCCTTGCCGTGTTCGGACGTTCAGCCCGCCCCCCGAAGTGATTCGCGTTATGCATGGCCTTCGTCACCAATCAGGTCAAGACATAATGCTTGGCCCCGGAAAAAGGTACATGTAATAGTAAACGTATCACCTCGTTGAGCATATGACCTAGCGTAGTCGCTTTGGTTTTGGCTACCTATAGGAGCACGAGGATGCCCTCCCGCAGGTGTGAGCACTCTTTGCCCAGTGGACATCAGTGGTGCTCAGCTAAGTGCGGGAACCTACTCAGGCTAGGTTTTTTATGTCCCGGTTCTGAATCTACATTTTTTTGTGTGCATGTGAATCCTATACGCGAGGGAGATATAAAACTTACGAGACTGGAGAGGGAGATAAGCCTTAATTAACGTTGCATGCATGATAAATGTGTTACTTGAATGCTTGTTATGTTGATGTTGTGTGAGTGTTGTATAATATTATGTTCGTGTAGTGTTGTATAATATTATGTTCGTGTAGTGTTGCCTATTCTATTGTCCGCTTTTTTCTCGGTGGATGTGTGTTTTAGAAACGTTCCCCGTAGGTCGGGTTTTTTCAAATCGGGGTTCCCCCGTTAAGTCCATTGTGTAATTTGTCATCTAGAATTCCCAATGGATTTCTGACCTACCTAAGCTATGATCTAAAGCGGCAGAAAAGATTATATATGTTTTTGTCCCTATCTGTTGTGTGTAACGCCAATTGATGGAAAATATTTTCCTTTTTTGGTGCAGAATATCTGCAAATGTTTTTTTATTGAGAATATTAATGCGAAGTTAGATGCATAAAAACTGGAAGAGTATGGAAGGTGCAGAATGTCTGCTTGTGTTAAATTAGTGATATTAATGCGAAATTAGATGCATAAGAATTGGAAGAATGTATATAAGAATATATATAAGTTACACACTGGCGTAGATGGACCCTAATGTGCAGAGCTGAAAATCAATTATTGTGTCGGTTGGCAGGTGAGCAGCCTACACCTCTCCCCCGCACTCATGATTGTCTGTACCAAAATCTGACTACTTACAGCTTTGTGAAAATTAAGTTTGTTGTGGTAAAAAGTGATGACTCGTTTTTTGTTCGTATTGTGTTTGGTTCGTGAAGTGAACCGATCGTCCCATTGCCCTGATTTTGTGTATGTTGTGGTGGGATTATTATTATTGTCATTATTATTATTGTGTTTATTATCATTACTATTATTGTTATTATTTTTTTGGTTTAATAAATAAATTATTATTATCATATATTGTTTGTTATTGTTGTACATCATTACTATTGTTGTTATTGTGCGGTGAAACTACTCAATACTCTAGCTAATGAATTACCCCACTTCCAAATTTCCCTATGCTGGTAACCTAGTGCTATTTCCCATAATTATATATAATATAAACAAATTAATATATATGAAAATATATAGATAAGGTATACGTAAGGTATACGATATATATAAGAATTAGTTAAGAAATAAAAACAAAACAAAAATGAGAAACATTGACACAAAAAACACAAAAACAAACAAAAACCGGAAAAAACAAGCAAAAAATTGTTATAGAAGTGTCAATAAAAAGATACTTCCATAACAATTGTAAGTAGGCCTTTTTGCCTAAAACTACTTTACAGGCAACGCCCAGAAACGTTTTTCGTCCCTGGCCTGAAAGGGACTCATCAGTGGGCTTTTTGTATATATAAGCGCTTACAAACATAACTAGTATGTGTGCAATCACCCATACATACACAGAAAAATGGCCAATAATGGCTAAAGGAGAAAATTAATTCTTTAAAATTGCCTCAAAAGGCGACAAACATTAATAAGTATTATATTAAATAATAATTAATTAATATAATAATTATTAGATGGTAATAATATAATAATTGCTTGATGATAATAATATAATATAATATATAATGATATAATATAATATAAAATAAATAGGAGAAAAAATTAAAAACCACTTACCATTCCTCAGGAAGACAGCGACCACACGCGACGAGAGTTGAACACATACTAACTGATGTGTTCACCTCTATTGCATACCCATAAATATGGGTGATGCAAAATTTTTTCATATAGGGGAGGGTCAAACTCAAAACCTGAAAAATGGTAATTCTGGAGGCTTTTTAGCAATTATTAGGATGGGGAGGGGAAAATTATAAAATTTAAAGGAACTTAACCCCTAAACAAAAAAATTTAAATCTTTAAAATGAAACCTATAATTACGTTGAGTGTATTAAATTAATTGAATTAAAATCCAAAATTAAAAGATTAAATAATAACAATATTAGATATAATAAATACATAGAATATAAAAACTCATTAATTATAATATAATACATATAAATAGGGAGAAGAAAAAAGGAAAAAATCGAAAAACCACCTACCATTCCTCAGGAAGACAGCGACCACACGCGACGGGAGTTGAACACATACTAACTGATGTATTCACCTCTGTTGCATACCCATAAATATGGGTGATGCAAAATTTTTCATATAGGGGAGGGTCGATCTCAAAACCTGAAAAATGGCAATTCTGGGGGTTTTTTAGCAATTATTAGGATGGGGAGGGGGAAAAATTGTAAAATTTAAAGAAAACTTAAATCCCTAAAGTTAAAATTTAAATCTTCAAGATGAAATCTATAATTACATTAAGTGTATTACATTAATTGAATTAAAAATCCAAAATTAAAAGATTAAATAATAACAATATTAGATATAATAAATACATAGAATATAAAAATTCATTAAATATAATATAATACATATAATTAGGGAGAAGAAAGAGGAAAAATCGAAAAAACCACTTACCATTCCTCAGGAAGGCAGCGACCACACGCGACGAGAGTTGAACACATACTAACTGATGTGTTCACCTCTATTGTATACCCATAAATATGGGTGATGCGTATTTTTTATATAGGGGAGGGTCGATCTCAAACCCTGAAAAATGGCAGTTCTGGGGGCTTTCTAGCAATTAAAAAGGGGTCACTTACTAAAATAATTATTATTATTATTTTTATTTTTATTTTTTTATTATTAGTTTCATTGTTATCTTTATTTTTATCATTAGTTTCATTGTTGTTATCTTTTTGTTAATTATTTGTTCGTGATTTTTATTTTGGTGTGGATTATGGGGAGGGGGGTGTAGTGTGAATGGGTTGGCGTTTTTTGTGTGTGTGGTTTATAGTGTTTTTCTATTCTACGCTACTAGGGAGTTTTTAGGATTGAAACTTAGTTATGAAAGATTCTAGATCGGATGACCGTTGGGTATACCTGACTGCCCTCATTCGTGGCCTTAGCCGAAGCAGGGACCCTGGTCATCATATAACCTAGGCTGCTGGTTAGAGAAGAAGCACAGGAAAAAGGATGGAAGAGATGAAAGCGAAATAATTGTTAGTTGTTGTGTTTTGTGTGTGTTGTCCTAGCGTTATATACTCATACTATGAAATTGTATTATTATATAGGTCGACTGTCTTAAGTATGTAACAACAGGAGTGGACTGGCCCCGATTTTTGGTGTGATACCCCCTTTTTTTGGGCGTGCATGGCATCCCATATGGCAAGGGGGGGGCCCTGTTTTGGCTGAAAAATTATTATAATGACCATTTTTATGGCACCAGTCCTCCCCCGAGGACGCAGTCCCCTTCGCCCCATGAGGCGCCTTGCCGTGTTCGGACGTTCAGCCCGCCCCCCGAAGTGATTCGCGTTATGCATGGCCTTCGTCACCAATCAGGTCAAGACATAATGCTTGGCCCCGGAAAAAGGTACATGTAATAGTAAACGTATCACCTCGTTGAGCATATGACCTAGCGTAGTCGCTTTGGTTTTGGCTACCTATAGGAGCACGAGGATGCCCTCCCGCAGGTGTGAGCACTCTTTGCCCAGTGGACATCAGTGGTGCTCAGCTAAGTGCGGGAACCTACTCAGGCTAGGTTTTTTATGTCCCGGTTCTGAATCTACATTTTTTTGTGTGCATGTGAATCCTATACGCGAGGGAGATATAAAACTTACGAGACTGGAGAGGGAGATAAGCCTTAATTAACGTTGCATGCATGATAAATGTGTTACTTGAATGCTTGTTATGTTGATGTTGTGTGAGTGTTGTATAATATTATGTTCGTGTAGTGTTGTATAATATTATGTTCGTGTAGTGTTGCCTATTCTATTGTCCGCTTTTTTCTCGGTGGATGTGTGTTTTAGAAACGTTCCCCGTAGGTCGGGTTTTTTCAAATCGGGGTTCCCCCGTTAAGTCCATTGTGTAATTTGTCATCTAGAATTCCCAATGGATTTCTGACCTACCTAAGCTATGATCTAAAGCGGCAGAAAAGATTATATATGTTTTTGTCCCTATCTGTTGTGTGTAACGCCAATTGATGGAAAATATTTTCCTTTTTTGGTGCAGAATATCTGCAAATGTTTTTTTATTGAGAATATTAATGCGAAGTTAGATGCATAAAAACTGGAAGAGTATGGAAGGTGCAGAATGTCTGCTTGTGTTAAATTAGTGATATTAATGCGAAATTAGATGCATAAGAATTGGAAGAATGTATATAAGAATATATATAAGTTACACACTGGCGTAGATGGACCCTAATGTGCAGAGCTGAAAATCAATTATTGTGTCGGTTGGCAGGTGAGCAGCCTACACCTCTCCCCCGCACTCATGATTGTCTGTACCAAAATCTGACTACTTACAGCTTTGTGAAAATTAAGTTTGTTGTGGTAAAAAGTGATGACTCGTTTTTTGTTCGTATTGTGTTTGGTTCGTGAAGTGAACCGATCGTCCCATTGCCCTGATTTTGTGTATGTTGTGGTGGGATTATTATTATTGTCATTATTATTATTGTGTTTATTATCATTACTATTATTGTTATTATTTTTTTGGTTTAATAAATAAATTATTATTATCATATATTGTTTGTTATTGTTGTACATCATTACTATTGTTGTTATTGTGCGGTGAAACTACTCAATACTCTAGCTAATGAATTACCCCACTTCCAAATTTCCCTATGCTGGTAACCTAGTGCTATTTCCCATAATTATATATAATATAAACAAATTAATATATATGAAAATATATAGATAAGGTATACGTAAGGTATACGATATATATAAGAATTAGTTAAGAAATAAAAACAAAACAAAAATGAGAAACATTGACACAAAAAACACAAAAACAAACAAAAACCGGAAAAAACAAGCAAAAAATTGTTATAGAAGTGTCAATAAAAAGATACTTCCATAACAATTGTAAGTAGGCCTTTTTGCCTAAAACTACTTTACAGGCAACGCCCAGAAACGTTTTTCGTCCCTGGCCTGAAAGGGACTCATCAGTGGGCTTTTTGTATATATAAGCGCTTACAAACATAACTAGTATGTGTGCAATCACCCATACATACACAGAAAAATGGCCAATAATGGCTAAAGGAGAAAATTAATTCTTTAAAATTGCCTCAAAAGGCGACAAACATTAATAAGTATTATATTAAATAATAATTAATTAATATAATAATTATTAGATGGTAATAATATAATAATTGCTTGATGATAATAATATAATATAATATATAATGATATAATATAATATAAAATAAATAGGAGAAAAAATTAAAAACCACTTACCATTCCTCAGGAAGACAGCGACCACACGCGACGAGAGTTGAACACATACTAACTGATGTGTTCACCTCTATTGCATACCCATAAATATGGGTGATGCAAAATTTTTTCATATAGGGGAGGGTCAAACTCAAAACCTGAAAAATGGTAATTCTGGAGGCTTTTTAGCAATTATTAGGATGGGGAGGGGAAAATTATAAAATTTAAAGGAACTTAACCCCTAAACAAAAAAATTTAAATCTTTAAAATGAAACCTATAATTACGTTGAGTGTATTAAATTAATTGAATTAAAATCCAAAATTAAAAGATTAAATAATAACAATATTAGATATAATAAATACATAGAATATAAAAACTCATTAATTATAATATAATACATATAAATAGGGAGAAGAAAAAAGGAAAAAATCGAAAAACCACCTACCATTCCTCAGGAAGACAGCGACCACACGCGACGGGAGTTGAACACATACTAACTGATGTATTCACCTCTGTTGCATACCCATAAATATGGGTGATGCAAAATTTTTCATATAGGGGAGGGTCGATCTCAAAACCTGAAAAATGGCAATTCTGGGGGTTTTTTAGCAATTATTAGGATGGGGAGGGGGAAAAATTGTAAAATTTAAAGAAAACTTAAATCCCTAAAGTTAAAATTTAAATCTTCAAGATGAAATCTATAATTACATTAAGTGTATTACATTAATTGAATTAAAAATCCAAAATTAAAAGATTAAATAATAACAATATTAGATATAATAAATACATAGAATATAAAAATTCATTAAATATAATATAATACATATAATTAGGGAGAAGAAAGAGGAAAAATCGAAAAAACCACTTACCATTCCTCAGGAAGGCAGCGACCACACGCGACGAGAGTTGAACACATACTAACTGATGTGTTCACCTCTATTGTATACCCATAAATATGGGTGATGCGTATTTTTTATATAGGGGAGGGTCGATCTCAAACCCTGAAAAATGGCAGTTCTGGGGGCTTTCTAGCAATTAAAAAGGGGTCACTTACTAAAATAATTATTATTATTATTTTTATTTTTATTTTTTTATTATTAGTTTCATTGTTATCTTTATTTTTATCATTAGTTTCATTGTTGTTATCTTTTTGTTAATTATTTGTTCGTGATTTTTATTTTGGTGTGGATTATGGGGAGGGGGGTGTAGTGTGAATGGGTTGGCGTTTTTTGTGTGTGTGGTTTATAGTGTTTTTCTATTCTACGCTACTAGGGAGTTTTTAGGATTGAAACTTAGTTATGAAAGATTCTAGATCGGATGACCGTTGGGTATACCTGACTGCCCTCATTCGTGGCCTTAGCCGAAGCAGGGACCCTGGTCATCATATAACCTAGGCTGCTGGTTAGAGAAGAAGCACAGGAAAAAGGATGGAAGAGATGAAAGCGAAATAATTGTTAGTTGTTGTGTTTTGTGTGTGTTGTCCTAGCGTTATATACTCATACTATGAAATTGTATTATTATATAGGTCGACTGTCTTAAGTATGTAACAACAGGAGTGGACTGGCCCCGATTTTTGGTGTGATACCCCCTTTTTTTGGGCGTGCATGGCATCCCATATGGCAAGGGGGGGGCCCTGTTTTGGCTGAAAAATTATTATAATGACCATTTTTATGGCACCAGTCCTCCCCCGAGGACGCAGTCCCCTTCGCCCCATGAGGCGCCTTGCCGTGTTCGGACGTTCAGCCCGCCCCCCGAAGTGATTCGCGTTATGCATGGCCTTCGTCACCAATCAGGTCAAGACATAATGCTTGGCCCCGGAAAAAGGTACATGTAATAGTAAACGTATCACCTCGTTGAGCATATGACCTAGCGTAGTCGCTTTGGTTTTGGCTACCTATAGGAGCACGAGGATGCCCTCCCGCAGGTGTGAGCACTCTTTGCCCAGTGGACATCAGTGGTGCTCAGCTAAGTGCGGGAACCTACTCAGGCTAGGTTTTTTATGTCCCGGTTCTGAATCTACATTTTTTTGTGTGCATGTGAATCCTATACGCGAGGGAGATATAAAACTTACGAGACTGGAGAGGGAGATAAGCCTTAATTAACGTTGCATGCATGATAAATGTGTTACTTGAATGCTTGTTATGTTGATGTTGTGTGAGTGTTGTATAATATTATGTTCGTGTAGTGTTGTATAATATTATGTTCGTGTAGTGTTGCCTATTCTATTGTCCGCTTTTTTCTCGGTGGATGTGTGTTTTAGAAACGTTCCCCGTAGGTCGGGTTTTTTCAAATCGGGGTTCCCCCGTTAAGTCCATTGTGTAATTTGTCATCTAGAATTCCCAATGGATTTCTGACCTACCTAAGCTATGATCTAAAGCGGCAGAAAAGATTATATATGTTTTTGTCCCTATCTGTTGTGTGTAACGCCAATTGATGGAAAATATTTTCCTTTTTTGGTGCAGAATATCTGCAAATGTTTTTTTATTGAGAATATTAATGCGAAGTTAGATGCATAAAAACTGGAAGAGTATGGAAGGTGCAGAATGTCTGCTTGTGTTAAATTAGTGATATTAATGCGAAATTAGATGCATAAGAATTGGAAGAATGTATATAAGAATATATATAAGTTACACACTGGCGTAGATGGACCCTAATGTGCAGAGCTGAAAATCAATTATTGTGTCGGTTGGCAGGTGAGCAGCCTACACCTCTCCCCCGCACTCATGATTGTCTGTACCAAAATCTGACTACTTACAGCTTTGTGAAAATTAAGTTTGTTGTGGTAAAAAGTGATGACTCGTTTTTTGTTCGTATTGTGTTTGGTTCGTGAAGTGAACCGATCGTCCCATTGCCCTGATTTTGTGTATGTTGTGGTGGGATTATTATTATTGTCATTATTATTATTGTGTTTATTATCATTACTATTATTGTTATTATTTTTTTGGTTTAATAAATAAATTATTATTATCATATATTGTTTGTTATTGTTGTACATCATTACTATTGTTGTTATTGTGCGGTGAAACTACTCAATACTCTAGCTAATGAATTACCCCACTTCCAAATTTCCCTATGCTGGTAACCTAGTGCTATTTCCCATAATTATATATAATATAAACAAATTAATATATATGAAAATATATAGATAAGGTATACGTAAGGTATACGATATATATAAGAATTAGTTAAGAAATAAAAACAAAACAAAAATGAGAAACATTGACACAAAAAACACAAAAACAAACAAAAACCGGAAAAAACAAGCAAAAAATTGTTATAGAAGTGTCAATAAAAAGATACTTCCATAACAATTGTAAGTAGGCCTTTTTGCCTAAAACTACTTTACAGGCAACGCCCAGAAACGTTTTTCGTCCCTGGCCTGAAAGGGACTCATCAGTGGGCTTTTTGTATATATAAGCGCTTACAAACATAACTAGTATGTGTGCAATCACCCATACATACACAGAAAAATGGCCAATAATGGCTAAAGGAGAAAATTAATTCTTTAAAATTGCCTCAAAAGGCGACAAACATTAATAAGTATTATATTAAATAATAATTAATTAATATAATAATTATTAGATGGTAATAATATAATAATTGCTTGATGATAATAATATAATATAATATATAATGATATAATATAATATAAAATAAATAGGAGAAAAAATTAAAAACCACTTACCATTCCTCAGGAAGACAGCGACCACACGCGACGAGAGTTGAACACATACTAACTGATGTGTTCACCTCTATTGCATACCCATAAATATGGGTGATGCAAAATTTTTTCATATAGGGGAGGGTCAAACTCAAAACCTGAAAAATGGTAATTCTGGAGGCTTTTTAGCAATTATTAGGATGGGGAGGGGAAAATTATAAAATTTAAAGGAACTTAACCCCTAAACAAAAAAATTTAAATCTTTAAAATGAAACCTATAATTACGTTGAGTGTATTAAATTAATTGAATTAAAATCCAAAATTAAAAGATTAAATAATAACAATATTAGATATAATAAATACATAGAATATAAAAACTCATTAATTATAATATAATACATATAAATAGGGAGAAGAAAAAAGGAAAAAATCGAAAAACCACCTACCATTCCTCAGGAAGACAGCGACCACACGCGACGGGAGTTGAACACATACTAACTGATGTATTCACCTCTGTTGCATACCCATAAATATGGGTGATGCAAAATTTTTCATATAGGGGAGGGTCGATCTCAAAACCTGAAAAATGGCAATTCTGGGGGTTTTTTAGCAATTATTAGGATGGGGAGGGGGAAAAATTGTAAAATTTAAAGAAAACTTAAATCCCTAAAGTTAAAATTTAAATCTTCAAGATGAAATCTATAATTACATTAAGTGTATTACATTAATTGAATTAAAAATCCAAAATTAAAAGATTAAATAATAACAATATTAGATATAATAAATACATAGAATATAAAAATTCATTAAATATAATATAATACATATAATTAGGGAGAAGAAAGAGGAAAAATCGAAAAAACCACTTACCATTCCTCAGGAAGGCAGCGACCACACGCGACGAGAGTTGAACACATACTAACTGATGTGTTCACCTCTATTGTATACCCATAAATATGGGTGATGCGTATTTTTTATATAGGGGAGGGTCGATCTCAAACCCTGAAAAATGGCAGTTCTGGGGGCTTTCTAGCAATTAAAAAGGGGTCACTTACTAAAATAATTATTATTATTATTTTTATTTTTATTTTTTTATTATTAGTTTCATTGTTATCTTTATTTTTATCATTAGTTTCATTGTTGTTATCTTTTTGTTAATTATTTGTTCGTGATTTTTATTTTGGTGTGGATTATGGGGAGGGGGGTGTAGTGTGAATGGGTTGGCGTTTTTTGTGTGTGTGGTTTATAGTGTTTTTCTATTCTACGCTACTAGGGAGTTTTTAGGATTGAAACTTAGTTATGAAAGATTCTAGATCGGATGACCGTTGGGTATACCTGACTGCCCTCATTCGTGGCCTTAGCCGAAGCAGGGACCCTGGTCATCATATAACCTAGGCTGCTGGTTAGAGAAGAAGCACAGGAAAAAGGATGGAAGAGATGAAAGCGAAATAATTGTTAGTTGTTGTGTTTTGTGTGTGTTGTCCTAGCGTTATATACTCATACTATGAAATTGTATTATTATATAGGTCGACTGTCTTAAGTATGTAACAACAGGAGTGGACTGGCCCCGATTTTTGGTGTGATACCCCCTTTTTTTGGGCGTGCATGGCATCCCATATGGCAAGGGGGGGGCCCTGTTTTGGCTGAAAAATTATTATAATGACCATTTTTATGGCACCAGTCCTCCCCCGAGGACGCAGTCCCCTTCGCCCCATGAGGCGCCTTGCCGTGTTCGGACGTTCAGCCCGCCCCCCGAAGTGATTCGCGTTATGCATGGCCTTCGTCACCAATCAGGTCAAGACATAATGCTTGGCCCCGGAAAAAGGTACATGTAATAGTAAACGTATCACCTCGTTGAGCATATGACCTAGCGTAGTCGCTTTGGTTTTGGCTACCTATAGGAGCACGAGGATGCCCTCCCGCAGGTGTGAGCACTCTTTGCCCAGTGGACATCAGTGGTGCTCAGCTAAGTGCGGGAACCTACTCAGGCTAGGTTTTTTATGTCCCGGTTCTGAATCTACATTTTTTTGTGTGCATGTGAATCCTATACGCGAGGGAGATATAAAACTTACGAGACTGGAGAGGGAGATAAGCCTTAATTAACGTTGCATGCATGATAAATGTGTTACTTGAATGCTTGTTATGTTGATGTTGTGTGAGTGTTGTATAATATTATGTTCGTGTAGTGTTGTATAATATTATGTTCGTGTAGTGTTGCCTATTCTATTGTCCGCTTTTTTCTCGGTGGATGTGTGTTTTAGAAACGTTCCCCGTAGGTCGGGTTTTTTCAAATCGGGGTTCCCCCGTTAAGTCCATTGTGTAATTTGTCATCTAGAATTCCCAATGGATTTCTGACCTACCTAAGCTATGATCTAAAGCGGCAGAAAAGATTATATATGTTTTTGTCCCTATCTGTTGTGTGTAACGCCAATTGATGGAAAATATTTTCCTTTTTTGGTGCAGAATATCTGCAAATGTTTTTTTATTGAGAATATTAATGCGAAGTTAGATGCATAAAAACTGGAAGAGTATGGAAGGTGCAGAATGTCTGCTTGTGTTAAATTAGTGATATTAATGCGAAATTAGATGCATAAGAATTGGAAGAATGTATATAAGAATATATATAAGTTACACACTGGCGTAGATGGACCCTAATGTGCAGAGCTGAAAATCAATTATTGTGTCGGTTGGCAGGTGAGCAGCCTACACCTCTCCCCCGCACTCATGATTGTCTGTACCAAAATCTGACTACTTACAGCTTTGTGAAAATTAAGTTTGTTGTGGTAAAAAGTGATGACTCGTTTTTTGTTCGTATTGTGTTTGGTTCGTGAAGTGAACCGATCGTCCCATTGCCCTGATTTTGTGTATGTTGTGGTGGGATTATTATTATTGTCATTATTATTATTGTGTTTATTATCATTACTATTATTGTTATTATTTTTTTGGTTTAATAAATAAATTATTATTATCATATATTGTTTGTTATTGTTGTACATCATTACTATTGTTGTTATTGTGCGGTGAAACTACTCAATACTCTAGCTAATGAATTACCCCACTTCCAAATTTCCCTATGCTGGTAACCTAGTGCTATTTCCCATAATTATATATAATATAAACAAATTAATATATATGAAAATATATAGATAAGGTATACGTAAGGTATACGATATATATAAGAATTAGTTAAGAAATAAAAACAAAACAAAAATGAGAAACATTGACACAAAAAACACAAAAACAAACAAAAACCGGAAAAAACAAGCAAAAAATTGTTATAGAAGTGTCAATAAAAAGATACTTCCATAACAATTGTAAGTAGGCCTTTTTGCCTAAAACTACTTTACAGGCAACGCCCAGAAACGTTTTTCGTCCCTGGCCTGAAAGGGACTCATCAGTGGGCTTTTTGTATATATAAGCGCTTACAAACATAACTAGTATGTGTGCAATCACCCATACATACACAGAAAAATGGCCAATAATGGCTAAAGGAGAAAATTAATTCTTTAAAATTGCCTCAAAAGGCGACAAACATTAATAAGTATTATATTAAATAATAATTAATTAATATAATAATTATTAGATGGTAATAATATAATAATTGCTTGATGATAATAATATAATATAATATATAATGATATAATATAATATAAAATAAATAGGAGAAAAAATTAAAAACCACTTACCATTCCTCAGGAAGACAGCGACCACACGCGACGAGAGTTGAACACATACTAACTGATGTGTTCACCTCTATTGCATACCCATAAATATGGGTGATGCAAAATTTTTTCATATAGGGGAGGGTCAAACTCAAAACCTGAAAAATGGTAATTCTGGAGGCTTTTTAGCAATTATTAGGATGGGGAGGGGAAAATTATAAAATTTAAAGGAACTTAACCCCTAAACAAAAAAATTTAAATCTTTAAAATGAAACCTATAATTACGTTGAGTGTATTAAATTAATTGAATTAAAATCCAAAATTAAAAGATTAAATAATAACAATATTAGATATAATAAATACATAGAATATAAAAACTCATTAATTATAATATAATACATATAAATAGGGAGAAGAAAAAAGGAAAAAATCGAAAAACCACCTACCATTCCTCAGGAAGACAGCGACCACACGCGACGGGAGTTGAACACATACTAACTGATGTATTCACCTCTGTTGCATACCCATAAATATGGGTGATGCAAAATTTTTCATATAGGGGAGGGTCGATCTCAAAACCTGAAAAATGGCAATTCTGGGGGTTTTTTAGCAATTATTAGGATGGGGAGGGGGAAAAATTGTAAAATTTAAAGAAAACTTAAATCCCTAAAGTTAAAATTTAAATCTTCAAGATGAAATCTATAATTACATTAAGTGTATTACATTAATTGAATTAAAAATCCAAAATTAAAAGATTAAATAATAACAATATTAGATATAATAAATACATAGAATATAAAAATTCATTAAATATAATATAATACATATAATTAGGGAGAAGAAAGAGGAAAAATCGAAAAAACCACTTACCATTCCTCAGGAAGGCAGCGACCACACGCGACGAGAGTTGAACACATACTAACTGATGTGTTCACCTCTATTGTATACCCATAAATATGGGTGATGCGTATTTTTTATATAGGGGAGGGTCGATCTCAAACCCTGAAAAATGGCAGTTCTGGGGGCTTTCTAGCAATTAAAAAGGGGTCACTTACTAAAATAATTATTATTATTATTTTTATTTTTATTTTTTTATTATTAGTTTCATTGTTATCTTTATTTTTATCATTAGTTTCATTGTTGTTATCTTTTTGTTAATTATTTGTTCGTGATTTTTATTTTGGTGTGGATTATGGGGAGGGGGGTGTAGTGTGAATGGGTTGGCGTTTTTTGTGTGTGTGGTTTATAGTGTTTTTCTATTCTACGCTACTAGGGAGTTTTTAGGATTGAAACTTAGTTATGAAAGATTCTAGATCGGATGACCGTTGGGTATACCTGACTGCCCTCATTCGTGGCCTTAGCCGAAGCAGGGACCCTGGTCATCATATAACCTAGGCTGCTGGTTAGAGAAGAAGCACAGGAAAAAGGATGGAAGAGATGAAAGCGAAATAATTGTTAGTTGTTGTGTTTTGTGTGTGTTGTCCTAGCGTTATATACTCATACTATGAAATTGTATTATTATATAGGTCGACTGTCTTAAGTATGTAACAACAGGAGTGGACTGGCCCCGATTTTTGGTGTGATACCCCCTTTTTTTGGGCGTGCATGGCATCCCATATGGCAAGGGGGGGGCCCTGTTTTGGCTGAAAAATTATTATAATGACCATTTTTATGGCACCAGTCCTCCCCCGAGGACGCAGTCCCCTTCGCCCCATGAGGCGCCTTGCCGTGTTCGGACGTTCAGCCCGCCCCCCGAAGTGATTCGCGTTATGCATGGCCTTCGTCACCAATCAGGTCAAGACATAATGCTTGGCCCCGGAAAAAGGTACATGTAATAGTAAACGTATCACCTCGTTGAGCATATGACCTAGCGTAGTCGCTTTGGTTTTGGCTACCTATAGGAGCACGAGGATGCCCTCCCGCAGGTGTGAGCACTCTTTGCCCAGTGGACATCAGTGGTGCTCAGCTAAGTGCGGGAACCTACTCAGGCTAGGTTTTTTATGTCCCGGTTCTGAATCTACATTTTTTTGTGTGCATGTGAATCCTATACGCGAGGGAGATATAAAACTTACGAGACTGGAGAGGGAGATAAGCCTTAATTAACGTTGCATGCATGATAAATGTGTTACTTGAATGCTTGTTATGTTGATGTTGTGTGAGTGTTGTATAATATTATGTTCGTGTAGTGTTGTATAATATTATGTTCGTGTAGTGTTGCCTATTCTATTGTCCGCTTTTTTCTCGGTGGATGTGTGTTTTAGAAACGTTCCCCGTAGGTCGGGTTTTTTCAAATCGGGGTTCCCCCGTTAAGTCCATTGTGTAATTTGTCATCTAGAATTCCCAATGGATTTCTGACCTACCTAAGCTATGATCTAAAGCGGCAGAAAAGATTATATATGTTTTTGTCCCTATCTGTTGTGTGTAACGCCAATTGATGGAAAATATTTTCCTTTTTTGGTGCAGAATATCTGCAAATGTTTTTTTATTGAGAATATTAATGCGAAGTTAGATGCATAAAAACTGGAAGAGTATGGAAGGTGCAGAATGTCTGCTTGTGTTAAATTAGTGATATTAATGCGAAATTAGATGCATAAGAATTGGAAGAATGTATATAAGAATATATATAAGTTACACACTGGCGTAGATGGACCCTAATGTGCAGAGCTGAAAATCAATTATTGTGTCGGTTGGCAGGTGAGCAGCCTACACCTCTCCCCCGCACTCATGATTGTCTGTACCAAAATCTGACTACTTACAGCTTTGTGAAAATTAAGTTTGTTGTGGTAAAAAGTGATGACTCGTTTTTTGTTCGTATTGTGTTTGGTTCGTGAAGTGAACCGATCGTCCCATTGCCCTGATTTTGTGTATGTTGTGGTGGGATTATTATTATTGTCATTATTATTATTGTGTTTATTATCATTACTATTATTGTTATTATTTTTTTGGTTTAATAAATAAATTATTATTATCATATATTGTTTGTTATTGTTGTACATCATTACTATTGTTGTTATTGTGCGGTGAAACTACTCAATACTCTAGCTAATGAATTACCCCACTTCCAAATTTCCCTATGCTGGTAACCTAGTGCTATTTCCCATAATTATATATAATATAAACAAATTAATATATATGAAAATATATAGATAAGGTATACGTAAGGTATACGATATATATAAGAATTAGTTAAGAAATAAAAACAAAACAAAAATGAGAAACATTGACACAAAAAACACAAAAACAAACAAAAACCGGAAAAAACAAGCAAAAAATTGTTATAGAAGTGTCAATAAAAAGATACTTCCATAACAATTGTAAGTAGGCCTTTTTGCCTAAAACTACTTTACAGGCAACGCCCAGAAACGTTTTTCGTCCCTGGCCTGAAAGGGACTCATCAGTGGGCTTTTTGTATATATAAGCGCTTACAAACATAACTAGTATGTGTGCAATCACCCATACATACACAGAAAAATGGCCAATAATGGCTAAAGGAGAAAATTAATTCTTTAAAATTGCCTCAAAAGGCGACAAACATTAATAAGTATTATATTAAATAATAATTAATTAATATAATAATTATTAGATGGTAATAATATAATAATTGCTTGATGATAATAATATAATATAATATATAATGATATAATATAATATAAAATAAATAGGAGAAAAAATTAAAAACCACTTACCATTCCTCAGGAAGACAGCGACCACACGCGACGAGAGTTGAACACATACTAACTGATGTGTTCACCTCTATTGCATACCCATAAATATGGGTGATGCAAAATTTTTTCATATAGGGGAGGGTCAAACTCAAAACCTGAAAAATGGTAATTCTGGAGGCTTTTTAGTAATTATTAGGATGGGGAGGGGAAATTTTTAATTTAATTTTAGGGGTTTAAGTTCCGTAAAATTTTACAAAATTTCCCCTCCCCATCCCAATAAATGCAAAAAAGCATCCAGAATTGCCATTTTTCAGGTTTTGAGATTGACCCACCCCTATATGAAAAAATTTGCATCACCCATATTTACGGATATGCAATAGAGGTGAACACATCAGTTAGTATGTGTTCAACTCTCGTCGCGTGTGGTCGCTGTCTTCCTGAGGAATGGTAAGTGGTTTTTCGATTTTTTTCCTTTTTCTTCTCCCTAGTTATATGTATTATATCACATTTAATGAATATTTATATTCAAAGTATTTATCATATTTAATATAGTTATTATTTAATCTTTTAATTTTGGATTTTAATTTTAATTCATTTAATACACTCAATGTAATTATAGCTTTCATTTTAAAGAATTAAATTTTAATTTTAGGGTTTTAAATTCCTTTAAAAATTTTATAATTTCCCCTCCCCATCCTAATAAATGCTAAAAAGCATCCAGAATTGCCATTTTTCGGGTTTTGAGATTGACCCACCCCTATATGAAAAAATTTTGCATCACCCATAT
Source organism: Myopa tessellatipennis (assembly GCA_943737955.2). NCBI lineage: Eukaryota > Metazoa > Arthropoda > Insecta > Diptera > Conopidae > Myopa > Myopa tessellatipennis. The sequence goes on along the minus strand of OX031316.1, from coordinate 48,527,969 downwards.
TTATGGGTATACAATAGAGGTGAACACATCAGTTAGTATGTGTTCAACTCCCGTCGCGTGTGGTCGCTGTCTTCCTGAAGAATGGTAAGTGGTTTTTTAATTTTCCCCTATTTATGTATATTATATTATATCATTATATATTATATTATATTACTATCATCTAACAATTATTATATCATTATTATCTAATAATTATTATATTAATTAATTATTATTTAATATAATACTTATTAATGTTTGTCGCCTTTTGAGGCAATTTTAAAGAATCAATTTCTCCTTTAGCCATTATTGGCCATTTTCTGTGTATATATGGGTGATTTCACACATACCAGTTATGTTTGTAAGCACTTATATATACAAAAAGCCCACTGATGAGTCCCTTTCAGGCCAGGGACGAAAAACGTTTCTGGGCGTTGCCTGTAAAGTAGTTTTAGGCAAAAAGGCCTACTTACAATTGTTATGGAAGTATCTTTTTATTGACACTTCTATAACAAATTTTTGCTTGCTTTTTCGGTTTTTGTTTGTTTTTGTGTTTTTTGTGTCAATGTTTCTCATTTTTGTTTTGTTTTTATTTCTTAACTAATTCTTATATATATCGTATACCTTACGTATACCTTATCTATATATTTTCATATATATTAATTTGTTTATATTATATATAATTATGGGAAATAGCACTAGGTTACCAGCATAGGGAAATTTGGAAGTGGGGTAATTCATTAGCTAGAGTATTGAGTAGTTTCACCGCACAATAACAACAATAGTAATGATGACAACAATAACGAACAATATATGATAATAATAATTTATTTATTAAACCAAAAAAATAATAACAATAATAGTAATGATAATAAACACAATAATAATAATGACAATAATAATAATCCCACCACAACATACACAAAATCAGGGCAATGGGACGATCGGTTCACCTCACGAACCAAACACAATACGAACAAAAAACGAGTCATCACTTTTTACCACAACAAACTTAATTTTCACAAAGCTGTAAGTAGTCAGATTTTGGTACAGACAATCATGAGTGCGGGGGAGAGGTGTAGGCTGCTCACCTGCCAACCGACACAATAATTGATTTTCAGCTCTGCACATTAGGGTCCATCTACGCCAAAGTGTAACTTATATATATTCTTATATACATTCTTCCAGTTCTTATGCATCTAATTTCGCATTAATATCACTAATTTAACACAAGCAGACACTCTGCACCTTCCAGTTTTTATGCATCTAACTTCGCATTAACATTCTCTAAAGAAAAAAACATTTGCAGATACTCTGCACCAAAAAAGGAAAATATTTTCCATCAATGGCGTTACACACAACAGGTAGGGACAAAAACACATGTAATCATTTCTGCCGCTTTAGCTCATAGCTTAGGTAGGTCAGAAATCCATTGGGAATTCTAGATGACAAATTACACAATGGACTTAACGGGGGAACCCCGATTTGAAAAAACCCGGCCTACGGGGAACGTTTCCAAAAAAACACACATCCACCGAAAAAAGTAGACAATAAAATAGGCAACACTACACGAACATAATATTATACAACAATCACACAACATCAACATAACAAGCATTCAAGTAGCACATTTATCATGCATGCAACGTTAATTAAGGCTTATCTCCCTCTCCAGTCTCGTATGTTTTATATCTCCCTCGCGTATAGGGTTCACATGCACACATAAAATGTAGATTCAGAACCGGGACATAAAAAACCTAGCCTGAGTAGGTTCCCGCACTTAGCTGAGCACCACTGATGTCCACTGGGCAAAGAGTGCTCACACCTGCGGGAGGGCATCCTCGTGCTCCTATAGGTAGCCAAACCAAAGCGACTACGCTAGGCCATTGCTCAACGAGGTGATACGTTTACCATTACATGTACCTTTTTCCGGGGCCAAGCATTATGTCTTGACCTGATTGGGGACGAAGGCCATGCATAACGCGAATCACTTCGGGGGGTGGGCTGAACGTCCGAACACGGCAAGGCGCCTCATGGGGCGAAGGGGACTGCGTCCTCGGGGGAGGACTGGTGCCAAAAAATGGTAATTACAATAATTTTTCAGCCAAAACAGGCCCCCCTTGCCATATGGGATGCTATGCACGCCCAAAAAAAGGGGATATCACACCAAAATCGGGGCCAGTCCACTCCTGTTGTTACATACTTAAGACAGTCGACCTATATAATAATACAATTTCATAACATGAGTATATAACGCTAGGACAACACACACAAAACACAACAACTAACAATTATTTCGCTTTCATCTCTTCCATCCTTTTTCCTCTGCTTCTTCTCTAACCAGCAGCCTAGGTTATATGATGACCAGGGTCCCTGCTTCGGCTAAGGCCACGAATGAGGGCAGTCAGGTATACCCAACGGTCATCCGATCTAGAATCTTTCATAACTAAATTTTCAATCCTAAAAACTTTCTAGTAGTGTAGAATACAAAAACGCTATAAACCACACACACAAAAAACGCCAACCCATTCACACCACACCCCCCCTCCCCATAATCCACACCAAAATAAAAATCACGAACAAATAATTCACAAAAAGATAACAACAATAAAACTAATGATAAAAATAAAGATAACAATGAAACTAATAATAAAAAATAAAAATAATAATAAAAATAATAATAAAAATAATAATAATTTAGTAAGTCACCCTTATTAATTGCTAGAAAGCCCCCAGAACTGCCAATTTTCAGGGTTTGAGGTCGCCCCTCTCCTATATAAAAAATCCGCATCACCCATTTTTATGGGTATACAATAGAGGTGAACACATCAGTTAGTATGTGTTCAACTCTCGACGCGTGTGGTCGCTGCCTCCTGAGGAATGGTAAGGGGTTTTTTCGATATTTTTAAAATTTTTCCTCTTTTTCCCCCCATTTATATGTATTATATTACAATTAATCAACTTTTACATTCTATGTATTTATTAATTTAATACTATTATTATTTAATCCTTAAATTTGGATTTTTAATTCAATTAATTTAATACACCCAATGTAATTATAGGTTTCATTTTAAAGATTTAATTTTAAATTTTTAATTTAATTTTAGGGGTTTAAGTTCCGTAAAATTTTACAAAATTTCCCCTCCCCATCCCAATAAATGCAAAAAAGCATCCAGAATTGCCATTTTTCAGGTTTTGAGATTGACCCACCCCTATATGAAAAAATTTGCATCACCCATATTTACGGATATGCAATAGAGGTGAACACATCAGTTAGTATGTGTTCAACTCTCGTCGCGTGTGGTCGCTGTCTTCCTGAGGAATGGTAAGTGGTTTTTCGATTTTTTTCCTTTTTCTTCTCCCTAGTTATATGTATTATATCACATTTAATGAATATTTATATTCAAAGTATTTATCATATTTAATATAGTTATTATTTAATCTTTTAATTTTGGATTTTAATTTTAATTCATTTAATACACTCAATGTAATTATAGCTTTCATTTTAAAGAATTAAATTTTAATTTTAGGGTTTTAAATTCCTTTAAAAATTTTATAATTTCCCCTCCCCATCCTAATAAATGCTAAAAAGCATCCAGAATTGCCATTTTTCGGGTTTTGAGATTGACCCACCCCTATATGAAAAAATTTTGCATCACCCATATTTATGGGTATACAATAGAGGTGAACACATCAGTTAGTATGTGTTCAACTCCCGTCGCGTGTGGTCGCTGTCTTCCTGAAGAATGGTAAGTGGTTTTTTAATTTTCCCCTATTTATGTATATTATATTATATCATTATATATTATATTATATTACTATCATCTAACAATTATTATATCATTATTATCTAATAATTATTATATTAATTAATTATTATTTAATATAATACTTATTAATGTTTGTCGCCTTTTGAGGCAATTTTAAAGAATCAATTTCTCCTTTAGCCATTATTGGCCATTTTCTGTGTATATATGGGTGATTTCACACATACCAGTTATGTTTGTAAGCACTTATATATACAAAAAGCCCACTGATGAGTCCCTTTCAGGCCAGGGACGAAAAACGTTTCTGGGCGTTGCCTGTAAAGTAGTTTTAGGCAAAAAGGCCTACTTACAATTGTTATGGAAGTATCTTTTTATTGACACTTCTATAACAAATTTTTGCTTGCTTTTTCGGTTTTTGTTTGTTTTTGTGTTTTTTGTGTCAATGTTTCTCATTTTTGTTTTGTTTTTATTTCTTAACTAATTCTTATATATATCGTATACCTTACGTATACCTTATCTATATATTTTCATATATATTAATTTGTTTATATTATATATAATTATGGGAAATAGCACTAGGTTACCAGCATAGGGAAATTTGGAAGTGGGGTAATTCATTAGCTAGAGTATTGAGTAGTTTCACCGCACAATAACAACAATAGTAATGATGACAACAATAACGAACAATATATGATAATAATAATTTATTTATTAAACCAAAAAAATAATAACAATAATAGTAATGATAATAAACACAATAATAATAATGACAATAATAATAATCCCACCACAACATACACAAAATCAGGGCAATGGGACGATCGGTTCACCTCACGAACCAAACACAATACGAACAAAAAACGAGTCATCACTTTTTACCACAACAAACTTAATTTTCACAAAGCTGTAAGTAGTCAGATTTTGGTACAGACAATCATGAGTGCGGGGGAGAGGTGTAGGCTGCTCACCTGCCAACCGACACAATAATTGATTTTCAGCTCTGCACATTAGGGTCCATCTACGCCAAAGTGTAACTTATATATATTCTTATATACATTCTTCCAGTTCTTATGCATCTAATTTCGCATTAATATCACTAATTTAACACAAGCAGACACTCTGCACCTTCCAGTTTTTATGCATCTAACTTCGCATTAACATTCTCTAAAGAAAAAAACATTTGCAGATACTCTGCACCAAAAAAGGAAAATATTTTCCATCAATGGCGTTACACACAACAGGTAGGGACAAAAACACATGTAATCATTTCTGCCGCTTTAGCTCATAGCTTAGGTAGGTCAGAAATCCATTGGGAATTCTAGATGACAAATTACACAATGGACTTAACGGGGGAACCCCGATTTGAAAAAACCCGACCTACGGGGAACGTTTCTAAAACACACATCCACCGAGAAAAAAGCGGACAATAGAATAGGCAACACTACACGAACATAATATTATACAACACTACACGAACATAATATTATACAACACTCACACAACATCAACATAACAAGCATTCAAGTAACACATTTATCATGCATGCAACGTTAATTAAGGCTTATCTCCCTCTCCAGTCTCGTAAGTTTTATATCTCCCTCGCGTATAGGATTCACATGCACACAAAAAAATGTAGATTCAGAACCGGGACATAAAAAACCTAGCCTGAGTAGGTTCCCGCACTTAGCTGAGCACCACTGATGTCCACTGGGCAAAGAGTGCTCACACCTGCGGGAGGGCATCCTCGTGCTCCTATAGGTAGCCAAAACCAAAGCGACTACGCTAGGTCATATGCTCAACGAGGTGATACGTTTACTATTACATGTACCTTTTTCCGGGGCCAAGCATTATGTCTTGACCTGATTGGTGACGAAGGCCATGCATAACGCGAATCACTTCGGGGGGCGGGCTGAACGTCCGAACACGGCAAGGCGCCTCATGGGGCGAAGGGGACTGCGTCCTCGGGGGAGGACTGGTGCCATAAAAATGGTCATTATAATAATTTTTCAGCCAAAACAGGGCCCCCCCCTTGCCATATGGGATGCCATGCACGCCCAAAAAAAGGGGGTATCACACCAAAAATCGGGGCCAGTCCACTCCTGTTGTTACATACTTAAGACAGTCGACCTATATAATAATACAATTTCATAGTATGAGTATATAACGCTAGGACAACACACACAAAACACAACAACTAACAATTATTTCGCTTTCATCTCTTCCATCCTTTTTCCTGTGCTTCTTCTCTAACCAGCAGCCTAGGTTATATGATGACCAGGGTCCCTGCTTCGGCTAAGGCCACGAATGAGGGCAGTCAGGTATACCCAACGGTCATCCGATCTAGAATCTTTCATAACTAAGTTTCAATCCTAAAAACTCCCTAGTAGCGTAGAATAGAAAAACACTATAAACCACACACACAAAAAACGCCAACCCATTCACACTACACCCCCCTCCCCATAATCCACACCAAAATAAAAATCACGAACAAATAATTAACAAAAAGATAACAACAATGAAACTAATGATAAAAATAAAGATAACAATGAAACTAATAATAAAAAAATAAAAATAAAAATAATAATAATAATTATTTTAGTAAGTGACCCCTTTTTAATTGCTAGAAAGCCCCCAGAACTGCCATTTTTCAGGGTTTGAGATCGACCCTCCCCTATATAAAAAATACGCATCACCCATATTTATGGGTATACAATAGAGGTGAACACATCAGTTAGTATGTGTTCAACTCTCGTCGCGTGTGGTCGCTGCCTTCCTGAGGAATGGTAAGTGGTTTTTTCGATTTTTCCTCTTTCTTCTCCCTAATTATATGTATTATATTATATTTAATGAATTTTTATATTCTATGTATTTATTATATCTAATATTGTTATTATTTAATCTTTTAATTTTGGATTTTTAATTCAATTAATGTAATACACTTAATGTAATTATAGATTTCATCTTGAAGATTTAAATTTTAACTTTAGGGATTTAAGTTTTCTTTAAATTTTACAATTTTTCCCCCTCCCCATCCTAATAATTGCTAAAAAACCCCCAGAATTGCCATTTTTCAGGTTTTGAGATCGACCCTCCCCTATATGAAAAATTTTGCATCACCCATATTTATGGGTATGCAACAGAGGTGAATACATCAGTTAGTATGTGTTCAACTCCCGTCGCGTGTGGTCGCTGTCTTCCTGAGGAATGGTAGGTGGTTTTTCGATTTTTTCCTTTTTTCTTCTCCCTATTTATATGTATTATATTATAATTAATGAGTTTTTATATTCTATGTATTTATTATATCTAATATTGTTATTATTTAATCTTTTAATTTTGGATTTTAATTCAATTAATTTAATACACTCAACGTAATTATAGGTTTCATTTTAAAGATTTAAATTTTTTTGTTTAGGGGTTAAGTTCCTTTAAATTTTATAATTTTCCCCTCCCCATCCTAATAATTGCTAAAAAGCCTCCAGAATTACCATTTTTCAGGTTTTGAGTTTGACCCTCCCCTATATGAAAAAATTTTGCATCACCCATATTTATGGGTATGCAATAGAGGTGAACACATCAGTTAGTATGTGTTCAACTCTCGTCGCGTGTGGTCGCTGTCTTCCTGAGGAATGGTAAGTGGTTTTTAATTTTTTCTCCTATTTATTTTATATTATATTATATCATTATATATTATATTATATTATTATCATCAAGCAATTATTATATTATTACCATCTAATAATTATTATATTAATTAATTATTATTTAATATAATACTTATTAATGTTTGTCGCCTTTTGAGGCAATTTTAAAGAATTAATTTTCTCCTTTAGCCATTATTGGCCATTTTTCTGTGTATGTATGGGTGATTGCACACATACTAGTTATGTTTGTAAGCGCTTATATATACAAAAAGCCCACTGATGAGTCCCTTTCAGGCCAGGGACGAAAAACGTTTCTGGGCGTTGCCTGTAAAGTAGTTTTAGGCAAAAAGGCCTACTTACAATTGTTATGGAAGTATCTTTTTATTGACACTTCTATAACAATTTTTTGCTTGTTTTTTCCGGTTTTTGTTTGTTTTTGTGTTTTTTGTGTCAATGTTTCTCATTTTTGTTTTGTTTTTATTTCTTAACTAATTCTTATATATATCGTATACCTTACGTATACCTTATCTATATATTTTCATATATATTAATTTGTTTATATTATATATAATTATGGGAAATAGCACTAGGTTACCAGCATAGGGAAATTTGGAAGTGGGGTAATTCATTAGCTAGAGTATTGAGTAGTTTCACCGCACAATAACAACAATAGTAATGATGTACAACAATAACAAACAATATATGATAATAATAATTTATTTATTAAACCAAAAAAATAATAACAATAATAGTAATGATAATAAACACAATAATAATAATGACAATAATAATAATCCCACCACAACATACACAAAATCAGGGCAATGGGACGATCGGTTCACTTCACGAACCAAACACAATACGAACAAAAAACGAGTCATCACTTTTTACCACAACAAACTTAATTTTCACAAAGCTGTAAGTAGTCAGATTTTGGTACAGACAATCATGAGTGCGGGGGAGAGGTGTAGGCTGCTCACCTGCCAACCGACACAATAATTGATTTTCAGCTCTGCACATTAGGGTCCATCTACGCCAGTGTGTAACTTATATATATTCTTATATACATTCTTCCAATTCTTATGCATCTAATTTCGCATTAATATCACTAATTTAACACAAGCAGACATTCTGCACCTTCCATACTCTTCCAGTTTTTATGCATCTAACTTCGCATTAATATTCTCAATAAAAAAACATTTGCAGATATTCTGCACCAAAAAAGGAAAATATTTTCCATCAATTGGCGTTACACACAACAGATAGGGACAAAAACATATATAATCTGTTCTGTTTGACTGCTTCCGCGATAATCTACGCGTTGTGTTTGACCGTACCTTTAAAAATTATAACCTAATAATCAAAAGTATAATTTTTTAAATTTTTGTGTATACATTTTTTTCATATATTGAAATATACATGGTGTTTTGCATAAGAGGGGACAGAAGATCAGGGCGTGTAGCTTGGGTCTTTATTAAATATTAAAAAATAATGGTTAGATCCAGATTAGATCAAAATTAAAATTTGGAAAAAAAATTCAGAAAAAAAATTTTTGGTCGCCATTTTTTTTAAAAATTACGGTATTAAGTATAAATTTTTTTTCCGACCATAAAATTCTCTAATCAATTCTAAAGAGAATGCCCAATAATCTAAACGTCTAAACGAGGGAAATTGACCCCCCTCCCATACGATTTTTTTCTTGTCTCGACCCAACCTACACGCACTGATCTTCTGTCCCCTCTTATGCGAAACACCCTGTATAATCGATCTCATATTGTGAGAGAATTGTGGGTGTTAAAAAAAAAACTAATACAAAATACTGTTTCAGCAGACAGAAACACACAAGATTTACAGCCTTATAAACTAAAACGACTCGTAAACGTAAACGCAACCTCAAACTGAAACTGAAACTCAAACTCAACTAAGCCAAACTTCGATAATGTAAGCTTTTCGAGCCGACATTTGCGTTTACGTTTAAGTTTGCAGAGCGCCATTGTTTGCAGACAGAAATGTGATGCCATATGTACAATATTTTAGGGAATTTTCTAGAGAATTTTTAAAAATCCAAAGATTTGGTGCATGAATTTGTGAGAATCACAGAGAAAGGTCGCGGTGGTGGTGTCGCGACAATCTGGCATTTATATGTTGATGTTTCTTGTGTTATTATTGTGGAAATTATTTGTGAATTAATTACGTTTATATTTTCACACAGAACTGTAATTAAAATTGTACAATAACATTGAAATAATATATTCAGCAGAATATTGCAGCAACACGTGTATTCACCATGTCTTTTCACTATAAAATCACTTTTCATATAAACATTTATCTCTTTATATCTTTATTGCCTTTATAAACGATGCGTTGCGTTTAACTTTATCGATTTAATACATACTTTCTCATTTTGTATGCAAAGTAGTAATTATAATAACCCACAATTACACTAAACGGTAGCCTCTTTGCTTGCGTCTGGTTGAACATGTTTTTCTCTGGAAATTTGGCTTCCATTATACCCGTTTCGTAAACGCAAGGCTGCAAAGCATGTGAAAATACTAACAACAAACTTTCTTAGCGCGTGGTGTATTTCATTCGTCATCGTTTATCCTCCGTCTGTCAAAAGAACGAAAAACTACGAAAAGCACAAAACAAAACGGGTGTTAAACTGAAAAAGCGTTTATCGTTTATAAGGGCGTTAACCTTGCCATATTGATAGTAATTGATTTTATTGCATGGGATTTGTCACTTTCTCTAGGGAATTTGGTTGTTTGATATGAAAAATTTCTAAGGGAAAAAGTATTTCATATTTGCACGGCCACATGTTGTGAGACAAATGTTTCATCGAAACAGTGTGGGAACAGATAAAGCGCTTGTCGACCCCACCGATGTTGTTGTTGTTGCTTTTGGTGCTGACCCCAACAACAACAACAACTTTTGTTGATCTCTTGTCGTTCCAGAGTTATAGCCCTTTAAATTTGAAAAAGATCAGGCCTGTATCTCCTAAACCTTACAAGGTACCTATATGTTATTGATATTGCTGGAAAGGTAATTGAATTATCTGTCATTTATGTAAAATAATATTTTGTCGAAAACCATTCAGTTTTGGAGAAAAATGAAAATTTAGATTTTTCATACTATTTTTTTTCCATTCATTAATTTTTTTCTAAGTATAATGTATAACTAACCCACATAATTATGCCAATAATAAGAAAGTAGAGGCTTTTAGCTTTCGAAACATGTTTTTTTCATTGCGGTCAGTCCAGGATCTTAGGAGAAAACGTATTTTTCAAATCACAATCGCGTAAGTATGTCAGCACTTTATTGAATTTTATTAGTGCCCTTTTTTTTGTCATATCCTGCGACGAAGTATATTCGAGGTTGTTAATAATAATTGTTACCTTTTAATGGAGGAAGAGTGATGTAGCGCCGCAGGAGAAAAATTTCTCAAAATTTAAAAATCGCGCGATTTTTCATAAAAATTTTTCATTTTTATGAGAGTACCTGATTGCAATTATCAAATATGCGTTTTCTCCTGAGATCCTACACTGATTCCAAAGATATATACGTCTATAAAAAGATGAATGGCTGTACTGTCTTATTATTTTCATAATTATGTGGGTTAGTTATACATTATACTTAGAAAAAAATTAATGAATGGAAAAAAATAGTATGAAAAATCTAAATTTTCATTTTTCTCCAAAACTGAACGGTTTTCGACAAAATATTATTTTACATAAATGACAGATAATTCAATTACCTTTCCAGCAATACCAATAACATACAGGTACCTTGTAAGGTTTAGGAGATACAGGCCTGATCTGTTTCAAGTTTAAAGGGCTATAACTCTGGAACGACAAGAGATCAAAAAAAGTTGTTGTTGTTGTTGGGGTCAGCACGAAAAATAACAACTGCAGCAACAACAACAACAACATTGGTGGGGTCGACAGGCGCTTTATTTAAGCCCATTCTTATGTATGGATTTTTCCTCACTAATTCAATTAACTAACTAACTAATACTAACATTTTTAAAAAAATTTAACAAAACAACGGAAAAACAGACACTTTAACAGCGCCACGAAAAAACTACATCTGAATAACACAGCAGATGGCAACGCAATGAATTGCACTTGTAAACATTTTTCTACTCACACCAAAGAATATGTAATAATATAGAAGACGCATGACTCAAAATTTAAAATTTTTCAAAACAGATGCGGTCGGATGGCAGGCAGCGGGTGTAGCAAAATGAGTGAAAACAGCTTCACTACTCGCGAAGTTACTCTCTTTGCCATGCTTCGGTTTTCTCAGCGCTGATAACAAAGCAAAATTGAATGATCTCCTAATGAGTGAGGGGTTCGGAAGATCTTTTTAATGAGAATGAAGGGAGCGAAAGATCGACTTTGCTTCTGTTATTTTGCACTAACAATGCAAGCAAATATGCGTAAGAAGAGATAATCGATCTAGCATTACTATGCCACACAAAGTGTGAAAGAAAGAAACGATCAATTTGTGGAGTACAGCGGGCGATGAGAAGAACGGTGCGATTCGTCTGGATTTGTTTTAAATTTTGCATTTTTGTTCTGCTTTTTGTTCGATGTCCAAGCTTTGTAAAGCGCTGGCATGATCTACCTTGCGAGCATAGCGTGCTGTTAAGGAATTTGTATAGGCAGAAGATTTAGGAAGAAGAATACTTTAGTCGGCATATCAACACATTGAACACGTTATACGAAGGAATCGGAAGATCGACTTTGTGTTTGTTATTTTGTACTAACAACTGAAGTGCTTCTGTCTGACGTTCTATGAATTTACCTTGTTATTGTAGTGTCCAAAACCATTATTAAAATTATTTTAAAGTCTAAAATTTTTAAAATTTTTGATTTTAGTGTTATTAAGGAAGCATTGCCTATGGGCTGGCAATAAAACGAAATCAACCCTGCATTGAGCTCAAAGTATCGAGTTACCAATAACACATATTGGTACAATAATTGTATTATAATTTTATATATATAATATAACAATTAACAATTCCTAATTTAATAATAAACCTAATTTAAAATACTAAACAGTTTATTATGTCGGCAAAATGTTCCAAAAAAACAAAATTCCTTTACTTAATAACTTACTTAAGCGAAAAAAAAATCCAAATCAAAGGACCGACAGACGTAAGCACCTGAATTGTTATTGCAAAGGAAGCAAAAAGAAGTCAAATTCCCTTCTTCCCTCAACCTCTGATTTTATCAACAATTTTATCGTTTCATTCTGGCCTCCTTTCACATACAAGATTCCATCGCTCAACTCTTCTTACGCATAATCATTTATGAAGGAATACAAGCGAACCCGATTTGTATTTATACAAAAACAAAGCAATGGCAATGAGAAGCAAATAGCACGAAATTGCCACGAAGTTATCAAACAATGAGAAGAGAATAGAGAGAATGCGTAGCAACACAAAAAACTACTCAATGTTGCGCAACATGGACGTACGGCTACGTCCACGGAGCAAATTTTGCTGTTCAAAAATTCGTATGAGATGCGCCTTCTATATATTGTATATTCTTTGCTCACACTCTTAAAATACACACATACTTATAGAAAATTCTGCAAAATTTTGCAACGCTCTACTCGGATTTTTTTTGCTGCTCTACTCAGCGTCAATTACCAAGGTTTATAGAATAAACCTTTCTTTCTATAAACCTTGGTCAATTTCAACGCCGAGTAGGGCGTTTGTGTTTGACTACCTCCATAAGAACCTTTGTAATGCAACTGCCACCGCAATAATCTACGCCAAGCGGCGATTATTTACGCGTTCTGTTTGACCGTACCTTAATTAGGATTACACAATAAAGAATACATTTATAGCCTGTTTCCATAAAAAAAATTTATCCGGTTAAGGTGTTCGAAAAACGATCAGCTGATCTAGTGTTTCCATACATAATCCGGTCCGGGCTGTCAAACCGAAACGAAGAAATAAACAGCAGTTGTTTTGTGTTTGTTTATTTACGCAGCTATTTTTAAAATTGTGCATCGCTTTAATTTATAATACAATGAATAAACCGACCATATACCTCCGTACCAACCATATACCCGTGTTGGGCCATATCCGCCGCCATATCCCTATATATGTGGACATTTTGCGGAGTCCACGCATGCCGTCAATGTTTTCTTGCCAGAGGTCCAGCAATATATTTTCCACCCCCATCGACCACAAAGTTCGCTTTGATGATTTCTGCATCTGAAATAGTTCAATTTTTGTCATTTATTACAATAGATATTATACTTGTTTAAATAAACATATTACTTACGACATGAAAAGCCGACAAAAAAGTTTGGTGGTACTTTCTCTTTATCTCTTCCTAACTTATTGGCACTAGAAAAGGAGAAAGATAGGTTGTCTGTAATTCCGAAATTCGAAACAGAGCTGCAAACTAAAAACTCAGTCAAAAAACCGAAAGCATTAGGTTTAGCGCTGGAATCGCAACAACAATTCAACGGAGTTAAAACAGTTTACGAGTGGTTTTGGGGCTTAAAACAGTTTATTCCAAAAACCTGGAAAAACCATTTTATGGCAACACCATATTAAGCTTGTTTATTTATATTTCCTTTGCCTTTTTTCTTTAATGCTTCGTGTATATCTTTTTCTTCGATGCCATGCATTTTGTTGTTCTTTGTGAAGTGACCAACAGTAATCACCCATGATGTTGATATCCTATCGATCATCCCTGGTGTCGTTTCTTCATCTGTGTTATTTCCTGGTGAAACAGTTTCTCCAGGAACAGGAAAAAAGGGAAAGTAGTTGTGGAAGAAAGCGGCTTTAAGGCTCATCAGACAACTAAGAGTTCTGAATTTTTCTATCATATTAGCTATAACAAGGTCAAATCAATCAAGGCAAAGTCAAGGCAATCGAATATAATTTTTTGAATATCAGGCCCAACGAAAAACCCTTCTTTCAATTTAACTTTTGACAAATGAAATTTTACACACAAATACTTAAAACAATCACCATCTATCGGCAAAGCTTACAAATTGTTTCATTAAGCCGAACTTTATGTGTAGTGGTGGTAGAAGGATCTTTTTTGGGTCTATTAATATTTTATGCAAAATATTCTTCTCGGCAGGTCCAAATTCTTTCACACGGGCTATTGTTTTTTGGACCAAAGTTGATCTGAGTTCTGCTGTCCCACTCGAATATAAAGCAGGGAAACTTTGTAAACCCCTTATGTTGACCCCATTGCATGGCTGGGCCAAAGACTACAAGACTGGAAACACTTTTATCGCTTTGAACGTGTTGGTGAATGATCGGTGTAGTAGATTACAAAAACAAAACGCATGCAATTTTACAACTCGGGAGGGAATTTTGGCAACGCGGGAGTTTGTTTAAAAATTTCAGAAAACTATTTTTAGAGAAGAATGCAACTCTTGTTCTTCTTCATAGCAATAAGCCAAAAATATGATTTTTTAAATATGTAAACAAACCAAGGAGACAGTTTTAAAACTAACGCATGCTTCTAGAAATGTACATGAAACCTTTTTTAAGTTATTTAGTTGCACAACATTGAAAGGTTTGAAAGCAAAACGCATTTGAAATTCATAAAAATTGCTCATTTCACAAATTTAGTCAACACGTATTTTTAGCCGAAAGAGATACCAACGTATTCAACCTCTTTTGTTGAATATTAATGTGTGATTTAGTTTAATATTTACTTAATTTTAATTGTAGTTCTTTTGGTCTTTAATTTAAATGAATTTTAATTTAAACGCATGAATTGTGAATTTACTTTTGTCTATTTAAATTTAATTTAAATAAATGAATTATGAATTTATTTGTGATAACTTATTTTAATTTAAATAAAAGAAAAATTACAAATCCAGTAAGTTTCCATTACTTTTTAATATTTCCAAAACGCTAAGTCGTCAAAACCGCGACAACTCTTAAATTGAAAATAATTTTTCTATTAATGTTTAGTTAAAAGCAGTGTTCGGAATATATCCCTCAAACGAACAACTTTTTTTATATCCCTCACAAAAAAACGATCTTAAAAGATGAAAATCTGTTTTGACTCATGAGCGATTTTTATTTTTTCATCTTAGTTAAAAAAAATACACATCGCTCACGTTCAAAATAATTTCGATCTTCCAAAAAAAGTATCACTTGGGATGAAAAAAATTCTTATCTTCAAATATTTCGATCCCTCAAGATGAAAAAACTGCGTTTGTTGACGAATAGCGATCGCAGAAGATGAGAAAAATTCAGCTTTCGTACCATAACGATCGTACCAGAGATCGAAAAAAGCAGCGGAGCAGAGTTGAACAGCATGGGTTTTGTTGGTGTTTGGATGGTTCGCTTCGCGGCAGAGACAATTGCTTGAAAATGAAGTTTTGTTCGTGTTTCGCATGTTTTTATTGAATTTGGTACGCGATGATTAAAAATTAATTTTGCAAGGTGTGGGGCGTGAGGGAAAATTGTGAAAGTAAATACGTAAGATATTAATATGTAAAAATATTAATAAGTCAATTTTTTTTTTAATAAGTAATTCTAATATATTTTATACATATTCCTATTACAAATTTTTATTATGAATTATGTATGTATTAAGTAATGTATTAGAAAAACATAAATTGAGAGTATTTGCTCCTCGATTGAAAGCACTGATTGTGCCGCGTTACATTCATTAATTTTATTATCCGACGGACATTTGAAACATGAATTCAAACACTTCTTCTTTTATAAAATTTTCAACCTGTTGGCCCTCTAATAATCAATCCTTTTTCATTCCAAAAGTAATTATTTTCAAGGCCGATATACAAATTTGCCTTCCATTCATACATGTGCATTAGGGTGGACCTTAGTTTCTCATGTGCAAAATTTTTTAAAAAATCATTTGATGCGACCCTTGCAATCTGTTCTACTCGGTAAAAAACTAATTCCCTCCGAATTTCAAGTCGATCGGACAGAGGGAAGACGTGTCGCAACAAGTTTGTTTATGCAAAAAATTTTAATTTTGCGAAAAATGAAAAAGTACACATTTTTCAATTCCACTAGTCATTAAACACTATTTTAATGTAACATTCTTATTATATCGAAGCAAAAATTAAATTGTTTAATGAATTTGTTTAACCCTTTGGTGACACCTTTTAAACCTGTGGTGTCAAAAATTCGCAGTGTTGCCGGCCATAATTTTTTACCCCTAAGCAAGCCATTTATAAAATTTCAAAGCCCTATGTCCTTCTTGGAAGGTCCTGCGAAATGTTGCTTATAAGCAACAATTGTCCATGGTGGTAAATAATTTGAACACATAAATAAGTAAAGTTTGTTTTTTATTTCATACATTTTTTACGAAATCTTATTTCTTATGTATGGTATGACAGGAAACAATTTTTATTTGTGTTGGAGCACAAGTGAACACCACATTTCAGGCAACTGGAAAGCGGTGTTCCGGTTTTGCAAAGACGGCAGCGACCTTTCTGACCCCATTCCAGCCAGTGGCCCTTTTCATCGTATCGTAAGGCTCTTGGTGGATCTTGGGTGTACTTCCGTTTTGAAAAGCTGGATGCACTGCTGGAGGATGATGGTGACGGATGCGAAGGTGACGGTGATTGGATGGACGAAATCGGCGATTGCGAAGTTGGTGGTGTTTCCACAAACTGTAGAGGAGGACGGCCTCTAGAGCGTTTTATGTTGGTGGAGGGAGGAATAGAACTTAGTAGTGAATGCGCTATTTCCATTTCGAAGTATATAAGCCTCATTGGTTTGCGGAAATCATTAGAAGGCTTAAAATGTTTTCGATATAAAAGCCAAGCGTTTACCACAGCTGCTCCAATACACCAATACACAATACGCATATACCACTTTTTTGACTTGTGGTTAATTCTATATAATTCCAAGAGCATATCGCACAAATCAACTCCCCCCATATGCCGATTGTAATCTTCAACTATAGCTGGTCTTGGAACACTGATAATTTTTTTCTCTTTGCTACTCCAACGCTTGCAGGATCCCATTGGTTTATCACACATATGTGTGGACAAAAGGTAGACACTTTTATTGTCGAGCGGTCCTCGAAGGCGTGGAAGGTAACGCACTTGCCCTTCAACCTTGAGGACGGTGGTTCGAATCCCCATACGCATGGATGTTTAAATTGTGTTTGTTATCTTTCTCTCTCTCTACCTATCTATCCCCTTATCAGTCGATGGCCTTAGTTGCCAGTACTGTCCTATTTGTGTAGTAATTAATTACTGCATAATAATAATAATAATAATAATAATAATAATTTATTGTCGAACCAGCAGACTGCAGTTATATTGTTGGTAATTTCACATTTCATATCATACGAGCCACTACCTTTCTTTTTTAGCTCGGCTTCTGAGAGAAGATCACACTTCGTCAATCTATTTCTTCGCACAGTTCCGGAAGAGAATATGCCAATTTCTTTTAGTGCCGTCATGAGACTTATCGACGTAAACCAATTATCAAAATAAAGCTTAAAATTTTGATTCTTGGACAAAGTGGAGGCCAAATATAGTACTATATCTGACGATATTCTAAGCCCATATTTTAGACAAGTTCCATCACCGACATATAGAGCAAAATCGTATATCATGCCTGACGCGCCAGCTCTAGTGAACATCTTCATTCCCCACTTATGGGGCTTTGCTGGATTGTATTGCTTTAGGCTTGCTCTACCCTTGAAAGCTATAATTTGTTCATCTACGCATTGGAATTCTTCTTGGGGCAACTGGTTAAACCGATTTTTTAATATTGTCAGTAACGGACGCACTTTATACAATTTGTCATAATTCGGTTCATCTTTTTTTGGCTGTTTGGACAGTTCATTGACGTGAAAACAGCTTTTAATTTTTTCGAATCTTAGTCGTGTCATGGCATCAGTTATGAAATTAAATTGGAACTTTTTCGACCACATCATTCTCATTTGCGGTATTTTTGTAATACCCATAAATAATAAAACACCAACATAACGTCGTATTTCAAAAGGAGCACATTTTAATTCTGTATCCATCTTTTCCATTGCATATAAATTGCTTTGGAATGCGATTAGATCGAAAGCCTCGTCATCGAAAAAGGTTTCGAAATATTCATATGGGGTTTTTACCTGACACGCACCATCACCTTCAACATTTCCTTTCCAAGTCACATCGACCGCATGCATTTCGCGTTTCCTCCATTTCAGTTTTGATGCATCTATCTTTTCATAGCAAATTCCACCATCATCTTTGCCATCATCAATTTTTTGGTGATCCTCACCGTCTGGGCTTAGGTCATCTTCCATAAACTTTTCTATCGCATCCGTTTCCACCTGCTCTCCTCTTGCCAAAATTTCTTCAATAGCTTCTTCTAAATAATCCTGATTGCCTTCATCCTCAACATCTCCATCTTCATCAGATGACAGGTTCCAATCAAAGTTTGCGATGGCTTCAATTTCATCATCTGTTAAACCTATCCGACGTTGGAACTTTCCTAGAAATCGGTTTTATATTTAAATTTTTTATGACCACCATGGACCAAAGTTGCTTATAAGCAACTTTGGATTAAAAAAATTCTATTTCACTAAAGTCAACACCCTGGCTCCAAATAAATTCATAAAGAAAATAACTTACCTTTATTTTGTGACATTGTGCAAAATTTTTAATATTTATTTTTTAAATATAAAATTTGATCTCACATTAATAAAAGGAAAAGTAGAAAAAGACAGTTAAATACTTATAATTAAATATTTTATTTATAGGCCTAATTATAATAAGAGTATAAATAATTTTTAAAAATCTGTACTTAATGTTGTTTTATCAATTTTTGGGAATTTTTCCCTATAATCGGTTACAATTTGTAATATGAATTGTTTTTCTTCTTCGTTTTTGCTTAACGTTAAATTATAATCTTTCATTAATTTTACTGCTAATTCTGCAACGTCATTCACAACTTTTAATTCCGTTTGAAAAAATTATTTGATTCAGATGATACGAAATGTTGTATTTCCAAATTCGCAAGATTTTTAATTTCTATAGTCGTTGTCATATATCTCTTATAATTATTATTATTGTTTACATTTTGTAGTGCTTGCACCATCGATCTTTATACCCTACACCTTAAGGGTATATTCACTTTGTAACGAAATTTGTAACGCATAGAAATAGAGACGATAGGTATAGAAAAGTATATATATTCTTGATCAGCGTGACCTCCTGAGTCGATTTAGCCATGTCCGTCCGTCTGTCTGTCTGTCTGTCAGTTGAAATCACGATCACAGGAGAACCAGTGAAGATATCGTGATGAAATTTTGCATAAACATTGTTCCTTGTGGTGGTCAGGTTGGTATTGAAAATGGGCAAAATCGGTCCACGACCACGCCTATTTTTTATTAAAAATGTGATATCAGCGTTCGTTTTTGAGCTATTACAACAAAATTCATTCTTGGGTATAGAGTAGCATTATCCGTTAATATGCCAAATATGGGCGTGATCCGCCCACTTTTAGGTTACACAGGCAAAAGAGGGTTATATTGTTAAATATAAACACTTCCTGAATAAAACTTTAGATAACAACTTGTTTTACAAAAAAACATTATTACATCAAAACTGGGTGCGGTCCGCCCACTTTTACACTACATATACAGTATAGCAGTATGAAAACAAGTTTATTACCACGGAAATAAAGTTTAAATGAACACAATAATAAAACAACTAAGCTAGTTATTTTGTTTTGAATAAGGTAATGACCACGCATACTATTTATACAGAGGCGTAGCTAGGACTCATGGAACCCGGGACGGTTAATCAACATGCAGCCCCAAAAATTCCTAGAATTAAATAAGTCACTACTTGATATCCACAACTGCCGCCCCCGACATTGTGACGCCCAGAGTGGACCGGCACACCCTAGCTTCGGCACTTTTCTCAAAACTTTTAGGTGTAGGGTATCTAAGATTCGGCCAGGCCGAATATAACTTTCTTACTGGTTTTGTTTCTATTGAAACTTTTTTATCAAAAAACGATTACGCCGCATTCTTTGGTGACAAGTACCATAAATGGTTCACAGTTTTTTTTAATGCCACATCGCTTATTTCTTCGTTAACATTTTTGTAATGAATTATATTTTTGATGAATTCTAGATCTACACGTGGCGCCATAGCAGCCTTTGGGGTCAAAATCCACGGCTCAATATAAATGGTAATTAGAAATACACATGTATCTCTAATGCTACTATACTCTTCCTTCCTTTCGGAAAATAAATATTTTTAAAGTGTATATTATTTTAGCCATCCACCCCGCATCCGCATGGTGAAATGCGCCAGGCATTTTGAATGAAATGCCACTCAAAGGAATCCCCCCAAGAAAAATTATTGCTAATTCTAAAAGTTCTTTGTAGTCATCTCTGGGTGACTCATTTTTGTGTTTTTTATAAATTTCGATTTTTTTTGTATATCATTAATATGTTTCAGAACGTAATCGTCGTGCATTCCCGGGATGTAATTATTTTTATTAATTTAAGGCCAACTATCTTCAAATTTTTTAAAAAGTTGAATATTCGGGCCTGTTGTTTTCGTTATTTTTAATTCAAAGACCCCACGCAACACAATTTCGTATATGTGATGGCGACAAGGAAAATACAAAAGAGCTCTTTTAATTCTTTGTTCTAGCAACACACATGCGCCCTTCAATCGTCCCGTATTTGACGAAGTCGTGTCACAGCATAAAGCTTCTACATGGTCCGTTAAATCCCATTCTTCTAAGTTTGCAAATATCGCCAAGGCCTGATCGCTTCCACTACTGGAAGAAATCGCAGGTATCCCCAATAATTTTCGTACACCGTTGCACGAAATTACAACTGGAAGTCGCTCCACAGTTTTCTTGTCCAAAGTAGGCAACATCGCGTCATCCCAATGTACAGTTATCCCCCTGAGATTAATTTATCCGAACATTTTCTGCAGATTTTTTTTTTTTTTTTTTTTTTTTTTTACGACTGGAGGTGCGGAATCTTCCTAGATATCAGTAGACCGGCCTACAGGCATGCACGATTCACCATCCTTGGTGCCTACGTACTAAACCACACCCCCACGCACTACTACCACTCTCCTCTGCGGGACTGCCGTTAGGTACTACTTCGCAGAGGTTGCTTAGCCATCAAGCTATCTCCGTGCGTTTATCACACCGCTATTAGTGCGCATTATTTTCAGAGTATCGCCGTCTTTCGAGTTTTCGGAGTTCCAGAAGCACCTTAGTGACTAGTAGCCTAATTTCATTCAATTTCTCTTCGGTTTGAAACATATACCTGATAATGTTTTGCGATTGAGATGTGGAGAATACTTCCATTCTAAATCGCGTGCATTGAAAAAATACGTGGGCCGCATCTTCCTCCTTCGCACAGCTTGGGCATAGCGGCGAACTATCATGACCGAATCTGTGCAGGTACTTTCGAAAACAGCCATGACCAGTAAGGAACTGTGTCAGAAAGTAGTCAACTTCACCGTGTCTTCTCTCCAACCACTCTGGAACATTCGGAATCAGATGGTATGTCCATCTTCCTTTTTCGGCAACGGTCCACCGCGCTTGCCACGTGTTTATGGAAGATGCTCTTTCTTCTTTAGATATGTCAGCTACGTTATTCTTGTTGTTAGAGCTGCGGCTAAAAATCCTTTTCATCTCATTCGCCAAGATGTCTATCGGTATCATTCCTGCCAGTATGCATGCAGCATCTGTAGAAACTGTGCGGAAACCGCTAATGGTCCTCAACGCGCTTAGCCTATAGGTGGACATCAACTTCCTTCTGGTTGATTTTATTCTCAGTGCATCCGCCCACACTGGAGCAGCATATAGAATTATCGAACTCACCACCGATGCCAGCAACCTACGTCTGGCAGGCTTTGGTCCGCCAATATTCGGCAGAATTCTTGCTAGGGAAGCTTGGACTCCTGCTGCTTTTTCGCTCGCATAGGTGACATGCATCTTAAAGTTCAGTCTGTTATCTAGTATTACTCCAAGGTATTTGAGGGAGGTCTTTGATGTTATTACTTGGACCCCAATTCTCACAACCATTGACTCAACCTTTTTGCGACTGCTAATCAGCACCGCCTCCGTTTTATGTTCAGCCAAATCCAGGTGTGCCGAGTTCAGCCAGTCTTTCACTTGACTAATAGCCGTGTTGGTATCAGCTTCAATTTGATGAATGTGCTTGGCCGCCGTGACTATTGCTATATCGTCAGCAAAGCCAATTATCGTCACCGACTTTGGTAGCGGTAGTCTCAGTACATCGTTATACAGTATGTTCCAGAGCAGGGGGCCAAGCACGGATCCTTGCGGAACTCCAGCCGTGACCTCGTAGGTCTCCACTCCATTGTCGCTCTCGTACATCAGCTCTCTGTTTGTAAAGTAGCTCCTAACCGCCTGCAGAATATATCTTGGAGTTTTCATTTTAGTCAGGGCGTTTAATATGTGGTTCCAGTCAGCGGAGTTAAAGGCATTTTTAACATCTAGGGTAACCACAGCGCAGTACTCCTTGGATCCATTTTTCCATCGTTCACCTGATATGGCATCTTCTGCCATACCTACAACCTTCTTAACGGCATCAATAGTTGAGCGTGATCTTCGAAAACCGTACTGTAGTTCGGAAAGAATACGTTTTTCGTCGACGATCGCTAGTAATCAGTTGTAAATTATTTTCTCCAAGACTTTTCCAGCTGTGTCTAGCAGGTACGATGACGGTTCGCCCGGCGGTTTGTTGCCTTTCGGTATCAACACTAACTTTTGAATTTTCCATTGGGTTGGAAAGACTCCCTCTTCTAAGCATTTTTGGAAAGCCTGAATGAATATATCCGATCTTCTTTGAATCGCCGTCTTCAGTGCTATATTAGGGATACCGTCTGGTCCCGGCGCTTTATTGTTGTGTATCCTTTTACACGCCTCCCGTAGCTCTTCGGCTGTTAATTCTGGGATATCTTCCACCTGTGCTCTTACCCTGTTATTTTCGGCTGGTACCGGACGTTGTGGGAACAATGCCGCGATGATCTCTCGGAGCATTGTTGGGCACGAGGGTTGTTGTGTCCTTCGGCTCTTTAGTTTCTTCATAACTATCTTGTAACCCGTACCCCAGGGGTTAACGTCAGCTTCCTCGCAGAGGCGATTAAAACACTCCTTCTTACTTGACTTTATGGCTTCCTTCAAGATTTTGCGTAAGCATTTATATTTTTTAAGCTCATCCGGAAACTCTGGTCTACTCCTCGACCTCTGTACTCGCCGTCTGGCTTTTAGGCAGTCACTCCTTAGGGAACGAATATTATCATTCCACCAGTAGCATGGCGGTGCTCGCTTGCATACTTTTCGCCGAGGCATCGATGCATCACATGCGGCTGTTATCCTTGACGTAAGCTGTTGCGAGAGTAGTTCAGCTGATAGGTGTTTCGGGTTATACGATGCAATTATTTCCTCGAACGTTTCCTTATCAAAGTCTTTGTCTTTCCACCTGGGACCGTGTACTTTGCGATGTTGTGTAGCTTTCTTTTTATTAGTTTTAATTTCGAGGATTATAGCCTTATGGTCACTGTGTGTGTAGTGGTCACTGACCCACCATCTCAAGCGAGTCAAGCTCGAACTAACGAAAGTGATGTCTATAATGGAACTTGCACCGGCTTTGCTATATGTGTCCACTCTACCAGTGTTTACCAATTCAACGTCCAGTAATGCAAACGTTTCTAGGATGCTCCGGCCCTTTGCGTTAGTGAGTTTGCTGCCCCATTCGATTGCCCATGCATTGAAATCCCCGCCTATAATAATTGGGAACCTTGTTCTGGCATCTGCTACCAGTGTATCCAGCATAAATTGGAACTCTTCGATTGACCAACTGGGCGGCGCATAGCAACTATAGAAGTGAATTCCTCTCACTTTTGTTCTCACAAAACCGCTTATCTGCGTGCTTTCGTCTTGAAACGCGTCGGAGCCACAGGCCCATATAGCCGCTTTTTTAGAACTGTCACATGTCCATGCACCGCTCTGTTTACTTTTATAGGGTTCGCTTATTAAGGCGAGATCAATGCGATTTTCTATCACATATTGCGATAAAAGGTCTTGGGCGGCCTGACAATGATTTAAGTTTATCTGGATAATCTTCATTTTGCACCACGCTCCGTTAACGCCTTCCTGAATAAGGGACAACTGTTGCTGCCTGCTGAGTGTTTGGCATCCTTCGACACATCTGTTTTGCAGAACATGCAGAGCGGATCGTTTTTGCACTCCTTTGCAATGTGGCCCTCTTTGCCGCAACTTCTGCAGCAATTGGACCGGTCGCATTCGTTTTTGCAGTGTTTGGAGATGTGTCCGAACTCAAGACACCTAAAACATTTCACTATGGCGCTCTTCTCACGTATGCGACACCGTACCCATCCAATCTTTATCCTACCCGTTTTAAGAAGGGTATTTGCGTTGTCAGGTGTTAAGTTGATGGTTGCCGTTTGAGTTCCGCCGTATGCTTTCCTCAGGCTTACGACATCCTCCAAAACTAGGCTTTTAATACTGGGTTGAGATCTAATAGCCTCATAGACGTCCTCCTTAGTGGTGATTTCGTCTATGTCTTTTATGTCAATCCGGACTCTTGGCTGTAGGCTACGGACTGCCGCTTGATTACCTAGGGTATCTACCATTATGGATCTAAATTGTTCTGCCTTCTCCCCGTTCTGGTTCAGCTGGAAGAGCAGTTCTCCTTTCTGGGTCCTCCGTATATTAGTTACAGACTCACTGAGGTCGCCAAGCTTTGGGTCTGCTTTTACTTTACGTAAAATTTCTGCGTATGACAGCTCTCCCTTTGCTTCGATTACTACTGCGTCGGGCTTTAGTCTCCTAGGTTTATCTTTCGGCCTCGACCCATGCCTTTTTGACATGACCTTAGTCCAGCCGGAGTCTGTGTTTACTTCTTTTTGGGCCATTAACCTAGGAGTTTCTGGGATATTCTTTCTGCTCTCCGTCTCGAGGTGCACTTGTTGCATATTACTGGCTTTTCCGGGCCGAGTTTTTCTTTTTGCCTGGGGCGTTTCAGTCTCAGCCATCTTCCGTTTTTTTTCTCTCGCTTTTAGCCATGGCGATGTTTTCGACGCCATGCTGGCTTTAATCACACTTTGCGCGGTCTCGTCGTGCGCTTCTACTGCGTGCAACTCGTAGAGTGTTTTGATGTTTTCGATGGTCTCCCTCATGGCTTGATGTATTGTGCGCCGCTTTCCATCATCCAGCATGTCCACCAAACACTTTATTTGGTCACCTAGTCTACAAAGTATAGAATGGCTAACAGTTGACTTACCAGCGATTTTACTCGTTCGATGCTCCGATGAGGAACTACCGATTTTTCTGCAGATGTTTGGCGTGATCTGCGCGAAAATTATGGCGAAATCGCCGAAGAGAAGTGCGAGTAATAGAGACCTAAACTCTCTGCCATAATAATACGAACAGCATCGCTATCGCTGATTTTGCACGCATCTAAAGCTGCAACTAACTTTGAAGAAAATACTTGGACTTTTCCTCTTCTCCTTTTTCGGTCACTCGGCCCAGATATATTCGAATCACCTTCAACTTCTGAGTCACTGGATACCTGCAACCCCTCAGGAACATTTCTAATGCTCGAATCTAACGGAAAATCTCCAATGCCCGAACCTAACGGTACATTCATTGCCATTTCGTCGCTGGATGACGACGAAGATTGCTGCACTGTTTCTGTAATGTAAAAATAAATATACTGAATTTATTTCTAAAACGTTAGAAATATACTTAAAAGAGTTAAATTTTAAAAATATATGTTACCTTGTACAAGTGATTGTTGACTTTGTTCTTGTAGTGTTTTCGTCCGTTCTTCTCGAAGAATTTTCCGCTTTTCTTTTTCTGCAAAAGCACGATCACTGGCACCCATTAGTCCAACTCGCCCTTTTTCCCTCTGTTTCAATAGAAATAATTTATCTTCTTCGATTTTTATCATTTCTAAAGCATTCGCACGGGCGATGTCAAATAAATCGTCCATCGAATCTTTGAATTTTTGTTCCCGCTGTATTTGGATTGCAGTTCGACGATTGACAGATTTATATAATGTTCTCAATTTCTGATAAAGAGACTTCAACCATAGAGAAAGAATAAGAAGAGGCCGAATCAGCCAAATGTACTCATCGGCGACATGGAAGCGGTCGGTCCGCAAGGGAAACGAAGAAGCGCAATGAGTGCGAAATGAATCAACAAGCAGAGAGCACGCAATTTCAGTTTCTCTATTTTTGCTTTGTGTCTTTCTCTCATTATTCGGGTCTACTATGCATGACTTTGTGAGATCGACTTTGTAACGCGCTGGCATGATCTACGTTCCGAGCATAGCGTGCTGTTGTGAATTCGTATAGGCAGAAGATTTAAGAAGAAGAATACTTTAGTTGGCATATCAACACATTGAACACGTTATACGAAGGAATCGGAAGATCTTTGTGTTTGTTATTTTGTACTAACAACTGAAGTGCTTCTGTATCGTGTATGAATTTACCTTGTTATTGTAGTGTCCAAAACCATTATTAAAATTATTAAACACTAAAATTTTTAATATTTATGATTTTAGTTCTATTAAGGAAGCATTACCTATGGGCTGTCAATAAAACGAAATATTGGTGCAACAATTATATTATAATCTTAAATATACAAAATAACAATTAACAATAATCTAATTTAATAACAGACCTAATTTAAAATACTAAACAGTTGATTAAGCCGGAAAAATGTTATAAAAAAACAAAATTCCTTTAATAAGCGAAGAATAATAGGGCGAAAAAAATCCAAGCGTAATAGACCGACAGACGTAAAGAAGTCAAATTCCCTTGTTCCCTCAATCCCTGGTTTTATCATGAAATTGATCAACCGATTCATTCTCACCTCCTTTGACATACAAGATTCCATCACTCAACTCTTCTTACGAACGAACGAATTCTGAGAGCATCAGTGCAAACACACAAACGAAGGTAAACAAAGGCAATAGAGCGAAGCATTGAATAATGTATCAACGATTCAGTAGTGGATAGGAAACAAATGCTCAGAGCAGCCAATAGCAAAAGAGAAGAGCGCGAAACACTCAGCATTGAGTAAAAACTCGATCCAGTACTGGATCGACCATGGAAAATATTTTTGTTCAAGATTCGCCCTCTTGTTATTCTTTCTCTATGCTTCAACTTGTCACTGCTATCCGACGTCTTCTTCACTGGTATTCGTGCTTTCTGCCAAAATAAATCAGTTTAAGTTAAGGTCCAGCTTTACTTTTCTCATATTATAGAAAAGAACTCATAACACTTGTCCGTTACTCGGCAATTTTGCACCAACAATTTGTTGTTCGTAGTAGTCCAATATATACAATTTATCACTACTTCTTGTCTCCATTTTTGCTCACTGTCACACTAACAAATTTCGATACTTCGTGATGCGAATACCTCGAACTCTCGACGTAAAATGAGGTTTATTTTACTAAGGGACTAGGAAGCAGGTATAAAACTGGAAATAGAAGGATAGCTCTTTGGAAGGGGTACTGGTTATCATTAAAACATCAAATTTGAGTTGCATGTAAAATTAAAGGGATGTAAAATTAAACTGAAATTTTCAAATTTCAAACCGATTGCGACACCCTTTCCTGTTGTCCAATTGAGTTCTTTTTTTGCAGAACTTATTTTTTTGGGATCTGGAACAGATCTAGGGGGTCGCATAAAAAAAATCAGATGGTCGAAAAATAAGGTCCACCCTAATGTACATACATATGTATGTCTTCAAATGCCTACCTGCAAAATTTATTGCATATATTCGTAACGAGCTCGCAGAAAGGGTTAACCACTTCCAGCAATTCGTTCTATTTGTTTTTGTATAATACCCTCTTGTGTTCTTTGCTAAAGAACCTGATCTATAAATCTATAAAGTCATAAGGTTATTTTTAATGTTTGCTTGAATATTTACCAGTACTTCGTAATAAAATGGTTTTTTACCCATTAGAGACATTATGACAAAATTTTATTCGTTTAATTCAAGTTTATTTGATCAAATACGTCTTTATTAAGCCTAACTAATAAAATATTTTGGAAAATTTCATGAGCTATTTCTCAGCTTAGTTAGTATCACCGGGAGTGCGCTAAATGCTTAATTTTAATTCATAGTGTACCAAATCCAACAAAAACATATTCATACGAAACACAAACAAAACTTCATTTTCAAGCAATTGTCTCTGCCGCGAAGCTAACCATCCAAACACCAACAAAACCCATGTTGTTCAATTCTGTTCCGCTGTTTTTTTCGATCCTACGTCGAAATTATTTTCTTCTTCAAAGATCGATTCTTTTCGCGCAGCCTTTTTTTTCATCACCCAAGATCGTTATGGTACGAAAGCCGAAGTTTTCTCATCTTGTGCGATCGCTATTCGCAACAGAGATAATGAGATAGGACACTTCGAATTCGCTGTTTCAACACACATGCATTTTGCTGAAATTTCACTAAACCTATGATAAAAAAACGTGTGCGCTGTCCTCTCATGTGTACTTCGCCACACAAAATCGTGTGCTTTGTCCTCTCATGTGTACTTCGCCGCACGAAATGTACTTCGCCGCAGTATCGCATCAAAAATATATTTAGGAAATTAAACTTTTGTTTATGCTCACATCATATACATGAGATATCTAACAGTTCCTTATAATTGTAATAAATCTATACTTTCAGATTTTACATAGTATTTGTTGATTTATTTCACATATTTAATTGGTATAACGTAGGCGTTGTGCTAATTTTTGGCTGTCAATGCATAGTTGTTCGAATTTTCACAAAAAAATTCAGATTAATAACTCCAGAATGGTCACATTTATATTTTTTCATTTGTTTTCTAATATTTGTGCAAATTAAGTATTGTTATACATCGTTAGATGCACTTGGGGGGTCAAACATCTGTTGGCACCTACCATTTTAGGTGTGGGAAATTTCACCACCTTTGTTTATATATTATACCTTTGTTTCAAAAGATACTGCGTCTAGCCAAGCTGATTTCATAACTAAATGAGTCCGTGGTGAAACATGAAACAGCTGATTTTTTCAACATACTGAAAGACAGAAAACAAGAACAACAACATGGTAGCGCTCACGTATAGTGTACATGAATTCAACAGCTCATAAAAAATAGACGTCAAACCGATTTTTTATGCGGCGAATTCGAAGTGTCCTATCTCCTTATCTCTGATTCGCAAAGACTACAAGCCTGGACACTCTCGAATTCGCCGCTTCAAAAATCGGTTTGACGTCTATTTTTTATGAACTGTTGAATTCATGTACACTATACGTGAGAGCAACCATATTGTTGTTCTTGTTTCTGTCTTTCAGTATGTTGAAAAAATCAGCTGTTTCATGTTTCACCACGGATTCAGTTAGTTATGAAATCAGCTTGGCTAAGCGCATATCTTTTCAAACGGTTTCACTACTAGTATTTCCATACCATCGGTGGCTACACACTGTGGTTTCTCATTTGGTTTCAACAGTCGTAAACATGTGATGACAAAGTGTGTGTGAAATTTAATGAATATCCAAATGTTGGCCAGAGTGAGAGAAAATATGAACACGCGTTCGGCAAACTGCGTTGCTCTTCTTTCGTTTGACAACTGCTTTCTTATGTGCGTGCAAAGAAACGCAAGAAGAAATAGAAGCAGGGGCTATTTTCGTTTCAAAAATTCTTTACATTCGATAATAGAGTGTAGACTTTTCTCTTTCTTCCTCATCTTTCTCTCCCACGAACTGAGTGAAACAGTTTCAAAAGCTATACTTCGTATAGCCAAAGCCATTGGCTTTTAAAATATAAATTTCACCATATATAAACAAAGGTGGTGAAGTTTCCCAAACCTAAAATGGTAGGTGCCAACGGATGTTTGACCCCCCAAGTGCATTAACAATGTTTAACAACACTTAATTTTCAAAAATATAAGAAAACAAATAAAAAAAAAATGCCACCATTCTGGAGTTATAAATCGTAATGTTTTTTGTCAATAGGCAGACAACTATGCATTTGCAACTACTTTATACCAAAGTAAAAATGAGAAATCAACAACCAGTACGAGGTAAAATATGGAAGCATACAATAATTACCATTATACGGAACGGGAAGTTATGTTTTATATATATTTTACACTTATAAAAAGGATAATATTTTTAATTATTTGTTTTGACGTTTCCAAAATGCACCCCCGAAAAACAAATTTTTCACCTCAACGAGGCCACAAGATTTTTACGGCGAGGCCACAAGTTTTTTGCAGCGAATCAAAGTTTCTACGGCGAGGCTACAAGTTTTTTGCAGCGAATCAAACTTTTTTTTAATAGTGTTAGTGAAATTCAAGCAAAAATGCATAAGTGTGTACACAGAATTTGCGAATGTCCAGTCTTGTAGTCTTTGCTATTCGTCAACAAACGCAGTTTTTTCAACTTGAAGGATCGAAATATTTGAAGATAAGAATTTTGTTCATCCCAAGTGATAGTTTTATTGGAAGATCGAAATTATTTTGAACGTGAGCGATAGGTATTTTTTTTAACTAAGATGAAAAAAGATATTTATCAATGAGGATGGAAATATTGTTATCTTCAGTGAGGGATATAAATTGAGCGATATAAAAAGAAACGTTTCCTGAACCCTGGTTAAAAGCCATACAAATAATCACTAACTCACCCCATCATTTTGTGACGGTGTGTTAACAAACCAAAACGGTTTACCTTTTCAGTTAACTTGCTTTATAATTTCACCATCAAATTCACATACTCTGTACGTGAACACGTGGACGGACATTGTTGCTTGTGATGAAGGCACCAAAAACAACAAAAACATCTGTCGCTCTGCCCTACTTTCAAAGTTATAGCCATTTGAAATTAGTATCCCTACATCTTCTAAACGGTAGAAGATATCCGGTATAGATATATACCGTTAGAAACGTACGTTAAATACCTTTCATTTATGTAAAGATTTATGTAAGATTTTATAGGAAAAGGCATATTTTTGGCGACATCAGTATTTTAGGAGAAAGCTAAGAAAATGAAAAATTGTTATGAAAAATCGCGCGATTTGTTGGCCTAAAAATGGCCACAAAACACTATTCTATTGCGTAGCCGGTGTTTGACATACTGAGGGTTATAATCAAAAAGCGCGGACGTAGGCCGGAGGACGCATACACGCCCTTAAATAAACCTAATGACCTCTAGATAGTTATTTTCCACACACTTATGTGGGTTAATAACATGTTTTACGTTGTTATTGGGGCGGAAGTATTAAAATCGCGTTTTCTCCAAAAATATGCATTTTTCGGTAAAATCTTAATTTACATATATGAAAGGTATTTAACTTGCCTTTCTAACGGTATATATCTATACCGAATATCTCCTACAGTTTAGAAGATATAGGGATACTAATTTCAAATTTCCAAGGTCTATAACTCAGAAAGTAGGGGAGAGCGACAGATATTTTTGTTGTTGTTGGGGTCTCCATCCCAAGCAACAACAAAAACAACAACACGATTGGCCGTACCGGGAAGTCGTAAATTTAAGCCAATGTCCGTCCACGTGTTCACGTACAGTGTATGTGAATTTGATGGTGAAATTATAAAGCAAGTTAACTGAAAAGGTAAACCGTTTTGGTTTGTTAACACACCGTCACAAAATGATGGGGTGAGTTAGTGATTATTTATTTGGCTTTTAACCAGGGTTCAGGAAACGTTTCCTTTTTATATCGCTCAATTTATATCCCTCACTGAACCTCACTGAAGGATATTTCCATCCTCATTGATAAATATCTTTTTTCATCTTAGTTAAAAAAAATACATATCGCTATCAATAAAATACATATCAGTGCGTTCCTTATTTCAGTTACTTCCATAGGACTGGATGTTCCAATTTCATTTTGACAGCGACTTTTCTAAATGCATTTCTTTTATCGAAAATAGATAAGAAGTTTTTAAACTGTTATTGCAAATAGGTATGATACGTAATTTACGCTTCTGAAAGGAAGCGGGACACAATTTACGCTAAATCAGACATGTGGAATCGTGTTAAGCGAATATAACAAAAGAATTTATGATATGGGTTGCATTGTAAGTTATGAAATAAGGCTAACCTCATCAATTAATATGGTTGTCCATTTCGTTGATGTTTATCAGTCGACAGCAACGAAAACATGAAATCTTACAACATGCTTGAACGTGTGAACGCTCGACAATGCAGTTCCGTTATGTATCGTACGATTTCTGAGAGTAGCAAGTTAGAAACAAATCGTACTGTGTGATAAGCGCTTAAAAGTGTACATTTCTTCGCAATTGCCTTTCTTTTATTTTTACGTATCTGTGGTACCTAAATTAGTGCGTCGTGCGTTGCGTTGCTGTCAAAATGAAATTGGAACACGCAGTCTTATGAAAGTGGCTGAAATAAGAAACGCACTGACGTAGACAACTTCGAATTTCCAATTTTGGCATGCGCTACGAAGTGAAGATGTCGGCAGATGTCAAAAAAATGTTCTTGCGCGTGTGAATGTGTAAAAACTTTATGTCAGAAGATATGTTGACGCAATGCTGTTATTTCGGTATAGCGCAGTGTCTTTTCTAATAGCCTGTTTCCATAAAAATATTTAATCCGGTTAAGGTGTTCGAAAATAAATCAGCTGTCAAGTGTTTCCATACATAATCCGGTCCGGGCTGTCAAACCGAAAAGAAGAAATAAACATCTGTTGTTTTGTGTTTGTTTATTTACGCAGCTATTTTTTAAATTGTGTATCAATTTAATTTATAATACAATGAATAAAATAATATTAATATTAAAAATTGTTGAAATGTATTTTGGTATGGTGACGAAATTCGCAAGTTTACAGAATATGGAAAGCGAAAAGTCGTACATCTTAAATCAGACTTACTTTAATTTACTTAAGAAGTATGCCATGGTGACGGCTCTGCGAATATCGCTGATGTCCATAAATAGGACCTTGTGGATTGTGGTAAATATTCAACACTAATAATTTATTGTGGTCAAACTTAAGATAACTAATTATAGCCCCGCAGTAGTACATTTTGGGAAGTGGACTGCCAAAGAAATAGTGATGATTTCTTTAAGGAAAATTTCCGCATGAGTCGAGGAGCTTTTCAAAGATTGTTAGTTATTATAGTTATAGTTATTATATTAGTATATTATAGTTATTTACATAAACGTATTACTTACGACATAAAACGTTTGCATTTGTTTTGACATTTGGCAGTATAGTTTGGTGGCACTTTCTCTTTATCTCTTTCTAACTTATTGGCACTAGAAAAGGAGAAAAATAGTGTGTCTGCAATTCCGAACTTCGAAACAGGCTTGCAAACTAAAACCTGAGGCTTAAAACCAAAAGCATTTTGGTTTAGCGCTGGAATCGCAACAACAATTTCAAGGGAATTAAAACAGTTTACGAATGGTTTTGGGACTTAAAACAGTTTATTCCAAATTCCTGGAAAAACCATTTTATGTAAACAGGCTATAAGGCCGTAGTTGTGCTATCGAGTTTTGCTTGCCAAGTAGGACTTTTTTTTGTTGTTTTCTGTGTTAAAGAGAGAATGGGATATTTTTATGTTCTCAACATCACTCTTCCACATCGATTTTTGTTTTGTTGTGCGTAGCAGACACAGCAAGGGCTTCGCTTAAGAAAACATGCATGCCGGTAGAAATAAAAAATGTATGGAATGAAAAACCGGTTCGGCTGATTTTATGTTTTTTATAATTTATGTATATTGTGCACGCACACAATTTTTTGTAGTGTGACAGCCTGCAACGTAAACAGCTTTATCTTAGTCGGCCTCAAGATGTCAAGTGTGACACCCAACTATGTCCTTTATATTTGACACGTTCACAACTCTGGTATACCATTATAGTTCGCGTAAAGATAAAGTGAAATGTCTGACAATGATGATGATTTCATGTGCGAAGATGACGAGGATTATGGTTTGGTAGGAATATGGTTTATTTTCTAATAGTTTCGAAATTTAACGTTTAATTTAACATACAGGAATATTCGGAGGACAGCAACTCGGAGCCGGATGTCGACCTTGAAAATCAATACTACAATAGCAAAGCACTTAAAGATGATGAGCCAAAAGCAGCACTTATTTCTTTCCAGAAGGTACTAGATCTTGAAAATGGTGAGAAAGGCGAATGGGGCTTCAAAGCTCTTAAACAAATGATTAAAATTAATTTCAAACTTGTACGTATGCTCCTTTAGTCTTATGTGTAATTAATTCTTAGATCTTTTAGAATAATTACAATGCAATGATGATACGATATAAACAGTTGCTTGCATACATTAAAAGCGCAGTTACTAGAAATCATTCGGAGAAGTCGATTAACTCAATATTGGATTATATATCAACATCAAAAAATGTAGGTCTTGAATTGCGGAGAAATAATTTATAGTAAAACTCTTTTCCTAGATGGAGCTCTTACAGAATTTCTACGAAACTACACTTGATGCACTTAAGGATGCCAAAAACGACCGTCTTTGGTTTAAAACAAACACCAAGCTAGGCAAATTGTATTTTGATCGTAATGATTTCAGTAAATTGCAGAAAATACTCAAACAACTCCATCAATCCTGTCAAGTAAACGTGATTCTTTTTGTTCTTAGTTTTTTCTGTTGAATCCCTTGATATACATTTTTGAAATAGACCGATGATGGTGAAGATGACTTGAAGAAAGGCACGCAATTGCTCGAAATTTACGCTTTGGAAATTCAAATGTACACTGTTCAGAAAAACAACAAGAAATTAAAAGCGCTCTATGAGCAGTCACTTCATATAAAATCAGCAATTCCTCATCCATTGATTATGGGTGTGATTCGTGAGTGTGGTGGAAAAATGCATTTGAGAGAGGGTGAGTTTGAAAAAGCTCACACAGACTTTTTCGAGGCATTTAAGAACTATGACGAATCAGGTTCACCGAGACGTACTACTTGCCTGAAATATTTAGTGCTAGCCAACATGTGAGTATGATTTTCAATGTTTTGAATTTTTGCTGTTTCATAGAAACACAGCAAATAATGAGACTATCAAAATCACTAGTCCCATTATATATCATTGCCACCACGTAACCACAACGTAGGTAGGAAGGGTTGGGTATTTTCTTTTAGCGATAACAGTTCCTTCTGGGTGGCCACTACGTCCTGAAAAACTGCAATAGTCTAGTAGACGAAATTTTTCTGCGATATCACACTTTTCAAAGGAAACCCCACCATCTACACCGCCACTGCTAAACACAAAAAAAGTTTGTTGTTGGGGCAAATGATGACACATAAAATGATTGACAAACTATTTATAATTAAACACTGGTCCATATTATGGGACTTCTTTTATAGCCTTATAATGGATAAACAAAATTTACGTTTTTTACCAGTTTGCTTGTTTTGTGCTTTTCGACTTTTGTTTACAAAGAAGTATAGCAGAAGATTGAGTGCAATACACTAAACACAAAAAACGTTTGTTGTTGGTATTTTCACATGCTTTGTAGATTTTATTGGGTACGCGTTGTATAATGGATCGGCATTTTCCAGGAAAAAAGTTAATAAACGACGCGAAAGCAATGGCTATTGTCTAGTGTAAAATTGTTCGTGTTTCGCAAGTTCTATGTCGATTTTGTTTTGTGTATAGTGTTGCCGCCACGCATTTGCACTGAACTCTACGCGAAATCTTTGCGTTTCTAAAAATTACTTATGCTTCAAATATTGTACACATGGCAACATCTATCTGTATGACAAATTACACTTTGGTCATACCCGTAGAAGGCTGTTACTCATTACGTCCAGTTGTAAATCCTTAAATGCAAGCAGGTTCTTCTTTGTCAATGCTGTCAGGTTATGGAACTCTGCCCAGTAGAATAACTGGGATTTTCGGGGAGGCTACTTTCAGGCAGACTATTGGTACTTACTTCGCTTAGCTCCATGCCTGATCGTTACTTCACTTTTGTCTTCTCGCTTTGCTTTCTGCTCCTTCGTAACTTCATTTTAGCTTTTACTTATGCATGTGCTTCTATCTTTTACCTTTAATCTTTAATGATTGTAACAATTTACCAATCTATGTATTACTATAAAAGACTTGTGTCTTAGGCCCAGTTTTTCAGTGCTCGTTTAAACGGCGTTTAAACGACGATTAGTTGAACGTCAAACAAAAGTTAACTGAGATTTGGGTTTTACATTGCGAGTTTAACTTATCTATGTTAAACGTATCTTATCTATATTTCATAGCGAATTTATCTATATGCAACGAGTATTTAGCATATACTCGTTACTATAAGTTGATGTTTCAACCTATTTTGGCAGCATCTGTCAATATTTTCATTTTTACAAAGGGAACAGCTGTTCTGGTGCAAATAAACAAAATTATTAGCATAGTTTTGAACAAAGGTAAATGTCTATACTCGAAGAAACAGCTGTTTCTTTATCTATTAAAAAGATAAATTAACCGGAGTTTAACTGGAGGTTAACTCACCAATATTGGCCGGTTATCCTACGTTTAAACGAGCACTGAAAAACACAATGTGTCGTTTAAACGAAGGTTAACTGAGAAACGACGATAACCGAGCACTGAAAAACTGGCCCTTATTGTGCTCCACATTCGTAATTAGTAAATAAAATAAATTTCGGTAACTGAAAGAGAAGAACAGGGAAAGGACATCATTCTCTGATGGATTTCTTGTTGTTAAACTTAAGCCATTACGCCTAAAAGCTGAAGATCTGGTTAATGTCCCCACAATATCTATTGGAGGAAGGTACATTAATACCTCTAGTGCTGCAGTAGGTGAAGACCTAAACGCTCCTTCAATGCCCAAGCAGGCAGCACTTTGAACTTTCTCAAGTAGTCTACATTTTGTTACCTTTTCCAAGGATGGCCACAAAAGTTACCTACATTTACATAAAGCTGTTCTAGGAATAGTTCAGTTGACCCAATTAACCGCATTAACTAGCATTAAGGACTACTTAGTTTAGACCCTTGTAGCTAGCCCTCAAACTTCTACATCTACAGAATCTAGTTATTGGGTTAGTCCCTTGTACGAATATACATTCCACAAAAAATGGATGTAATCCGCCCACTAAATTGTACTATAAATTTATTATACGGATGTGGGTATATGAGCGCCAGGCCGAAGTTAACACTCGTATTTTAATTTAGCATTTTTATACCTTACACTTTAAGATTAAGGATATATTCACTTTGTCACGAAATGTGTAACGCATAGAAATAGAGAAGATAGATATAGAAAAGTATATACAGCGTGGTGACGAATAACTGTTACCTTTTTTCAAAGCGCTACTGTGCCGATCGCAGCTGGCGTAGTCTTCAAATTTTTTTTTGTTTTGTTTTTAATGGCATTACTGTAAACAATGACCAAGTTAGAAAACAAAATCATTCAGTGTAAAAAATTTGAGAAGAATGGTGAACTTGTGATGGAGCTAGTACATTTGAAGGTAGTACGAAGCCAAGTGAAATTATTAAAACATTAAAAAAACTTAATATAAACAAAATGTATATCGTACTATTGCGCGATTTGAGAAAACTGGGAGCTCCGAAATTGTAAAAAAGACCGGCCGCAAACCTACCGTTAGAACTCAAAAAATGGTAAAGAAAGTGCGCGAGCGAAATTGTGCTGTTTCCCCACATATAAAAAAGGAGTTGAACGGTATCAAAACGCACCATCCGTTATGGTATGGGGGGCGATTTCATAAAAAGGCAAGCTTCCTCCCCTTTTTATTGAAAAAGGCGTTAAAATTAACCCTACTTACTATTTGGAAGAGGTTTTAAAGAATCATATGCTGCTACACGCCACAGTTATTTGGAAATGCACCATTTTGTTTCCAGCAAGATTCTGCTCCAACTCACAAGGCTAAGATTGTTCAGAGCTGGTGTAAAAACGAACTCCCGTGTTTTATTTCGTCGGATGAATGGCCGCCCTCATCCTCGGATCTGAATCCACTGGATTATTGCATAGTGGGCTTCATGTTGGACAAAATGAACAACATAAAACAACTGAAGATGGAACAATTCAAGCAACACAAAAATCACGATATCGCTCAGCTCTACAAAAGAGACATCGTCTCTTTCCGACATTGTCTACGCAGTGACTCTTAGAATATGATGCTAAATATTGTATACATTACTGTGGATTGGCGAAAATAAATATTTCATGAAATGATATATGTGTTTCATCTCACTATATTTTCGTGTAATGTTATTCCTTGATATCAATGTGTGCTTAACATATGATTGGAACTTATTAATACACTTCATGTTGATATCTAAATTTTTTGTTTATGTATTTGTATGTATGTCCCTTTATTCTGAACATGTACGAGTAGTAAGATAACCGTCTTTCTAATGTTAGTTGGTGTGCATTTATTGTCTATTTTTCCTTTTTTTTCCATTTGTATTTCATTGTAAATTCGATGGTTTCGTGTTGTTTGTTGAGGGACTCCAATATCCGTTCTTCTTTGCTTCAGTTAATAATATTTTTCCTTTTTTTTCCGTTTCTATTTCATTGTAAATTCGATGGTTTCGTGTTGTTTGTTGAGGGACTCCAATATCCGTTCTTCTTTGCTTCAGTTAATAATATTAGGTGTACAAATAAGTTTCCGCGGTTTGTCAAAAGATGGTCCCACCAGGAGGTTATAGAGAAATTGTCAGATGTAAAACGTAATATCTCAAGTTTCGTCATCCGGCAACACCATAACCTTAAAGTACTAGTGATTCCGTATCAACATCACGTAATTTTTTTCCTGCAGAAATGTCAAGTTTTGTGCCGAATAAGCATCATTTGCGGGAACTTTTGATTTACTTCTTTAATTTGAAAAAATCTGCAGCTGAGGCGCACCGATTGCTTCTAGAAGCATATGGCGAAGCTGCTTTAAGTGAGAGAAGTTGTCAGGAATGGTTTCAAAAGTTTAAGAACGGTGAGTTTGACGTGAAGGATGATGCTGTGTATTTGGTGGGATCAGCTTGGTGTCGTGTATTATGAATTGCTCAAACCAAGCGAAACCACAATTGATGAGATTGAGTCGGGCACTTAAGGAAAAACGCGCCCATTACTACTCCAGACACGACAACATTATTCTTTTACACGATAATGATCGTCCATATGTTGCGGCGCCGGTAAAAATATACTTGGAAACACTCAACTGGGAAGTTTTACCCCACCCGCCGTATTCATCAGACTTAGCCCCTTCTGATTATCACCTGTTCCGGTCGATGGCACATGGTCTGTCTGAGCAGCGCTTCACATCATATGAAGACACCAAAAATTGGGTAGATTTGTGGATAGCGTCAAAAGATGAAGAGTTTTTTCGACGGGGTTCGACGGAATGTTGCCAGAAAGATGGGGAAAAGTAGTGGCAAATGATGGCAAATACTTTGAATAAAACGTAATGTACTGTTCCTTCACAATAAATTCCTAACTTTTTATAAAAAACCGAGGAAACTTATTTGTACACCTAATGTACATAATTTCAGGAACGTATCTCAATTAGAATGTAACGTTTACGAATTGCCATTTACAATTTTAGCGAACACCAAATTCAACAAAAAAAAAGAAAATTTACTTATGCAATAGAATATTGATTATATTTTTTATGTTAATAAAACTTTTACCTTAAATCCTGTAACCATACCATGAAACTTTTATAACTTATTTCAAAAAAGTCATGTGGATAACTATTATCAATGACTTTTAAATATAAAAGTCATACCCATAACTCTTATTGAAGACTTTAATTTTTTAAAGTCATAGAAAAAACTTTTTCGATGACTTTTATTTTTAAAAGTCGTCAATAAGAGTTATCGGTATGACTTGTATTTTAAAAGTCATCGATAAAAGTTTTTCTGATGACTTTTTCTGTTGACTTTTTATACCCTACACCTTAAGGTAAGGGTATATTCACTTTGTAACGAAATGTGTAACGCATAGAACTAGAGACGTTAGGTATAGAAAAGTATATATATTCTTGATCAGCGTGACTTCCTGAGTCGATTTAGCCATGTCCGTCCGTCTGTCTGTCTGTCCTTCTGTTGAAATCACGATCACAGGAGAACCAATGAAGATATCGTGATGAAACTTTGCAGATATATTGTTTTATGTGGTGGGCAGATTGGTATTGAAAATGGGCAAAATCGGTCCACGGCCACGCCTATTTTTTATTAAAAATGTGATATCAGCGTTCGTTTTTAAGCTATTACAACAAAATTTCATTCCTGGGTATAGAGTAGCATTATCCGTGAATGTGCCAAATATGGGCGTGATCCGCCCACTTTTAGGTTACACAGGCAAAAGAGGGTTATATTGTTAAATATATAAACTTCCTGAATAAAACTTTAGATAACAACTTGTTTTACAAAAAAACATTATTACATCAAAACTGGGTGCGGTCCGCCCACTTTTACACTACATATAAAGTATAGCAGTATGAAAAAAAGTTTATTACCACGGAAATAAAGTTTAAATGAACACAATTATAAAACAACTAAGCTAGTTATTTTGTTTTGAAAAAGGTAATGACCACGCCTACTATTTATACAGAGGCGTAGCTAGGTCTCATGGACCCTGGGACGGTTAATCAACTTGTAGCCCCAAAAATGCCTAGAATGCAATAAGTCAATACTTGATTTCCACAACTGCCGCCCCCGACATTGTGCCGTCCAGAGTGGACCGCCACCCCCGCCCCATCCTAGCTTCGGCACTTTTTTTAAAACTTTTAGGTGTAGGGTATCTAAGATTCGGCCAGGCCGAATATAGCTTTCTTACTGGTTTAAAATAAGAGTTTTTCTAAGACTTATTTTTAAGAAGTGTGGAGAAGCATGAATATGTGGTTAAGTTTGGAAGAAGTCAGCA
Organism: Myopa tessellatipennis; assembly: GCA_943737955.2. NCBI lineage: Eukaryota > Metazoa > Arthropoda > Insecta > Diptera > Conopidae > Myopa > Myopa tessellatipennis. The sequence continues at coordinate 48,486,700 of OX031316.1, read as the reverse complement.
GTTTTTGCGGACGTTGCCAAATAATGAATAACGTTGCGAAGCAGGATCTGACTCAGCGAAGTCGTCGGAAAGATATTGCGACACTTTGCTGGATCAGCAGTTCTTATGATAGGGCTAGTTTGGCTTAAGTTGAGTTTGTGTTTTATATTCAGCCGATCTTAAGACGGCAGTGATGTAACTTACTACTTGCTATCATTAAATAAAGTTTGTGAATCATTAAAGCAGTGTAAAACTTTAATTTACATATGCATACGCTATATTTCAGAATATTTTGTTAGTACTTACATATATAATAAAATTTGGTGGGCTGATATTTATATACTCTAAATGTGTGCCGCTGAGATTTGTTATGTTTATTCATTCATCGCAGTGTGTGTGTGTATCTAGCATTACCTCGATCGTAGCCATCGACAGTTGTTGTTTCAAAGCATTGTCGACGCTGTACTGTACCTGCTGCCGATAAGGGCAGGTATGCATGTACATGCACATTTACATACATTTGCCGAAAACCTACTATTGTGTAGTTACAAAACAATTAATTAATGTATTGTGCTATGTATTTTAAAAAATTATAATTACTTATTACTTATTAGCTAATCTAAAACTACCTATTTTCACTCTCAAGTAGCTTCTTCCAAACCTAATCACATATTCACGCTTCTCTACACTTCTTAATAATAACTCTTAAGCAGAAAAAGTCATTAGAAAAACTTTTATCGATGACTTAAAATAAAACTTAAACTTTTAACTTATATTTTGAAAATAAAATTTAAGAGTTAAAATTTTAACTTTAATTTTCAAAATATTTGGAAATATGCAAATATTTGCATATTTTATTTGCAATATAAAAGTTAACAGTCTAACTTTTATGAGCAAGGTCATTGGAATAAGAGTTATTTTAAGGCTCTGCCTGTAACACATTTTTAAAAAATATATCTTTAAATCTGTACATATATGCCAGGTATTTTACTCAGGTATAGGTACAAAATTCGTTTAATGTTATGATGCTAATAAATCTTAACAAATTAAATTGCAGGCTGATGAAGTCGGGAATCAATCCATTTGATTCACAGGAAGCGAAGCCCTATAAAAACGATCCGGAAATCTTGGCCATGACAAATCTTGTGGTGTCTTACCAAAACAATGATATTAACGAATTTGAATCGATTTTGCGTATAAATCGCAACAATATAATGGCTGATCCTTTTATACGCGAGCATATAGAGGACCTTTTGCGGAACATACGCACTCAAGTACTAATCAAACTAATACGTCCCTATAAAAACATAGCAATTCCGTTCATAGCAAATGCATTAAATATAGAACCATTGGAGGTTGAAAATTTACTGGTCTCCTGCATTTTGGATAAGTATGATTCTATAAGTAAACTTTGTCGTATTTTGCTTACTCCATTATTCATTCATAGCACAATACAAGGACGTATAGATCAGGTGAATCAAGTACTGCAATTAAACAAGGAAACCTGCTGTACTAGTCGCTACACTGCTATGGAAAAATTGTCAAACCAAGTTCATTCACTTCAATTAGCTATTTTTAATAAAATGGCTTAAATATCTACTAAAATAGCTGGATAACTAACATCAAATAATGAAAAATAAAGTTTTTATGAAACGATGTTTTAAATAGGGGGCGAAGTGAGCCGTTATCCGTCTCCCACATTAACCTAATCTAATCTAGCGCACATCTACCGTTATTCTGAAAAGGCCACGAAACTATTTATTTACCTTAGCTTAGAGGATAAGTTATACATTTATTTATTTATTTAGTTTAAACTAAGCTTTAAATACGGATTTACAGTTGACATACATATAACAAATTTAGCAGAATATATAAATTGGGAGAATATAAATGTATTGTTTTATTGTATTGAATTTAATGCAAATTAATTACTTAATTTGCACGTTTCCAAACGCTGTGAAATGTGAATATATTTATTACATTATATGCGTGATGTAAATACCTACACCACCCATATTTCTCCGGCTGCAGCGTTTTTTAGTTGCAATGGGATTTGAACTCGCAACCTGACTGGCAAGATCGTATAGCTATTTCGGAACATGCCAACGTTCCTCATCAGCGATCCTTTTGTCGGTGTTTATTTTTGTTCAACATTCGCTATATAAGCATCTTTGTTTTGCAATTAATAACTTAATACGAATTACAAACTAGGAGAGACTTAGAAGCAAATAATTGTACTCACCACAAGTTGTTTTTGTCAAATCCATTGCATTTTGTGTTTTACATGCTCTCTCTATGCAGGCCGGTTTCGGAATCAAGCATGAGATAGGAGTGTATATATAGTGTCATATTTTGTGTATGAGCGCGCCACGCTCTTTTTTGTGTATTGTTTTATTGTATTGAATTTAATGCAAATTAATTACTTAATTTGTACGTTTCCAAACGCTGTGAAATGTGAATATATTTATTACATTATATGCGTGATGTAAATACATACACAGAATATAAATATTTATGCAAACTATTTAGAATGATAGATAATTTTTTGTTTAGTTAAGCAAACAGAATCAGACGAGTTAATGGCAGAATATACCGAATTGAAATCCGAATAGACGCTTTTGATATTTGGGACTCGTGCATAACATTACAATAAAAAGTTTCTAAAATAAAACGTACCGATTGTAGAGTGACTACTACAGCTTCGTGGCAAAAGATCCTGGCCATCGAATAATCATAATTCGGTGCAGCGCTAACTTTACAACTCATTAAAAATATATATAAATAAATATTTCTAAAATTCCAACGTTCCAATTGTAGAGCGATCGTTTTGTAGAGTAAGACCCTGGCCATCGTGTAATCATAGTCCGTTAAGTCTTATTGATATTTAATTATATTATATTATTAATGATATTAATAATTCATAACAAATGTGATAGATGTGATGAAAAAAAGATTGTTAACAGAGCAGTTTACCTTACTAATATACTTGTTAATTATTTATGTTATTAACAGAGATGCATTGATTTATTGTCAATTGGACTCGATATCTCTTTATAAATTGAATATTCTGCTAAATAATCTTACTCGCTTTGTGCACGGTTTAAAACGGTTTGATCATTTAGGTGATTTGAGATATTCCTTACTCGGTTGTGATGTGAGCGGATACCTAAATTACCGTAATGTTGTCTTTTTGCATAAACTTATTTACTCTGGCATTCCTGAATACCTTTTTGAGAAATTAAAGTTTGGACAATCTCAGCATAGTAGGTCTCTTGTTGTTCCGAGCTACAAATACTTAAGTAGTGGTCGTCTGTTTTTCGTCAGTACTATTAAGTTATGGAATAGTTTACCCATTCAAATAAGAAACATTGTTGATGGAAGCAGTTTTAAGGTGGCGGTAAGGAGTCACTACACAGTATATTGTAATGCTACTTTGTTTTTATCTCTCCGCTAGCACGCCTGACGTTATTTCCTTTGTATTCTCTCTATGCTTTTTCTATTTTCTATTGTCTCTTTACTTGCCTTATTTCGCTATGTCTTCTATTCTTCCTTTCTTTTTATCTATTCTTCCTTTTCTATCTTCCTTTCTTAGTATGTAATTATTAGTAAATTAAGTATAAATTGTTGTAAATTTTGTTAAATGTTAAATGCTATAAAAGAGCACTTGCTCTTAGTGCCTTGTGAAATTAATTAAATAAATTAAATTAAATTAAATTAAAAATCAGTATATTCTACGAAAAAGGTATTTTCGTATGCTAAAACTTTAACGTGAAAAGCAGGGGAAAAAACACATTTTTATGTAAAAACAATAGCTGCGTTCCTTTTACTTCGGATTAGACCAGTTTCCATACAAATTTTCTAATCGTACTCTCGACTAGGATTAGAAATTCTAATCGGACTGGGCTTTTCGTTATTTGATACGTAGATGTCGCTGATGTAAAAAACTTTACTTTCCTATGGAACTATAGATGGCGCTGATGACATTTTTTCTTTTTAATTGATGGTGTGCGTTACCCAGTTTATCTTATTTGACTAATAAAGAAGATTCTGACAAACCTGTGAAGACCATGATTGCATCGCTGTGATTACCATTTTGAATTCAAAGATTTTATTTACTCGAGCAAAAATTGTACTTAATTCTTAACAGTCAAATAGTGTATATTTCATTACACAACCTTTTTTCTGTGTGATTTTGTGGGGACATCTGCATGTAAATTTCCTTGCCGTTCCATTTTAAATCAGGATTAGATTAGGAAAAAGGAACGCAGCTAATGTTTCTTTAACTTTATTTATTTATCTTTTATTTTGTTTCAGCCCTTATTCATTACAAAAATTATTGTTTTGTTTAATAACGGGTTTGGGCGTTAAAACAAAATTAAAAACTTAAAAAAAAAAAATTATAATTTTCTTAATAATTCTGGTTTCAAGCATCTATTTAATTTTTGACAAGGAATGTGGTGATAACATTACAAAATGAAATCGGCTTTTTTTTTAGCTCGAGTGTATTTATGCATATGATGAAACGAGTAAAAACGGTTTAACAAATAAGAAAGAAAAGGTAGATAGAAATCAGACATAATGAATTATTATTTTATATCAAATGTTTGTGATAATACAATTGCATATAATTTAAAGAATTAACTAATATGTATTTTAAATTAATTTTTAATAAATCATCAAAGAAAACAAGTTAGGTTCTAATAATCATTGTTTTCTTTGATGATTTATTGAAAATTAACTTAAAATACATATTAGTTAATTTTGAAAATTTTATGAATGTTAGGTGTTTTGATGTAATAATATTTTTTTGTAAAACAAGATGTTATCTAAAGTTTTATTCAGGAAGTTTATATATTTAACAATATAACCATATTTTGCCTATGTAACCTAAAAGTGGGCGGATCACGCCCATATCACGGCATATTAACGGATAATGCTACTCTATACTCAGGAATAAAATTTTGATGTAATAGTTCAAAAACGAACGCTGATATCACATTTTTAATAAAAAATAAGCGTGGTCGTGGACCGATTTTGCCCATTCGGTATCATCACGATATCTTCACCGGTTCTCCTGTGATCGTGATTTCAACAGACAGACAGACGGACGAACATGGCTAAATCGACTCAGGAGGTCACGCTGATCAAGAATATATATACTTTTCTATACCTATCGTCTCTATTTCTATGCGTTACACATTTCGTTACTAAGTGAATATACCCTTACCTTAAGGTGTAGGGTATAAAAAGCATATTGTGAAAAACAATTTAACATGTTTCTATTCGAAATTAGTATCGGAAATATTAGTAAAACCTTAGTAGTTATTACATGTATAGGGTTCTCTAATAAGAGGTGTAATTTTGAATAGCCCGCTATTTCGGTAGCTGTCACTTTTGAAGCTGTTAATTTTGAAATTTTACCAGTAGAAACTACGCCATTACTAATGCCAACTACTAAATGGAACGATACACGCTGCAACACCGCATTGAAATTTCAACAAGACGGCGCTAAGTGCCACACAAGCAACGAAACCATTGATTTTTTACGGGAAAAGTTTGGTGGCCATTTGGCTGATGTTGTTTTTCATTATTAACGGCATACCTTCCTCTTTATTACGAAATAAACATGCGATAATTTATCTCAAAAAATGGCATTTTTTTTTTAATATCAAAATTACACCTCTTATTGGAAAACTCTATTTATTATCTCAATTTTATTGTTACCTCTATGAGGCAGCATACTACCAAAGACAATATAATACAAAGATGTCTCACTCAGTACGTTGAAAAATTTCAAAAAAAGTTTGTGCTGATCTGATAGCTTTTGAGAAAGAGCTTTCAATTTTGTTGAGATGTGACGCACATTCTCTCTCACCTTTTGCATGGTACATAAAAATATAATTCGCACTCAAAACACAGTGTACACAAACGATGCGAGAGAGAAGCGAATGTTTGTTTTTGTAAAATAAATTTTTAGAGTTTGTACGAATGTGCAAGAATACCGCTCGCTCGACAACAACAAGTATATGAATGACGACAACAGCGTTCTTTACCGAACCAGAAACTAGATTTTTTGTGTTTTTATTTTTACTGATGTTTCAGCTCCTTTTTGTGACTTAATTGATTTTGAATTTCGCTACTATTTTAATAGTTTTTTAAGGTTTTTTATTTGGATAATTTGGCAATTTATTTATTATTTATTATATAATCGGTAATTTGTAATTAATAATAATTAATTAATAATATATTATACAACAATGTATACATTGTACAAAACAAAGTCCAAATGCGCATCGGTTTGAGGAAAATAATGAATGTTATTCTCACAGGTTTAGTGTTTTAGATCGTTTGATAACCATATTACACCGTAAGCATCGTTCTTGGTCATATTTTAAAAACAAACGATCCAAAAAATCCAAACTTCAAATACTGAATCATAAATAAATGGCATTTAATATTTGAAGATTTTATTTTTTATTGTTGTTTCTACTGATATAGGGCCTCTAAAAGTTTGTTATGCCACCACCCTTTGTTGTTATAATTAAAATAAGATGTTCTACATTCTGATGGCAACTGCTTTGATTCTTTACACTCATTCGTCGCAAACGCGCTCTCTTTTGTGCTCACTCTCTTGCAAGTTGCAGCTCTTACTCTCACAACTTGATCTATTACTCTCACAACTTGATCTCTCGCTCTCACAATATGTTCATTTTACTCTCCCAAAGCTTCAGATGGGGTTTTCCGAAAATCCAAATTGAATTTTAGCTGCTCGGTTGTTTTGTATGGAGTGAGACATCTTTGTATTATATTGTCTTTGATACTACGTAGCACATAGTGGAATGGGCAGCTGATGTGTGTAGTGCATTTCACGTATGTGTTATATATGTATATGTTGAATGTAATGGCGTGGCCATTCTTAGTAATGGCGTAGTTTCTACTTGTCAAATGTCAAAAATAAAATCTTCAAAAGTGACAGCTACCGAAATAGCGGGCTATTCAAAATTACACCTCTTATTGGAGAACCCTATACTATATTATATATAACCCTATATATAAATAATAATTTATTATATCTGAATTCTATCTACTTTCTTTCTTATTTCTTAGACCGTTTGTACTCGTTTCATCAATTACATAATATGCATAAATATATATCTGTATCCTATACAAATTCTTCAACAGCATGCTATGCTGGGAAAGTAGAAAAATTTCATTCAGAAGCCCTAAAATGCCAAATTGGTTTTCGTGGGTAGCTACAACAACAACCTCACAAATTGCCGAGCCTCACAAATTACCGAAATTATAAAACAAATGTATAAAAATTCGACACAACTTGCAAATGCACAAACTATTTTTTACACCAGACGATAGCCTCTTTGCTTTCGCCTCGATTATCAACTTTTTTCTTGGAAATTGAGCATCCATTATGCCTCGTGTCTGCAAGTAGTGTGTATATGTACCTTCTGGGACAACTGAAATTAGGGAGCTATTTGGGAGCTATGCTTTGCGTGTGTTAGAGTGAGATGGCGCTATACGGTTGTGTGGGAGGGAGTGAGAAGGAGATATAAATATGGACGGACAGACGGACAGGGAGCTATGCTTTACGTGTGTTAGAGTGAGATGGCGCTATACGGTTGTGTGGGAGGGAGTGAGAAAGAGATATAAATATGGACGGACAGACGGACGGACACCGGGAGGGTGGGAGAGGATGGGGAGGGAGGGAGAGGAAGGGGAGGGAGGGAGAGGAAGGGGAGGAATGGGGCGTGTCAAAAATGGGCGTGCCAAAAATGGGCGTGTCGAAAGTGGGCGTGGCAATAGGGGCGTGGCAAAAATGGGCGTGGCCATCGGGGCGTGTCAGAGTGGGCGGGTCAAAAATGGGCGTGACAAAAGTAGGCGTGACAAAGTGGGCGTGTAAAAACGGACAGACTGACAGACGGACGTACAGACGGACATACATACATACATATAGACCGACTGACAGACATACATAGCTCGGCGTGCTGACTGTTGGGAGTGTGGTGTGCCTCTCTGCCCGCCTGTGTATCGTTTGTGGTACTTGAGATTGTTGTTGTTGTTGTTCTGAATATACGTAGCGTTGTTGTTGGAAAAATATTTTTTATTGCTTTAAATATTGCTATTGTTGTCATTTTGCTATGTGGTTGTTGTAGATTTAGTAAATGAGTTATGGACATCTCAAGTGGTCGATTCGCTCGCGATCACACTTATTGAATGTACATATATATTAATACAATTATTTCAATCTCGGAATTGGAGTTGACAATTTCGGTACTTCTGTTTACAAATATTTCTCATGGTCTGATAGACAGACGGACATACATATAGACGGACAGACGAACGGTCGAATAGACAGATGGACAGTGAACATACACAAATTGAATTGTTCATAAATCCAGTGTCATAGTTAGCTAGGAGATCAGCTTGATGGCAAAAGTGGTTGGAGGGAAGAGGGAATGGGAAAGTGTAGGGTGGGAAGATGAACAGAAATAGACACATACATACATATAGACGGACATACAAACATACATACATATACACGGACATACAAACATACATACATATAGACGGACATACAAACATACGTATATATAGACGGACAGACTGACAGAGACAGTGATCATGCACGAATTAAAATTCTTTTGTTTATTTTGTTCTTGTTCTTGTAGGAGTTTGGCTTATGTTGTTTTGTATACGATTTATTCTTGCTGTCTTGTTTTATTTTTAGGAATAGAGACGCTTGTTAATGATATTGAAGTGTAGAGGAGAGGATTGAGTAGGTAAACCTAGGATGCTCCACTTATTCTTTTTCTTCATTGTATAGCTTCTGTTAGAATAAGCATTTGATGCTCCTGCGAGAAGAGTTAATACAACAAATGTAGGGATTTCTTTTTATACACATGAAGTAATATTTTGGCGAAGATGTACAATGTTTATGCTTTTGCGTTAGGAATATGCTTGGGTATGCTATACTTGTTTTTCTTTTATTTAATCTAGTTTTTATTTTATTTCTTTCCGGGTGTAGATTTTTTTTTTTTCTTGTTATATTGGTACTAAATGAACATTTCAAGTTCATTTTGGTTTGTAGCCTCATAGGTTATTACTAATATGGGTTATTTAATTTAATGGTTAGCTAATCTACCGATACACTTATGGAACAATTTTCTGTATGAGTTTGCTTATGTTGTTCTTGTAGGAGTTTGATTTATGTTATTGTTGTTGTAGTAGTAGACGATTTATTCTTGCGGTGTTGTTGTTTTTATTTTTAGGAATAGAGACGCATGCTGTCGATATTGAACTAGTAAAATGCAGGGCTTAAGCAGTTAAATCTAGAATATGTTCTTATAGTATTATTACTTTAATTCTTATTTTCTTTGCTGTACGATAACAATTTAATTAATTGATAGTTAATTTTAGTGTAGGAGACAGACTCACATATTTTAATCGCTTATTTTTTTTCTTTTTGTTTTCATACTGAGACATTTAGAAAATGCTATGATTATATTTTGAATATGGTTGTATATAGTTCATAAATTTCAATATGACTATATGGATTAATGAAAATTTGATGACATGATTTTTGCTGTAATTTGATTGTAATATATTTTTAATTTCAGTGTTTTAAATAATATTTCTTTAACGCTAATTATTATTGCTTTTAGGTGTAAGAGATTTGTTTGATAGGGTTTAGTTAGTTAATGAGCAATGCGTTTGAGAAAAGAGTTATTGAGAGACGCATGTTATTTATATTGAAGTGTAGAGGCTTGGGTTGGTAAAGCTAGGTTGCCATTCTTACTTCTATTTTATTTTTCTTCTTCTTTTTTCTTGTTCTGTTTTCATTACTATTATTATTGCTTCTAATTCTTTTTCTTCTTTTTCCGCGTGTATACAAATCATAAAATAGTCATATAAAGTATAAGCAAATAGTCAAAACGTTATTTATATATTCGTCCTCAACGAAACAGTTTAGCACTCTTCAACGTATCACATCTAACTCTAAATTTGAAAGAAAAGACGGACAGCCTAACAGAGGTAAAGGACAGGCGGATAGTCTAGATGTAGCGACAGAGACGGATTCAGATGGTTGGTAGGATTTTGGGTGGGACTATGCTTAGCGTATTCATTATTATTATTATTCATTTATATTGTTTATTATTTATCGTAATTTTCGGATGTTTAATACATATAAGTAGAATTTGAACATATAAGTACCATAAGTTAATATAGTAGATGTAGATATATAGTAAAAATTTAATATATAATATATATATATATAGTAAATGTATCATGTTGTTGTTGTTGTTGAAATTTTTAAGGCTAATCTAGCAATAGACTGATGAAGCAGTAGAACCGGGTTTGTAGGAATTTTGCTTGTGTAATTGTTGTAGGAGTTTGGTTTATATTGGTGCAGTAGTAGACGATTAGTCTTGCTGTATTGTTGTATTTTTTTTTGTTTTTTAATTTTAGTAATAGAGATGCATGCTGTTGATATTTAAATGGTGACATGCGTGGCTTAAACAGGCAAACCTAGGATGCCATTTTCTTCTTCTTCTTTTTATTCGTTGTATAGATTCTGTTAGGATAAGCATTTAATGTGCGTGTGAATTTTTATGTCGATGAAAGACACACATATTTTATTCGCTTATTGTTTTTTTCTTTTTTCTTTTATACTGACACATATAGAAAATGTTGAGTAGATTTTCAACATGGTTATTGTTCATCAATTTGAATATTACTATACTATAATACTAGTACTACTACTAATGGTTTCATGAGCATATGATGACATGATTTTCCTTTCATTTCTTCTTGTAATATATTTTTTTAATTTCAGTGCTTTAAATAATATTTCTTTAGAGCTGATTATTATTGCTTCTAGGAGTAAGAGATTTGTTTGATAGGGTTTAGTTAGTTAATGAGCAGTGGGTTAGTAAACATATCTTTAAGAAAAGAGATATTGTTGTTGTTTAAAATTTTAGGAATAAATTTGTGATTAAATGTTGTTTAAATTATTAAATTTTAGGAAACAAAAGCCTCTAACATTGAAGTAAAGACATGAGAGGCTTGACTTGGTAAAGCTAGCATGTCATTCTTACTCCTATTTTATTTTTCTTCTTCTTTTTTCTTTTTCTTGTTCTTTTTTTATTTTATTACTATTATTATTAGTTCTAATTCTTTTTCTTTTCTTCTGCGTATAGCCGAACCATTAAAAAATAGTCATACCAAAATTCAGCTTAAAACTATTAAAAACTATTACCAAAATTTAGCTTATATACTATGAACAATGTTTAGTCTAAATGGTAACAACTTCTTATTTCAATATTAAATGTTAGGGATTTGTGTAGCTTAAATTATTTCTCTTGTAAAGAATTCTATTGAACCAACAAAATAGCTGTTTGAATGAAGCTTGACTACAACCTTTTATACTTTGGAATGGACAATAAGAATTTTCTTTAAGCGATAAAAATACTGGATTTTAGTTAGGGATCATTATATAGTCTATAAATAACCGAAAACGATATCTATATATTCGACCACAGCGAAACACTTAAATACCCTACAACTTATGATGTCTAACTATAAATTTGAATGGAAAATGCTAAGGTAGCGTTCCAACATATTAAACTCTAACTTTAAGGGAAACCTATAATTATTACGAAACAATAAAAGAAACATATTGATTTGTACATACACAGAAATAGCGAACTCCTACATTTTTGTTAAATTTCATTCCAATAGCTTAATGATTTCTAATGCGATCATGATTCCATCAGAGAGACGAACAAGGCTTAATCTCAATGAATCTCATTTGCACCATAAAATTTTTCATATCATTCTTTTTAGGACATAAATTTAAAATCATTAAAGACCATAGGCATTTAACTCAAAACCCAACTCCAAATTAATAAGACGGAGAAATGAAATAGACATTAATATGGAAATATAATATAATGCATATAGATATAAACACTACTTCTTATTATAATGAGTCACCAGATAAAGGTTCGACAATGATAATAGAAACAATCTTTAGAAACCATCAACAAGGGACTTTGAGGATAGAAAAATGGATAGAAAAGTCATAGAAACATCTACAATATCGTTCTAGTAATTTTATGAGCCCAGTTGTGTATATCAGTATGATAACATAATTGCAACTCATAAACCAAAATTCACTTAAACATCGACACACTAGCAATATAACTCAACAAACTATTAGTGAAACAATCAATTAAAATTATATTAACTCCTAATAGAGCCAAGAAATACATAGTATTCATACTTAAACAATCCACAAATTTAGTTTCTTAAGAAAGCACATACGAAATAATAGACCTACATGCCCACTACAGTAACACAAATATTATTTTAGCATCAGAATCTCCACACAACACATTCAGTGCTACATTTATATCCACTTCCTATCAATAAAACAAAGGAAATTATTACAATAACACAACTAGAATTAATAGAATTAATAAATGAAATTAAAATACTTACTTTAGCTTCAATAACAAAATATACAACTGGAAATATAAATATGTCTATGCCGCAAACAAATAAATGGAGCGGAATAAAACAAACCATTTGAAACAAAATAAAAACATAAGACTCTAATCACGTTACAAAAATAAATATAACTATAATATATCTATAAATCTGAAATCAAATAAATATAAATAATAAAAAACAAATCTGAAATCAAATAAATATAAAAATAGGTAAAAATAAATACTATATGGATAAATAAATATAACGAAATTAATTAAATAAAACATGTATAAGACACAATTCACTACCACCGAATTCTATAAGAGAGCCAACAAGCATTTGTTGGCCCTTCTAATCGCGAAAAGACTGAATTTAATATAGACAGTCCGAACGGACTAAATTTTATTAACATGTACTCGTATCTGTAAATTATATAAATGACAGTATGAGTACTTGAAGTAGCTATTATTTTTAGATAAATACATTGGGTTCTGCACACATTTTGAGACTGTTTTAAGGCAAAAACCATCCCAATAATTATATTCGATGACATAGCTTGAGGGAAGTAAAACAACATTCGAGAGTACTTTTGTATGGGCAGACACAAATCTATTGATTGCTTTTTACTCATACCAAACATACTCTTATTTATTCAAACATATACAATAATTCCCAACATGCGCGCATTTGATAAGCGACAATGCTAACATGACTATTATGTTTAAGCAGGATGAAATGAATATGAAGCACATATACAATGATCATGTCGCAACAGATATGGCTTATAAAAATTGATTAATGTTTGCGGAGAATGTTGGAAAGATAAATATGGATTTCTTGTAACAAAGACAATCCAAGTAATAGTGGACGATATAAAATGGGGCGACATAAAATGGGATTTGATATATACATACATTCACTAATTCGCTGGTTACCACTATATTAATATTAGTATGATAACATTCAACTGAATACATTTCATATACCCGTTAAAAAATTGGTCAAAAAAAAAAATGTTAAAAGATCTTCAAAAGCTGTAACAAAGCTGAACATAAGCTGTAACAAAGTTGTTCAAAGCTGATCATAAGCTGTTCAAAGCTTTTACAAAGCTGTTACAAAGCTGTTCAAAAGATGTTCTAAGATGTTCAAAAGTTGTTCAAAAGGTGTTCAGAGCTGTTCAAAAGGTGTTCAGAGCTGTTCAAAAGGTGTTCAGAGCTGTTTAAAAGGTGTTCGAAAGGTGTTGAGAGCTGTTCAAAAGGTGTTCAAAAGGTGTTCAGAGCTGTTCAAAGATGTTCGAAGCTGTTCAAGAGTTGATCATAAGCTGATTGAAAAGTAATCAAGAGCTGATCAAAAAGCTCATATACCTGATCTGATCTATCTCTAAAATGGATAAGAAAATATTAAAAGATCTAATAAAAGAAAAACTAGACACAAATTGAAATACAAAAATTAAGCATATAAAATTAGGAAAAGCAGATTTAGAGAATTAACTAGAAAGACATTTAGCCCCATCACAAAACTTCTAAAAACAAATAATAATCAAACACACCAATACAAATTATATAGCTAAGGCCAGAAATTCGATTTTTCAAACGAAACTGTTTTCATTAGTTATAAAGATGACGATAACTTTTTCAGCCAAATGGAAGATGCAGAAGTGAACACATCAACCCATACAAAATAATAATTAATAATAATATTAATTTTCTGAACTCGATACTGCAAGAGATGTTCAGAAATCTACTGAATCAATGCTCTATTCCGAATTGGAATAGCAGAATGTGTTGGATACCACATATGAACCATACAAAGGATTCGCTTTTAAAGGCTAATCGGAAATAGCGCTGGCACATTACATAATAAAATAATAATAATATCCGATAATAGTTGGTAACTTACACCTAGATTGCTTCAATTATTATTAGAAGCATCAAATTATAACAAAGCAGACCATATTTCAAAACTATTTTACATAACTACTAGTACTAACAAACATCATTTTAATAGAAATGAACAAGTAACGGGATTAAGGGCTTTTCAAACTCAATTGTTGGTTTGATGACAACATTTTTAAATTTGAGATTGTTATAGCTGGGGCATTTTCTTTGAGCCATACTCCTAAATCTACACACGTAAAACATAGTCACATACACGGCTGAATTTGAACTGTAATCGATCAACCGATCAACCTGATCCACCAGATCCACCTCATCAACCAGATCAACCGATCATCCTAATCAACCAATTAGTCAACCGTTCATCAGGTCAATCGATAGATCGATTGATTAGATGTACGATTGATCGGTTGATGAGGTGGATCAGGTTGATCGGTTGATGAGGTGGATCTGGTGGATCAGGTTGATCGGTTGATCGATTACAGTTCAAATTCAGCCGTGTATGTGACTATGTTTTACGTGTGTAGATTTAGGAGTATGGCTCAAAGAAAATGCCCCAGCTATAACAATCTCAAATTTAAAAATGTTGTCATCAAACCAACAATTGAGTTTGAAAAGCCCTTAATCCCGTTACTTGTTCATTTCTATTAAAATGATGTTTGTTAGTACTAGTAGTTATGTAAAATAGTTTTGAAATATGGTCTGCTTTGTTATAATTTGATGCTTCTAATAATAATTGAAGCAATCTAGGTGTAAGTTACCAACTATTATCGGATATTATTATTATTTTATTATGTAATGTGCCAGCGCTATTTCCGATTAGCCTTTAAAAGCGAATCCTTTGTATGGTTCATATGTGGTATCCAACACATTCTGCTATTCCAATTCGGAATAGAGCATTGATTCAGTAGATTTCTGAACATCTCTTGCAGTATCGAGTTCAGAAAATTAATATTATTATTAATTATTATTTTGTATGGGTTGATGTGTTCACTTCTGCATCTTCCATTTGGCTGAAAAAGTTATCGTCATCTTTATAACTAATGAAAACAGTTTCGTTTGAAAAATCGAATTTCTGGCGTTAGCTATATAATTTGTATTGGAGTGTTTGATTATTATTTGTTTTTAGAAGTTTTGTGATGGGGCTAAATGTCTTTCTAGTTAATTCTCTAAATCTGCTTTTCCTAATTTTATATGCTTAATTTTTGTATTTCAATTTGTGTCTAGTTTTTCTTTTATTAGATCTTTTAATATTTTCTTATCCATTTTAGAGATAGATCAGATCAGGTATATGAGCTTTTTGATCAGCTCTTGATTACTTTTCAATCAGCTTATGATCAACTCTTGAACAGCTTCGAACATCTTTGAACAGCTCTGAACACCTTTTGAACACCTTTTGAACAGCTCTCAACACCTTTCGAACACCTTTTAAACAGCTCTGAACACCTTTTGAACAGCTCTGAACACCTTTTGAACAGCTCTGAACACCTTTTGAACAACTTTTGAACATCTTAGAACATCTTTTGAACAGCTTTGTAACAGCTTTGTAACAGCTTTGTAAAAGCTTTGAACAGCTTATGATCAGCTTTGAACAACTTTGTTACAGCTTATGTTCAGCTTTGTTACAGCTTTTGAAGATCTTTTAACATTTTTTTTTTTTGACCAATTTTTTAACGGGTATATGAAATGTATTCAGTTGAATGTTATCATACTAATATTAATATAGTGGTAACCAGCGAATTAGTGAATGTATGTATATATCAAATCCCATTTTATGTCGCCCCATTTTATATCGTCCACTATTACTTGGATTGTCTTTGTTACAAGAAATCCATATTTATCTTTCCAACATTCTCCGCAAACATTAATCAATTTTTATAAGCCATATCTGTTGCGACATGATCATTGTATATGTGCTTCATATTCATTTCATCCTGCTTAAACATAATAGTCATGTTAGCATTGTCGCTTATCAAATGCGCGCATGTTGGGAATTATTGTATATGTTTGAATAAATAAGAGTATGTTTGGTATGAGTAAAAAGCAATCAATAGATTTGTGTCTGCCCATACAAAAGTACTCTCGAATGTTGTTTTACTTCCCTCAAGCTATGTCATCGAATATAATTATTGGGATGGTTTTTGCCTTAAAACAGTCTCAAAATGTGTGCAGAACCCAATGTATTTATCTAAAAATAATAGCTACTTCAAGTACTCATACTGTCATTTATATAATTTACAGATACGAGTACATGTTAATAAAATTTAGTCCGTTCGGACTGTCTATATTAAATTCAGTCTTTTCGCGATTAGAAGTGCCAACAAATGCTTGTTGGCTCTCTTATAGAATTCGGTGGTAGTGAATTGTGTCTTATACATGCTTTATTTAATTAATTTCGTTATATTTATTTATCCATATAGTATTTATTTTTACCTATTTTTATATTTATTTGATTTCAGATTTGTTTTTTATTATTTATATTTATTTGATTTCAGATTTATAGATATATTATAGTTATATTTATTTTTGTAACGTGATTAGAGTCTTATGTTTTTATTTTGTTTCAAATGGTTTGTTTTATTCCGCTCCATTTATTTGTTTGCGGCATAGACATATTTATATTTCCAGTTGTATATTTTGTTATTGAAGCTAAAGTAAGTATTTTAATTTCATTTATTAATTCTATTAATTCTAGTTGTGTTATTGTAATAATTTCCTTTGTTTTATTGATAGGAAGTGGATATAAATGTAGCACTGAATGTGTTGTGTGGAGATTCTGATGCTAAAATAATATTTGTGTTACTGTAGTGGGCATGTAGGTCTATTATTTCGTATGTGCTTTCTTAAGAAACTAAATTTGTGGATTGTTTAAGTATGAATACTATGTATTTCTTGGCTCTATTAGGAGTTAATATAATTTTAATTGATTGTTTCACTAATAGTTTGTTGAGTTATATTGCTAGTGTGTCGATGTTTAAGTGAATTTTGGTTTATGAGTTGCAATTATGTTATCATACTGATATACACAACTGGGCTCATAAAATTACTAGAACGATATTGTAGATGTTTCTATGACTTTTCTATCCATTTTTCTATCCTCAAAGTCCCTTGTTGATGGTTTCTAAAGATTGTTTCTATTATCATTGTCGAACCTTTATCTGGTGACTCATTATAATAAGAAGTAGTGTTTATATCTATATGCATTATATTATATTTCCATATTAATGTCTATTTCATTTCTCCGTCTTATTAATTTGGAGTTGGGTTTTGAGTTAAATGCCTATGGTCTTTAATGATTTTAAATTTATGTCCTAAAAAGAATGATATGAAAAATTTTATGGTGCATATGAGATTCATTGAGATTAAGCCTTGTTCGTCTCTCTGATGGAATCATGATCGCATTAGAAATCATTAAGCTATTGGAATGAAATTTAACAAAAATGTAGGAGTTCGCTATTTCTGTGTATGTACAAATCAATATGTTTCTTTTATTGTTTCGTAATAATTATAGGTTTCCCTTAAAGTTAGAGTTTAATATGTTGGAACGCTACCTTAGCATTTTCCATTCAAATTTATAGTTAGACATCATAAGTTGTAGGGTATTTAAGTGTTTCGCTGTGGTCGAATATATAGATATCGTTTTCGGTTATTTATAGACTATATAATGATCCCTAACTAAAATCCAGTATTTTTATCGCTTAAAGAAAATTCTTATTGTCCATTCCAAAGTATAAAAGGTTGTAGTCAAGCTTCATTCAAACAGCTATTTTGTTGGTTCAATAGAATTCTTTACAAGAGAAATAATTTAAGCTACACAAATCCCTAACATTTAATATTGAAATAAGAAGTTGTTACCATTTAGACTAAACATTGTTCATAGTATATAAGCTAAATTTTGGTAATAGTTTTTAATAGTTTTAAGCTGAATTTTGGTATGACTATTTTTTAATGGTTCGGCTATACGCAGAAGAAAAGAAAAAGAATTAGAACTAATAATAATAGTAATAAAATAAAAAAAGAACAAGAAAAAGAAAAAAGAAGAAGAAAAATAAAATAGGAGTAAGAATGACATGCTAGCTTTACCAAGTCAAGCCTCTCATGTCTTTACTTCAATGTTAGAGGCTTTTGTTTCCTAAAATTTAATAATTTAAACAACATTTAATCACAAATTTATTCCTAAAATTTTAAACAACAACAATATCTCTTTTCTTAAAGATATGTTTACTAACCCACTGCTCATTAACTAACTAAACCCTATCAAACAAATCTCTTACTCCTAGAAGCAATAATAATCAGCTCTAAAGAAATATTATTTAAAGCACTGAAATTAAAAAAATATATTACAAGAAGAAATGAAAGGAAAATCATGTCATCATATGCTCATGAAACCATTAGTAGTAGTACTAGTATTATAGTATAGTAATATTCAAATTGATGAACAATAACCATGTTGAAAATCTACTCAACATTTTCTATATGTGTCAGTATAAAAGAAAAAAGAAAAAAACAATAAGCGAATAAAATATGTGTGTCTTTCATCGACATAAAAATTCACACGCACATTAAATGCTTATCCTAACAGAATCTATACAACGAATAAAAAGAAGAAGAAGAAAATGGCATCCTAGGTTTGCCTGTTTAAGCCACGCATGTCACCATTTAAATATCAACAGCATGCATCTCTATTACTAAAATTAAAAAACAAAAAAAAATACAACAATACAGCAAGACTAATCGTCTACTACTGCACCAATATAAACCAAACTCCTACAACAATTACACAAGCAAAATTCCTACAAACCCGGTTCTACTGCTTCATCAGTCTATTGCTAGATTAGCCTTAAAAATTTCAACAACAACAACAACATGATACATTTACTATATATATATATATTATATATTAAATTTTTACTATATATCTACATCTACTATATTAACTTATGGTACTTATATGTTCAAATTCTACTTATATGTATTAAACATCCGAAAATTACGATAAATAATAAACAATATAAATGAATAATAATAATAATGAATACGCTAAGCATAGTCCCACCCAAAATCCTACCAACCATCTGAATCCGTCTCTGTCGCTACATCTAGACTATCCGCCTGTCCTTTACCTCTGTTAGGCTGTCCGTCTTTTCTTTCAAATTTAGAGTTAGATGTGATACGTTGAAGAGTGCTAAACTGTTTCGTTGAGGACGAATATATAAATAACGTTTTGACTATTTGCTTATACTTTATATGACTATTTTATGATTTGTATACACGCGGAAAAAGAAGAAAAAGAATTAGAAGCAATAATAATAGTAATGAAAACAGAACAAGAAAAAAGAAGAAGAAAAATAAAATAGAAGTAAGAATGGCAACCTAGCTTTACCAACCCAAGCCTCTACACTTCAATATAAATAACATGCGTCTCTCAATAACTCTTTTCTCAAACGCATTGCTCATTAACTAACTAAACCCTATCAAACAAATCTCTTACACCTAAAAGCAATAATAATTAGCGTTAAAGAAATATTATTTAAAACACTGAAATTAAAAATATATTACAAACAAATTACAGCAAAAATCATGTCATCAAATTTTCATTAATCCATATAGTCATATTGAAATTTATGAACTATATACAACCATATTCAAAATATAATCATAGCATTTTCTAAATGTCTCAGTATGAAAACAAAAAGAAAAAAAATAAGCGATTAAAATATGTGAGTCTGTCTCCTACACTAAAATTAACTATCAATTAATTAAATTGTTATCGTACAGCAAAGAAAATAAGAATTAAAGTAATAATACTATAAGAACATATTCTAGATTTAACTGCTTAAGCCCTGCATTTTACTAGATCAATATCGACAGCATGCGTCTCTATTCCTAAAAATAAAAACAACAACACCACAAGAATAAATCGTCTACTACTACAACAACAATAACATAAATCAAACTCCTACAAGAACAACATAAGCAAACTCATACAGAAAATTGTTCCATAAGTGTATCGGTAGATTAGCTAACCATTAAATTAAATAACCCATATTAGTAATAACCTATGAGGCTACAAACCAAAATGAACTTGAAATGTTCATTTAGTACCAATATAACAAGAAAAAAAAAAATCTACACCCGGAAAGAAATAAAATAAAAACTAGATTAAATAAAAGAAAAACAAGTATAGCATACCCAAGCATATTCCTAACGCAAAAGCATAAACATTGTACATCTTCGCCAAAATATTACTTCATGTGTATAAAAAGAAATCCCTACATTTGTTGTATTAACTCTTCTCGCAGGAGCATCAAATGCTTATTCTAACAGAAGCTATACAATGAAGAAAAAGAATAAGTAGAGCATCCTAGGTTTACCTACTCAATCCTCTCCTCTACACTTCAATATCATTAACAAGCGTCTCTATTCCTAAAAATAAAACAAGACAGCAAGAATAAATCGTATACAAAACAACATGAGCCAAACTCCTACAAGAATAAGAACAAAATAAACAAAAGAATTTTAATTCGTGCATGATCACTGTCTCTGTCAGTCTGTCCGTCTATATATACGTATGTTTGTATGTCCGTCTATATGTATGTATGTTTGTATGTCCGTGTATATGTATGTATGTTTGTATGTCCGTCTATATGTATGTATGTGTCTATTTCTGTTCATCTTCCCACCCTACACTTTCCCATTCCCTCTTCCCTCCAACCACTTTTGCCATCAAGCTGATCTCCTAGCTAACTATGACACTGGATTTATGAACAATTCAATTTGTGTATGTTCACTGTCCATCTGTCTATTCGACCGTTCGTCTGTCCGTCTATATGTAGATCTATATGTCCGTCTATATGTGTTCTATATGTCCGTCTGTCTATCAGACCATGAGAAATATTTGTAAACAGAAGTACCGAAATTGTCAACTCCAATTCCGAGATTGAAATAATTGTATTAATATATATGTACATTCAATAAGTGTGATCGCGAGCGAATCGACCACTTGAGATGTCCATAACTCATTTACTAAATCTACAACAACCACATAGCAAAATGACGAAAAGCAATTATTTAAAGCAATAAAAAATATTTTTCCAACAACAACGCTACGTATATTCAGAACAACAACAACAACAATCTCAAGTACCACAAACGATACACAGGCGGGCAGAGAGGCACACCACACTCCCAACAGTCAGCACGCCGAGCTATGTATGTCTGTCAGTCGGTCTATATGTATGTATGTATGTCCGTCTGTACGTCCGTCTGTCAGTCTGTCCGTTTTTACACGCCCACTTTGTCACGCCTACTTTTGTCACGCCCATTTTTGACCCGCCCACTCTGACACGCCCCGATGGCCACGCCCATTTTTGCCACGCCCCTATTGCCACGCCCACTTTCGACACGCCCATTTTTGACACGCCCCATTCCTCCCCTTCCTCTCCCTCCCTCCCCTTCCTCTCCCTCCCTCCCCATCCTCTCCCACCCTCCCGGTGTCCGTCCGTCTGTCCGTCCATATTTATATCTCTTTCTCACTCCCTCCCACACAACCGTATAGCGCCATCTCACTCTAACACACGTAAAGCATAGCTCCCTGTCCGTCTGTCCGTCCATATTTATATCTCCTTCTCACTCCCTCCCACACAACCGTATAGCGCCATCTCACTCTAACACACGCAAAGCATAGCTCCCAAATAGCTCCCTAATTTCAGTTGTCCCAGAAGGTACATATACACACTACTTCTGCAAACTCATGTGAAAATACAAACAACAAACGTTAAATGCGCGTGGTGTATTTCATTTGTCAGCTGTTATACTCCTTCTGTCAAAAAAACGAAAAATGACGAAAAGCACAAAACAAAACTCATGAAAAACATAAGTTTCGTGCTAAAAAAAATTCAATTTAACGAAGAAATTAGGAGATCGGCAGCGTTCCGACAGACAATGAAGTTTTCGGATGGAGGAAAGGGGCGATTTGTTAGAAGGGTAAGGAAAAATCCTGCTGAAAGGGCAGAAGGAGCAAGCGTTAGTGCCATTACCATTTGCCGCGCTTTACATGGTAATGGACTACAGATATGTTTCCCAAAAAGAAGCCGTTGTTTTCGAAAAGCAAAGATATGATCAAATAAAAGTGTTCTTTTCAACTGTATGCTTTTCTTTTGATTGAAAAAGTTATCTACCATTCATCTAAATAGTATTCATAAATATTTATATTCTTCCAATTTATATATTGTGCTAAATTTGTATATACATATGTATGTAAACTGTAAATCCGTATTTAACGCTTAATTTCAACTAAATAAATAAATAAATGTATAACTTATACTAAGGTAAGTTTGGTGGCCTTTTCAGAATATCGGTAGATATGCCCTATATTGGATAAGGTTAATGTAGAAGACGGATAACGGCTCACGTAGCCCCCTAAATTTTTAAATTTCCAAAAATTATAATTTTTAAAAGAATTCTGATGTGTATATTTTCGTAGCAGTTTTAGAATAGAAAAACTATATTTGATTGATAAATGATAGTAAAGTAAAGTGATAAATTAAAGTTTATTGAGTGCACCTCTGTACTAGCTACTTCAGCTGAAAGGTATTGAAAACTTTATCCATTCACATAAGTTCTGTAAGCTTTATAATGACCCAGAGCCCTAAAAAATACTTCATCGTTGTAGTTGTTGAAACTACGTAATTTAACTACGCATTGCTTCGTTAAAAAACAAGTCATGAAGTTATGAAGACCAAATATAGAACTCCTCCTTCAATGTTTCTTTTACAGTATATTATAGTAAAAATTACAGTACTCAAGGTATTATAGAAATAACAGAAAAAACAACAAAGTTATTGTAGAAGACTACAATGGTAAACATGCATTATCCGAACTGATTCAAACAAATGATACAAGGGAGAAACCCCTTAAATATTAATGCACTAAAACTACATACGGATAGCTAGGTAAAAGCTACAATTTGTCGTTCATTACAGAACAGTTGAATTTCAGACACAGAAGATACTGAACGTATTTTTATACAACTTATTCATAGACGAGTGTCATAGAAAAAGCTTAACTACAAAGTCTTCAATTGTAAGCGAGTTTAACAATAAGGGACTGTATAGAAATGTTTACCTTAGCAACTAGTTAACGCAATAGCTTCGACTTTAATAACAAAGAAAATAAAATAGAATTAATTAAGCATATATCAAAAACATTTACGAATACAGACGTAACAAAGGAATTCAGTGTATTGATTGCCGAATGGATAATGGGCATTTGTTTAGACACAGGTGGGTAAATATCATCTTCAGTGCGAGATATATGGATCCTGGTTACGGGATGAACATGCTAGTCTGGGCGGTTGTAAGTTTTCGACTTTTTTAAGGTAAGCCTTTTAAAGGCATCCCGTAAATGGCTACCTTAAATCCGATCAAATGTACGGTGGATAATTATTTTCAAAGACGACCTATACATATGTCGTCTTAAGGAGTTTCTGTACATCAACTTTTTGTTTCCTTAAGGATAGAGCCTTTATGGAAATTGAAATCATGATCACATTTTAAAAACTTTATAAGTACATACATATACATATACACAATTATGCCTGACCGCATACAATAGAAAAGTCAAAATGCCGGGTAAGGTTTAATTACTTACAAATTACTTTTCAACTTTTTGAATACTGAAAATATTTTAATCTTATAAATATAATCACATAAAAATAAATGAAAACTCTAGTAAAAATAAATATATATTTATATATATATGCAACGAAAATAGTTGCAAGCACTGTATTGCGTAGGAATTCGTGGCGCAATCGTTGAATGGTTTAAAGCCTTTTAAAAGTTTGGTCCTTTTGTGACTGCCTTGAAGCAACGAGTGTGTATCATGAAGAGATTACAAAGGCGAATTCGATTTTCAACATTAGCTACGATTAGGGACAACCATCGTATGCCAGAATATGAAAGAAATAATCGACTAATTTTGTTTTACAGCGGGCGATGAAAGGAACGGTGCAGTTCGTCTTCGTGTTGCTCTTTCACAATAACAAAACATGTACAGTAGGGTGGACCTTATTTTTCGACCATCTGATTTTTTTTATGCGACCCCCTAGATCTGTTCCAGAACCAAAAAATAAGTTCTGCAAAAGAAAAACTCAATTGGACAACAGAAAAGGGTGTCGCAATCGGTTTGAAATTTGAAAATTTCAGTAATTTCCCTTTAATTTTACATGCAACTCAAATTTTATGTTTTAAACAATTTTTTACCAGGACTTTTTTTTTGTTTTATTTATTATCTGAAGTTAAAAAAATTGTCCGAATTTTTTTTTTTAAGTTTTTTTCGATTTATCGAACACTGGTAACTATTTGCATTTTTTTAACTGCCAGAAAAAAGTATATATATATATAAATATATACATATATAAATACATATTTGCTATATATAGGAAAATGAAAAAAATGCCAAATAGTTGATAAATCGTCGATCATTGAACACTCAGAAAAGAATACCTTTCAAAGATAAAGGGATGTTTGGAAAAAAGGGTTTTGCATTATATCAGGTGCGATACCATTTATACTTTTACCTGCATAATTACTTTTTGTACTTTCGATCATTTATTGTGATTTTTGCACTTCTCAGAAATAGCTAAAAAATAGTAGGTAATTAAAATGTTTATTGCGCTACAATGCAAGGTCAAAGTATGAACAAAAAAATATTTTTGAATAGCTAACACTCCACAATATCAGAAAAATTTCAGAAAAACCCCAAATTTGCTGTTCGAATAATCGAACGCTGGTAAAAAATGGGTTAATGATAACCAGTACCCCTTCCAAAGAGCTATCCTTCTATTTCCAGTTTTATACCTGCTTCCTAGTCCCTTAGTAAAAGAAACCTCATTTTACGTCGAGAGTTCGAGTTATTCGCATCACGAAGTGTCGAAATTTGTTAGTGTGACAGTGAGGAAAAATGGAGACAAGAAGTAGTGATAAATTGTTTATATTGGACTACTACGAACAACAAATTGTTCTTTTCTATAATATGAGAAAATTAAAGCTGGACCTTAAAACAAGTGCTACTCTAGTTATAAAAGAAACTGAAATATTTTGGCAAAAAGTACAAATAGCAGTGAAGAAGACGTCGGATAGCATTGACAAGTTGAAGTCTCTTTATCAGAAATGGAGAACATTATATAAATCTGTCAATCGTCGAACTGCAATCCAAATACAGCGGGAACAAGAATTCAAAGATTCGATGGACGATTTATTTGACATTGCCCATGCGAATGCTTTAGAAATGATAAAAATCGAAGAAGATAAATTATTTCTATTGAAACAGAGGGAAAAAGGGCGAGTTGGACTAATGGGTGCCAGTGATCGTGCTTTTGCAGAAAAAGAAAAGCGGAAAATTCTTCGAGAAGAACGGACGAAAACACTACAAGAACAAAGTCAACAATCACTTGTACAAGGTAACATATATTTTTAAAATTTAACTCTTTTAAGTATATTTCTAACGTGTTAGAAATAAATTCAGTATATTTATTTTTACATTACAGAAACAGTGCAGCTACAATCTTCGTCGTCATCCAGCGACGAAATGATAATGAATTTACCGTTAGGTTCGGGCATTGGAGATGGGACGAACAACAAATTGTTGGTGCAAAATTGCCATTTATGGTACTTGTCACCGGAGAATGCGGCGCTATCGTTTTTTGATAAAAAAGTTTCAGTAGAAACAAAAAGATCGATGGTGCAAGCAGTACAAAATGTAAACAATAATAATAATTATAAGAGATACATGACAACGACTATAGAAATTAAAAATCTTGCGAACTTGGAAAACATTTCGTATCATCTGAATCAAATAATTTTTTCAAACGGTTCAATATAAATTCAGATTTTCTTTTAATTGATCCAGCACTATGGGAAACTAATAATAATTATACCGAAGCGATAGGTATTATAACAAAATTAGAAGTTGTGAGTGACCCGGCAGAAAGAGCAGTAAAATTAATGAAATATTATAATTTAACGTTATGCAAAAACGAAGAAGAAAAACAATTCATATTACAAATTGTTTGTTTGTTTGTTTATTTATTCTATATTATTACGTTATTACATCAAGTACATTATTCTGCTAAGCCTTCGGGCTTTTCTGCAGGAATAAAAATAATATTATTTCAAATTACAATTAAAATACTTATATTTACTTAATTTAATTACAATTTAAATTGCTTCTAATTCCACTTAAATAATTAACATCACCATTATTTTTACACAATTATATTTTGGATATTACAGGATATTAATAAAGTTAATTAATAATTCAATACCTAAGTTTTATCATAAAAGGGGATTCTTCTCAACTTTCATTGGACGAAAAATTCTTTCGACAGAGATATTTCAATCCACATTAAAGAGCTGAGCCATTTCCAGACGGTGTTTATAAGCGTTGTCAGGCATACACGTACTATTTTCCACTATTTAGAAAGTACTCTTTTATCAATTTTTTTCGTTTATAATAATTTATCCTTGTTAATTCTGTTGGAAGTTCATTTAACAACGTCGGCACCATTACTTTTAAAGTATTTTTTCCATAGTTGTTGTGATATTGATCTGTTTTATATCTTTGCTGAGCTCTTCTTCTTGTTGAGTAGCTGTGGTCAATAACGTTTCTGAAGGCCCAATCGTCATAGAATTCGATTATTACAGAATATTTGTAAATATTGGTTACAGTAAGTACTTTCAGATTCTCTGTTAGTGATTCTGCGTTGTGCTCTCTGTGGTTTCTCTTACTTCTTGATAAAATTTTAAGAATTCTATTCTGGCTATTTTGTAGGAGTTTACAGTGCAGGGATGCTCCCCAGGCTGTTATACCGTGTCGAATACAAGATTCACACAACGCAGAGTATGCCTGTTTCAATACTTTATAATTGCTGAAGTTACTTAAGTGGTATATATAATATGAGATCTGCCGAAGCTTCTTCTGAGTGTTTTCAATTTGCGTTCGCCACGACAGATTTTGATCTACTATTATGCCCAGATATTTAAACGTACTGAGCATTTCAATATACGTATCGCATTCATCATCAGCCCCTTTGATTTCTTTATTGATACTGGAATGAATACAGGACATATTGTGGTATTTTATTTTCACCTCTGCATACAGAAAGTGGGAAGGTTTTATATGCATCAATTTCGTTTTCTCAGCATTTAGAGCAAGTCCATTGTCATGTGACCATTTTGTAATAGCATCGAAATCGGTTTGCAGTTTCTGAACAGCTATGTTTAGTTCCCGGTTTGAGGCTACGATTGCTGTATCATCGGTATACGCAAACGCTGTGCAATTTGTAATTGTTTCGAAAGTGTCGTTTACGTAAATATTATATAATATTGGGCCCAGTTTGGATCCCTGGGGTACACCATGTGTGATGTTTACCTCATCGCTTCTTGCACTGCCAATTCTTACCCGGAAGGTTCTGAAGCTAAGATAGTTTTCGAACCATTGTAAGCTTTCGCCCCGAATTCCTGCGCGTTCTAGTGATACAATTAGCTGCTTATGCGTAATCGTGTCGAATGCCTTTCGAAAATCTATAAATAACGCTAGACTGTGGTATCCTTTACTTAATTGTTCATTTAAATGATTGGAAAAATAACCTAATAATTTATTTATATTTTTTCCACGCTGGAAGCCAAATTGAGCAGCATTGATTATTTTGTTTTTGTCTATATAGGTCTGTAATTTTCGCATCTGCTTTTTTCACCACTTTTAAATATTGGTCGAACAATTGATTGTTTTAATAAAGTTGGTATCTTAAATGGTCTGAGGCTAAGATTTATTAGTTTTGTTATAACCACGGTAACGTCGTGTGGATTATTTCTTAAGTCCTTCGGTCGTATTCCATCACATCCAGCACCTGTTCTCGGATTTAGAGTTTTAATAATATTATAAACTTCCTCTTCAGTTGCTTGGAAGCATTATAAACTTCCTCTTCAATTGGTTTCGGATTTGAATCATTGAGAATATGTATTGATTTTATGTCACACTTATGCACTGTCTTTTGAACTTCATTATTGAAAGTTTGCGCAAAACGATTTGCTAAGTCTTCATTGTTTTTGATTTTGAAACATTATATCATATGAATTATAGTTTCATCAACGTTTTTTACTTTTTTACCAAGATGTCTTTTTACCAAGTCTTTTGAGAGTTATTTCTATATTCGTAAAAGATATTCTTGTAATAATTACTTTTCGCGTTTACTATTTGTTTATTTACTATATTCCGGAAAGTTTTGTACTCCTTTTCTCTGTTCTTGTCTTTGGGCTTTTTGTACCATCTTTTATAATATTTGTCTCTAAGTTTGCAGCTCTCTATTATTTCCCTTGTTATCCAAGGATTATGCTTACGTATTTTTTTCTGGGTATTAACTATACGAGACTTTTCATAAATTTTTGAGAAAGTTGAGTGTATGTTATTGTATAGTTCACTGGCATTATTGATTTCTAAGAGGGATTGCCAATTTGAGTCACTAACAAGTGCGTTCACCCTGTAATCCATTGTTTTATAATGTTCTTCTTTAATATTTTGTTTTTCTCTTTGGGGAATATTTATTGAGCACAGAAACGGCTGCGAATATTTCGCTCTCAATGCCTCTCATGAAAATATGATCATTGCAATTGCTAGTTCCATGTTTAATATCCACTCTCGTACCTTCGCTTACGCAGCTTTGCAGGCCATTAGACGCTAGCATTTCGAGATACGCGTTGGTGTTGTTATTACTTTTCTTAATGTCTATGTTGACATCTCCTACAATGATAATCTTGTTCTTCTTTCCGATTTGGCTAATTTGTTGTTCCAACTCATCGACAAACATAGTACTATTCAATGATGGTGGACGATAAATGGCATAAATAGTAACACAGTAATTATCTAAATTCAAGGACAGTTGCAAGTGTTCATGATAAAGTGTGCTTGTATCAATTTTTCTTTGGTATGTTATGGAGTCTTTTACATAAACCACTATGTCACCACCTTTACTCTTCTCTCTAGTTATGTGCTCCGCATTAAACCCTTTAATGGCATATAATTTCGTTTCATGTTTGGAGATGTTGGTTTCGACAAGAGTTATAGTGTCTACGATTTCGATGAGGCAACGGACTGCTGTTAAGAAGGCAGTAAAATTTTTACGTATGGATCTAATATTTAAGTAAATACATGTGAGACCATGATCGTTGAAACAATTTTTTCGTATGGAGGAAAATGAAGGTTGTAGTAGTGTAGTTACGTTCATATTAATGTTTTAGATAATTAATTTTGCATAAATAAATAGTTCAAGGAGAAGGTTAACATATTAAAGAGAGATCAGATTCGGCATATATTCTTACTACTTTCGACATTTCATCTTTTTTCGCGAGAATAGTACCTTCTCTCACCCAGACGAACTTCCATTTATTCTCTTTAGCCTTACTTTTAGAAAGCCACAAGAGGCGGCGATTACCGGCCGTTAGCTGATCGCCAATATATATGGTAGGCGACATGTTTTTATTGGGAGTATTTGTCTTTATGACTGCGTTTGCGTTTACTCTGCCGTGCGTCTTCTGCAGGAAGTCTCTCTTTATTTTCGTAGTTGCCAACTTTACTACAATGGGTTTGTTCTTTGTTTTTAATCTGTAAGCCTCCAATATATCGTCCTCGACCATTTCAAGATGAGCAGATTTACTTATGTTTATTACCACTTGTTTTACATTTTCATTTTCTATAATTGGCACGTTTTTAATTTCAATGTTTTTTTCAAGTGCCTGTTGTTCGTATATGTTGACCTTTTTTTCTAATTCTGCGATACGTTTGTCATTTTCTTCATTTTTGTTAGTCAGATCTTTCACCTGCTGATTTAATTGCGAAATAGTTGTTGTTATCTCTGCAAACGAGCTAGTCAACTGATTTTTCAAATCATCATATGTAAAAGACACTCTCTTACTCAGCTGTTCAATCATGTTCTTCAGTTCTTTATTGTCCGTCTTTAGCTCCTCCACATTTATCATTTGCGACTTCTCTTCGAAAGTTACTGGCTGCTGCTTTTGCTGTTGTATTGCTTGTGCTTGTTCTCCCACTTTATCTTGTCAGAGTATCCCTGCTTCTGTATGAGAAGTTGCAGATTTTGACCTCTAACGACAATTTTGGCATTTCCACTCTTCTCGTTTTTCCAGAGTGTATTGTACATAACTTCGCTCGGACAATGCGCAACATGGAGAGAAATGGTAGCCAGCTCCGCATTTCTGACATCTTACAAACTCAGCTGGGGGCGGTATTAGTTTTTTGCATTGCTTGCAGAGCTCCATCTTTGAGGAGATCATCTTCTTCCTTTTGTAGCGAAAAGAAGATGATAAATAAGGACAAGAAGAAAAAAATCAACAAAGTCAGGCGCTTCAATTATATCAAAAGAATGTGAATAGTGCAGTTATTTAGTATAAAAAACAAATTTAGTTAAAGTTTTTTTCACTTTTAGAAAGGTATTAAAGCCAATTAATTATATTAGAATAGTCCACAGACTTAGGCAGCACTTTCTATCAGTTAGATCAAAAATAATCACTTGGTAAAACCTTTTTTATTTAATTATTCTTTCAGAGAGACCGTACCCACGTCTGATCTCCACAACGATTTCAACTTTCATGTAACTGATTATAGGGAAAAATACCCAAAAATTGATAAAACAACATTAAGTACAGATTTTTAAAAATTATTTATACTCTTATTATAATTAGCCCTATAAATAAAATATTTAATTATAAGTATTTAACTGTCTTTTTCTACTTTTCCTTATATTAATGTGAAATCAAATTTTATATTTAAAAAAGAAATATTAAAAATTTTGCTTAAACAAATTCATTAAACAATTTAATTTTTGCTTTGATATAATAAGAATATTACATTAAAATAGTGTTTAATGACCAGTGGAATTAAAAAAATGTGTACTTTTTCATTTTTCGCAAAATTAAAATTTTTTGCATAAACAAACTCGTTTCGACACGTCTTCCCTTTGTCCGATCGAATTGAAATTTGGAGGGAATTAGTTTTTTACCGAGTAGAACAGATTGCAAGGGTCGCCTCAAATGAATTTTTAAAAAATTTTGCACTAGAGCAACTAAGGTCCACCCTAATGTACAGCCGTCCGTCCGCCGATCAAACAGATTTGTTTTTAATTTTGCATATTATGGCTTTTGAAATTTTGCTTTTTCTTACTTCGTTCTGCTTCATGTTCGGTGTCTAAGCTTTGTAAAGCGCTAGCACGATCTACGTTCCGAGCATAGCGTGCTGTTGGAGAGTTTGTGTAGGCAAACAATTTATTTTGAAATTTCA
This sequence comes from Myopa tessellatipennis, assembly GCA_943737955.2. Taxonomy (NCBI): domain Eukaryota; kingdom Metazoa; phylum Arthropoda; class Insecta; order Diptera; family Conopidae; genus Myopa; species Myopa tessellatipennis. The sequence goes on along the minus strand of OX031316.1, from coordinate 48,454,970 downwards.
TTCAAAGGCCATAAAAATGGAAAACAAATATGTTTGAATAGCATAGGGAAAGCTGCACATGTGTTGTTGTTGTGAACAGAGATAATGAGATACGACACTTCGAATTCGTCGCAATTGGCATTTTCACTAACTCTAGGATAAAAAATTGTGATTTTGTGCAAAAAATTTGTACTTCGCCGAAAATAAATTGAACGCATGCAAAATTTCGGAGATTAGTTTACGATACGTCAAAACTTATAAGTAATTAAAAATATTATCTTTTTATATGTGCATATATGTGAATATATAATATATAAAACATAACTCCCACTTCCGTATAATGGTAATTAATGTATGCTTCCATATTTTACCCAGTTTGGTTGTTTATTCCTCATTTTTACTTTGGTATAAAGTAGTCGTTGTGCTAATTTTTTGTTGCAAATGCAATTTGGGGAACTTCACCCCTTTTTTATGTATAGTGAAATTTATGTTTTAAAAGCCAAGTAAAAGTTGGAAGAAATTTCCTCAAATATATGATATATATTATAATATAATGGTTTTTATAATGGATCTCTTTTAAGGTTTATTTGTATTAAACATTTAATGCAATTTAATATAATATGCATGTTATACTTAGAACTTTTATTTAATAATTTTATATACAATACAATTTATTTATTCCATTAATATGAAATTAATAACTAATACAAAGTTATTTCTATTAGGAATAATTTGCCTTTTTATTACAAATATTTTTAGTATAGGGATAATGGTAGCTAGCTCCATGAGGACGAAAAACATGAAGTTGTAAAAATCAAGCTGATAATAACAGTCAGAGGTCTCTGTCTCAATAGGAAACAATTCTCCGTATAAATATTTGTGAAATCTTCGACACCAAAAGTAATAGCTAGAACTAGTTTTTCTATTAGAACATATCGTTGCTGATGCTTTTTTGGGATGGATTTTGTGTTAGCTATAGATGGCAACAATGCTTAGAAGACCAACCATGCAACCTAACTATGCAATGCATATGCACGGTAAGGATGAAAAGAGAGAAACTACGAATACACTGAATACCAAAGAGTACAAGACTGGAAACTTCTCTGATTTCGTGAGCAAGCTCAAAAAAATGTTCGTCCGCGTGTTCACGTACAGTGTATGCACGTACAGTGTATTTCACAATTTTGTGAAATTGTTTCCTTGTTACAAGCTAAAACCAGCTATTATAAAGCAAGATAAGAATTAAATTTAAGAAAAGGTAAACCGTTTTGGTTTGTTACCACACCGTCACAAAATGAAGCGTTGAGTTAGTAACAGGTATACCAAACACACAACTTTATTATTTATTATTTGTTTGGCTTTTAACTAAACATTAATAGAAAAATTACTTTGCATTTAAGAGTTATCGCGGCTTTGACGACTTACAGGGCAATTCTCGTTGTCAACTTTTAGTTGACAGCGCAGATTTTTTCAAATTGTCATTGTAAATTGTCAATATTCGTATTCTGGCTGTCACCTGAAAGCTCTTTTCTTTCTTTATATATTATTTGTTTAAAACCAGCTCCTGTTTAAATAAACAATTTAAATAATAAAATTTAAATAAATAATAATATGTATTGTATGTATATTCTTTGATATTCAGCACATTCCACACATGGTGGACATCAACTGCATATAGTGCGCCAGCTGCTCTGCATTTTTTGAAAAGCATTGACAAGCACTGTGACAACTTGTCTTGACAATTTCATGTCAAGCTGACAACGAGAATTTCCCCTGTTAGTTTGGAAATATTAAAAAGTAATGGAAACTTACTGGATTTTTTTATTTTTGCTTATATTTAAATTAAAATGAGTTATCACAAATAAATTCATAATTCATTTATTTAAATTAAAATCAGATAAACACAAGTAAATTCACAATTCATGCATTTAAATTAAAATTCATTTAAATTAAAGACCAAGAGAACTAAAATTACAATTAAGTAAATATTAAACTAAATAACAGATTAATATTCAACAAATCAGGTTGAATACGTTGGTATCACTTTCGGCTAAAAATACGTGTGGTAGGCTAAAAACAGCTGACTAAATTTTTGAAATGAGCAATGTCTATAAAATTTAACTTCGTTTTATATACTTGCAAAATATTCAATATTGAATATGAAACTATGAGACTTAAAAAAGGTTCTATGGTCATTTCTAGAAGCATGGTTTTAAAACTGTGTCCTTAGTCTTTTTTACGTATTTAAAAAATCATATTTCTGGCTTATTGCTATAAAGAAGAAGAAGAGTTGCATTTCTTTCTTAAAATGTTTTTCTGAATTTTGTAAACCAACTCTTGACTTGTCAAAATTGTATGCGTTTTGTTTTTGTAATTTACGACACCCAAGCCTGATTTCACCAACACATTCAAAGCGAAAAAAGAATTTTTTTCGCTAGCTAGTTTTGTAGGCTTGGCTGAATACCATTTAATCACCCATACTATGCACATTAGGGTGCTTCTTATTTTTTGAGAAACGTATAAAATGCACCCCACACGCCAGAATCGTTCCTTTAGGTGAGAAAAAATTTGTGCCTAGTTTGAGGTCGATCAGATAAAAGGATCACGTGCCCGTTTTGAATTGAAAATTTTGAAATTCACGTCAACTATGCCACATGGCACATCGTTGGATTTGTCTGAATAGGAATATGCAAAAATTATTAACCAATCGTGTGTTGTATTGCAATCGATTTCGAAATCCGTACCCTAACAGTAGAAACGTCGGAGAATCAGAAGCCCAATGGAGAGTAGAAGTCAGAAAAAACTGTTCTTATTAGAACATGACGAAAGTCAAATTATAGGCGCTAAGTTGCCATCGAGAGGACAAGTTTTAAGAGTTTTATTTTATAATTTACGGAAAGTGAAATTGAACCTTCGATCTAACTCATGTCTTGTTGTGAAAGAAGTGAAAGTGCATTGGGAAAAGGCAAAAATTCCAGTCAGCCGAACAGATTACAGCATCAAAAATTGGAGTCCTTATATCAGAAGTGGAGGCAGTTACAAAGGCATTGTAAACGGCGATCGCAGATACAAGAAGAACAGGAACAACAGTTTCTTGATCATTTAAACGATCTTTTCGACATTGCACATGCTGATGCTTTAAAGATGATCACGATCGATGAAGATAAACAATTTCTTCTGAATCAAAGGAAAAAAGGAATTCAAGTTAAGCGAAGAGGAGAAAAATGGAATTCGCGATATATGTATTGTATAATTATTGCAAATTTATATGTAAAAGCATGGGTAGAAGCTCTTCTCCCGACGAGGGCTCTACAACAGGATTTTACTTTTATTAAATCCTTATACATACAAATATAAGATAAAGACATTAGTCATGTAACATTAGAAAAATTTTGCAAACACTTGTGGTATCTGACACCAGAAAATGCTGCGTTATAGTTCTTTGATAGTGACATTTCAATAGAAACAAAGAAACGAATGGTGAAAACGTTAAATAGGACTAATAGTGGCGGCGCACAGTGGGTTGATTTTTGCAGAAGGCGGCCAAAAATCTATAACTTTTGAACGCGTGGAAATATTTCAACGAGGTTTCTTTTGTTAAATAGATCAAACTTTTAGCTTTCAGCTGACACCTTGATGATAAAAACCGAGCCATAATGACAAGAATAAATAAGGTTTGAGCACGAGTACCTTCAGTTTTTATCGAATTCTGCATAATTGAAGTACCGTAAATGCTTTTGATCCAACGAAATCTTTGCAAATAAAATAATTGTGGATATATTAAATTTGAAGAACACTTTATTTAAAAAATTTCATTAAATTGAATTAATTATCTCAAAAATTTTTTTTTTACCTCGACTGAATTCGGGGTTATTTTAATTGCTTCCTTTGATGAAAAAATTAGTCCTTTATGGTTTCTTGAGTAATCGTTTCATTGATAATGCCAAGTTTGCGCCTTCGAGATCGTTTAGATCATTCCTCAAGGGGCTTGGCAGGACGTCCCTTTTGGCTGGTGTTGTTTCCAATCAAATTTTCTTTTTCAAACACAAATTCATTTTCGAACCAAGTGTGGAAACGTTGAAACATTCCCTCTTTTTTTTCGGCAAGCATCCTTGTACCGCTTTTTCAAGTTATCTAGGAAACCTTTTATTTTTACCTTATGTTCACTATACTCTTCGTCATTACTTTGAAGAAAATATGGATTCTTCGTTATATGACAGACGACATCTTCGTCCTCCTTCCGAACAAAATAAATGTCAGCAAGATCTTTGTATGTGAACTTGGCCATTGATGCAAGAATCATGTGAAGTCATAAAGTTAACGAACATAAAATTAATTTCAGTACATATATACATATACATATTTATGCTTTTGACTACCTACCTACAATTCTTAAAATATATAGCAGATGTTTGGGCTACCTGTCTACTACTAGCGAATCTGTTACCTGCTGATATTACCTAAATAGTTAAAAGGTCATATTTCTATTTTAATTAAATAGCAATTGTGACATTTAAAAGTGCCTTTAATCTATACCTGTTGTGCACTTTTCGCCCTTAAGAAATACCTTTAACATGAAAAGATAACGAACAATTATCCGTTGTTCTCACAAATTTGCCGACTTTGCCTCGTATAAAATGGCCTGTCTCCCGCAGACGAAACTCGACGCAGCAGTTTGGTATGGTTTTTACAGGAAAGTTCCCTCTATCTGAAAATCTAAATTTCGTTCTGGCGTAGCTCGATGTTTAGAAGTTATACTCTAAAAAATCTAAGATTTTCTTATATTTTGGTCTTTTCTTTAAAAGATTATATTAAAAAAACCGTTACACATAGAAGCGTTATCCAGACTGCCTTCAAATACTAATATAGCAAGGTTTTATGTAAAAGAAGATCATAATATCATTAATAATTATCGAGATATGTATACCTAAAGTTTGAAAATGTGCAATGAAATCAGCAAGTTTTAACAAACGACGGAAAAGTAATTTTTACACTACTCTGTTTTTAGTGAAAACATTAAAATAGAGACAATTTTTTGTCCCACTAGGTTCCCAGGTATCTACTTTCATAAGAAATAATCAATTTTAAAATCAGTGATAGTGAAAACCAGTAAGAAAGCTATATTCGGCCTGGCCGAAATTTAGATACACTACGCCTAAAAGTTTTGAAACAAGTGGTGTAGCTAGGGTGTGGAGGGGGTGGCGGTCCAATCTGGGCGGCACAATGTCGGGGGCGGCAGTTGGGGAAATCAAGTAGTAACTTATTTACTTCTAGGAATTTTGGGGGCTGCAAGTTGATTAACCGTCCCGGGCTCCATGAGTCCTAGCTACGCCTTTGTATAAATAGTAGGTGTGGTCATTATCTTTTTCAAAACAAAATAACTAGCTTAGTAGTTTTGTTTTTGTGTTCATTTAAACTTTATTTCCGTGGTAATAAACTCGATTTTATACTGCTATACTGTATATGTAGTGTAAAAGTGGGCGGATCGCACCCAGTTTTGATGTAATAATGTTTTTTTGGAAAACAAGTTGTTATCTAAAGTTTTATTCAGGAAGTTTATATATTTAACAATATAACCCTCTTTTGCCTGTGTAACCTAAAAGTGGGCGGATCACGCCTATATTTGGCATATTAACTGATAATGCTACTCTATACTCAGGAATGATATTTTGTTGTCATAACTCAAAAACGAACGCTGATATCACATTTCTAATAAAAAATAGGCGTGATCGTGGACCGATTTTGCCCATTTTCAATACCAACCTGCACACCACAAGAAACAATATAAGTTAAGAACGAGTTATCTTAATGTTGTTTTAGGATCATTAAGATTGTCCCAGCACATTATTTTAGGAATATTTGAAGCTTTGTTATTGTAGGATTTTAAAGGAATATCTGTGTTATGTTTAGCGATAAGAAAATATTCTTTCCCACGCGAGATTGTGTAAAAACCTTATGACACGTAGAAATAAGGTATAAATAGGCCAATAATGTAAAATAAAGAGCAGTCTGTAAATACACTCGAAAGAAGTTGTTTGAATTCCTAGTGTAAAAAAGTTAACTGGCGCCCGAACAGGGACCACTAAGGTGTTAAATAATATAGTTAAAGCTCCTTAAGTAGCAGCAATACTATAAACATCAAAAGTGGCAAAAAGTGTATTAAAAGAGCACAAAAAGCTCCTCAAGAAGCAGCACCAACGTCCAGCTCCTCAAGAAGCAGCACCAACGTCCAGCTCTTCAAGAAACACTACCTACGTCCAGCTCCTCAAGAAGCAGCACCAACGTCCAGCTCCTCAAGAAGCAGCACCAACGTCCAGCTCCTCAAGAAGCAGCAACGACATAAATTTATTAGTACTGTAAGTTAAAGAATAAGTAATTTATAAGCAAAACTATTAGAGTGAAAACTTTAAATTTAAATTTTAAATAGACATATTAAGAATTAAGATTTCATTGTTACATAAATAAGTAAATAAAAAATATAATAATTAAATAAAAACACAGATACTGCGAATCCGTAGCCCATAAAGCCGGACCCTCCAGTATATAACGACCTAAAAATTAATAAATTAAAAACTAGGCATTGCGAACCCGTAGCCCTAAAAGCCGGACCCTCCAATGTTTTATAAAATCACAAACTAAACAAAATAGAAAATATTAAATATAGTACGAAATTTTTAAAAAAGATACTAAGTAGAGTAAAATTATTAAATACTAAACGAAACAAAAATTTTTAAATATTAAATATTGAACAAAATGGCAAATCCAAATAATTTTATACGTCCACCAACCTTAAATGTTCCCAACCCTCCAACACCAAACACAAACACTAACACGACAAATACATCGACGAACGTTTCAGTTTCTGAATTAGAACAAGTAATTTCCAGAGTAATTCATAAAATTCTCCTAAATCACAATCAATCTTTAGAAACAATTCCCAATTTAGAAAATACATTAGACCAAACAATCCAACCAGAACATAGTTCCGAGTTATACCAACTAGATAAGATTCCTGATATAGTTAGAAGCATACGTGACTTTTCAGGGAATCCAGCAGAATTCAGTTCTTGGAAGAAAAGTGTAGAGAGAGTACTCCAAATCTATGAATGCAAAATAGGAACTCCCTTATACTTTGGTATTCTAAATGTAATCCGTAATAAAATTATAGGAAATGCGGATGCAGCTCTCGAGTCTTATAACACACCTCTAAATTGGAAAGCTATTTGTAAATGCCTCACTCTTCATTATGCAGACAAAAGAGACGTCACTACTTTAGAATATCAACTAACATCCTTAATCCAAGGAAACAAAACTATCTCAGAATTCTATCAACTAGTTTACACCCATCTGTCCTTAATCTTAAATAAAATCTCATGTTTAGAAATAAGTCAAGAATCCCTTCAAATTTTAACGAAAACATATCGCGACAAGGCACTAAATACTTTTATTAGAGGCCTTAAAGGAGATATACCAAGATTGTTGGCATTGAAAGAGCCTACCGACTTGCCTCAGGCTTTACAAAAACTCGAGAACCAAGTATTTAGGACACAACACGCTAACGCAAACCACAATCCTACTAGAATTTATAACCATGCATTTTATCAGCAACAATATCCATCTCACGAACCGCCATTACCACCCAAAAGAGTAAATCCACAAATAAATCATAGACAACAATTTTATCCTCAGCTAGCCTACTTACCACGATTTCATAACCAACACTCCGATAGACAGTTTGGACAACCTCCACCAAATCAAAACCACCAATATAATGCTAGACACCCACAAGGAAGACCATTTGTACCTCCACCGAGACCACAACCTCTACCCGTACCACTGGACATTGACCAAACTATGATGTCAAAAATAGTCAATTATATGAATCGCCCAAATGAATATTTCCATCACACAGATAAACGCGGCTTACCGCAATCTATTCAAAACGTTCATCCAAATAAAATTCAAAGAAACTTTCATATAGACACGTATAAACAGAACCAATTCAATGAAGATACTGAGCCACCTTTAGCCGACTACTTAGACTCTCTAAACTTAAACGACGAAAAGACTACAGACGAAGATGACAAATTTTCTACTACAGCTCATGACAATGTCCCAGACTATACAGATATCAATTTTTTAGGCTAAACAGCTCTTCATTGCCATATTTTGAAACCAGGATGAAGAGCGGGAAAATTTTGAAAATCTTAATTGATACTGGATCAAATAGAAATTACATACAAGCCAATTTAGTTGACAAACCTTTACAAAATGAGCAAACCTTCTTTGCGAACTCCATAGGTGGAAATATAAAAATTACCCACCACACAATAGCAAATCTCTTTAACATTAACGATTGCCAAATTAAATTTTTCATTTTACCAACCCTCACATCTTTTGATGCCATTCTAGGCAATGATAGTTTAAAAGAATTAGAAGCAATAATTTATACTAAAGACAACTATATGACCATTAGAAACAAAGTTAAGGTAAAATTAAAACAGAAAATCGCTCAAGCTGTAAACTCAATAAATCTTAGAACGAAACATTTAACTCATGAACAGGAAAACAAACTAATGAATTTAATTAATAAACATAGAGAATTATTTGCAAATCCTAATCAAAAATTGACTTTCGCAACTACAGTAAAAGCAGAAATTTGCACTAATACAGACGAACCGATTTATTCTAAATACTATCCTTATCCAATGTCCCTCAAGGAAGAAGTAGACACACAAGTTCAAGAGCTTCTACGTGACGGTATTATACGACCTTCACGATCGCCTTATAATTCCCCCATATGGGTAGTCCCGAAAAAACCCGACGCCTCTGGGAAAACGAAATATAGAATGGTCATAGACTATAGAAAATTAAATACAGTAACGATACCAGATAGATATCCAATACCAGAAATAAATTCAGTTCTCGCCCAATTAGGAAATAACAAATTTTTTTCAGTCCTAGATCTGAAAAGTGGATTTCACCAAATTCCTTTAAAAGAATCCGACATTAAGAAGACAGCTTTCTCAGTCAATAATGGCAAATATGAATTCACTCGATTGCCATTCGGTCTCAAAAACGCCCCATCCATATTCCAAAGAGCATTAGATGACATTCTTAGAGAACACATAGGAAAAATATGTTATATTTATATAGACGATATAGTAATATTTGGAGAAAACGAAGAAACACATTTAAAAAATATCGAAAAAGTTTTCCAGACTCTAGAAAAGGCCAACATCAAATGTCAGCTCGACAAATGTGAATTTTTAAAGACAGAAGTAGAATTCTTAGGTTTCATTATTTCAGATGCAGGAATAAAAACAAATCCAAAAAAGGTCGAAGCAATAATAAATTACCCAATCCCAAAAACATTAAAAGACCTCATATCATTCCTCGGACTTTCAGGCTATTACAGACGCTTTATCAAATATTACGCTAAATTGGCGAAACCACTAACAGCATTATTAAGAGGAACTGACGGACGTATATCAAAATCTGCCTCTAGTAAAAAATTAATCCATTTGAACGAACAAGCAATAGAAGCCTTCAATAATTTAAAAAATTCCCTAGTTTCCAATGAAGTCATATTAGCCCATCCAGATTTTAGCAAGGAGTTTCAACTAACTACAGACGCTTCCAATCAAGCTTTAGGTGCAGTCCTTTCCCAGAACGAACGACCTATTACATTCCTCTCTAGAACTTTAACTAAAACAGAAGAGAATTACGCAACCAATGAACGTGAGATGTTAGCCATTATTTGGGCCTTAAAATCTCTAAGAAACTATCTGTACGGTGCAGCAAAGGTAAAAATATTTACTGACCACCAACCATTGACTTATTCACTAAGTAAATGGGATGGAAACTCAAAAATTAAACGTTGGAAATCACTCTTAGAAGAATACAATCATGAAATAGTCTATAAAACTGGAAAATCAAATGTCGTAGCAGATGCTCTGTCCCGAATACCACAGGAAACCCATATTAATTCAATAAGATCAACTCAACACAGTAGTGATAGTTCACCACAAGGACTAATTATTAGCGTCGAATCACCCATTAATGTTTTTATGAATCAACTCATTATATCAACAGGAGAAAATGACAGTTACCAATTCCAAATACCATTCCCCACTTATCACCGACATATAATCACCAGACAGGAATATCCAAATAACATCCTAATTTCAATACTAAAAAAATATCTCAACCCTTCAGTCATCAATGGAATTCTCACATCCGAACAAATTATGGGAAAGATTCAAGAAATTTACCCAAATCATTTTAGAACTTATAAAACTAGATTTACCCAAAGAAAGGTAGAAGATTTGACAGATAGTACAATACAAGAGGAAGAAATCATAAAGACCCATAGAAGAGCTCATCGAAATGCATTCGAAAACAAACTACAATTAGAACAGAAATTTTACTTCCCTAAAATGAAAGCAAAAATAGATAATATAATTAAATCTTGTTCCATATGCTAGGAGCAGAAGTACGATAGGCATCCTAACAAACCAGAAATCAAAGCAACCCCTATACCACAATATCCAGGACATATAGTACATATTGATATTTACTCTACTGAAAGAACATACGTTTTAACAGCTATAGATAAATTTTCTAAATATGCTCGAGGTAAAATCATTAAATCCAAAGCTATCCTCAGACCTAAGATCCGACCCTATCCTAATCATCAGAAAACCTCTTCACGAAATCCTTTTTTCCTACGGAGTCCCAAAAATTGTTGTGATAGATAACGAAAAATCTTTTAACTCGGCAAGTATCAGCTTTATGATGAAAGATCAATTAGGTATCGAAATATTTAAAACCCCACCGTATAAAAATACAGTCAACGGTCAAGTTGAGAGATTTCATTCGACCTTATCAGAAATTATGAGATGTCTCAAAAGTGAAAATAAGCACCGAACATTCCAAGAGTTATTAGACCGATCCATTTATGAATACAATTATTCCATACATTCAGTAACAGGCAAAAAACCAATAGAAGTCTTCTTTGGTAGAAACGTATCTACAGACCCAGAACAATTTGAAAAAGCTAGACAAGATAATATTGAAAAGCTTAAAGAAAAACAGTCAACCGATTTAAAACACACAAACAAGAAAAAGAAACCAATTAGAGAATATAAAACAGGAGAAATTATATACGTCAAAGTGAATAAAAGATTAGGAACTAAAATTTCACCTCAGTATAGGAAAGAAATTGTCAAAGAGAACAAAACGACAACTGTTCTAACGACTACAGGAAAAATTGTTCACAAAAGTAACATTAAAAGCTAATTAAGAAAATTCTTATAGTACTTTTAACATCATAACAACAACAGAAACAGACGTGCAAATACTCCATTACACCACACATTTAGTGACGATAGAAAACACATACGGAAAAACCCGAGACTTTAAGACATTTTAATCGACACTAAAACTTACGAACATTTCTTTACAGAAAAGCAACCCATTTCCTAAAATACGAAATCACTAAATCCTTCATTATCCCTAACTCCATTAAATCTAATAAACAAAACCGCCACAAAAGATCAATTGATGTAATTGACAAAATTATTAAATTAATTATTAAACTAATTAAACTCAAATACTATAATAATAGAGTTATAAATAATAATAAATAAAATGAAATGAGAATTTTAATTAATAAAATACAAGTGTAACTTATAAAATTATTATCAGTAGGAAAACAAAAGATGTTAACAAAATTAAATATAGAAATACAATAAAGAAATATATTCAGTAGACAGAAAATTTATGAAATATTAATTCATTAAGAATAAGTAATCGAAATGTACTAATAATATTAGTTATAGTATAGTAGTAGTACAACTAAAATTTTAAGACGAACAATGAGGAACTCAACAAGCGAATACAGGCAGCACATAACACGGATAGAAGAAATTCAATTTTACCCAACAATTTAAATAGATCGTCCAAAATAAACAACAAGCTTTTTAGTTAAATGGAACTTCAATCGATTACACATAAGCAACTTTATAGAATCTTGGAAAATCCTTATGCAGAAATTATCTCAGCACATGTTCAAGTTTTCAGACGTCCGAACAAAAGATGCGACAAAATCATTTATGGAGCATGGACACAAATATTTTCATACTTAAAACTCAGCTAACATTAAATCAGATGGAGACAGCACAACAAAATTAATGAGACCTACAGAATCCGCAGGTTACATCACCAAACTTAAAAATTTACACCTTTTCTAAAACGATTGAGGACAATCGATTTTAGGAGGGAGGAGTTAAGAACGAGTTATCTTAATGTTGTTTTAGGATCATTAAGATTGTCCCAGCATATTATTTTAGGAATATTTGAAGCTTTGTTATTGTAGGATTTTAAAGGAATATCTGTGTTATGTTTAGCGATAAGAAAATATTCTTTCCCACGCGAGATTGTGTAAAAACCTTATGACACGTAGAAATAAGGTATAAATAGGCCAATAATGTAAAATAAAGAGCAGTCTGTAAATACACTCGAAAGAAGTTGTTTGAATTCCTAGTGTAAAAAAGTTAACTTATATCTGCAAAGTTTCATCACAATATCTTCATTGGCTCTCCTGTGATCATGATTTCAACAGACAGACAGACAGGCAGACGGGCAGACAGACAGACAGACGGACGGACATGGCTAAATCGACTCAGGAGGTCACGCTGATCAAGAATATATATACTTTTCTATACCTATCGTCTCTATTTCTATACGTTACACATTTCGTGAATGTACTCTTTCCTTAAGGTGTAGGGTATAAAAATGATTTTTGGCCGCCTTCTTAAAAAATCAGCTCACTGTGCGGCGGTGATTATTATAAAAAGTTTGTCCTTCTACCAAATACTGTAGCCGACCATATGAAGAATATTATGTCATATTTTATATCAGACGAAAGTCGGAAGTTTTTTAGTAGATTTGGCATATCGACAGAATTTTTTGAAAAAGATCCTATAGTTTGGCGGGATGCACCATCTTATAAAATAGGTTTAGATATAGTTAAAGCTTTGCCGGTGGTTAACGATAAAGTCGAAAGAACTGTTAAGTTAATGCAGGACTTTAATCAGATTTTAGTGCGTAGTGAGGAAGAAAAACAGATGATACTGCAAAAGATTACCGCCAGCAATATCCTGATGTAAATAAAACTACCTTATCGAAAAATATGTAAATATTACATGTAACTTCTTTAGAATATAATAAATAGTTCCCTATTGCTATGCTACATTTTTATGTAAATATTTAAATATCTTTGTTATTTGCGATAATACAAAAAAATGTCAGAGGAGAAATTTGTAATGTTCAATAAAGTAAATATAATTGTAAAATAAAAAACAATTTTTGAAATTTCAAGGTCATCGTTATTTTTATTTAAACGAAGTCATATAATTTTTGCATATTCCTATTCAGAAAAAAAGACACATCCAACGATGTGCTATATGCCATAGTTGAGGTGAATTTCAAAATTTTCAATTCAAAAAGGGCACGTTATCCTTTTATCTGATCGATCTCAAACTTTGCACAAATTTTTTTCTCACCTGACGGAACGATTCTGGCGTGTGGTGTGCATTATATTTCCATTAAAAATATTTTCTCGGTCTAGCGTAGAAGCACCCTAATGCACATGCACGGTTTCGTTAAGTTCGTACTCTCTGTTCTTGTATAGCTTGAATAAGAATATGCCGCAGAGATAATGAGATAGGACACTTCGAACCAGAGATTACGAGATAGGACGCTCTCAAATTCTGTGTACAACACTTACTTGAATTTCACTAACACTATGAAAGAAAAGTTTGATTCGCTGCAAAAAACTTGTGGCCTCGCCGTAAAAACTTGGATTCGCTGCAAAAAACTTGTGGCCTCGCTGTAAAAATCTTGTGGCCTCGTTGAGGTGAAAAATTTGTTTTTCGGGGATGCATTTTGGAAACGTCAAAAGAAATAATTATAAATATTATGTTTTTTATATGTGCAAAATATATATAAAACAACTCCAGTTCCATATAACTGGACTCGAACTGCGTTTGATAATGTTTGACGCTTATAATGTTGTTGAATTCTGTATGACTTCGTATGTGAATATGCGTAAGAAGAGTTAATCGATCGAGCACTCGTATGCCAGATAAAGTGTGAAAGAAAGAATCCAGAAATTTGTGGTGTACAGCGGGCGATGAGAAGAACGGTGCGATTCGTCTTGTTCTTTCACAATAACAAAACATGTACAGTCCGTCCGCCGAACAAACCGATTTGCTTTCAATTTTACATTTTATGCCTTTTGAATGAAATTTTGCTTTTTCTAGCTTCGTTCTGCTAGAGTTTCGGTGTCTAAGCTTTGTAATGCCTTGAACACATAGAAATCGCACTGCGAATTATTCGGTGCAAACTGTCAAAATTACACGGCCTCTTATGGGAAACGAGAAAAAAATAAAATTACGTCGCAGCCGTCGCTCTTGTTCTTCTTATTTTTGTGTGTTTATATCGACTTTGACAAGCCAAAACTTCGCTGCGGCAGAAGATTTCTGACAGTTCGCACCGAATAATTCGCAGTGCGATTTTCTATGTGTTCAAGGCATAAAGCGCTGGCACGATGTAAGTTTCGAGCATAGCGTGCTGTTGAAGTATTTGTATAGGCAGAAGAATATTTAATCCACATATCAATTCATTGAATACGTTATACGGGTAAGACTAAAAAGTTGATGAAGTCTAATTATGGAAATATTTCAGAGGAAGTACACCCAACTCTCGTGTTACACGGTAGATACGTTCCAGCGAGGAGCCGTGCAAAAAAAATCGTGTAACAAAATATACATAGCTTATGGAAAAAAGAGGATTCGTTCCGCAAATAAGAAAAACCGTGTTGTTTCAAAAAACTGCTCAATTTTCATTGGAAAACCGTGTAAAAAAGAAAACGAAGAGAACTTTTGGAAACTAAATTTATTCATATTTAAATATTTGCATGTACATATTTAAAAATACTACAAACAATGAATACGATTAAGACTACAAAAAATAACACAGGCAATTACTTAAATTACATACCTTAATATTTTTTTAGTTTAAATAGGGTTGACTGGAATCACTCGATATATTGGAATTCGACCCTGGATCGAGAGTTGTAATAGGTTGCTGGGCTTTTGGCTTTTTAAGATGCATACATTTCCTGATACCCGGCAATACACATCTGCAAATTACTTTGAAATTTCTGAGGCACGCTCTAGGTTGGGATCATGGGTGACAAAATTTCCTCCATACTTGCGCCAAATTTCAAACCCTCGCGAATTAATTCAGCTGTTAATTGTGGAATTTCGTCTTCATCTTCATCTTTGTCTTCGCTTTCATGGTTTCCACCCTCACCTCAACTGTTATTATTTCATTTAGATCATTGTCGTTCAAAAGGCCTCTCAATTAGTAATTCATCGATGTCCGCCGGTTGCAAATTGTCAAAGACTTTACCACCAATTCCTTGGGACAAAGTTACAATTTCAGAGCGCACAATTGTTGCTTCCATTATGGAGCTTTCAGTTTTGACGCATTCTGGCCATTCCGCGGTACTAACGGCGTATAATCATTTCCTTCAGATTGCACAGAAAATTATTTATTCAAGGAAAATAAATGAAGAAAGTACAGAAGCAACAAAATCGTGTAACTTGGTCATTTACATTCATTCAAACACGAAAGAGTGGAAGTTGTGTAGAGTTTCAAAAGGAAACCTATTTTGAAAATCGTGTAGAAAAAATGAGATCGTTTAAAAAAGAGGTCGGTTCCAGTTTTTTGACGGATGGGCGGACCGCACCACCGTAAAACAAGTTGTTATCTAAGGTTTTATTCAGGAAGTTTATATATTTAATAATGTAACCCTCTTTTGCCTGTGTAACCTAAAAGTGGGCGGATCACGCCCATATTTGGCACATTCACGGATAATGCTACTCTATACCCAGGAATGAAATTTTCTTGTAATAGCTCAAAAACGAACGCTGATATCACATTTTTAATAAAAAATAGGCGTGGCCGTGGACCGATTTTGCCCATTTTCAATACCAACCTGCCCACCACATAAAACAATATATCTGCAAAGTTTCATCACGATATCTTCACCGGTTCTCCTGTGATCGTGATTTCAACAAACAGACAGACAGACAGACGGACGGACATGGCTAAATCGACTCAGGAGGTCACGCTGATGAAGAATATATATACTTTTCTATACCTATCGTTTCTAGTTCTATGCGTTACACATTTCGTTACAAAGTGAATATACCCTTACCTTAAGGTGTAGGGTATAAAAATGCGTCTAAAACGAGAGTTGAGTGTATTTATGTATTTATTACATGTCTATTTATTTTTATCAATTAACTCAAGTTGGCTGTGATATTAAAATATATCTTATGCCTATACAAATTCTTCAACAGCGCGCTACGTTCGGTACGTAGATCGTGTCAGCGCTTTACACAGCTCACACCCCGAAACTCTAACAGAACGAAGTTAGAAGAAGCAAAATTTCATTCAAGTCAAAAAATGCAAAATTGGAAACAAATCTGTTTGTTCGACGGTTGTACATGTTTTGTTATTGTGAAAGAACAAAACGATGACGAATTGCACCGTTCTTCTCATCGCCCGCTGTACACCACAAAGTGCTCGATTCTTTCTTTCACACTTTATTGCCTTGAACACAATTGGACGAACAAAACACTAAACACAAAATCAACTGTCAAATTTACACAGGCTCTTACCTGGAAAAGAAGAAAATTCAAGAAAAAAATTAGTTATCTATGAACAATTGTGTTTAGATAAAGAAACGCATGTCCGTGAGATAGCTCTATTTCTATTTAGACAGCTTTTGTGCACAAGCTCTTCTTCTGCTTCTGCATATATTCAAATTGTTTACACAAGAGAATTGACAGAAATGTCAGATTTTGTTTTTTGTGCGCGAGGCCCAATTGTGAGCGTGTTCTAAGCAAAAGATACAGAGACAAATGTGTTTAGTGTTTTGTGCTTCCAATTGTGTTCTAGGCATATCTGGCATACGAGTGCTCGATCGATTAACTCTTCTTACACATATTCACATACGAAATCATACAGAATTCAACAACATTGTTCAACAAGAATTATTTTGTTGCTGTCAAAATTAGAATTAGCTCGGAGACAAGATACAAAATGGAATGCAAACCAGAGCAACAAACTGGAAAGCAAACTTTTTTCTCGATCTCCATAAGACCCCATGTAAATTTGACAGTTAAAAATGTATCTTGTTGCTCCGATTGTGTTTAATGCTTTTATGATACATACTCGTTGCTTCATGTAAGAAAAAAAAATTCACAAAGCAAGTCCGTAATTTTGTAATAACGTGTTCACACTAGGCCAAAATTGCCCTCGAAATTGACACAATTTCATTTGAAATTGACAGTGTTCGGCTTAGGCATTCCCAACTTCATTTGAGGTTTCGTTTGTTTACTGCGAGAGTTTGTTTACTGTTTTTTTAGCATTAGAAAACAATGGAAATTGTCCAGAAATTGTCCAATAATTGTCCAAATAGTTAACATAAATATGGATTCCAAGGTTTATAGAATAAAAGGTTGCGCCAGTAAACAAAGAAAAGTGGTCTCGTTCTGCGCATCTATGTCAATAAGTATGTCTAAAATCACTAGGATCACAAAACACGGTACAAATGCCAAACGTGAAAAGTTGTATGAAGAAAAGTTGGAACAGGTTTAATGTTACCCGAACGCTCAAATTTTGTTGTTGCTTTTTTGTTGTTGTAGTTTTATTGTTATGTTGTTGTAGTAACTCCAACAAAAGCAACACTTCTGGTCGTTCTCGTATGTTTTCAGAGTTACGTCCCTTTGAAATTTCGAAAATACGAGAGTATATCTCTTAAACTATAGTAGATACTTACATGTTATCGGTATTAATTTATGTAAAAATGTAAACTGTTTATGTAAAATAATTAACCGATAAAAACTTAAGCCGCAAAACTTTATTTTAGTCTCTGAAAAGAATTAATATTTTAATAAATAAAAAAATTGTGAAAAACTAAAATGATCCTCAGAGATGCTGCATGTTCAGTTTTGAATTCTGTTTTCGCTGGCAAAACTCCGACCAAATTTTAGATAACCCAACATCTGATGAAAGTTGAAAGAATTCTTACCACTAACTTTTCCTTTAACATTATTGCAAAAATTCATGGAGCATTTCATTATATTGTTATTATTCAATCACAAACCTTTACTTCAAAATTATTGCTATAAACGGTGTGCAGGCGTCTCGAAACAAATTTTCAATACAAATACTTATTGACGTCCCTGTCAAACGAAAAAAAATAACGGAAATAAAAAAAAAATAACGTGGCGCAACCTTCTTTCTATAAACCTTGTATGGATTCTATCAGAAACATATTGCTAGCTTTGGCGTCTTCATTTGGAGCACTACGATCAACTGTGGTGAGGGAAAGTAAGTGCTCATTTATATTCGCAAATAAGCATTATTTTCATTAAAGAATCGAAGGGGTTCATTCTGGGAGTCCGATTGCCAAATCAACGATGACGACTTCTTCAAAAGCACTTCTTCAATGACTTCTTTCATTTTTCGATACGTTCGTCAATGCCACAATTGTACTTGTCAAATGTACTCAGTGCTGCCAGTTCAATATCAATTTATAACACATTCTATTACAAAATCAGGGTTGATTTTTTATTTCTTTTCGTTAATTTAAAAATTTCTTTTTAATTCGTTTGACGTCCTTTTGTATGGTAAGGAGCGAAATTACCTAATTTTGGTCTAGTGCGAACATAGTATAAATATTGCTATTTGTTTGCTGTATGTGTCAATCACAATTCTGAACAAAATTTTAAGGAAGAGCAAATGGTTCATCGACGGCAGACAATGTTCGTAGTGTAATATCCGCATATATTATATTATAAACATTGTACGGATGCAATAGGCAGGGGAACCAAAGACAGTGCATTTTATAACTCTTCATGTTTTATGTACAAATATTTTCAAGTATTACGCACATAATAATACTAATTAGAATATACAATCTTTCTTCCTAGGTTGGGCAGTAATGAAGAAGAATCTCAGATATAATAGTATAATTTATAATATATTTTATTATGTATGCATGCACAAACAATTCTGATTTATTATAATTAGTTCACATTTCACTAACTTCAATTTAATTCTGTAATTATGTGTAGGTTATAGCTAAAGGTGGGTGTTAAGACAGGTAATATTCTGACAGGTAATATCAATGTCAACAACCGTGCTTTCACCAGCTTGTGAGACAAATTTCTACAGCGCCAA
Source organism: Myopa tessellatipennis (assembly GCA_943737955.2). Classification (NCBI taxonomy): domain Eukaryota; kingdom Metazoa; phylum Arthropoda; class Insecta; order Diptera; family Conopidae; genus Myopa; species Myopa tessellatipennis. The sequence goes on along the minus strand of OX031316.1, from coordinate 48,435,665 downwards.
CAGGGACAGGGAACGTTACAACTATCTTTTCCAACTAAATGCTGAAAATGTTCTTCCGCTGCTTGCTCGAGAAGCCGTGCTTGGGCTTCTACCTTAAATATGAAGCATATGCTTTTATTAAAATTACACTCAGGCTTGCTATACCTTAGGTTTGTGCATTAGAGGCCTCAAATAATGTCCATTCAAGATATCTTATGTACCATGATGGTAATCAGCTTACTTAGAAACTTTTAATCGGTTTAATCATATTTCAAACAATAATTTATAACGAAATGAATCCGTGGTGAAACATGAAACAGCTGATGTTTTCAACATACTTAAAGACAGAAAACAGGAACAACAATATGGTAGCTCCCACGTATAGTATACATGAATTCAACAGCTCATAAAAAATAGACGTCAAACCGATTTTTGAAGCGCCGAATTCTAAGTGTCCTATCTCATTATCTTATGCGGTCTGAATCCTACTTTCCGTAACAAGCAACGGAAAAAGATATACCACGGCCATACAAATTTGCAGCTTAAATTTTTGCATCTAAACTTTTATTATTTTTATTTAGTGTTTTCTTATTAAAGTCTCAGAAAACTACTAAAATTTAAAAAAATAATACTACATGACCCCTTTAAAATTGTTAATTAATTTTATGCAACATTAAATAATTTCACATTTGATTTTGACCACTGTGTTGTTACTACTTAGTTTGGTTTGGTTTGGGTCAAAGCCTTAAGGCAAAGAAAATACAATAAAGTAGAAGACGCATGGATCAAAATTTCAGAATTTTCAAATCAGGGTAGTTTAGTCGTAGGCAGCACAACTTCACTGCTCGAAAAGTTTGTCATTTTGTCTTGCTTTCGTTGGGTTGTTGTTGCAAGTTGGGTTGGGTTGTTGTTGCAAGTTGGGTGGTCCACAATGTTGGGTTGTCAATACAAAATCCTCCTTATACTTTCCCACGTCTTTATATTTCTGAAAAATTTTAGAAGAAAAACAAGACAAAATGTTCTTTATATTTCTCTCAGAATCAACTGTAATGTCGCGTAAATTAAATTTTAATTAAACGTATTTGTAGAGGTTGAAATTTTTTTGGATTTTCTCTGATCTCAACCCTTCTTCAATATATGAAGTATATTGTGGCGAATTTTTCTCGAAGATTACCGTTAAGATGGCTTCGTCGCGTTTTGATCTTCCACCTTTAGTTTAACTTATCGTTTTGATTGTTGTCCTGTGTCAGCACTTGTATTTATTCTTAATGTGTTTTTCTTGTTCCTGTTTTTGTAACTATCACCTAATTGGGCCATGTGAAGTACAGATTGTTGTTGAGGTCGATATTTTTTGTTTTTCGGTCATGTAGTTAATTGTTTCTAAGAAAAAAAGTAATTCCCTGTTTAAAATTGCTTAAAAAAACAAATTATTTCCTAATTAGGTATCTGTATAGTCGAAGAATTCTACTAATTCTACTAAAAAAATTCTACTAAAAAACAGAAAAAAAAAATTTCTCCTTAACTGTCCCCTATAAGTTATATTGGACATACTCGTATCAATGGACAGGTAATTGTTGTACTTGAATAAATGACGAATAAACGAATAAATTGTAACGAATTATTACTTAATTGTTGAGTAACAGAATAGTTAAAAGCTCGGAAAAACAAGGTAACAAAAATTTCCGAAATATAAATTATATTGTATATCAATTAACAGGTTATTGTTGTAGCTATATAAATATATACAAATTTAGAGCCGTTGCATACGAAACACTGTGCGTTCGTAACAAAGCAATTTATTAGGCTTTTTGCTGAGAATGAAGGGGTCGGAAGATCGACTTTCTAATTGTGATTTTTCACTAACAACTCAAGTCGTCCTGGAGTCGTACGTATGAATATGCGATCTCTTGATGTTCAATTCATTTGGCAAACTTTACATTTTTCAGCTTTTGGGTATTTTCCGTTTCTTGATTCTACTCGTATGTTTGGTATAATCTGCAGCTTATCATTTTAGGTTAGGTTAAAGTACGATGGATATCGTAATTGTTATTTTATATGAATAAGTGGGAATATTTGTTTTATGTATTGCTTTTATAACTCAGTTGATAAACCAAGTTGATAAAAGGAATACCACAAATAATAACACTTATTAATATAACATAATAATTATGATATCCAGCCTACATATAATAAATCGATCCTTAAATGCTAAGCAGGAAATTATGCCATAAAAACATTACAAAAAACACATTTCTCAACGTTTGGAAACGTGCAAATTAAGTAATTAATTTGCATTAAATTCAATACAATAAACAATACACAAAAAGAGCGTGGCGTGCTCATACAAAAAAATGCTCCTATCTCATGCTTGATTCCGAAACCGGCCTGCATAGAGAGAGCATGTAAAACACAAAAAATGCAACAGATTTGACAACAACAACTTGTGGTGTGTACAATTATTTGCTTCTAAGTCTCTTCTAGAGTTTGTAATTCGCATTAAATTGTTCCGTTGCAAACGACGAAGCTTATATAGCGAATGTAGTACAGAATAAAACACCGACAAAGATCGCTGATGAGGAACGTTGGCATATTCCGAAATAGCTATCCGATCTTGCCAGTCAAGTTGCTATTTCAAATCCTGTTGCAAGTGAAACGCTGAAGCCGGAAAAATATGGGTGGTGTATGTATTTACATCACGCATATAATATAATAAATATATTCACATTACAAAAAACATTATTTCAATAACCCAAAATTGATAAATTTTAAAAAAATCGAAGTTTGATAGACCGACCGACGTATGCATATGATTTGTTATCGTAAGGAACAAAAAATAAGTCGAGTTGACTCGTTTCCTCTCTTCGCCCGCTTTAATATGCAAAACGATCAATCGTTTCTTTCAAACCTCCTTTGGCATACATTGCTGCATCGATCAACTTATGAATAATTATTTTTGAAAGAGAACAAGAAAAACAGAGTTTTATTTATATAAAACCATTCGTTATTCGTTGCAAAGATACGAACAGTTCGTTGCAGTTTTCTGATTTGAACAGCTCGAAAATTCAACACAATCATTTAACGACAGATGCACTTAAGCGGACAAAAAGACATTACAAACATGTTTGTAATTTTATTAAAGAAAAATTTTTAAAGAACAGAGATTTTTAAAGAATCCAGTATTTTATTTAATTTTACAGAGCCAAGGAAATATATCCGCAGCAACCGCAATAGCTGTATGCGAAATGTGGAAGAAGAAGTTTTAATTGAAAAACTGAAATTTTATAAAAGAATGAAACAAATAACTTTGTTTAAAAATACTTAAAAATGTCTATTAATAAGGTTTTTAGCTTAATATTAGATTGTCTTCGAGTTGCTGAATGTTCTCCGAAGTTATCCCCATTCTCTGATGCAACTAATTCAGTTTCATTGTTTTCGTATTCTAAAAATATCAAAAATGTTATAGTAAACCAAACCTTACCATTAATTTTAAAATGTCAATAACCTTCTTGAATTTCCTTCTTCTCAAGTGCCACATTGTGCAAAGCAGCTATCGCTGCGATAACGTCCTGAAGCGAAACATTCATTCCGTAGAGCAGACAACAATATGCCCGTCAGAGATAATGAGATAGGACACTTCGAATTCGCTGTTTCAACACACATGCATTTGGCTGAAATTTCACTAAACCTATGATAAAAAAACGTTTGCGCTGTCCTCTCATGTGTACTTCGCCACACAAAATCGTGTGCTTTGTCCTCTCATGTGTACTTCGCCGCACGAAGTGTACTTCGCCGCAGTATCGCATGCACGCATGTAATATTGATTTTAATGGGTGTTTTTTCGAAACGTCAAAAATATATTTAAGAAATTAATCTTTTGTTTATGCTCACATTATATACATGATATATCTACCAGTTCCTTATAATTATAATAAATCTATACTTTCAGATTTTACATAGTATGTGTTGATTTAATTCACATATTTAATTGGTATAACGTAGGCATTGTGCTAATTTTTGGCTTTCAATGCATAGTTGTTCGAATTTTCACAAAAAAAATTAAGATTAATAACTCCAGAATGGTCACATTTATATTTTTTCCTTTGTTTTCTAATATTTGTGCAAATTAAGTATTGTTATACATCGTTAGATGCACTTGGGGGGTTAAACAACCGTTGGCACCTACCATTTTAGGTTTGGGAAACTTCACCACCTTTGTTTATATATGGTGAAATTTATATTTTAAAAACCAATGGCCTTGTCTATACGCAGTATCTTTTGAAACGGTTTCACTCAGTTCGTGTGAGAGAGATGAGGAAGAAAGAGAAAAGTCTACACTCTGGTATCGAGTGTTAAGAATTTTTGAAACGAAATTAGACCCTGGTTCTCAGTTTCTTTGCAGGCACAGCAGTTGTCAAACGAAAGAAGAGCAACGTAGTTTGCCGAAAGCGTGTTCATATTTTCTCTTACTCTGGCCAACATTTGGATATTCAGTAAATTTCACAAACACTTTGGCATCACATATTTACGACTTTTGAAACCAAATGAGAAACCAGTGTGTGTAGCCACCGATGGTATCGATATACAAGTAGTGAAACCGTTTCAAAAGATACTGCGTCTAGCCAAGGTGATTTCATAACTAAATGAGTCCGTGGTGAAACATGAAACAGCTGATTTTTTCAACATACTGAAAGACAGAAAACAAGAACAACAACATGGTACCGCTCACGTATAGTGTACATGAATTCAACAGCTCATAAAAAATAGACGTCAAACCGATTTTTTAAGCGGCGAATTCGAAGTGTCCTATCTCATTATCTCTGATGCCCGTTTCCATACTCCGAAACACCTTTTAATTGGGTTTCTTGTTGCCATATGCGCTCCTCTTTAGCCTAAGAAAAAGAGTGAAAACATAGAGCTCAAACCGTGCAAGTCGCATGAGTCTCCTTGAACCTAACATAATTAGGCACAAATAAATGTTTCAAGTTGCAATATGTTTAATTCTCTTCGACCCCAACTACGTAAGGCCACAAGTATTTGCAATATCGCAGGAGTTCCACAACCTCTGTTATTAAGTATCAAAAATGATCTCTACCATGGCAGCAATCTTTAACTGCATTCTTTTAAATCTTCTTCGAAATTCCTCTCCCTGCAACAAAAATGGCTTCGTGTGTTCTTTATGTGTTTTGCAAGAGCGTTCCGAAACAATCGTCCATTATAAATAACGACAGTTCATAGCTGTTTTATAAGGCCTTTTTAAATTAAAAAAATAAAATTTAAATTTATGAATAACACTTTTTGCTGGTTTGTATTTTAAATGTGTTATAAAGCATTTATAAGTTTTTATGAATTTAACTGTTAGTTTATATCAACGGTAGTTCCAAAATCTGAAAAATTTGCCAAATGTTGTATCGAAGAACAACAACAGATCACACATTTGTACGACTGGCTAGACAGCAGCATCTGAATTGTTAGTGCAAAATAACGAAATCAAAGTCGATCTTCTAAAACCTTTACTCAATTTTAGATTAATCAACAGTTCTCAGTTTTGCTTTGTTACGAGCGTAGATATCCTTGCGCTTCCAGAGCATTCATAATTGTTACTCCAGTCATTCATAATTGTTAATTGTTTCGGCTCGTGAAACCTCCTTACCTATTAATACTCTTTGTCAACATTTGCAAACATTTTGCAGTATTTAGTCACATTTGACACACATTCTTAGTTAGAAATTTAAAAATGTCAAAAGTATTTTGCAGTATTTAGTCACATTTGACACACATTCTAAGTTAGAAATTTAAAAATGTCAAAAGTATGAAAATATATAAAAATTCATTACGCAGTTATATGTATGTATATATTTCTTCGGAAGGATAGGTTAAGTATGACTATCATAACTCCACTAAAGTTGTGTAAGTAGTTCTGATATCCGTATTATGGAATACAATCAGGGTATAAAAAGTTGTCTGTCAACCGAGTTAAGTTGTTTTCATAATCTACAACATATCCCTTAAGGTTATAGGTATATTAATTATGTCACGAAATGTTTAACGCATGGTAGATATAGAAAAGTACATACTCGTATACGAGGTCTGTTCAAAATGTATCGCTCGGCTGATGCGATTCACGCAAATTTTTTTGTTTTTAGATTGCAGCACTATTAGTCATACCTGTGTAAGTATTTTATGTTATTGCGTATTTTTGTTGGTTACTTTCGTTGGGTCCTCAGTTCATTTTTCGATTTTTCTTTTATCTCATCAGCCTATTCAAAACGGTGTCCACAAAGCCGTCGTTTGATCTTTGAGAATAGCCAGAATTCACATGGAGTCAAGTCAGGCGAATACGGGGGTTGTAGAACGATAACTGCAACTAATTATAATATTTGAAAACCAGTAGTATTAAATTTGGCATATAAAAAATCCTATATTCAAAAATTCTAGATGCCACTGTGGCACAAGACATTGGCGAACAAGTCAACGGCTGGAATCATACAGGAAAACCATCAATTGCATCCGGATTGGCAAACATTGCCGTCACTGACTTACAAAGTGCGGGAAAAATAAAATTCTATCCACCGAAAGTTCCCGTATTATTTGTCTTAGGAGGCCCAGGAAGTGGAAAAGTAACACACTGCGACACCTTCATGCAGGAGCGGCGTGGAGTGACGCATATAAATATGATGGATTTGCTGCAACAATACGTCATGGGGAATGGTGAGTAATCTTGAGAATGGTAAATGTAATGAGCAAAGTGAATATATTCCAATGCACATACATCATCAGATATGCAGGATTTTTCGCAGTTATCATCGAAAACCGTTACTGAAGTTCTCATGTTAGAAATGAAGATGGCTCCATCTGCCAGAGCATATTTGATATCCGGTTATCCCCGATCAATGCGTGATGCTGTTGAATATTCCGAAAAGGTAAATGACTCCTAAAGGAATTGCAGGAAATTATCACGTTATTTAAATATAAATATAATTATTTAGATAATTGAAATCCTTTTAAATTCATTAAAACAAATATTTGTTTTTTATTATTTTAACTTATAATCTGTATTTGTTGTTGAAGTCATAAACGTCAGTGTTAAAATCATAAACTAAATACAATCGGTCAAACGTAATACGTATTATAAAAAGTAGCTCGTTAGAAGAAAATTGATTATTTTTTTACGCCCTCGAACGAGTAAGTATAGCAAACTACAAATATAATCAAACCATATCTGACCCATGTACAGAATATTTCGACATATTTTTGTGGTCCTTCAGAAGCCGGATGGTAAAAATTAGATAACATTGTTAAAAAGAGTAAATAGATTAAGGCTTGCTCAATATACAGGGTGTAACGCATAAGGTACGCCAAAATGGTAGGACGGGTAGTTTGGGTCGAGACAAGAAAAAAATCGTATGGGAGGGGGGGTGCATTTTCCCTCGTTTAGGCGGGAGGGGCCATTTTCTAACATCGGAAAAATAAATTTTAAAAAATAACGGTTAGATCTACGTAACTTTTGTTAACTGATTTTCAAAGCCAAATATCCGCTTCTTCATATGCTTTTTAAATTAGGTTCCTACGTAAAACAGGTTTTATGCCAAAGTTAAAATTTGGAATAAAATATCCGAAAAAAATGTTTGGTCGCAATTTTTTTTAAAAATTACGGTATGATAGTGATTTTGGTTTTTTATTTGGATAATTTGGCAATTATTTATATTATAATCGGTAATTTGTAATTAATAATAATTAATTTATAATATATTATACAACAATGTATACATTGTACAAACCAAAGTCCAAATGCGCATCGGTTTGTTATTCTCACAGGTTTAGTGTTTTAGATCGTTTGATAACCATATTACACCGTAAGCATCGTTCTTGGTCATATTTTAAAAATAAACAATCAAAAAAATCAAAACTTCAAATACTGAATCATAAATATTTGATTTTTTATTGTTTATTTCTACTGATATAGGGCCTCTGAAAGTTTGTTATGCCACCACCCTTTGTTGTTATAATTAAAATAAGATGTTCTACATTCTGATGGCAATTGCATTGATTCTTTACACTCATTTGTAACAAACGCGCTCTCTTTTGTGCTCACTTTCTTGCAAGTTGCAGCTCTTACTCTTACAACTTGATCTATCTACTCTCACAACCTGATCTTTCGCTCTCACAATATGTTAACTTTACTCTACCAAAGCTTGAAATGGTATTTTCCGAAAATCCCAATTAAAATTTAGCTGCTCGGTTGTTTTGTATAGGAGTGAGACATCTTTGTATTATATTGTCTTTGGTAAAATTATACTTCTATAATAATATTCTAAAAATTACAAAAACATATAGTGTTAACTTTTGAACTTCACTTGTTCCTACTGCCCGTCAATACGTTAAAAATATTATGTTTTTTATATGTGCAAAACATATTATATATAAAACCTACCTCCAAGTTCCCTATAATGACAATAAATTTATGCTTCCATATTTTACACAGTATTTTTTTTATTTCTCATATTTATTTGGAATAAAGTACTCGTTATCTTAATTTTTAGTTTCAAATCCACACGTATGTTTGCGAATTATGTTGAAACACTTGTGGGGTCAAACTTCCGTTTACACCTACCATTTTACCGATAGTAATTTCATCAATTTCATTTATGGTGAAAAATATTTTCAGAGGGCCAGATTCTAGTTCCAATAAATTTGTATGACATAAAACAAATAGGTAAGGCCAAAAAGCCTAATCGATTGTTTCCGTATGAGTTAAACGAGCGTAAAAAAAAAATCGTTTCGTTAAGAAGCTGTGAAAGATGCCTTTTCGAATTTCACTGCCTCCCACCTCGCAGACTGCTTCGCTGTAGGCATAAAAAAGTTACCGTTAAAATGGCAAAACACAATCGATAGCTTAGGCGCATATTTTGATTAATCATATTGTTTCTTATTGGAGATCAAATAAACTAAACTTTCGTAAGTTTCCAAATTTACGTTTATAAACAACGAATATTACAATAAAATTTTAATTGTTATATTCAGTGAGCGACCACTACAACGCCTGCGATTACATGCCAATTTTCCACCCTGTCTAACCCACAAGCATCAGTCCAAAATCCGACATTGGTTTTGGAAGAGTTTCTCATTGCCATATTCCAACAAATTCAGGCTGCAAATGGTTGTCACTTGCGTAGATGACACTGTCCATGATGCCTTACAACAACCAAAAATATTTCGTCCATTATGAGATGATAATGTCAAATTTTTCTTGATGCAGGGCCTCCAGTTGTTCTTTTTCCAATAACAGATTCTCTTTATGGTTGTGTCTCTATTCGAAGAAAACAAGATAATATATTAACAAAACATATTTCATGTACTTAATGTCTTTAATAGCACACTTTAGAATATCCATTGCATTGTAACTAATATCGGAATTATCAATGGCAGCGTCCTAGCCAAGAAGAGTAAACAGAGCACTATGTAGGGTTATATGTTTAAAAATATCTCAAAAATTATACGCTAGTAATCGCATAGTTTTATATATTTATTTTATTTATTTATTTATTTCGTATCAAATATAAATGTACAAGTAAGCTAATGCTTATTAAATATGTACAAACGGAATCTTACAAATCTTTTTTAGATTTTCCTTATTTCTTTTTAGCCTCTTAGCTATTTTAATTGATTTAGCTTTCTGTGTAAAAAAGTTGTGGCAAGACTGATCAGATTAGTAAAGTCTTGCTAAAGTTTGATATTCCTGGCTATAAAGGAAAGGGGTACTCAAATAAATTTAAATATTAAATTGAGAACAAACTTATTTTTTTGATGCTGATTTGCAAATGAAAGAATAAACATGTATGTTTACGCTAATCTAAGTACAAAATATCTAGGTATTTTTATTATATTTTTAAAAAATTTCCACACTTCAATCGCGTTCAATCCAAGTCGCTTAAAAAAAAATAACCTTTTTATCTTATTTGTGTTTTTATTATTAAGTTCTATTATTATTATTAATTTATTATTAAGTATTAAATTCATGCAACATTAAAAGCTTATTGTTTCAGTATAATAATTTAAAGGTTTGGTATACTCAATTTCGACGAAAAAAATATCACAATACTTTAAATTGTGTGCCTTTAGTATGAAAAAGAAACATAGTCGTATGTAAACATTGCTAAAATAAGAAAACCAGGTATTTTTTCATTTTTATGATCATTTATTTATTTAAAAAATTTAAATATAGGAAAGTTTTTACATAAATTATTACATACTCTAAAACACAAATACAATTTAAAATAACACATACTTATTTATTTTCAAAAAATATTCGTCTGTAGGTTTCATTAGAAGTTCTTCAGCTTCTCTATCTAGAGGTATTGTTGTCCTTATAATTTTTTTTCTCAAAGACGAAATGTAAGGATCAGAAGAAATAAAGAGCATTCTAAATAAATCCTCATTGGTACCCTGACGTGAACACTTTCTTGTGCTGTGCTCTCTATAGTATCTATAGTCTTTGTTCCGTTTTTCTTGTGCTTCTTCCGATAAATCTCCAATGGGTAATATATGATGGTTAATTATGTCCTCTCCATGCATTAAAACCTTATGAACTGTCGGTGACATAGTTATCCATGGATACAACGTGTTGTTCAAAACCGCAGTTTTTTTTTGTGTACATCCCAAAACTTCAAAGCATTTATTTCTCGATTACTGCTTATCACTTGTTTTTGAAGTTAATTATTAAATTTAGATCAACTCCCGTAATTCGGGCCGGCAAAAAATCTTCTAGCTGTATTGTTATCATTTGAGTTACCTGGACCAGCCTTCGGCATATCGATGATGAGGCCCTCTTTTCGGAACTCAGCTTGAAGTTTGCTTTTCTTTTCCTGTCTGAGTATTTTGTTATTGTCATTTCTCACTGTACTGCTTTCTCCGAAGTCCAAATCATATGATATTTTTAAAATATGTTCCATGAAACGAAATTTAGTATGGAGTGGTGATAATCCAAACACATAACCAGCTGTCTTGTCTGGATTTACTGGAGATTCACTTAATGCTTTTCGAGTTACTCCACAAATGATAATGAAGATTTTGTGTCCATCAATGCTTGAACAGTTTTCCCGTAGACCATTGTAAGGAATAGCCTGTGCTGGACTGTGATTTCTTTTCCGTTGTATACAAAAGCAGAGTTGCTTTACTTTTTATATATGAATTTTATGGGACGGCAATATTTAGTTGTCGATGGCGATGGGGTTTTCCACAAATTCTCCGATAGTTGTAACACATTTGCTGACGATTAGGATGGCTTGTCGACTATTGCAGGAGAAGAATCGTATAATCGCAAAGGTACAAGAGAGACCATAAACATATTAGCATCAGTAATACCTTCATCAATGCCTTGCTTGTATTCACTTTGTCCAGATGCCCCATCACAACCTCATTTAAACAGCATCACTAGTTTTCGGCTGCTGTGCTTAACAAAATCTCCGTCAAAAAATCGACCAAACAGGTAAGAAAATACATCCCTTCCTAAAATCACAGGTACTCAGGAATATCCACAAAACAGGTAGGTAAAATTTTCAAACGAAAAAAAAACGATTCCAGCGGATCCGTGCGGGTCAAGTATGTTTGGTGTATTTGTTTATAACACTTCATAGTTTCAGACACAATAAGCCCCAGGATAAGCATTTATAAGCGCTGAAAAAACTGAAAAATACTGATGTTTTAACTCTCAAAATTTTTACTGATGTCTTAAGTCTCGATGAGCTCAGTGCGTTTTCCTTGTGATTATTGATATTTTTATTCCACTTTTTGTGAGTTGATTGATTTTGACTTTGGCTTCTATTTTTGATACTGAATTTATTTAGTATTGCTATTTATTATTTACATTATAATCGGTTATTTGATTCTATTTTCTGAACATTTTTTTTCATATTTTTCTGTTTAAAAATGACTGGAAAAATAGTTGGCAAATGCGGCCCCAAGTACTGCTTGTTACATTGCAGTAGATCAAAACGACAGTTTCCTCACACGCTATTATTCAAATTTCCTGACTATAATTTGCTTTATTTGAGCAATGGGTGCATAAATGTAAAATGTCTGAAGAGTTTGTTCTACCTGTAATTCTACCTTTCATTTATGTTAAACACATTTTTCTCCATATTTAATTGGGAAACGATATTTAAAACCTGTATCAATCGCCCAATTTTATTTGGAGACAAATTATGCACTTCCTGATACACTAGATTGAAAAAAAAACTGAAAGAATGAAGAAAAGAATTGCTTTATTTAAAAGAGGAAACTTAAAACATACATATGTAGAATTATTTCAGTACAAAATAAGAAATCACAGAGTTTTCTATAAAAACGATTATTGATAGCCTAGAACAGTGTTGGCCACACCATAGGCACACGTGCTAATTTTTTCTCTCGGCTATTCACATGTACACGACAAAATTCGTCGGGTTTTCATACCGACACTAGCAATGCACGGCGATAGTCGACGTGCAGACTACAAGCAAGCAAGGTCGCACCAGGAATGGAAGAATCACTATTTTTTCTTTGAAAATTTTTAGGCGAACCACAACGCATGATTTGCAATAAAAAGGTGGGACGCGCATTTAAATTTTTTGTAAAGAGACACTATAGGATGTGTAATTTATATTATAATAAGATTATTAATGAAGAAAGGGCACAATTAATATTTAAGCTAAGTATGCTATTCAAAAAATTGTTTCATATGTAGTTGCTTTGGCATTAGCAAAAAAGTGTCGGCCACTAACAGATAGTATTTTTTTGAGACATGTTTGTAGAAACTCAAATGTTTTAATGAAAAGGGAAAATAGTTTGCCGAAATTGCAGATAAAATCCCTTTGTCAAAACAGATTTTGACTCGACGTGCAGAAACAATAAATACGCATATACACTCTTGTATACAAAAAAGATACAAATACGCGAAGATTTCTTCTGTGTGGTTTCAATGTACGCACACGTAAATTGCAAAACTTTATGGGAAGCCGTGGATACAAGTCTTTTCTTGCGGAAACAAAGAAAAGCTTAGTGCCGTGTGCACTGACGGTGCCAAAGTAATGACTGACAAGAAGAAAGGTTTTTAAGGTTTTTTGAATAAAAATAATATTAATATACCGGTGTTTCACTGCGTGATACACCAACAAGCTTTATTTGCGAAACATTTGAATGTTACAAATACGATTAAAAATTTCCATAAAAATTATAAATAAAACCAGTAAGAAAGCTATATTCGGCCTGGCCGAATCTTAGATACCCTACACCTAAAAGTGGGGCGGGGGTGGCGGTCCACTCTGAGCCGCACAATGTCGGGGGCGGCAGTTGTGAAAATCAAGTATTGACTTATTGAATTCTAGGAATTTTTGGGGCTACAAGTTGATTAACCGTCCCGGGCTCCATGAGACCTAGCTACGCCTCTGTATAAATAGTAGGCGTGGTCATTACCTTTTTCAAAACAAAATAATTAGCTTAGTTGTTTTATAATTGTGTTCATTTAAACTTTATTTCCATGGTAATAAACTTGTTTTCATAAAAGTTTTATTCAGGAAGTTTATATATTTAACAATATAACTATCTTTTGCCTGTGTAACCTAAAAGTGGGCGGATGCTACGTTATACCCAGGAATGAAATTTTGTTGTTATAGCTCAAAAACGAACGCTGATATATCACATTTTTAATAAAAAATAGGCGTGGTCGTGGACCGATTTTACCCATTTTCAGTACCAACCTGCACACTACGATATTTCATCACGATATCTTCACCGGTTCTCCTGTGATCTGTGATCTCCTCGTTAACTTAGTCGTGGAAGAAGTCTAGAGTGGCTCTTTGAATTACGCAAAGAAATTCTTATATCTTTGGAACAAGGACGATCGAGAAGTGGTAAAATACTTATTTCTTCCTTAAAAGTCAGGATTTCTTATTAGATTGAGCTTTTCTTTGCGACACTTCAAAATTTTTAAACGAGTTCAATATTCTGTTGCAGGGAAAAGGAATGCATATTTTTAATTTGATATCGCCAGTAAAGTATTTTGGCCGGAAATTACAAATTTGGAAAGAACAGGTAACAAATAAGAATTTAACTTTGATGCCAAAAGATTCACAAATATTTAGAGAATATCCAAATGAATTCAAATTGGAAGAATTTGATAGCACAATCGAGAGTTTGTTAACAAATTTTAATGAAAAAATCCAATGATTTTAAAATCAGTAAGAAAGCTATGTATATTCGGCCTGGCCGAATCTTAGATACCCTACACCTAAAATTTTAAAAAAATGGCGGAGCTAGGGTGGGGCGGGGGTGGCGGTCCAATCTGGGCGGCACAATGTCGGGGGTGGCAGTTGTGGAAATCAAGTAGGGACTTATTGAATTCTAGGCATTTTTGGGGCTACAAGTTGATTAAACGTCCCGAGCTCCATGAGACCTAGCTACGCCTCTGTAGAAATAGTAGGCGTGGTCATTACCTTTTTCAAAACAAAATAACTAGCTTAGTTGTTTTATCCATAGAATCGATAAAAATCAGGGCGATTTTCAAACCTGGAAATTCGTATGTTTTATTCCTAAGAAATATTTCAGGTTCAACCGCTAATTCTGGAAATAATTCCTCTGCCATTTCTTGTAAACAGTTTTCATAAGGTGACTTTAACGTGTTTCGTAACTTTCTATAACAATAGCCAGCAAAATACCGAGTAGCATTATCAGTCAATGGAGTGTGTTCACCTATATTACAATCCATAACGGAGTTATATTGCACTCGTCGTCCTTTTCGGCAAAACTATTACACATAAGTCATTTTCAATAGAATCATTATTTGAACAGTTTCCATAATCGAATTCAAATTAAAATATTCATCGTTATCTAGCTCACAGTTTTGAGACTTGGATGTATATTATCATTTCATATACATATATTATTTTTGCAGCAATGTTATTAAACATTGCTAACATAAAATATTCATTTCATTTACTGCATTTTTAAGGGCTTCATGTATGAATACATTGTTTCCGGGTTGTAATTTTTATACCCTACATACGAAATGATTAGGGTATATTTACGTTGTGCTTCCGTTTGTAATGCATTAAAGAAGGCGTGACAGGTACACAATCATATTTTGTATATATATTCTGGATCATCATCACCTCCTGAGTCGATTTAGACCTGTCCGTACGTCTGTCTGTCTGTCTGTGGAAATCAAGATTACAAGAGAACGAATAGAGATATCTTAATCAAATTGGCACGAATATTGCTCAACATTAGAAACTCATTGGTATTGAAAATGGGTAAAATCGGACCATAACCACGCCTTCTTTTTATAGTGAATATAAATTCATCCATGCTTATAATTCAATTTCTCAGCTTGTAGAGCGAATTTGCGGTTGAACATTTGTCCAGAAGTCCACTGTCTCTGACCAAAACAGATCACAAAAAATGGGCGAGGTCCGCCCACTAATTAAATAAAACTCGATTACAGGAGCACGAATAGAGATATTTTCATAAAATTTGGCACGAATATTCTCTGACAGCACAGGCTATTTGAGATTGAAAAGGAAAAAAAGTAGACCATTGCCACGCCCAATTTTTTGGTAAACGTGTGTAGGGTATATGAATTTCGGCCAGGCCGAAGTTAACACTCTTTTTGGTTTAATTTTGTCCCATCTATGCAAAGAGGATATACTTGGTAGATTTAAATTTAAATTAGGTTTAAAGAGCATTCTGGTGAAAATCGTTTCATTTTGTGTTACATATATCAATATTTTCTAGGGCAGTGTTGGTCAAAACTTATACAATCATATTTTGTGCATGTGTGAAGTTTTGAGAGAGGTTGTATGGCTGAAAAATTCTCTCTGCGCGGTATACTGAAAACCCCCAACCCCAAACCCAAATTCTTTTTTGGGGGTTGTTAAACTTTAAATCATGCAAATGATTTTGCAATGAAATTGAGTTTACTGTTTCTCAATAATATCCTCAATATCAATAATACTTTCAAACCGATGTATTCTTTTAAGTCTTCTAAATGTCTGTCAGTGAGGTTGATCTTTTTGTGCTTTTTATTATTTTCAGAGTTGAAATTATATATCTCTTGCTTAATTAGCAAATATATATTATCATTCATTTGCCTCCAAAACTCAATGCCAGAAGTGAAAAGCTGCGATAAATCCGCCTTAATTTTGCGGATTTCAAATTGAACTTCTGGGATGTAAAGTGTAGGTCCACTAATTTTCTATTTTTATACCCTACACCTTAAGGTTGAGGGTATATCCACTTTGTAACGAAATGTGTAACGCATAGAAATAGAGACGATAGGTATAGAAAAGTATATATATTTTTGATCACCGTGACCTCCTGATTCGATTTAGCCATGTCCGTCCGTCTGTCTGTCTGTCTGTCTGTTGAAATCACGATCACAGGAGAACCGGTGAAGATATCGTGATGAAACTTGCATAAACATTGTTTCTTGTGGTGTGCAGGTTGGTATTGAAAATGGGCAAAAACGGTCCACGACCACGCCTATTTTTTATTAAAAATTTTATTGATATCAGCGTTCGTTTTTGAGCTATTACAACAAAATTTCATTTCTGGGTATAGAGTAGCATTCTGTGAATGTGCCAAATATGGGCGTGACCGCCCACTTTTAGGTTACACAGGCAAAATAGGGTTATATTGTTAAATATATAAACTTCCTGAATAAAACATTAGATAACAACTTGTTTTACAAAAAAACATTATTACATCAAAACTGGGTGCGGTCCGCCCACTTTTAAACTACATATAAAGTATAGCAGTATAAAAAAACTTTATTTCCGTGGTAATAAACTTGACCAGGACAGTGTGTTATTGAAAATGATTCCAAGATTACGCGCCGATTCCACGTAATGAATTGCATCTCCACCAATGTATATATTCGGCAAGTTGAGGTGATCAATTGGCTTTTTGTATATGGGCAAAATTTTTGACTTTACCGAGTTGAGGCTTAGTTTATTACAATTTGCCCAGCTACTGATCGCAGCGTGATCCTCATCAATTAAGTGCGAATTTGCAAAGACCTCATTCCTTGGGCAACTAAATATTAATTGCAAGTAATCTGCATACATGTGAAAAAAGCAATTCTTAATGATATACGATATATCATTTACATAAAGCAGGAAAAGAAGAGGTCCCAGAATTGATCCTTGTGGGACTCCTGAACGGACCAGGAGAGAAATGGACATTCTGCTATCAGCAACTACACTTTGATATCTATCAGTAAGGTAGGACAGAATTAAATTGCTAGATTTACGCGAAAAGTTAAAATCTTGTAATAATTTATTGAGCAATATATTATGATTGACCGTATCGAAAGCTTTAGAGAAATCCAGAAGAATTAGGAAAGATACATACGATTTCCAATATTTTTAACCTTGTTCCAGAATGATTTAGTGGGTAGTGTGTGGTTAAACTTCGTGTCAAAGTATCTTTTCTATGAAAGTCTTATTTTAGTTACAACTTGATTGCGTAATTGACGATACATTTCAAGATATTCATGAAGTTTAAATTTCTTCCATTTTTTATATACAAAATCACGCTGCTGCATAAGTAAGAGTATATTAGAAGTCAGCCATACGGGCACATCATGCCTGATCACTTTAGTAACGATAGGGACATGTTTGTCGTATAACCAGTTAAGATTCTGCGTTAAGAAATCGACCTGATCATTAATCAAGGGCATATAAAACATGGATTCCCAGTTTACTGAGTGTAAATCATGTATTAAAGACGCAGAATCCATACCTTTATAATTACTATACTAAAATGTGTCCCTAACGTTCGACCTGCGGTCAAATGAATAGGTCATGAATAGCAGATCATGAGTGGAAAAAGCCGGAGCATTCAAATGTTGATATAACAGTACATTCTGCATGTTGCTAATGAAGACCAAATCTATAAGACTACATGAACTACTAGAAAAATGCGAGGGTGTGATCTTGTTGGCTAAATACATATTTAGGGACTGCATGGATTGTATGAATTGGTACGATTCACTGCTTTTCAAAATATTACAGTTGAAGTCTCCACAAACTATAATTTCGGATGTGTTTGCAACACATAGCTCTTGATAGCTCTTGAAGAGTTGATAGGAAGGCATCAAAACATATTCTTTTGTTGGGTCCATATATTGAACAGAGCATAATTTTGCGGGTTTTTGAATAAACCTCCTTAAAAATGTATTCAAGTGGAGAACCTTCTTCAGATTTAGATATAAGCCGACAATTCAAGCTTTGCCTAACGTAAATTGCCACACCACCCCCCTGTCGTCCATAGCGATCTGACCTAAAAAGCTTGTACCCATTTAGTTTGTAAAAACAGTTTCCTATTTGAGGGTAGAACCAGGTCTCCGAGGCACAGATTATGTCAACACTAGAAGCTATAAAGATGCGTCTGAACTCGTCTATTTTACACGATAGACTCTGCGCGTTTAAATAGCAAATATTAAGCCCTTTATTTTGAGCGCTGAGTATTTGCAATAAGGTACTTAGTGAACTATGTTGGAAATCACGATTTAAGCGATTAGAAGCAATCATTGCCACATTAACTTTAAAGGATTGACCCAGAGCATGATTAAAGGTGTAACTACAAGAATGGTTAGATCCGTGCTAAAACTAAGTGTGTGTGGTAGAAAAGAGAAAGTGAAAAATTATAGTTAGATATATGTGCAGAAATGTGTCAAAGAAATAGTTAAAAAGAAAAGACAGAGAGAAGACGCAAAACGAGTAATGATGGTAGTGATAAAGTTAGGAAGAGACAAGTAAGAGCAAGGCCCTAATAATGTTAAAATTAAGTTAAATACTTGTATTTCTGTCTGTTTCAGAGATGTAATCTTCCACAATGACAGAGTTCTACAGAGCAGCAGCATTAAGCATTTCTGTATTTTTATACCCTACACCTTAAGGTAAGGGTATATTCACTTTGTAACGAAATGTGTAACGTATAGAACTAGAGACGATAGGTATAGAAAAGTATATATATTCTTGATCAGCGTGACCTCCTGAGTCGATTTAGCAATGTCCGTCCGTCTGTCTGTCTGTCTGTCTGTCTGTTGAAATCACGATCACAGGAGAACCAATGAAGATATCGTGATGAAACTTTGCAGATATATTGCTTTATGTGGTGGGCTGGTTGGTATTGAAAATGGGCAAAATCGGTCCACGGCCACGCCTATTTTTTATTAAAAATGTGATATCAGCGTTCGTTTTTGAGCTATTACAACAATTTCATTCCTGGGTATAGAGTAGCATTATCCGTGAATGTGCCAAATATGGGCGTGATCCACCCACTTTTAGGTTACACAGGCAAAAGAGGGTTATATTGTTAAATATATAAACTTCCTGAATAAAACTTTAGATAACAACTTGTTTTACAAAAAAACATTATTACATCAAAACTGGGTGCGGTCCGCCCACTTTTACACAACATATACAGTATAGCAGTATGAAAAAAAGTTTATTACCACGGAAATAAAGTTTAAATGAACACAATTATAAAACAACTAAGCTAGTTATTTTGTTTTGAAAAAGGTAATGACCACGCCTACTATTTATACAGAGGCGTAGCTAGGTCTCATGGACCCCGGTACGGTTAATCAACTTGTAGCCCCAAAAATGCCTAGAATGCAATAAGTCAATACTTGATTTCCACAACTGCCGCCCCCGACATTGTGCCGCCCAGAGTGGACCGCCACCCCCGCCCCATCCTAGCTTCGGCACTTTTTTTAAAACTTTTAGGTGTAGGGAATCTAAGATTCGGCCAGGCCGAATATAGCTTTCTTACTGGTTAATTTTTAAACTAGCTCCTCTTTCTGATAATTTTACAAATACAGATCCACGCCGAGTATAAACTGTTGGAAATGTACTCTACTCAAATATACTTGTTATTAATTCTATCGATGTATCTATGATTTGCCTGTGAGAAATAATTTTATTTTAAAATTATTTTCCTAAAAATTGTTATTCATAATTTCTATAATGAACTGTTAACTGCGTTAAAATAAAGACCTATATGAAATATAAATTTGTTCACTAGAGGACCTTTCATCATAAACCGCAACGAGTTGTTTCATTCTCTTTAGACTAGCCGCACGTAAGAGAAGCTCTCGGTTTCTCTTAGTAAGACTTTCGTTTGTGTAAAAGCTTCTATTTGAGGAGAAACCTATATTGTTAAGCCGGAGAGGAAGATTGACAGTCTTTCGATATACCGTAGCAGCTTTTAAAAACAGGTTCCTCTCATGTGAGTGTTGAAATTTTACAATAATAGGAGGTGGACTGGGATTAGTTGAAACGGTACCCTGAGCAGACTGCACTCTACGACATGCACGAAAAATGCGACTTAGTTGAAACTTGCAACACCCAATAGTCGAGCATAATTTAGAGAAAATGTTTGTTAGATCTTCATTTTTCAGCTCTGGGATTCCAAAGAGTACCGCGTCACTGGAGATATCACTACGTTCTAAGGTGTCCACTCGATCCATAATATCCTCAAGCTTCCGTTGAAGGTTCGTCAGCATCAGCAGTAGCACATTCAAGGCCCTCAATGTGCGCAGAGATAGCAGCGTCAGATTTTTTTGTTTCTGCAATAGCTTTGTTCCAGGACTCCTCGATACCATGAAGATTGATTTTGATTTCTTCGCGTAGATTACGTAGCTCCCCTCTCACTTTGTTGTATACGTCTTCCCGCAGCTTATTTATTTCAGCTTTTATAACTTCTGTTAGGAGGGCACTTTGGTTTTCTAAGCGTTCTTCAAACTTACGTAATAGTGATGAGGAGTCGGAATTTCCTGCTATCGGAGACTGCACTAAACTTGAAGTCAGAGAGTCACCTGCTGCGGATTTGGCACTAATTTTTGAGCGTAAATTTATACTCGACATTGCAGTGTAATATGTATAAATTCGTAAGTATGTAAATGGTGTGTGAAGCAACTGCGATTTCGATGATTAAGTAGATTCTTGTTATTAATTATTATTTATTATTTATTTATTATTTTAACCAAAAATAAATTAAATCAAAATAACTAATCAAGTAGTATTCACTTGTTGGCGAAGGGGTTTATAACTGGCGTGTATTTAAAATTCACGATTTCACAAGAAACTCTTCTTACTCCACGCTGCTAATGGACGGACTCAAAAACACGTCTACTCACAACACATTTAGAATGTATTTTCGTAACCCTGGAACCTATCTTCGATCTTTACATGGTTTGCTATAGAAAATCTTAATTCACTTTGCGTCGTTTCAATTTGCGTCGTTTTTTTTGGAACGTAACCCCGACGCAAAGTGAGGTATAGGTGTACATGTATGGTTTTCTTCTATCTTATTAGCTTCGTACTGATAAGTACTCGCGTGTCGGACTCGAAGATAGGTCCGTTCGAAAACCCTGCGCAGCTATATATATATAATATATATACATATATGTATTGTACATAACAATTCTCTTCAATATTAATATATCAGCATATTTCTCCCTGTTTTTTTATCCATTTTTTAAAATACTAACTTATTCGTTTTAGATCCAAGTTGTCAGTGGCGTAATATTGATATCATGGCGTAAATCGGTCCTAGAGAAACAAATAGATTATGGCTCAAAACTAGGCCACGTTGTACTTTCTTTAGCCAAAATGGAATTGGAAAATTTCTTTAAAAACGTTATTCCAGTTGCAGATTATTTTGATCAGAACGACTTACTTTCAGCAGTAAGCTTCATTAGTAACTTCGTGCAAATACTATTTAATCTGTTATATTTCACGTAGGTTAACGGCGAACGCGCACCAGCAGAAGTTTACAAGGATTTTCGTACCGCTGTTCTTGACATTCTCAGCTCTTTGGAAAATCAAGAAGCAATTCTTAACGGAGTAACAGGTATGGGAAGAGGGGTAAATGACATACCCGGCAGTATTGTTAGCGTAGATACCGCACCTAGTCAAGAGACTAATACTACAGATGTTTCCGTGAACTCTAATTCCAAAGCAATAGCAGATAAGAACAGGCCCACGAATGCCGCAACTCTTCATGATGCAACAAGCATCACAAAAACTAATTCCGTTGTTTCCTTACCACAAGGAAATTATACCAGAGTTGCTACAGGTACATCTACCTATAACAATGGCTTTCCACCAGTAATTTGGGTAATAGGTGGCCCCGGAAGCAATAAGGCGATGTTATGTTTAAAAGCAGTAGGATCGGATCCAAGTTGGGGTCATATTAGGTAATATTTGCCCCCAATTTGTAAAAATAAATTACATTTAATATCTGTATCTAGTGTTGGACGTCTTCTAAGATCAATCACCGATTCGGATCCACGTGCTAATACGGAAGAATATACTGTTAAAGAAGCTCTCTCAGTTGGTGAAATGGCGCCCGAAAAATTTGTAAACACTATGCTTGACTCAAATATAAGACTTTTGCAGGAAAGAGCTGGAATTATTATAGATGGATATCCGAGGAATCTGAATCAAGTGAAATATTTTGAAAACAAGGTAGATCCTGTTCATCATTGGTATCATTGTTATTAAAGTGGGTAATAATACTTCCACGGTTCATCATGCCTATTGAGTATCATAGTGATGATTTAAGCATATAGGTTCCATTAAAAAACGAATTAATCTAATACCTCAGGTTTTCCTAATGAAATAACTTATTAACTTTAAATTAACAAATCAGCACAAGAGTGGACATAATTTTCCAGCGTCTAAATCTTTTTTGAAACCAGGAGTGCTATCCTCGGTCTCGCCGAAGCTTAAATATCTTCCACCGTTCTGATTTGTAAGGCTTACGGAAATTGGGTTTGCCCAATTTTTGGAAATCAAGTACTGACTTATTGAAATCTAGGAATTTTTGGGGCGCCAACTCTTGACAGGTCAATGAGTTTTTGATGACTTCCGCCCCCAACTTTACTTACTTTTCTGCTTGTGACTTGAACGGTGCCGTGCGATCGAAACTGAAAAATTTACTTGCGCGTCTTGAACTTTGAGCTTCGTGATCTCCACCGGTGAACATCTTTGTTTTCGTTTTTCTTTTTCTACATACTAAATTCCGCACATAAATTTTAACGTGTAACTCGTTTATTCCGATTGGGATCGACGCGCAAGTGCTTCCATATCATAACCCTCTCCGCCATTATCACCACGTTCATCACACTCATCACCATCACCACACTCAACACCTTCACCACAATCATCACCTCATCACCACGGACATCAATATCATCCACCATCATCACCAACGTCATCCTCAGCGACACCAAACCATTGGTAAGTTTTTTAATCCACCAGTCACTCTTAATATTATATTATATATCGGTGTGTTGCGCTTACCTGTGCACACATCCCCCACACAAACATTTGGTTCAATCGATTCGGATTCCCTTCCGACCTCTCGATCTGGATATAATATATATCCCTGGATATAATATATAATAAGTTATAATAAGAAGTGAAGTGATACCTCCCCCCCCCCCTCCACACCGTTTTCAAACCAAATTACGTTCACGTAATATTGGTAAAAAATTGTCGATCAGTTCGACGTCGTGCGTGTTTAAATATCACACATTAGTGAATATTTCCCCCCGTACCCTATTTTCGTGTGTTTTTGTACAGCAAGCAGAAACACGTTCAGTGATGTCACGACTACACACAATAAGTCGCTCTCTCAGCGCAAGTGAAGCTTCCCCTCTCCCGCCCAGTACCGTTTCCGCAAGATGAGTAGCAATTGCAACTCATCAAGTGACTTATATTGTCTAGTAAATACACATGGTAATTTATACTGTGTGACAAAAATAATATATCAATACGTATTTCTCACGATTATTTGAGTTTTATTTAAAGTTTTCCCAAGTTTAATTCAACTCGAATTAAATTAATAGTTTCCCTTTATATTTTCAACCGCGAATTAAAATATTTTCCCGATTTATTTCAACCGCGCTTTAAAGTGTTTTTTTTAAAGTTTAATTCACGCGAATTAAATTAATATTTTTCCGATTTATTTCAGCCGCGATTTAAAGTGCTTTTCCAGAATTTAATTAAATTCGAATTAAATTAATTTTCGCGTCATACTTCTGACCGCGAGTTGAAGTATTTGTGCCTTGTTTGATTTGACTCGAAGTAAATTAATCGGTTTCCGTTGTATTTTCCACGGCGAATCCCAGTTGTCGTTCGACTCGAATTAAAATTTCTAATTCAACCCCTCGTATACTTCACCCCTAATTAAACTCATTCCAACCCAACTCATGAGTTTAACTCAATATATCCAAATTCTCGCTTCCTCGTTTCGGTAAATTACTCCAGTGGACCCCCTAACTAAATTCATAAATGCTTCCGATACTTTGGAAGAATTCGAAGACGAATATAACCACATTCCGGAACGCGACCACTCGGGTTTCTCGCTGGCCATTCACCAGAAGGAATTCAAAGCCGTCTGGTCAGACCTGAAAGTAGCATATGCGTGATGCTTGGAATACCTTAACGGCACGGCCGATGAGGATCCAGATGCGCGAAGCGTCGATATCCCCGCGGTTAAGACCAAGTACCAGCGGTGTTACCAGGTTTACGTGAGTGTCTCCGCGAAAGTTAGGGAACAGCAGCATCTCGTTGCCCCCAGTTCCTCTCCGATGTTGATGTCGGCTTCATCTCCCATGATTCAGACGAGTCTCTCGGGTCACAACATCAGCTTGCCACCGTGTGACACTGATGTATTCGAGGGTGACTATGAATCATAACCGACATTTCGTGATATGTTTTCCGCGCTCTATATCCGGAACAATCGACTGTCTTCTGTCGAAAAGTTGTTTCACCTCAACCAAAAACCCGAGGTGAAGCAAAGGAGATAGTCCAAAGGTGCCCCCTCATAGATAGCGGATTCGATCAGGCATGTAGAAATCTTACCGATGGGTTCGAAAATAAACGTATTCTCGTTAACGTTCAACTCCGAACGTTATTCTCCCTTACCCCAATCCACAAGGAGTCTGGAGTTGCAATCAAACGCCTCCAACGAGAGATCAACAACTGCCTCTCTGCTCTCACGTTGTACGATGTCGACGTGGGCAGCTGGGACGCAATTGTTGTCCATATCTGCTCTACTCGCCTCCCCGAAACCACCCTCTCTCTATGAGAACAATCCCTTACCCATAAACGCGAAATTCCAAAATGGTGTGAAATGGACGCGTTTCTCACTTCACATTTCCAAACGTTGGAAAATGTAGACGACATTCGAAAGTCGGTCCAACCACCTCAGAAAGCGTCGAATCCCCAAACACGCCTCTCCTCCGCCCCGAAACCTGTGAATACGTTCCAGGCTACCATGGTTCCGACCAACTGCAAAGTATGCACTGATCGGCAACACCCGCTTCGCCAATGCCCACGTTTTCTGGCTATGAATGTAGACACACGTTGGGCGACAGTTCAACGGATCCAATTCTGTACGAAAATTGTAAAAGTGTGAACACACATGCAGGTCGTACAATCCACGACATCATACACTATTACATCGCGAGTTGGCTTCGGCCCCCCAATCGAACTCTCGTTCGAACTCTACCCATACAACCTCGCGCCCCAACTCTCCATCTCATCGCGGTCTAAGTGCTGATCAGCAAAGTTTGCCGTCGAACCCCCCTTCGCACTCTCGAACGAACCCCTCTACCCCTGCTATACAGCCCACTGAAGTCCCATCAACTTCAAATGTGCTTACTTGCTTCACCTCCCGAAGCAAGCAAGTCCTACTCGCTACCGCAATGGTTCATATCTGTCATCGTAACGAATCCTACCTCGCTCGTGCTCTCATCGACACTGGCTCGGAAGCCACCTTTCTGTCAGAGCGCGTACAAAAACGCTTGCGACTTCCGACGACTACGGTTCAAGCTCAAGTCGCCAGCGTTAATGAAACCGTTACAGTCGTGGTGAACAACCTTTGCAAGTTTAGCATCGGCTCCCCCCGGTCGGCCGGACTGTGCATTGAATCCACGGCTCTCGTGCTTCAAAAACTAACCGGCAACCTACCGGTCTGCTCCCTTGACCGGACCCTGTTCGATTCTCTTCCGAACCTACCACTAGCTGATGATCGCTTCTACCAAAGCGATCAGATAGATGTCTTGATTGGAGCGGACATTTACCCCCTTATCTTGCTAGATGGTATCCGACGAAATATCTTGGGCTTTCTCATCGCCCAAGAGACCGTGTTCGGGTGGATCGTCACCGGTCCACTCTCTCAGGCCCCGGCTTCAACCACTACTACCGATTGTCGTTTTTCAATGAGGTCTCCCTTGACCGTGAACCTGCACGTTTCTGGGACGTGGAAGTAGTTCCCAAGCAACGTCTTTGCACTCCAGCTAAGACAGTCTGCGAAAATCTTTACGCGAGTACCACCCAAAGGCGGCAAGAAAAGGAACACTGTCCACACTCTATTACCCTCGATTCATTGGAAACCGAACTGGAAGCAAAACCAGTTAAATCAAATTTTTCTTACTTCCCCCATTTTAAAGACTTGCTGGAAAGATTCTCTTCTTTACCACGAGCTCTTCGCGTATTGTCTTACGTGTTTAGGTTTCTACATCATAGCCACCCAAAGTATCGCTTGTCCTCTCGTCGACACGATACCGCTATTGACTCCGATGAAATCCAGCATGTCAAAACGAAACTTGTCATTCTCGCACAAAAGGTACATTTGCGAGCCCCCCAAGAGCCCCATTCTATCGCTCAATCCATTCTTATCCAACGATGGATTGGTGCGCGTAGGTGGCCGTCTATCCGCGTGTCCGTCACTCTCCTATGACGAACGCCATGCCATTCTCCTTCCTTACAGCTGCAAGTTCAGCCGATTATTGTTTTGCTTCATCCATGACATCAGTTTGCATGGAGGGAACCAACTGATGTTGCGCTTGCTACGTATGCAACATTGGATACCCCGTGCCAAGAACCTCGTCAAGGCCACGATCCACACATGCAGACCTTGTGTCCTTCAGAGGAAACAAGTGCGCACCCAACTTATGGCCGCTCTGCCCCCTGAGCGAACCACGCTCTCTCGCCCTTTTGCTGCCACCGGTCTAGATTTCGCCGGACCGTTTGATATCAAGTACTACACTGGGAGGGCATGCCTCATCACCAAAGCTATGTCTGTGTCTGCTTTGCAACGAAGGCCATACATCTCGAAGCGGTCAGTGATCTGTCGACTCCGACATTTCTCGCTGCCTTCAACCGCTTCAGCGCCCGTCGCGGATGGCCCCAAAGATATTTACTCGGACAATGGAAAGAACTTCGTGGGAGCCTCCAAAACACTCCGGAACGATTGGAAGATCTTTCTTCAACAATCGCACGAAGCGGTCACCTCACAGTGTGCCTATCAGCAGCTCAAATGGCATTTTATACCCGCTGCCGCGCTTCATATGGGCGATCTCTGGGAAGCTGGCGTTAAAAGCTTCAAAGTTCATTTCCGAAAGTTTGCCGGGAATATGCACTTCACCTTTGAAGAGCTCGCTACCATACTCTCCAGGATCGAAGCCTGCCTCAACTCGAGATCGCTTAGCAGCACGTCCGACGATCCATCGGATCTACAGCCTCTAACGCCCGGCCATTTCCCCATCGGTGGCCCCCTTCTGGCCCCCGCTGAACTGGCGGTACTAAACTCCCCCCTCAAGATTGTTAATAGATGGCTAAAAGTGAAAGCCATCTATCAACAATTCTCTACTCGATGGAAACATGAGTACCTCACCGAACTGCACAAACGCAGCAAATGGAAGGTACCCCAACCATACCTTAAAGTTGCAGATCTTGTGGTTTTACGCGATGACAACCTCCCTCCAACGCAGTGGAGACTCGGCCGCGTGACCCACCTTTATCCCGGTGCCGACAAGAGAACACGCGTCGCCGACATCCGAACCGGAACCATTACTCGTCTCCTCAGTAAATTAAGGGTACTCCCCTCTTAAGATCGCATCTCAAGGATCTATTCGCACCCCAGCGAACTCTTCCTGCTAATGTCATTACATTATTCCCATCATTAGCTCCATCCCCAGCGAGCGCCATGCACTCCAGTGCGCCTCCCCTCACATATTCGTGCAACCGGCTGCACGTAAGGTGGAGACATAGGCGCTGCCGTCCCTGAGCAGCGCTCCTTAGTTCCACGAATGCAGCCCAATCTGCTGGTCACTCCCACCCCTGACCAACCCGATGATTTAAACCCCAAATCATCGCGTATCCGTGACTAAGGCGAAACCCCCTTCTTCGTGTGTCTCTAACCTGAGCAAAGTTGCAGTACTGCAGGCGGGCAGTATGTGTACGCCAAACACTTATTCTTACTCGACCGCATACCCCAGCGCAGCTCTTTCGCCCTTCTAAAGAAAGCAGCGCCATCTACTCCCCTGTAGATGCAAACGCTTTGCATGTCGGTCAGCACAGCCAACCTCCCGGACTTCGACCTGCCAACTCTTGACAGGTCAATGAGTTTTTGATGACTTCCGCCCCCAACTTTACTTACTTTTCTACTTGTGACTTGAACGGTGCCGTGCGATCGCCACTGAAAACTTTACTTGCGCGTCTTGAACTTTGAGCTTCGTGATCTCCACAGGTGAACATCTTTGTTTTCTACTTACTAAATTCCGCACATAAATTTCAACGTGTAACTCGTTTGTTCCGATTGTGATCGACGCGCGATTCTTCCATATCATAACTCTATCCACCATTATCACCACGATCATCACCATCACCACACTCAACACCTTCACCACAATCATCACCTCATCACCACGGACATCAATATCATCCACCATCATCACCAACGTCATCCTCAGCGACACCAAACCATTGCTGAGTTTTTTAATCCACCTGTCACTCTTAATATTGTATTATATATTATATATCGGTGTGTTACGCTTACCCACACAAACAACATTCATTAAATTAAATTAATTATCTCAACATTTTTTTTTACCTCGGTGAATTCGGGGTTATTTTAATTCCTTCCTTTGATGGCAAACATTCGTTTTTAATGGAAACTATATCATCATAATTTGGAAAAACGTTGCACTTTTTCTCATTAGTGCGCTTGCTGTATATATTGATTTTTTGTGAGCTTCATGTTGGTCTTTTCTTTAAAAAATTATATTAAA
This sequence comes from Myopa tessellatipennis, assembly GCA_943737955.2. Lineage (NCBI taxonomy): Eukaryota > Metazoa > Arthropoda > Insecta > Diptera > Conopidae > Myopa > Myopa tessellatipennis. The sequence continues at coordinate 48,406,561 of OX031316.1, read as the reverse complement.
AAAACCGTTACACATAGGAGCATTATCCAGGCTGCCTTCAAATACTCATATAGCCATATAGCAAAGTTTTATGTACAAAAATCAGAACATAATATCATTAAAAATGATCGATATATGTATACCTAAAGTTTGAAAATGTGCAATAAAATCAGCAAATTTTAACAAACGACGGAGAAGTGATTTTTGCACTACTCTGTTTTTAGTGAAAACATTAAAATAGAGACATAAATTTTTGCCCCACTAGGTTCTCAAGTATCTACTTTCATAAGAAATAATCAATTTTAAAATCGGTGATAGTGAAAAAAAATGAATCGAAAAATCAATGAATTAAAAATCGGCTCACTGTACGTCCGGGCCATGAGTATTACCTACGCCACTGTGTTAAAGACTTTATTAATTCATTTCAATTATTGTTCAATTAATTATTACCGTTAAAGAAAATCTATACATGAAATACGCATATTATATGTTTCTTGATGATTGTTTATTTTTTATTTTAATTTTACCGACTAGCATCAAATTTTCCTCATCCCTTGTCGAAATTGCTTTGGTGACAACCTGGTTTTTGTGTTGTGCCAAGTTTAGATCGCCATGAATAAATCTGCTCGCGTAACTGTGGTAACTAAATAAGTACGTTCCGTTGCTGTCAAAGTGAAATTGGACACGCAGTCTTATGGAAGTGGCTGAAATAAGCAACGCAATGACGGAGCACTTCGAATTTCCAATTTTGATATGCGCTATGAAGTGAAATTGGCCGCAAATATTAAAAAAATGTTCATGTGCGTGTGAATGTTTAAAAACTTTTTGTCAAAACATATGTTGACATATGATACGCTGTTATTTCTGTTTAGCGCAGCGCCATTTCTAAGGCACAGTGATCAACGCAACGCGAGACGCACTAATTTAGGTACCACAGTAATGTCCTGTTTACACGTCGTGGGACACGTGTCCCCTGGGGACGCAATTTGTTCTTGTTTTCACAGTCAAACGGCAAGATGAACTATGGATTGTATGCAAATGAACGTGTCCCCTGGGGAAATAAATGTCCCTCGAAATTTCAGGGGACACCAGAAAACAGAGTTGCGTTTTAATGAAAAAATATTCATAGTTTAAAATCAGGTATGCATTGTCACCATATTTAATAGTAAATGTATACAAATTTAGCAACAAGGAATAGCAGTTGCTGTAAACTCAACAATTTTTATTGTTGTTTCTTATGGTAACTCCAAAAACAAAAACAGTTTTTGTTGCTCTGGTCAGATTTCCGAGATATAGCACCTTGAAGTTTAAAGATATATGGGCTAAATCTCCTGAGCGATTTTCAACAAAATGTTTGTTACCTAAATGAAAGGCAATTGAAATACTTTTTTGATGACGTGAATATCATGTAGGTATCTCGTATACTTTAGGAGGTATAGCTCATAAATCTTTGAACTTCAAGGGGCTATATCTCGGAAACCTGACTAGAGCAACAAAAACTGCTGGAGTTAGCATAAGAAACAACAACAACAGCAGTAAAATTTGAACTCTTTAGCAACTCGTATATTTTTTTGCTAAGTTGACATCAAATATAACATCAACGCCAACTACTGCAAATCTATTCATGGTTTCGGCGAATCAATTAATATCGATTATAAAGTTTATTTTAAATTATTGCTTAAAATACATAAGTAGGAGTGGGTAAATCTGGGTTAAATTTTATTTTGTAACAATTACACTAGCCTAAAAATTAACATTTTTTTTTTTGTAACGGGCTGTTTGACAACATATTCCGCATAACAACATAAGGATTTTGTTCCGCTGATTACAAAAATGATAAAATAAATAAAATGAAACGAGCCGTTTTCGATATAATCGTTTTTGAAATTTTTGGCCACTTTAAGTTAAGATCCATCCACTTGAAGAGCTACTACAGCTGACATATGTAACCGATTCGATTTCAACTAAGATTAAATTAAAGAGGAAGGATGCACGCATATTTTTTGCTAACATTACTTTGAAATCCGAAAAGTAGTTTAAAACCTTTTGCTGAAATCCTAACTTCAAAAGAGGAATTTTTTAAGAAAAAGGACAAAACAATGCTATATATTTACAATGCTACAATGTACAATGCTATAGTACGTAAAAATATGTTCCCGAAACTTTTTTACCCTTTTTATTTTTTATATCGATAGGTTGTGTCGAATTTTAAGCCTAATATCAAAAAAATCTGCACAAAAACTGGTTCTTAGTGCGCGTTAAAGTAAATTTAGTGCTTTTCGCAAATATCTTGGCAATTGGTCGTTATTCTCGAAGATTACGGTAGATTACGGTATTCCTTCATTAGATGCTTCGATCAGAAAACAATGACGAATGAAACTAATGCTATGTTTACACCGACCCCAAATGCGCATTTGAAAAGTGTTTACACCGCCTTGTTTGCATTTCGTTTGACATTGATCAGACCAAATTTATGTTTTTTGTTTGCTTGATTTTGTTTACAATTGTTTTTTGACAGCTAATTGACATTATTTCCCTCCATTTCCCTTGTTTTGTTTTGGGATTTTATTTTTCCCTACGACAGGCTGATTCGAAATATTATTTTACAACTCGTTTGGATCTCATTTCGCCAAAATGAGATGATTTCGATAATGAGTGATTTGGCAATTTGTATGGGAAATGGGATCATTTGGCTTCTCATTTCTGGCTTTTGGGCGTAATGAGCCATTTAGCGCCGGTGTAAACGTGGTATAAGGAAATAAACAGCAATAAAACCATTACCTCTTTTTAGTGATTCTTTGAAATTTGGTAATTTGCCCCTAATTCTTCACCAGAGCTTATAAAAAAATGTTCAGTGCTAAAAAATAAGAAATATTTGACAAAGTTTTTTTTATTGCCATTGACTTGTTTCAATTATAAATATTGAACAAATTATTTACTTGCTACCTACCACCTTTTACTTACTTACTTTTCGTTAAAGTTAATTTAACTTCGTTATAGCCTGTTTCCATAAAGTGGATTTGTTGGATTTAGGCCTAAGCCGCTTTAATCGACGAAATCCAGCCCTTAATCGGCTGTATCACCATTGAAATTTTTGTTGTATGATTTAGTTGAAATCCAAGAAGCAAAGTAGATTTCAGAGTAATCATCTCTGGTTCGAAGTTCGAAACTACCGACTACTAGCCTTGTCTCTTTCTACAACTAGTGAAGTAGAGTGAGATAAATATAGCATAGTAATAAGCTGTCAAGTTTATTGAAGTTTTTGAAACAAAACAAAGAAAGTAGGTATTAATTTCTGCATTTCCAATTAATAATAAATCTATTTCTTTAGATGGAAAAATCTAAGCGGAAGCTTTGGAATGCCTATGCCGAGAACATGATTATAGAATTGTGGGCTCAGAATATAGAAGGTCTCAGAGAGCTGTGCCGATTGTCAAAATAAATCAGAAGCTTTTTTGTAAACGCTCGATTGCTTATCCGATGTTCGAAAGCACAAATCCAGATTTTATTTTTTATTTATATTTCGTTATATATATATATATTTCGTTTTATTTATATGATCGTTATCGTTAAAGTAACGAAGTTACTTTGCAATCGTTAACGTTAAACTAACGAAAGTAGGATCGTTGTTCTGATCATTATCGTTAAAGTAACGAAAGTAAGATCGTTGTTCTGATCGTTTTCGTTAATGTTACGAAGTTACTTTGGGTCGTTAACGTTGAAGCAACGAAGTTGTTCTTGAACTAGTTAAAAGAACGAGTAACTAAAAACTTTAACGACGTTACTTTAATGAATTTTTGTTACTTTTGTTGATTTAGGTTCTGTGAAAGAAAAATTTTTGTTTTGCTAATCTATAGTAAAATTAACAAGACAGATTTTGGTCATTATCTGTGAGAGGTGCACTTAATATTATATAATATTTAAATTTTACTATTTATTTAAAAAGTAATTATTTAATTTAATTCTACATTTAAGACTAAGTATAATATATGTTTGTGCGTACATACATTCATTTTATATACCATATTACGAATATAATTAAGTGCGGATAAGTGGTGGATGATTTTTAAAAAAATTTTGTCAGTTTTGTCAAATTAACAAGACAGATTTTGGTCATTATCTTCGAGAGGTGCACTTAATATTATATAATATTTAAATTTTACTATTTATTTAAAAAGTAATTATTTAATTTAATTCTACATTAAGACTAAGTATAATATATGTTTGTGCGTACATACATTCATTTTATATACCAAATTACGAATATAATTAAGTGCGGATAAGTGGTGGATGATTTTAAAAAAAATTTTGTCAAAGATAGTTGGTTGATAGATGGTAATTGTCGCTGAGTAGGTGTATAGATGAACTGCTCAGCCAGCAAATGCTGACTGTGTGTTATCAATTTCTCTTTCATACCCTTTCGTATCGGCCACTGTGTGGCGGCATCGCATTACAAAAACAACTTATTTTTCGGCATCTACGGAAATTCATGTGTTGTTATTGTTGAGTTTGTTGATGTAAGGGTTATAAAGGAGTTTAAAGAAACAAGGAATATCCACATAATTTACACCTTGTTCCCCAATTATTAACAAAATTATTAAGAAAAAAATTTGTTTCGTATCTATCGACGTTCGTCTGAAAAATGATGGGAGGACATTGAAAGAATGAAATCCTGAAATTGGCATTGTTTTGGGTAATATTTTTTGCAATCCATAAAAAAAAGAGTTCAAAACGTAAGCGCTCCAGAAGCGTGAGCACATCCTTGGATAGTAACACTTCATTGTCTGCATTTTATTGCTCAATTAGGGAAAACCCAAAAACAGTAGCCTACCGACAAAAAATAAAAATATTCTCGCACTTCAAAGTTTTCATTTTTCGGAAATCTGCATCGTGTTTTTACTGTGAAAACATCATGGCAATAAATCGCCAGGTAAAAATGCAAGCTTGGGAATGTATAAAGAAGAAGAAGGCGAGAAGCAAGATGAAATAGAAGAACCTCCTAAGAATCCAACATAAAGGAATAATTCCAATTCCTACAACATTTATGCAAATTATTTACATATATAAATACCTATGTTTGTTTGTAACAATTGTTATAATGTACCTTTAAGGAGTTACTTTATATTAACGATGTTCCCACCGCTAGTATTGAGGCAATAAATGAGCAAGGGTAAATATATTAAAACAGATCGTAAAATTTACAGAGCAGTAAAATTTACAGTACAATGGTGAAAACCGCATCGAAATCGGTCCAAAGGTTTAAGAGTGAACTAACTGTAAAGGACATGCGACTAATTAGAATTATATTAAATAATTAATTAACTGCCTGAAATGATTGGATATTCCTTGTTTCTTTAAACTCCTTTATAACCCTTACATCAACAAACTCAACAATAACAACACATGAATTTCCGTAGATGCCGAAAAATAAGTTATTTTTGTAATGCGATGCCGCCACACAGTCGCCGATACGAAAGGGTATGAAAGAGAAATTGATAACACACAGTCAGCATTTGCTGGCTGAGCAGTTCATCTATACACCTACTCAGCGACAATTACCATCTATCAACCAACTATCTTTGACAAAATTTTTTTTAAAATCATCCACCACTTATCCGCACTTAATTATATTCGTAATATGGTATATAAAATGAATGTATGTACGCACAAACATATATTATACTTAGTCTTAATGTAGAATTAAATTAAATAATTACTTTTTAAATAAATAGTAAAATTTAAATATTATATAATATTAAGTGCACCTCTCGAAGATAATGACCAAAATCTGTCTTGTTAATTTGACAAAACTGACAAAATTTTTTTAAAAATCATCCACCACTTATCCGCACTTAATTATATTCGTAATATGGTATATAAAATGAATGTATGTACGCACAAACATATATTATACTTAGTCTTAAATGTAGAATTAAATTAAATAATTACTTTTTAAATAAATAGTAAAATTTAAATATTATATAATATTAAGTGCACCTCTCGCAGATAATGACCAAAATCTGTCTTGTTAATTTTACTATAGATTAGCAAAACAAAAATTTTTCTTTCACAGAACCTAAATCAACAAAAGTAACGAAAATTCATTAAAGTAACGTCATTAAAGTTTTTAGTTACTCGTTCTTTTAACTAGTTCAAGAACAACTTCGTTGCTTCAACTTTAACGACCCGAAGTAACTTCGTTACATTAACGAAAACGATCAGAACAACGGTCTTACTTTCGTTACTTTAACTTCGTTACTTTACTTTCGCATAATAGCGCTCAAAAGACTAGGACGTTTAGGATGGTTCGTGGCAAGAAAAAAATCGTATGGGTGGCTGGGTCAATTTCCCCTCGTTTAGGAGGTGTGGCCATTTTATAAAAATCCGACTTAACATCGAAAAAAATAATATTAAAAAAAAAAATGGTTAAACCTAGATAGCTTTTGCTTACTGATTTTTAAAGCCAAATATCCACTTCTTAATATCCTTTTTAAATTAGGTTCCTATGTCAAACAGTGTTTGAGAAAATTAATGCCAAACTTAAAATTTGGAAGAAAAATTCCGAAAATTTTTTTTGACAGCAATTTTTTTTGAAATTACGGTATTAAGTATAAAAATTTGCCCAACCATAAAATTTTCTAATCAATTCTAGAGAGAAATGCTTCACACCGGAAGGATATATGTTTTGTAGTTAGCAAGAAAAGTGAAAATTACAAAGCTAATTAAATACTTTCGTTTCAAATACCAATTTTTTGGCTACTTGTGTTTTAGTACTGGTGCAAAAATATGAAAGAAGACTACTCTGTGGAAGGAGTTTAGATCGTAATTTTTACTTTTATCGGAAACTACAAAAATGCGGAAAATGCGTTTCAACAAAACCGGCGCATATCAAAATCGGCATTTCCTATTCTACACTGGGTTCGGATCCAAAATGAATGTTTTAGTGAATAGTGAAATAATTTTATTTGTTAATGTAATAGAATTAAAAATACATTATTATACATACATTTTTATAACAGAAAGTTGAATGTTTTGAAGAGACATAAAATTTCGCTGTTTCTGATATCTTAAATTTTTTGAATAAAAGAATCATATTTTTTATCTTTGTTTTTTTTTTCTTGAAGAAATTCTGAATATGGTTCAATTAATGCGATGATGCTCTTTTTACATTTGCATTTCAATCAAGTAGTTTCCCTTGCTCTTAAGCCTGAAAATTAGTTACTAAAAGGGAACGAAGTAATTATAGAAACACTGCCCTGTAAATACGAAACTGGAACATTGCGCAGTGGTGGTATTGTGGTAGGCTCCGGCGTAAAATTGAATTACGCGACGAGATAATTTTGGATCGGCTTAAACCGAAGGCTATCTACAAGAAAAATAACGAAAATTATTTTTAGACATTTTTTCTACATTGTTGTATGAGTATCTATATTTACGAGCATACACAAATTACTTATTAAAGAAACTCGCTTTTAGCCAAGTACTTCTTTGTAGAGATGAGCGATATTTCTGTACCGGTGACTTTGTCACCGTGATTTAAAAGTCACTGTTCACTGGAGTGACCGAATATTTTTTTTACTAGTGACAGTGACAGCCTTCGTTCCACGATATTTATTTATATATTCGTTCCTTTCACTGGTTTGTTCCCGTGCCGTGAATTCGGAATACGATATTTTTTCACGAATTATACAAAAACCCATTCTGTTCTAAAGAATTCGCTATTAAATATTTGCTTATGACTTATTTTTAGACCCTACACCTTAAGGTAAGGGTATATTCACTTTGTCACAAAATGTGTAACGCATAGAAATAGAGACGATAGGTATAGAAAAGTATATATATTCTTGATCAGCGTGACCTCCTGAGTCGATTTAGCCATGTCCGTCCGTCTGTCTGTCAGTCTGTCTGTTGAAATCACGATCACAGGAAAACCGGTAAAGAAATCGTGATGAAATTTTGCAGATGTATTGTTTCTTATGGTGTGCAGGTTGGTATTGAAAATGTGCAAAATCGGTCCACGACCACGCCTATTTTTTATTAAAAATGTGATATCAACGTTCGTTTTTGAGTTATGACAACAACATTCATTTCCGGGTATAGAGTAGCATTATCCGTTAATATGCCGAATATGGGCGTGATCCGCCCACTTTTAGGTTACACAGGTAAAATATGGTTATATTGTTAAATATATAATTTTCCTGAATAAAACTTTAGATAACAACTTGTTTTCCAAAAGAACATTTTTACATACAAACTGGGTGCGGTTCGCCCACTTTTACACTATTTATACAGTATAGCAGTATGAAAACAAATTTTTTACCACGTAAATAAAGTTTAAATTTGAACACAATAATAAAACAACTAAGCTGTTTAGAAAAAGGTAATGACCACGCCTACTATTTATACAGAGGCGTAGCTAGGTCTCATGGAGCCCGGGACGGTTAATCAACTTGCAGCCCCAAAAATGCCTAGAATTCAATAAGTCACTACTTTATGTCCACAACTGCCGCCCCCGACATTGTGCCGCCCAGAGTGGACCGCCACCCTCGCCCCACCCTAGCTTCGCCACTTTTTTCAAAACTTTTAGGTGTGGGGTATCTAAGATTCGGCCAGGCCGAATATAGCTTTCTTACTGGTTTTTATTTTATCTTACTATTGTAGTAGAAGGAAAAAATGCAACCGAAACACATTTACTTTACACATATTACATACCTGTATAATGTATACATATTTTTAGACACTTGAATTAAAGTCAAAGAATTGAACGCACGTGTTTTTATTTCCAACAAAGGTTATGGGCCCAGGTCGTTTTCGGTTTTCGATTTAATTGTTTTATCCGGTCGAAGAAAAAACAAGCAGTAATGGCAAGTACGGTCGCTAATATAGAAAAGTTAAATGGAGAAAATTACGCGTCGTGGGCTATCCAAGTTAAAAGTCTATTAATTACATTGGACTTCTGGCGTCCTGTGGTAGAAGTGTGTCCCACAGAAGAGGACAAAAAACCGGCTTGGATAATAAGTGACCAGAAGGCACTGGCCACCATCATCCTCTGTGTTAAGCCGTGCCAATTAATACATGTAAAAAACTGTAATACCGCGAAAAGTGCCTGGAACATATTGAGTTCTCTGTTTAAAAGCGATCCTGCGTCCAGGAAAGTTAATCTCTTCAAAAGATTAGTGAGATTTAAAATAAATGACTCCGAACAATTTTCTTCAGAAATTAATGTTTTTTGCTCCTTAATTGATGAGCTTAAAGAGATTGAAATAAGTCTTCAAGATGATTTAATATCAATTTTCTTATTCTGTAGCCTTCCAGAAGATTTAGAAAATTTTGTAGTTGCTATAGAGAGTAGAGACTCACTTCCAAAAGTAGAAGTTCCAATTGCAAAAGTTCTTGAAATTGAACAAAGAAAAGTGAAAAAAACTGGAGGTTATGGTGAAAACCATTCGAGAGGAACAGTTAATCTGAAAACCAAATATTCAAGAGTGAAATTAAATAATGTGTGGTATGTTCCTCAACTGCACTCTAATTTTTTCTCAGTGAGCAAGGCTATTGAATATGGCAACTGTATAACATTCTCAGTTAATAAAGCTGTCATGTTGAAGCACAACAAAAAGGTAGTTTTGACGGCAGAACTGAAGAACGGGATTTTTACTTTTTTTTCTGAAACATTCGAAAAAATAGAAACAGTGAACTGTGCGGTTGATGAAACAAATGCTAAAAAGTGGCACAAGAGATTTGGGCATTTAAACTTTAATGATTTAACTAAAATATACAATTTAAATATGTGCAAAGGCTTGAATGTGAAACTGCCAAAAACGATAGAATGTTTCACGTGTGCTGTGTGTAAGATACACACCAACCCATATCTAAAATGTTCGAGTATTTATACAAAGGACGTCTTGCAATTAGTTCACACCGATGTATGTGGTCCGATTGGCGTTAGATCGCAAGGTGGAGCATCATACTTTATAACGTTCATAGATGATTATTCAAGATTTGTATTTGTTTATTTTCTAAAACAAAAATCAGATGCTTTTCATGCATTTCAAACTTTTGCTGCGACAGCAGAGAAGCAGACAGGCCGCAAGATTAAAAGTATTTGTAGTGACAATGGAAAGGAGTTTATTAACTCACATTTTCAAAAATATTTTAATGAAAATGGAATTGTTCACCAAACTATAGTCAGCTAAACGCCACAAGAAAAACGGAGTTGCTTAAAAGATGAACAGAACCCTTGTGGAAATGGCCCGTTGTTTGCTTCAGTCATCTAGTTTGCCACAGAGCTTGTGGGGGGAGGCAATAAATTCGTCGGCGTACATTCGGAATCGATCTCCAACAAAAGTTTTAAAAGAGACAACACCTTATGAAAAGTGGTTCGGGAGAAAACCATCAGTTTCTCATTTTAAGATATTTGGTTGCGATGCTGTAGCACTGCGAAAATCTCCAAAAGCGCCAGGAAGTAAATTTTTGGCAAAAGGCACGAAATTGAAATTCGTAGGTTATCAAACGCATACAAAAGGTTATCGTCTTTTCAATTTGCAAACAAAACAAATTGTGATTGCACGCGATGTGATATTTTTTGAGGAATCCTTTGAGAAAAACACGATAACAATGAGCGCGGTTTTTGTATAGACATTCTACAGGAAAATTTACACAGAGAAGAAACGGCAAATGAAATAGATGAAAATATATCCGAAGTTCAGAGTGATACAACTGGTGACAAACATGACGTTGGGATCATGAAAGAAAATGTTAATTTTCAACGCGAAGACAACAATACAGCAAGTAGAAGTTCAAATGAAAGCAATATAGAGTCTGAGGATAGCGAGGATCAGATCATGGAGAATGAAAAACGAAAGGGAGGCAGGCCAAGACTACTTAGAACTGGTGAAAGAGGTAGACCCAAGAAGATCTATTGTTTCGAAAAGTCTCCAGAAATGCTAAACTCGATTGTCGAAGATCCTGAGACAATTAGCGAAGCTCTAAATTCCAAAGATTCAAAATGTTGGAGAAATGCAATGAAAGTTGAATTTGATTGCCTAATCAAAAATAAAACCTGGGAATTGGTCGACAAACCTATTGGGAAAAATATAATAGGCTGCAAGTGGATATTTACCATCAAGCGAAAACCAGATGGTTCCATCGAAAAATATAAAGCTAGGCTCGTTGCGCAAGGTTGTTCGCAAAAGTACGAGGTAGATTACCGAGAAACATTCGCTCCTGTAGTTAGACACTCCACTATAAGATAGATAGCGATGAGGCTGCCGGCGACGATGCGGCATGAATGGTGCGACCATCCAATACGACCCATCCAAGTTTCGTTTTTTGAAGTAATGGCAAATTGGGTCCTATAGAGATTTGACCAACAAGAAGCAAGTCATAGAATAAGCTGGCATCGATAAGACAGTCGATCGGGCCAGGTATGTGAAATCCCTTGTCAGCCAACCTAATATTTTTCGGGATGTTTCAAGTGCTTATATCGAAATGCGACGAAGGTTGATATGACGTGATAGTTGGGAGAATTAGGGCTTCGATTGTTGTTGAAAGGGTAGCATTATGCGAATTGATTGTGACTGCGCATGCTTGCTGGGTGTTAGTAACACTCGATGCAATTCCACTGACATTGACATGGCATTTCGTACGATGCGCCCTAAAATGCTGAGCAATTCGCTCAGTTATGAAGTGTAACTGTGAACCAGAGTCGAGTAGAGCTCGTGCTGCTATAGACACTCCCGACGAATTGGTGAGGTGAATCACTGCAGTGGCTAGGATGACTTTGCTCGATTTCCGCGAGGCTTGGAATGCAGTTCATGTGCTGGGGGTGGAATCAAAGTTTGGTTCTGCGGAAGGTTCGTCGCTTGCGGCTGGTTTGTCGCGATGAAGCAGGGTGTGATGACTGTTATTGCACTTTTGGCATCTATTTAAGGAAGGGCACACACTAACTCTATGATGTGAACTTAAGCAATTAATGCACAAGTTAAGCTGTTTACACATGGCATGTCTTTGCAATGGAGTAAAGTCCAAAAACTTCGAGCACCTGTAGGGATGATGAAACGAGATACAGCCGCATATACCGCACTTTGACTCAACCTTTGAAGCTGTAGTTATGAGAGATGTTGGTTTAGACTTAAGTGGCTGCATATGCATCGATGAGAATTTAGCCCCTTGTAGAGATTGCGACTGATAAATGTTGACCATGTCAGCGGATTGGCAACGCCTTTCAATGAAATTTGATAAATCATTCCACGTTGGGGTACAGAATGTTGTTGAAGCAGTCATAGCCAATTTGATGAGAGTTCATCCTCCCATTTCATCTGAGTGTTATGATCCATCTTGGTCACTATGAGATGCAGAATTATACTTTCGGCTATTTGACTGGTTGATGCCAATGATTGCATGGCGCGAAGGTGAGAGTTGACGGTATCTATAAAGCCTCTTAACATAGTAGGATTTGAGCTAGTGATGCTCTTAACATTAAAAATTTCTTGCAAATGCGATTGGAATACAAACCGTTTATTGTCGTACCTGCCCTTGAGTAAGTCTATAGCCTTTTGATAATTTTCGGAAGTTACCTCAAGTGATTGTATTTGCTTACCGCACTATCGACAAGGCATGAACGCAAGTATTGAAATTTTTCAATTTGAGACAAGGCATGATTGTTGTGTACTAGCGCGCAGAACATATTGAAGAAATCAAGCCACTCTGTTTGTTTACCGCTGAATTTGCTTAATTGCAGCTTCGGCAGATTTACCTGATGACTTAATGCTAACGGGCTGAAGCGAGTGCTTGTAAGGGCGGTGTCACTTTCGTTGCTTTTCACAGCGACCAAGCGCTCGGAGATGGCACCCCGTATGTCACAATACGAGTTCTCTACATTTGTCCGTTGGTCACTTAAAATTTGAGCTTCATCCAAAATTTCTAGATCCATTTGCACTTGCTCAAATGCGTTATATTGCCGTTCGAGAAGGGAAAGCCTCCAACTGAAACGTTGACATTGAGGCTAGATTTGTTAAATTATTCCGGAGCGAATCCATGCGAGCTATTATTTGATCCCTTTGAAGGATTTTCCGTTGGAGCTCCTGACCAGACAGGCCTGGGGGGCTAGGGCGTTCTTCGTCAAACTCTAATAACGGTATATTGTTCATGATTATTATTGTTCCTCACAATCCGGCTCGAAAGACCAATGTTGGCGGAATAAGCTTTTTAATCCCACTTTTGATAAATAATTAGAAAATGCGTTGTCTTATTTTCCGTTAAACCTTTTTAATTTCAATTATGTTGTTCAAAGGTTTGCTTGCTACTTGCGACTAAACTAAATTCAACTGCTGCTAAACACTCGCTGACTCGAGAAAGCCACAATAAAAGTATTGCAAGTACCGCTTCACCAGGCGGCATAGCAAAATGCATGTAAAAAAAATGATCGGATCAGTACCGAAACATCCACAGCGATCATCAACAACAAGAGCGGAGAGAGTAACAAGAACCGGTTCTAATAATTTAATGCAGGGCTGCAACAACTTACTTTATTGTTTTTTTTTTTTATAAATGTGTTTCATTTGAGTAGAGGATTTTTGTAGTAGAAAGAAAAAATGCAACCGAAACACATTTACTTTACACATATTACATACCTGTATAATGTATACATATTTTTAGACACTTGAATTAAAGTCAAAGAATTGAACGCACGTGTTTTTAATTCCAACACTTACATATTAATTATTATAATTGTTCGAGCAATATTGGAAAAATAAAATAATATGAAAATAATGATAAAAAAGAAAATATTCAGTATCAAATTTATTATTTTGTATTATCATAACATCCTTATATTAGTTTTATGTCCTACAGAGGAAAAGACAGGTTAAATTGGCTAAAATGTTAAGGATAACGATTCTTTTTAAAGAGAAATCGTTGGAAACTTTGGCCCACGTAGCACAGGAAAAACTCTGCCCATTGGCATCATAGATGCCCTGCGAAACTCTATTTTCGAAAGCTGGCCAAGTTTTAAACGAACGTCAGAGTCGACGCAGAAAAATTAAAAATGCTTTTATTTTTAAATAATAATAATAAATATGTAAATAAATAAAAAATACAGGATAGTATTTACCAGAACTACCAGAAAGCACATTGTTATATTTCTCGTGGTTAGTGGCAGTGCATTATATGTATGGTATTAGAAAAACCTTGTAATAAAATACATACGTTTATAAATTATATTATCAAGTTCATAATATTATTTTTAAACAATTTCACAAACATGGTTTTTATGACACTGTTTCTTTATTAAAACGTTTTTATTAGGTCGCCATTAAAGCCATTTTTCACCGATTTCTCGATGATCTAGGCTTTTGAAATTTTGACCATAGTTCAGAACTGGATGACAATGTATACCTAAAACATATTTACCCGCCATCGCCTAGCTTAGGGCGAGAAATTTGCCGATTTTAAAAATTTGTTTACAAAAATACATATATTTTTTGACAGAAGATTAATTTTCGTTTCAACTCAACGAGTACATATACACTCGTTGCAACAGCCAACTGAACAACGAGTATATATTATAATAAAGGTTTGTGTACACACTGTCTCATTGACAACAATGTGACAGGACTACAAAAAAAATATTTTCAAAATATTATAATAGCTGTGACATCTTGCATATTTCAGTTATAAAATATCTTAAAAAAATCTTATAAAAATATCTTAAAATTAAAAAATAAAAAATAATTATTTAAATAAAAAACATTTTTATATAAACGGTTTTTTATGAACCAAAAAGTTTAAAATAATTTTTCTAGCACCATACAGATTCGCAATTCCATAAAGATGTTAAGATTTGAAACGAAAAACGTGGGGCGCTTATAGAATTAGTATCTATCATTATAATCTGCCCCACGGTTTTCGTTTTAAATCTTAACATCTTTATGGAGTTGCGAATCTGTATGGTGCTAGAAAAATTATTTTAAACTTTTTGGTTCATAAAAAATGTTTTATATAAAAATGTTTTTTATTTAAATAATTATTTTATATTAAACTAGCTGACCCGACGGACTTCGTCTCGCCCAAATATAATAATATTTAAATTGAAAAATTTTAATACGATCATGACTTTATTAAATTAAGTACAATGCATCTTAACTCACAACGCCGATTAATTTCATCATCAGAATTTCCAAGGAAATAAATTTGAAGAAATTCGTGATCAGCATTCACGGTGGGCAACAATGCTCCTGCACGATGGTGAATTTGTCCTTGAATCTATAAAATCAAACACAATTTCTTGAGTTTGTGTAATGTTTTCCTTCTTTCATGAATCTGCAATATTTGCATTCGAAAAAGAATTTACCTTAAACGTAGGGTTAAGGCCTCGTGTTAATGGCTCTGGTGGCGGTGTCAATTTTACGTTTCCGATCGCACATCATATTCCTGGTGGTTCCTGTCGGAACCTCAAAGCATTGCAATATTGACAAACTCATTGCTCAATTGCTCATTGTACCGAAGTTGGCCATATCCGCTGCGTAATCGAATGTTGGATCGTACCTGAACGCCAAACATTCGTTAATGATTGTGTCGGCTGGCCGTCTTTTTTCAACGTTATTTCGAGAGTTACCTTGTGCTGAGCGAGTCGAACTTGATTGAATACATTGTTCCGGAGCCATAATCGATTGCGAAATTCTTACACGATTTCCTTCCACAACGGTGTCTGCGTTCTTCATCTTTCTCATTCACACGATGGCTACTTGTTCGAGTTGAGTTACGCGTATGTCGACCGTCTAACTGGTGGCATTTTAAGTCGCAAACCGCAAATCAAAAAACAAAATATTAAATTATCACGAACTTATATGACCACAGTAAACAAAAACACAAAATTATCACGCACTGATCACTGATAATAATTATTATCAACTTTTCTGAATATACTATGTATGCACGAAAGATAGATTACTATCATTATTGTATATCATATCAAAAATTGTCATATTTTATTTTCATTTTTTAATCTCATATATTTTTTTTATTTGAATTTTTATTTTTGTAAACTTTGATGTGCCAGCAAACAACTCATGTAAACTGTTTTCTTCTAATATTTTTTTACTGAAGTTTTAGTTTCATACAAATTAAAACAACAATTTTTGACTTTTCCGATCGAGTTTCCCAAAATTTTCATACAAACCTTGTCCTGACAATTACGAACACAACAAAATAACAATCAGTCAATTCGGTCCAGCCGTTCTCAAGTGATGGCGGGACATACATGGCCATTTCATTTTTATATATATAGATATACAAATCTAATTTTTTCGATATTTAAACCTGTTAAAACTTCTGATATCGGTTACTTTTATCAAAGTCACGGTGACTTAAAGTCACTGGTTAAAATCAAGGTGACAGAAATGTCACAGTCACTGCTGTCACCGTTCCTAAAAAATCACTGAAACGCTTATCTCTACTTCTTTGTACACTATATTAGAAGTTGCTCCATCAGGCGCACATATTATCGGATTGCTAGGTGAGCTTACTCTGGAGCATGCACCTTAAAATTTATCGTGTGTAATCTTGTGTTAAGTCAATACCTGCAATCTTGACTGTCTGGCCTTGAGATTTATTAATAGCCATCGCGAAACAAAGTTTGAGCGGTAATTGAAGTCGCTTAAATTCAAGTGGATAGTCGGACGGTATCAAAGATATCCTTGGAATAAATACTGCCACTTCCCGAGCACATGGCTTCAAATACATTTTTGTGAAGTGCTTAAATTTAAAGTTTTGATGGATTAAGACTCCTCAGCAATATTACTGGACAACCAACTTTGTGAATAAGTTTGTGGGTCTGTAGATGTGGAGACGAATCAGCTGGTCAGTTTTCTAATTTTGCGAATACGTGACGGCGTTCACCCAGTTAATGGAATGCTTGATATTCCATTAGGCTAGGCGACAGTAGCTAATAACTTTAAAGAACTAATTTAGAAGATTTATTCAAATATCTGCGAGATTGTGAATATTTATATGGAATGCATAGCCATTCGAACGTTCGATCTTCACATATTGCTGAGGAGCTTTAATCCATCAAAACTTTGCAATGGTACAAGACTTTAAATTTAAGCACTTCACAAAAATGCTGATCACTGTTCGCGCATGTCTTAAATCTGCACTGCATAAAAAGTCTTTATGGACGGCCATAGAAGTGCAGATTTAAGACATGCGCGAACAGTGATCAGCTCCTGTTCCTTTTGGTACTACAGTTAGAGTTTGACGGAAATATCCAGCTAGTATTACAGTAACACCACCCATTGCAATAGTGTTGCCGCTAATATCTCTGAGAGCCATGATAAGGGCTTCAAAACCTTAATATGCGCTATTGTACTCTCGTCTCAGACAATGAACTTACAATCACTCATTACTTTAGTCATATTGCTGAGTTTTGCGATATTGCACATCGGCGTTTCTACCATCCAAAAGAGTAGCAGAAATGCCAAATGATGCTACAGCCGAAGCTTTCACACCGTTACTTACTACTTATGCTAGAAGTATGTTAAAAAGAAAAGTTTTCCCCGTTCCAAGAAAAATATTTTACCGGTACCCGATGCAATACAGTTAAAAGCTTTTTCCTATACTGTTAGCTGCTCATCTGTTAATTCACTTACTTTGTTACAACACTGATCGAACTAAACAGTCTCTGTCATAGCTGCTTTCTCTTACATAATCTTTATTTATTAAATTTTCTTCAATATAATAATGCAATAATTTGTCCTCCCTCCTTGTATAAACAATCTCTGTCACATGCACCCTTTCCACCTATCCCTGTCCTCAGCAAGATATTCTTTATATTTGTTCCAAAGCTACAGAGGATCGGATATTTGATAAAAGACTATCCCAATGATGAAAAGATTCCGCAATTTTTGGGGCGACGGCCTTATTTGGAGTGTTATCCCAATGTTTGTCATCTTCCAGTAAGCCTAGCGCTAGACATGCATATTGAAATGTGGGATGAAGGACACCATTCACAGTTTTTAAGGCAGAAAATTATTCAGGTCCTCTAATCGCATGAAGGAGTATACGAAGATAATAACATTCTGTATTTTATATACACTCTTCCCAAAGCATGAATTTTTTTTATAGGGCCAACCGTCTTTCATTTTTATTATCTTTCCACTAGAGTTGAGCGATCCCGTGATTTCTCAGCAACGTTCCCACCAGTGATTGCTACTCTTCAGTAACGGTGATTTTATGTAGTGATTTTCAATCACCGTGATTTAACCTATCTGACTATAAATTTGGCAACGGACGTAACATCTTTAATGTTCACGGACATAAATTATTATATATTTTAACTTTATTTATAACTTTTATTTATATATACATATAACCTTTATTTATATGTACATATAACTTGCGTATTTATTTACTATAGTATATCGTACATAATTATTTCTATAAAATTAAAACTTGCGTTCTGCCTTTTGTTTACATCTTCATTCAGTGATTGGTGATTTCTTTTGGTTACTAATTTCGTTAGGAACTTCAGACTTATGCCAGACAACGCCTCATGAGTCACTAGCACTATTTGGTTGTTTGCAGATGGTCAATTATTCACCTCTAGTAAGGCATCCCGGCCATCACCAGTACTATCTCATTGGCTGCTGAAGCATTGAAACGTCCTCTGTGACCATTTACAGGTTTCCTGTCACTTGAATGACCACGTTGGATTCCCTGCAATTTGATGGTGCCTTGTCTAGGGTGGTTTTTATATCTCTGATATAGCTATTATTAGCATGCAACATATCTTGAAATTGTTTTACCAACCACAGCTTCACATCAGGAAAATTGGCGCACCTTAAGTTTGTTTCCCTTTCGTCCTCCCAAACAAAATAAATTTGAAGAAATTGAGCATCTTGTTACAATTCCGATAGAAAGATTCCGACTAAATAATAAATCTGACCTTATACTTTGAATGTAGGCATAAATCCATTTTCTATAATCTGCTTGGCACCAAAAGAAATCATTTGAAAACAACTGAGTGATCACCCAGTATTAGACTACGGAGTGGATCAGATAAAAATTCAAAAGTTGGAAGCTACTTTTCCATTAATTCCACTTTAGTGCATTGTAATATTATTATTATTATTATTAATTGGGGGGGATAGTTGCACCATGATCTTAAGGTCTATTGTGCCCCCTTCATTAGTCTGTGAATTACAGTACAACCTCCAGCCCCAGACTCCTAAGGAAACTTAGTATTCTGTTTGGGCTTAGCTCTTTGAGTACGTGCTTCCGAGGCCAGTGAGAGCTCAGGTGCTGCATTCTTCTTCGAGTGACAGCCTCGCATTCAGAAAGCAGGTGTTTCGGTGTCTCGTGGCCAGTTTTGCAGAAGCGACATTCGTCCGTTGTCTCAATCCCTAAAGTTTTGAGATGACCCCTCAAAACAAGTGAAGTCTACAATGTCCAGTGAGGAACCCGGTAATCATCCTTAGGTTGTTTTTGGATAAGTCGAGACAGAGCTTGGCCCTTCTTGGATTGAATCCTCCAATTAGAAGCTTAGGTCTTAGTCCAGGAGTGCGATTTCAGTATGTACTTTTACTGGCTAGTTCCTCTCTTCTTCTCTCCTCCATGTGTAGGTGTGGGCCGCTTCCACAAAACGGTTCTGGCCCAGCAAAGGGAGTGCTTGCTTTCTTTCTAGCCAGCTTATCCCCCAGCTCGTTGCCTTCTATGCCCACGTGTCCGGGGACCCAGAGCAGTTGGAGTTTGTTCTTACTGCCTATACTATTTAGCCATCCGAGGCATCCCCACACTAGCTTAAATGTTTTCTCATAGGATGCTAGTGCCCTAATGGCTGCTTGGCTGTCTGATATTATGACAATGCTCTGGTTTCTGATCCTACGCCTTAGGTTTAGTTCTGCGCATATGTTTATGGCAAGGACCTCAGCTTGGAATATACTCGGTGTATTCCCCATTGATTCTGAGTATCTTGTACCAGGTCCCACTACGCCTGCCCCCAAGCCTATAGGTGTTCTAGAGCCATCCGTATACCACTTGTGGGTATGAGTCCGTATGTGATATTTGAAGCAATCTTTGCTCCATTGCATTTTATTACTGAATATAATCTTAAATTGCTCCTTAAAATTGTATTTTTTGTTCATATCGTCCCTTGGTTGAGTTGCGAAAGGAATGTCTTTGGCAGCTTTGCTGCTAATTACAGGACTTCTACCTACACCATCTCTGGAAAAGCGAACAAGTGTTTTTTTTTTGCTGTCAGCCTTATCAGGAGGTTTAAGGGAGTTAAGTCTAACAGAGCCTCCATTGCTACGGTAGGGCAGGTTCTCAACGCGCCTGCAATGCATAGACTAGCCAGTCTCAGCACTTTAGTGAGGGAATTCCTAACTCTTGTCAGCTGCGATCGCCAGCGCCACACCACACTTCCATATGTGATGATGGGTCTCACAATGGCACATCCACCGCATAATACGTGAGTTTAGATCCCAAGTTTTTCCGGCGACGGTTCTACATACTAACGATTGTGTAGCTTTATTTACAATAGCTTCAGCATATGCTTTCGAGAGCAATTTCGAATGTAGGATAAGGCCTAGGAATATTACCTCTGGTTTGACCTCAATTACTAATCCATTGAGACTAATATCATGCACATGCTGCAGCTTTCATTTCCTGGTGAACGTTACTATGGAGGTTTTCGAGGGGTTGATGTTTAGTCCCACCTTACGGCACAATTGCTGCGTGATTCAGGGGCCACTCTGCACTATGTCGCACAGTGTTTCCTCAAACTTTCCTCTAGCCACAATTCGTCTGCATGCACGACACACTCGATGCCATGATTTGTAAGACTTTTGAGGAGTTCATAAACCACCAGACTCCACAGGAGTGGGAAAGAACCCCCCTGTGGTCATCCCCTGGTAGTGAGTATGCTCGTGTATTCCTCTCCTAGGTGGGTTTCTACAGACCTGGTACGAAGCATATCTGATCCAACTGCAGATCACCATGTCTACACCTTTTTTCTCCAGGGCATCTGAAACAACCCCGTGTGAGGTATTGTCAAAACCTTCTTCAATATCAAGGAATGCACACACTACAACCTCTTTATTCTCCAGGGTTTCCTGGATGTTATTTGTCAGCTGATACAGCGCAGAGTCGGTGAACCTTCCCTTCCTGTAGGCATGCTGACATAGGTGAAGCTGTGTGTCCTTTAGAGTGCATTCCCTAATATGGTTATCAATAGCCTTTTCCATCGTTTAAGCATATAGCGGGTTAGGCTTATCGGTCTAAACAATTTAGGAGAAGTTTAGTCCTTCCCTGCTTTGGGTATGAATGAGATTATTGCTCTCCTCCACGGAAGTGGGATGTTCCCCAACCACCTTGTAAATTCTAGCAGCGGCCGGAGCGGAGTTGATTTCCTCACAGAAATGCTTAAAGCTTTCCCTCTTAGCTCTTCTTATAGATTTGTTATATTCTGTCAGCGCTCGGGTGTATTCCTGCCAGTCACTGGTGCGCTTAACCTTGTTGAATAACTTTCGCACCTGAATTTAGATCGGTATTCCACCAAGGTAGGATATTCCAATAAGGCAGGATAAGTGGTATGCATTCACAACTGCCCTATTGAGTTCATTTACAGTGTGCTCGAGTGGGTATTAAGCTGATCTTGGGTTTCAATTGCTGTTACATTGGAATTAAGTTCATTGTCAGCCCATATAGTTCTCTAGTATATAGGGTTACGCCTGGGGGAACTAACAAGGGGTTTACCATCGATACAAAACTCCATGACTACAGGCCGGGGAAGGCGTCGGGGTCCACCTTCGTCTTGACCGCCACCAAGTCCCAACTTAAGAATTCTCAAAGACAAATATGATTACAGGCACGAGGTTTCTCGTGTCGCAGATCCCATATTACTTTTGTTTGTTTGTTCTGCAAACCCCTTATCCTGCTCTGTACACCCAGGTTTCCTGTACTACTACCGTGCTTAGGGCCGCCGAGGCAATTCTCCTAGCAATGACAGCAGATGCCGCCTTCACATGGTGGAGATTCACCTGTGCCATCCTGAGCACGGATGGCACAGGTGAATCTCACCATCCATTCAACAACCATCTCCTCTGGTTGTTGTTGATATCATTGTTTTGGACGGCTGCCCCTCCTTAATGGGTGGCGCGTCAACATCGATCGGATAGGAGTTCTCCTCATCGGTGAGGATGATGACATTATGTACCTTGAGTATGTCTTCCCTAAATCGTGTCATCAGCTCTGCCCCCTTCCACTCAGCCAACCGAGGCATGCGCCACGCAGTCCCTTTCTCAGTGGATCACCCCGGCTTCCAGGTTTCCCCAGAGGAGGTAGATCCAACTTTGGGGCTCTAGCCACAGAGTTACCAGCCTGTGTGACCTTCGCCCCAACCTTTATCCCACTCTTTTACACAGTGTTGCAGCAACGGGAGCACGTGGTCGGGTAGATTTCCTTGCAGTCGTCGTTGTCTTCACGTGTGGGAGGTTGAGTATGCTGACGACCGCCGGGGTTTCCGTCGATCTTGTTAGCAGGGCATTCTTTCTAGTCGTTGGCTGATCGTCAAGGATAGCTTGCTCCAGACGATCAGCAGCTTGACTAGCGATACAGTCCCGCCAGCCAAGGGGTTGATAGACCCTACACCTTAAGGTTAAGGGTATATTCACTTTGTCACGAAATGTGTAACGCATAGAAATAGAGACGATGGGTATAGAAAAGTATATATATTTTTGATCAGCGTCACCTCCTCCCGAGTCGATTTAGCCATGTACGTCCGTCTGTCTGTTTGTCTGTTGAAATCACGATCACAGCAGAACTGGTGAAGATATGATGATGAAATTTTGCAGATATATTGTTTCTTGTGGTGTGCTGGTATTGAAAATAGGCAAAATCGGTCCACGACCACGCCTATTTCTTATTAAAAATGTGATACCAGCGTTCGTTTTTGAGTTATGACCACAAAATTTATATTCCATTTCTAGGTATAGAGTACCATTATCCGTTAATATGCCAAATATGGGCGTGATCCGCCCACTTTTAGGTTAAACAGGCAAAAGAAGGTTTTAAATGGTTATATTGTTAAATATATAAACTTCCTGAATAAAACTTTAAATAACAACTTATTTTTCAAAAACATTATTACATCAAAACTAGGTGCTGTTCGCCCACTTTTACACTACTTATACAGTTAGCCCATGAAAACAAATTTATTACCACGTAAATAAAGTTTAAATTTTAACACAATAATAAAACAACAAAGCTAGTTATTTTGTTTTGAAAACAGGTAACGACCACGCCTACTATTTATACAACGGCGTGGTATTTATACCCCGGGCGGACTGCCACCCCCGTCTGTATTTATACCCGTCTGTGATTAAATGTGATTATAAGGTAGCTTCCCTTATAACCACATACTTCCTCTAGTTTCAGTTTGTATTTCAATCTATAATGCTACTGTTCTGCAATGAGAAATCTAAATAAATGAAATATTTAAATAAATAAATTTTAATAATTAATTAATATAATTAATAATAAGATGATTTTTTAAAACTTTTAGGTGTAGGGTATCTAAGATTCGGCCAGGCCGAATATAGCACTCTTACTGGTTTTTTATATCCTACACCTTAAGGTTAAGGATATATTCACTTTGTCACGAAATGTGTAACGCATAGAAATAGAGACGATAGATATAGAAAAGTACATATATTCTTGATCAGCGTCACCTCCTCCAGCGTCGATTTAGCCATGTCCGTCCTTCTGTCGAATATAGGCTGTTGTTTCCCATACGAGTTTTATACTGCGATAATTTTCAATAAATATAGTCAAAACTGTAACAGAAAACTCCACACAACATGGACCGTTGGGACTAAAAATATAAAGGCTTTCAAATGACAGGTAGCTTAAATGTCAAATATGAGAGAGAAAATATTTTTTAAATGTAACTTTCACCATTTTTTTCGTAAAATTAAATTACAGTAATGCTTAACGCTGTTTCGGTTTAGCGCTGATCTGACTGACTTAGAATTTTAGTTGTTTTTATAAGTATATTCGTTTATATTGTTTTTATTTTTGTAAGAAATAAATGTTTGGTTTTATTTTTATTTAAAAACCATAATTATTAACGCAATTAATGTTAAAAAATACAACATTATTTACATATTAAGATAGCCTCGTTTAGCGCTGTTCCGCATTACGCTCTATTTTGATGGAACGTATCTCCGCGTTAGGCTGCTCGCACACTGCATGCGTTTTTCGTTCGCACGAATTCTGACGAAAACGATTCTTCCGAAAGAGTCCGCAGACTCTATCAGAACTGGTGCGTAAAATTATGAGTAAAGCAAAAACAACATATGCTCCATATGTGGCCATAACATAAAAGACACGGTTGATGACGTTTTTTTATTAGAAAATTCTTATCTAAAGGGAAAATTTTTCAAAAGGGAGATTTGGGTTCGTGAGGTTTTCGCGAAAAGAAGTAATTTTAGTGAATTTCATCACCTGCATAACTAATTGAACAAAAAAGAAAAACATTTCGTCAGAAATCGTGCAAACGATCCCATTCAAATGGGATCGTTCGCAATTCGCAACTTTTCGCAGCAATTCTGACGACGGAACAGTGCTTCAATGTGCGCCTTTACAATCAATAACATGCAATGAGATCGTTCATCATGTTTTCGTCAGAATTCGCACCAACGAAAAACGCATGCAGTGTGCGAGCAGCCTTAAGCGGCGTCTTACTGTATATCCATAATTATTTAAGAAGCAAAAAAATGCATATTGCATAAAAGAAAGATCCAAACCTTTCAAACGGTTGTAGTTCCTTCTACATTCAAACAACACGTTAACTAGGTTTATTTAGTTTTTATTTATAAGAACTTTGAAGAAAACTACATTTAATATTACATAAAAAGTAAAGAGTATATAGTAAAAAGTAAAACAGAATAATAACACGGAAAATGTGGTGCGTTGACTTCAGAATAATCAGATGATCTGTCCAAAAGCCTTCAAAATGGTTTTACAGCAAAGCTTCTATCCGCTAGATAGTGTGTCAATCGTATTTGAACCGCCAAAATTACTCCCCCCGAGTGACTTTCAATTGGATTTTTGAAAGTTACGTTACGGGAAGACGTGTGAATTGGTTTGTTTTGTGTTGATGTCCAATGATGAGGATGTAAAGTGGATGATTCATCTGTAGATGACGCCTTGGTATTCGGAGTATCCTTGTCGTTTTTGCTGAAGTAGCATGGTTTAAGCCTTTCAATGGAGACATTTTTTCCTTCACCGTCTATGTTGATTTTGTAAAGCCTGTCAGTTGTTCGCTCAATTACCTTGTATGGACCTTGATATGGGGGTTCTAACGGAGCTTTAACATGATCGCAGCGTACCCAGACGTGTGAGCAAGTGTGTAGGTCTTTTGGAACAAAAATTCTGGTTTTTGAATGGTGGGCTATTGGTGTGGGACGTATTCCTCGCATATATTCCCTATGCTTTTCCACGAAGATTTGTGCATCCGTCGTGAACTCGGTAGTGTTGAAAAATTCTCCAGGAACTCTAAGACATGATCCGTATAACATTTCGGCTGGAGTTGCTTGTAAAACCTCCTTGAATGAGATTCTGAGTCCGTGGAGAACCGTTGACAAAATATCGATCCATGGTTCTGGAGAACACATGAGCGCAGCTTTTAGTGTTCTATGCATGCGTTCAACCATGCCGTTTGATTGTGGATTATATGGTGTTGTTCTGGTTTTCTTGGATCCGACAAGATGAGCAAGCGCTCGGAAAAGAGCTGACTCAAACTGCGTACCTTGATCAGTAGTAATAGTGATTGGAGTCCCAAAATGAGCGATCCAGTGGTTAAAAAGAGCTATTGCTACAGTGTCAACTGTCATGTCCATGATTGGGACTGCTTCTGGCCATCTAGAAAACCGATCTAACATTGTTAAACAGTACTGATAATTACGGACCTTTGGTAGAAAAATTATATCAATGTGTATGTGATTAAACCTGGCGCTCGGAACTTTGATATGGTTTGGTTCAGTTCTTATATGTCGATGAATCTTAGCTCTTTGCCAAGCGATACTCTCACGCGACATCCGTAAAGCGTCTTTTCCCATCCCAGGCCAAACGTACTTTTTCCGAAGGAGTTTTGATGTGTTTCTGCCGCTTGAGTGTGCTGGATTGTGAATAATTTTGAAAACCGTTTCCCGAAGTGTAGTAGGAATATATGGCCTGATACTGCCTGATGTAATGTCACAGAAAATTTTGATATCTGGTTAAACTTTCAATTTACGGAGATTTAAAGATGTAGATTGTTGAATAATTTTCATTAACTCTTCGTCAGCAAGCTGTGCGTCTTGAATTGAGTACTGTGGGCATGTCGATAGTGTTGATGCGTGAAAGTGCGTCTGCAACTATGTTGTCTTCGCCTTTTACGTAAACTATTTTTGTTGAAAATTGAAATGAAATCTAATTGTCTTATTTGTCGCTCAGACGCTTTGTCTAGTTTCTTGTTGAAAGCAAAAATCAGTGGATTGTGATCTGTTCTTATTATAAGTTCTTATCATAACAGCTTTAGCGCTGTTCCGTTTGACTGAGCTTACGTGAGAAAAATCCAAGTGGCTGCCATTCGTCATCAATGAGTTGGTCAAGCTTTGCTCCTATTGCTGATGAGGAAGCATCTGTGGAGAGAGACAGAGGTCTGTGGAAGATGGAAACGCTATTAGAATAGCATTTGCTATTTTTGTCTTACATTCATTAAACGCTGTGCTGGCTTCATTAGTCTACAAAATTTTTGCTTTATCCTTCTTGATAGATTGTTTCAAATAACTGTTCAATTGTAGTTGAGACTGTGCTAATTGTATAGTATCGAGCTTGTTGTAGTTTAAAATTGCCTCTACCCGATCGTTAGTAGGGTTGTAACCATTTTCATTGATGTGGTAGCCTAAAAACTTAATTTCAGGTTTTCCAAATTGGCATTTTTCAGTGTTAATTCTAAGTGAATGTTCATGCAACCGTTCGAAAACTGTTCTGACATGCTCTTTATGAGTGTCTTCATCTTTTGAAGCGATGAAAATGTCATCTATGTAAACGAAAATAAAATCCAAATAATTAGCAGGGGACGAATTCTGTGAGGAGGTCGTTCGGACCAGAGTTGGTGTAACACTTCTTCAGTGACAGAATGCTTAGCTAAAGTTCTCATCTCACATAATAGTTGTGAGGGTTTGTTATCACCTACAACCTTTTCATTGAGTAAAGTTTGGAGTTGTTTTTTGCGAGAAATGGAAAAACGTGTAAGAATAGTGTCTTTCAAATGATTGTACTTATCTTGAACCGGAGGTTGGCTGACGACGTCTTGAAGCTGTTTTACTATGTGGAAATGTAATGCTTTAAGGAATTGCACATATTTTTACGCGTCACTGCTGATTCGACTTGCAGTAAAGTCCGCTTCGGCAATGGCGAACCAAAGGTCTGGTGAGTCTGCATTGAATTGTGGAAGCTGTAGATTGACTGTATACACAACGTCCTGTGCAGGGTTATGTTGAGTTTGACATAGTAAAGGAAGTAGCGTTTGTTGAAATGTTTCGCTGCTACGTGCTGCTTGATCCAAACCCTTTGTTGTTTCTTGTTCCTGATTTTGGTTTGCGATGTCGTCAAAATTCATAGTGCAATATGTGTGGTTGGCCAAAAAGTTTAATAGGTTTGAAGTCACCAATGTGTAGTTGACCAAAGAGTTAAATTGTAGTCGGAGTCGCCACTGGGTGGTTGTCCAATATGTTCAATAGTAGTCGGAGTCACCAATATGTAGTTCCTTCTACATTCAAACAACACGTTAACTAGGTTTATTTAGTTTTTATTTATAAGAACTTTGAAGAAAACTACGTAACAAGTAAAGAGTATATAGTAAAAAGTAAAACAGAATAAGAACACGGAAATCGTGGCGCGTTGATTTCAGAATAATCAGATGATCTGTCCAAAAGCCTTCAAAATGGTTTTACAGCAAAGCTTTTATCCGCTGGATAGTGTGTCAATCGTATTTGAACCGCCACACGGTATACATGTGACATAAGCTCTCCCACTCTTTAGGATATAGCACTCCTCTGAAATTTTGGACATTTAAACGCCCACAAGTCTTAAAAAACAGCCACGCCCCAAAAAATGTTTAGTGGTTAGATCCTAGGAGCTAAGGATGGTATACTGAGAAACCTTTTCGCGCAAAAAGCATATTCGCAAGTCACTTCTTTCTATATATATATATTTATATATATTCTTTATGTATTCTTAATATTATATTATATTAAGAAGGTCTGGCATCAATTCCACAACTTTCTGTACATAGCGTGGTTCGATTTCCAGCCATTCCTCCTGAAGAACATCTTTTAGTCGAGACTTTGAGCTAATATGATGCGCCCTGTTCCTTTTCTCAAGCATATTCCACATATACTCAATTTGGTTGAGATCAGGACTCTGTGGTGGTGTTTTGAGCATATGTGGAACATTGTACGCCAAGTAAAGGGTCCGCCATCTAACGTTTTCTTTTGAACTACTGCTTATTTCGTGAATGGTAACACTTAGCTCATGTCTGATTTGACAGATAATTAGTTTTATCCTTCCGCTGAACGAATATGGTTGTGTATACGCTTGAACAACGCTGGTAAATATTGCGACATTACTTTGAAAATCATGGTAATGTTGCAGAATGTGTGCGAAAAAAAATCATCTTTTCAGATGAAGCTCATTTTGATCTTGGCGGGTATGGTAAACAAGCAAAATTGTCGCATTTGGGGCACAGAAAACCCGCACGCATACATTAAAAAGCCGGTGCACCCAAAACGAGCCGAAGCTACACTCGATGTTTTGCGCCCTGTTTTTGAAGATCGCATTATCCGCCGCAGAGCTGATGTCGTTTGGCCACCTCGGAGCTGCGATTTGACACCGTTGGACTATTATTTGTGGGGTGCCGTCAAAGATAAGTGTTACGCCGACAAGCCAGAGACAATTGACGCTTTAAAGAACAATATTCGTGAAGCCATTGGTGAAATACAGCTGCACACAATCGATAATGTGCTTAAAAATTGGACCGATCGTGTAGGCTACTGCATGGCCATCCGAGGCAGCCATTTGAATGAAATTATTTTCCATTATTAACCGCAAGGATTGTACTTTCAAATAAAAAAAGAAATTTGACAAAATATTCAGTAGTTTTTTTTATAGTATTTTCAAAAAAAAAAAAGTTATTTGGCGGACCCTGTACATCCTGGTGTTGTGAGCCATGTTTTTGGGATAATTATCTTGCTGAAAATAATATCCCTAAGATAAGCCCAATTTTCCAGCACTTGGGTTCATTTTCTCTCAATATATCGATGTATGCATGGTGGTCCATATCGGTGGTCCATAACTTCCTTAATTATCTCCAAGTTACCAACGTCACTAGCAGCCATACTGCCAAAATAAAATCTGAGAGCGTAAGCATCGACGAAGTTCATGTCGGGAGCCAACGAAGCCGTACGAAGTTAGAAAATCACGATTGAGAGCCAGCGTTCAGAAAATTTTACGAACCACTTTTTTGTGGATTTGCGCTATCTATCTGTTATATGGTTAGTGGTTGTAGCAACGCGGGTAATGATGTAGAGATTTCTTTAAACGTATATGTACTGTTGCTACTAGTTATAGTTGTCTTATGATATGGCATTAAAAACATTCCTTCAAGCTCCATTGTTTCGTTCTTTATTACTGCTGATCAATTGATATGGTTTTACAGTAGAACTACTAGGGTTATTTCTTCGATCTTGGGATGTGCCGCTTGTTCACCATTATGCAACGTTTTCAAGCGTACGCAGTTATTCAATAGTTTAGGAATGCATGAGGTGTTACTTAGATCTACAATATTGTCATAAGTTAATATTGTCATAAAATTGATAACGTATTGTATAAATTATAGTTTTCTTTTATTCCATATGTTTTATTTATGTATTTTAGTATGGAACATCCAACATTTCCTTCCTTATTGAATGTTTCCGATGATGACGTCATCAACGTTGTCATCAAATGCTTAAACCCTTGGACCTAGAACGGTGAAATTTTGCACATAGGTTTCTTTTATGATGTATACGTCGAATAAGAAAGGATTTTTCGAAATGTTACTTCTAAGGACTTCAAAAAGAACATACACAGAATTTTTTCTTTGCAGAGGCTAAACCCTTGGTTCTAAAAAGGTGAAATTTTGTTTATTTTATGATGTATATAAGGGAGCAGAAAGGATTTTTCGGAAATTTTACTTCTAAGGACTTCAATAAAAGGACAAACACATAACTCTTTTGTTAGCCATCAAATATGGATGTTTTTTTCACTAAAACATCTCGCGTAGAAATGCCTAAAAATCATTTTCAGGATTTTTCAAAATTTATCCTCTAAAGGTCCAAAAAGGAACATCATTTGGTAAAAGTACACCCAATGATATAATAAAATAAAACGAAGCATGAATATTTTGTACAGAGGTTTCTTTTAGGATGTATACAAGGAAGAAAAAAGGATTTTTCGAAATTTTACTTCTAAGGACTTCAAAAAGGACAAACACATAATTCTTTTGTTAGCCATCAAATATGGATTTTCTTTTTTCACGAAAACATCTCGCATAGAAATGCCTAAAACCATTTTCAGGATTTTTCAAAATTCATCCTCCAAGGTCCAAAAAAGGAGATAATTGTAAAATTACAATAAATACATAAAAAACATAAATAAAAACATACCAAATTAAAAATATAATGTAGTATTATAAAATAATAATATATTTTATTTCCCGCGCAATGCCGCGTAGTTAAGCTAGTTATTATATATTTTTAAGTTTTGAATTTCAATATAAAACGTAAATTCTAAGTTTTATTTAATAATGTCAATAAAATTTACTTTTATGACCACATTTAAAAAATATGTATTTATTTATTAATTGCCATCGCCATCCAAGAATGATAGGAAAGAAGTTTTGTAACTGCGCTGGCGTAATCATTTTATTTTGGCCGAACTAATCCATTTTGAGATTGTTGGACATAATATGTTGGGGTTTGAGATTTCAAATCGTATATTTCTATAGTATCGTTATCTATCGTTCTATATGGTTCTATAGTAAGCGTTATTATTTCTAAAACCGAGAAATTAATGTAAAATATAAAATTTTACGGCAATGTTTACAATTTTGTATACAAAATGTATACAAATTTAAAAGTTCAGCTATATTGGTTTGCTATTGCGACGTAGATGCGCAGAAGAAAACATTTTTTAACGCTGTTCTGCGTAATCTTGTATTCTATTATTTTTGGACCAAAGACTACAAGCAAAGACAATATAATACAAAGATGTCTCACTCAGTACGTTGAAAAATTTCAAAAAAATTTTGTGCTGATCTGATAGCTTTTGTGCTTTTGAGAAAGAGCTTTCAATTTTGTTGAGATGCGACGCACATTCTCTCTCGCCTTTTGCATGGGTACATAAAAATATAATTCGCGCTCAAAACACAGTGTACACAAACGATGCGAGAGAGAAGCGAATGTTTGTTTTTGTAAAATAAATTTTTAGAGTTTGTACGAATGTGCAAGAATACCGCTCGCTCGACAACAACAAGTATATGAATGACGACAACAGCGTTCTTTACCGAACCAGAAACGAGATTTTTTGTGTTTTTATTTTTACTGATGTTTTAGCTCCTTTTTGTGACTTGATTGATTTTGACTTTGGCTACTATTTTAATAGTGATTTTGGTTTTTTATTTGGATAATTTGGCAATTTATTTATTATTTATATTATAATCGGTAATTTGTAATTAATAATAATTAATTAATAATATATTATACAACAATGTATACATTGTACAAAACAAAGTCCAAATGCGCATCGGTTTGAGGAAAATAATAAATGTTATTCTCACAGGTTTAGTGTTTTAGATCGATTGATAACCATAATACGCCGTAAGCATCGTTCTTGGTCATATTTTAAAAACAAACAATCAAAAAAAAATCAAAACTTCAAATACTGAATCATAAATAAATGTCATTTAATATTTGAAGATTTCATTTTTTATTGTTATTTCTACTCATATAGGGCCTCTAAAAGTTTGTTATGCCACCACCCTTTGTTATTATAATTAAAATAAGAACATAAAATAAGAGAATGTAAGTTCTACATTCTGATGGCAACTGCTTTGATTCTTTACACTCATTTGTAGCAAACGCGCTTTCTTTCTTGCAAGTTGCAGCTCTTACTCTCACAACTTGATCTATTACTCTCACAACTTGATCTCTCGCTCTCACAATATGTTCATTTTACTCTCCCAAAGCTTCAGATGGGATTTTCCGAAAATCCCAATTGAATTTTAGCTGCTCGGTTCTTTTGTATGGAGTGAGACATCTTTGTATTATATTGTCTTTGCTACAAGACTGGACACTCGCAAATTCTGTGTACACACTTATGCATTTTTGCTTGAATTTCACTAACACTGTTAAAGAAAAGTTTGATTCGCTGCAAAAAACTTGTAGCCTCGCCGTAGAAACTTTGATTCGCTGCAAAAAATTTGTGGCCTCGCCGTAAAAATCTTGTGGCCTCGTTGAGCTGAAAAATTTGTTTTTCGGGGGTGCATTTTGGAAACGTCAAAACAAATAATTAAAAATATTATCCTTTTTATAAGTGTAAAATATATATAAAACATAACTTCCCGTTCCGTATAATGGTAATTATTGTATGCTTCCATATTTTACCTCGTACTGGTTGTTGATTTCTCATTTTTACTTTGGTATAAAGTAGTTGCAAATGCATAGTTGTCTGCCTATTGACAAAAAACATTACGATTTATAACTCCAGAATGGTGGCATTTTTTTTTTATTTGTTTTCTAATATTTTTGAAAATTAAGTATTGTTAAACATTGTTAATGCACTTGGGGGGTCAAACATCCGTTGGCACCTACCATTTTAGGTTTGGGAAACTTCACCACCTTTATTTATATATGGTGAAATTTATATTTTAAAAGCCAATGGCTTTGGCTATACGAAGTATCTTTTGAAACGGTTTCACTCAGTTCGTTGGAGAGAAAGATGAGGAAGAAAGAGAAAAGTCTACACTCTATTATCGAATGTAAAGAATTTTTGAAACGAAAATAGCCCCTGCTTCTATTTCTTCTTGCGTTTCTTTGCACGCACATAAGAAAGCAGTTGTCAAACGAAAGAAGAGCAACGCAGTTTGCCGAACGCGTGTTCATATTTTCTCTCACTCTGGCCAACATTTGGATATTCATTTAATTTCACACACATTTTGTCATCACATGTTTACGACTGTTGAAACCAAATCAGAAACCACAGTGTGTAGCCACCGATGGTATGGAAATACTAGTAGTGAAACCGTTTGAAAAGATATGCGCTTAGCCAAGCTGATTTCATAACTAACTGAATCCGTGGTGAAACATGAAACAGCTGATTTTTTCAACATACTGAAAGACAGAAACAAGAACAACAATATGGTTGCTCTCACGAATAGTGTACATGAATTCAACAGTTCATAAAAAATAGACGTCAAACCGGTTTTTGAAGCGGCGAATTCGAGAGTGTCCAGTCTTGTAGTCTTTGTTTTGGACTTACCGTACCAAGCGCTGTTTGATTTCGCTGCGCGATTTCCCGTTGGCGCGTGTAGCGAGCCGTTCTTCGTAAGCTATGTGTTAACATATGTGTATAAATATGTATAGTACATCTTGTTTCGTTACTCTGGTATATACTGATTATGACTTCTTCCATCTTACTCTCCACAGAGCATTTGAAATAGGTTCATTTAGTCTTTGTATAAAAAGTGGACGAGACCTTTGATCGGTTTTTCCCATTTGCAATACCAAGCTGCTCTACATAATAAATAATGTGTGCCAAATTTCATTCATATACATACATATGTATATATACATGTTATATTCATGTATATTTGTTTTCGTTCAATTGTAATTTAAACCGACATTAAGCAATCGGATGGACAGCGGTAAATCGACTTTAGATGTGACGCTGCTCAAGAAAATATATACCTTTCTATACCTTTTTGCATTACAAACCGATAGACAAAGTTAATATACTTGTGCAACTATAGGGAGTAGTTTCCATATAGGACACGTCGATATACGTATTCGGTCACTCATGGAGACTTACCATAAACAAGATTAATAACTGATATTGATACCAATAAACTTCATGGATTAGATTAATAAATTTTTGACAATACTAATCACAAAGCACTAAATCACTAAGTGCAAACATTTGTGCTTCCAATATCGAAAGAATCAGTGTACGTCTGTGATTTCTCTGACGTTTATTTGGGCACTCAAAAATTAAAGTTTGTTGCTAAAATAGTTAATCTTGGTTATCGGATTAATACCAAACTCTCATGTACTGATCATATTAATTATCTGGTCCGTCAGATCTACCTTGCACTGCGTAGTCTCAAACAATCGGCTGCATTCACATCGCGTGAGATCAAGCGTAAACTTGTAATGCAGCTTATACTCCCTCATATATCCTACGTAGATGCGCAGTGTTATCTTCAGTAAGCTGGACTCGTGCTCGTACCTAAAGCTTTCTGTTGCTTCCAATAATGCCACTAGATATATGGTATACGGTATACGCTATTTTCAGCATCTCGGAGAGTACAAGCGCAGTATAATAGGATGTGACGTTGTCAACTACCTAAATGCTAGAAACTGTACACTTTTCCTACACAAGCTTATCTACAAAAGGACGCCATTTTATTTGTTTGATAAGTTGAGATTTGGTCACTCCCGGAGAAGTGTTCTACTCATTATTTATCCCTTCAAATCGTTAAACACCTCAAGCTTTTTTTTATCAATGCTGTCCGGCTATGGAATTCTTTGCCCAGTAGCCTCAGGGCGATCTCATCAACCAATATCTTCAAGCGTGCCTTATTAAACCACTTTTCTACTTGAATTGTTACTTTAAATTATCTTTCTTTTTTTTTTATTTTTACCTCTAATCTCCTACACATCCACTTTATATTAGTTTAAACTACATTCTTCGTCTCTTATTATGTATTTAAACACATTAATTTGCCTATATTTTGTACTATAAAAGAAGTTTTTTGTTATTGTACTGCCGATGTATTTAAGCTAAATAAATAAATAAATAAAAAACTTTATAAATAAATAATATTTTCAAAGCTTGACAAATGAAATTTGATTTTTTAAAAATATGTATAATACATACATACATATGTATATAATTTCATTTATAAAATTTTCAGCTTATTAACTGTTTATTATTCTCTCTTTTATTACTTAGTACAAACAACGTCCTTCGGTTATTCTGCTGGACTGCTCTAAGCTGCAACTAGGACGTGGTCGTATTGATGATACGGTTTCCTCATTCCGCCGCCGACTTGAACTTTTCCGTGAGCTCACGTTGCCAATGCTGAAAGTTATGGATAGCAGTAGTAGGTTGCAAATAGTGCGTACCTATATTTAAGCCCTTCCCACTTTTGTCAACTGCGTATCAAATTACATATATATGTATCTTATAGATTGACGGTGACACCGACAGTCCCTCTGTGCAACAAGAATTTGAGAAAATTATACACGCTCATATATCTGTGCATAAAACTGAGAATGATGTTAACGTCAAAAATTCTAAATACATAACCGGGGAGGATTTACCTTCGCGAAATGATTGTTTAGACCAGGCTGATGCTATTTTACATGATTTGGACAACATTGTTCCACGAACAGTGCCTACAATAAGCAATCAAGTGAGCCAAATTAACGAGCGTAGTAAGTATCGTAATGTGAGCTCTGAGAATCACTCCGAACAGGCCATGGATTTCAAAGATATACTTAAAAAAGCTGAGCAGTATCCAGAAGACTCGTATATATAATCCCAATTATCGCAAAAAGATTTTTAAAATACGTAACTAAAGATTTTAAGGCGATCTCCCCTTAGCCGCAGTGAGAGAGAGTGTTACTAAACAGGCACTTCGGTGAACCAAGCTATTAAAAAACACAAACAAGCAGGACATTTTAAAAACCGCCCGGCTTATTGGATGCGCTTATTTTTCACAGATTGTAAGAAATGTTATTTCCCCCCCCTTTTCATCCATACACTCAAAAAATAACATTCCGAAATTTACCGAATCAAACGTCAAAATTCACAATAATGGTAGATGTACTATAATGGTATAATAATGACATTAAATCTACACTATTTAAGCATTACATATATGTACATAATCTTGACACTTTATGAAGTAGTGAACAAAAATATCATTAACACTATTTTATTTTATTATTTCATTTTTATCTTAGGTGTGTATGTCTTTAAATATATATCTTATATCATATTATTATATCATATTATTATATCATATCTTTAAATATCTGTAATATGTAACATAGGATAATAAAGTAATATAAAATACACACAACTCGATTACGAATATTCTTCAGTTGCATATAAAACAATATAAGCCAAGCGAATGGTCATTATTATTATTTTTTGTGTTTTTTGTATAATAATACAAATAAAACTAAAAATTACACTGTTTTGTTCTTTTTTCTTGGACCAATATACGTACGAGTAAAGTCCTTGAACTAATCAGCCTGACAAAGAAACACAAAAAATTTGTCAAAAACTTTCTATATTTCTCAATATAGTCTCGTTTTTGCTCGATACACTTTCCCTAGCGATGTTCAATGGCTTCGATACCTTGTTTATAATAAGAAACGTCGAACTCCTCAAAATAGCCATCTACTGCAGACATAACCTCTTCATCGTTTTCAAACCTCTTACTACAGAGCCATTTCTTCTATTTTGGAAAGAGAAAATAGTCCGAAGGGGCTAAATCAAGCTAATAAAGTGT
Source organism: Myopa tessellatipennis (assembly GCA_943737955.2). NCBI lineage: Eukaryota > Metazoa > Arthropoda > Insecta > Diptera > Conopidae > Myopa > Myopa tessellatipennis. The sequence continues at coordinate 48,369,702 of OX031316.1, read as the reverse complement.
ATTCGCAATATCATTGATTTTGGCCACTACAATAATGGATGTGTGAACAGGTGCGCATTGTCGTAACAAAACATCACTTTCTTTTTCGCCAAATGCGACCTTAATTTAATCACTTAAACTGCAATATGTTCGCATAATAAACTTTGTGTTTAATCGTAATTATTTGTTGTCTTTTTAAAGATAATCAATGAAAATTATCTCAGGGGCATCCCAAATAACTGACGCCATGGCCTGCCAGGAAAAGAGTCGGAGTTTGGAGTCTGGTTTTCAGTTTCAATCCATTGTGTTGACCGGTTTTTCGTCTCCTGTGTCAAATGATAACCCATGGTAATGAAAGGATAGGAAAAACTGGGCTTTCTTCTTATGAAACATCGCCAAACATTCGATTGAAATATCCACACGACGCACAATGGGAACTCACTTCCTGGTCACAGCCAAAACTTCAAAAAGTCGCTCGTGTATTTTTTAAAAACTCTTTCTGCATTTCATTTATAATGCTTCTAAAGGTCGAAAGCCACTGGGAATTTTTTGAAAGTTGCTCTGGCGTCTCGTGATAATCGGTTAAAGTTGCAAAATTCAAAATAAAGTACACCACACATGCTTTTTTAAGTTTTTTCCTGACTTTGAGAGCGGATATCTCAAACGGTTTTAAAGTAATCGACGCAAAAAAAAGGCATATTAAAATATTAACATTTATTTATTTGTTTAAATATCGCTCTGCCCACGTAAGTAAAAACTTTTAAATTGTGGACAGACTTTGAGTACGAATAATTGGTTCCATCATATGAAAAATAGTATAAAAAAATTAAAAATTATATTAAATATAGAATTATTAGCGAAGAGAAAATTTGGGAACGAGAATTGAAGGTGAGTGGGAGACTAGGGGGACGAGGAAGAAGAACCTTTCAGAGAAGAAATTTTCAAGTAGTTTCCTTGAAATATTTAAAACATTCTCTCTTGAGTGTGCGGCCGTTTGCTCGTCTTATATACATATGTCGGGAGCCCATCCACAGAAGCACTGCGTAGACGAAAAAATGCCGAGGTTATTAGAAATTTGCTGCGTGTCAAAATTAGCTGCCCGGCACTGTCAGAGTGCCTTAAACTTTTAAATAGATAGTCGGGTTTCTTAATGTCTATTATACTGTGTATAAAGAGCACAGCGGGATATTTTAAGAGTCCCTCTAATGAAATACTAGATGTAAGTATGCTGTTGGTAAGATGAGAGATGAAGGTACCTCTATTCTTATCAAAAATAAACCTTGCACAGTTATTATATGCTGACCGTAGCTTGCGAAAAGACTTCTGATCAAGGTTTGTGAAGAGCTCACAACCATATAGGATAATTGGAACAATAAAAGCTTTCACAAGTTTGAGCTTAACTTCGGACGGCGGATACATTTTTGCAGCTCTAAGTCCGTGCAACACACCATAAGTTTTAGAAATGACCTTGTTGACATGCAAGTCCCATTTAAAGTTACAATTTAAGTATACTGCGAGGTTTATAATTTCATCGGTATAGTCAATTTCTAAGGATTTAAGAAATACTGGTGAAGTAAAAGATTTTGCGTTTGCTTCCCGCGACCAATCATACTCTGTGGATCAGAGTTTATTTCATGCGTAGCGTTGTCATGATGCGATATAGGAAATATTTTATAAATTTGTATATCGTCTGCGTAAATATGGTGCTTGCCCTAAAACGGAACCTTGGGCCACCCCAGTTAACACCGGTAATTGAGAGGATGATTTATTATTGCAATAAATCAATTGATACCGAATCTCAAGGTAAGAAACCATGAGCCTGCATAATGTCCCGTGAGAAAAGAAATTAGTTTTGAGCTTCTCGATGGGGATATTATGATGGATAGATTCGAAAGCTTTAGATAAGTCTAAGTAGACCACAAGCACACTCATTCTACTATCTAAGCCTAACCGGATGTGTTCACAAAGACTGTGGTATAGCTGTAGTTTTCCCGAAGCCCTGATTGGTAAGTACACAGAGAAAAACAGATTCAATAAATCATAGAATTGGCGTTCTTTGATCGAAATTGCATCTTTTTTGGAATATATTGTATGAACATTTATAATTCTTTCCCTAATTTAAATAGTCAAATTCTATCGTTTTCAGAATCTGAATTCTATGAAAATTAATTTCAAGATTATAAAAACTAAAGAATTTATATTCTTCATAGTAAGGAAGACTTTCATTGTTTTACCTTTTCTCAATTTTTTTGTGAGGTACATATGTATGTACATAAATTACTTATGCGTGATGAAGTTGGGTAGTGAAGAAAAGAGCGTTAAAAACAAAGAAAAGATTCTTTATTTCGTTTACCCTAATTCATTAAAAGTGACAATGCTTCGTATCAGAAATAACGAGATCAGATACTGACGATAATGTCCCGTTATTTCTCTTGAATGATTAATGCATACAAAGAATATTAAAGTATACTTTTCTCGTCAGTCGATTGTTGTGCTTCAAAGTGATTGTTTCTGTTATTTTTGATACGTATATTTGTTCATTGTATTTTGTAAATGGCGGATTTTAGAGAAAATTGCAACGTTAGTTTTAATCAATAAATCGATTGTTGTGCTTCAAAGTGATTGTTATTTTTATACTTATTTTTTTCCATTCATTAAGTTTTGTAAGTATAATGTGTAATTAACCCACATAATTATCCCAATTCTAAAAAGGAGAGTTGAAAGCTAAGATTCAACACATATTTTTTATAAAGGGTATACTCAATAAGCGTGGATGGAAGTCGAAATTTTATTTTTCTTTGTCATATATTTTCCTGTTTAGGGATTTTGTACAGCTTCGGCAGATACAGTGTCTAGTTCTATGACAAATATTTCGGAGTGGATATTAAACTCGCCGTCACCACAGTCATCGCCTACATATTCACATACCATAAGCGTCGCGCCATCGACATCGCACAATAATTCACATAATTTAGTAAGTATAAAATGAATTACTCCTGAATCGGTTTTACTTAAGTAATTACCTATTTACTTTTCAATTCCAGAACCTAGAAACTATAATCGGTAACTCCCTTCTGGGGAAAATTATAAAAAAACAATTTAAAGAAAAAAACCAGTTATCCAATGCTAACCGAAACGATTTGTGCACCCTTATAGCAACATACTGGATAGAAGAGAAACATCAAGCTGTAGTTGGCGACTATCAGGAGGCAGTAGCGCAATTAATTAAGCTATTTCCTAAGGAAAGGGAGGTGAGGTTATGATTATTATAAGCACTTCGTCTAAATAATTTTATTCAAAATTCAAAAATACATAGGAAACCTACCTCTCTTCGACCCGTGCAAGTAAGGGGAAATTAGCTTGCAGATACTATACATTGTCTCAGAAATACAGACAAAAGGGACTTCTAGAAAGCCGATATAAATTAAAAAAAGTTGTTACTTCATCAGAAAATGTTGGTCATGTTACAGATTGTATCTCTCTCAACACGGACGGTATTCAATGGCTCAAGAAAAATTGGGAACCAGAACACCTTGTAATTCCTGCGTGGAAAAGAACACATTCCCATCGTGTTGCTCAATTTAGAAAAGAAAGAATTGATATATTTGTTGAATGGCCTATACTTTCACAAAACATAGGCAGCACGTTGGCAAGACTACACCACACAAGATTTTAATATTTTCTTAAATTCCGATCACTTACATATTATATTTATGTCAATATACGCGTGCACATGTATTTCAGATCGAAATTGATTTCAATGAGTTGTATCCTGGAAAAGAAAATATCCTTACCTCAAAATGGGATAAGTTTTCTTCAAAAATATTATCCATTTATCAAGATTCAATTAAAGACACCAATTGTTGCGCCACTTTGCTAAAGCTTACGGGAAATATCCCAACGAATACGTATGATTTTTACTTAATTTACTTACTCCCAGCCATTTTGAAGCCTACTATCGTACACAGTGGTGGTACTACGTGGAAGCCTTCTATACTTGAAGCACAACAATCTCTTGCATTACTGGTAGAGGTAACTATTTATAAAATGTTTAATTACAATATTTACAAAACTTACTATTTATATAGGCGGGTTATAATATAATAACGAAAGCAGAAGAACACATGCATTTTCTGGCTAAGAAGGATTTGGGAATGCAACCGTTAATAGTGGCGCTCGGATCGTCAACCGATGACAGCCTCCAGTTTTACGTTTATTTGAACAAAGTCCTCTATAAATGCCAAACATTTTGCAGAGCATTGTGCGTTGCGTTTAAAATTTTTTATGTGTTTAACTTACAATATCCAAAAGCTTCACATTGTGTTTGGGAGTTTATACAATATTACTTTTTTGAAATACCATTGGATGGAAAAAAATCAAATGTCTTATATGCACTATTGTCAGATCTTCAAGATTAAAAGGTTCTAGTATTGAAATGTATGCCTGCTTCCTTTGTAGTGTTTGCGCTCCTAATATCGAAGAATATTTTATCCACTTAAAATATTTGCATAAAATATTACACCTCTCCAATTTTTTTCAATGCACATTTTGCTTCCAATCATTTCAAAATATACATTCCTTTCGACGACATTTGGTGCGCAAGCACAACAATAACACCAATTGTAAACAAAAATCTGTAAACAGAAAAAATGAAAATTTAAGAACCTTGAAATATGATGTAATTGACACAAACAATTTTGAAAATGCTCCGAAGGAAGCAGGGAATGAATTCTCTGCAAATGTAAATACTAGAGATTCTATATTTTTGTTTGTTTTAAAAATGTGTGGAAATAGATCTCTGAACAGGTCGATCACAAATCAAATAATTCTTGATGTGGAGCAATTGTTTGTAAATATAGTAAATGATGCTTTGCTTATGAATGACATCAACAGTATAAAACAGCAGCTTTCACAATTAAAAGATTCATTTACTTTTGTCAATACCGAGTATAAGTTTAAAAACTATCTTAAACACAAAAATTTATTCAGAGATTCAAAAGAATTTGTTATTGATGATGGCGTTGATATAAATAATATTCATCGTGGTGCATCAAAAGGTATTTTATTACCTATAAGACATAACCTGACACAATTTTTATCATCATTAAATATATTGTCATCCATGAAAGACACTGAAATGAATCTTCACAAAGAAACAAATATTATTTATAATACAAGCCGATGTGTGGAAATCTAAAATGCAAAATTTCAAAAACAAAATTGTCATACCGTATATGTTGTATCAAGACGACATTGAAATCAATAATCCTCTGGGATCTAAATTATATATATATATATATATTTATATATAAATTAAATATTAAAAGTAATAGAAATTTGTGGCACAAAATTTTGTATCGATAATGTTCTAGCAATTACAAGTAATATTAATGAAATAAGTTTTTATAGTATTAAATTTATACTTATGACAGTTAATGAGCGTATTTACTTTATTGCTGAACTCTTAAACGTAAAAAGATTTGATGAACACCTTCAAAGCTATGTACTAGAAAAGAAAAATATGCTTTCGAAAACCTTTGATGTACTTGATAACACAAAAATCAAGTTTCCGCCGTTGAATATAATTAAAATATGCGATGGTAGCTATTGCTTAAGATTAAGTTTACCTTTTATATAAATTATTATATAATATTCTTTACGAAAATAAAAATTTACTTTTTTTTCAAAAATAAAAAAAACCCTTTTTTATTTGTTTGTCTTGCAAATTATGATTCTTTGAAAATTCAACTTAATTCTATATAATTTTAAAATCATACTTGGTATTTCATAGAATTCAGCTCCTTAATTTATTAACTAAATTCAATAATTTCTAAAATTGTTTTCGATGAATACAAACACTAAGTTTCTTTAAAAAGTTTAATTATTTCACTGTTTTCTACAATTTTGAATTTTTAGAACATACAACACATTCTTTGAAACTCATAGTCAGACTTCATTATTCATTGAAAGAAATTATTTAATTTGTCTACTTGTATTTTATAAAATAACGAATAGATTTGCCTAAATTCGGAATGAACCATTCTACAAATCATAGATTTATAATTCGTATTATTGTAGAATTACTTTGTATGACTGGAAATCATACAATTAATAGTAGAAAACAATGATGATTTTCTATGACATTATAGAATCTTTTTTCTGTGTGTAGGGTGCTCAATCAGTTTTCTTTTGCACTGATATTTTTGGTATTGGTATCACTTGATATTTTCCATGCTGTAGGAAAGGCAAACCTCAAAATGACTATGTTAAAAATGTTGTTCGAATAAGATTGAAAGAAGCATTTTTATAAAAACAGAGTGTCAGAACCCACAGCTTTTGATTTGACCATTTGCCTTTTAAAATGGCATTTCCAACGCATACTTGATCAACACTGGCAAGTGAAAAACCGATGTCAGAATAACTTTGCAGAGCTACACTGGAAGTAGTACGAGCAGTTTTTAAGATCGTTGTCAGGTAGAGATGATTTGTTTGTACTATTGCCAATCTGGCTGATATTTTTCCAAAAGGCACTGCTCGAGTTGAGCGAATACAATTTTCCTTCATAGAATTACTTTTTGTTACGGCGGATACGCAAGGTTACAGTATTACCTCACGATACCCTATAAGTTGTTTAACCTCACGAGTTCGGGATGGAAATTGTTGTGGTAATATTCGTTTACGTTAAAGAGGAACGGTACGCGGATTAAGTATTGAGTCAAATAGTTAAAATAGTTCACCTAAGAATTGACATCGGCAGTAGCGTAAATTGGCGTCCAGTCAATAATTTGGCCATCAGCAAGTACAGATTGAAGATCGGCTTCAGCAAAAGCTGGACTAGACCATAAAACCATAGAAACCATAAAATGAAATTTAAGATATAACATATTAATGTTAAAAAGTATTAAGGCAAAAAGATTTTGAGTCTCCTTCTCCTATTTCACATATGGCTTAAGCACACCTTCATCTACAATTTTGCAGGCATTTTTATCTTGATGATCTGTAATCCAATCTGATTTATTTCTTGTAAAAACTGAATGTAGTCTTTCACGATGTTTTCTCTCTCATTGAAATAGAAGCAAAATATGGAGTTTTAGAAGCCATAAATTTTGAAGCTCATCACGAATTATGAAAAACTTTGCCAAAAACCTCTGACAATCCCTGGGATCCACTTTCTCTTTTGAAAATTTCACCTACCTGTTTTGAGGCTATTTCCTACTTATTGTGAAACTCAAAGAAAGGAAAAATATTGTTTTTCTTTTTTTGTGCATAAAGGACAGCATAGGCTGTGTAAAGAGTATAATTTTTTCCCGCGAACGAATTTCCCATCAACCTTTTCGATAATTTGCTCATATGTTCGTTTTAAGAGTAGTTAAATATTTTTTTAAAAATGTATCATGGTTCTAAACTACGGATATATTATCAATTTAGATCAGTTTTGTCCAAGAGCAGCCATTCGGCTACTCAATTTTTGACAAGAATAATATGTAAGAGTAAGAGTAAGAGTATATACTATGTAAGAGTATATATATAAACATGTGAATCGTGAATTGGAAAAACTTGTTTGATCGTAGCTTCATTTATTTTCCTGTAATCTATCTCCACTTTTTCTCCCCGTCCTTGCCACTTTTCTTGGGCATTAAAAGTAACGGTGAGTTCCACGGTAATGTGCTATGTGTGATTATCCCATCATCTAGAATCTTGTTTACTTGTCTATTTATTCCTACTCTATGTATTTGTGGTAATCTATACTGTCTTCTATTTTTGGAGGTTGATCTGCGCCTGTTGGTATTTCGTGTTTAAATGTACTTGTAAATGAAAGTTCGTCTCCGTCTAATAGGAAGACGTCATGAAACGATTTTACAACTTCTTCTATTTTTATTAACCGTACTTTGAAATTCAAAAGAAGAATTTTTTAAGAAAAAAAACAAAGAACTGCTATATATCTCTATGTAAAAATATGTACCCGAAACCTTTTTACCCTTTTTATTTTTTATATCAATAGGTTGGACATTTTCGCGAATTTTAAGCCTAATATCAACGAGGTTTTTTGGTGCTCGTTAAAGTAAATTTTGTGCTTTTCAGAATTATTCACGAAACAGTGTGAGTTTGTACTTGAGTACGTGCGTATCTTTATGAACAATGTTTTTGGAGTTTCCGCGATTATCATTTCCCATTAAAATCGGCTTTACCTAGATCCTATTCCCGATGCATGTACTTCAACCTTTTACCGCTATTAGTTCAGATACTGGTACTTCCACCATACGTTTTTTTACTTTTTCGCAGTTTTTCCTTTTTTGCATCAGTCGAAGTTGTACGTTAAAGAGTCGTGTTGTGTTTTTCAAAATTATATTTTTTAAGCAAAATGCCAAATTTCTTATGCAATCAAGACCCAAACAAGTTTTCTATGTTTGCGCGTCTATATAAAGCGGAAAATAAGCAAAATAAAATTACAGATGTTTTAAAAATTGCATATTTATACTATTTTGGATTTCCTGTAAAGAACCAAGATAAAGTTTAGAATCAGCGGACCAAAATCCTTTATGCTGTCAAAAAGCCCGTTACAAAATGGGTGTCCAGTGTAATACTATTTAAGTTTAGTTTTATAATAAACACTATACTGAACTGAAATTTCGCAGTAATATTTCATTTATTTCTGCATTTCTGATATTGTCAACAGAATTTGAAGCATTAATATTTGCGGTTCTTAAATAATTATACAAACACAAACAAGCTAGAACAATTTCAATTGCTTGTGGTGCACTGCGCAGTATGGGTGAGAAAAGAGCTTGAAACCTGTTGGCCAATGACTCAATCAATCTCTGATTTCTGGAGATCATGTAATTAAAAAGCTCTTAACTTTCGGGTAACCTAAGATGAGAAAATGGTTTCATCATTAACTCGGTCCATGAAAGGAATCATCTGCTACATATACGAAAGGTGATAATATATTTTTACCGTGCAGAAGCATCGGAGACGGCAAGTTAATAGCCGCATTCAGCGGGTGAGCGCTAACTGATCAGTGATCGCTATGTGTTCCTGAATGGTATGCTACCCAAAGTTTATAGAATAAAAGGTTGCGCCAGTAAACAAAGAAAAGTGGTCTCGTTCTGCGCATTACGTCAAGTATTTCTGAAATCACTAGGGTCACGACATACAGTACAAATGCCAAACTTGAAAAGTGGCATGAAGAAGAGTTGGTACTGGTTAAATGTTACTCGAACGCTCCGATTATGTTGTTGCTTTTTTATTGTTGTAGTTTTATGCGGTACTTCACTTCATTATTCATTATTGGAATAATAATTCACACAATAATTCACTTCAAACATTCACATTAAAAAGTATTGCTATAACCAGTGTGCAGGCGCCTCGAAACAAAATTTCAATACAAATACTTATTGACGTCATTTGACGTCCCTGTCAAACAAAAACACATAACGGACCTGCGCGTGCCGCAACCTTCTTTCTATAAACCTTGTATGCTACCTGATCATTGAGCGGAAAGATAAAAATAGTAAACAAGACGAGAAAAAAGTTGCCACGTTTGATTTTTCCACACGAATTTCAAATATACCACAAAAAGAAAATTCCCAAACCTAAAACTTCAATCGTATACCAAACTACATATTCTATATTTTTATAATTATAATTCCTTTGTTGAGTCATTCTGAGTTCAATAACTTTCAAATTAATTTTATTTCACTTAATAATGCGTTGATTTATTAAGCTAATTCTTTAAAAACACTTTGACGTTTGCTCTGTAAAAAGCGAATGTATTTGTTTATTTTGCTTGCTTGTTAGTAATGCAACTCTGGCAAATGTAGCGTAAAAGTAGCGTAAAAACTTTTCGCTACAAAAAATGGCGACCGCTCCGTGAATATATAAACAATGGTACCAAAGAATATGTAATAATATAGAAGACGCATGACTCAAAATTTCAAATTTTTCAAATCAGATGAGGTCGGTCGCAGGCAGCGGGTGTAAGCAAATGAGGGAAAACAGCTTCACTACTCGCGAAGTTACTCTCTTTGCCAAGCTTCGGTTTTTTCAGCGCTGATAACAAAGCAAAATTGAATGATTTCCTAATGAGTGAGGGGTTCGGAAGATCTTTTTAATGAGAATGAAGGGAGCGGAAGATCGACTTTGCTTCTGTTATTTTGCATTAACAATTCAAGGGAATATGCGTAAGAAGAGATTGATCCAGCACTCGTATGCCAAGTAAAGTGTGAAAGAAAGAATCGATCAATTTATGGAGTACAGCGGGCGATGAGAGGAACGGTGCGATGCGTCTGGATTTGTTTTAAATTTTGCATTTTAAGGTTTTTGGAAGAAATTTTGCTTTGCCTAGCTTTGTTCTGCTTCTTGTTCGATGTCCAAGCTTTGTAAAGCGCTGGCACGATCTACGTTGCGAGCATAGCGTGCTGTTGAAGAATTATAGCGAAGAATTAGAATAGCGAATGTTGAAGAAGCGAAAAAAAAATCCAAATCAAAAGACCGACAGACGTAAGCACCTGAATTGTTATTGCAAAGGAACCAAAAAGAAGTCAAATTCCCTTCTTCCCTCAACCTCTGCTTTTATCAACAATTTCATCGTTTCATTCTGGCCTCCTTTGACATCAAGATTCCATCGCTCAACTCTTCTTACGCATAATCATTTATGAAGGAATACAAGCGAACCCGATTTGTATTTATACAAAAACAAAGCAATGGCAATGAGAAGCAAATAGCACGAAATTGCCGCGAAGTTATCAAACAATGAGAAGAGAATAGAGATAATGCGTAGCAACACAAAAAACTACTCAATGTTGCGCAACATGGACGTACGGCTAGGTCCACGGAGCAAATTTTGCTGTTCAAAAATTCGTATGAGATGCGCCTTCTATATATTGTATATTCTTTGATGGTACGTTCAGTGACATCAAAACAATTGAGCGCTCAACCGCTGAATGCGGCTAATTTCATCTTTTCCTATGGCATACATACTCTAAATCAGACCGTAGTCATACCCAAGGTTTATAGAAAGAAGGTTGCGCCACGCGCAGGTCCGTTATTTTTTTTCGTTTGACAGCGACGTCAATAAGTATTTGTATTGAAATTTTGTTTCGAGGCGCCTGTACACTGGTTATAGCAATACTTTTTAATGTGAATGTTTGAAGTGAATTATTGTGTGAATTATTATTCCAATAATGAATAATGAAGTGAAGTACCGCATAAAACTACAACAATAAAAAAGCAACAACATAATCGGAGCGTTCGAGTAACATTTAACCAGTACCAACTCTTCTTCATGCCACTTTTCAAGTTTGGCATTTGTACTGTATGTCGTGACCCTAGTGATTTCAGAAATACTTGACGTAATGCGCAGAACGAGACCACTTTTCTTTGTTTACTGGCGCAACCTTTAATTCTATAAACCTTGAGTCATACCCCATCTCCTACACCTCCGTTTAAACCAACGTCGCACAGTGGCCTGCATAAAAATAATACTACATGACTCTCTTTAAAGTTTTTAATTAATTTTATGCAATATTAAGTAATTCTCTCTCACGATTCTCAACTTTTCTTGAAAGTGGAACTCCATAGCATGCCTATGCGTGCGTTTGACATTTGGAGTTTTCGTACATTTACGTGCGTACCTAACTAGCAACTCCATAGTATGCGCGCGCGTGCGTTTGACAATCAGCTGCTTAATATATTTTGAGTGATTGATTTCATGAAATCTCTGTTTGATTTTGTGTAAAAAGTGCAAATATGGACGACGATTTCGAATTTTTCTTAATGATAATTGGTAGTGTAATTGCAGTATACATGCAATACACTGAATCAATGAAAGGAAGAATGATGTGGATGCGAGAGCTGTATATAGAGCGGGAAACGAGCGGATTTTTTGCGACAACATTCAGCAAATTAAAGAACAGGGATCCGGAACAATTTCGGATCGCAACTCGTATGCGTCCGGAACTTTTTGACGTGTTTTTGAATATGATGAAGAAGCAGTTAGAAAAAGCATCTATACGACCTTCCATTTCGGCAGACTGCAGACTATTCCTTACATTAATGTAAGACCTTTAATTTAACTTGTCATAAACTCAATGTGTCTTAATTTTTATACAGATATTTAGCACATGGTACGAGCAGACTTGTCGCTCACATTTAAAATGTCTGTGAAGTCTGTACGAAGGATTGTGACAGAAACGAGCGAAATAATATGGAATACGCTAAGTCCATTTTATTTGTCACCGCCGAATAGTCAGGAATGGCGAAGAATAGCGGAAGATTTCAAAAACATCTGGAATCTACCAAACTGCGTTGGAGCTATCGATGGCAAGCACGTTGCAATTACTTGTCCGGCACATTCTGGCTCGAATTTTTACAACTACAAGGGTATGTTTTATAATAGTGCAAATGGATACGTACATAGATATAATTTATTCCTTTTTTATTAAAGGAACATACAGTGTCGTGTTGCTTGGAGTTTGTGATGCAAATTACACTTTCACGGCAGTGGACGTCGGTGCTTATGGAAGCCAAAGCGATGGAGGAATTTTGGCGCATTCCGCTTTTGGTCCAAGGTTGTTAAAAACCCAATTGGATCTACCACCGCAGACAGCGTTGCCAAATAGCGACACAACCTTTCCTCACTATTTCGTTGGAGACGCGGCTTTCCCTTTGAAGCCCTGCTTGATGAAACCATATCCAGGGATTCTTTTGGATGCAAAAAGGGAATACTACAACAAAAGGTTGTCAAGAGCGCGCAGAACGATTGAAAATACATTCGGAATTTTAACTGCCAGATGGCGAATCCTGCGCGGGACGCTGAATATGACCCCTGAGTGTGCAGTGAAAGTAGTAAATGCAACGCTTGTGCTCCACAACTATTTAAAAATTACGGATGGTTCCTATTGCCCACCCGACTACGCTGACCATGAAAGAAATGGAGAACTAGTAGAAGGACTTTGGCGAAGCGAGGTAGCCCCCATTAAGAAATGTTTCACAATTAGCATCTAATAATGCAGCTCGCTCAGCATTTGAATTACGTGACACTTTAAAAGAATATGTTTTCGCAAATAAAATATGATTTATATGTAGTCAGTCGTTTTATTTTGTACTACTTCTTTGTGTTTTTAGCTTTATCAAATAAGTAATGTAATATATAAATGTTTGATTCTTCCTGTTCGTCGTTATTCAGCTCGGCAAGTTTGGACCCAACCATTCGGAGGAAGGGCTCATTGTCGTTGGATTTTTTATTTTCCACCCGCTTATTCACGGCCTCTTTCATGCATTCCATGAATGATATCAGGTGCGCCCCGACGTTTTGGTTTTCAGTCCTGCGACTGAATCGTCGACTCCCACTCGACTGCGAGGCGACGTCCACAGAATCCTCCGTGGTGGAGTCATCTAACAATGACTCCAGGAAGTCGTCATCCTCCGGTTGCGATACACTAGACGTTCTTCTGTGGAGTAAACTATGTATTAAGCAAAGCCAAACATAACCAACCAAATAAAAACTCACTTTCTGGGCTAAATGTGCTCCTTTAAAAACGACAAGTGCGGAAAGAGCTCCCATTCGGTTTCCGTTTCATTTGCCGCACTTCCGGAAGAATTTTTTTTTTGTGCACTCTCTCACGAATCTGTCCCGTATGGTGCGCCACCTTGCCTGGCATTCAGATTCTGTAATAGTTTAATAGTTATATAGTATATAGTAGAAATAGTTATTATATAAAATATATAAAAGAATCGAAACTTTTCCTTACCAGGTACTCCCATGTTCGAGCTAATTGTCCTCCAAGATTTAGCTCGTTTTAATTTGTTGCGATAATCAACGCTTCCTTTAATATATGTATATATTTGTTTGCCCCCACACCTCATTGATTAATTTTTCATCATTCATTTTATTTAAAATATAAACACAAATATTACAATATATTAAATTAAACATACAGTCGGGCCTCCGTGTTGGTCGCGACCAGAAGCATTACGGATAATCGATTTTCACGGTTAATCGAATAACAATTTTGATTATACAGTTTTTTTAATATTTTCATTATTTAACAAGTGAACATTGGTGTACATACATATTTACATTAAAAAACTTAATTAAAGAAGTTTATGTAAATTTTTAAATTAAATAAGTACATATGTATACATTAACAGCCTTATTTATTAGATTTTGTTAAACAGTCGTTAAACAATTGTTTAGTTACACACTGCGTAAGGAGTTACACAACGTTGCTTAAGTTTTTATTTATAATTGAATTTTATGTGTGTGTTAATTAAAAAAGGTTTGTGGATAAAAAGGTTCAGAAATCCACTAAAAGTATTACAAAAAGACATTGTCTATTACTTTTTTGATATGTAAGTAAAAAATTTGACGTTTTTGAATTTCATTTGGAAAGATATAACGCGATTTGAAGTTTTTTTTTGAAAATTTTTATTTGAACACAAAAATTATTTGAATTTTAATATGCCACAATATGCTACACAAGCTTTAAACGCAAATTTTTGTGTTTAAATTACATAACCTTTAAACAACGTTGCGGAAAATAAAAATTTGTTTATAAATAACGTTTTCTTGTTTAAGAGGTGTTTAAGGTTACGCAGCCTTTAAAATACGTTTATAAATAAGGGTGTAAATTTGAAAGCATGAAACTACTGAAAACATGAGGCAAAAAAAGGACATTAAGCAAAAAGAGAATACAATTTCTCGAATCACGGATAATCGAGGCCCGACTGTAATTCATAAGCAAAATTTTTACTTATCAATTAAACAAAACGTAAACAATTTGAAGATGGTTGCTGTGTCAACTGTCATCCACACGCATGAAAGTAGAAAATTTTCTACTTCCATGCGTTTTCGAATTTAAGTTCGAATTTCTTGCGCGTGGTTGCATTTTCATGCGTGCCTATGGAGTTCATCTCATAAGAACGTGTGTATTCTACTTATCTGTCAAACGCACGCACACGCATACGCATACTATGGAGTTCCACTTTGAGAGGCTGGGCAACACAAGAAAATATATGTGATGTTTTTCTGGACTATGACTGTTTTAATTGTTTCAATTTCATGCAATACTTGGCATGGAGTGAATAGCTTGATTTTCGTTGACTTCTATCTCAAAACTTAACATGCATATGCATTGCATGGTTGGGCCTTTAACATAAAAAGATAACGAACAATTATATGTTGCTCTCACAAATTTGCCGAACTTGCCTCGTATAAAATGGCCTGCCTCCGCAGGCGCAACTCGACGCAGCCAAGTTTGGTATGGTTTTTATAGGAAAGTTCCCTCTATCTGAAAATCTAAATTTCGTTCTGACGTTGCTTGATGTTTAGAAGTTATACTCTAAAAAATTTAAGATTTTTTTATATGTTGGTCTTTTCTTTAAAAAATTATATTAAAAAACCGTTACACATAGGAGCATTATCCAGACTGCCTTCAAATACTAATATAGCAAGGTTTTATGTAAAAAAAACCAGAACATAATATCATTAAAAATTATCGAGATATGTATACCTAAAGTTTGAAAATGTGCAATGAAATCAGCAAATTTTAACAAAAGATGGAAAAGTGATTTTTACACAACTCTGTTTTTAGTGAAAATATTAAAATAGAGGCATAATTTTTTGGACCACTAGATTCTCAAGTATCTACTTTCGTAAGAAATATTCAATCTTAAAATCGGTGATAGGGAAAAAAATGATTTTTGTCCGCCTTCCTAAAAAATTAGCTCACTGTGCGTCGGCGTATAAAAAGCGAAAATGTGCGTGCGAAATCGCCATCAAAAGGAAGGAGTCCTTTATTATTAAAAAACGTTGAGCCTGATTTTCAAAGTGCTCGTAATTTGCAGTGCTTTCCTGAAATCTAAAGCATATTAGTTGTTCACAATTTACATACTAATCTTATTTACTTTAGACTTTTAGAAGAAAAGAAAGTATTAGATATACAAGATACAAAATATAGAAAAAATTAGATTTATAAAATGGTAAAAGATAATTTCCAAAAAAGAAACAAGTTTGACAAAACCGCAAAACCGAAAATAAGGAGGAAAACTTAAAAAAGCAATATATATCCGTAAAAAAATAAAAAATTTTAGTGGAGAACGAAAATTGACATGCGAGCATGACGAAGAACTGGAAAAATCTGCTCGATGCTCCATAGCTCGATTGATACTTCGAATTTGGAAGGTCCAAATTATGAATTATGTACAAATATTAATTTGAACGTAAATGTATTTACAGAAGACCTACAATCATCTTCGCAGTTTGAAGAGGTAATAGATGAAACTCTAGCCAAGCGAAGCAGAAGCAACTGCTAAATTGAATTGGAAAAAGCAACAGAGCAATTTATGGCTAAACAAAAAGTGCTAAAAGATTGCGAGTTTGGTCTGTTTTCTAAAAGGGAAGATAAACTCATGGACAAGTTCTTTAATGGGCACAAAAACTTCTCGAAAATACAAACCAAACTTTTCTAGAAAAATTGAAACGAATTATAAATAAGCAGAAAGAGTGTTAACTTCGGCCTGGACAAATGTTCAACCGCAAATTCGTTCTACAAGCTGAGAAATTGAGCTATAAGCATGAATGAATTTATATTCACTATAAAAAGTAGGCATGGCAATGGTCCGATTTTCAATTCAAATATTTTGTTGGAGTTGTCTGAATAGCACCTTCAGAGTTCTGAAGATTTGGTTTAGTGACTTTATGCCCTATCTCCAGTATTTAAATAGTTCTGGCCGTTTTTGATATTTTTTTTGAGAAAATCGCTATGTCCAGAAACAATGACTAAAAATCCATAAATTTTATTATAGTTCTGGGCAGTGCTGCAAGAGTTCTGAAGATTTGCAGAAGTAACTTGGTACTCTACATCCGGTCTAAGCTCCAAAAATATTTTTTTCTCGGAAATCCAAATATTTTGTTGGAGTTCTGAATGATTTGGTCTAGTGACTTTATGCCCTATCTCCAGTATTTAAATTGTTATGGCCGTTTTTAATATTTTTTTTTCAAATTCATGTTTTTCAGTCTTTTTTTTGTAGAACTGTCGTTGAAATCTATACGTATCAGAATATATCTGTGAGTGCTATCGGGAACTCTAAAAAAAAATTTTTTTAAAAATGTTTTAAATTTAAAAAAAAAAAAAATTTTACAATTCCGTAATTTAGAGTTCTGGATAGCACCCCTATAGTTCTATAGAAAATTGTACTACACCATGTATCTTTCAATAATAGTTTAAGATTTATGGCCGATTTTCATATTTCAATTTGTGAAGTTAGCACCCCAAATTTTGAAATTATTTTTTTTGCTTAATTCGCCAGAACTATTTCCGAAACTGGTAGACAACTCTAGAACTATTTGGGGTGCACTCAGAACTCCAAAAAAAGTGAACTTTTTAAAAAATTAGGTGCCAAGTTCACAGATATACATAATACTGTTACATAGCTACTGATTTTCTTTAAAATATTGTAAATATTTTCCAATTATTGTATATTAATATACATAAGTCAATTTATTTTTATATATTTTTAAGTTTTGAATTTCAATATAAAATGTAAATTCTAAGTTTTATTTAATAATGTCAATAAAATTTACTTTTATGACCACATTTACAAAATATGTATTTATTTATTAATTGCCATCGCCATCCAAGAATGATAGGAAAAAAGTTTTGTAACTGGAGTAACTGCACTGGCAGATTTTAATACACGCTCTGTCGTAATCGTTTTATTTTGGCCGAACTAATCCATTCTGAGATTGTTGGACATAATACGTTTGGGGTTGAGATTTCAGATCTTACACAGACCATCGGTTAACGTACACAATTGGTTCCAGCATCTTGATCGTTATGCGAAACGTTCGTTAACCAAAACCATTATTCCCATATAAATCAATGTAAAATGAATTAATGCGTTCCAGGTCGAAAAAAATACACTCTAATATGTTTCAATTTGAACTTTTATTGAAAGAATGTAACATAAAATGCATCAAAAGAACTGAAAAAATACACCAATATATTTAAAGTTCAGCTTTTATTGAAAGAAAGTTAAATGAAACGTATAAAATTCTTTAAGGAAACAAAAAAAACTGTCTTTTTTAAGGAAAAAAAAAACAAACTGCGAGTCGTTTGTTTCTGACGTCGCTTCAAAATTTGTTGAAAATGAGACAGCATTATCGTTGAATAATTCTGTTGCACGTATAGCCTCTGTCTGATTGAGGTGATACTTTTTGAAGGCATTTACGTATGTTATTTTTCAATTTTTATAAAAACAAAATTAAAAATAGAACATTTGTATGTTTCAACACGTCTTGTTAATTTTACGAACACAGGTAATTAAGCACAAAAATAAAAAAAAATGCACAATTATGAAACAAAAGCTAAACACAGACAGCACTATAAAGTGTATTCGGGGTTTCCCCTGTTTCGTTGCTTAGCACAGACAGAAATTTTACATGCAATTAAGGTTTCCCCCTTTTTCGTTGGTCGTTATGCGAAACTTCGTTCGTTAAGAGAATTTTTTTTTTCCAAAAAAAAAGTGTTCGTTATGCGAAATGTAAAACGAGAAATTAATGTAAAACATAAAATTTCACGGCAATGTTTACAATTTTGTATGCAAAATGTATACAAATTTAACAGTTCAGCTATATTGGCTATTATGACGTAGATGCACAGAAGAAAACATTTTTGAACGCTGTTCTGAGTAATCTTGTATTCTATTATTTTTGAATTAGATATAGATTGCATTTGCCTTCGATTTGCAATCAGCAGCAAAATTTTAGTATTTATATTTACATTATTTATATTATTATGGTCTTTTGGTATAATAGAGATGATTTCGTATAAATTAAGGAACAAATGCAGATCAGCTGCCAAGCTCAGATTTTGTTCATCTTTTTTTTTACCGTTAGATAGAGACAATCAGGTACGGAAGTGGCTGGTTTTTATCGGGGGCTGGTCAGCCATCTTGGATTTAAGACCGTTTGAAGGTCAAATAAATGGTACTAATAAAAGGCACTTATTTCATAAACTAAGCAAGCTAACGGAACAAACGAAGTACTGTTGGAAAGGTATTTTTAATACCTTTCATTTATGTAATACACATTTTTAACTATAACATGGCTGTGAAGGAGTTATATTGATTTTTAGAAAAATGTGACAAGTTGACCCTGAAACAACAATTTTTTTCTTCCAAACGGACATTAAGAACATTAAGGCATAAAATAAATTACAGTTATGGAAAGCTTGTTCTTCTACCTTTAAAATGGTATATAATATGTTATACTTACTATTGTATTACATTACTTTAGCTTTACCTTTCAAAATTTCAATTACAATTCTGCCTGTGCCGCTCTAATGGAAAACATTTGAAATTAAAAAATTTTGATAAAAAATTGCGTGAAATTATTTTGTTAAGAACATTAAGAGCTTCTTTCTTCTTTCTTTCTACCTTTCTTCTTTTTTTCTACCTTTTACCCTTTTTTAAAATTTTTTAATTTCAAATGTTTTTCTGAGTTTGCACTTGTTTGTTTAGAGAAAAGTAAAGCAAAAGTAAAGTAATACAATAGTAAGTATAACATATTATATACCATTTTAAAAGTAAAAGAACAAGCTTTCCATAACTGTAATTTGTTTTATACCTTAATGTGTCCGTTTGGAAGAAATAAATTCTTGTTTCAAGGTCAACTTGTCACATTTTTCTAAAAATCAATATAATTCCTTCACAGCAATGTTATGGACAAAAATGTGTATTACATAAATGAAAGGTTTTAAAAATACCTTTCCAACAGTACTTCGTATGTTCCGTTAGCTTAGTTAGTTTATGAAATAAGTGCCTTTTATTAGTACCATTTATTTGACCTTCAAACGGTCAAAAATCCAAGATGGCTGACCAGCCCCCGATAAAAACCAGCCACTTCCGTTCCTGATGGCCCTATCTAACGGTAAAAAAAAGATGAACAAAATCTGAGCTTGGCAGCTATTCTGCATTTATGCCTAAATTAATTATTAAAGAATATTATATTGAAATCCCATTAAACTATAAATTCGGCAAGTAAAGACGACAAAATTTCGAAAATAGCGTCAAGCTCGATCTGGCCACGCGTTTTTGCTGTCACTTGGTTCGAACTTAGCAAAATATCAAAATTGATTTGATATTCCTCTCGTAAGTAAGTATGACTAATCGGATACACACGTTTCCATAAGACCAAAGTGGATTTTGACAGCACATCAAGTTCTTCGAAGTGCTTATAGCTATGACTAATGAGGCCTTTAACTCTACATGGAAACTTAGTATATAGCTGAGCACTCATACACACGGCTAACTCCGCTATTATGTACATTAGTAGAGCTTTCTTTTTGAACTTGACGAAGAAAAAAAAAATGTAGAAAAAACCAGTAAGAGTACTATATTCAGGCTGGCTGAATCTTAGATACCCTAAACTTAAAACTTTTGAAAAAATTTAATTCAACTTAATAGTCTTATTTATTTAAATTTTTAATTTATTTAGTTTTTTCATTCCAGAACAATAGCATTATAGAGTGAAGTACAAACTGAAACTAGAGGAAGTATGTGGTTATAAGGAATGATACCTTATAATCACATTTACAGCCTTATAATGTAAATAGTTTGAAAACGAAAACACAAATGAAAACGAAAAAGAAACGAGCCAAACTAGTATAATAGAAGCTTTTCTTTCGTATTGCAGACTTTCGTTGTATTGCAGAGAGAAAATGTTGCCATGTGTACAATATTTGAAGCATTTTTATAAGAAATTTTTAGAAACGCAAAGATTTCGGGTAGAATTCAGTGCAAAATCGTGTCGGCAACACCATACACATACAAATTTGACACATACCATTCGACAACTTGCAAAACACAAACAATTTTACACTAGACGATCTTGCCTTCTTGCTTTCGCGTGGTTTCTCGAATTTTTTCCTGGGAACTGCCGATCCATTGTACCACACGTACCTGATAAAACCTGCAAAGCATGTAAAAATACCAACAACTAGCATTTTTTGCGTTTAGTGGATTTTACTCGACTTTTGTTATGCTCAGTTGTCAAATAAACGAAAAATGACGAAAAGCACAATACAAAACTCTTGAAAAACAAATGTTTCGTTTTCGTTTACGTCTTGAAACTATTTACATTATAAAGCTGTTAATCAAACACCGGTATGAATACAGCGGAGTGGCTAGGGTGGAGCGGCCCCAATTTTGGGGGCGGCTGTTTTGGAAATCAAGTATTGACTTATTGAATTTTTGGGGCCGCAAGTTGATTAACCGTCCCGGGCTCTATTAGTCCTAGCTACGCCACTGTAAATAGTAGGCGTGGTCGTTACCTATTTTCAAAACAAAATAACTAGCTTAGTAGTTTTATTATTGTGTTCAAATTCAAAATTTATTTCCGTGGTAATAAACTTGTTCTCATGAGCTATATCCTATATGTAGTCTAAAAGTGGACGGACCACACCCAGTTTTGCGTTATATTATTTTATTGGAAAATAAGTTGTTATGTAAAGTTTTATTCAGGAAGTTATTATGTTTAACAATATAATTTAAGACCCTCTTTTGTCTGTGTAAACTAAAAGTGGGCGGATCACACCCATATTTGGCACATTAACGAATAATGCTACTCTATACCCAGGAATGAAATTTCAATTATTTTCATAACTTACAAACGAACGCTTGTATTACATTTCTAATAAAAAATAGGCGTGGTCGTTTACCGATTTTGCGCATTTACAATACCAAGCTGGGGGCGTATTACGTTCCTGTGAAGAAATAGAAGTGTACACACAGCTAAAATTTGCACCGCTGACAAAATGTACACTCGTTGAAAATTTGGTATTACGTTTGCATCTGTGTACACTCGATAATAAAATGCACGCTGATTTGGCTGAATGCAAAAACTTTGACATACATTTGTCAAAAATATCAATAATCAATCAATAATAGAATTTTATACTATTGCAAGAGTTATTAGACGCAGGCAGAAGTAAGTTATTGCTTAGCATTTTTCCACATATTTTAATTTAACATATATATTTATAATTATAGTTATCAACTGGTTATTGCTCGTAGACAATTGCGGAACATACGAAACCCTTTCGAGGTGTCTGACGCTCGCTTTATGGAACTTTATAGGTTCCCTAAGCATATATGCCAGGAATTTTTTAATACAATTTCGTCCACTTTCAGGAGTAGTCTACGGGCGCATGCTATTCCGTCAATATTCAGATTTCTTTGTGCTCTCCGCTTTTTTGCAACGGGCAGCTACCAGCGAAGTGCAGGTCAAGATTTCTTTTGTTCGATGTCACAAAGTAAAGTAAGTCAGTGCATAAGCGAAGTGACAGAAATTCTGAACGATAATATGTTGCACATACATATATAAATTTCCTATCAGAGAAGTCATCAATTGGCGTAAAACGTAACTTTTTTGAGCATGCATTGTTCCCTGGAATCGTGGGTGCCGTGGATGGAACTCACATTAAAATAATGCTACCAAACAGAGATATTGAGTAAGCTTATCGCTGCCGAAAAGGCGGGCATTCTGTGAATGTCCTAATCATATGTGATGCGAATTGCCTCATACGATACGCGAATGCAAAATTCCCGGGGACGTCGCATGATGCGTATATATGGAGGCGTTCATCAGTTTTGTCCCATCTACGAAATTTACATTCACGCGGTATACGAAATATGTGGCTCCTAGGCGACAGTGGATTTCCACTTCAACCATGGTTATTGACACCGATTGGTTCGCCAACAAATGAGCCTCAACGTCGGTATAACAGAGCACATAAAATGTCGCGGTGTGTAGAGGAGCGTTGTTTGGGGATTTTGAAGAGCCGATTTCGGTGTTTATCAAGAAGAATTCTTGCTTATAGATGACAATTCTGGAGATCAAAGTCCACTTCCCGAGGAACCTCGAGAAAATGCTAGTGATGGAATGCTTGTCAGAGAACGTTTAATTGGTTCATATTTTTCAGAATAAAAATAACAATGGAATTCAATAATTATTTTTATTTATTTATTTGCAGTTTTAGTTTTTCTAATTCATACATTTTATTTCTCCATATTTCTTCCTTCTGCAACTTTTTTTCTTCCAACAATAACTTTTTCTCTTCCACCTCCAGCTTTCTTTCTTCCACCTCCAGCTTTCTTCGTTCCACCTCCAGCTTTCGCTCCTTGAACGCCAAATTGTTTTCCTGCATCCTTATTAATTCTGTTTCGATGCTGCCCGTATCGCCTCTATTCCTCTTTCGCGCAGGCATAGTTGAAGCCGGCAATGAAACCTATTGAAATTAGTTAGAAAGTCATTTACGATTCAATATATTAATTCCTTCACTTACTCCCTCAGAGCTGCCCGCAATGGGTTTCTCCTTTTCGAGGGCACCCGCTTCCGGCTCACTTTCAATTGTGCAGCAAAAATCCTTGAAATTACAAAAACAGTTAATTGTGATTCAGTGCATTCTTTTTGCCACTTACTCCTTCGATCGCGAACACTTCTTCGACGAGATCGTCGCCTGCCACTTGCGCAGTTACCAAGAGGAGGGCCAGAACACGCTCTTCAAAGGCCTGAAGTGGCTTGGTTTTTGGGCCCGTTTATGCCGCTTCGCTGGAAAGCCGCCCGACGCAGTGCCTCTTTTTCTTTTACATGTATTCTAAAAAAAGTATCACGTCAATTTCAATTCAATGTAATTCTTCATATACTTCAAGCAGAAACTTACTTTTGATTGCACCAAAATTTGCGCCACTGCTTCGGATCTTTCTTCGCCCCACCTACGGCGTTCAACTGGGTCGCAAGATCTTCCCATTTTTTTTTCCTCATTTGGGCGCCATCAACCGATTCGAATCTATGAAAACCGCACATGTTCAAAGAATTTTCGTCTACATATGTATTTTCAACTTACTTGTCCTGAGAAAAAGGTATATTTTCTTCCATATAAGTAATAAGGAAGTTGCTCCTCACTAGCTTTTTTAGATTTTGAACTCATAATAATAATAATAAATTCTCCAAAAAAAAAAGTTTGCACTCCAAAAGAGACAGTGAATAAAAATTCTAAAAGTGTACACTTGTTTGACATTGAACCCCTTATTCAGAGAGTCACTTGGAGTGACTCGGACGTCGTCGTCAAAAAGTCACCTGAGTGGAAGACGTCGTATTCACAGAGTCACTTTTTGAAAGGTGACTAGCTCTTACGTCGTTCTCACCTCAATTTACGTTGTGCTCATATATGACAGTTGGTTTGTGTACTAGCTAGCATATTTAGTGTTACAATACAAAAATTTTACTATGGTGTTTATGTTGAAATAATAAAATTCTTAAAAAATAGATTTTTTTTCGTGAAATTAGATTTATAAATGTAGTAAAAATAAAGAATAACCTCAGGAGTTTATGAGAGGAATATTTATTTTGTTTTTCTATTGTATTTTCGTCATTTAAATTACTCCAAAATAAATTAACATTGGTTTTCCTGTTGAAAATTTGCACCACTGTAGAATTGTAAACAATCAGGAATTCTAAACAATTACAATGTGCAAAATTTTGAGTTATGTTTATCAACTGCCTGTTTTTTAGTGAATGTATAATTTTCAAATCTGATAATTTTCTGGCTAATTTTCTACTGGGACTACATCATATAGCCGCTATCCGCATAAACTTGTCCCAGCTTAATTTTACACCCTTATTCAGAGAGTCACTTGAAGTGAGTCGGACGTCGTCGTCAAAAAGTCACCTCAGTGGAAGACGTCGTATTTACAGTCACTTTTTGAAAGATGACTAGCTCTTACGTCGTGCTCACCTCAATTTACATTGCGCTCATATAGGACAGCTGGTTTGTGTACAAGCTAGCATTTTTAGTGTTACAATACAAAAATTTTACTATGGTGTTTATGTTGAAATAATAAAATACTTAAAAATTTAATTTTTTTTCGCGAAATTAGATTTATAAATGTATAGGGTTCTCCAATAAGAGGTGTAATTTTGAAAAGCCCGCTGTTTCGGAAGCTGTCACTTTTAAAGCTGTTATTTTCGACATTTGATAAGTAGAAACTAAGCCATTACTAATGCCAACTACTAAATGGAACGATACACGCTGCAACAACGCATTGAAATTTATACAAAACGGCGCTACGTGCCACACAAGCAACGAAACCATTGATCTTTTACGGGAAAGTTTGGTTGCCATTTGGCTGATGTTGTTTTTTATTATTAACGGCATACCTTCCTCTTTATTACGAAATAAACATGCGATAATTTATCTAAAAAAATGGCATTTTTCTTTGAATATCAAAATTTCACCTCTTATTGGAAACCCCTATTTATTATCTTAATTTTATTGTTGCCTCTATGAGGCAGCATACTACGTAGCACATGGTGGAATGGGCAGCACATGTGTGTAGTGCATTCCACGTATGTGTTATATGTATATGTTGAAATTTCAATGCGTTGTTGCAGCATGTATCGTTCCATTTTTAGTAATGGCGTAGTTTCTACTTGTCAAATGTCAAAAATAACAGCTTCAAAAGTGACAGCTACCGAAATAGCGGGCTATTCAAAATTACACCTCTTATTGGAGAACCCTATAGTAAAAACAGTGTAATAACCTCAGGAGTTTATGAGAAGAATATTTATTTTGTTTTTCTGTTGTATTTTTGTCATTTAATTTACACCGAAATATATTAACATTGGTTTTTCTGTTGGAAATATGGAACACTGTAGAATTGTAAACAATCGGGAATTCTAAACAATTACAATGTGCAAAATTTTGAGTTATGTTTATTATGCCTGGTTTTTAGTGAATGCATAATTGTCAAATCTGGATTTAGTGCAAAAATAATAGAATACATTCTGTTCTTTTTTTCATTCTATTGTATTCTATTATTTTTGGATTTAGTGCTCATATACATATGCCTTAAACACATTCAGGGACGCAAAGCGCAGATTCAAGGTAGCGATGCAAGAAATGGATCGGATTTAAACCAAATCATTTTCGGGAAGCAGAACTATGAAATGTCAAATATTTGACTGTGAACAATAGATGCATTCTAACCAAAATTCGCGAAGATTATTCGAAGTTTTTTTATTTTTATGTATATTAAAGTATATTTAAAATACATTTAAATTATATATTATACAGAATAATAATAAAAAAAGCAACAGAAAAACACTCAGATAATTTTACAGCAACTGAAATAGAAAAAAGAATGAAATGTAAACAAACAGAAACAAATAAGAAGAACAAGAACGCTTTTGCATCCGTCAAAATTAGAATTAGCTCGAATGCGAGATGCGTAATTTCGCAGCTAAGTAGGGAAGCAAAATGGAAAGCAAACTTTTTTCTCGATCTCCATAAAGAGCCCCGTGTAATTTTGACAGTTAAAAATGAATCTTGCATCTTGCGTCCTTGATTGTGTTTAAGGTAATAGCCGCAATATCCGCATGAACTTGTCCCAGCTTCATTTTGGTGCGTGATTTGAAATCTCTTCATATCTATAATTGTAACATATGTAAGGAAGTGCACATATGACAATTAAAATGTTAAACTAATTACCTTATCCATTCATTTAAGCTACTAACGGGAGGGCCGTTGGTGTTTAACAGGACGCTCCCATTCCTTTTCACTCTATTCGGTTGGAGCCAAAAACAAGGGCAGCTAATTCTGAAATTATTCCATTCCATGTCCCGCACTAAAACTTCAAATTGTAGCGATGTCGTAAATTGTACGCTATATCTTAAGAATTAATAAAATATTTAACAAAAATTGTTGTAATTATTTATTATTTGTTTGAAAACTAACAAATTTCTTCTTCTTTCTTTTATATCCATAATATTTATCCATATTCACAATTCTAAACTTTGTGTGATGTTAAAGAATGTTTCAAGGATTACAAGAAAATAACGGGGAGTAACGATTTTTTAGCAAAGCTCTATAAATCGAAAAGAAACAAAGTAGAAAAGAAAAATTTTTCTTCGCGAAAATATACCGATTTTCTCAAGAAAAAAACAGTTTTTCAAAATAACATTATATAATATATTTTTATACATTTTATAATACAATAAAAATATAAATGTATAATAAAAAAATCCTACAAGATAAATATAAAAAATTAGCAATAACCTGCCAAATATTTCATATTTAAATATAATAAAAAGAAATCATAAAAGATAAATATAATTTGAAAAGTAAGCAATAACCTACAAAATATTTCAAAGAAGTTGGGTATTTTTATGGTTTTGTGGGATTTTACTAGATTGCAACTGCCTTCGATTTGTAATTAGCAGCAAAATTTTAGTATTTATTTTTACATTATTTATATTAGTATGGTATTATGTTATAATAGAGATGATTTCGTATAAATTAAACATTTAAAGAATATTATATTGAAACCCCATTGAATTATAAATTCGGAGAGCAAAGACGACATTTTCGAAAATATCGTCAAGGTCGATCCATGCGGCCATGCGTTTTTGCTGTCACTTATTTTGAACTTAGTAAAATATCAAAATCGATTTGATATTCCCCTCGTTAGTAAGTTCGACTGATCGGATACACATGTTTCCATAAGCTAGAAGTGGATTTTGACAGCACGTCAAGTTCTTCGAAGTGCTTATGCGGATATTACACTACGACTATTGTTTGATATAACTGTAAAATTGTTTTTGCTTTCTGCACAAAGCTGTCAACCTTACGCTCTCAGGTTTCAGAGTTGAGTTCATCCAGAGAGGATGAACTTTTTCGAAGCAAAACAAAATGTTTGTGGTCTACGACAACAAACTTCGTTAAATCGGTGTTCTAGTATGCTGAAACAAAATAGTACTCTCGTTTAGGATTGAAATAACTGCACTTTTATTGTTAAAAGGTACTTCATAATAAGAAAAGAATACACAAAGCAACTCCGTAACTTTGCTTTGTATTTGTAAATATTGATATTTGTTTGCTCCATGTGTAATTACAATTTTGAACAAAATTTTGAGAGAGAGCAGAAATGAATCATCGACAACAAACAATGTTCATAGCAGAGATAATGAGATAGGACACTTCGAATTCGCCGCTTAAAAAATCGGTTTGACGTCTATTTTTTATGAGCTGTTGAATTCATGTACACTATACGTGAGCGCTACCATGTTGTTATTCTTGTTTTCTGTCTTGGAGTATGTTGAAAAAATCAGCTGTTTCATGTTTCACCACGGACTCATTTAGTTATGAAATCAGCTTGGCTAGACGCAGTATCTTTTGAAACGGTTTCACTAATGGTATATCGATACAGTCGGTGGCTACACACACTGGTTTCTCATTTGGTTTCAAAAGTCGTAAATATGTGATGCCAAAGTGTTTGTGAAATTTACTGACTATCCAAATGTTGGCCAGAGTGAGAAAATATGAACTTTCGGCAAATATGAAATATGCTTTCGGCAAACTACGTTGCTCTTCTTTCGTTTGACAACTGCTGTGCATGCAAAGAAACTGAGAACCAGGGTCTATTTTCGTTTCAAAAATTCTTTACACTCGATACCAGAGTGTAGACTTTTCTCTTTCTTCCTCATCTCTCTCACACGAACTGAGTGAAACCGTTTCAAAAGATACTGCGTATAGACAAGGCCATTGGTTTTTAAAATATAAATTTCACCATATATAAACAAAGGTGGTGAAGTTTCCCAAACCTAAAATGGTAGGTGCCAACGGATGTTTGACCCCCAAGTACATCTAACGATGTATAACAATACTTAATTTGCACAAATATTAGAAAACAAATGAAAAAATATAAATGTGACCATTCTGGAGTTATTAATCTTAATTTTTTTTGTGAAAATTCGAACAACTATGCATTGACAGCCAAAAATTAGCAGAACGCCTACTTTATACCAATTAAATATGTGAAATAAATCAATAAATACTATGCAAAATCTGAAAGTATAGATTTATTATAATTATAAGGAACTGGTAGATATATCATGTATATAATGTGAGCATAAA
The DNA here is from genome assembly GCA_943737955.2 of Myopa tessellatipennis. Lineage (NCBI taxonomy): Eukaryota > Metazoa > Arthropoda > Insecta > Diptera > Conopidae > Myopa > Myopa tessellatipennis. The sequence goes on along the minus strand of OX031316.1, from coordinate 48,340,750 downwards.
CAAAAGTTTAATTTCTTAAATATATTTTTGACGTTTCGAAAAAACACCCATTAAAATCAATATTGCATGCGTGCATGCGATACTGCGGCGAAGTACACTTCGTGCTGCGAAGTACACATGAGAGGACAAAGCACACGATTTTGTGTGGCGAAGTACACATGAGAGGACAGCGCACACGTTTTTTTATCATAGGTTTAGTGAAATTTCAGCAAACTGCATGTGTGTTGAAACAGCGAATTCGAAGTGTCCTATCTCATTATCTCTGATTATAAGTACGACTAATCATGCCTTAATATCAACGAAAAGTACGCTCCGCTGCGAAGCGCATTCGAATATTGTCTGAAGGTACCTTTACCAAAATACTGAACATTGTTTTGAATTTGTGACGAAGCAAAAATTAAGTGTTTTATCAGATTGCTAAAAGCACCACATCTTGCTTCGGGGAGTCAATTATGTATTATTTGTTAATAGTTATATTAAACTAGATTAAACATTTTTATCTATAAAGTGATCTTTTTCTGTTTTAGATAACGTTAAACGTGGTGATGTTCAAGTTAGAATATTTTATATGTTTGTTAATAGTTATGTTAAACTAAAATTTAAAGGTTATATATACGTATACGTATACGGTGATGAAATTCAAGTAACGCCGAATATTTAATTTCTGAGCCTTTAAAAACATGTACACATTCAACCTACGATGCCATGCATCTGGTGGAAATCACGTCTTACTATTGCACTGTGTAAGTAGAGTTTTTTTTATAAAAAAAGCCATTGCAATTTACAGCCAGATTCTGAAAACTCACGGTGACTGGCTCTGCCACTGACTTCTCAAGTCACGGCGTCGTAGTCACGGCATTATGAGAGCCGTGCGCATTGTCTTGTCTTGGTTTTACGTCGCACTCACGCACGTAATAACATGTTACGTCTTTCAGTACGAAGTTGTCAATCTTTTAGTATTGGTAAACTCATTTCGGCTACATTCAATGCATGTCCGGTGTGATTGTTTTTGTTGTTGTTGTAGCTACGCACTAAAAGAAACCCCGCCCCCGTTTAGGAGTTATGAGCCTTCAAAGTTTGAAGCTTTTATGCCCTATATTTACGCACATATGGGAACGATATATAAATCGTTGGAAAGGTAATTTTTATATCTATAATTTATCGTTTTAGAGATTTTATGGAAAAGCTTTTAGTTTCCCCGCAAATCGCATTTATTATTTTTACTACTATTTTTTATAGTATTTATCAATTTTTTCCAAATAAAGTTCTTCAGAAACCTGTATCGACGTTTATATTTTAACAAAGTAGAGTTAATAAGCTATTTACAGGTGTTTTTTTTATTGAAATGTTTTAATTGAATGACAACACATGAAGTTTAATGAATTACCTTTTCAACGATGTATATATCGTTCCTATATGTGCCGGGATTATGGAGATATAAGGCATAAAAGCTTCAAATTTTGAAAAGCCATAAAGTGCAAAATTGAAAACAAATCTGTGTGTTCGGCGGACGGACGGCTGTGCATGTTTTGGTATTGCGAAAGAACAAAACGTAGACGAATCGCACCGTTCTTCTCATCGCCCGCTGTACACATCAAATTGATCGATTCTTTCTTTCACACTTTATCTGGCAACCGAGTGCTCGATGAATCAACTCTTCTTACGCATGAGTTATGAGCCTTCAAAGTTTGAAGTTCTTATTTCCTATATCTCCATAATCCCGGCACATATAGGAACGATATATACATCGTTGGAAAGGTAATTTTAATATCTATAATTTATTTTTTCAGAGATTTTTTGGAAAAGTTTTTAGTTTTCCCGGAAATCGGATTTATTATTTTTAATAATATACTATTTTTTATAGTATTTATTAATTTTTTCCAAATAAAGATCTTCAGAAACCTGTACCAACGTTTGTATTTTAACAAAGTAGAGTTAAGCTATTTACAGGTGTTTTTTTTATTGAAATGTTTTCACTATTTCGGTAAATAACGTTCTTTGTCAAAAACGGAACAATTCTTTGTCCCTTGTCAATGTTATGTGAGTACTTTTTGTACGAATTTTTTTGTAAGTAATGTAAATATGTATATAATACCTTATAAGTAATGGAAATATTTTTACATTATATGTAATAACCTTATATGTAAATAAAAAAATTGGAAAACATATAAAGGTAAATTGTTTTGTTTGAAAATTGGCGCCGTAGGCGAAAATTTTTGTTGTTGTTGTTGTTGAAATGAGCAATTTTTATAAAAAAAATCGCGCGAAAAAAAAATTTAACATTTCTTGTTGAGTTATCTTAGCATTTGACAGAGTCGTTATTTTAATAGAGTATAATCATTAGGAAAACTTAGTTTTGGCAAATTTTTATGTTCGTTTTCTCCCGCATCAGTGAACCGATTTCAATAAAAAAAACACCTGTAAATAGCTTATTAACTCTACTTTGTTAAAATATAAACTTCGATACAGGTTTCTGAAGAACTTTATTTGGAAAAAATTAATAAATACTATAAAAAATAGTAGTAAAAATAATAAATGCGATTTGCGGGAAAACTAAAAGATTTTCCAAAAATCTCTCAAAAGATAAATTATAGATATTAAAATTACCTTTCCAAAAATGTATATATCGTTCCTATATGTGCTGGGATTATGGAGATATAGGGCATAAAACTTCAAACTTTGTAGGCTCATAACTCCTAAACGGTGGCGGAGCGAGGGGCGGGGTTTGTTTTCGTGGTAGCTACTAGAGAGCTGCATAATATGTCTTGAAACGCACATCACGCCACAACAAAAATTTCAAGCCTTGCACTGCTTGCTTATTTTGCTTTCGAATCAAGAAATTGACTGCCGAAAGCGTACTGATAACAAAGCACAATAAAGGCAATAGTATTTATTGCCATTCGTTGCTTTTTTGAACGAAAAGGCAATGCATGACAATTGCCATGACAATAGATAACGCATGGCAACGTAAGGCAACGAATGGTGTTATTAAATTTAAATAATTTAATAATTTATATTTAAATAGCGTACAAACATGAATCAAACTTAACTTAACATTTTTGTTAATGCGCAGGTTGCCTGATCATGCAAAAGAATGTGCAGTTCATATAATTGCGCAGCGTTGCCGACATCATACCAGTATTGCTATTTTCAATGTCTTGTTGCCTTCCTCAAGGCACTATTGCCTTTTCTGCTTACAATTCAAGCTATATTGCTTTCACAGAAAAGCAAGGCAACACAATGTCTTGTTCAAAGCAGTCACGGCTTGTTCGGGTAGTTGCCTTGAAGTGTTCGTGTCAAATCGTTCATTTGTGCACGACAGTGCATTGCAAGGCAATACTGTGGCATGGTGCCTTTAGCAATTCAAGACATCTTGTGCAGCTCTCTAGTAGCTACAACAACAACAATCACACCGGCTAAGGGTAGATTTTGTCCGAAAAATGCATATTTTTTGAGAAAATGCGATTTTAGTATTATATTTTTGGTACTGTTTCCTTATTAACCGTAAACGTACGTTAGGGTCGTTTTCGACCAAAATTCGATTTCAAAATATTGTAACTAATAGATTAATCCTTAAACGTGGAATGAATCGTCTTAAAAATTATCTCTAAAATCTCTAGGTTGATGCAAACTTAATTATTCACTAGACATAATCTCTTAAAATTAATCAATTAAAACTTCTAATACGTTCTTGGGTTTACTGTTAAATTATAAATAAATATAAAACACGGGTAAACTGAAAAAATATTTTTTTGCGAATTTATCATTTTTGGCAATGTTTGAACCAAAATTATTTGTACAAAATATACAAAAATCTTACAATAAAATTATAAATTTGCAAGATTCGTGTGTGTTTTAGGGAATTGCATTTAAAATTTTAATAAAATGATTATACTTTAGTAGCAGCGGTAATAAATGAAGACGATTCATATATTCATCACTGCGCATAGCGTCATACCAAAGAATATACAATATATAGAAGGCGCATCTCATACGAATTTTTGAACAGCAAAATTTGCTCCGTGGACGTAGCCGTACGTCCATGTTGCGCAACATTGAGTAATTTTTTGTGTTGCTACGCATTCTCTCTATTCTCTTCTCCTTGTTTGATAAATTCGTGGCGATTTCGTGTCATTTGCTTCTCATTGCTATTGCTTCGTTTTTGTAGAAATACAAATCGGATTTGCTTGTTTTCGTTCATAAATGATTATGCGTAAGAAGAGTTGAGCGACAAGATCTTGGTTGTCAAAGGAGATGAGAACGAAACGATCGAATTTTGATAAAAGCAATGGTTGAGGGAACAAGGGAATTTGACTTCTTTTTGGTTCCTTTGCAATAACAATTCAAGTGCTTACGTCTGTCGGTCTTTTGATTTGGATTTTTTTTCGCTTAAGTAAGGGAAGTTAAGTTATTAAGTAAGGAAATTTGTTTTTTGGAAAATTTGGCCGACATAATAAACTGTTTAGTATTTTAAATTAGGTTTATTATTAAATTAGGTTATTGTTAATTGTTATTTTATATATATAAAATTATAATACAATTATTGTACCAATAAGTGTTATTGATAACTCGATACATTGTGCTCAATGCAGGGTTGATTTCGTTTTATTGCCAGCCCATAGGCAATGCTTCCTTAATAGAACTAAAATCATAAATTTTAAAAATTTTAGTCTTTAAAATAATTTTAATAATGGTTTTGGAAAATACAATAACAAGGTAAATTCATAGAACATCAGACAGAAGTACTTCAGTTGTTAGTACAAAATAACAAACACAAAGTTGATCTTCCGATTCCTTCGTATAACGTGTTCAATGTGTTGATATGCCGACTAAAGTATTCTTCTTCTTAAATCTTTTGCCTATACAAATTCTTCAACAGCACGCTATGCTGGCAAGGTAAATCATTCCAGCGTTTTACAAAGCTTGGACATCGAACAAGAAGCAGAACAAAGCTAGGAAAAGCAAAATATCTTCCAAAAACCTTAAAATGCAAAATTGAAAACAAATCCAGACGAATCGCACCGTTCTTCTCATTGCCCGCTGTACTCCACAAATTGATCGTTTGTTTCTTTCACACTTTACTTGGCATACGAGTGGCAGGATCGATCTCTTCTTACGCATATTCGCTTGCATTGTTAGTGCAAAATAACAGAAGCGAAGTCGATCTTCCACTCCCTTCATACTCATTAAAAAGATCTTCCGAACCCCTCACTCATTAGTAGATCATTCAATTTTGCTTTGTTATCAGCGCTGAGAAAACCGAAGCATGGCAAAGAGAGTAACTTCGCGAGTAGTGAAGCTGTTTTCACTCATTTGCTTACACCCGCTGCCTGCGACCGACCGCATCTGTTTTGAAAAATTTGAAATTTTGAGTCATGCTTTTTCTATATTATTACATATTCTTTGGTCATACTTTTCTTCAGTGTGCCTTTGTCGACTGCATTTAGAATATGAAGGAGTATGATATATTTATGGGTGCCAATACACTCATTATAGTGGTTATAAATTGAAATCGAGGTAAAGGGCTTTAGGTAACGAGTTTTCGTCAGAATTTTTTAGAAAATTTATGATGGTAAAGCGTTTCGAAACGTTAATGGGGCTAAAAAAAAGGACAGATAACCCTTTTGTAAATTTCTATGATTTATTGAAAGGAATACCTGACCTTTTCAAAGACCATTACAATGGTTACCCATATTTAATCATATTTCATTGGATGTTATTTAATTTTTTGAATATACAATATATACATATATGCATAAAAAGCGAAGAATAAAAATTCTTCCGCCATTTAAATTTTGAAATTCTAGAAGTGTGCATCTGTTGTGAATTATGAAAAAATAAAATATTTTTTGGGAAAAGGTTAAGCTCCGAAGAAATTGCATATATTTTGGCTCAAATTCCATTCGGACAGCGATATTGAAGCAATTAACACTGACCGTATACCGATCTCAGATGAGGATTTGAGCGAAATTACGAATGATTTATTTCTTCATGATCGTAAGACTGACGGATCTTATAGGACGGATGGATAGGATCACCATCAAATCGTGGAAATGGTACATACGAATATTTCATCACCTTTTGGATATGACCTGTATCAACTCCTGGCTTCTATATAAAAAGGCATGTCAATTAAAGGGTGTTATTACAAACAATCAGGCGGATTTTAGATTCGACTTAGCACAAATTTTGTGTCGAATTGATATTGCTGGCAAGCGTGGCAGAAAACCAAATCGTTCTTCACCATCGGTTGCAAGCCAACATGACGCAAAAAGGAAAGAGTCGATTACAACTCAACCTATTCCGCCTATTGACGTACGTCACGATGGTACATCCCACTTTCCAGAAGTGGTAAGCAATCGGCCACGATGCAAACTGTTTAGAACAGACCTTTATAAAAAGTACAAAATGTATTTGTTATATACAAAGCTTTATTTATAAATATAGATAAAAACTGCTTTTTACAGATTCATTGTATATAAAAATAACCAAATTTAAAATAATTTAGTTAAATAATATTACATTACTTATAAAATAGAAGAAATAAATAATTAATAAACAAATTAAGATTAATAAAGAAATTAAACACACAAAAAAATATTTTCCATGTACAAGCAGGTTTTTATGAGCTGGCGGGCAGTGATGCATCTTTGAATCAACTAGTTTTTTTAAAAATTTAGCAATAAAATAAAAAAATTAAGAAAAATTAAGTATGCTACTGTTCTCAGGAGTGACTAAATAACCCACATTCATTTTTTTATTTAAATCGGATATGTTGCCCGTTTAAGGGTTAACGAGAATAAGCAATTGAGACCTTTTGACTTTTAATTTTTGTTGGAGTTTAAGCATAAATTTACTAGTTTTGCTTTTTAAGCTTTTAAAAAAAAAAATAAATCGACAGTTACCAATTAAGTACGCTAATGGTCGTTTTCGACCCCAGTACAATAATGTTGATTTTATTTTATTAATTTCAATTTATAAGTAAAATCTTACAGCCTTATTTATAAACGTATTTTAAAGGCTGCGTAACCTTAAACAACGTTATTTATAAACAAAGCTTTATTTTACGCAACGTTTTTTAAAGGCTGTATAATTTAAACACAAAAATTTGCTTTTAAAGCCTGCGTAAAGTGGCATATCAAAATTCAAATAATTTTTGTGTTCAAATAAAATTTTTCAAAAAAAAACTTCAAATCGCGTTATATCCAGAGCCTGAAAAGAACTCTTATTCCCATGAAATTCCTCATAAAAGTTAGACTTTTAACTTTTATTTTGAAAATAAAAGTTAAAAGTTTTTCTCATAACTTTTATTTTGAAAATAAAAGTTAAAAGTTTTTCTCATAACTTTTATTTTGAAAATAAAAGTTAAAAGTTTAACTCTTAACTTTTATTTTCAAAATAAAAGTTAAAAGTTTAACTCTTATTTTAAAAGTCATCGATAAAAGTTTTTCTGGTGATTTTTTCTGCTGACTTTTTTGAAATAAGAGTTATTTTAAGAGTTATTTTGAAGACGTGTGGAGAAGCATGAATATGTGGTTAGGTTTGGAATAAGCTACTTGAGAGTGAAAATAATTAGTTTTAGATTAGCGAATAATTAATAAGCAATATTAAGTTTTTAAAATACAGAGCACAATACGTTAATTGCTTTGTAATGACACTATAGTAGGTTTTCGGCAAATGTATGTACATATGCATATGTTTATTTCAGAACATTTTGTTAGTATGTACTTATGTATATAATAAAAGTTAGCATCAAAGATAATTTGGTGGGCTAATATTTATATACTCTAACTGTGTGCCGCTGAGATTTGTTGTTTATTCCTTGATCGCAGTGTGTGTGTATCTAGCATTACCGCGACCGTAGCCCTTATCGGCAGCAGGTACAGTACAGCGGCGACATGCTTTGAAACAACAACAACAACTCATCGATCCGCTGTGAATCACTGTGTTGTTATTGTTGATTGTTTTCGTTAAACGGTTATAAAGAATTACAGCAGAAGTACAGACCCAATTATTTAGATAGAAAATCTATTATTTGTATCAAAGTCGAGTTAGTCGCATGTCAATTGAAAGTTAGCTAACTCTTAAACGGATGTACCGATTTTGATGAGGTTTTCACCATTCTGCTCGAAATTATGAATTATTCGTATTTGTAAGAAAATATTTAATTATTTATTGACTCTAATTTTGCATCTTAAATGGGATGATGAGATTTGTATCATGGGATGATAAATAGCTTTTGGGCAGCTATTTCGCAAAAAGCCAAATGAGTCAGAGGTTTCGCGTATGAGTGCATCTATTGTACGATTTATTTTCGTCAGGTAGAGGCATTGCATTCCAAGCGACAAAATTAATGGGATATGCTTTTGGTGCTGATATTTTGTTGCTGCTTTTCACTTTCAAAGTTGGTATTGTAAAAAAAATTCAATTAATGGCGGGAATTTCCATTTGCCGTAACCCTTTAAGCATTAAAAATACAGAGAACGTTGCAGGACAATAAAAAACATTCAAATTTGTCCTGTCCAGTTCCGAGAATCGATTGATTGATGCACTTTCGTGATGTCATTCAAGTTTTATGATAATTTTGAAAACCTTTTCTTCAATTCTTGTTCATTCTTCAAACGCAATGTGTCGAGAGTGCAAAGAATTTATTCGCGCGTTATTTGTTCAAAAAAGTGAAAAAAACATTTGCAAAAAATGCTCACAAGTGATAAGTGGCAATTATGTGACTAATTTATTATTTCGGAAATATTTCGGAAATTGCTGGATGCTAATAAAGAAAATTTCTCACCTCAGGCTCATTTGTCTTCGCGCGAAATAGGGGCCCAAAAGTCTAACAAATATATCATCCCATTTGAGATGCAGAATTACGATGCAAAATACGAATAATTTCGAGTAGAATGGTGAAAACCGCATCAAAATCGGTACATCCGTTTAAGAGTTAGCTAACTTTCAATTGACATGTGACTAACTCGACTTTGATACAAATAATAGATTTTCTATCTAAATAATTGGGTCTGTACTTCTGCTTTAATTCTTTATAACCGTTTAACGAAAACAATCAACAATAACAACACAGTGATTCACAGCGGATCGATGAGTTGTTGTTGTTGTTTCAAAGCATGTCGCCGCTGTACTGTACCTGCTGCCGATAAGGGCTACGGTCGCGGTAATGCTAGATACACACACACTGCGATCAAGAAATAAACAACAAATCTCAGCGGCACACAGTTAGAGTATATAAATATTAGCCCACCAAATTATCTTTGATGCAAACTTTTATTATATACATAAGTACATACTAAAAAAATGTTCTGAAATAAACATATGCATATGTACATACATTTGCCGAAAACCTACTATAGTGTCATTACAAAGCAATTAACGTATTGTGCTCTGTATTTTAAAAACTTAATATTGCTTATTAATTATTCGCTAATCTAAAACTAATTATTTTCACTCTCAAGTAGCTTATTCCAAACTTAACCACATATTCATGCTTCTCCACACGTCTCGCCTACTCATCGAAAAAGTTTTTTCAATGACTTTTAAAAATAAAAGTCTTCAATAAGAGTTATGGGTATGACTTTTATATTTAAAAGTCATCGATAAGAGTTATGGGTATGACTTTTATATTTAAAAGTCATCGATAAGAGTTATCCACATGACTTTTTCGATAAAAGTCATAAAAGTTTCAAGGTCTGGTTATATCTTTTCAAATGAAATTCAAAAACGTCAAATTTTTTACTTACATATCAAAAAAAGTAATAGAGAACGTCTTTTTGTAATAGTTTTAGTGGATTTCTGAACCTTTTTATCCACAAACCTTGTTTATTTGACACACACACATAAAATTCAATTATAAATAAAAACTTAAGCAACGTTGTGTAACTCCTTACGCAGTGTGTAATTAAACAATTGTTTAACGACTGTTTAACGAAATCTATGTACAAATAAGGTGTACAAATAAGTTTCCTCGGTTTTTTATAAAAAGTTAGGAATTTATTGTGAAGGAACAGTACATTACGTTTTATTCAAAGTATGTTCCATCATTTGCCACTACTTTTCCCCATCTTTCTGGCAACATTCGGATACCCCGTCGAAAAAACTCTTCATCTTTTAACGCTATCCACAAATCTACCCAATTTTTGGTGTCTTCATATGATGTGAAGCGCTGCTCAGACAGACCATGTGCCATCGACCGGAACAGGTGATAATCAGAAGGGGCTAAGTCTGGTGAATACGGCGGGTGGGGTAAAACTTCCCAGTTGAGTGTTTCCAAGTATATTTTTACCGGCGCCGCAACATATGGACGAGCATTATCGTGTAAAAGAATAATTTTGTCGTGTCTGGAGTAGTAATGGGCGCGTTTTTCCTTAAGTGCCCGACTCAATCTCATCAATTGTGTTCGGTAGAGAGCTCCAGTAATGGTTTCGCTTGGTTTGAGCAATTCATAATACACGACACCAAGCTGATCCCACCAAATACACAGCATGAGTTTTTTTCCATGAATATTCGGTTTAACTGTCGATGTTGATGGTTCGCCGGGCTTAACCCATGACTTTCTCTTCTTTGAATTATCGTAGTGAATCCATTTTTCGTCACCAGTGACTATACGATGCAAAAAACTTTTTTTTATTCCTGGCAAGCAGCATTTCACTCATGCATAATCGGCGTTCAACGTCTCTCGGCTTTAGTTCATATGGAACCCAAGTTCCTTGTTTTTGAGTCATTCCCAACGATTTTAAACGATGTGAAATTGCTTGTTGAGTCACTTGTAATGTAAGTGCAAGTTCTTTTTGCGTTTGGGACGAATCTTCCTCCAATAATACTTCTAATTCCATGTCTTCGTACACTTTCGGCCTTCCACTGCGTTCTTTGTCCTTCACGTCAAACTCACCGTTCTTAAACTTTTGAAACCATTCCTGACAACTTCTCTCACTTAAAGCAGCTTCACCATATGCTTCTAGAAGCAATCGATGCGCCTCAGCTGCAGATTTTTTCAAATTAAAGAAGAAAATCAAAAGTTCCCGCAAATGATGCTTATTCGGCACAAAACTTGACATTTTTGCAGGAAAAAAATTACGTGATGCTGATACGGAATCACTAGTACTTTAAGGTTATGGTGTTGCCGGATGACGAAACTTGGGATATTACGTTTGACATCTGACAATTTCTCCATAACCTTCTGGTAGGGCCATCTTTTGACAAACCGCGGAAACTTATTTGTACACCTAATAATAAATAAGGCTGTTAAGGTTTAATTTGAAATCCAAATTTTTTGTGGTCTGCCAGCACACAAAGGCGTTAAAATTGAAGAAATTGTATATATCACTTGATAAATATTAATCTTACTGTATATTTTTCACAAAACTGAAATGCACAGAGCTTTTGATGTTTTAAATTTACAACCTGGGGTAACGCGTTACTAAGCTTCACGTGTCAAAAACATCAAACATTCTTTTCTGCTATTTATCCGGCTCCAATTGAAAATATTGTATTAAAAAATACTAATGAATGCAAATGCATAAATACGGAGAAAAGTACAGACCAATAGATCAAGATTTACGCCATGTATATTTTGGCGTTCTGCTTCTGGCCGGCGTATATAGGTAATTCATTGATGCAAAGTATTCAAATTCAATTTCGTAGAGCAAAAACATCGTGAATTTGTTTGATGCAAACTACGGACGTCCAATTTTTATAGAAATGTTATGTCGAAAGAAACCTTTTAAATTACGTCTATTTTACGCTTCGACAACCCATTCACCCGCCGCCAAAATATGTCTCTAAACGACGAGTTTGGTCCGATTCTCACACTTTGGCAGAGCTGGGTCGAACTTCTGCCAATGTTCTATAATCCATGCGAATATGTAAAAGTGGATGAGCAATTGGGTTTCAACGGACGATGCTCTTTTCGTCAGTATATTCCAAGCAAGCCCGAAAGGTATGGCCAAAGAGTTGTTCTGGATTTGGTTGAAGGCCTAAAAGGCCATAACATTACTTTGGACAATAACAGGAATGTTTGTCTGGCCTGCCTTGCAAAAAATAATTAATATTTTTACTATTTTTCTCTGTTTTCCCTAAAAGATTTATTAATTTGGAGAGAAATTATATGAGGGTTCGAAATCGACCCAAACGTATGATTCTTAAGTTTTTTCCAGCGTACGTCTGCGGTTAATAAAGTAAAACATGTAATTGAGCCACATAATTTTGTGGAAAATAGCAAACTAGAGGTCATTAGCTTTCCACAGCTATTTTTTCGCTATAATCGGGAAACTAGGAAAATAAAAAATTGTCATGACAAATCTCGCGAATTTTTTGCCTGAGGTGCTAAACTAAGAAAATGAAAAATTAACTAATTAACCGTGCGGAATCCTATCTTGTTCCGTTATCGAAAAACGGAAATTTCAAGAAAAATGAAATTATAGATTTTTTGTATAATTTTTTTTTATTTATTATTTTTTTACGGTATTTTTAGGCCAATTATTTGGTGCCTAAATTTAAGTAAAAATATTTCACTTTTATGATCGCGGAAAAATAGTACTTACGGAGTACGTGATTGTAACTTAAATCCTTAACCACCTGACGCCGGTCTCAGACACTCTGGAGGTTTTGTTTTTGAAATTTTTACGTTATGCGCGCAATACAACCAACTTTTTTCTTTTTCATGCCATTTCGTGTTTGCGGTCGGTAGCTTTAGCGGTCGTTCCACTTATCTTTCCTGTACTTCACGTTGAAAGTGTATTGTTGTAATTCGAGCGCCCATCTTGTTATTCGGCCTGACGGATTTTCAAAGGAATTTTACCACTTCAGCGAGAGTTGATTTGTAACGACGCGGAATCTGTAGCCCTCCAAGTACGGCCGTATTTACCTGATTCCCCATACGATGGCGAGACACTCCTTCTCGGTTTCCGAGTAGTTCTGCTTGGCCTTGTTCAAGTGCCGACTTGTGTATGTAATGACTCTTTCTCCGTCTTCGGGAAAAGTCGGGGCACGCCAGTACTGGTGCCTCTGTAAGTTTCTACTTCATTACCTCGAACACTCGTTGTTGCTCTTTGGTCCAGTTCCAGCGTTTACCCTTTTTCAGGAGAATTGTGAGTGGGACTACCAAATTGGCGAAGTCCGGTACAAACCGTCGATACCACGATGCGACTCCAAGAAATCGGCGAATTCCTCTTTCGTTTGTTGGTGGTGACAACTCCTTAATGGCCGCCACTTTATCCGGATTGGTATGGATCCCTTGGCGACTCACAACGTGGCCTAGATACTTCAGATCTTCTTTGAAAAACTTGCATTTTTCCTTGTTGATCTTCAAGTTTGCCGCCCGTAGACGCCGAAATACTTTCCATAGATTTTCCATATGTTCTTTCAATGTTTTTCCGATCACGATTATATCGTACAGATACGCGAACGCGTGTGGCTCCATCTCCGGCCCGATGACTTCATCTAATGCCCCTTGGAACGTTGCTGGTGCCGAATGTAAGCCAAATGGAATTACTTTCCACTGGAAAAGCCCTCTCCCTGGGAATGTGAAAGCCGTGTACTGTGTACCGTGTACCAATAGCCATTTTTCAGATCGAGACTCCTGAGCAGACCCTCTGCTTTATGAGTCTGTCGTCTTTCATCACGATTTTGGGTGTGACTATCTTCGAGGGTTCTTCCAGTGAGTCGAATTTTCCCAGTTTTTTTTGTAAGAAACTCTCTATAACCGGTTTAGGATTTCGTTTGCCGCTTTCCGCTGTTAATGTGTCTTCTGGAGTCTGATCATCCGCCCTGGGGTCTGCGGATTCGTGCCCGTGGCTCAACGGGTTTGTCATCCGGAATGTAGAGCATGTTTCGTTTTTTTCTTTTGGTGGCTGAGCTACCGGTATGCCAAGCGTTTTGGTCTCACCGCCACAGCTTATCGAGGTACCTGCGCTCGTCAGGAAATCTAGGCCAAGAATCACATTGTCGGTGGCGTCTCGGAGTATTAAGAGTGGCATCCTGCATTCTGCTGTTCCTAACTGGACTCTCACCTCTATAACTTCCTTGATCGTCTGTGCGGTGCCGTATGCCATTTTTGACGCCAACATCCACCTCCATAACTTTCCCTTTGGCAGTGATTTCTCTGGCTACTTGCTCACGAAGCTTCTGGAGGATTCTGTGTCCAAGGTAGCGGTTATGAGTTCTCTACCCAGTGCTACTTTGGCGGAAATTCTCTCCTTATTGGCCTCTAGGCATTTTGTGGTGTACGAGGAGGTGGGTTGTGGGTTCTCTGGTTCCAGCAGTCCTCGTCTCTGCTGGGCACCCTGCTCGTTTTCCTGTGGCTTTTTGTAGCATGCAATAGTGCGGACACCTTTTTTGCACTCAAAACAGAAGAGCTTTCTAGGATTGCGGCAATGTCGTTGAAAGTGTCCATTTTTGCCACATTTTCTGCAAGCTGTCCTTTTATTTTAATGTGTGGCGCAATCAGCTCCAAAACACTTCGACTTCTGAAAACTTTCAGCAGTCTCCTTATAATGGATATGTTAATCATTTCTTGCATTTTAACATCACCCTCGCCATCATTCCAAAAAAAACTAATTTTATTTTTGTATTCTAATTTTTTATTCTATTTGAAACATTACAAAAACAAAGCAAACATTTTATTTCCGCAGACAAGTCCTTCGCAGGACTTCGCGGGATTTCTGATTTGATTTATTATTTTTCTGATTTTGATTTATTATTATAATCTAATACTTAAACTGTTTAATGATTTAAATGAAATTTAATATAATAATAATTTAATAACTAAATAAATTAAATAATAACACAAGATAAAATTACCACTTTTGTGGGGAAGTCAAATATTTTTGAAAAATTCTACGTTCTAAAGAAACAGCTATTTATTTATCTCCGTCAAAGAGATTTTGTTCGATTAAACGCCGTTTACCGTTGACTGCAAAACACAATTTTTGGTTTAAGTGGGGTATAAACAAGAAACAGCCTTAACCGAGCACTGTAAAACTGGCCATAACAAACAATATTTGTCAATCCTTGGAGTATGAATAATAATAATACTAATATTTTGTTATTGGTATTGTTAGTGTGTAGATGGTTAATTTAATTTTGGTTTAGGAATTGCAATTAGGTTATGATACTGATATCAACAACTGGGCTGATAAATTACTAGCCCTATATTGCAATCCTTATCATTGCCGAAATTTTTTCTGGCGACTGATTATAGTAAGAATTACTATTTATATCTATTTGCCTTATATTTCTGTATTAATATCTGTTTTAATTCTCCGTCTTATTAAGTTGGAGTTGGATTCTCATTTCATTGCTTGTGGTCTTTCATGATTTTAAATTTATGTTGAAACGATGCGATTTTCTATGGTCGTTTCAATGACCTATATCACGATTTCAATATTAGGTTTTTTTTCAAACCATATCCATAGCCGGGGTGGCTCAGGGCTGACCAGGTTCGTTTCAAGTAATTTTTAGTAATAAGGGCCACTGTTGAGTTTATCAGTTTATTGTTGAACTCGACGATGCGATTACAACGGTGCATTAACAATATTCCGTATAATATTCTATAAATAAAAAAACTGACTTAATAATCTAAACACCTAACTAAAATAGATTTCATACCTATAAATAAAAAAACTGAGGCGTGTAGGGGCAGGGGTGGATATTTGGGAGAGGCTAATAAGTTAGGAGAGGCTCGATATTGGAGAGAGGCTCGTTATTGGTGAGAGGCTACAGGTTGAGGAGAGACTAGTAAGTTGGGAGAGGCTACAAGTTGAGGAGAGACTAATGAGTTGGGAGAGAGAGAGGCTACAAGTTGGAGGTATTATGCGTTGCTGGAACTTACCGAGATGTTTCTGCTTCCGTGTCTGAAAACCAAGTGACCGAACTTCACTATCGTTCCGCATATATATCCGTTGCTTGAAGTTCGTTTCGTCCATTGCCTGACTCGAAGTAAGGTAAGTGTAGGTAATTCCGTGCTACTAAGCCGAAACTGACCGTGGAATAGTGTTATCGCTAATGAAAAATAAATTTATAGAAAATGTTTGTATTCAGTTAAATGCTGATACATTTTTTATAGTATTACATAATAAAGTGCGTGAAGTTAAATACGTCGCGAACTTTAACAGAGTTCTGTTCTCTGTTAAGATCGCGACGTCGCGAACTTCAACAGAGCACTGTTAACTGCGCTGTTATTGACTTCTTAGCTGTGAGTGTATCAGATGAGACTGCCGCGATGAGATCTAACCCGTATGAAAAGCCACAATCAGAAATATTTATGAATCAAAAATCAAAACAAAACCCAATTACCATTTTTTTTAAAAATAAATTTTGAAATTGACCTTATATGACATACATTGGACGGCAAGGTGCTGTATAAAAGATGCCACTCGCTCGTAAACCAGGCTTAGTGCGTTGATGAAACCTACAGTGCCTAAAAGCCAATGAATACAGCCACTAACTGTGAAAAAACGGTTGAGACGGTTATAGCCAAAATTTTGTAAATCACGTTTGAAGTTGGCCATATATCACATACACGATGGCCGGTCCAGGAGGTGTATAAAAGACGCCACTGTTCGTAAACCAGGCTTAGTGCGTTGATGAAACCTACAGTGCATAAAAGCATCGTAAAAATGGTTGAGACGGTTATAGCCAAAATTTTGTAAATCGCGTTTGAAATTGGCCATATTTAACATACACGATGGCCGGTTCAGGAGGTGTATAAGAGACGCCACTGTTCGTAAACCAGGCTCAGTGCGTTGATGAAACCTACAGTGCCTAAAAGCCAATTAATACAGCCACTAACTGTGAAAAAATGGTTGAGACGGTTATAGCCAAAATTTTGTAAATCACGTTTGAAACTGGCCATATTTAACATACGCGATGGCCGGTCCAGGAGGTGTATAAAAGACGCCACTGTTCGTAAGCCAGGCTTAGTGCGTTGATGAAACCTACAGTGCCTAAACGCCAATGAATACGGCCACTAACTGTTAAAAAATAGTTGAGACGGTTATAGCCAAAATTTTGTAAATCACGTTTGAAATTGGCCATATATCACATACACGATGGCCGGTCCAGGAGGTGTATAAAAGACGCCACTGTTCGTAAACCAGGCTTAGTGCGTTGATGAAACCTACAGTGCCTAAAAGCCAATTAATACAGCCACTAACTGTGAAAAAATAGTTGAGACGGTTATAGCCAAAATTTTGTAAATCACGTTTGAAATTGGCCATATATCGCATTTCACAGTTAGTGGCTGTATTCATTGGCTTTTAGGCACTGTAGGTTTCATCAACGCACTAAGCCTGGCTTACGAACAGTGGCGTCTTTTATACACCTCCTGGACCGGCCATCGTGTATGTGATATATGGCCAATTTCAAACGCGATTTACAAAATTTTGGCTATAACCATCTCAACCATTTTTTCACAGTTAGTGGCCGTATTCATTGGCTTTTAGGCACTGTAGGTTTCATCAATGCACTAGGCCTGATTGACGAACAGTGGCGTCTTTTATACACCTCCTGGACCGGCCATCGTGTATGTTAAATATGGCCAACTTCAAACGCGATTTGCAAAATTTCGGCTATAACCGTCTCAACCATTTTTTCACAGTTAGTGGCTGTATTCATTGGCTTTTAGGCACTGTAGGTTTCATCAATGCACTAGGCCTGGTTGACGAACAGTGGCGTCTTTTATACACCTCCTGGACCGGCCATCGTGTATGTTAAATATGGCCAATTTCAAACGCGATTTGCAAAATTTCGGCTATAACCGTCTCAACCATTTTTTCACAGTTAGTGGCTGTATTCATTGGCTTTTAGGCACTGTAGGTTTCATCAATGCACTAGGCCTGGTTGACGAACAGTGGCGTCTTTTATACACCTCCTGGACCGGTCATCGTGTATGTTAAATATGGCCAACTTCAAACGCGATTTACAAAATTTCGGCTATAACCGTCTCAACCATTTTTTCACAGTTAGTGGCTGTATTCATTGGCTTTTAGGCACTGTAGGTTTCATCAACGCACTAAGCCTGGTTTACGAACAGTGGCGTCTTTTATACACCTCCTGGACCGGCCATCGTGTATGTGATATATGGCCAATTTCAAACGCGATTTACAAAATTTTGGCTATAACCATCTCAACCATTTTTTCACAGTTAGTGGCCGTATTCATTGGCTTTTAGGCACTGTAGGTTTCATCAATGCACTAGGCCTGATTGACGAACAGTGGCGTCTTTTATACACCTCCTGGACCGGCCATCGTGTATGTGATATATGGCCAATTTCAAACGCGATTTACAAAATTTTGGCTATAACCATCTCAACCATTTTTTCACAGTTAGTGGCCGTATTCATTGGCTTTTAGGCACTGTAGGTTTCATCAATGCACTAGGCCTGGTTGACGAACAGTGGCGTCTTTTATACACCTCCTGGACCGGCCATCGTGTATGTTAAATATGGCCAATTTCAAACGCGATTTGCAAAATTTCGGCTATAACCGTCTCAACCATTTTTTCACAGTTAGTGGCTGTATTCATTGGCTTTTAGGCACTGTAGGTTTCATCAATGCACTAGGCCTGGTTGACGAACAGTGGCGTCTTTTATACACCTCCTGGACCGGTCATCGTGTATGTTAAATATGGCCAACTTCAAACGCGATTTACAAAATTTCGGCTATAACCGTCTCAACCATTTTTTCACAGTTAGTGGCTGTATTCATTGGCTTTTAGGCACTGTAGGTTTCATCAACGCACTAAGCCTGGTTTACGAACAGTGGCGTCTTTTATACACCTCCTGGACCGGCCATCGTGTATGTGATATATGGCCAATTTCAAACGCGATTTACAAAATTTTGGCTATAACCATCTCAACCATTTTTTCACAGTTAGTGGCCGTATTCATTGGCTTTTAGGCACTGTAGGTTTCATCAATGCACTAGGCCTGATTGACGAACAGTGGCGTCTTTTATACACCTCCTGGACCGGCCATCGTGTATGTTAAATATGGCCAACTTCAAACGCGATTTGCAAAATTTCGGCTATAACCGTCTCAACCATTTTTTCACAGTTAGTGGCTGTATTCATTGGCTTTTAGGCACTGTAGGTTTCATCAATGCACTAGGCCTGGTTGACGAACAGTGGCGTCTTTTATACACCTCCTGGACCGGCCATCGTGTATGTTAAATATGGCCAATTTCAAACGCGATTTGCAAAATTTCGGCTATAACCGTCTCAACCATTTTTTCACAGTTAGTGGCTGTATTCATTGGCTTTTAGGCACTGTAGGTTTCATCAATGCACTAGGCCTGGTTGACGAACAGTGGCGTCTTTTATACACCTCCTGGACCGGTCATCGTGTATGTTAAATATGGCCAACTTCAAACGCGATTTACAAAATTTCGGCTATAACCGTCTCAACCATTTTTTCACAGTTAGTGGCTGTATTCATTGGCTTTTAGGCACTGTAGGTTTCATCAATGCACTAGGCCTGGTTGACGAACAGTGGCGTCTTTTATACACCTACTGGACCGGCCATCGTGTATGTGATATATGGCCAATTTCAAACGTGATTTACAAAATTTTGGCTATAACCGTCTCAACCATTTTTTCACAGTTAGTGGCTGTATTCATTGGCTTTTAGGCACTGTAGGTTTCATGAACGCACTAAGCCTGGCTTACGAACAGTGGCGTCTTTTATACACCTCCTGGACCGGCCATCGTGTATGTGATATATGGCCAATTTCAAACGCGATTTACAAAATTTTGGCTATAACCGTCTCAACCATTTTTTCACAGTTAGTGGCTGTATTCATTGGCTTTTAGGCACTGTAGGTTTCATCAATGCACTAGGCCTGGTTGACGAACAGTGGCGTCTTTTATACACCTCCTGGACCGGCCGTCGTGTATGTTAAATATGGCCAACTTCAAACGCGATTTGCAAAATTTCGGCTATAACCGTCTCAACCATTTTTTCACAGTTAGTGGCTGTATTCATTGGCTTTTAGGCACTGTAGGTTTCATCAATGCACTATGCCTGGTTGACGAACAGTGGCGTCTTTTAGACACCTCCTGGACCGGCCATCGTGTATGTTAAATATGGCCAACTTCAAACGCGATTTGCAAAATTTCGGCTATAACCGTCTCAACCATTTTTTCACAGTTAGTGGCTGTATTCATTGACTTTTAGGCATTGTAGGTTTCATCAATGCACTAGGTCTGGTTGACGAACAGTGGCGTCTTTTATACACCTCCTGGACCGGTCATCGTGTATGTTAAATATGGCCAACTTCAAACGCGATTTACAAAATTTCGGCTATAACCGTCTCAACCATTTTTTCACAGTTAGTGGCCGTATTCATTGGCTTTTAGGCACTGTAGGTTTCATCAATGCACTAGGCCTGGTTGACGAACAGTGGCGTCTTTTATACACCTCCTGGACCGGCCATCGTGTATGTGATATATGGCCAATTTCAAACGTGATTTACAAAATTTTGGCTATAACCGTCTCAACCATTTTTTCACAGTTAGTGGCTGTATTCATTGGGTTTTAGGCACTGTAGGTTTCATCAACGCACTAAGCCTGGCTTACGAACAGTGGCGTCTTTTATACACCTCCTGGACCGGCCATCGTGTATGTGATATATGGCCAATTTCAAACGTGATTTACAAAATTTTGGCTATAACCGTCTCAACCATTTTTTCACAGTTAGTGGCTGTATTCATTGGCTTTTAGGCACTGTAGGTTTCATCAACGCACTAAGCATGGTTTTCGAGCAGTGGCGTCTTTTATATACCTCCTGGACCGGCCATCGTGTATGTGATATATGGCCAATTTCAAACGCGATTTACAAAATTTTGGCTATAACCGTCTCAACCATTTTTTCACAGTTAGTGGCTATATTCATTGGCTTTTAGTCACTGTTGGTTTCATCAATGCACTAGGCCTGGTTGACGAACAGTGGCGTCTTTTATACACCTCCTGGACCGGCCATCGTGTATGTGATATATGGCCAATTTCAAACGTGATTTACAAAATTTTGGCTATAACCGTCTCAACCATTTTTTCACAGTTAGTGGCTGTATTCATTGGCTTTTAGGCACTGTAGGTTTCATCAATGCACTAGGCCTGGTTGACGAACAGTGGCGTCTTTTAGACACCTCCTGGACCGGCCATCGTGTATGTTAAATATGGCCAACTTCAAACGCGATTTGCAAAATTTCGGCTATAACCGTCTCAACCATTTTTTCACAGTTAGTGGCTGTATTCATTGGCTTTTAGGCACTGTAGGTTTCATCAACGCACTAAGCATGGTTTTCGAGCAGTGGCGTCTTTTATATACCTCCTGGACCGGCCATCGTGTATGTGATATATGGCCAATTTCAAACGCGATTTACAAAATTTTGGCTATAACCGTCTCAACCATTTTTTCACAGTTAGTGGCTATATTCATTGGCTTTTAGGCACTGTAGGTTTCATCAACGCACTAAGCCTGGCTTACGAACAGTGGCGTCTTTTATACACCTCCTGGACCGGCCATCGTGTATGTGATATATGGCCAATTTCAAACGTGATTTACAAAATTTTGGCTATAACCGTCTCAACCATTTTTTCACAGTTAGTGGCTGTATTCATTGGCTTTTAGGCACTGTAGGTTTCATCAACGCACTAAGCATGGTTTACGAACAGTGGCGTCTCTTATACACCTCCTGGACCGGCCATCGTGTATATTAAATATGGCCAAATTCAAACGCGATTTACAAAATTTTGGCTATAACCGTCTCAACCATTTTTTCACAGTTAGTGGCTATATTCATTGGCTTTTAGTCACTGTAGGTTTCATCAATGCACTAGGCCTGGTTGACGAACAGTGGCGTTTTTTATACACCTCCTGGACCGGCCATCGTGTATGTTAAATATGGCCATCTTTAATCGCGATTTACAAAATTTTGGCTATAACCGTCTCCACCATTTTTTCCCAGTTGGTGGCTGTATTCATTGGCTTTTAGGCACAGTAGGTTTCATCAACGCACTAAGCCTGGTTTACGAGCAGTGGCGTCTTTTATACACCTCCTGGACCGGCCATCGTGTATGTTAAATATGGCCATCTTCAATCGCGATTTACAAAATTTTGGCTATAACCGTCTCAACCATTTTTTCACAGTTAGTGGCTGTATTCATTGGCGTTTAGGCACTGTAGGCGTCAACGCACTTGGCGTCAACGCACTAAGTCTGGTTTACGAACAGTGGCGTCTTTTATACACCTCCTGGACCGGCCATCGTGTATGTTAAATATGGCCAACTTCAAACGCGATTTACAAAATTTCGGCTATAACCGTCTCAACCATTTTTCTACAGTTAATGGCTATATTCATTGGCTTTCAGGCACTGTAGGTTTCATCAACGCACTAAGTATGGTTTACGAGCGAGTGGCATCTTTTATACAGCACCTTGACCGTCCAATGTACATATATGTCATATAAGGTCAATTTCAAAATTTATTTTTAAAAAAAATGGTAATTGGGTTTTGTTTTGATTTTTGATTCATAAATATTTCTGACTGTGGCTTTTCATACGGCTTAGATCTCATCTCGGCAGTCTCATCTGGTACACTCACAGCTAAGAAGTTAATAACAGCGGAGTTAACAGTGTTCCGTTAAAGTTCGCGACGTCGCGATCTTAAAAGAGAACAGACCTCTGTTAAAGTTCGCGACGTATTTAACTTCACGCACTTACATAATAAAAGTTTGATATTTAAAATGTCTTATTAAAAAAAATATAATTTTTCCAAAAAACCAAAATTTTGGTAATTCCGTTCTAATAATTAAGACTAAAAACTAATTCCGTGCTAGTATGCGGGTATTTCCGTTCTAAGCTTTTGGAAGCATGATTTTTAAAAAAGAAGGAAAGTTTCATAGCACTTTATTCATAATAGTAATAATTAATTCAGAGAAATCTAATATCAACTTAAATAAATATTAGTAAGATAACATTATAGTGTTTTAAAGTAAATGTAAGAGATCGTTTTGATTCGTATTGTATCAGTTGATATTTTATAAAAGTTTTTGAAATGATATTTTAATCCCTTGACTGAATGTCTCCATTGTTTATGATGACAGGAGCTTCTATTTTTTAATAATATCTTCAAAATCGTCCTCCGACAATATCCTTTGCATTGTCTTAGTGACAACTTTTTGTTATTATCTTTTGATGTTTTTTTTAATAATTCTTTATTCTTCTTTCTGGTTTCATCTTTTTAAATTTTCTGCCGTTTTTCTTCATCTATTTATGCGCCTTTGGTACTCTATCAATTCTTCAGCTAATGTATTATAACTGTAGGTGTCAGTTTCAGTTTCATTGTTATACTAAGAACAAATCTCTTTCCAAAAAAGAGGTGTAGGTCCATTCTTGAAAGGTGTAGGGAATTAAGATTTTATTGGTCGTTCTGTCGCATGACGTTGTTCAGTACTACTTTCTACGGAGAAGAATATTTCGTCCAAAGTTGGATTCAAACATCTAGAAATTAGAGAAATTGGCCTTGTCTTTTTAGCTTCGGATGGAAGTTAATGAAGTATTTCCGCTTAGTTATTTCCGGTTCCACCAGAATTCCTTGAATATCACATGAATCAAGTCATTCAATGCTGATATTCTGAATATCGAAAGTGTCGCATTGATTTGCAATGATAGTCGGAGCATTAAAGCTTAATGTGTCCTCATTCTAGTTATCGTCGCTGTGGTCAACTTTAAGACCTCTCCAGAAATAAAACAAAGATACAAAATAACTTTTTCTAGCAAAGTTCGCTTAGGAATAATAAAAATGTTGGATGCAAGATCTTATGACAAGATAGTTGGTTAGTTTTGATTTCCTGCAGTGCTAAATTTAGATTTTCTTCAGTATATTTGCTTCTTTTTATCATATTTGTTTATATCTGCATAAAGAATTCATTATCATAGCCATTTAATATATTTTTTAAGTATTTCTGGTGCTAAAACAGTTGAACATTTAATTAGAACGTAATTACCGGCTTTAAGTTTTCAATTACGGTCTATAGGACGGAATTATCAAAAATAGAAGAAATTGTGATGCTAATTCCGTTCTATAATATTAAGATGAAAAAATATACCATAATGATAATTTTTGATGTATTTACATTAGTTTACTTTATTTGCTAATGTCCAAGTGAAAATTAAATTCCACTAAAGTAATAACAATCAGAAAAATAGCTAAATTTTAAAAACCGTAATCCGGTAAATTTGGCTTATTTTAAGCAAAATTCATAAACTTTACTATTAAAAATTAAGAAATAGGTGTTAAATATAATATGACGTAATTAGATTTATAACATCATGATTTACTTATCTTAATATTTCATTTAAGAAAACCAAAATATTATATATTTTTAATTCGAAATTCACAAAATAAGATGCACTTAATATATTGCAATTCCGTCCTACGCACGGAATTGGCTTCGCTAAAAAAATCATGCCTGCAATTACGTTCTATCCTTTAACATACAATTCTATCCTTAAAACCAAACAAAAACGATTTGCAAAAAGTACATAATTGAAGCTAAATATACAACTTATTGAATAAATAAATAACACAAGAATTTAGACTTACAAATTAACTTTTAAATGCTTAAATATTGGTGCTCTGTTCCTTAACTTTTTTACAACTATCATAGAGCAACGATGCTTTAGTTTCAAATTTTCGCGGCCAACTAACAAATCGATGCAATTTTTCATGAAACTAAAATAACGTCAGACTTTTTCAATAGAAATTATTGAAATTCAATGCAGTTGTGACAGTGCAGTTAAGCAGTTAAGACTAGTTGTCTTAATTTTATGATTTGAAATATATATGTATCACGGAATTGCTCGCTAGGCCGTAATTACCTACACTTACCTTAACTATCTGTGTCTTGCTCTAGCACATACCAAACATTATCTGAGTGTAAATGTATACATGTATGCGTGAACAACCTGTGCAATTTCTGTATATGCCTCTGTCTGGCTCAGATGTACAAGATTAATAATGTTTTACTAACAGGGATGTATTAAAAGTAACGATTGAAATACAATAGTGCTTAATGGTAATCTTTCATTAAATAACTTAGGAATTCAGTAAACGTTTAATAATTAATGTAATTTTATTGAACAAAAACTTCATAATTCCTTAAATAAACTTTGTAAATTTTACATTTCATTTCATTAGAGAACTCAGTACTAGGTGACAATGTAATTTTGTATGAGAGGGTGGTTCACAGAACACTCCATCACAATGTCCTAAAAGGTATGGACTCAAATATTTTATTGAGCAAATGATATTCATTGACTCCGTTTCTTATTCAAGAAGTCGTGCTTGGACTTCTACCTTAAATATAAAGCAAAATAGTCAGTTTTTAATCCAGATGTTTGCATTACTTTGTGTTGAGGCCACAGCAATAATTTTGAATTATCTGCAGTAGTTTTACCATCTATTGTTTCTCCTGGCATGTCTTCATAGTCTGCGTAAAATGAGTTAACTCATTTATGTTCTTATTAAAATTACACCTTAGGCCCGTGCATTAGGGGACTGAAAATACTTTTCATTCCAGATATCTTCTGTTGCTTTAATCAGCTTAATTGGGATTATTTAATCAGTTTACTTATATTGTAAACAATTGGAAACAGTGGAAACAATAATTTCAATAATAAAAGAAACCGTGGTGAAACATGAAACAGCTGATTTTTTTTACATACTGTATGACAGAATACATGAACAAAAATACGGTTGCTCACACGTATAGTGTACATGAATTCAACAGATCATAAAAAAATATATGTCAAACAGATTTTTGAAGCGGCGAATTCTTGAGTGTACTATCCTTAATCTCTGGTTAATATGTTCAAATTCTGCTAAGTGATTTTGTTCTCTTATATGTTGACTTGTGGTTGTTGTTTTTATTAATGATGTCTCTCTTGTGCTCTGCTAACCTAGTTTTAATTAACCGTTTCGTTGTACCTTTGTAAACTTTATTGCAATTATTGTTTATGTTACCTCTACAAGGGATTTCATAAACCACGTTGCTCATGTTTTCAACAGGTAATTTATCTTTCATATTCGAGAAAAGGTTTTGTATTGTCTTGTTCGGTTTATACGCAAAACGAATGTCTATATTTCTAATTATGTAAATTTCTCAGATTAGCTTGGTTTGTTATGTGAGGCACATATGAAACTGCAACCGAACTTTTGTTCATATCCTTAGCTTTGTTGTTGTTTGAGAAGTTGTGTGTGTTATGATTATTATGTCCTAAAGCGTGTTTTTAAATAAGAATTCTTATTATGTGTTTGGGATAGTTGTTTGCTGTTAACATTGATTTTATTTTATTAATATTATCTCTCTTAAACCGTGAATCACTTATTTTGAATACCCCCTGTATTAAATTTTTGCTGTGTTAATTTTTTGTTGTGATGTTTGGGTTGAATTTTAATTGATCATTCTTACCGATGAAATGGGTTTTACGTACCAATTACGTATGATTCTTTCACTACTTCTATGTAATATTGTAAAAACAGCAACAAAATCGAGCATTTTGTACGGAGCATAATTTCCGTTACTCGTTTTTTTGAATTTTGTAAACAAATTCCCCAACTGTCAAAATTCATTCCCGAGTTGTCAAAATTACATGCGTTTTGTTTTTTTAATCTACAACACCCAAGCCTGATTTCACTAACACATTCAAAGCGAAAAAAGTGTTTCCAGACTTGTAGTCTTTGCCCCAAGCTATTGCAAACAAGGAAATTTCGTCTCTAATGGTTAATGTTTTTAAAAACTCCAATGGGTTCTCTTTTCCGACAGCTAATCTAAAAGAGACTCTTTCTATAATAGAGCTTAATAACCCAATTGCATTCTGATCCATTGGCTGGATCAAAGGCGCAACATTAGGTGGCATATGCATTGTAAACGCCACCAAATCATCTAATTTTAGAAAATGTTCCTGTGGGTGACAAGGTGCATTATCAAGAAAAAGCGCTTTAATGGGTAGACCCTGTTGAAATAAAGCAGTTTTTTCACCACGAGCCACATACGTTTTCCCAGGCAGCATCTTACAAAATAATCCATCGGCGTTATAAATTTGATTTTCAGAAAATTGAAGCTCATACATTATTTCTTTCAATTTTTTAATAAATGGCTGAACTGCTGCGTGATCACAAGAAAGCTTTTGCCCACATATTTTTAATAAACGTATACCAAATCGCGATTTGAAACCATTTAACCATCCAGAACATGCAAATAAGTACCTTGTTTTTTCTTGGATTTCCCCAAAAAGTTGCTTTGCTTTCTCCTTCAGCATATCATCACACAGGTAAACCTTTAACACGTTGTTTGTAAATCCAGTTGTACAATGCGCGTTCCATATGAAGATTCTCGTCTGTTTTTAAAGTTTTTCTGTTCTTAGAGCTCACTTGGCGGTTTGAAATAACTTGAAAGATGATATCCTTTTTTTTATTCCCGAGATTGTTGACTTAGCTACGCCATACTGGATATACTACTAACCAAACTGGATGTGCTTTCTCCTTTGCCAACTTTTTCAATTATTTCACCTTTTTCGTTTAAAGATAAACATTTTGGTTTTCTTGAGTACATTTCTCTAAATAATATTAAAAACTCGTAACAAATACGTAGTTGCTCAAACACTGTTGCCACAAAAAATGCAAAGACTGACTACCTAAATACGAGACGAAAATTTCTGCCGCATCAAAACGATTGGCCGAAAAATAATATTTTGCATACATACATAAGATATTTCTAGTGTAATTAATATTTAAGCAAAAAATAATATTTGTAATTCACAAAACTATTTAGCGAGAGCAATATTACAAGCCTAAAAAATTACCTCCCAAGAAGTAATCCCTAAAAAAAATGTTGTCCATTTTTACTAATAATCTAAATATTAGTTACAAAAAGTTGGCAAAACTCGCTAGATCAACATATGCCAGCGCGTGAAGGATCATTTTGCGAAGAGTAAATTAGTTATTTTATAGTATGGCAGGCTTCGGTAAATCGGGCTGAGCTCGATGTATAATGAAAGTGTGTTTTGTGCTAGCGTTCGTTTCCGAAACACGGAGCTGTGTTGCTGTAGCTAGCTCTCGCACGTCGACTGTGTTGTGAAATTGAAGTGAAGCGCAGTCGTAAGGGCAGAGCAAGTGAAAAGAGACACCTCAATCGTTGTGAATGTGCCGGGGTGTGCTGGTCGCGGTGCGTGCATTCCGAACCCTAGCAGAAACGTCTGCTGCCTTTCTTACGTAAACACAATGGTTCAACCTTGTTTTGGTTCTACTATTTATACAGAGGCGTAGCTAGGACTTATGGAGCCCGGGACGGTTAATCAACTTGCAGCCCCTAAAATTCCTAGAATTCAATAAGTTACTACTTGATTTCCCCTATACTTTCTGTACCGGTCCTTATCTTTTTTGACGAGGGTTTACAGAAACATATTTTTAACTTATTAGTTTCAATAATTGAAGGAAACTACGTTAATATTAATATTTAATTATTAACTTTATATGGCTGGTTCTAAGTAATTATAAACACCTATATTTTTCCTGCTCAGCGTAATTATGCAGCAACTTATTGTTGTGAAGTCAATTTTTGGTAGATCGTAGACCAACTTCGAAATTAATTTTTAGCAGAACGTTAAGATACGTTTTTGGTTGTTGGTAAAAGTTGACTTTTTTGTTCAAGGTCATTGGCATAACAGTTACATTCAGGCTCAGGCACTATTTTCAATAATTTGCTCGCCATGATAAAGAATTTTATGAATTGTTGATGGTATATTCCTCCAGGGATATTTTTCGTTCTAAATTTCTGCGGTTTTCTTTGAATATTCACGAAATTCGTTGGCATCAATCATCCTGCTGTATGCTATAACTTCTATTATTACTGTGAATCGCTTAATTAATTCAACATCCACTCCTATAATGAAAGCTGCCGTCTCAGGATCTGAGAAAAATCTTCTAGCGGTGTTTCCATCATACGTATTTCCCTCTGCTTGTTTTGGCTGGTCAATTATTAGCCCTATTTCACGATATTTTTCGTGTATTTGACTTTTTTTCAGCTTCCATTTCTCCTTATTCTTAATCATAGCCCAATTTGAGTATATATTCCATGAAACGAATTCTAGTGTGAAGAAGCGACAATCCGAATTCGTATGCCTCTTCAGAATAATTGACATCTTCTGATGCTTGGCTTAGTGTACCGGTTTGTACGTGGTTTGATGACATATAATACAGCAAGAGGATGCCTTAGTATCAGTTAAGGCTTGTCCGACTTTTCTATCAATCAATCAATGAATAACATGTTGAAAACCGGCCACTGTGCGCCGTACCAAATAAAACGAGCATTAACAATCCTTTCAAATTTATCAGAATCTGTATTAAAATTCAATACAAAATGTGTACTGTGATTTGACATCACCGTATTCTATCCCTGATTATTGAGTTAGCTTGGATAGCTATTGCCGCTAACCTAAGAGACAATCCGCTTCATTTCCCACATACAATTTCGTAAGCGGTAAAACAAACCACGGCTGTGTGTCGCTTTAAACTTCAAAAGAGTCGCCAAAAGAATATTCCAAGAGTCGTGACCACTACGATGTGGATGATTTTTGTTCTTTTCGTCGAATCGATATTTTGTAATCGTCGAAATGCATAGAAGAGAGTCACCGACATCTTCGTCGTCGTGACTTTTTGAATACGGCCGTAAATATCTTTAATTTGTGTATCTTTGCTAATGTAACTTGAATGTGGTTATTGTTTTTTCACTTTCACCTTCACCACACATAAATTTCGTTTGTTAATAAAATTACTAATTTACTATTGAACCGTTGTCCAATTATAAACTCGGATTAGAATTGGGCGGTTTACAAACTAAGTTAATTCTGTTGCTTCGAAACAGAAAGATCAAGCAGAATGTCAGTCACTAACTACTGCATTGAGTGTATTGCATCAAAAATGCATGCATAAACAAAATTCGTCAAGTGTTACGGAACTTGAGTGTTTGATTTATACAGGAGCGGAGTGCGGGTATGTGGGTACACTACAAACTGGTTCACTGAGTAATGCTTCCTTAATGTACATACATGTCCAGAATTTTCTCCAATGTTTTGTGAAAGTAGAAACTAAAGCTTATTTTGGTCGATAGGATTTAGGCAATTGTGTAGCCGCTTTGCTTGCCTTAGGAATGAATACGACCCTAACTTTAGGCCATGTCTCTTGAGTATTGTATCCAGTTTCGATTCTCATCAGAGTTTTTTTTTTACTTAAGACAGACGGACAGACTAACAGGAATGGACTTACGGGAAGACCTACGGATGGACGGATCCTTTATTTTCACATAGCTCACATTTTAACATTTTTTGTAGCTCGATAGAGTTTTAGCTTTGCATGCGAATGCGATTCTCATCAGAAGAATTGTTTTTTTTTTAAAATTAAGACAGACGTAATTACACGAACGGTAAAAAATTTTTTTACCGGGAGTGTAAATTAAAAAATCACTTTTCTAAGAAAGTTGTCAGTATTTAAATATATGTTTTCATATAAGGATGCAGCTTAGTGATAGAGCGTTCGTTTTGTATACAAAGTTAATGTATAATTAACCTATATGTTTATTACAATATTAAGTAAGTAGAGTCTCTTATCTTTTATGTTATGCGGTCTTATGCGGTTTATGTTATGTCGCTGTGCATGTATTGTGCCAAAATTTATAGAAGAAATTTTAATGGAAAGAAATATTGGAACATTTTTTTACATTAAGGGATTCATATTTGTATGACTAAAAAGAAGAAAATAAAATATATTAAAAAATTTTTGAAATAAATTTCTTTTATAAATAGAATGCTCTAAAATTTATATGTAATTGGTTTTTGTTTCTTACATGTCTCTTAATTTACTTTCTAAATTTTTAATGGATGTGACGGAAGCGGGTGTGACCAATCGATTTCGTTTAGATGTAACAGTCATAACTGACAGTCGTAATAATAAAAAATTAAAAAAAAGACTTTTGGTTATATTTACTTACTACTGATATTTGAAATTTATTTTATTTCTTTATTTATTGTTCACTTCGATATATCCAATGCAATTGTATTATAAAGTGTTTATAAGAATGTGGATTGAATTTTGAATTAAGTATACTAAAATCCCGCAAAGCTTTGTGAGCCTATTTGTAGGAGATATATTAAGTTTAATTATAGTTTCAAGGTTCAATGAGAAACAATTTTATTTACAGCAGAAATAAAATCAAAAACTGGTTAACACAACCTAAAAATAGAAGATAAATATAATAGTAGATAATAATAATAGTTGTAGAACATATCAGTAATATTATTTGTTGTTATACATGGTATCTTTTGGTTCTTGAATTTGTGGTGTTGATATTCGTAATCAGTTTGTGCAATCGTTGTTGTGGTTAAGGAATTGGACTACCATAAAACTTATTCAGTATAGGTATAGGTAACATTCAGTATAGGTTTTGAAAAGTGGTAAGTAATCGTAGTTGTGAAATTTAATTTCTATATTTTGGTACAAGATGTTCGGTTTTCTTACGTGTAAAAGCTAAGTTTTGTTGACGTTTATTTTAAGACCATTTTCGTGACACCATCTGGTAACTGTATTCAGTTCACGTATTATTCAGTTAGCCTAGTTTATTCAGTATCTATGTATTTGTGCGAAACGATTGCTGTATCGTCTGCGTAATGTGTCCTACTGCTTAAAGTGTTAAGCATATAATTAGTATACATTATATAAAGAATGGGTCCTAGCTTTGACCCTTCAGGGACCTCTTATGCTATTGGCACTTCGTCACTTACACAGTTCTGACTTTGATTACGTATGCCCCAAAACAAATGTAATCTACAGACCATTGCATAGTATCACCAAGTACCCCGCAATTTTGAAGTGATTAGTTTTTCGTGAGACAACATTTTTAGTCCAATCCACTGAGCACGCTGGCAAAATATCTCAGAAGTTTGTTGATGTTTTTTCCTTTCTGGAAGCCGCCCTGGTATTCGTGAAGTACTTTCTATTTAGTAATGAAATCCCACTACTACTTCTTCCAAAATTTTTCTACTTTTGTGTATCGGACGAACTACCGCGATTTTAAGAACGATTTTAAGGTATTCTGGCATCGTTAATACTTGAATTGATTAACTTTTTTATTAACAGCGTCAACAATTCTGCATATATTTTCAATTGATTCATTCTGATTCCATGGTATCCAGCACTTTTCGACTTGATTTTGTTTAAAATATTATGGACTTTAATTTTTGTAGTGTGTTCAAAGTAGATCGAATTTTAATTATCTTATATTGAGTTAAGCCTTGTAAATACAAAAGTGTTCGTACAGGGCAGTTATGTATAGAGACCTTGATATTTTTGGTAAAGCTTTTAGAGAATCTTATTATCTCTTGTTACACAACATTGTATCAGCTCCTCACTTATCCACATATTTTTTTTTACTTACACATTTCGAGTTAGAATAAATATCATTAAATGTATTTTGTAGTTTGAAATACATATCTTCTGCATTTTCTGAGTTTATTATAGAACTCCAATAATTTTACTTAATTAATTTTTTTGCCGTACTTCCATTTACAGTGTACTTATGTCGATCATTTGCATGTTTATTGTTATTGTTGTTATTTAAACTTTTCACATTACACACGAGAGCGAAGTGATCCGAAGTGTGGTGGTTTTTATTACGGATCCATAAATCACTCTCTTTATTGATATTATTGGTGCTACTCCCACGTGGGATGTGAACTCTCGTACACTCACTGTCGTTTCTCTTTTCCAGTTTGTGAGATGCCAGCGTATCAAGATAAGGCATTGTGGTATTGTGTTTTTTAATGTCAATGTTTATATCTCCCACTTTAATGGCGTTGCGTCTTCTCTCTATTTTAGCTAATATTTCATCTAGTTTTTATAAATTGTGGTATGCTATTTGTTGGAGGCGATATATGAGTGTGAGACGGTGTCTACCAACATTAATGTTCGCTTGGACTGCTTCACATAAAAGTACACTGATAACAAAAATGGTACCATAAATTTTTTCTTATAAAATTTTCTTTTATAACGACGGCTATTCCACTTCCTCTATTCTTCTCTCTATTAAAAAACACTAAATGGAAAATAAATTGTTTTCATCATCACTAATATTTGTTTCAACCACATGTCGCTTGAACAATGCTAGTCAAATTACAGGAGCTAGCCTTGGAAACTCTCTGTCACCCACCGTATTCACCAGACCTTGCACCAACAGATCAGGCCACTTATTCCAGGCATTGGACTAGTTCTTACAAGGAAAATCCTTCAGTTCCCAAGAAGCTGTGAGACAAGCCTTTTCGCATTTCACTGCTTCTCGCCCCACAGACTTCTTCGCTACAGGCATTAAAAGTTAGCGTGAAAATGTCAAAACACCATCCATAGCTTAGGAGCATATTTTGATTATTCACATTGTTTCTTATTGGAGATCAAATAAACGAAACATTCGTTTCACAATCGGACATTTCATATTTTTTGACCTAATACATAAAGCAACCAGCTAATAGCCGTAGTTAAGAGCGACGTTCTGGCAGGCCGACGAGATTTAAGACCCATATCTTTAAGGCGTCTTTGAACAGTTATTTTGCTGATATTCATTGCTTACTTGACTTGAAGCTCTTTCCTTATTTCCCTGGCAGTTTGAAACCGATTATGAAAGGCACATTTGTGTCAGAGTTCGATCTTCCCGCTGTGTAGTGGCTTCCATATTTCTGTGTAGTGTTCCGGTTTGTTGAAATTTTATTAAAAGACGTCATACCTTACTTTCATTACATCCAATTCTTTGAGAAATTCTTCCATTCAAATAATTTTCTGCGCTTAGTACTAAGATATGGCCTTTTGGCTTAATACGATATTGAAATAATCTTAAAAATTATGGTCTTTCTCTATTTTCTGAATTGTGCTATTTGCTACATTGTGTCTTTTTATAACAAAGAATTTTATAATCAGTTAATGAGGGAATTTTGTTATGAAATTGAGAACCTTCACTAACATTTTTTACTAGCAAATCAGAATATTTGTAAAATTCCGAGGTGCGGTTTTTTTGGTTCGGGGTGCTTTCATTATTTCCATTTTTGCTTTCAGTATTACCATAAGTAGCTAAATTGAAATTTCGCACATATCATTTCCTGACCTACTATTATATTTTAAGAGGGTAAGACCGAAAAAAATTTGATTTTGAAAATTAAGGACCACCCTAATGTATATGCTATATAAAATATGTATGTTCTTTGTATGAAATTGCTATGACAAAGTAAATACAATCAGTATGTAATGCGTTCCTGTATGGTCGATTAACTGAGGCGGTATTGAATGCCATACGCAAGCGTAACATATTGTGTTCTTTTGAATAACTTTAAAAAGTTAGGTGTTCAAAACAACAATGGCAACAATGCTGCCCATACTACACTTAATCCGAATATTTGAAATGATCATTCTCCTTCTCATTATGCAGACTGAATTATGAGGGTTTGAATCCATTTTATTTTTTAATATCTTTCTATTGTTTTTAAGAATTACTTATTACATTTTAATAATTACCGTATCTTAACTGTACTATAGGTGTATTACTGATACTGATGCTGGCCTAATCAATAAAAACAGTTTAATAGGAATTCGTAGCAAACCTAACCAGACCTAACCATATTCCAGACTTTAATAATGAATATAAACGCACACAGCAGAACTGTGCTCCACGAAGGTAAGTTTCAAAAGTTATATTTATAGCTTTATCATGTATCTTTTCGAGTTTCGTTTATTTCGCGTTTTGTTTTGTGCTTTTTGTATTTTTCGGAGAATTGACAGAGGAAAATCTGTAAACCTCTCAAACGCAATCGAAACGAGAAACCAAACGCAAACGCAGTTTTGTAGGTAATTTATATGCTTTGCAGACTTCACTACGTATTTGTGGCATGATGGATGAGCTATTTCGTGGAAAAAGTCTCTCAAACCAGACGATTGCAAAATGCTCGCGTTTGGAGTGATTCTGAACAGTGGCTCATACAATTTTTTTTATGCACGGTGCTACCTTCTCCAAAAGATCCAGAAAAATTTATTTTTTCATGCGTAGTTCGTCATAAACCTGTTCATTATATAAAATAAAATAATGCACATATATAAATAACAAATAATATTAGAGTTACCGAAGCTCCGGCATATGTGAACGATCAGAATTGTCCCTCTTCTGAGTATCCCCGTATTTTGTTCCTCGCTATGACGCTGCGTTAGTAGTCGCACGGGGAATATTGCTGCTATATTCACTCTCACATAAAGAGCAAACGATAATAAACACAATATCAGTATGTAAACATTGTGTGCGAATTATCAGATTTGCTTTTGTTGTACAAATTGTTGCCATACATCAATTATACCACTAATTCGTTGGCGTTCCTAAAAAATACTTGTAAAAATGCTAAAAATGTTTCATACATGGTAACTCATTGTGCTCTGCAAACAGAGGAAGTCTGCAAGGCTACGTAAAGTTTGTGTTCTCCTCAAAACTCAAACGCAGTCTACTCGAAAAAGTTAGATCATACCATTTGAAACGCAATGCGTTTGAGTCGCGTTTGAGTTTGCGTTTGCGTTTAAAAATACATGATAATGCTGTTAATGTCCAATTCTAAGACTTTATACGTGCTAAAATTTTATTTGTATTAAGTCAAACCCGTTACAAGTTACAAACCCGTAAAAGGAAATCTAACCTTTAGAATGAAGCGCTATAAAATTAGAAACTTAATTTTATTTTCTACATGAGCTCAAGCAATTTTTAAAAGGATACAGCGGTTACAATTAAAATTTAATCATTTAAGCTGTTGCGCATTTAAAAAATTTAGAAAAATTGGATTCATCTAAATTTGACAGCTCAAAAAATTAAAGGGTTTGCCCATAAATGGCAAAATTTTGAATTAGTGTCAACCAGACATCAATTGTCTGTGCCGATGTTGTTTTTTGCTGCCGTGAGCCGCTGCCTCTCTCCACTCGTGTCCTTGGAGACTAATGTTCCGGATAAGTCTCGTATAATAATAATGTTTCGTATGATAGAGAAAACTGTCAAAAATTCACAAATTTCTCTCTCTCACAAATTTATTCTTAATTTAATTTAAACAATTCCCATAGATTTTCGAACGGTCTAAAATCTGGGGACTGCAGGCCATTTCAGAATATTGATTCCTTTCGCTGCGATGCAATAAGAAACAAATTTTGATGTATGTTTTGGATTATCGTCGTGCTGAATGGTCCAGGAGAGGAGGAACCATGCATGGGGAAGCATCACATTTTGCAGTATGTCTTTATAGTTAAACCTATTGATAATGCTAATTATTCGATGTAAAAGTCCAATACCGAATACGGAGCAGCATTATATCCTCTCTCTCCTCCCCCCCACCATGTTTTATAGTGCCGTGACAATAGCGAGGATCCAAACGCTTATTTTTTGGTCTGCTAATTTTTTGGATTGTTTTCCATATTTGTACTGACCAATATCTTTTTGTCAAATGTTATGCGGGCTCTGCGATTTTTTCGGAAATAAACGGCTTTTTGGCTGCTCGATAACTATACTCCAGCTTCAAATGCTCTATTTTTGTTGTTGTTTTTAAAAAAAGGGATATTTCGACTTTTTTCGAATATTTAAGTAAGTTGGGAATAAATTTGTAAGAGTGTGAACAAGCAGTACTATCTGCTTGTGACTGGTAAGTTTAGAATAATACTATCGGACTATTATGTTAAGCTTAGAATAAGTAAGAATATTATAAGCATATAAGAAATGTATTATTTTTATGTTTACTCTTATGAAAAGAATGGGATCACTTTGGATATAAAAACCCAAGTGATATAAATCAGAATAAACTTCATAAACTGTCTAACAGACAAACACCATCAGGCTCATTCATTTCTCACATTCCTATAAGCATAAGCAATACTCCAGTCCATGCAATAATACATTGCCATCTTCTAGCAAGGCACCTCGATCTGTCCAGTATCGTTCCACGCTGGACACCATAGTAGGTCGACCGGGAAGTGTATCCTCTTATAGATAGTTTTTACGCTAGGGACCTTACATGGTCCTGCTATAATACACCGTATAACATTACATTTCGAATCAAGCCATGATTACGCAAAGCCTGCTGAAAAGAAAACACAACAAAGACAATAGAATTCGTTGGCATTCGTTGCTTTTTTGAACGAAAAAACAACGCATGCCAACTAATGGCAACAAATTTAATTAAAAATTCTTAAAAATCAAATGGGTAATTTTCTTCATACTAAATATAAAGATATTAATCTGTATAAATACAATGCCTTAATATATGTATGTACACTTCAAAGCAGTAAGTGAATTTTATGGTGAAATTGTTTCCCTGTTACAAGATAAAACCGGCTATTGTAAAGTAAGATAACTGAAAAGGTAAACCGTTTTGCTTTATTAACACGCTGTCACAAAATTATGGGGTGAGTTAGTTGCAGGGATACCAACGACACAACTTTATTATTTATTATTTGTTTGGGTTTCAAGTAAACATTACAAGAAACTACTTTGCATTTAAGAGTTGCCGCGGCTTTGCCGATTGCTTAGCGGTTTAGAAATATTAAGAAGTAATGTAAACTTATTGGTTTTTGTAATTTTTCATTTCCCATTCCCTCGGACTATTATCTATTCCCAAACCTCAAAAGATAGCTCATCAACAAAAACTTCAGCTCACGCGATGAAATCATCGACGCCACGGAGGAGTATTTTGTCGACCTTCCGGGAGATTACTTTTCGGACGGGAATGTTGA
Organism: Myopa tessellatipennis; assembly: GCA_943737955.2. NCBI lineage: Eukaryota > Metazoa > Arthropoda > Insecta > Diptera > Conopidae > Myopa > Myopa tessellatipennis. The sequence continues at coordinate 48,302,899 of OX031316.1, read as the reverse complement.
ATAAAATAAAAAACATTTTTAATGTTTTCATTCCCAAGGAGGTTAGTTTTCACCCCACCTAGTAAATCACAGATTAATATTCAACAAAACACATTTAATACGTTGGCCTGTGTTTCCGCTAAAAATACGTGTGGTACGTTAAAAACAGCTGACTAAATTTGTGAAATGAGCAATTTTTATAAAATTTAACTTCGCGTTACTTGCAAAATATTCAATATTGTGCAACTATAAGACTTAGAAAAGGTTCCGTGGTCATTTCTAGAAGCATACCTTGGTTCTAAAACTGTCTGCTTGGTATTTTTTAGTATTTAGTATTTTTCTGCATTTTGTAAACAAACCCCCGAGTTGTCCAAATTGCATGCATTTTGTTTTTGTAATCTATTCCACCCAAGCCTGATTCACCAACACATTCAAATCGAAAAAAGAGTTTCCAGTCTTGTAGGCTTTGGTATACATATGTATATTGAGTGCGTTTGACGAAATCACGTCAGTAGCTACCAGAGATAATGAGATAGGACACTTCGAATTCGCCGCTTAAAAAATCGGTTTGACGTCTATTTTTTATGAGCTGTTGAATTCATGTACACTATACGTGAGCGCTACCATGTTGTTGTTCTTGTTTTCTGTCTTTCAGTATGTTGAAAAAATCAGCTGTTTCATGTTTCACCACGGACTCATTTAGTTATGAAATCAACTTGGCTAGACACAGTATCTTTTGAAACGGTTTCACTACTGGTATATAGATACCATCGGTGGCTACACACACTGGTTTCTCATTTGGTTTCAAAAGTCGTAAATATGTGATGTCAAAGTGTTTGTGAAATTTACTGAATATCCAAATGTTGGCCAGAGTGAGAGAAAATATGAACACGCTTTCGGCAAACTACGTTGCCTTTCTTTCGTTTGACAACTGCTGTGCGTGCAAAGAAACTGAGAACCAGGGTCTATTTTCGTTTCAAACATTCTTAACACTCGATACCAGAGTGTAGACTTTTCTCTTTCTTCCTCATCTCTCTCACACGAACTGAGTGAAACTGTTTCAAAAGATACTGTGTATAGACAAGGCCATTGGTTTTTAAAATATAAATTTCACCATATATAAACAAAGGTGGTGAAGTTTCCCAAACCTAAAATGGTAGGTGCCAACGGATGTTTGACCCCCCAAGTGCATCTAACGATGTATAACAATACTTAATTTGCACAAATATTAGAAAACAAATGAAAAAATATAAATGTGACCATTCTGGAGTTATTAATCTTAATTTTTTTTGAGAAAATTCGAACAACTATGCATTGACAGCCAAAAATTAGCACAACGTCTACTTTATACCAATTAAATATGTGAAATAAATAACAAATACTATTTAAAATCTGAAAGTATAGATTTATTATAATTATATAGTGACTTTTCGAACTGTATACAACGTTTGTCCTAGTTATGTTTTTTGTTGAACAAAATGTGTATCAGAAGTGCTTTTGGAGGTATACTGGTATACTGGTATACTTGCCTGTGCACGGATGAATTTTTCAGGATTAGGTAGCTGATATATTGACCTTTCCACCAATTACAAACCGTTTTCAGATTATATGTTTTACTAAACGAATAAATAAATCTGAGTGGCACCTTACCTTGGCACTGCTAATTATGCACGAATTTATATTCGTATTTTGGTTTGTGTCTTTTCTAACTTCGCGTCGGATTTACGTATTTAACTTCACACACTTAAATACCAAACCCAACTTTCAAGGGAAGAACACTAAAATACAGAAATCTCAAACTAATCTAAAGCTTGAAACAAAATTTTGTAAAAACCACGAGAATTCACGAGGCAAGCTAGCAAAACAAATATGCGCACATATACGTTTTATGCTTGCTCTCCGGTTGCTTCTCTCTGTTCATGTTTGTCGTTGTTTGATCTTCCCTTCAACTTGTTTGACCGCCTGTGGAAGCGGGTCATTCGCGTATTCGTACATTCCTTTAAACAAGGATAGGGTCGTTGACGATGTCGCGTAATGTCAGCATATGATGTCGGTTAGTGCACCCTTATGGAACTAAAAGGAAATTTGATTTCAGAATATTAAAATTTAAAAAAATTTGTTCACGTCTAATGTTACGTCGAAGTGAGTATTTTATTCTACATGTATGTATATTAGAAAAAAGTGAATGTTACAGTGTAATGTACATTACCATTCATTAATACAAATAATTACTGCTTTAACATTTCGTCGGCGTTGATAGCGCGACGGTAGATTTCTCGTATAGCTTTCACTTCATTTACTTGTACCTTTTAGAGTTTTGCAGGCACAGTGTCGATAATTCCTCGTTGTGCTCGTGAATCGACACCATTGTTCCCTTTTTAATATTGGTACTTTGACTAGTGCATCCAGAAGAATAAAAAAAAAATAAATTAATTTGTTGGTACATAACAATTATTAATTTAATTTTTAAATCTTAGGCTGGTAAATCTGGTTTTTATCTCGACTAATTTTGAATTCGTGCCGAAGGTTAGTTGATTTGCCGCAAAAAAAAAAAACCTGAAGAATTTACACGGTCAAACCAATCAAACGCTTGAGTTAGGCAATGAAGGCTTCTACGGATAAGTCACAGACAGCTTCAATGTGAGTAGCTTTAGTTGCAAACATTTAAAAATTGATATTTAGCATTTGTAAGTCCACTTCCACGGATATTGAAATAGGTAGATATGACCCAAAAAATGTTCACCGCATATTGAAATGGAGCGGCAGGCGTAAAGCGATTCGAAGGAAGATTATTCATACAATCAGTGTTTGATTGAAACTTTAAGACGATATCGAATATAGCTATCATATAAACGAACATAAGGACAAATGACATTTTCTAGGAATAAACGAAGCGGCTTTAAGGGACCCTTTATTTCGTTATTGCGTTCTAGGCAATTGGTTTCTTCATCAAAGTGTTGTTTCTGAATATTCAAAATTATATATTGGAATTGTCTATGCTGCTTATTGGTCATATTGAAGACACATTTGATTCAAAACGTTTTGTCATAATCAGAAAAATCGAAGCAACCAGCTAGTGACCCCAACACTAGTTTAATCTAATCAGCAAGATCGGACGGTATCAACCCGGCCATGTTACAAAAGTCCCTAAATACAACACCACTATTGCTCATTGAGATTTTACATTGAGAAGTACATTCCCAGGAAGTGGAGAAACGTCAGGGTTATATTTATCCAGAAAGCAGGTAGCCCAACGCACTTTTCCATTAGGGACTGTAAAAATATCTCCCTTTTATCATTATAATAATGACACCGTCACATACTGAGTACGATCATACAACGCTTTTACCAGTCTCAACATGCTTACATGAAGGGAAATTCGATTGAGAGCGCATTGCACAGAATGGCCTTAGTACGATGGCCTTAGTACGATGGCCTTAGTATGCATATTAGACCGAACTAGTGCTCTTCACCAAAAATCATACGATTCTGGACTTCGGGATACCCTGCCTGAACCGCCAAACCATCTGTACGTTTAGGTGAACTACCTTCGCTTCGTTCTGGACAGCAAGCTCGAGAGAATGAAGAAAGTAATGAACGCTTGCTATGCCTGCAGAATGGTCATCGGAGCAAGATGGGGGCTGCCACCGTACATTTTGTATTGTCTGTACATGGCTGAGTTCGGCAGGGAAAGGCTCCTTAGACTTAAATCTGTACAGGCAGCCTTATTTTGGACATGCCAATGATGCAGAAACAAATGAGCTCAAAATCTGGGACTAGTTTTTCGATTCGTTAATCTTTTAAAAACTCAGTGGCTTACTAATCCAATCACATCTGGGGAAACAGATCCGATTGTGTAACTACTCGCTCACTTTCACGGGAGCTAGAAAAACTCCAAGCTACTTGTCCCCTTATCGAGAGAGCGGTTGAGAGTTGTTGTTGGGGTGATCACAAAGCATGCTCCACATGCCACATGCTGTCTAGATGGATATCTAGTGCCAAAGTCGATCACGGCACACTTTGTAATGACGTGCAAGAGTTTATAATCAACCTGCTCTGTCAATGCCCTTCCAAAGTGAAGATAGCTTCACATTTTCGGATATTTCTCGAATACCTATCTGTCCAGTTAATTATCTCTAACGTAGTACAATACTTTATTTGGCACTATCAGTTGGTTAGAACTACCTTCAAGAATGTTAAGAAAAAATGTTCAAAAATGTTTTAAAAAAATCTTACTATTAAAAAAATTGTAAGTGTTATTTTCGTATTGGGTGGATGAATATCCTAGAAAAAAATTAGTGGCTATTCTTTTGCAAAATTGTTGCTAACCTGTATAATTAATAAATTGTTCACTACTCGCGTAAGTTTGTCTCAAGATCATTCATTAAACCTTGCAAAACTCTTGCACGCAGTTTCTAAGAAAAATTCGAAATAACATTATTCATAAACAATTTTGACCTTAAAACGTATGTATTATATAGATAGATAGAACGTATGATTATATACAGATAGATTTTAAAATACAGTCGATGCATTTTTAAACCTTTTGTAAATAGGAAAGGTCAAAGTTCTATAGATAAAAATATTAAAATAAAATTTAACTATATTTGTCAAACGGAAGGAAGTTAATTATAGTTATAGATCATTAAATTATAGTCTTCAAGAATTTCTTCAAATTTCTGTCGGTGATGCTCGTTATGCGTTCATTCATTCTACACGTTTGATTGAAATTTATTTACATTCAAAATAAATGAAAATCATTCGAAATTGTCGCAATTGTGAAGTTGTTATAAGTTTGACCTTGAAGGAAAACAATTTTGCCCATTTCAAATATCCAGGTGCAAAAATATTCTTTATATTTAATTTAAATTTAATTTAATTAATTTATTTTAATAATAGTATAGTATAATATATAATAGTACAATAGTTTTAGTGAAACTTATTTATTATGAGGCATATATGCAATAAATTATTTTACTCTTGAAAATAAAAAAAAAAATAAGAAAAATTACGTTTTAATATGGTCGGGATATTTGAAGCCCTAAAACCCCTGCCCTTATTACCCCTTTTATGTGCTTTTCTACAAATTATTTGGAGCACAAACAAATTTAAAAAACAACCCAGACTCAACAACGAGATGTATCCTCAATGTAATTTGTGATTGCTTCAATAGGTTCCCGCTCTAATCGACGTTCTTTGGCTTCGCTTGTTATTGGCTTGGTAATTGGTTTTTGTTTGGCCGAAATGTTTATACATTCGACATCCTCGCGTCCAGAGTGGATGTTGTATACTGGACACCAACATGGCGACATAAATGATGCACACGGAAGCCATGATCTAATTGAATCAGCTGGTCCCGAAGTGGAAGTTGGCATTCATTCACACTTTTCTGAAAACGCTACTATCGCCTTAAAACTCTACAATGAGGTACGTGTGCTGTGCTGGATTATGACTAATCCGAAGAATCACCACACAAAAGCTCGCCATATAAAACGCACTTGGGGAAAACGCTGCAATAAGCTTATTTTTATGAGTTCAAGTGAGGATAAGGAGTTAGGCACAGTGGCATTACCTGTTAATGAGGGTAGAAATAACTTATGGGCAAAGACAAAAGAGGCTTATAAGTACATTTATGCACACCATATGAATGATGCCGATTGGTTTTTCAAGGCTGATGATGACACGTAGGTTAGCAAGAATTAAAAATGATTGAGGTACGTAATCTATATTGTTTTTAGATATGCGGTTGTCGAAAATCTGCGATATCTCCTCTATCCATACGCAGCAGAAACGCCTATATATTTTGGTTGTAAATTTAAACCATTCGTAAAGCAGGTAACATCGATCTGATAAAACTAAATATTTTTTATTTCAATGTCGCCAATAGGGCTACATGTCCGGAGGGGCTGGATACGTGCTAAGCAGGGAAGCTGTTCGTCGTTTTGTCGCAGAAGCAATACCCCAACCAAAGCTATGTAAGCAAGGTAACAACGGCGCAGAAGACGTGGAAATAGGGAAGTGTTTGGAAAATGTGAAAGTAATCGCAGGCGATTCAAGAGATTTACAAGGTCGAGGTAAATTCTTTCCATTTGTTCCCGAGCATCACATAATACCGGGACACACTGACAAGAAGTTTTGGTATTGGCAGTACATTTATTATAAAACCGACGAGGTGAGAACAGATTTGATAACTTATTATATTTCCGAACATATGTATATAATCCGATCCGATATTACTAACTTTACGAAGTTTCTTGTATGTTTTCAAATGCGTCGTTTAATATATTTGATTAGATGAATTCTTTCATTGTTCTCTTCACACACATCACCTAAGTTTCCAATTTCAAACATTCCAATAAATCTTTTGCTTTCAATCTAGAACAGTGTTGGCCAAAACTTATACAATCATATTTTGTGCATGTTTGAAGCTTTGAGAGAGGTTGTTTGGCGGAAAAATTCTCTCTGCGCGGTACACTGAAAAGATTGTTGTTTGGGGGTTGTTAAACTTTAAATCCTGCAAATGATTTTGCAATCTTTTTTGCATATTTTTTAATAGCAGACTTTAACTTAAATATTAATCGTGCTCTTTCTTCGGTAATAACCTTATCATAATTTAACTGACACATCCTATATTGTCTCTTTACAAACAATTTAGATGCGCGTCCCACTTTTTTATTGAAAATCATGCATTGCGGTTCGCCTAAAAAATTTCAAAGAAAAAATAGTGACTCTTCCATTGCTTATTAAACATTTTGCTCAGTGTAATCATAAAATAGTCAGGTGCGATCTGATTTAGAACCAATCAATTCTGCTTTTTCCTTAGTCGAATCCAAATATCAATTAATTTGCTAGTGTAAACCATTGTGATTTTACATTTTGAGGAGAACATTGGAATTCATCGTCACTAGCTTGACATTCATTAAATTCGATACAGGACTGTAAAACCTCATCAATAGACTGAGGTGGCTCAGGGATAGCCAATCAGCTGAAATAAGGTTAGGATAGACAAAAGCTTTCTTATTTTTGGAGTCATATCCAGAAACATCAATGAATGAACTGACTCACGATCGACGACATGAAGCCACCGGTCTTAAGCAGCAGAACACGACAGTAACGAAACTAAAACCAGAAAGAGTGCTATATTCGGCCTGGCCGAATCTTAAACTCCCAACACCTTGGACAACGCCCAGTTTTGAAAACAACAACCGTTTGTTGGACCATAAAATGCTATGAACAGTTTTATTAAAAAAATTTCTATATATATATATATATATATCAATTGAACCCATGTTAGGTTTTTTCGGTGAACTAAAAGGGGCGCATCACGCCTATATTCGGACATAAACGGATAATGTTAACCTATACCCAGAAGTGTATTTTTAATTTTTTTTTGTCATAACTCAAAAACTAAAGCTGATATCCCATTTTTATTAAAAATTAGTCGTGGTCCTTGATCGATTTTGCCCATTTTCAATACCAACCCTTACGCAAAAATAAAGGATACTTCTGTCGATATCTTCAGCGGTTCTCCTCAAGAAGACTCAAGCCCAGCATCAGGCCGAAGTTTTGCAAACCCTATAATACAATCTACCATTTCCGCAATACGCAGCAGTGCGCGCAGAAATAAATCGACAAGTAGGTTAGGTTACGTTGGGAGGGCGTGTGGCCTCAAAGTGCCCTTATTTTGCGTGGTGGGAACCTTATTTTGAACGTGGTGGGTATGAACTATTAAATGTTTGTGTCTATGACAATAACTCAAAGATTTTTGAATCTTGCGTTTACAATCCTTCCAGGTTGAATTCGTATTTTTTGTGTATTTATCAAATGTTTGAATAGATTTCTCGTTTTTTCTGATATAAATAGTGTTAATTCATTCGCTCCATTATACTTCGTGTCTGATCATGGTTTAAATTTTTTTGGTAATTATACCCTACACCTTAAGGTTAAGGGTTGATTGATTCGTTAGGCGGATTGGATTGAACTGTTACCTATTCAAACGATCATATTTTTTTTTGGTTGAAATTTTTTTTATTGATTCAAAAAAATAGAATACACAAAATTGTGTGTATTTTGCCTGATTCCCATACAATGGCTTTCTTCAGCTCATCCATAGTGGCATAGTTTTTAGTCCTCACCTTACTATCCAAAATGGCCCAGATGGATTAGTCCAAGGGATTTCCATCTGGCGAATTCGAAAGCCATTGTGTGGCAGAAATGAAGTGTGGAACATGGTTTTTTAAGCATTCTTAGCTCACACGAGCTTTATGAGACGGTGCCGAGTCTTGTTAGAATCTGTATGGTGTACGACCGAAATGTTTGCGTGCTCACGGCTTTAAAGCAGCTTCCAAAACACTATAATAAGTCGCATTGACTTTGACACCAGGCTGGATGGAAACGATTGGACAGCGTCCATCCGGGGTCATAGCTGCCATACCATTACTTCAAATGGAAACTTACTTCGGGTTGCCGTTCGTAGGCTCAAATTTTCGTAAGTGCGTTCAGTTAATTAAACACGATCATTTTCAGAGTTTATGAACTGCCCAATAGGGTAAATGGTAATTTTTGTCATCAGAAAACACAATGTTTGAAAATTTGCCACGTTCGTACAAGAGTAACAACTGCTTTTTGTAAGATCTTTTTCTTCTTTCGCCATTTTATTACCCCTACTGCGTGGATTTCGTTCAAGTCGAGCCTTCACTTTCCTAACCATTTCAGGTTATGTTGCTGTTTCGTCCATACACCATAGCGTTTGGCAATGCTACTTGTATCATTATAACGGTTTATGGTGCGATACACAAACGTTTTATTCACTTTGAGATGCCTGATATCACTAACGATAGCTGGTTGTGATTTTCCACGCAAATATAACGCAATCACACTATTAAGTTTGAATTTCATTTGGAATAACTTTTGTTCTATAAAACTTAGACGCAAATGCTTGTGGTACGTTGTAAACAATATAAACAGCTGTCATTGGTATGAATTTGACATAGTTAGCAATATCGCGTTGCCAGATATACCGGTGTGAAGTTGGTAACATTTCAATCGCCTAACCCTGTAATAAGTTTATAAAGAAGTTTTCAGGCTTAGTGGGGCTTAGTTTTTCTAAAGACTCAATATTAAAACCAATCAGTTCGCGTCCAAGACGTTAAACAGCAGTAAAAGTAACTATTCACAGGTAGCGAAAGAGGTACTATATAATTTTTGGCATCACGCATTTTCACCAATACATATGTATATCTACAGTTGCCGTTTCGAATTAACTACAGATTACCAGGGGTTAAATACTATATTTTTTCCTCAAAAGAACCTTCCTGAAATGACGTTGCATCGTTTGCAAATATGGGCTGTCGTGCTACATGTCAACGCCGATGCGCTGTCTCGGCTGCCAATAGGTGAAGATCGTGAATCTTATCATTTCGAAAACAATATGCTGAATGTCCATGAAGTTTATTAACCTGCGAGTAATCATTTTCCAATCAACACACACGATTAAAAAAGACACAAATCAAGATAGACAATTAAAAATTATACAGTCAATGATCCGCCAGGGTTGGCCTCCTATCTTATCAAAGGAGCAGGAAAATTTGAAACCTTATTGTAACGAACGGTTGTCTTTATATGTAGAGGAAGGAGTCATACTCTTGCATACAAATTTTACTCGAATTGTGGTTCCAGCTATCCTGCATTGGCGTCGCATTGGCCCGATGCTATGTATGGGTCCCAAAAAATTGATGAGGCCATTGAGACAACATGCCGAAAATACACAATCTGTCAAACTAACACCAACCGTCCTAAACGAGATTTTTACAATGGCCTGAAGCTACACAACCGTGGGGACAAATACATCTAGATTTTGCAGGCCCATTCTTTGGTAGTATTTGGCTCATAGTAGTAGAGGCGTATTCCAGGGTTCCATGTACCATAGGATCGAATACCTCCACATCGAATGCTACTGTAACTGCTCTTCAAAAACACCTTCGCATAGAAAGGTTACGAGATGCGATTTTTAGTGACAACGGTACATAGATCATGTTGGAAGACTTCCAGAACTTTTGTGAAAGTAATCACATTGAACATCTCACTAGTGCATCCGGTATCAAATGGATTGGTGGGACGCTTCGTCCGAACATTTAAAGAGACATTACACAAATTAATGAAAGATAGCGGCAGCAAAGAAAGTGCTCTATTTAAGTATCGGGTGACTCCAAATCCGCTGTCGAAGAAATCACCTGCGGAATTGCTGCATGTCCGACAACCGCACATGTTGTTATCTCTTTTCTCGAAACTCTCTTTCAGGTGATCTTTTTCTTGAAACACGTAGCAGGGCGTCAGATTTGAAAAGCAATAGTGACATCGAATACCACCAATATGAAAGACGAATACGACTGAATGATACTTCAAGTACTGCATCTAGAGTTCGGCATTCTTGGCGCTCAGCTAAACCAACCAGTGGTAACAACGAATGACGGTGTCGACGGTCAGAGGAGCAATCCAATGTTACGGCGTTCATAGCAGACCTGGAAACAAATAGTCAGGTTCTAGGTAATGTAAAACAAATTAAGCCTGGGGGAATGTAGAAGTAGAAGAATCTTTATGTAGGAGTACAAAAATACAACACTATAAAATATTCGTGTGCACGCATCAAAAATCTGAAGGAATTTAAAATGAAATTGTCCGCTATAGAGGTCCACAGAATTTTAAAAAATCGAAGGAACCAAGCGAATTGTTTCGGGAATTTCTTTATAGTTTAGAAGAGATTGGAAACCCATAAAGATCAGAAGAGCAAAATTGAATATTTCTTCGATGGAGTGCAAGATTTGAAGTTCAATAAAAGCGTGCTATATCAAGCACAAACTATAGCTGGATTATATTGATAAATATATGTATATAAAAAAATTTGAACGTCCACTGCACAATCAGCGGCCATTCTAAGGCAACAAAATTCACGGGAGCAATTCACGGGAGCAATTCACGGCAAAGACCAGCCGACCAAGAAACCATGGTTCACATGTGAAGACCCTTGGCTTCACGTATCGTTTGTTTGGTTTGTAATGCAACCAACAAGGGCATCGATCCTTCGACTGCAGATCGAATTAAAATTCCCAGCCAATAAAAATGGAGAACAATGGTTTATATACACTCTCCAAGGAAGACACAGATAACGAACAAATAATATATTTATCTATATCTATAATATATAATAAAATGTATATATGTATAATAAATAATACACTATTAGGAAATGACATATTACAGACGGTAAACATAGTCATTAAACAAGAAGGCTCAAGGTTCGTTAGAAGAAATGAGATAGGAGATGACAAATCAATAGAGGCCGATATGAATATTGAAACTAAACTACTAACAGAAAAGGATAACAGATATTTAAATTTCTAAATTAGGTATTTTTAAGTTGAACTTAAAAGGTAAATTTTTCAAGTCACTGAACTCTCACATCAGATTGTTTATTATAAAATCACTCTGCTTTGCCAATTACTCTTCTAATAAATGCACTGTTAGAGCAGTGCTAGAAAAAACCAGTTTAGGAGTCAGAGCGATTGGCGATGTAGCCACCGATTCAATGCGAACAGACTTCGCACGAGTATTCATAGCGAAAACGATGGAATAGGAAAAAACAAAATATTCAAAAAGTATTTAAATTTTTATTTTATTAAATTATACAATAAATTATAACACTGATCTAGAACACTATTTCTTAATTTAGAACTTTTTATTTATACTTTAGCATTGCTTAGTTGTATTAATATGCGATTTTTAACGGAGCCACTTTTGAATACGTCTATACTATACGAATACGTCTACACAGCTGTAGGATACACACGTGCCTCGAGAAAGTTTATATAAAAGGATTATTGTGTTGACTACTTCTTGGGATTTCGACATGCTGTTTAGAAATCCGACGAAGGTACTCGAGCTCATCAGCTTTTAATTTCATCAGCTTTTCCAGTGATTGGACGACCAGAGCGTAACTCATCTTTCACATTAAAATTACCAGAGCGAAAGCTGGCGAACTTTTTCCGCGCAGCAGATTTTGATAAAGCACCTTCACCGTAGAGAGAACAAATGTGTTCACAAGCCTGCGCAGCGTTTTTTCCTTTGTCGTGATAATACTGCAAAATATACTGCAATTTTTCATTATGTTTCTCCATTTTCAAACGTAAACAACTTTCCAACCACAGCACCAACAACTAACAATCTTATAAATTGGATAGCTTCTTATGCTTTGGCAGAGCAATATATCTCCAAAATTAACCACATAGAAGTGTCTGCGCAGATTTCAACATTGTATACCCAGCTATTAACCTCGTTATACCATTTCCTAAGAGCTGACAGATCCCGTTTATGTAGCTAAAAATAAAATCTTCAATTTCTTAAACTAATATCGTTATATTATCCTCATTAATGTTATTACACTTTATTAACGAAAATAAAAACGAGTAGTAGAACTCAAGATGCCGGCGCGAACAGCAACCAAGTTATAGTTAATTTTGTGATATTATTTTGAATAGTTCTACACAAATGTATTTCGAACTTAATTCTATATATAATATATATATATTCTTAATTCCAACTATACTTTTTCAAAAAGCCAATAATGTTTCTTTGATGTTTTCAACTACAAAGTCACACACATATACACTGCTGGAGAAAATAATAGGTATTCTTTTAAAAGTGCGTGAAGTTAAATTTGTAGCGAACTTAGCACGGACATGAACCACAAAACTCACCACTCAATTTTTTCAAATCCACCAGAGTTCGCTACGTAGCGAACTTTTTATTTTCTTAAAATGTCGGCAATAATCACTGAAAATATATTTTTATTAAATTATTATTCAAGTAAATAGTAATTAAAAATATTTTTAATGAACTCTGATTATTTTTTTTGAGTTTTTGAAAATTCACTATTTTAGTAGTGAGTAAGTGGTCAGGATGAAGTGGACAGTGGCTATCTCGGAGGAGGAGTGCATCGATCGGACCTGAGCTATTGGAAAGGAAATGGAATCACGTTTCAATAAATGTAACTGCCATGCTCCTGTGGATTCTTCGAATATTTTTTTTGAATTTTTGAAAATTCACTATCTTAGTAGTGAGTAAGTGGTGAGGATGAAGTGGCAAATGGCTACTTTGGAGGAGGAGTGCATCGATCGGACATGAACTATTAGAAAGGCAATGGAATCACTTTTCAAGAAATATAACTGCCATGCTCCTGTGGATTCTCAGAATATTTTTTTTGAATTTTTGAAAATTCAGTTTTAGTATTGAGTAAGTGGTCAGGATAAAGTGGCAAATGGCTACCTTGGAGGAGGAGTGCATCGATCGGTCCTGAACTGTTGGAAAGGAAATGGAATCACGTTTCAAGAAATGTAACTGTCAGTTTTTTAAGTTAAGTAAATAATTCAGCGTCATAATAAAAGAGAAAAGGCTTTACAAACTCAAAAAATAACTTAATTTTTGGTTAATTGATGAAATACCTAAATTTTTATTTGGTCAGAATAATAGGTGTGCCTAACACCTTACTTCCGTTAGTTGTTCCGTTGTTAGTTATGGTTCCGTATTTTAATGAATTAGAACGCCCTTAATACCCCGTATATCCGCAATTATTCTTCATGACTTTTTATATTCTTCCGGGCATAGACGATATCAACTTTCTACAGGTACAGGAATGTTGTACCAAACTTTTTGAATATTTTCTCATAACTACGTTTTGTTTTGGCAAACAGTATTTGAAATTTCTCGTTCCCCATTGTAGCCCAGTTTTATTTAATTATAATATTGGCAATTATAAACTCGATCGATTGGAAACTGTAAATGATCTCGGTGTGGTTCTAGATCAGAAACTCCGTTTCCATACTCATATTAGCCACATAACCAACAGGGCCAGCAGTGTACTAGGCTTCACAAAGCACTGGGCCAAAGAGATCAATCATCCCTATATCAGCAACATTTTATACTCATCGCTTGTTCATCCCATTTTGGAATATGCCTCCCCAGTTTGGAGTCCTCGCTTCAGCTGCTATATCTTTGAAATAGAATCCGTGCAAAAGCAGTTCCTACTTGTTTTTCTACGAAATCTTCGCTGGGATCCATCTATCCTCACTAGCTGACCGAAGGATTATGCTGAATGCTGTTTTTGTCTTGAATGTGTTGTCACCGACTCTACATACCTTGCAAGAAATATCAACATTAGCATACCTCTGCGCACCTCGAAAAGATGTGAACTCCTCCACTTACGCTTCTGCAGGTCAACGTACCTTCAACATGAACCGCTTAGGAGTGCCTGCGCATCGAACGGTACGTGATGATATAATATTCCCAATTTTGCTAGCAATTGCTTCGAATGACTTGAACGGATCGCGTTTGGCTAATGTAACGATTCGATTGTCTACGAAGGTTTTTTTAGGTTCTCCACGCGTCTCAATGGATTTTTTGATTTCGAACATTTGTAACGAAATTTTCAGACCGTCCCATTGATCTGGCAATGAATTTTTACGTTTGTCCTTTATTGCAGAGCTGACCAACAAGTCTTTCTCCTCTGCACTGCAGTAAACTCCACGACCCATCTGATGTTATTACAATATTATAATTATACCCTACACCTTAAGGTAAGGGTATATTCACTGTCACGAAATGTGTAACGCATAGAAATAGAGACGATAGGTATAGAAAAGAGTATATATTCTTGATCAGCGTGACCTCCTGAGTCGATTTAGCCATGTCTGTCCGTCTGTCTGTTGAAATCACGATCACAGGAGAACCAATGAAGATATCGCGATGAAACTTTGCAGATATATTGTTTCTTGTAGTGTGCAGGTTGGTATTGAAAATTGGGCTAAATCGGTCGACGACCACTCGTATTTTTAATAGAATTGTGATATCAGCGTTCATTATTGAGTTATGAAAACAAAATTCCTGGGTATAGAGTACCATTATCCGTTAATATGCCAAATATGGGCGTGATCCGCCCACTTTTAGGTTACACAGGCAAAAAAGGGTTATATTGTTAAATATATAAACTTCCTGAATAAAACTTTAAATAACAACTTGTTTTCCAAAAAAACATTATTACATCAAAACTTGGTGCGGTCCGCCCACTTTTACACTATATATACAGTATAGCAGTATGAAAACAAGTTTATTAGCACGAAAATAATGTTTAAATTAACACAATAATAAAACAACTAAGCTAGTTATTTTGTTTTGAAAAAGGTAATGACCACGCCTACTATTTATACAGAGGCATAGCTAGGACTTATGGAGCCCAGGACGGTTAATCAACTTGCAGCCCCCAAAATTCCTAGAATTCAATAAGTCAATACGTGATTTCCCCAACTGCCGCCGCCGACATTGTGCCGCTCAGAGTGGACCGCCACACCCTAGCTTCGCCACTTTTTTCAAAACTTCTAGGTGTAGGGTATCTAAGATTCGGCCAGGCCGAATATAGCTTTCGTAATGGTTAAACCTTTATTTAGTTTAATTTCCCTAAAATCTTACCTTCTGCAACTAAATAATACTTTAAATTTATTTTCTTCAAATTTTTACTACAACACACCTATTTTATTGTCTAGCTAAATTTGAAGGTTGAACAAATACGCAGGTGTTTGTTATCAATATTTATATTTATCAAGAAGAGTTTTTATTGCGGGGATTCCCAATTTGATTTCAAAAAGGAATATAAATTTATAGTATAATATATACATTTTTTGGTCGCTTAATAAAATAAGATTTATTGTATGTACGACTAATTTATTCAAATTAATCCTGTCAGATGAAACACCAAACAAATTTTCTATTGTATAATAAAACAGTTCTAATAAAATTTTTGGCCTAATGATACTACGTTAGAAGTATAATTTACGATTAAAAAATACATAATAATAATTAGTTTATCACATATTTTTTACTTTCTGTGTTTGTTTTTCTTTCTTTTCTATATTTTTGAAAAGGGTCTAGGATGCTGCTCCGATAATGCGATATCCTTCCACTATGTCTCACCAAATCAAATGTATGTGCTTGATTATCTGATATATCATCTACGACCTTATGGTATCGTTAACATACCCGATGTATTGCCGACAAAGTTAAAGATTGGAGAGACGATCCCTCCTCCGGATGATTCAAAATGAGCTAGTATAAAATACTTTCGCAGATATTTACTTGTAAATAGTTTTTCAGTTTTATTTGAAATATTGTAGAACAGTTAATATATTATAATGCACAGGTTTTAATTCATATGATGCTACAACCAGATAGGATAGGCAAGAAAAAACATTTAGTATTTTTATATAATTTTTACTTATCTCGACCCTAACCTACCCTACTTTTTTGTTGTTTCTTATGCGAATTACACTGTATGTACGAAACACTAAAGCAATACAACTGTAGTATAGGGAACTTAGTATAAGCACTCTAAAATAATTTTTATGTATAATATACATACAGTACCGCTCATAAATATTCGAACGATTCATATATGTGCAATTTAGACCGATTTAAAAAAAAAGGAAAGCAATTTAATCAAGTTTTGGCACACACTTGTGTGCCTTGCGATATATTTATTTAAAAAAATAACAATAACAACAAATAATACAAAAAATGTGGTCACTATACATTTTCATCTATATAACCGCCTTTCGCCTTAATAACTGCATTACATAACCTCGCCAATTTTACCAAAGTTTCAGGCCTGATCTCGCCCCAAGATTTAAATAATTCTTCCAGAGGTCTTCCTTAATTGTAGGACTTAGAGCTTTAGCCTTTCTGTCCAGCTCGTCCCACAAAAGTTCGATGGGAGATAAATCCGGTGATTGTGGTGGCCACACTATGCGTTTCAAGATATTCTTGCCTTCCAGATATTGTAAAATTGATTTGATTTGATATTGATTTGCACAAACGTGAAGAGTGCTTGGGATCATTATCTTCTTGATAAGTGAATCCTTCACCTTCTTGTATCCTTCTTTGTTTAGTTTTTCGATGATTATGACAGATCGCCGGTGGATCCTGCACCGAAACATCCCCAAATCATCGTGTTTCCTCCTCCATGTTTAACTGTAGGCACGATACAGCCATCCGACACCCGCTCTCCGATACGTCGACCAACAAACACACGCCTGTTGGACCCGAATATTTCAAATTTGGACTTATCAGTCCAAAGCACATTTTTCCATTGCTCCAACGTCCAATCTTTGTGTGTCTTCGCCAATTCTAATCGCTTTTTCTTATTTGCAGGCTGAAGTAAAGGCTTCCTTGCTGATATTCTTCCTGACAAACCAGCTTCCTTTAGAAGTCTTTTTACTGTGGAAACAGATATTGGATTTGGGCGGTTGCAGTTTACCTGGTTGGTGATATCTGGGGCCGTTAGACGTCTATTCCGTTTGCTTTGGAATACAACGAACTTATCATCTCCTGCAGTCATCTTTCTCTTTCTGCCGGGACGATTTCTGTTGGCAACACTGCCGATCTCTTCCTTTTTTTAAGAATGGCCCAAGCAGAACTCTTCGATATCTTTAAACGGGCAGCAATCTGCTCGTAGGAATATCCTTCTTCGCGGAGAGTACAAACCGCAGAACGTGTCTCAATTGATAATTCTTGTCGTTTTGGCATACTTGTGCTGCTTTTTTGACTTTTCAGGACGATATGCAAATTACAATTAATGTCCGAGAGAATTCAGTCCTGGTATTTAAAGGGATTGGGTACGGATTCAGGTAACTATAAAATTTAGTTCCCAACACCCAACAGATAAAAAACAAGACCATAAAAACCATTTGCATAGCAGCAATATTGACAGGTAGTCATTAAAATATTGTGGATGAAATTTTCCATAAAGACGAATTCGGAATATATGCACCTGTGCCACAAAAAACCACAGAGACGTCATAAAATCATAAAATCGAATTTTATTTCCAATGAATTCTACTAATTTCGAAAAATTTTGAATTTTAATGTCGTTCGAATACTTATGAGCGGTACTGTAGGTATCTACAATATTATTTTGAGAATTTGAAAATCTCATTGCCGTTTAAATGTACCAAAGACTATGAAAACTTATACCAAAAACATACTTTACAAACTACAAAATTCTACCGAAAATAAAGAAAAAAAAGAAACACTTATATCTTAAAATAAAATTTAATTTTAATGTTTGTGAGAAATTATGATATATAAAAAAATGTGCTTGTGAATGTCTTAAAACTGTAGATTAATAAATATATAGCTTTTACATCTACATTCCGTGCCAAAAAAAAGCCGCACTAGTAATTTTCCATTGTTCGTACAAAATTTAATAAAAAAATTAAAGCTACTAGCACGGTTTCACTTTTTTATATTGTTAGATCCCTAGACCAGTGGTGTGTGTTTAACGAAATCTCGTCAGTTGCTGCCATCATCGAAGTAGTTTTGTCTCGCTGCGTTCACTAAAAATTTAATTGTGTGCGTTTGGGCATAACTGCAATTGAATTCTTTTACATTATTTTTGCCTCAGTATTTAGTTGTTGTGCTGTCGATTGTGTTGTGCTTGTTTCATTTGATGTTGAGTTGTCAAACATTTCTACGTAATTCGAAGACTCGGTATAAATAAAAAAAAAACTATGTTAAAAATTATAATTATGTTCATTTGCTGTAACTCAGGTTTTAAAATAAAATATAAATATTCGTAGATAAATAAAATACGTTTTAAGTATATAGAAATCTAAATATTTTCAGTAAAAATATATGTAACGAAAAACAACTTTCGTAGATCTCATTAAAAAAACAAAACGAAACACTTCCGACAGAAAATTTCGATAAATCTGAATGCAGAACACCTCAATGCCGATCAATATGCAAATGTCGGATTCGAACATCTGTATCGGAATACAAAACACCTCCGAGCAAAAAGTTATCAGAATCAAATAAGATTCCGTGTAAATTGCAATGCATAACAAGACTGATTGAGTTAGGACGGTTTCCTGGCTAGGACATTGATGTTATCCTAAAATTTTTTGTGTATTCAGGGCAATCGGGAATTCCGGCGGAATTTTTTATCCGTCGAAAATTTCGTTCCTCTCTGAAAAATTCCTTCTATCGTGAATTTCCATCGGAACAGTTTTCCGGCGGAATCATTATTACCAACAGTATATAGGCGAAATATTGATTCGAACATAACTTCGAAATATCGAAATTGTCAAATGTCACTGCAAAGTTTTAGATTGCGTTGTTATTAGTTTGGAATAATAGTATACAGAAGTTGCATCTCGTACAAAGCAAATTTTGTTCTATGGTTCCAATATTGGCACCCTATTGAACAGAGAGTAATCGTGCAATCGTTTACATCGACTTCTAATCGACATTAGCGATCATTCCTATAAAGAGCAATCAGTCGATGTACAGACTTCAAGCAGGGAGTATCGTACCACGTTGTTTTATGAATGCAACTGTGAAAAATGTTTAATAAGGGAGAATCACTTTTTGTTTTTTGAAAATAATTTAGGAGAAACATAATCAGGGCAATCGTGTACACGACGTGTACACGACGTATTTCCGTCGGAAATTTTCCGTTTTTCCCTTCGTGCCATGTTACATTGCAATTTTATGATTGTTTCAGTTTGTTTTTGTTTTCTGTACAAAACTGTCAACGTCGAGTTCATCCGTGAGAGAAAGAGAGCCGATGAACTACGGAACCCGCAATCAAAAAATTTGCCGTCGACGACTCCAAATTTCAATCAAAACGGTGTTGTTGTGTGGCGTAATAAAAAAGTGTGCACATTTTGGAGTAAAAAAGATCCACTTTTACCAGAAAAAGTAATTTTAGGTGAAAATAATTGCGCAAAGCAACTCTTTATTTCTGCAACCAATTCCATCCAAGTAAAAATTTACTTCGTTGGCTGCGATTGCTTATTATTTTTCGTGCTTTCAACAAAATGTTTAGCGTTTGTTAATAATTTAAGTAGAATTTTCACTAATTCTTTAATTGTTTGCATTGTTTATCACTTTCGATATTTGTAATGCCTGCACAAATCGCTAATCGGTATGAAATACTACGCATAGTTCTAATACTATTTTTGACAGATTGCTGGCAAACTGATTGCAATGTAACATACCAGCAAATAAAAAATTGTTGATAGAGTAAAATATTCCAATTTGCAGCAATCAAAAAATTGAAATGTAACAGGGCACTTCCAGGTATCGCGAACAATTATCGAAAGGGGTAAACAAAATTCCGCAGAAAATCTACCTATCGTGAACAATTTTTTTACGGACATTTTTTAGGGAATTTCTGTAAATTTTTCCGCCGTTTTTATATCGCGGATTTTTGAAGTGACAAAATGTAAGTGTAAAAATTATCAGTTGAAAAAATAGGTAGAAATTTTAAAAATTGCAGTTTTTAATTGACCTATTTTTAAAGGACAAATCGAAACTTGTCCTTTGGAACTTGTACAAATTGGTTAATTTAATGGGATATTGGTATCCAGATATTGCCTCTGGATACACCAAACGGACCAAGTTGGTTGGAAAATTTTGGACTACGGTAGAAAAGGAATTAAATGTTACTGGACCACCTGTAAAATCTAAGTTTGAGTGGAAAATGTATAATTATATGGTAAATAAAGCTTTAATATACAGTACGAACTCGGTTAACGCAACCCTCGATTCGCGCAACTCCTCGATTTTCGTAACACTAAAGTCGTAGCACGTATTGACTCTATAAGTGCAACTTTTCAAAAAGGTTTCCTCGATCAGTGCAACTTGTTCATCTGTTTTTTATTTGCATGTTCTCCTTTTGGTTGGTTACGTCTGTCGTTATTTTACAGTAATTTAGTTTCGTGTGGGTCTAGACAGAATTCTTTGTAAATATATTTACACATCCAAGTGTGTTTCCTTAGATGGGTTCCACTTTCATTAGTACCTACGCGAAATTCGTTCAGGATGGGTGTTACAAGAAATATTACTAAATTATCTATTGATAAAAGAAGTGAAATTTTATCCGAAGGGTGTTTCAGTAAAGCTACTTTGTGAAAAATATAATGTACACAAGTCAACAATAAGCCGGACAACATATAAGCCTTCAACATATGTTTACAATGGGCCGAAGAGGACAACATTCCAATAGAAGACATTTTACCTCTACAATAAACAAAAGAGAGGCCAGTTTTGAAAAATATTGAATCGCAAAAAAACTCAGTCTAAAATATCTAACTTCTTTAAAAAAAACCATAATATTTTACACATATGTATATTCATTTTTGGATGTTTCTAAACTTTTGTTTTCTTATTAAATAAAAATGTGTTCAACAATAACGATTTCCTTTCGTTTCAAAAATGTGTTTTGTATTTCATTGTCATTTTCTATATAGAAATATAGACATTTGACTACCATTTCTTATACAAAAAAATGTGACCCAGTAAGTGCAACAACCTCGGTTATTGCAACCGCCGTATTTTCTATTAGTTGCGTAAACCGAGTTTATACTGTATGTATATACACATAGTTATTAGTTAAATTATAAGCAAAATTATTCTTTA
Organism: Myopa tessellatipennis; assembly: GCA_943737955.2. NCBI lineage: Eukaryota > Metazoa > Arthropoda > Insecta > Diptera > Conopidae > Myopa > Myopa tessellatipennis. Next base: position 48,281,398 of record OX031316.1, on the reverse strand, counting down.
CTGTTCGTCTCTGATTTTATTTGATTGCTTAAAAATTATATTTCAAAAGATGGCCCCACCAGAAGGTTATGGAGAAATTGTAATATCCCAAGTTTCGTCATCCGGCAACACCATAACCTTAAAGTACTAGTGATTCCGTATCAGCATCACGTAATTTTTTTCCTGCAAAAATGTCAAGTTTTATCCCGAATAAGCATCA